>OX442334.1:3800000-5050000 GCA_949358125.1 Idaea dimidiata
GCTGACTCAATTATTTCTTACGGAATTACTAGCTATGGGCGAACTTTCAAAACGTACCTCGATAGTATACAAAAACTACAAACTAGGATACTAAAACGAATAGTCTCACCAAAAATGAAAAACAAATTCAAAGATAACGACGAAAATTTGTATAAACACTGTCGAGTATTGCCAATTAAATCTAAATTTAAATACAGTATATTAAAGGAGCAATTTTTTAATGATGACATCCAACATAAAAAACAACATAAATTTAACACGCGTCAGGTAGCAAAACAATTACTTCAAATAACCACCTGTCAGAATAATACATACGGAGAAAGAATCACAGAATTTTTAGTCCCACGTTTGTTAAACAGTTTAGATCTAACTTTAAAAAAAAGCGTCACAATTAAAAATATTAAATCTAAGTTAAAATCTCACTTCCTAGACACCTTGTAGATTTTTAGTAGATAAGCGTATTGTTCTGGGTGGCTCCGGCTCCCCGACCAGAATGCGACCGCTCGAGATTGCGCGTGCGCCGTGCGCCTGTCACTCTCGCTCGCCTGGTGTTAACTGCATCCACTATCCTTCTCACACAGTTTTGTATAGCGTCCGACCATACCATCTTATATTGTACGACTATGCATGCAGTCTTCGAACTATAAGTACTTACTTGCGCACCAGACAAATCTTAGTGATTTTTGGTGTGTTAATAATGTTTTATAAGTTTTAATAGTTATTAAATAAATTAAAAAAAAAAAAAAAAAAAGGTAAAGTATGCCTACCGCGACAAATAAAATGTGAAGATTTGCCCGGTACAAGTAGCTGGCCAGAAGGAATGATAAAAACAAACAAAAAACCGTACAAAAGTTGTAGGTTATAATTGTGAATATAAGATGGTTTTATTAGGAACTAGCTGCGCCCCGCGGTTTCACCCGCGTAACTTCCTATCCCGTAACGTTAATGATCCCTCACGTATGTCATACCAGGTGTTGCCTAACGATCATTCAAAGTACTATATAATATTTCTACCTCTAAACCAACCCTGTACCAAGTTTATGAACGATTCATCGGGTCACTTGCTCTTTTTCACCCATCACGTATGTTGTACCAAGGGTTGCTTAACCCGTGCGATCATTCAAAGTACCCTATATATTATTTCTACCTCTAAACCAACCCTTTACCAAATTTCATTCATATCGGTTTACGGGTTGTTGAGTTAGAAAAAGAAATACACGACTTTATTTTTCAGAGCTGCCGTCCCGCAGTTTCACTTGCGTAAGTCCCGATCCCGAGGGAATATCGGGATCAAAAGTAGCCTATGTCACATCTGGATAATGTAGTTTTCTATTAGTGAAAGAATTTTTGAAATAGGTCTAGAAGTTTCTGAGATGAACCGCAAAATACATACATACATACATGTTACCAACGTAACCTCTTTATAATATTAATTACCAACATAAAACAAAATATTAAGAATCAAAAGTACAATGAGATATTGCAAAATAATTATTAAAAAGCACTGCAGTTTGGTGACACTACCGTCTCGCATGGAGCCGACCGATTGAGCCGCGCGGCATGATGCCTCACAGAGTTGGCTGGCCACCCTCATCATCGTCGCCCGCTACGTGTATATGTATATTGTATATGCACGCTTGGTACTTATTAATTATTTATTGTGGAGTTATTTTAAAACTGTAATATCTCGTGAGATATTCATTGAAATCAAGTGATGTTAAGGACAATTATGTTTAAAATTAAATACTTTTAATGAATAACGTATTTATTTGGATAAGGATTAATATCATATTTACAAAATTACCTTCGGAAACAATGCATTGTTCTACAATAAATTTCATTACTCTAAAAGATGTTATATTGAGTCAACCTTAAGAGTTAGACATATGCTGTCGCGGACTATTTATTAGATCCTATTTAGAGGAAGAATTCTCTCATAAATGGTTTTTATGTAACTTTGACCGTTTACTCAGCGCACGCGACAGAATCTCGGAAAAGGGGGATTTTTTTCCCGTTTTTGCAACATATTTCATGGATGCTCCGCTCCTATCAGTCATAGCGTGATGTAATATAGCCTATAACCTTCATCGATAAATGGACTATCAAACACAAAAAGAATTTTTCATATCGGACCAGCAGTTCCTGAAATTAGCGCGTTCAAACAAACAAACAATCAAACAAACTCTTCAGCTTTATAATATTAGTATAGATTAGTATAGATTAAACGCTAGATCATTAAGCAATAGGTAAGGAACAAAAGCAATAGTTGCCTAAATAAAGGGACAAACCGTCAGTGGTAACAATTAGCTCGAAAACATCTGTTTGTTAAAGTGTTTTTAGGTTAAAAAAAGTGAAGTTTAACAGTATTATTTTGAGAAAACAGTTACAAGAAACGACCAAAATCGAGGGTCGTTACACTTTAACGTCGACAATTTCTGCTCGCTCCTTGCACGGTAGCTTTGTCCAATCCCGTTATCGAAAACATCGGAATCCCAAATCGACGTCGAGTCGAACTCGACGGGAGTTACGCGGTAGGCGAGCTGATCCGCTTTCCTAGTTTTACATCTCCACTTTGCACGATATTCGGCACACACCACTGTCTACTCGACTATTTATAGTCCCCACCGACAGCCAAATGCAGGCATTCCGTGCGGGGGCGCTGGGGATCGTGTTTAAGACTGATCACTGACGATATTGCGTCAGGGAGGCAATGTATGTGGTTTTGTCCGTAGCTCCGCGTGTAGACGCGGGCGACCAGTCCACGATAGTGTCTCTCCCCGACCCGCCGCCGCCCGACCAACAGCTGGTGTGGCAAGCGGCGCGAGCCACCGGAGCTGCGCCCAGCTACTTCAGGGCTTCCGGACGGTAACACTTGTTATCTATACTTATACCCTCTTACTTATAAACGCTAATTAACCGAGAGGGTTCCCAAAGGTGTATCCCTTGTCTACCAGCAGTTTCAATGTCATTCAAGGTCCTTGAATAACATTGACATACCCTCTCGGTAGACGAAAGGTTAACCTTTAATGCGCTGCATAAATATGCATCGTTTGTTTTTTACTGTCACATGAAGCTTCAAAGTTGACAGACAGAGACAAACGTCACAAAACTTAGTCATGTGTAAATATCTTACTAATATTATAAACGCGAAAGATTGGATGTATGTGTATGTATGTATGTGAGGTTGTTACTCTTTCACGCAAAAACTACTGAACCGATTGCGATGAAACTTGGAATTTAGGTAGCTGGATACCGGGAATCACACAAAGGCTAATTTTTGTACTAGTACTTAGTACTTATAATAAAGGAAGAGAAGACAAAAAGTCTGTATTTGGAAGTATTTTAAAAGAAATGTTGTCTAGGGGACTTAGGAAAAGTAGTAGAACAAAATTATATAATTTTTTAAATTCTTGTCTGTCTGTCTGTTTCTCTGTTTGTACCTTATACGATTAAAAACTACTAATCCGATTGAAATCTGGTTTTCAATATTGGATAGTTCTATTTTCGAGAAACGTCGTAGTATACTTTCCATCGATATCCAATTAGTAGAACCCGAGTAATGAACGAAAAAGTCGGCTATGCACTATTTCTGCGTAGAGAAAGTCGCGGATAACAGCTAGTATTGAATAAAAATAGTTTGACTTTGAATTTGGGTTTGCACTGATGGTGCCGTTGTACCGTACATATTTATTTGTGCAAAATAATTCCATTGTGCAGTATCATTGCAGTGATATCACTACGAACGTAAATTGTTGTGTTTATCTTCTCAGGTACCTAGACGGTGGCCTTATGGGCAACAATCCGACGTTAGACGCGATGACAGAGCTCACCGAACTCGGTTTAGCATACCGAGCAACCGGACAAATAGCTGAAGCTGAGAAAACTGACCTCAAAGTTGTTGTCTCTTGTGGGACAGGTAAATTTGTCTTTTATGTTCAGCCATTTAAAAAGATAGATAGATTAACACTCTATTAGCACAATCAACAACAATCAAATCAGTTTACATTACTAAGTTTACCTTACTAATATTCAATTCAATTCAATTCATTTATTCAAATCAGATGTCAAAGATCCATTGTTCTTATAGCTATGTTAGTAACAAGAATATTCCTTAGATGGTATAACAAAATTACAATAGTCAACCAAATATCGCACAAATTATCACTCAATCAGTCAATAAAAATATTATAAATATGAAATAATTAATAAGTAAGACAAAATAAACAGATAGCTTAAAAGTAAAGAGTTGTACAAATGGGCGACCTTATCACTAAAAGCGATTTTTTCCAGGCAACCTTTGGATGGAGAAGGTAGTCTTTGAGATTTTTTGCCTTTTTTACGTTTCGGTTTATTTATTGATGGAATTCTGAAATTGGATTTTGGGAACGGACAAACAAATCTATACCAACCAAAGGAAAAAAAATATTGTAGAATTGTTACTAAACTACTTAATAAATTTCTCGAACTATTGGTAAAGTTTGAGGGTGAAATGGAAGACATGTAGCCCTTGGCTAACAATCTTCTATTAATAAAACACTTTATTTACCGGGTTTAATCGCGTGTAAAGTGTTTTATTATGCAAAATCGCGAAAACCACCGAAGAAATCTTCTATTGTCATTCACCCTAGCTAAAAACTCTTTTTTTTCTTTCATTTCGACTCTCAAGAAATTATAAGTCAAAGTCAAAATTATTTATTTGCTTGCTTTCCAAAGGATGCTTGTATAATTACAATTATCATTTGGCTACGTCTTATATCTAAAGATTTAGCCTATCATCCGAACAGTAGAGATGATAAAACAGTATATAAGTACTTTATTTTATTAGTTACTAGCTGCGCCCCGCGGTTCCACCCGCGCAAGTCCTCGCGGGATTATCCGGATAAAAAGAAGCCTATATGTTATTCCAGGTCTCCAGCTACCTATATTCCAAGTTTCATCGCAATCGGTTGAGCGGTTTTTACGTGATTGAGTAACAAACACACATAATCATAAACTTTCAGCTTTAGATTAGATTAGATTAGATTAGATAAAACTTTATTGTACCAAAATAATAGGGGTTAAAGTATGAAATTGCCGTTTTATTGCAATAGGTTCTTTGAATTGACATAGAATCTTCATGGTTTGAGGTTTTCGAATGAAACTTTTTTCAAGTGGTTTCTGTGATGTTCTTTTTTTAAAAAATGTGAAACATTTGAATATCGACTTTCAATTGCTTTTGTTATTCAATTTAGACAAGAAAGATGGATACTGCGAAAATTCGAGTGATTTTTGAATACGAGTTCCGACGCGGAACTAACGCGGCAGAAACAGCCCGCAATATCAATGCTGCGTTTGGAGAGGGGTCTACTAATGAACGCACCGTGCGATTTTGGTTTAAACGCTTTCGTGATGGAAATTTCGACTTAAAGAACGAGCCACGAGGAAGACCGCCCACACAGGTGAATAACGATGAATTAAGAGAGATAGTGGAAGCCGATCCTAGTCAAACTACCCAGGAATTAGCGGCATGGTTTAACGTTACCTTACCCACTTTATTGACTCACTTGCGTCAAATCAATAAAATAAAAAAATACGAAAAATGGGTGCCTCATGATTTGACTGATCTGCAGAAAGAAACGCGTGTTGAAACTTGTGTTGCCTTGTTGAACCGGTACAGAAATGAAGGAATATTGGATCGAATTGTAACATGTGATGAAAAGTGGATTCTTTATGATAACCGGAAAAGAAAAATGCAATGGCTGACCCCAGGTCAAATGCCACAACAGTGTCCTAAAGCAAAACTTACCAATAAAAAGGTAATGGTAACTGTTTGGTGGTCTCAGCATGGTGTTATTCACTATAGTTTTCTTCGATCTGGTCAAGCAATTACGGCAGATGTCTATTGTGCCGAACTCCGAACCATGTTGACAAAACTAGCAGTAAAACAGCCCCGACTCATGAATCGATCTTCACCATTATTGCTCCACGACAACGCGAGACCTCACACAGCACGAGAAACCATTTTGACCCTTCAGGAACTGAACTTAGAAACCATTCGTCATCCTCCGTATTCACCAGACCTTGCTCCAACGGACTACCATTTTTTTCGTGATTTGGACAATTATCTACGTGACAAGAAGTTTTCTTCCCAGGAGGCAGTACAAAATGCTTTCACACAGTTTGTGCAGTCTAGATCGTCGGAGTTCTATCGCAAAGGCATTAATAACCTTCCTATTAGATGGCAGCAATGTATAGATAATAATGGCAACTATTTTGATTAAATAAATTTGTTAAAAATTTAAAAAATAAATAATTCAGATTTTCAGTACAAATCGGCAATTTCATACTTTAACCCCTAATATTACAAAACAAGTTACATAAACAAATACTAACAGCTAATTACAATAAAAGTACCATAGCTTTATAATATTAGTAATATAGTTTTATAGTTATAAGTACTTGATTCGATGATCGTTTTCAGGAAACAATCCAGTGACGAGGATAAAAGACTACGACGTGTTCAAACCTGAGAGTTTATGGGACGCGGCGAGGTTAGCCTGGGGACTGTCGGCGATAGGCAACCTACTGGTTGATCAGGTCAGATTAGGGTTCTATCTCTCTCACACTCATGGGTCACGATGCCGAGTTGATTGTTTGACAGCCCCTGTGGCGCGTCGGGCAAACGCCTGACTGCAATGCAGAAGGCTGCGGGTTCGATTCCCGTCGGGTGCAAATATTTATGCTTAAAAATAAATATTTTTATCTGGTCTGGGTGTCTTTCTATGTATAATATTGTATATATTTACAAAAAAAAGGGTATAATATGTTGTATATCCGTTGTCTAGTACCCATGTACAAGCCTAGTGCTTAGTTTGGGGCTAGATTCCGTTATGTGCAATATTTATTATTTATTATATTATTTATTAACCCGCACAACCCTTCAATATCGGCAGGTGCAGCTCCAAATAATTCATTTCTGATATTTGCATGCTAAGTTAAGTGCTGGTGAAATATGTTGAACTATACCTACTACTTGATAACATCTGTTGTAACCATATTACGTGCAAATAAATGACATTCATTTATTAAAAACTCCTAAGTTAATAAAATAAAATAAATAAATTCTATGACTAACACAAAGCGTCATCTAGCCCCACGGTATGCTGCTAAGCTTGTGTTACGGTGACTAGACAACGGATATACTACTTATATTTATTTTTCTTTTGTAAATCTTACTTAATATTATAAACGCGAAAGTTTGTATGTAAGAGTAAACAATCTCACATACATACAATGTGAGGTTGTTACTCTTTCACGCAAAAACTACCCAACCGATTGCGATGAAACTTGGAATATAGCTAGTCGGAGACCTGGATTAACACATAGGCTAATTTTTATCCCCTTATTCCCGCGGGAACGGGACTAACCGTGCAAATTGTTTAATTTCGGGGGCATATTAATCAATTTAGTTTCGTGAAGGTGTACAAGTGGAATGAAAGTGAAAATCAGTGCAAAACATGGACTTAGTGTTGTCTCCAAAGCTCCGTGAAAAATCTTTGTAAATAAATGGCCGCCGTGTTTACAAATGATTCCCTAGACTTGACTTTAACAATGACGATTTGACTGTTTCGATGCAAATAACTTGCATAATATATAAGTAATACTTGGCACTGGCTAATTTCCTAATGGCCATAATCGTTTCACAACCGATAAGAAATAAAATCGTACTACCGCGGATTCACGCGCAGTTCTAGTTTAATTTATGTATGTACGAGTGTATTTCTATGTATAATATGCAAATAACTTGCATAATATATTAGTATTATCCCCCCCCCCCTCCCCCCAGGCGACGCAGGCGGACGGGCGCGTGGCGGAGCGCGCGCGCGCGTGGTGCGCCTGCGCCGGCGCCGCGTACCACCGCTACAGCGCGCCGCTCTCGCGGGACGTGCCCATGGACGAGCGGGCCGACGACCGCCTCGTCACCATGCTGTGGGAGACCATGGCGCACATGCACCTCCACGCCGCCGCCGGGACCCTCGCTCGACTCGCCGCTCTACTCACAGGTACATGCTACGAAAACTAGAAGTTTTCTACCAAAACCTACCGTTTCTACCGGAACCGCCGTTTGTTCTAAAACCTACGATTTTGCTAGGTCTTACCGATGTCTTACCTTTTTATACCGATCCTACTATTTTCTAACAAAACCCATTAATTTCAAGTATTATTGTTTTCTATAACAATAATATACTTTATGCCAAAATTACAATTCTAACAAAACCCTTTTAATCCCTTAAATTGGCAAGACTAAAAATTTTATGTATTTTCTATGTTATTTTGTAAACTAAGACCCTCCAAAAAATATTTAAAAAAATCTCGGAGTTTCCATTTTCGAGAAAATTTAAGGGTCCTACGGGATACGATGCCGATTACTCTACGAATAATATGCTGTCTACTACGGGTACCACAGAGTACATTGCCGAGGGGTGCGATACATGATTTCGAAAAGTGTGACACCGAATATCACGTCCCCGTAAGTTTACTGATACGAATCACTTAACGACGAATGCACGCCACCACGAATAACAATAAACCTCTAAATTCACTAACAAGAATCACTTGAAAACGAATACACGCCACCACGAAAAACTTAGCACCGAAGTTATGCTATCTCGAATAACAGAACCTCTAATTCACTAACAAGAATCACTTGAAAACTAATTGGGCGTGTATTCCTTCTAAAACAAAATACGATCGTAATGAAAACAAAAGATAATCGATATAGGCACAAAATATGACAGACAGAGAGACTGTCAAACTAAAGTTACCTAACTCTGAAACTATTGACACTAGACCATTAGTTTCTTAGCATACTAATAGAGCACTTCGATATCTTTATTTTGGATGAGCTGTCATCCAAAATAAAGATATCGAAGTGGTCTATTACACTATAGTTTCGGAGATATTGACGTTTTAAGTTGAATAAAATGAAGATGAAGATCTCGAGGAGTCTTATCACTTATGCTAGAAAGTAGTGGTCTAGTGTCAAAAATTTCAGAGTTAGGTAACTTTAGTTTGACAGTCTGTCTGTCTGTCATATTTTGTGTCTAAATTAATGGTCTTTTATTTTAACTTCGATCGTCTTTTGTTTTAGAACGAATACACGCCGTATTAGTGTTCAAGTGATTCTTGTTATTTAATTTAGAAATTTATTTATTCGTGGTGGCGTGCATTCGTTGTTATGTGATTCGTATCAGTAAACTTACGGGGACGTGATATTCGGTGTCACACTTTTCGAAGTCATGTATATCGCACCCATAATAAAAAAAGGTTTATTTAAAACTGTCAAAAACCTGGCATCGTATCTCGTGGAACCCGTATCAGGTTATAGGTAAATTGCTCTACACTTGACAACGGGAACCACAGGATACGGATATATTTGAAACATTATTGTTTCTATTATTTACAGATATTGATCAAAACATGAATTGTTATCGATTCATTGATATTTATTAATTCAATTTTCAGTAAAATAATTAGTTGGTTAGAGCAAAAACTAAAAGAAATTCAATAAAAACTTACCCGAGTCGGTGGAAGTTTTAGCCCCTTAGACGTTATT
This sequence comes from Idaea dimidiata, assembly GCA_949358125.1. Classification (NCBI taxonomy): domain Eukaryota; kingdom Metazoa; phylum Arthropoda; class Insecta; order Lepidoptera; family Geometridae; genus Idaea; species Idaea dimidiata. The sequence continues at coordinate 3,809,596 of OX442334.1, forward strand.
TTGATTTTGGGAGGTAGTTTTTTGTGTTGTGTGCCCAAATATTTTTTTCTACACATTAAATTGGTATCAGGATTTTTTTAAAAGAAACGTATTCTGTGGTTCCCGAAATCGATTTAAGGGTTGTACCAAAACCTACCATTTTGTACTAAAACCTACCATTTTGGTAAATCTTACCTTTATACCAATCCTACTATTACTAACAAAACTCATTAATTACAAATATTATTGTTTTCTACCAAAACTTATTTTGCCAGAACCTACTTATTTTCTGCCAAAACTATTATTTTATGGTAGTTTTGCCGTTCTAACAAAACTTACCATTTTCTACTAAATCTGAACATTACACCAAACCTATTATTATACCCTAATAAAACACAATTTTTACCGGGTAAAGATTTTGTTTTATTATGCAAAATCACGAAAACCTTAGACAAAATTATTTATCTACTATACCGTACCAAAATTACCATTTTCTACCAAAACTTGCTATTGTAAAATGGTAGATTTTGACCTACCATTTTCTATTTTGACTAAAAGAAGGTACTTATTTAAGTACCTTCTTTTCCCTTAAAATAATGTGTTTAAAAATTCCACCCGTTTTAAATGATGTATTTTATATAATAATATTTGTTTTGCTACAGATGCAGACGAAACTTTTAAAGGCAAGGAAACGCCTTAATTTACAGAAAATAAATAGCACAATTTACAATAAAAACTTAACATAATATAAATAAATTATCGTATGTTTGTTTATAAAATAAATAATAATTGTACACGTTTACGCTCTCTGGCTTTTCTAGACTATTTTTTACAATAGACGTTTTGAAATGTGTATTAAAATACAGGAAGTTCTCTATTGAAAAAATTAAAAAAATGAGCACAGCTAGCTGATTAAGTATGTAACTCTGTTGCTAACAAATATCGGTTGAAACAATTTAAAATGTTGATTTTTTGCGATTACAGTTATAAAATTTGACAGATACAGTCGCTAGTTTTATTAACAATTCCAATACAATACTGAATGCCGTTAAAAATGACGCTAATACAACAATTTCAAGTTGTTTCAATCGAGTTTTTTTACCATCAGACTTACATAATCAGCTACCAGAACATCCTGTGTAAAACTAATTGTAATAACTAATAAAGATATTACATGGCACTGATAAATCTAATTTGTACGTTAAATATTGATGACAATAGATTTTTAACATTTTTTAATGAAATGTCTCCCAGAGGATTCTACGGGAAAGAATTTCCCATGGTTTACCTTAGACTTTGAAGAAAATGTTTTGCTAGAAATATTTTAAAGGAGAAATTCATCTTCAAAAATTCACTCGTGACGAGATTTGAACTCGCGTCTCTTCGTGGCGTGCGTGAATTTTCCCTTAAAAATATTTGTAGTAGATATGCCTTGAGCAATCCAAACAAATTACGAGAATGTTTTGGTTTCCTTCTGTATAAAACCTAGTTAAATTAATGGAATGTTTATAATAAAAAGTTTTTAAATTCACACGATTAGTTGACATAGTTATATTTTACCCGGTTAGGTTTGTTATATTTATTTTTACAAATTTACTATGTTCTGTATTTTTAAAAAGCCTTATAAGGCTAAAAAAACCACTAATGAAGCACAATATTTACAGGGTTTTGTCCGTACTTTGTTTTGGCTAAGCAGAAACTTTGACTTAAGACAATTTTAGGTAATTATAAAGCGATCTTCGCAACTATCCAAAGGTTTTGCTTAGTAAAGTCGAAGTTTATCAAATTTAGAATGTAAACCAATCAGAAATAATGACCTAAACTTTGTTTCTCTGTTATGACTATGAAGGTCTTAATAAAACACTTTATTTATCCGGTTTTATCGCGTTTTTATTCATTATTTGACCCGAGCTTTCGCCAACTTTATAGTTGGCTTTTTCAAGGTTGACTGAGCGGATAAATAAAGTGTTTTATTATGCAAAATCGCGAAAACCATAGAAGAAATTATGAAGGTCTTGTTATTTTTTTCGTATATTACATAATTAATTTCGACCGTAAATTCCAATTCAAAGTTTATGCTTAGTTTTTGCTAAGTTCAGTCTGAGCAAAGTCAAAGTACAAACTATAGATTTTAGCCTAAGACAATACTAAACCCACTAAGTTGAATGATGTAGGACAAAAATCAACTCTGGTTAATAGAGTTTGGACTAATTTAGTCTACTTTATTGAATTGGTGCGAGAATATGTACAGTTTTCAATTAAATTATAATAATCTTTCTCCTGTTTTCGCGATGTTAGATTAAAATTAAACTCATTAATGTAATTACAGCTAAGTCTACCCTAATTAAAATAATGCTAAAAATAGTAACACCACGCGATTAAATTTGAAAAAGTGGGTTTAATTTTATAGTTATATAGACTACAGGCCCGGGGCAAAAATTGATAGGTCTAATTAACCATCAGAAGACCTATTTCAAAAGATAAAAGAACATTAAATAATAAGATTCAGCATTATGCCGTCACTTGTAAGCTGTTCAACGTACAAAAATATATGACCTCTATTTGTACTTTTAAAATTCTCACCTGCACTAATACCCGGTTTCTGAACATCTGACATAAACTCTCACTACCTATTGATTCAATAAAGATATCCTTGAGATAAACTCCAGTTATCTCAATCTGTCTCCGTTTTTCTATGCATGTGACACGCTGTCACTGTCACTCCGCTGTTCGGAAACGCATTGACGCTAGTTATCGAGCCAATAGCGATATCGAATAGATAAACCACCGACAAACAGACTTCCGAAACCGGGCAACAGTTAGACAGCTTACAAGTGACGGCATAATGCTGAATCTTATTATTTAACGTTTTTCTATCTTTCTAAATAGGTCTTCTGGTGGTTCATATGACCCGTAAATTTTTGCACCTGTAGTCTATTATGTTACGCAGAGCTGTGATTGTGTTAACCAAAAATTATTGTTACTTGTTGTTGAAATTATTTCGTTTAAACTGATTAATAATAATAATATACCCATAGTTCCCTAAGTAGCCAATCCTATACCATCACATCAATAATAGCCCATTTTGTTTTCACCCGTAGATTCCTCAATACTTTTATCCGATCCGGTGGTTGTCTTTGGCTGCATTTTATAGTGCAGAAGGATAATCGTCGGCTTGGTGTCCACTTCATTGTTTGCGAGTAAAATTGTTATTGAATAGGGCCTCTACGTGTTGGCTTCGGCTCCACGCACGCCTTCCAAAGGTCCGGGGCTCCAAAGCCCCGTGATACTGGACGTATAACAGACATAACAATAGAAGACCTAGTGCGAGTATTTTACGTATTATTTATGTTACATACCATAACATTCTACATAAGTGATATTACTTTTTGTAACATTAATCTCCCATTGCGAGTGTCACAAGTGCTGAGGCGTCAATTAATTGGTTCATCTTCTTTTCGTGTAGTGGTGTGGCTCTAGTATTAGAGTTTGTTTTTTTTATTTCTTATCGGTTGTGAACCGATTATGGCCATTTGGAAAGTAGCCAGTGTCTAGTATTATGAATTTTTGCAAGTTATTTGCAATTTGCATCAGAACAGTCAAGTCGTCGTAGTAAATTCAAGTCAAGGATGTCATTGTAAATGGTGGCGCTTTACAATGACGGTTCACGCGACCTTTGGAGACAACGCTAAAGTCCAATTTTTGCACCGATTTTCACTTTCATCGCACTTGTACACCTTTACGAAACTAAATTGATTAATATGCCCCCGAAATTAAACGATTAACACGCATTTGAACTAGGTTTCACGCAAATGAAAATTTAGCAACACGTCTCCTCAACGCGCTCCCGCCAAAACTCCTGTTGGAGTTTCAAAAGTCTCTTAACTTGACCTTACGACTGATATCGCAGATAATGTGCTCTTACTAAACTGTGGTCTTACTAAAATTAAACATATGGGTGTGTTTAGATAAATATTTACAGAGTCTTAAGAGGAAAGGATATCTACTCTGTTCTCCACACTAACGTAATCGACTGTTTCCTCCCTAGATAAATATAGAGAGCAAATATGTTAATGCCATAACACTTTTATGTACCAAGACCATATCGACCACGTCCCTAAATTTTGGTTTCTTTTATTTTCTAATTAGAATAGTATTTAAATTATTTTATTAAAATAAGTAACGACATAATCTTAAATATAAAAATTATCTTATATATAAAAATGAATCCCTTTTTTGCGTGGTCACGGCATCACGCGTGAACAGCTGGATCAATTTCGATAGTTCTTTTTGTGTTGTGTTTGTTATGATCAGAAGAAGGTTCTTAAGAAAAAAAAAATTAATATCGGGACTTACGCGAATGAAAGCGCGGGGCGCATCTAGTAATAAAACAAAATAAGTAAGGTCATGCGGTCATGGCAGATAAAGGTTTTATGTCATAAACATATTTGTTCTGACGTCCTTATCCAGGGAGAAAACAGTCGAGTACGTTTGTATGGAGAAAGACTAGGTATCCATTCCTCTTAACGTTAATATCCTAGAATATTCCGTTCACTCAGTATAGCGATGTAATAGTTGCATTGAGTACTAAGATTATAAACAAATTGAAGATTATATTCTATTGCTTAATGTTGTTATAAAATGTTTACCATAGTTTTGTAACGATGTTGTTTTATTTTATGTTTATTCATCTATTATATAGACTAATATTATATAGCATTATTAATAAACTTGGAGTAACGTCGGAGTACTAAGGACAGGCTTTGATTTTTCCAGACAGTAACAAAAAGTGATTAAAGCACTGCGATCTTTCTTCACGTTTATGCATAAGCCGTGGTAAAGGTTTGTTGGAGACTACTGGACTGATTTTGATGAAATTTAATAAGAAGATTGAGGATACGATGCTTAGGTGTAATTTGGGAAATGACAGAAGGTTCCGGGTTCGATTCCCGCCACGAATAAGTATTTATATTTAAAATAAAAATATTTGTTTCTGGTCTTTATGGGAAATGGACATACGAAAAATAAATATAAGTTTTATATTCGTTGTATAGTCACCATAACACGAGCTTAGTCGTCTACCATAGGGCTAGATGGCGGTGTGTGACTTTCACAACTAATACTTGGTATGTATTTACAAAGGGCACCCATATTACAAGCCTAGCTGCTTAATTCGGGTCTGTGTGCAATGCAGTAGAATACCTATTAGATTATTACATTATATTTATGTTTTATTGAAAGATGTATATGTATTACCTATTTATGATTGCTAATTAAAGTTACATAGCAATGATAAGAATTGTAAATAAACCGAATACCTGCCATGTTGTGCATTACATTAATTATGTACTATTTGTGAAATAAATATAATATTTTAATTATAAAATGTTTGAAATAAAATCGTGTCTATAACAGCTTCCTTCGGCTGATATCGTCGAATAACATTGATCTAAGACCCTACCGCGTAACTCCCGTCGAGTTCAACTCGACGTCGATTTGGGAATACGATGCTGTCGATAACTGGTTGGAAAAAGCTACCGCGCAAGGAGCGAGTAGAATGAAACATTATCATTTGTTCGAAATAACTTTGAATTGTTTAAGAGTAAGACGATTGTGCGACACGGTTTGAAGCTTATTTTGCCTAGCTCTAATACAGCCCTCTTCTCTAATAGTTTTATGAATCTAGCTCCGTCAATGTTCAACCAGTTACGGGAAGCCATAAGACTGCTTGAGGAATCCACTACTTTTAAAAGAAACTCCACAGTTTTCTCTGTAAAGCATGGTTGATCTTTCTTTATGTATTTTATAACACCATTATTTACACCCATGTTTTATGAGAAATAAATAAATAAATACGAAATTGTCGACGTTAAAGCCATATACAATTTCTGCTCGCTCCTTGCGCGGTAGCTTTTTCCAACTTATCGACAGCATCGTATTCCCAAATCGACGTCGTGTTGAACTCGACGGGAGTTACGCGGTAGGGTTACCCTGTATTATTTATAGAAGAATAAATGTTGTATATTTTGTATGAATTTACAAAAGATATGTAGATAATTGTTTTTGTTCTAGGTTTTATTTCAAAAATTAAAGTAGTAAAGTACCTTCTTAAGTTTTTTGCAGTCGGTCTAGCATTCAAATCTCTAAAATCTTGTTGATAATTTTGGGTGCTAGATGGCGTTGTGTGCAATGTTATATTTATTCAGGTATGTTAGTTATACTTTTAAATTTTGAGTTTACACATGAAAGGCATTTCGGTTTTCTTTCGATTTATTTAACAATTTATATTTACTGTTATATATATGTATAGCAGCTAAGATTATTTGTTACTTACCTATATGATAGTTATTCCTAAATAAAGAAAACTGTGAAGTTAACTTACTTGTTTTTCTATGCATTAACGAATACAACTCGTAGTGCGAGAACATGTCAACTATACCTTCGTTTGCCTTCTACAAAGTTAACCTTTTAGTTAGATTATGGCCGTTAGGGGCCTGCATCAATTTTCCATACAAATAATCTAAATCTATATAATTCTTTGCCCTGACCGACTGAATGACTGATCAACGGCCTATACCGCTGATAATAGAGGGCTGAAATTTATATTTATAATGTGACTAGCTGCGGCCCGCGGTTTTCCCGCGTAAGTCCCATATCGGGATAAAAAGTAGCCTATGTGTTATTCCCGGTATCCAGCTACCTATATTCCAAGTTTCTTCGCAATTGGTTCAGTAGTTTTTGCGTGATTCTGTTGTTACTCAAACACACATACACACATACTCACAAACTTCATTACTTTCCACTATATTCATTTCTGTCACCTGAGGTTTGTCGGTAGATAACTCTAAGCAGGGTTAGACTCACCTCTGTATACATGTACTAGCTGCCCCCCGCGGTTTTACCCGCATAAGTCCCGTTCCCGCGGGAATATCGGGATAAAAAGTAGCCTATGTATTATTCCCGGTATCCATCTACCTATATTCCAAGTTTCATCGCAATTGGTACAGTAGTTTTTGCGTGATTCTGTTACTCAAACACATACTCACAAAGTTCATTACCTTCCACTATATTCGTTTCTGTCACCTGTGTGGGTAGTGTGAGTTTTTTTCGTAAAAAAAAAACGCGAACTTGATGGTTAAGTTAACGCATATTTCGTATGGAAACTCAAAAAGCGCCCCTAGCGGACGATATCGAAGTTACCAGTTTACATACAAAATACGCGTTAACTTAACCATCACGTTCGCGTTTTTTTTACGAATAAACTTACACTAAGGGTACTGAGGATTGTCAGTAGATAACTCTAAGCAGGGTTAGATTCACCTCTGTATATGTATATCTATTATGATTGTTAAATTGTGAATATTTCCTTGTATACTAAATAAATAAATAAACTTTCAGCTTTATAATATTATAACATTCGTGGGACTTTCGAAGGGCTTTTCCAAAGTCCCACGGGATCAGGCTTACGCGGGTGCGGCATCCAGCTAGTAATGTATAAAAATCTCTTCTTGGTGGATACCACAAGGATACACTCTAAGGGATGATTTATATTAGACCGTCACGGGTTCGAGCTTCGTTGTCCATTGCCCGGCGAGCAGTTGATCGGTCTGTTACAACCGAGAGGCGGTCGAGCAATTGACAACGAAGCCCGGCCGGCGCTAGTGACGGTCTAATATAAAAAATGTCTATGACGGTCTAATATAAATCATATAAATTATCATCGATCCTAAGTTTCATGACTCTTTAATTTTATATGTAGATATAGATAGGTACACTACTTATTGAAACACAGTATTGTTGCAAATAATTTTATTTTCATATTAAATCTTAATATTAATCACTAAGGGAGACTTATACATTATACAAAGACTAAATAATATCACATTTCTGATGTGGATATTATTAATCCACGATTTCTAAATACAATCTAAACTACAGCTAAGTACCAAAACAAAACGCCGAATAAAAATAAGGATAAATGATTGTATTCCTTATAGATTCACTGAAAAAACTTCTAAGGGTGAAAGTTCTCGATACATCCGCTAGAGGCGCTATTAAAATTTCCATAGTATAATGTTGGTGTTTACCTCATAACTTTTCTTAACAAGAAAACTCGTACTAGGTCCTCAAAAAGAATATTCTTTGTCGACCTATCTAAAATGATCCTCAGAAGGAATAGTTGGAATATTCCTTTTCGATACAGACAAATTCCGAAGGTATTTGATTATGATCGGTGTGTCCAAAAGGAAAATTCCTTTTCGACCAACTTAAAATGTTGAATTTCAGTGAAGCTAACAGGAATTTCTTAAAATAAAAATGTGCCTCTCGTCATAAACAATGTAAGTTCGATGATTTCTACATAAGGTAGGCCTTTTCATTTAAAAAGTTCCTATCAAAAATTTATTGTACATTTTCGACTCAACGACTAAAGAACAGAAAAAAAGTATAGGTGAATAGATAATATTCTCGTTTTTATAAAGTCAGTTAAAAAGAAGAAGTAAAGATTGTTTTAGGTGATTGTACTTAGAAAAGAATTCATAGAAAAGTAATGTCAGAAAGAAAATTCTTAGCAATGTCAAAAAATAAGTACAATTTCATTAGGACACACGTGAGATTCAACTAAATTAAAAATATGTTTTTTTTTATTTATATTTTTTCATAAGTACAGTCAGCACTACTCAGCACCATAAAGGAATAATATATAAAAAAAAATAAGTACATAAAAAATGACAATAATTCTCTATTGAAATTTGAATAAATATAAAGGTACTTTAAATAAAACGTTTACAATAATAGGAACGTAATTTTTAAACTTACATCTATAAGCCAATAAAATTAGCTTCTTTCATTTTTAGGAAACACGTTTGGTGTTACATATATATATTTTGGATCCTATAATGTTATTTTTTCTGTAGGTAATGGTATGTAATAGGCCACAGAAAAAAAACTGATGAAAACAAAGACCTGTAAATTATTCGTAGAGACATGAAACAAGCTCTTTAGGTTTTTGTTTTCAGTGATCTAAGGCGTTTCTTAAAATATGCCGGAATCTAACAAACGGTAAATTTAAAAAATACAGGTTTTTACACCGCTTTGGTACTTATAGTTGTGTAGTCAGTACAGCAAAGGACTTAGGGTACGTTCAAATTATTATTTTTCTGTAATAGTTCAGATATTTTTGGTTATTCTGCACGAAAAAGAGTAACGAAGACTTAATATGCAGAATAATCAACAACACTGAACCTATAGTAACATTTTACTGGGTCATAATCGCGTATTAATTATTTATTCTCATACCTCGACATTCGAAACATGTTACAATGGATACACGATAATAATAATACACGATTAAGACCAAGTAAAATATAACTTTGTTAAAAAGTCGCGTGAATTTTAAAAAGTATACTGAACCGTTATTTAAAAAAAAAACATCACAATATGCCCCTGGTACCCAAACTCTTTTGCTGACTGTACAATAAGGATCCAAAACATGTTGTGTTAATTAATAATACATTAAAATAATCGTGTTTCACACGCAAACTGAATAAAAAATCGAGACACGAGGCACCGACTAAATGAAACTAAATTAACAGTAAATCGTTCACTTGGTAATTAAATGTTTTAAAGGAAATAAATAACCCTTTTTGCAATAAGTAGGTAAGTATTTACTTATTCAACATGACCGGTATTTTTTGCGCATCCTACCTGGGCTCGTATTCTACTTAGATAACAAAAACGTCTCACCACCCATAATATTTTTTAACAAATATTTTTCGACAAGGGTTCCATTTTATTGGAAAATTTGTAAATCTTTCGCTAAGGCTCTTGAAGTGTTAGTTATTTCTTGCAATATTACCAACAATGTCTAAACCGTTTTAGACAAAAAAATCTAAAAATGCCAGCCAAGACTTTTACTAATAGGATACGTGCCCTCTAAACCTAACCGGGCTTTCTTATTAGTTAATGATTAAAAATACAGGTATTTATTGCAATGAATTTGGAAACGTCCATGTTATTAGTACAAGCACAGACGGATGCGCAAAAAGTATGAATATTTTTTGTACATTTTAATGCACTGTTATCCTTGACTGTACGCAATGTAGTTTCACTAACACAAAAAAGAACTCACTAACATAAAACAACCGTTTTCACTGACTATAAGTCGGTCCCTTTGCAGGAAGAATATCCTCCGTCTCTGTCGCTCCTTCGTAAATATCGTGCTGACACGGTCGCACAATACATTATCGCGTTACAGTTAATTTGTATATATGTAGGGTATGTATTCTCAAGTATGTCTCAGTCATGTTCAAAGCTCGTTTAAAACTATCTATCAAATGGTAATAATTAAGAAAAAAATCGCTAAAGCTTTGATTTTTTGAAAACGATAAGCGAAAGGTGAACCGTTTTCGAAAACAATTGAATAGGGCTACTGAGACGTACTTGGGACATTTCAATTGTACGATGTTTAAATTGTAAGTAGGTAGCATACGAGCACGAGAAACATTTTGTCTCCTGTCAACGGCGAGAAAAAGACACGGTTTTTTTTTTTTACTCATGAACGATAAGAGAGAAAGAGAGGTTGGTATACGAAATTCCTCCTGCAAATCGATCGCCCTATACTAACTTCAATAGTATTTGCTCACTCATTTTTACTTTTATAAATAGTTAACAAGTTTTCCTGAAATATAAATAGATATTATAGCTAACGGAAGATCAATTTAGGGTTCCCAAGGTGCTGAAAAGGAACCCTCAATATTTTATACATAAAATTAGGTACTAATGCGATTTGATTGTAGACAAAAAGTGAAATACCTAGACCGTGTTAACAAAAAAGTACATAGTATAATAGTACCTAATATTAAAGATTTTTTAGTATAAATAGAAACATTGTCTATAGGTTTTGTTTGTTACACAAGATACAGGTGTTAGGAGGTAATTAGAGTACCTACTAAACCGATTTTTATAAAAAAAAAGCATCAGCTTGTGTTCCAGAGATGAACACGGACTGCAAAATATGAATACATAAATAATAAGTAGCAGCAACGGGTCATATACAAGATGTAACGTGCAAGCCTTTTTAAGCCGAAAGGCAGCTGTTCTAGACGTCTAGGCGAACAACTTTTGTTCTACGACTTTTGATAATTAAAACTTTTTTTTTGAAATTTTGTGATTATGTTTCACTGAAAAAACAGCTACTTTTGAAATAATAATAATTGAAGTATTGATTGTAAACCATCAAACTAAATAAAAGGACAACATAAGGTCAATGACCTCGAACTCTCAGAAACAGCTGATTTTCAAGTAAACTTTACACCTAAATTTTTTGAAAAGTACTTCGAATTTCCAAAAGTCGTAGAACAAAAGTTGTTCGCCTAGACGTCTAGAACAACCCCCTTTCGGATTAAAAGGGCTTACCCGTTACACCTTGTATAGGTATTTATAAAATAAGACTCTTCCATTTACATAGAAATAAAGAAATAAACCATAAAAACCAACCTGTCTAAATAATAATGATTCAATGTCATTTTAAAAATAAAAATGTAATATATATTTTTGGGATAACATACAGCATTTTGGTAACTTCCATCAAATATAAACTATTATGTACCCTTTGGTACCTAAATTATAAATGCGTTCAAATTTTCGTCATTATCGAACATTTTTCGTGTCGATATGAAAACACGAAAATCAAGGCAGTTTCGACCATAAATGAATAAGGTTTTTTTTATTAATTAAGCCATAAATTAACCTTCTATAATTAAAAAGGAAGATTATTACGCCAATTTTTTTTAGGTTTAATTGGGCATATTTTTTACCACATTTCCGCACCTTACTCGTATCTCAAAATTGATGATTTAATATTTTTGATGAATGATGATATTTTGATTTACATGTCGTTTCAAGCATTTAAAGGCACGATGTGAATGTGTTTTGTTTTATTTAGGTGACAGATAAAATCAAACATGGCGCCTCTAAGTTAGGTTTAAGGCGCTGTGCAACAACAAAATATTAGGAAAACTTCGCCTTCCACTATACTTGGACTTACCACAATAGTACCGGATAGTACCTAGCCTTGGTGAAAACATTCTTGTTTTGGCTGGATAAATCGGGTTCTAACTAAATACATCTTTAGGATGTCGTCCCTTGGAATTCTCGACGTTTTCCCGTACCCCGAACCAACTTCAACAGTGGCAGCATTGTCGATCGACAATACAATTCCGTCTCTTTTTCTCCAACGTCGAGAAAACGAGACAAAATATTTCTCGTGCCCGTATGCTACCACTGCTAAACTTTATACTTTAGAATATTTAGCGTGTTTTCCTAGGTTTTTACTCAGACGACATGCTCACAAATTTCAAAATTAAATTAATCTACATTACTAAAATTTAGCATACACAACACAGCCTTTTGACGCCTTTATACCATCCTACCTCGTCTTTTTGTCACGGATAAAACATTTTTAATATTGTTATCCGTCAAAAAACATTCATTCTAGGCGTCCAATTCACAAACAAATATCACAATATGTTAACCTTTGGTACAATATAGTGCAGGAATAAAATGAGGGCAAACAAACCCTTAACTGTAAATTTAAAAAAAAAACTCGAATTAACGAATTAGATTAATAGATAATTAATAATTACGTCTATAGATATAAAAATCGAGTTTAACGAAACTCGATTTTTAAATCTATTGACCCGATTTTATAATGCGCATAATGATTTTATATGCGCATAACGCACCTTAATAAAATGGATAAATTCTAAACTATTTTCTTAAAAAACGTCTCCATCTATATTGTGCCCTAGGTAAATTTCGCCAAAACAAAATGATTGTGCCTACACAGTTTTACAGGGACGTATTCAAAACGGGGCAAAGTCACCACCCTGGGCGAGCGTCACCCGTTCCAAATTAGAATTATCATTCCAGATAAATGTTAATAATCGTCCGGGTATTCCATGTTTGCGATAAGGTTTTTCTTTTCTTCCTTCCCTGGTTTTGTGTCTAGTAAAGAAGGCCTTATTGTTGATCTTGGTTCGAAGCAGGGCTGTAACAAATATTTTCAATATAATATTTTTTTAATACTAATAATGGCTTGCCTAATGGTATGTTTTATTAGAAAAATGTTAAAACTTAAAACCGATTTGATTACTATACTTAATAATTTTTATCAAGCCTAGATATACCATCCAATAACCTAGGCTTAGATTACCATTCTTAGAACAACGTTCGAATTTTGTTCCGACTTTTTAGGGGTGTCTGAGTTATTTTCCGACCAATTGGAACTAATGAAGCTCAACCATCAGAGCCGAGTTTGAAATGCTTCACTGTCAACCTTGTTGTCTCTTATATATAAGAGATCTGTCTAAATTACTTATAGCCACAGGAATTATATACGGAACCACAAAAAGCATAAGTAGATTAACAATTGCTTGCGTAATTTACCTAAATCATCTAGATTGGATTATGAATTTATGGGAATAAATTGTGGAAATATTAACATTTTTCCTTTTAAATAATAAGTATTGTACGTTAATTTAAATCTACATTTAATTAAAACTATATTATTTGCGTCAGAAGTTATTTTTATTATAACCGTAACCTTGGGATGTGCCGCTAGTAGGTATAAAAGGTGTTTTGTTTGTGATGGGATATTTTGCAAATTTAACGTTAAAACGAATCCTAGATAAGGTTCCCCATGTGTTTATTAAATGCATGGGGAATTCTTATATGGGGAAAATAATTATGTTTCTTAGCACATAATAAACAATACAAAACAGTGATTAACCACATCAATAAAATTTTGTGTGATCAAATACATTAAGCACTTTAACTTATTTGATCCCATCAAATAAATTAAATAGGTAGCTAAGTACCTTTTTTACGAATAACAAGAACATTTTAAAGACAATTACCAAGCAAAAATACTTTAAGAACAGTTGAATCGTCGTCTCACTTTAATCCGAAAATTGTATACCTACATTGATTAGCATAAAAACGACGATAATAAGCTAAATTGTTAGTATAGCAGTGTACTCAAAACATGCATAGCCTTAATAATGAACGGGGAATAAGGTCGGAGTAGTTATTCCGCTTTTTGTTGTGTGTCTGTCAATTTTGAAAGTCCTTGTCACGGAAAAAGATCAAGCATGTTATCATTACTCTTACCTTACTCTACGTTCATTAAAAAGGCTAGTAGGGTTTAAGCAATATGTGAACAAAATGTGAACCTTTACAGACAGCACAGCCCAAGTTCATTGTAGTTCAGTTGCCAAAACATTATCAACCTGTGTAGAAATAGTACAAAGGTATTTGACACACACTTTCTCTTTAAATATTATTATTATTTTAAATGACACACACATACAACACAATCGTCGTGCAAGTGTAATAAATGCAAAACAATTTGCCCGTCGCATACCTAGTAAATAAAAATATTATCACGTTGATATAGAAATTAAAATGTACAGGTATCTACAGTCTGACATTATTTTTGAATATAAAAGAGCGTATAGGTACTTATATACTCCTCAGGATATATTGTAGGTAGGTACGGCCAAGCATCAAGATTCAAACGACTTGACATTCAGATTTTCATAATCGCCATAGATCGTAATTGTGAGGTGTCAAAATAGGACAGACGTTTTAAAAATAAATCTATGTCTTTCCTTTTATTTTCAGTGTGGCCTGTTTTAACTCTCACAAAGATGATGTCTATATATTTAGCGATTTTAAAAATCCCAATGCGATCGTCGAAATTTTATAATGACGATACTTTAATTTAAGAAATCCATCGAGTGGTTTGGAAGATACGAGCTGAGGAAGAATATTACAAACAATACAAGATAGGAGCGAAAAACACCTTTCCTTGCAGCCGGGTAAATAAAACACTGGGTACACGGTAATTTCAAAAGGTTCATAACAAATTGACGCTTTATTATTTACTATTGTTTAATATTGTATTTGCCTTTTCAATAATGTCATTATCAGGCTGTAGGTAGCACACAAGATTTATTACGTCGGTAACATAAGAAATAAATTATTTTTTATATCAATCATTTACAGATTTCATCCGAAGTAAGGTATGCAATAAATAAGTTATTTAGTGTTTAACAACAACGTGTTTGTTACACACATAGAAAGCAACAAAATTGCAAACTGTGTTGTAATTCAATCTAGACAAGTGCATGCGCTTCTGACACTATTTAAATTTAAAGCAATGGTGATTTTGAAATATTACGGTAAATGATATTAGAGTTAAAAAGTAAAAAAATAACATTGCATTTTAATGAAATTTCATATGCCTAAGCCTTAAGCCGCACCTGGCTTTTTTTTTACCCAATTTTATGGTTTTAATATTAATCTTGCCAATGCCAATGTCAAAGCCAATGAATCCCTTAAACACAATCCTTAAGCCACAATGGTCATTCCCTCCCTTAATTTAGTAGGTATTTTAAAGCCAATGAAGTCCCTCGCTTTCACACAAACACTGCCAAAAATACTACTTACAGTTTCACAAATATTCATGTTGCAGCAGTTTTCAATAGTGATCTCGCATTGGTCGGGCCTCGCGGTCATTGGGGTTACATTCTTGTTCACTATTATACGCTTCTTGATTCTGAAAACGTCGAAATAATTATTTATTGCAAAACATTCATAGACATCCTTTCTGAGGATACACATTTGTGTGTTAGGATGTTTGTTAGTAGCTAGCTAAAGTACTATTTATAGGTAAATAGGACTATGTAACGCGAAATCTAGAAATTTAGTCAGCTGGAGTTTTCCTACTTGAACGTAAGTATTTAGGTGTCTTTCTTCATGTATGTTATGGACGGGCGCAATGGTGCACTTGATTACTGTCGATATTTTAATTCTGTGTGATGTCGGTGGTGCAAAGAGTGAAAAAATACTACGGTCGATTTCTATTTTTCCGCTGATACTTTCGCAGGATAACAACTTTTGCGGATAAACCTACAGAGCACGCAGTATAGGCAGCAAAGGTAACTTTATTAAGAGTTCAATTTACTAACTCAACTTTATCGCTTTAAAAGCGAAAAAGATGTAAAACATACAATAGAAACAATGATTTATATTTTTTAACCGACTTCAAAAAAGGAGGAGGTTCTCATGTATAAACACGTGTCAATGTTGCGCAGTTGTAGATGTACTTAGTACCTACTTCTATGATTATATTGATAAAAAGTGATACTACGGATTAAGATTTATTTTGGTTTGATGCGGATTTAATCATTTTATCTTTGGCATTTACTGACTAAATAATAAATTAATATAATAAAAATTGTAATAATAAAAATCGTCTTGGTCAAAAAACGGTTCCGTTTGATACTACAGAAAAGAGAGTCGATGACCCTCTGTCCTTTTTGCACTTTAGCCGTCTTCGGTTCGTTAGACAAGGACTTCCGGGTCATTATGATATTATATTAAGAATATCAAATACTACTTTGACATGATTATTTTTTTTTTCTCCTAAATTGTCGAGTACTCTGTCGTCTAGCAGAACGTGACGCCGTAACATGTATCTAATGGCGCTACAGAAATAAAATACAAAATCTAATATTTTGCTTAATTCAAAAGAACTTACCTAGGCCGCTTTTTCAATTGCAAAATCTTCGTGAACAACACTCCACAGGCCAGGAACAAGACCCCACAGAGTATACCAAGTACCATGATGATGGGATCCCTCACGGAGTCCCAGCTGTCGTCGCAGGTCATGACGAAATCGTCAGTCGCGCGACTGACTGTTGGAGGGACGAGGTTGGTGTTGGAGCAGCTGGAAATTGGGTTTTAGATTAGACGTTTGAAGTTAGTTACAGTTTGTTTCAATCCACCCAGTAGATATGTTAACACATTTAGATAGGAATGTAAATTTTTTTTTCGGTGTCGATTGTTGTGCTTTTATTATTTTCGACTATTTTGCAATTACTTTACCTACGTTTCGGTGCCTTTACAGACTTCTTCTGCAGAGTAGGGGCATTTAAAACCGGAAAATGATTGTTATTTCAATTTTAATTCAATAACAGTCAAGTCAAGGGTGAAGTAGCATCAAGACGAGCGTGCTATATTTTATACTTCTCTCGTTAGATACTGTGTAGTGAAAAAGTTACTTTTGTATTGTAGTGTTATAATAAGGATCATGAAATTACTAAGTAGGTATATTAAACATTTAGGTATATCTACAAGAAAAAAAACAAAATACGACATACAATTTTAATACCGATGAAATTTCCAATTGCGCAAATAGTTTTAAAAATTTCGACTTTTAAAAATATTCATTGTCAACATGTTTTATGTATGTTTACAAAGTCACGTAGACACGTCTAGAACTCAAACATTTCCATAAAAAATGCTTTTAAAGTGGCTACACTGACCTACGTATCGGCGCAGATGAATACGAATATCTAAGTCTTTACTTACTTGCAAGATTCATTAGACTTCAAGTCTTCCAAAATCTCAGGATCAACAGTCGTCGTAATGACTTTAACAGCTTCACATCTTTCACCCTCGTGGTCTCCCGAACAGCTGCAGATAGGCTGGTGGTCTTTGTTTAGGGAACAGAAGCCATTGTTTAGGCAATATCCTGTACAGACGTTGATCTCGCACCTTTCGCCTATGAAACCTTCCTTGCAGCTGAAAGAAATCATTGCAAGTCAGTATTGAAGAGATTTTCTGATGGAATCTGCCATGGATAGTTTTTCCAGCTTGGTGGTAATAAAAACTTAAACTCTTTTAATCGGTGTCATGGTTTGGAAACAAATAAACCTAATAAACAAACTCACTAAACTCGATTTACTTACGGCGACCAAAGTTATTGCTATAGATAAGATATTATTAACTCTAGTTTTATAAAACTACAATTTCTACTAGGTACAATATTGTGAAAAAATAATGCAATTGTTACCGGCTGGCACAAACTGGATGCGAGAAGCCGGAAATAGATCTAGGTGGCGTGCAATTGGAGAGGCCTGTGTCCAACAGTGGACTGCAACAGGCTGATGATGATGATGATTAATGATAATATTACCTAATACTAATACTATTTACCTGCAAGAAGGTTTCCCCTCAGAACTGAAACTGCAATCCCCTTGGAAACAATAGTTCTGACAGACGGATATGTCACATCTCTCTCCAGTGTACCCAGGAGTACACTTGCACTCTAATTTCCCATTCACTTTAACACCATGAACGCAGAAAAGGCCCACATCTTTCGGAATGCTGAAGGAATCGTTAATATCAGTCTTATTATGCGTAAGCTTAGTCAGAGCTTCACAACCATCTACGCCTTCAGTCTGATCTTCAACTAAGTACTTCGCAACTATGCCAAAAGGCAATTCGTTTTTGAATTTCAAGAACTCCTCGGGCTCATGATTGTTCCGAGCATTTTTTGGTAAGTTCCAAACAGTTTTGAAACCCCAATCTACCCAGTAAATGTTGTCTTTGGAGACAGTCATAGCATTAGGTTGATGTTGTGTTCCGATTGCCAATGTTTCTCTTTTCCCTCCTTCAAGATTTGAGCTCTCAATAGAGTAGTGAATGCCTTCCTTATCGTCAATCCAGTACAGTCTTTTGGTACGCTGGTCGACAACCAAGCTTACAGGCATGAAAATGTCTGTGTTCACGATGACTTTGCGCTCTGATCCATCGAATCTAGCCCTCTCTATAGTTGGTTTTGTTATATTAGTGTTGGTCCAGTAGATGTACCTGTAATCCAATAAAGCAAAGATTAATTATTTTACTGCAATTGGCCAAAGAATTTATTAAAAAAACAAAAACAAATTCGTGCCGCTTACCCTTTACAGCTATCAACAGCGATTGCTCTTGGTATCTCATCATCCATTTTGATAAGAAGATTTCCATACACGCTGTTCTTAGACCCTGGCTTCATAGATATCCAGAAAATGCTCCTCTCGACAGTGTCAGTCCAGAAGAGCGTGTTAGTAACAGGATCGAAGTCAAGACCCTGGATGTTCTCAACAGATCTCCTTCTCACCAAAGCCTGGTATTTCTTAGAGGCTAAATGATAACTGAATATTGACGCGTTGTCATTTTGTTTATCTACAAATAAGAGCATATTGTGGACTGCATCGTACGCTAATGCAGTCAAGTCTTTGAATTGTTCGCCTATTGTGTTAATTTTGGTTTGGTTTACGTATAATTCTATCTGGTCCCCCGTGGTTATTGCTACATCTGAAACAAGCAGAAACGTCAACATTAGATAACAAAATCTCAGCATCTGCATAGAAAATTCGTGCGCATTACACGTGAATATTTGACGATTCTTGAATTGCGTGTACGATATCATATCTCAAAGTAAACATGTTCCAATTACACGTCAAAAGTTTAAAAAAGTGTTTGTAAAAATCGATAGTGTTACGTAATTTGTTCTAAAGAAGACTGTTTATCTGTATAATTCTATGATAGGTACCTAAGTGCCTGCAAACAGAGATACGGGTAGTTAGTTAAATACTAGATAGATAAACATAGGTATATCTTGGCATCTTGCACTGGAGTATCGGCGATCCCGTGACATTCGTACTGATTCGAGGTCACTCACATCAAGTCGCTTTACGTAACTACTGCGATGCTGCGTTTGGAGAGGGGTCTACTAATGAACGCACCGTGCGATTTTGGTTTAAACGCTTTCGTGATGGAAATTTCGACTTAAAGAACGAGCCACGAGGAAGACCGCCCACACAGGTGAATAACGATGAATTAAGAGAGATAGTGGAAGCCGATCCTAGTCAAACTACCCAGGAATTAGCGGCATGGTTTAACGTTACCTTACCCACTTTATTGACTCACTTGCGTCAAATCAATAAAATAAAAAAATACGAAAAACGGGTGCCTCATGATTTGACTGATCAGCAGAAAGAAACGCGTGTTGAAACTTGTGTTGCCTTGTTGAACCGGTACAGAAATGAAGGAATATTGGATCGAATTGTAACATGTGATGAAAAGTGGATTCTTTATGATAACCGGAAAAGAAAAATGCAATGGCTGACCCCAGGTTAAATGCCACAACAGTGTCCTAAAGCAAAACTTACCAATAAAAAGGTAATGGTAACTGTTTGGTGGTCTCAGCATGGTGTTATTCACTATAGTTTTCTTCGATCTGGTCAAGCAATTACGGCAGATGTCTATTGTGCCGAACTCCGAACCATGTTGACAAAACTAGCAGTAAAACAGCCCCGACTCATGAATCGATCTTCACCATTATTGCTCCACGACAACGCGAGACCTCACACAGCACGAGAAACCATTTTGACCTTTCAGGAACTGCACTTAGAAACCATTCGTCATCCTCCGTATTCACCAGACCTTGCTCCAACGGACTACCATTTTTTTCGTGATTTGGACAATTATCTACGTGACAAGAAGTTTTCTTCCCAGGAGGCAGTACAAAATGCTTTCACACAGTTTGTGCAGTCTAGATCATCGGAGTTCTATCGCAAAGGCATTAATAACCTTCCCATTAGATGGCAGCAATGTATAGATAATAATGGCAACTATTTTGATTAAAAAAATTTGTTAAAAATTTAAAAAATAAACAATTAAGATTTTCAGTACAAATCGGCAATTTCATACTTTAACCCCTAATATTAATTGAAAATAGGGTCAGATATCCACTTCCGATTTACATTGACTCGAATAAAATTTTGTTCCAAAGATTTTTCTGCGAAACCTTTGTTATCCGAACAGATGTATCGGAGAACGATTCTCCTAAAACTGTTCCGAAAGAATTTCATACTTTAAGTAATTAATTAAATTAATATTGCACGATATTACACACAGCGGAATCAACAATTATTGTTGATATATCAATATTTATGTATTTTTTATCAGGATTTGTTGAGTACCGACCCCCCCCCATGCCTAACACATACAAAAATGGCATATTATATACTCATAGAACTTCTTTGACCACGCCTACCTGACCAACATTCAGTGACGTTATTAATTTAGCCGGCACTCAGTTCTATTGATGTGGAATGTGGACTGTTGCTAGTTGCTTTCGTTTGTAAACACTATTTATGTCTAAGCGACTAGTTAGTGAAGAGACAATTGACTCTTACTGAACGTTGTGTAACGCAGAAAGATTTGCCAGATCGGTGGGTGGGGTTTCGAAGCTATTAAAATTAGAACACTCTTACTATTTCGATTCATTCACGTGGTAAAAGTTTCGTGATATATTTGCTTGGTCGGCTATTATGTACTCTGTGACGATGGTGTTGCCAATTTTTTTTAAAACTTCATGAACTATTTACACGGTGATTATTTCCAAGTCCAGACATCAGTCTTCAGTCTTCAGTCTTCAGTCATTCATCAGTCATATGATAGGAATAAGTAATACTTTTTGTTGACTTACCGACACAAATCAATCAATCAATCAAATACTTTATTGCGAATAAAGGTATACAATGATCATAAAATAAATTAAATATTTGAGAAACACTTTATCCGGCCTTAACATGAGGCAAGCAATATGATTACTTACAAACTATTTTTGTGAACAATAGGAACGAACGCTACAAAGTCAAATAAAATCAATTACAATGTCAAAAATTATGGAAAGAAAGTTAAAGTATAATGTCAAATTGTTAAAAAGAAAATTAAATTATATAAATGCACAGTGCATCGGCGCGGGCGTATGACAAATTTAATAAACACTAGTGAATGTTTTGTTAATTTCCACATTTTGTTTCACTGAATACACGCGACTAGTATTGCTAGAGTCTAAGTCAAAGTCAAAATTATTTATTTCCATTGGATGCTTATATAATGACAATGATCACCTGGGTACGTCTTATATCTAAAGACTTTAGTGTAAAGATTTTAGTAATTTTACTAATTATTTCTTGGTTAGATTCTTAAGAGGAAAGGATTAAGTACTACACTTTGTCCATAATCGCAATCGCCTCTGTTTTCTCCCTGGATAAAGATATTAAAGCAAATGGGTTTATGTCATAAAGTCTACAATAATTCTGCTATGACCCTGTGTTTTGTTTTAATAAACGAGACCCTATTACTTAGACCCTGCTGTAAGTCTGTCTGTCTGTCTAATACTTGACACTGGCTACTTTCTAAACGACCATAATCGGTTTACAATCTATGAAAAAAAAATACATTTTTAATTTCGCGCGCTTGGGCGCTAAATCAAAAAAGTTGCGATGTTCGAAAGTGCATGCGTGGGCGTGTGACTCGTGGATGTAGGGGTAAGTGGGTGGGCCGTTCATGACATTTTTTTATTGGAGCCGAGTCTTAAGCTCTATCTCATGAACAGTGACTGCTTAACAGTTGAAAGGACATATAAGTCTCTAGCGGAGTCAATAGCCGCCATATTTTTTTTTCTTTAATATAATTGTCTGGAAGGTTGGATGGAATGTTTTCTGTGTAAATAAACAGATGATTTCAACAGTTTAAATAAAAATAAATAATCCCATACGATAAACTTGTTTTTTTTTTTTAAATCGATACGGAACCCTTCGTGAGTGAGTCCGACTCGCCCTTTGCCGGTTTTTACAATAGCTTAAACTCAACCACTTAAACATAACCTAGAACTAGGTAATATTAATTCATTGAAATCAATTGTGAAGTGGTGAGTTTCTTCGACCTTAATCTAACAAGGTGTATTGAAAACCGTTTATTGTCTGTTACTGAGTAATTTTTCAATATAATTTAATTTATTTTGCTTCAGAAAACACGCACCCAGAGATACAGGGCCGGCCGGATACAATAAAGACAGATAATAAAAAAATGATTTTGATTCGATTTGATATAGGATCGTGTCACTTTTCGTATATCAATTGCAAAGCTTTGATAGCAGTTGGTATAATTTGTCCTTCCGACTAATATTGTACCTAAAGCGCAGCACAGGGCTCTATTTTTACCCGACTGCGCGACGCAAAGGAGGGTAATGTGTTTATCGGTCTATGTATGTATGTGTGTATGTATGTATGTATGTATGGATGTTTCTATGTGGCGTTCCAGAGGCCAAACGCGTGAACCGATTTTGATGATTCATACGTCAATCGATTCGTCTTAATCTGGCGAGTGTGACTAAAGACATGACAGTAATCCAAAGTAACTTATGTCACCACCAGACGCCATATTGTCAAAATTAAAAAATCCAAAATCGTCAAAGTATGTCAAGATGGGTATCGTTGAATAGGTTTTTAAAAATAAATATTAGGTTTCTTTCACCATTTTTTATTTTAAAGAACCGTTTAGGAAATATAACGGTTTAAAGTTAATTTACAATTAGGTATTCTTGCTTTTTGATACTAACGAACAAGTTTTTATTTTTGTTACGTAGTTACGCTTGGAACTATCAAAGTATAAGCCGTGATGGTACAGGTGACAGGAATTTATTGATATAAACTAAAAAAATATTTACATAAATTGTACCTACCAACTGAATAAAAGCCTAATAACATTTAGGTACTAAAAAAGTTAAAAGAATAATAATAAATTTAAACAATAAATAACTAAACCCTAACTGAAATAAAATCTTACTAATATTATAAACGCGAAAGTTTGTATGTAAGTATGTATGTATGTGAGGTTGTTACTCTTTCACGCAAAAACTACTGAACCGATTGCGATGAAATTTGGAATATAGGTAGCTGGGGGACCTGGATTAACACATAGGCTACTTATTATTCCCGCGGGAACGGAACTTACGCGGGTGAGACCGCGAGGCGCAGCTAGTACATTATAACCCCGTAATGAAATGAATAGATTACGAGACTTACCTACCATCAATAAATAAAAATAACTAAAAAGCGTAAAATAAAAAAAATAATTTATAAAAAACAAAAAACCCGACTGCGTAAAAAACTCGATTAAAAATACGCATAGAAACAACAAAAAAACTAAAAAGAAAAAAACAAGCTTAGTAATTTGAAATTACACTAAGTAATAATAGTTTTGTAATCGATACACACGGAACACATAATAAATGAGTAAAAAATTACTCACAGTCGGGACCCATTGGAAATATTAGATTAGTAAAATGAATGGGTCCCGACTGTGAGTAATTTTTTACTTATTTATTATGTGTTCCGTGTGTATCGATTACAAAACTATTATTACTTAGTGTAATTTCAAATTACTAAGCTTGTTTTTTTCTTTTTAGTTTTTTTGTTGTTTCTATGCGTATTTTTTAATCGAGTTTTTTACGCAGTCGGGTTTTTTGTTTTTTATAAATTATTTTTGAAACAAATGTGCCATTTCGAGCGATTTAAATACCTTGATTTTACCGATTTTCGTTTGATTTTTGTAATAATATTTTTTCCATGTGAATCGCACGACAACAACGAGTGGTATCAACCACTCGCCGCGCCGCGGGAGTCCGACATCGAACGAAAAGTAGCATATTTCAGTTTTGTTAAACCGCCCGAAGTGCAACGAGCGATACAAAAATTAGGCTCCTGAGCTTTTACTTGCGTCAGTCCCGATTTCCCGGGAATATTGGGATAAAAATTTGCCTAAGTCCAGATCTCCAACTTTCTATGCTTAAACATTACTAATAACTAAAATAAGATTTTTTTTATTGTAGCACTTTCTTGGCGTGAACAATATGTATACTCATGCAAAGTTACAGCTTCTTAGTACCAAGCGTCTCTGAGCTAAGCCGCGGACGGACGGACGGACACGACGAAACTATTAAGCCGTGTTTTTACTACGAAAGTAGTGTCGCGCAAGTTATAGTCAACTTCACAAAAAAGTTGCTCGACACTAGTTTTATCAAACAATCGCTGGTGCTACGCATATTTTTTTGCAAAGATGACTATAATTTTCGCGACACTAGTTCAGTAATGAAAACACGGCTTATGGGTTTCTCGTTGACTACGAAACCCTAAAAATGCATCAACTTGCCCGTAATCTTCCTAAGTTGGTTGTCAATCAATCTGTCATCAACAATCAATAATTTCAAGACCTCGCGAAGTCACGCCACCATTGTTCACATTGGTTCAACAATACTTGGAATTTCACTCAGAAGATTGTGTTGCTATTGACTTGTACTTGCTATTATTAGCTACGTGGGTGCTGTGACGTAGATCTCTAGCTGACGTTGCAGTTCTTTAGAAGTTCTAAACTGCATAATTGCAGCGACCGCGACCTGAATTAAAAAAAAAACAACATCTACTTACGTATCTATCTATGATCGTTCGTACCTATAGGTTATTTTAGGCTGACTTTATTCTTTTTCATAAATCTTATGTAACACTTACCCCCTTATTTATAAACGCTAATTGATGCGCTGCATAAATATGCATCGTTTGTCTTTTACTGTCACATGAAGTTTCAAAGTTGACAGACAGAGACAAACGTCACATGACGTGTAAATAATATTTTATAAATAAGGGAGTTAACCGTTTCCTTTTACCCGGCTGGAAGGAAAGAGTTACGTTTTTCGCGCTTATCTTGCATGTATGATTTGTAATATTCTTAATTAATTAATATATTTCCAAACCACTCGAATGAATTTATTTGGCGAAACCGCGGGGCGCAACTAGTAAGTATTGCTATTATTTGGTATAGAAGTAAAGATTACACTAATTAATTAAAGATCACTTTGATATTACCGACCCTTGATGTGGAATTTTCCGTTTTTATAACATTTAATTAATCTTAGGTTATTAGTAGAGGTACTAATTGTTAGATAAATGAAAAGGCTAAACTAGATTATGATTCTTATTAAAATAAGGTTTGAGAATATTCTACACCAGATGTCGTAAATTCGTAATATCAATCCTAAAAAAATGATTTTTTTACCGACTTCAAAAAAATGAGGCTGATATTTTTGTTGGTGTGATCAATCACACTAAAATCACTACACCTAAGATTTAGCCAAATGATCATGTGCATTTATAAAAAAAACATTTAATTCAGTCCATTTTTGCCCATAACAAGAATCCAAAGGAAATAAACTATTTTGTCTTTTGAATATGTATGCAGACTCAAGCAAAGTTTCAGCTTCCTAGTACTAAGCGCCCCTGAGCTTGGCCGCGGATAGATATACGCAATTACGCACAAATGCACTTAAAAAGAACTACAAGGTGTAACGGGTAAGTCCTTTTAATCCGAAAAGGGGTTGTTCTAGACGTCTAGGCGAACAACTTTTGTTCTACGACTTTTGGAAATTCGAAGTACTTTTCGAAAAATTTAGGTGTAAAGTTTACTTGAAAATCAGCTGTTTTTGAGAGTTTGAGGTCATTGACCTTATGTTGTCCTTTTATTTAGTTTGATGCTTTACAATCAAAACTTCAATTAACTTTATGTTCAAAATCTGCTGTTTTTTTTTCAGTAAAACATAATCTCAAAATTTTCAAAAAAAAAGTTTGAATTTTCAAAAGTCGTAGAACAAAAGTTGTTCGCCTAGACGAGAACAACCCCCTATCGGATTAAAAGGACTTACCCGTTACAAATTGTATAATTGCCTTACATTAACGTGGAGTAAGGTCGGAGTAATGAAAACATGCTTTGTCTTTTTCGTGACAAGAACCAATGAGTCTATTAAAGTTATAGAGACGCCATTGCAGAACAAATCATCATTGAAAAGCGCCACAAATTATGCTATACAAACTCATTATTTATATTCATTCACATAATTTAAAGAAGAAATAGACGAAACTATTGTTATCTCTTTAAGACATAAGACACAATGCTACTTGCATGACGTAAGAAAGAGATGTCATAATATTATTATGACATCTCATAGAGGTTGGGGTCTTGGCGGGAACTCGTTGAGGAGATGTGGTGCTAAATTTTCATTTTTGTGAAACCTAGTTCATATGCGTGCAAATTGTTTAATTTCGGGGGTATATTAATCAATTTAGTTTCGTGAAGGTGTACAAGTGGAATGAAAGTGAAAATCGGTGCAAAACATTAACTTAGTGTTGTCTCCAAGGCTCCGTGAAGATTATTTGTAAATGGCCGCCGTGTTTACAAATGATTCCCTAGACTTGACTTTAACTATGACGACTTGACTGTTTCGATGCAAATAACTTGCATAATATATTAGAATACTTGACACTGGCTAATTTCCTAATGGCCATAATCGGTTCACAACCGATAAGAAATAAAAAATAGAGGTTAGGAGAGAATAATAAAACGTCAAAGTCAAAAACTTCGTTGAGTTTTTGGAAAAAAAACTTTTTCACAAAATAAACTAAAATAAATAAATACAGCTTTATTTACGTATAAAATGAAATATTTTTGCCAGTTTTTGAAGTACAATTCGTTTATCGCCTAAATACGCCCGAAGGCATTGTTGTCTGTGAATAATGTTGTGAAAGTGAACTAAATGTACTGTGTGACAACAAGCGGGTGATCGTGACGTGAGCTGGGATGGAACTAAGACTTCTCTGGCTAGCTAGCTTGCATTTGTGTTGCCAAGAAATTTGCCCTATTACGTATCTAGAAGTTTTTACATATCTCTGACAAGAACTTACAAAGTTAACAGACAGAAACAAAACGTGAAAATTACTCCCACTTAGGGCTATAAGAGTTTCTTGTTGAGTAAGCAACCCTTAAAATTGCAGCGCTCCCCAGTGGAATTTCGTAACAGTATCGTTAATTCAAATTAAAATTTAAAATAAAAACAAAACCTTAAATTCCCCGGACCAACCTCCAATGACGTACCCTAGGTAAAAAAGTGTATGAAAAAACCGGTTTAGAATTTCATCATAATATGTCGTAGCTAATACATACCTTCTACTTATTTATTAGCATAATTCGACTTGTTTTTATTTAATTGTCATTCTTGTATGAGAATTGTTAAATAACGTGCCAATGTACGAAAGTGTCGTTTTTTTTTCCAATTTACAATTTCAAAGAAATTTTACTTAGTATTTTATTTGGGTATTACATTAATACCCAGAAACAAGGAACAGATTATTCTTAGAACGTGGACATAGGCTTCTTAGGCTGAAATCCATAATGCGTCCTTTGACGATGCTCAGGCTGAGCTTAGCAGAAACTAAGCATAAACCTCGAATTGGAATTTATAGTCGAAATTAATTTAGTAGGTAATAGACGAATAATATTTAAAAAAATTTATAGTCATAACAGAGAAGCACAGTTTAGGTCAATATTTTTGATTGGTTTACATTCTAAAATTGAAAAACTTTGACTTTACTAAGCAATAACTTTAGATAGTTGCGAAAAGTAGGTATAATAAAAGTCAAAGTTTTGGTACGGACTATAGATTCCAGCTTAAGATTGTCAAAACTAATTAAGACAAACCCCACAACCTTGTTGTATCTACTTGCCACAATGTTGTGCTAATAAAGTGTATTCATATTTAACAAACAAGCTACATATTATTATAAAAGTACTATGGCTATAATAATGATAACATTTTTAACCAAAACAAATAGAACATTTAAGTACTCTAAGTACCTACAGTTTGTTGTCACACCATGAAGTTATCTTCATACGTGACCTGTATCAATTGGTAATGGAGATCAAGCCCCATGAAAGATTCCTTTTGACATTGATAACCTTGATGCAAAACATCACGTTATCTCTTACGTTATAGAAAATGTTTTCGCTATGTGATATCCAAGTTAAAACATACCTATTTAGAACTTATCCAAAACCATCGTACTATAATACCTACAGCAAGGCGATCCGTCGTAATCGGCATCGAAATCCTACTGCGCAAAGGCATAACCTGCGCGGTTCAATTTGAAGGCGACGCCGCTCCCGTAGTGTTTAAAACTGTTATTGAAACCGGCAGCTAAAGAGACTTCGCTTTCAATGACAAATCAAATCGACGGCTTCGCCTTCAAATTCATGCAAATTAACGCTATGATTTGATCCGCGCAAGTTATTCGCAGTCGGTATTCGATGTCGATTACGACGGAAGTTGAGCGGTAACTTCGTTGGAGACTAGCAAACTTTGAGTTCTCCCCGTGCGGTGACGGATAAACTGCTTGATCCCGAAGAGGGTTGATGTCAGACGGCAGCTGCTAAAATTTTTTTCCCAAATATCTATTTGCACTTGGCGAGGTCAATGATGACTTACCTTGAGCTGACCCTAAATAATTTAGATTTTAATGCATATTTGTATCTGGTCTGGGTGTATTTCTAAGTATAATATGTATGTATTTATAAAAGAAAAATAAATATAAGTAGTAAGTATACCCGTTGTCTAGTCACCGTAACACAAGCTTAGCAGCTTACCATGGGGCTAGATGGCGCTGTGTGCTGGTCACAGGTTTTTTTTTTTGCGGCCTCATGCTCCGGAGAGGAATGCAACCGGGAACATGCCTCATGAGAAGAAGCAGCTTCCACTGAGAGCTACGGGTGTTCCGCGGTAACCATTAGTGAGGAATAACTGATAATGTTTTTCAGCAAATTAAAATAAAATTTGCATGATCATATTTACCAGTGGCACTCTGGCAAGTTACGCTCAGCGTGTTTTTGGTAGAAAAAACCCCCATGACTAGAAAGAATATGGTTCATAGCTTAATATAAAAATACCTATAAAAGTACTTAAGTAATGTAAAAACCGGCAGTATAGATAGGTACCTTTGTTCTTTGTACTGTAATTTAATCTCAGATAATAAATTAATGCAATAAGACGGAACTAAATGCCTTATTGTCATATAGGTATGTATGTACGATAAACTACCGGATACACAATATTTAATTTACATTGGACTAGGTTTTTACGTTTGTAAAAATGGACTTTGCTTAAACTTAAACCTAACGGAACAGTACCTAAGATGTATTCGGGACCTAAGACTTCAAAGCAAAAAATCTTTCGAATTTTATTAGTAAGACTAGTGTCACGTGGCTGAAGAGCCCTGCAGCCTTATTTTTGAATCGCTAGTTGCTCGTCAGGCGATTTAAATAATTCAATATCTGCTGGTTTTCGTTCGATGTCTGACTCCTGCGGTGAGTGGTTGAAACCACTCGTTGCGGTCGTGGGATTCACATAGAAAAAATACAGAAAACGAAAGAAAATCGGCAGAAACAGAGGTATTAAAGTCACTCCAAGTGACGCGAGCGATTCAAAAATAGAACCCCTGGAACCTCATTTTTGGATCGCTCGTTGCACTTCAGGCGATTTAAATAATTCTATATTTGCTGATTATCGTTTGATACCAGACTCCTGCAGCGAGTGGTTGATACCACTTGTTGTGGACGTGCGATTCACGTAGAAAAATTACAGAAATTGAACGAAAATCAGTAGAAATCGAGGTATCAAAATCGCTCGAAATGCCTCATTTGGTTCAAAAATAGAGCCCCTATCTTGAGAAAGCGTGCGTGGAGCCGAGCCCAAAACGTAGAGACCCTTTTTATTTTTTAACTAGTTGCGCCCCGCGGTTTCACCCGCGTAAGTCCCGTTCCCGGGAATATCGAGATAAAATGTATCGAGCCTATGACTTATTCCCGGTATCCAACTTCGTAGGTATATTCATCCGCAATCGGTCCAGTAGTTTTTGATTGAGTAACAAACATGCAAACATCCAAACACACTTTCACATTTATAATATTAGTAGGAAGTAGGATAACAATTTTACTAACAAATTAAGAAATGGAGACCAAGCCAAATGTTATCCAAATGACCAAGTGTTCAAATCTGGATATGGCGTGATAAAATAAAGTTTTATCACCGTTTAATACAAGCTTAGTAGATTACCATGGGCATCGGTTAGATTGCTATGTGTGATTCACAGAATTTACTCTTTATTTATTTTATTTTCCAGTACTTACCTACCATCCGGTCCGGTCCTACATCAAATATCTAAGTAATACATATATCTACTTATATTAGATAAGTACCTACCTATATAAGATATCTCAAATAGGTCAGACAGAGGGTCTATATACATAACGTACCTACCTACCTGTATTAGAATAATTGCAGTAGATACCTAGTTGTTACTGCATTTATTCTGATCTGTGCGATAAAATCATCAAAATAATTCAAATATGCCGTTAGAACGATTTGAAATGTTAATTCGCTATTCGTCCAAGTTCACCAGTTCCACAAACAAGCCAAAAAATTCACTGACCAAAGTCATTTTCCCAGTGACGACAGCCAAACGTGACGCACCTAGACCAAAATTAGAAAAAAAAACTACTCAACTCACACGTGAAAACCAACTTTAACTCAAAGGAACACGGTGTGAATTAGAATGGCAGCTGTAAAACCACGTGAGGCTAATAAAGGTACTTACAACAATAAAGCAAATATAAATGTTTCATTCAAGATCTTGACATATTTTCGGTAAACAAACTAAAAAGATAAAACGTATTTACTGATTGTAGTAAAAATTACAATTTTAACATACTCGGTTGTTAAAATTTAATAATTTTCCGTAAAACTCTGGCTACCAATCCCGCATTTTACCTACCTAAATGCAGGATTGGGCTAAAATGCCATCTCTAATCTCTAAGGCTGAAATCTATTGTACGTTACTTTGACGTTGTTTAGACTGAGCTTAGCAAAAGCTAAGCATAAACTTTGAATTGGAATTTATAGTCGAAATTCATTTTGAGAAGCAAAGTTTAGACTATTATTTTTGATTGGTTTACATTCTAAATTTGAAAAACTTCGACTTTACTACACAAAAACTTAGTATAGTTGTAAAGATCGCTTATTACATAAAATACTACCAAAAAGTGTCTCTAGTCAAAGTTTTTGCTGAACAAAGACAAAGTACGGACTATAGATTTCAACCTTAGAGAAAGCATTTTAGCCCAATCCAGGCCCAATCCCGCATTTTGGTAGGTAAGTATAATCTTACATTTGTAGGGCAGAGTTTAAGGTCCCGTCTACCTACCTATCTTTCCGCTCACTAAAATTCATCAAAATTGGTTCAGTGATAAACATCAAGCCAACCTTTGCAATGCTTCACAAAAGTCACAAGGATAATAATAGGGTTTTTAACTTCTATAGATACCTGACAGCCAAATATTGAAACTTATAATTTGAGGGCTACTTAAACAACTAAGCAGCACCTAATTTTAAAACTCTCTCAAACTAATTTTAAAAGAAGCCTGAAATATAAAATTTTAAGTAGCGTTTCAGTACGTGGTTTGATATTGAAATAGTGTAGGTTATTCAGTCAATCAATAGGTAAGTGACGCATTAAACAAATTGGGCGGTTCTAGTCATTTGAACTGATACCTCAATCACCTAAATACTGGCATTATCTCTTTATCGCTGTAATTGCATTTTTTTATAAATGGCACCGCCTCGAACCTGCGCCAACGCACGTATTCAATTATCAAAACTTTGGACCTACAAAAATGTAATTAATCATTATCACTAGTAATTTTTTTATTTATTATATACTACTGATTTGAGTAAAGTAGGTAGGTTTGGTATAAAGATATAATGTTACGGTAGATAGGTACTTAGGTAACCGTAAAGTATTATGAATGATGTTTTAATCTTTACTAAGTACCTTGTTTAGGATAACCTATGTGTTTTCAGGTAACTATAGTTATTTTCGGTGTTGGTCTAGTGGTAGATACCCCGACTTTCATTCCGAAGGTGGTGGTTTCGGATCCTGGCTTACCGCGCACCAATGTCTTTTATGTGCGTAAATAACATCGCTCATCCGGTGAAGGAAAACATCGTGAGGAAACCCACGGCTTAGTTACTCTCCATACTCCACACCACGCCTACTCCACCTGACAATGTTCCGGGCACTACAGTGCCATAAATAGCATGAATTTAAAAGTTGCTTGCGTCGTATAAATCATCTAAAATTAGATGATAAGGCCAATTATTATTATAGTTATCTTCGTACCGACTTTTATCGCACTCAGTAAGTTTTACAGGGGCAACAATTACATGCACACACATACGCACTCACAAATCTTCACCTTTATAATATTACTAGCAGCGTCCCGTCGTTTCAGCCGCGTAAGTCCCGATCCCTCAGGAATAACGGGATAAATAGCTTATGTGTTATTCTAGGTCTGCAGCTACCTATATTCTAAGTTCCATCACAATCGGTTCAGAAGATTTTTCGTGAAAGAGTAACAAAGTCACATAAAGACATACATATATAACAAACTTTCGCGTTTACTATATTAGTAAGAAGTAAGAAGGATAAAATAAAGTTGTATTAATTCGAGAAGCAATCACGTGAGAACGGCTGAACCGATTTTGATGTAGATTCTTGACAACTTGTCAGTCCTACATTTCCTACTTTCTACTTCTCCATAGAAAACCCGCTGAAAGTGCAAGAATAAACATGAAATAGAAACATAAGGTGTTTCCACGGTCAAGTTGAATGTCCATCAATATTTTCAATCATATTAATCCTTGATAACGAACGAAACATCAACATAAAAGTGGAAGTACAATAATAATTCAAGTTTAAGGACTGTGCAATAAATTGTACTTAAATTAAAAAGGTAGAGGTGAGCTTGGAACACAATCTGATTATACTTATGTTTTTTCAGTTAAGTATGTTTCAATATAGGTAGGTACATAGTTGATTGAAAAGTTCTATCTTTATACTTTGTAAATGGGTAAAAAATTTAATAATAATTCTACGTCGAATAGACACTCGAGCTGTTTTATCGAAAATGTCGTTTTTTGCGGGAAATTGAATCTATTCATTGCGTATTCCAGCTTGGTCTAATCCAGCCATATTGAGTTAGATATGATGATATTGAAAATTAAACAGATGGTAAAAAAAATTAGAGCTTCATAAAGAAGTAGGCAGCACCTGAACTCAATTTGATTTCAGAACTAAAATTCGCATACCAAACTAAATATAGAAGCTGCTTAGGTAGCTCTTAAATTTTAAGTGGCGTTTCTGTATTTTGCCGATGGTTAGTAACAATGGCGTTACTGTAAATATTTTAGATCTGCCTAAAACAACTTCTAGATTTGAAATGAGATCATTCATAGTATTGACGAATATTAGAAATGAGATCATGTAATTGCTAATGAATAGGTAGTGTGAACTCATTACCTAAATATTAATGTGGATTATTTATTCCTAATTCAGACAAATACCAGGTTAGGTACCTACCATTTGCACTAACCACCAGTGAACAATAATAAAATAGCAGCAATACCTACCAAAGTAAAAAAAATACTGTTGATCCGTAATTGTTAATAATTTAATGAATAAAATATTAGAATTACACATAATGTAAATTTAGTGACATTTAGTCAAAAGATTAGCTTTTATTCCCATACTTCCAAAATGTATTCCCAACGCACCCAAAACAAAAAATGCATTTGACATCGATTCTTTTCAACGAATTGCAACTTCACGTACTCAACTTCTTTTTATCCACCACGGAACGGAGCAGGGTATTTGCGTTTAGGGTGAGAGGTTGTGTGTGCGCGATTCAATGTTCCCATTTATCTTCAAAATGGCTGGACCGATTTGGATGCGGTTTTCAGTAAAATGTTTTAGTCCACTAAATTAAAAGCAACCTAGTCTAAACTCAATGAGAATTCCCATATAGCAAGTAGCATTAATTACATTAATTAACTATAATTACCATATTACCTACCTTTTAGATCTATAGATACTGAATATCAAACGAAAATCCGAATGAGGCGGGTTTAGAACATTCCCAGCACGTTAAATTTGTAATCTAAAGGGTTGAAAACATTTAGTCATATTACCAAATGCTTTTAACCCTTTATAACTGTCATATAAAGCGTCTTGACCTACGCTACGCCCCACTTTCTAATTATAAAAAATAGATAGATAGATAGATAGATTAATACTTTATTTGCACAACCAACAACAATACAATCAGTTTACATTTAAAGTAAGACAAATACACAGAAAGCTTAAAAGTATAAGTTGTACAAATGGGCGACCTTATCGCTAAAAGCGATTTCTTCCAGGCAACCTTTGGATGGAGAAGGTTAATAAAGTTTGTGTGGTAGGCAGACAGATACAGAATATTAACATAGCATAAATAGGTGAAATAGTTACTTAAATAGATTAATAATATACACTAAAATAACAAATATAAATACATATAAGAATATAATTTATAAGTAAATATATTATACATACGTTATATTTACAAGAATATTCGATTTACTAAATAAGATACAACAAATAAAACTAAACAAGATACATACAAATAAAACATAATAATAAAATAAGGTTGTCCAAACAAATATTTCCACTCATCTCATTAGAACCTACCTAGACACTTGTCTGCCTGTAGATATAAGCTCTATCGATCATGGCGTACGTGACAAGCTCCACGTTCGGAATCATCTTTCAGTTTTTTTGCCATGTCTTCAATTACTATTACAATAGATACAATCAGCTATAAAACTGCTTTGCCTGTTAAAATGGTCGGTGTTCGGGTATGATATGCAATAAGCGTAAATGTGGATAGCTACTCAAGTTTCTGTAAAGTGAATAACTGTAACCTGTAACTAATAATAATGAAGAAGCTCTTTTGGATTCAGTTTTCATGACTCCGTTCGTATAGGTTTCAGATTCTCGCCTTTACTGCCGTTATGTAGTTTCGATAAATAAATCAAATGTAATTATTTAAAAAATTCGTTCATGTCAATGTAAACATTGCCATTTTCAGCCTTTTTTCGAATGTTAGGTTTAGATAAAAGCTTTAGGAACTTTAAATTTTAAATAACTTACTACTTAACTGTTTATTCACATATAGTCGACACTCAGTATGTTCTATGAATTGTTTTCTATCATCAGCAAGTTTGGAAGTTTTGTAAACAAAATTAACCATAAACAAACTACTCGGTTTCTTCGTATCAAGTGGCCTACGTGCAGAAAGAACGCAAAGAGTAGGTATCAATCAGTTATCTCGCCAATAAAATTGTTTAACGATAACCTAATGAAATGTCATGCCATCGCAAACCCATAAGAATGTGAATATTATCTCTCCAATAGTTTTTATAAAAAGTGTTTATAAAATAAACAAAATGATTCTACGTTTCTTTATCAATTGTTTACATTTGTGCTTACGTAGATTTGGAATAATTTCTCTTTTTTCCTTTTTACGGCGGTATGTTATGTAGGTAGGTACCTACAATTCTACAATCAGTACTGATAGAAGATTACGAGGACGATTATGGCTTTACCACCGTTGTAATTAGAATTACTGACCACTTTATAAAGTAATTAATAAGGTTAGACGGCCTCTGTGGCGCGGCGGGCGAAGGGCTGATTGCAATGCGTTGAATGAAGAAGGTTGCGGGTTAGATCCCCGCCGAGTGCAAGCTTTCTGCATTTAAAAATAAATATTTGTTTCTGGTTTGGGTGTTTTCACGAAAAATAGCCGTATAATATGTAGTATATCCGTTGTCTAGTATCCATAGTACAAGCCTAGTGCTCAGTTTGGGGCTAGATTGCGCTGTATGTAATTTACAATATTTATTTATTTATATCAAAAGTCCTAATCCTGTGGGAATATCGGGATCCTAAGTACCCTATGTTACTCCTGGATAATGTTGCTTTCTATTGGTGGATTTTTTTTTTAAATTGGTCCAGTTATTTTGGAGATTACCTCCAATATACACATTTACATACATACATAAACGAACGGCACCTCTTTATTATATTATTATTAGTATATTAGATTATTATGGTAATCAGAATTTTTGCCCGTCTATGGGTCATTCCCAATGCCTCCAAAAATGTTTACAAATTAAAGTTAATTCTTACATCTATTCCCATGCATTCAAAACGAATTAAAAAAACTCAAGATTTACAGGTGCCTAATTGACAATCGCTTAAGGCGAAATTTAATTTAAAGTTAGAAATGAATTTACACCAAATATTGTTATGTGATAGTAAGCAATCTTTTAATATGGTTGAAATTAGGTATGTACATTTTCTTGCGGTTTTTAATATCTTACACCACAACCGCAATACAACTTAACAAAAAGGTGTACGTCTCTAGTAGATAAATGGTAAGAAATAAATAAATAAAAATAATAAATAAGTAAATAAATAAAAATAGTAAGATCACTAGTAGATGTCGCTACGCTCGGCAGTCGACAACACGATAAGATGTAATCCTTAACCTCGAATACTGTCGGGTGCAGAATTTTGGGAAAGTATTTGCTTGTAAAACTAAACTTTGACGGATCTAATTCGTGTTTAGTTTAAAAACTTACATTTCCTATACTTTTTAAGTACAGTTCACCAAATAAAGTTTTATTACAAATTATTTTTGGAGGTTTGTGGAATAGGTTTTTGAAGTGATTTTGATAAAACTTGTTAAGAGGAGTCATTAAACATTGGGTGCAATTTTATGTTGCTTCTTAAATTTTTTAAAACATTGTTACTACGTAATTACAGAAGTTTCTTGTATAATTTTAAATAAAAAAGTTAATTATTCAGCAAAATCTCATTTAAGATCTATTTTGATGTGTTGTTTATTAAAACACTAAAAAAATCCAAACGATTCCAGTTGGTTTTGTTAGTCTAGTATTGTTGTTAATTAAATTCACCTTTGATCCTATTGTTTAAAACAGTAGGTATTTAAAATATGTAATACCTTACGAAAGTACGAAAATTTAGAACAGGGTCAATTTAGTGTTAAAACTTTTTTATACAAGAGGGTTTTCTAGATACCAGAATGCCTATAATTACGTACCAAAACATTTTTTTTTAATTGAACTGTACAATATAAAAGCGGACTGTAATTATTAGTTATGATTAGGAAAGCACGCTAATCAAATGTTCTTTGCACAAATGGGTACCGCGATCAAAGGTCGAGCGAAAGGTACTGTCTGTCGGGGTGCTAACAGAAGAATCCACTTACCCAGACTATTTGGAGTCTCCTCTCGCAGGGTGCACACGAAACGCGACCTTCGAACTTCCCTAGGGATTGTCAACTCACCGTCGGTCCGTTCTTACTCACGATCGTTGCACAAACCAACAGGACTCCAAGCGGCTCCTTCTCCAGCAGCCGACAGACCTCGTCCAAATCCGCGGGCAAACGCGATTATCGAACGCGAACACTGAATTGGTGCTTCCCTACGATAGATTCTAGCCTTCCGAAGTGTTTGAAAGCAAAACGACGCTACGGGGTTAAAAACGAACTAACCCGCGTCGCAACTCTGAAGTGACTGCAACGACATTCTATTTTTGAACGTTAGGTGAATTTGTTTTTAATCTACCCGAAGTTTTATGATTAAAAATCAACCTACGTTCTCCTACCTATATTTTCTTTATTAAAACTAAACATGAACATATTATTAAAATACAGGAAGGAACAGGTCAGACCAGCCTAAAAGAGGATATTTTCCTTGGTAACTTTGATTAGGTAGGTACTTGAATAATTAGAATTTCGATAAATGTAACTGAGGACCTACTTAATACGTAATCTAGGTTTATATTACGTACTTTACCCACCTACTACAGATAATATTCTAGCAAACATTGTGAAAATTAGATCGATAGCACTCAATAGTGCAGGGTTCAATTGTCAGTCGTAGTCGTAGATAATTTTATGAATTTGCTTTCTAAATAAAGCGCTGTCACTGTCTGATCTGAGTACCTAGTTTGTATAGATTTTACTTAAATAATGTTTTTCTTTACCGAATTATGAGCAATGTTAAAGCTCTCAAAAATCGTCGTGAGTAATCTGAAATGTCCTAGGAGTCATCAAGGTTCGATTGCATGAAACAATCCCTAATTTGAAATATCATGACTGCATAAAATCTTTAAGATAAGGCTCTTATATAGGTACACTACATTAGAATGGAATTAAGAGATTTATACGGTATTCTACAATATTAAGAACTATGTATTAACTACCTATCTATTTTGAATATATATTATTGATAAGTAGCGAAAATTTAAAACCACTGATTAAATTTTTTCAGTTAAATCGAACTTTACAAGTTTAACCAGACACATTTATCATATTTTTAACTTAATTATTTACGATCATTAATGGAATAGAGTTCAATGGCTTTACTACCTACTCTTATTAAAACTGGTTAGCATCAAATAACATTTAGTTCCGCACGTTAAAATACCTTGAAATTTTTATAATTTTCAATGTTGCCACAGTTCGCCGTTCTTGCT
Organism: Idaea dimidiata; assembly: GCA_949358125.1. NCBI lineage: Eukaryota > Metazoa > Arthropoda > Insecta > Lepidoptera > Geometridae > Idaea > Idaea dimidiata. Next base: position 3,848,634 of record OX442334.1, read on the forward strand.
AAACGTACGATTTATTTTCTTTTACTGATAATGTAATTTGCAACCTAGTTGGAATCTTTCTTTTAGGAGCCTGTGGCTCCTTCACGAAGAAATTGATTGCGACGAAACTTTGTACGTTGATCATTGAAGTGAAGACTTATTATCCCGCAGGTTCAGGACTTACGCAGGTTAAACTGTAGGTCGCTGCAAGTTATAAATAAAAAAATAATTGTTTCTTTTTTGTTTTATCGCAGATATGGTTATTCGCTGTAATTTATTCAGTATTGACCGTAATATGCATTTAAACACGAGATTATGGATTTTCTTTTGACCAGTCTATACATCGTTATATTCGAATTTAACGAAGATTATATAAATAAATTAACATTATAACACGTTGAGTTATTAAAAAACGCTTGAACTATTTAGAACAAAATTAGTGGAATTGGGAAACATGGAGCGAGTGGGAACAAACAACCATTTCGATATTTGTAAATTTAAAATGTAAACAAAATCCTTGAATAATTGTTGCAAGGTTTTTACTTGCAACTCTACTGTCTCGTTTATTATGATTTAAGCCAATTTTATGCAGAAATGTTACCATGAAAAATAAAAAAAATCCTAAAGGTAAATCACTTCTCAGCTTTTAGTGGTTAACTAGGTGATACATTTGATGCGGACATACTTACTAGCAGCACCCTGAGAGTTTATCAACTTACGTTGCAATACGAATATCGAAATGAAAAGTGGCCCAAGTTAGCCACTCTTTAAACATTCTGGGCGTTATTTTTAAATAAAACTAGCTGTATTTTACGGGTTTTATCTGGGAAATAACGACCTTTGTGACCCACGACTGCAATGCAGAAGGTTGCAGGTTCGATTCCCGCCGGGTGCTAATATTTATGCTTAAAAATAAATATTTGTTCATAAAATATTGTTAGTAAGAAAAAACCCCAGGTAATGATTTGTGGAAGGCAAAAATAATTAAATTTTCCTTCAATAGGTACATAATCACAAGTCATCGATCCTGAAAACAGCTTGTAAATTGAAAGGGTTGTGTAGGCGGCTTGTGGGTGGATGAAATGTAGGATTTTTCTATCAACGAGCACATTTGCGTCATCTTCTCCCCCTAAAGAAACTGTTTATCTATCTAAATCTTTACTTATTGTAGTGGGCTATTTGACATGTGATTATCTATAAAGTTAGAAAAATATCTTCCTTACTCTTAATATTATGAAAAACAAAATTTTGTTCAATTTAATTATCTCCCAAAAAAGGCGTTTCCTTTTTAATTCTTTTTTACATGTAAGTTCATAAACATTCCAACTAAAAAAAAACTTAACAATAGCGTACCTGTCAAATAATTCTCTTAATGGCATCTTATTGGGTACAAAAGTGCCTTTACTTTACTTTAACCTTAATTTTATTTTAAAAATAAATCAAAACAGTTCTACCTATCTAATTTATAGTAAGTACACAGTACGTTAGGTGAGTACCTCCCGAGCGAAATTTCAGGATCTTGATTTCTAATAATTTCAATTTTTAATGCGTTTATTAGCTGACTTTAAAAAAAGTGAATGGTTTGCTTCTTCCACAATTTGGTTGGTTCAGTGGGTTCAGTATTTTCTATTGTTAATTTTCTCTTAATCCTACTTATATATTAAACCTTCAGATTATGTGCAATCAGTTATTTTTAAGGAAGCTAGAAAAATTAACAAACAATTAACAAATTTTTTCCTCCCCTGCTTGCATAGGTCTGATAGTTATTTTTTAATTAATATTGGTCTGCCAAGTAACACATTCAATAGTGGTAAATAGCAACTGAAATCTTAATAAATTAATAAACATAAACAGTCTATTACAAATTATTCATCGAGTAATTAATTTATAAGATGTCTATTATTGATAAGTTAGATAGGTATTAGTGGTTGGGCCATGTGCTTCGATATTCCGATATAAATTCATCAAAAAAAACCTCTAGGTGTTAGTTTATCGGTGTATAAATGTACAAAGTACCGACTTAACTTTCTCTGAGCTTTATAATTCTACCAGTGAAAATCCTCGTGCAATGCAGAATGAATGTGACAAAACATTTTGTAGGTTAAATGAAAGACATCGACCATTTGAATACCGCATTATGAATTAAAATATTGGAATTAAGGACTTTGTTGTCGACAAAATCATTGAAAAGAGTAACGCAACACATATGAATGACATCAAACAAACCGTGTTGTTGTTTGCTTATTTAGCTCATTTTGCAAGTACTAGCGAATTTTCTCACGCTTTTCCAGTTATCTGTAAAGTAAACCGACAAGAAATTGTTTGTTATGCGACCCAAGTAATTTCTCGGTAACCCTAGTCTTTCGAACTCTGCCGGATTCTCGCGAACCGCTCAGAGTGGCGTACGTGACGGCCGACCCCCGAGCAATGGCGTCGTGGCGCCAAACGATAAAGCACCTTATCAACTCATCTTCAAAAACACAACACATCGATTCACGCTAAACGTTCAGGTTGATAATATCATACAATGCCCTTACAATAAGTCTCTAGAGAAAAAAATACTCTTCCGTTATGTAATAGAAAAAATATAGCACGTGTCAAGGATCAGCTGATTTAAAAAGAGAATACTCACCCCACGAGTGTGCTACGCCGGCAGACAGCGTTAAAAATACTAGTAGACATCGCGAATTGCACATTTTATCTCATAAAATAATTCGGAACACTGTTAGTTTGATTATTGTTCGAGTTTCAGGCGAGAGACGTGAATGCGCGCGCCGCACGTCCGCTGTTGACGCGACGTACTCCGAAACTAAATGAACCGAATTCACGAAACACGCACGTAGGCTAGAATACTTGAATGTAGCTACGGCTTGTACTAACTATTCTGTGGCTACGGGCGCCGGCTAGCGTCGCGATGCCGAACATTTACAAAAATACCTATTTAAAACTAATTTGCGATCTTATCAATCGACGCACTTATCAATTGCTACTTTTTGAAGGGCACCCTTCCTTATTATCTGATAAATTAGGCATGTCTTCAAGTAGATAGTACTTTTACTACAGAATGTCAAGTGTTTCACTGATAAAAATGTGTGTGACCTGAAATCGGAGCATTACAGGCGCGATTATAATTATGATAAACACAACGATATGGTTTTTACAAATTGTTATAAAATAACATAAAAAATATAATTATTTTTATTAGTCTTATAGACTTTCTAGATTTGACCTTTTTTGGAAGGTACCTAACGGGAATTAAGTTGTAGTAAAATGAAATAAACGGAAAACATTTAATAGTGTGATTTGGGAATGAATTTTGGAGGTGATGGGAATAACCCCCAATTTTTAAGTTTTTATTTCTTGTTTAGTGATGGAAACTAAAATGAAACTCAAAATAAATGTTTTGGTTCTATATCAAAACATCCATTTTTTTTGTTATTACTTTTAGTAATGAAAAAGATTTCAACGCGTTAACCTTAATCTTATATATAAAAATGAATCCTTATTTCCCTTGATTACGCCTAAATGGCTAAACCGATTTCGATAATTCTTTTTGCGTTTTGTTTGTTATGATCAGGAGAAGAATCATATGCCAGAAATATTAAATTTTAGATAATGACTTACTTACCGCTAACCGCAGATAGTAAAGTATAACAACTGAAAAACCAACAAGCAAAGTAATGCTCCATTCGTATTAAGTATTATTGTTTACGTATCATAATAACTATTTTGATTAAAACTTCTTTCAACATAACTACGGTCGATTCACCTACTAATGGTCATTTTGCATATTGGTCGACTCAACCACAGTTTAACTCTTTTAAGTTTAATTGAACTAAAATCAATTACACTAACGAACGTTTCTTGTAATGGTATGAGTTAATGAATATTTCAACTATGGAAGACTCGACTACTGCACCTCGAGCGATGAAGGTAGTACAAGGCATGTTTTTTTTTATCGGGTGTAAACCGATTATGGTCATTTGGAAATTAGCCAGTGTCAAGTATTTAAGTATAATTATGCAAGTTATTTGCATCGAAACAGTCAAGTCGTCATAGTTAAAGTCTAGGGAATCGTTTGTAAACACGGCGGCCATTTACAAAGATTGTTCACGGAGCTTTGGAGACTACGCTAAAGTCCATGTTTAGCACCGATTTTGACTTTCATATTGTTTTTTTCTTGTTGATTTTTGATTGACATGACATTAATATAAAATGTCTAGGTAGGTAGGTGAGTTGAGTTGTCGAGTAGTTATTCCATTCATGTATAAGTGAAATTAAGTTTAGTTGTTTAAGACTGCAGTTGAATCGAATGTAGTTTGGTAGTTACATCTAAAACAGTTAAAATTAAAATAGTTATTTATAATGTATGATACGTATCCTTATTATTTAGTAATTTCCAGTTCCAGATCTAAATACCAATAGCTACTGATACCAATTTCCTGTATCTAGGTGGATATGTCATGAAAAGTATCTACTGTTTTAGATTTTATATTGATCGACTATGTCAATTGATTTCCGGTCACGATTTTATAAATGTGTGTAGTTCCTGTATCACTTTCCGCTTATTTTAATTCCTCTATAACAAAAACAATGTCTAATAATTAAAATATACTTATAGTAACGGCCTTATTTCAAAGTACCGAGCTTTCAACCTTGAAAAAGCTAACTGTAAAGTTAGCGAAAGCTCGGGACTTTGGAATAATGCCGTTATTAAATAAAACGCGAGTAAAACCCGGTAAATTTTGTGTTTTATTGGGCCCTACCATGATGTCTTATAAGTTGTCGCGAAGTCGTCGCGTTGTCGTTCAGCTAAAATAAATAAATTTAAACTCACATGAAATAATTTAAAAAAAAAAAAAAAAAAAAAAAAAAAATTGTCTGTGGTTTTAGAAGTAGTCGGGGTATTTTTTATTTAAATTTACTTTTTTTTTAACGACAAAAGGACGACATAGCAACGACAAACGAGCATGGTAGCGCGGAATAACAACCGACTTAAATAAAAGGACTAAATCTGTTATGTATTCTGCTTATAATTCCGAAGGTTCTCATTAGATCTTCAATGTTATGGCCGGCCGCCTGCCTCACGCCAACCCTAGGGAGGTTAATCCGCCACCGCGCAGGGTGAACTCCAAGCTTGGTAGTCTCCCCCAAATCTCTTAGTCGATGGAACCCTATTCTATGCCGAAGCTTCACGGTATATCTCGCATAAAACTAGGCCAAGAAATTTATTTTCCATGATAGCGCGTAAAAGTGGTTTTTCCAGGCTAGCTGGGGAAAGAGTTGTCAAATTTCAAACCTTTTAATCCATAAGTTTATACTGTAGCATTCTTTTCGTTAGCGTTTTTAAGTCCATACTAACATTTTTTATTTCTTATCGGTTTTTAACCGATTATGGCTATACTTAAAGAAAATGCTTTCCAAAAATTTCGCACCCGACAGGACTTGAACCTGCATCTCTGGGGATCCGTCCCAACGCCTTTTCCAATTTGGCCACGGATGCAATTTTTGGAAAGCATTTTCTTTAAGTATAGTTATCCAAGTGTAGGAAACACTTTAAAAATATAACAAAAACGATTATGGCTGTTTGCAACGTGTCAAATTTCATTTAATATTTAATCTCAAGTTATTTGCATCATAAAATCGATTCTTAAAACAAACTTATCGATTTTTCCTATTACGATTCCTAGTGCCACAAAGAAGCATGTCCCAGCAGCAGTGAAATTAGTCCACTAGAACTATTTTAAATTTATAAACAGAACATTACCTAGTAAGACTGTAAGAAATTCATACCTAAGTATATGATTTATTATGGATGTACTTACCGACAAATTGATACTTCCTCTAATTACGTACCTTATTAAATATTTAACAACCTTATTAAACAAGGCAGTAAAAGATATGAACTCGTTTGCAGTTATTTTGCAGTTTTACAAGGTTAAGTAGATATTTATTAAACAGTTCTAATTAGGTAGTAGGTAAGTAATTATTTGATGTAGGTACCCAAAAGTGAAAATTTTAGAAATAATGTTTTTTTGCTGAAAGAACGTTGTAAAATGCTTTTCAAGTAGGTATAATAAAAGCAACGCGATTGAAATCGAATAAAGAGAGTACATTTCAAAATGCCGTTTGATGATACACCTGCATGACTTGAACCCACGAGTTCCCATTTTATAGTCGGAAAAAATCTAAGAAACATGGAATTTTGTTAAAACAAAAGGTTTTTTTTTTCCTAAATACAATTTTTCTCTTACGTTACACCTTCATAGAAAAAACGACTACTGTACCGATTGTTATGAAACTTGGTAAGCAGATGGCTGGGGATCTGGATTAATAAATACATAGGATACTCTTTATCCCGATATTCTTACGGAATCGAGACATATGCGGGAGAAATCTCGGGGCGCAACTAATGATTAAATCTTTGGTAAACACCTTCAATTTAAAACAGCGCCATCTACTGATTTGTTCTGGTACTTAAAAGCCTTAATAAGCCCGAAATATTTCGAAAGCTAAGAGATATTTTAACTGCAACAAATTTTACTATATAAATGGTAGATGACGCTACGTGTATATTTAAAAATATTTTTTGTAGTATCATGATAATTATGTGCTGCAATAAAAATCGACCAAGTTAATTAGGAATATGTATCTTCTTCTTATACAGGGTGGACCATTTCGATGGTCTTTCAGGGGGATTTTCAAGTATCAAAAAATTGTTATAATTCTACTTAGGTATTTTATAGGCACCTAAATGCAAAAGTTTAGATGTACCTATAAGTTTTTGTATGAGTTTCAGTCTGGCAAAAACTACAGAACCGATAGCGATGAAACTTGGTATGCAGAGCAGATAGTTGTAGATCTGGATTAACAGATTTTATTTTTAACCTCATATTCACAAGTGACCGGGAGGAGAGGGTCGCTGCTTGTACTTATTTACTAAAATCAGTTTATGATTAGGTACTATTACTTCTTATATAAACTCTACAGAAGTTAGGTATCTAACTTTAGTATTAAATTACTTTTGTATGTATAGGCTATCATCTAGTTAAAATGCACAGATGCATAGATCATTTTTGGGCAACCCTTGAATATTTAATTTACCACTGCACACATTACTTATTAGTACTTACGAGTATTTATTCTATTTTATAAACTTGATCAAGGGGTCCATAATACTCAGGGGTAATTTTGAACCCCTCGTAAAACTGCACTTGTTCGTTCGTGAATATATTATTATTTAGAATGTAAGACGTTAGTAAGGGGAAGTGACAATAGGTCATTCAAATTATCTTCATTATACTAGCTGTTCCCTGCGGTTTCAATCTCTACGGAATACCTTGCTTTTGTTAGGTTTGATTTTTAACCGACTTCAAAATAAGGAGGTTTTCAATTTGATTACTCGAAGATGGCTTGACCATTGAGATGGTTCTTTTTTTAATGGAAAGGTGGGAGCCCCGAGATGGTCCCATAATTCATACATAGCTTCATATTTAGACCATTGTATGTAGGTGACTTGTAACTATTTCATAAGCAAGTGTACTTTACTCATGGCATAGCAATCGTTAAAGTTAATGGTCTTTAAAAACTTCGATACATCGCGTTCAAGTCGCCTAGGAAATCCTTTTATTTTCATTAATAAAATAAAATAAATAAGTATTGTGTTTGTTTTTGTTTGCAATGTAAACTTTTACTTTTAATTATTATCATTTTTAATAAATGCGTAATGCGTATCTCTTGTTTTCTTAAATTGTTTCGCAAATGGTACGATAATTCGAGTATTTTCCTCGCGGAAAAAGCTGTCTTAGTCTTGGGTGAACTTAAATTGCACGAACTCATCCTAAATGCCTCGCATCGCTCGTGATTTAAATATTTCACAACCTCGCTACGCTCGTGAGTAAAGCGCAAGTCCTTCGTTGCGCTCTCGATTTAAGTCATCACCCGTGACAGAAGACACTGCTTTATCATCTTGGTTAATAATCTACTAATTTCTCGTCTACTATAAACTTAGCTGACGTTTTGTTGCGTCTTCGAAATCGGTAAATAAATTGTAGCTAGGTAAGTAGGAAGGAATGTCATTAAAGTTGGCACCCCCAAAATACCCCCATTTAGCGTCCATGGGGGGTTAAACATAAACAAGTATACCTACAGACAGGTCCGTATTTCAAACACAAATTGAATTACTTTTCGGGAGCGTTGAGCGTTGATATACAACCAAACAACTGAATCTTTTCTTTTTACGTAGTTTACGTTGAAAGTTTCAATGAGCAGAGTTGTTGAAAAACGTTGAATTATATCTAGGTAGGTACTACGTATTGATATTTACTACGTTCAGGATAATTTGATCTAGCTCGGGCTTTTAAGCCGACTAAATTTAGTTAGTTTAGCAAAAGTTTTTCAAACAAGAGAGTATAGTATACCTAAATTGAAGGTTTCCATTATGTACTTCTTGCAGAAACTAAGAAAGTCCAATTTATAAGATAAATAATAGTAAATAGGTACCTAACTAATTTATTATTGGACTGATTTTTCAAATCCCTAGATAGAGATATCTGGCAAATAAAATGTAACACTACCGAATAGAAAACGAAAAAATTGAAGGATTTTTGAAGGTTGGGTTCGAATTTATTCTACAGATATCTTGTATCCGTAGAATGAAAAATCAGGCCCAATTATATAAGGTAAAATAAATTGAAGTTTTTTAAGCAGTCTGGGATTTTCAATTTTAATTATTTAATTAATTAGCTGGTCGATTATTTAGGCCATACATGATGGTAACCCCCAATAATGGTGCTGCCTCACCATGCAAAGCTAGGTTCCTTGGCTCAAAGTTCAAAACAATGCCAATTCGTCATTAGGTATTTGACAGTGAATAGATGCTTGAATTCGGTCCATGAGCACAATGTTCCTAAAAACCCTTACTTAGGTTTTCACAAAACCCTGTCTTGGTTTTCGCCTGATAGTCCTTTCTGAGCAATTTTAGGTAGCAGGCGCAAAACATAAAAATAGAAAAACTAGTATACTTAAAAAACTGCTTTCTAAAAATTTCGCACTCGACAGGACATGAACCTGCATCTCTGGGGATCCGTCCCAACGCCTTTTTCCAATTTGGCCACGGATGCATATGTTCAATCGCGTCGAAATTACGAATTGAATTTCTTATTGTTACGTTTTTAAGGCATGCAGCGCCATCTACAGACAATTTTTGCTGAAAACTACCTGGCCACCTAACATTATGTTATACTACCGCCTGCGGTTTCACCCGCGAATGTTCCGATACCGTAGAAGTATTGAGATAAAAGTAGCTTAAGTGTTACTGTGGTTACTTTACTATCTAAATTCATTGCAATCGGTTCAGCGGTTTTTGCCTGTAAGATTATGTCACACACATATTACAAAGTTTTAGCTTTATAATATTGGTGGGACGGTAGGAGGTATAGATATTTACATTAGTAGGGTGTTAAGTACTACCAAAATGAAGACTAATAATTGTACCTATATTATTGTCAGGTGGTTTCTATACTAACCACCTACGATAGTTTTCTGAGATTAATGATATTAATAATTTAATGAATTGATATTTAATATTTGTTGATAATTGAATTATTCCAAAAAGATTACGTAAATAAAATAAAATGCGTTAATCAGCCCCCCCATATTATCTATCCATTGGAGGTCGTACAACATTGGAAATTGACAGTACATTGCTGCTTTGACGTAAAGTGGTTATTACCGGTGATTACCTCAAAGCAGCAATGTACTGCGTATTGCCTGTCATTTTCCACTGTCGTCAGACGTCCACTAGATTCTTAAATAATATGGGGGATATTAGACTTAATTTTCTCTTTATAAGAAGGCCTTAAAATACACTTCCCAAACCATTTTTTTGTCATAGCAACTAATATTTTGTTCCACCTAGACGCTAGGTGTGTTAGTTTTTTCTATTCGTAACAAATTTAAGTATATTTCGGTCGCTCGTTAACGGCAAGGCACGTGTGAGTCGGCCATGAAAATGTTAAAATATTTACGTCTTCACGACCTTTCGTTATTCGATGTTTCAACTCTAGCCGTGTTCAGGACTTCATTCATTACTGATCATTTTCAAAATTCACATATTTTATTTTATTTTATTTTATTTTCACGGTTATACTGTATATTTTATTGCGTAGGTAGGTACCTAGTATGTATTTTTTTCTTCAATTTATTTACCTTTTAAATGTTTACAAAAAAAAACAATGAGGTTATATATTTTCTACAATAGTCTTGTTCGCGAAGAGACTGGAGCAGCGGCGGTTAACCAATTTCAAATTTAAAAAGATGTTTAAATTTGATAATGGACGACTGGGTTTTCGTGTTGAACGTCTGTTGTTTTAGTTTCGATCGTGTTTTGTTTTCGTTTCGATCTTCTTTTATTACTTTCGTTTCGATCAAATCGATCTATTGTGGGCCCAGATACCACTATCAAATTAGAGTTTCGATAGTGATAGACCACAATTTGGGACCTGCGATGGGTAGGTGTCATTTTGAGAGGACAGATCATCCGTCTGGTGCTTGCGCTGGCGTACTAGAAAAAATAAATAAATAATCATTTGCCCCCTAACCCGAAACTATGTTGTGAAACGCCATTGATAATTTAGTTTTCGTAATAATAACAGGGCATGCGTTAAAGTATTTTCATAATCAATGAGTCTATTAAAGTTATAGAGACGCCATTGCAGAACAAATCATTATTGAAAGGCGGCCCAAAGTATGCTATACAACCTCATTATTTATATTCATTCACATAATTTAAAGAAAAAATAGACGAAACTATTGTTATCTCTTTCTAAAAACATAAGACTCAATGCTACTTGCATGACGTAAGAAAGAGATGTCATAATATCATTATGACATCTCATAATATTATTATGACATCTCATAGTGGTTTATTTTTTATTTCTTATCGGTTGTGAACCGATTATGGCCATTAGGAAATTAGCCAGTGTCATGTATTTTAATATATAATGCAAGTTATTTGCATCGAAACAGTCAAGTCGTCATAGTTAAAGTCAAGTCTAGGGAATCATTTGTAAACATGGCGGCCATTTACAAACAATCTTCACGGAGCCTTGGAGACAACACTAAGTTAATGTTTTGCACCGATTTTCACTTTCATTCCACTTGTACACCTTCACGAAACTAAATTGATTAATATGCCCCCGAAATTAAACAATTTGCACGCATATGAACTAGGTTTCACAAAAATGAAAATTTAGCACCACATCTCCTCAACGAGTTCCCGCCAAGACTCTCATAGTGGTTAGAAGAGAATGATAAAACGTCAAAGTCAAAAACTTCGTTGAGTTTATGGAAAAAAAACTTTTTGAATAAATAAACTAAAATAAATAAATACAGCTTTACTTACGTATAAAATGACATATTTTTGCCAGTTTTTGGAGTATAATTCGTGCATCGCCTAAATACGCACGAAGGCATTGTTGTCTGTGAATAATGTTGTGAAAGTGAACTAAATGTACTGTGTGATAACAAGCGGGTGATCGTGACGTGAGCTGGGATGGAACTAAGACTTCTCTGGCTAGCTAGCTTGCATTTGTGTTGCCAAGAAATTTGCCCTATTACGTATCTAGAAGTTTTTACATATCTCTGTTCATAATTATAATTTTGTCTTTAAAATTGAATAAATAATCAACAAAATAATGTTACTATATTTCGTAAAAATTCTTGCATTCTTGTTTCAAACACCTACTAAACTAAACTTGTTGTTTGAAGACGAATAAAACGATACCTTATTGGTCTAAATCCATCCAAAGAAGATCGGCGTTTTAGAGGTACATTAATGAAATTTTAAATACATTTCTAAAACACAAGATATGGATTATTCAACTGATTTACGTGATCTAAAGCCACGGTGTTAGTATTTTCGTTTTTTTGCTGCTACATTAAAATATTTTGTATATTAAAGTTTCACAGTTAAGAGCTCCAAACCTAAAAAATGGCGGCTCAATCTCTCCTAACTTAGGAGAATAGTGTAGTGCTCATAACTGTGCAACTTTAAAATACAATATCTTTTAATTTAGCGGAAATAAAACTAAAATTCCAACACAGTGGCTTTAGATCACGTAAACTATTGAATAATATTCATATATCTTGTTTTAAAATGAAAAAAAAAATCGTATTAAAAGTTGTTTCAAGCGCAAAATGCGTTATCTGTGGAACTTATAGCTGGTCCATTTTGAACGGTGGTCTTTTTGCAAGATAAGAGGTAATAAGTAATTCACTGACATTTCTAACTACAAGGATCTACGTCGTAGATCCTTTCCTCCGTAGAGCTGCGTAGGATTGAATACTTCACTCACACCTAATGCCCTAAAATACTACGCTGCTTTCTACGACAAAGTTCTACAATCAATTTAAACTAGTTCTAGTTTACTAGTTCCCATTCAAGATTTGGAACTTTGTCACAGAAACTCAACTGCATGCGCAACGAAATGCAGTTTACGGGGTCGTAATCCTTGTTTTGTCTTTATCTCTTTCTAATGTAAGAATTTTAATAGAGCGAGAATGAGTTGGACTTATCAGGTAGATTGTGTAACGAAAGAACGTGCGGTGGTCGGCGCGGCGGGAATATCTTGCTTGCTGCAGTACCGTGCCAACATCCGTAGATGGTGGTTGTCTCTCGATTTTTTTTCGTTAAAATTACGTATTTATAAACTTTGTTGTGTTTTGTTTTGGTGACAACCTATAAATTGACAAGTTGTTCAATTATATTGGACTAGATAACAAAATTAAAACTAAGAATTTGTAGTTAAAATAGGTAGTTATTCTGTGGTGCAGTGTTTAGCCTTGGTGTTGATTGACGTGTGTTTTTCGTTGGAAGCTTTATTTGGCTCGTATGATGTAACGCTGGAGGTCCCGGGTTCGACTCCCGCTGTGTACAGAAGCTGGCTGGCGGGAACATGCACACTTCTATTATGATGGTATGTTAATTATTCCTTTTATGCTGTTTTCTTAGTAATTATTACTAATTATACGTTTCATGACGCCCCTAGAATGTATAAAATTTTAATTTAATGTCAAGGTGTTTTCCATCTGGAGTTTCATGGTTATTAAAGTTATATTTTTACCTTGTTCAAGTATGTATATTGCCTGCTATTATGATAATTTAACCTCAGCATAACAATTCAGTTTTTACCAATGAGTCTATTAAAGTTATTTTACTCTGTTATTTTCCTATGTTCGGTCAAATGACCTAAAGGTTTGTGTACACCGACCGTGTAGGTATAAAAAACAGGATTTGCAATGAGGGGGGCAATTCCCGTATTAGAGTTGTCAATTTCATTTCAAGACCATTACAATTAACAAGTTAGATAATTGAATGGTCTTGAAATGAAATTTAATACATTTTAGAGATAGTGTATGGGTGATATTGACGTGAGAATAAGAATAAAAATATTCTGTCACTGAAACTTATCATCTTACTACCTAATCTAACTAATATTGTAAACGCGAAAGTTTGTGTATGTATGTGACTTTGTTACTATTTTACGCAAAAACTACTGAACCGATTGCGATGAAACATGGAATATAGGTAGCTGAAGACTTAGAATAACAGGGCTACTTATTATCCCAAAATTCCCGCGGGAACAGGACTTACGAGGGAGTAACCGCGGGGCGCAGCTAAATAAATAATATATTTGTACCAAGTTGTTTTCTTGAAGTGATGTGGCTCACCTAGAGTTTCGTATTTGTATTAAAAACATGGTTCTATCAATACCTAGCTATTTAGACAAGACAAGACGCTTGAATATCTTATCTATAGCTCTTAATATCTTGACATGTAGACTGGTTGGCAGGTTGGTACCTACTTAAAAGGTTACGGTTGACTTCAGCGCCTGTTTTAACTGAGTTACTAGTCCAGTTAACTCGTTAGGGGAAGCCTGTGAACTAACCTACACGAGTCGATCTTTGAGTGGAGTTGGTGCAAATGTTTGCTTAACTATTTCTGACATGACACGATTAAAGGGATAGTGTAGAACTGAGATGATGCTTTTATTATAAAAACTATGACTATACAAAGGATATACTTAATACACAAATTTATTTATCTTTTGTAAAAGCGATTTTTATTTCTTTTTTCATCCTTTCTATTCAAAAAGAATGTCTTATTCTTGTAACAATGTCAAAAAAATGTTTGTAAATACATAGGTCCTCGTACATATTATACGTAGAAATACACCCAGACCAGACACAAATATTTATTCTTAATTTTTAAACAGAAATATTTGCACTCGGCGCGAATCGAACCCGCAACCTTCTGCATTGCAGTCATGCGTTCACACGACTCGCCACAGAGGTCATCGTATTACTTACCTAATATCAATCAATATAGGTTCATTTATATTAACCGAGAAATACTAACTTGGCACAAACTTACGAGACTTCGCAACCTGGGCTAGCTCTTCCCATAGTAAATTAGTATGAGTTTTAAGTTTTATAATTACTTCGCCTTAACAACGATCATATTTTACCGTGTTCAAACCAAAAGTGGGAGCTGTACCTCTACCATGAGCTGCTATGTAATACGTACACTATGATGTGAATAGTTTGACCTTGTAGGTAGCGCGCCCGCTCCGCGTGTTCCCTGCTGCACCGTTCGGGATATCTTGTCCGCGCCACCCGATATTTTGCGTTGCGGATATGCCCAAACTGTTCACGTTACAGTTAAAGTTTTTACGTACCAACTCATGTTAGGGGTACAAAAGCATATTTATGAGTCTTGCTTGTAAAATAACCAGTAACCTACCTACCTACCTACCATCTGTGTAAGCTATCTAATCTAAATTCTCCATAGATAATAATTTTCCTGGCTTACTCTACGATCTCTTCGAAATTGCTTAGAGTTTGTGACAGTAATCTCACTTGATGTGTATTGATGACGTCATCATCATCGGATTACGTAGAACCATGTCCTTTCCAACATTTATAAGCTTAAGTTGGAAACGGGTGAACATACCATCCTACTAACTAATATTATAAAGGTGAAAGTTTGTGTGTAAATGTTTGTTACTCGTTCAGGTCAAAACTACTAAACCGATTGGGATGAAACTTGGAATGAAATGATAGCTGAAGATCTATATTTATTTAACACATAGACCAAGCTAAAACAAAATAAAAACAAGCAGAGGAGCAGTTGAAAACAAGCAGAGGAGCAGTTTTTACAGCAATCTGTAAGAGCAGATTTAATGCTATTTACGTGAAAGAGACAAAGTCGCATACATACATACAAACTTTCACGTTTATAAACTATACTAGCTGCGCCCGCGGTTGCACCCGCGTACAATCCGTTCCCGCGGGAATATCGGTCTGAAAAGTAGCCTATGTGTTATTCCAAGTTTCATCTCAATCGGTTCAATATTTCTTACGTGAACGTGTAACAAGATACAGACATACATACAATCTTTTGCGTTTATAATATTAGTAAAAAGTAATCCACGATTTTTCTGTACCCAATATCATTTAATTTAATTGTCTTTGTTCGTTGCTCTTAAAATCTTATCTCTAATCCAAAGCTAAACAAAGCGTGTGTTCGGCTGTACCCTACTGGGTACATTTTGACATAATTGTACCCTACAACCGGCGAGGCTGGTTAGGCCGGAAACATATTGTAGAAACAAGCTACGCCAGACGTTGTAGGTACCTACCTACTCGAGGTACATTGTAGTTCTATGAATAGGTTTATGCACGTCTTATGAAATAGACGTCTACTTCTCTACGATAAGATTGTGTTTTGGATCGACAACTGTCAGTTTATATCAATGCTAGTTATTATCATACGACGACGCGACGCAAAAATAGTATACTTTTTTTAAATATTTCCCCTCGAAGGCCACGGGACTGGACGGTATATTGTCATACGTTCGACGGAACGCAAAGAAGGGATACTTTTTTTGATATTTCCCCTCGAAGGCCACGGGACAGTATATGCGCTTGAGGTAAGATATTATGTGTGGTGTTTTTATCATTATTTTTCTCCGACCACTTTTCCATTTTGCTTTTTTGCCGTTCTGCGCCTAAAGGTTTTCGAAAGAGCAGTCCATCGATCAATAAATATTCGATCGAAAATATTGTTTCGCAATAAAATTCTTTCGAACAATCGTTCAGTCGATCAATCGTTATTCGATCACAAAAATTACGGACCCCGCGGCTAAGCCGATTTTGAAGCGAAAACGAAAACACTGGCGGTTTGCGAGCGGGTTCAGAGCGAGGCTGGTACAAAACATTACAAGAATCGCCTCAGAGTTCATTAACACGGACTATTATATTGTTATACATAATTATGATAGGATCCACGAGCACATCTTTTCTGTTCCCGAGGATCCAGAAAATGTGTTCCCGCGGACCCTACCGCCCGCTACCGCTAGCGTGATAGGTACCTACTTTAAGAGAGTATAAACTGACGTCAAAGCTAAAAATATATCTCGTAACAACGCCAATAATGTAGCAAATAAAAATTTAATTAAGAGCACTTTTGTTTACATTGGAAACAATAATATGCAAGCGGCTTGTCACTTCGCAAACAATACAGCTCGGAATATCGACTGGGACAATAACATAGTGAACATTATGACGATATTTGTATGCAAAAACACTCTGATTCAGTTCATTTTGCTTATGTAACATAAGAATAAATTAATAAAGGAAGCGACTGAACGAAAACCTGAAATAAAAAACACACGAAGTTACCTTCGGTAGGTTTCGTAGGTATCTGAAAATCACAAAATCTTTAAGTCAAAAATTTTTTTTTTTTTTGGCAAACTTAGCTGTAACGACATTTATACGAGTACCCCACTATAGCTGCGCCCCGCGGTTTCATACTAATAAGTCCCATTCCCGCTGGAATATCGGGATATAAAGTAGCCTTAATGTTATTCCAGGTCCTCAGCTAGGTACTTATATTCCAAGTTTCATTGCAACCGATTCAGTAGTTTTAGTGTGAAAGAGTAACGATGGACCGGACGGTCAAAATACGACTTGAGGGACCAAGTATACATAATTATATATAATTATGTATTTTAAAGTTTTTCTTTTTCAATACCCGTTTCGTAATTGTTGATTATTCTGCTTGATATCACTAAAGTTTCCAAAGTGTTATTAGATGCAGAATGACCAAAAATTTACGAACCAACCAACAAATAAAACTTTAAAATGTGAGTAGGGGATTAATGTATGTTCTGGATCACTTATATACCTAAACTTGGTACCATTTTTGTATGAAAAACTACATGATGTATGTTCTGGATCACTACCTAACCAGTATAAGTAGAGCTCTGTTAGTGTATGATAAGTAAGAGTGTAAAGTTCAAGTAATGGTGGTTTTGATGTATTTTAGCGAAATGATTTCCCCGCAATATGTGACGTCACACGAGGCTACAAACGCTTCTCGATAGTTCTCTAGAGATGTCGCTGTGTTCGAGATAGTGACTAGACGACCTAGAACCCTGGAGGCTGAGGAGGATGCCGCTGCAGGGATGGAACATGACGCTGCGTGGGCGAACCGTGACACTGCGGGGGCGAAACGTGTCGGAGCGAGGGTGGAACGTGACGGAGCGTGGTCGAACCGTGACACTGCGGGGGCGAAACATGCCGGAGCGAGGGCGAAACGTGTCGGATCGAGGGCGGGCCGTGACGGATCGGGGGATCGACGCTGCGGGGGCGGGTCGGAGCGGCGCGTGAGGGTGCGGGTCGGGGGCTGGGGGATTGGGGGAAAAAAAGTACTCCTAACCTTAGAAATATTTTTAGGAATGAAATATATTTACAAAACTAAATAGTTTGAATCCCTGATAGGATTCGAACCTACATTCCTCGTTTTTCTACAATTTTGCTTTCGATGTAGCATAGTAGGAGTAGGATGAGGAGGAGGAGGAGAATGAAACACGCTAATAAAAAAACAATTAATCATATAGGTACATCTGTTTATTAGTATTTTTTTTTTACACAAATTATTTTTTAGATTTTCTAAACTTACGCCAAAACATTAAGAACTTGTAAAAAAAAGGCAAGTCGTTCATATATGTTACACATTTACAATGACACAAACCGTATGCTTGACAAATACAGCAAGCGAGACCATCAACCATATCACATCCAGTCATATTAATACATTTCTTTGGGCAGCAATATATTTCCTCCATTATTATTATTAAATTGTGATTTTTCCTGTTGCTGTTGTTGTTGTTGATGATGGTGATGACTGATCGGCTGAGATTTCAATGTAAAACTAATGTAAAAAACAATGTAAAATTAATAATTATGTGGAAGCGAATGTTTGATTGTGGTATGACGTCTCCTACAATCTGTGTGGGCGTGTGACCTAGTTGATATCAACCACACTCAAACAGGATATTAGGTACTTAGTATGATTATATAAAATTAGTTCTATGAATAAAAAAAAAAACATAATTTATTATTTAAAAAAAATTTGTTTTATTGAATTTTATAATGTCCCCAAGCCAGTGTGTTTATTCCATCGTTATTGATAAATCTCTTATCATCATTACCGCAGAGTACTTTTTTTCTTTTAACCTGCGTGTAAACACAATGCTTATCACTAGTGAATGTGTGCATATTATCATATTTTACATAGCTACTGTCAAGCGCTTTTTTATAATTTTCAAAAGATAATTTTCTTACAATAGAGGCAGAGGTACCTTTATTTTTCTTTATAGTTAGATCACCTTCCAAAACATAACTATACATTTTGGAACGTAAACCTATAAACTCTTTAATGATACAGCCATTGCTTTCATCTTTCATGAGACCTACTATCTTCTTATTTACTAAAGGGAGATTATAAACATTATTCTCAGGAAAATCAGAGGTGTCAAATCTAGATGTTAAATCACATCTAATGTCTTCATAAAAATTTTTTGTTTTGATTTGATAAATAAATGAATCAGTATCCGTGTAGAGTAATTGTGCGCTATCTTTATATTTAGGTAGCATGTATGAGTAGTGGAAATCGTACATTACCTGTTTAGAAAGTTCGAGTACGGTGAAACCAATATAAATTGGTTTATTATATAATATTTTCGTTTTATTCATTTGTATTGCTGTAAAATCTTCAGTGAAAATCTTACAACTATGGAAATTTGGACGAGCTATATATCTTTCAGCACCATATTTACATTTTGTTTTAGTTTTCTCATCACCCCACCTGGTACACAGTTTTACATCTACCCGTTTACTCACATTCTCTATGGTTTTACCAAAAATTGAGTTGTTCATGAGTTTATAAAAATCTTTTTCAAACAAAGTTTTTGCCAATTTCCTTTTATCAGTGTTTAAATCTATGTATGGTTTGAGCCATGGGGATTGATTAAAAGATAAGATTCTATGAATTTTTTTACAAATTAATCCATTTTCCACACATTGTTTCAAGTTTAAATAGTGAATAACATAATTATGTTTGTTATCGAGAGTAAGTAATAGTTTTTTAGTTTTGCCATAAGGCGGTGTTTTTGTTTCAGCACAAAATGGATACTCATTGTGTAAATCGTGTAGAGACTGAGGATACTCCAAGTCTACTTCTAGAATATAACCTACATTCGAATCCACACATTGAGCTAATATATCAAATGAATCAATTTCATTATTATCTAACCAGCGAAAGTTACCACACGGTAGATATTGTCTCATAGCATAACCATATAAATTATTAACATCCAAATAGATAAGAAAGTTGTCATCGTTTATAGGACTGTAATCGGCGGTGGAAAATCTATTATTAGCCTTTGCATATCGCTTGGAAACTTGACTGATTCCCCCTCGAATACCGGATTGTAAGAATTGAATTATTTCGTAATCGGTAAGAAGTTCAAGATTTATTTGTGTCTGTCTCAACATAGCATCCCATGAAAGTGAAGGTGCCGTCAGATATCGACATGGATCGAGTTTATAAGCATTCAAACAAACATTACGAAAGTTTTCAAATACTTGGGCTAGCAATAGAACATCTGTTTTAAGATATAAATCACAGTATTCACCCAAAGTTTTTATATTAAATTTATTCCATACTGTTTGTGCATGTATGTAGTCACTTTCGGAAATATCTGATTGTGTTAATTCGCTATAAAATGACTGTCTGTTCGGTAGTGCGACTTCCTCAAGTTTCTCAAAACAATCGACATATTCATAAGGGAAAACACCCTTCCGTGTTAAAAGATTTAATTGTTCACAATCTGAATAGTAATTAGATAATATATGAAATTGATCTGAGGTTAGATTTTTAACTAGTTTATCTAAACTTGTAGACATAAATTTAAACGAATCAACAAAACGTATAATAATCTTTTTCTTATCAAAATGCAGCATTCGACTGAATGTAATATACTTTTCTTTATGTTGTGGTATACATTCAATTTTATCCCCATCCCTATTAGCCAACTCTTTAATGAATAAGTGACTATCGTACCCACTCAAATTATGGAAAAATATCGGAATGTAATTGGGTAAAGAATATTTTAAGTTGCATAGCTGATGTGCGACACCTCTGATTTTTCCGGTAAGATGACAATGATCGATTACCTTTATATCGGATAATGAGAATGGTTGTTCACAAATATGACAGTGAGTACTGGTGTTTTTTAAGATTTCATTGTTATTTTTATTATCCGTAATAGTTATTGTTTTTGAATAGATATCAGCAATGTAGCCGGCATCTGAATAAATATTATCTACAAACTTTTCAACACAATCTTCACCGCGATATGTAACAAACTTTGATAATGACTCATTGTAATTACAATGTATGTAATAGGCAAAAGCACAAGGGGTGTGCTCATGAGTATAATAGGTGTTTTTCTTTTCACTCACATTAACAGAGGTTAAAATTGATTCGAAATCAGCATATATAACAAATGGTATAGGTAATTGATGGCTGTAATTTTTAAAACTTAAATACTTATTATCGTCAGAAGGTAGCTCTATTAAAGCCTTTTGACATCCTAAAATCCTATGATGTTCGAGTTTACTCTGACTCGTGAAATGTTGTAAGCAACCAGAACAAAGAAAAAATCTCGTGGTATGTAATGTAATTTGAGAGCGTATCAGACGAGATATGTTTTTTATCCAACAGTAATGAGATTTAAGACCATTATTATTTTCGAAAAATAATAAATTAATATGCTTCGACTGCTGCTGTTGTTGTTGTTGTTGACTGTTGGTTTCTACTGCCACCATCTTCGATATATACATCGGTACAATAGTATTTTTTTCAATACCATATACATTAACATTGATGTGGTTTAATATCTCAAAACGTTTAATACCTTTTATGGATACGGGTAAATCAACTCCTTCCGTTTTCAATACCGTCTCATAGTGAGGGTAAGATGTTATCCGGCATGAATTAGAGTCGACTGGATAAAGAGCGCTTACTACCGCCCAAAAAAAGCATGCATTGTCCTCATTCTTTACATTCACACACGCATGTTTACGTTTTACCCAATCCGGCAGCATTATGTATGAACGAGCAGATAAAGGAGTATATTTATTGATGTTTATCTCTAAAAATTCAATTTTCTCCAGTGCCCATCCACTGTCCCGTTCTTGAAATTCTTCACATTTCTTCATGATTTTAGCAGAGGTTTCATCGTAATAAGAAGATAAATCTGATGAAGCTTGCAGGTGCACATTCTTAGTATTGAATGATTTTAAATCTTTAATTGCTTCAGCATCTCCTTTTGTTATGATAAATGTACAAAAAAGTTCTAAGTTCACCTTGATATGCGTATTCAATTCAATTTCAATTTTTAATAACTCTTTCACTGTCTTCTCAATATTTTTTAAAAACAAATCTGGACTTATTATCTCTGATGATGGTCCATTAATTCTATAACTTATTATTCGACATTTGTATGCTGTCTGTATAACATAAGTAAAATAGTCTTCTCCATTATCTTGCTTACACAATAATTTATGGCGTTTTGTTCTTGAATGTGCAATTAATTGATTGTTAGGAACTTGTACACTACAAAAAGGACACTCGTACATTATTGTTTTATACACTTTACTCCACTATTAACGTAATACAACTGAATCCAATTAATGTTTAAAAATGTATTTATATAAAACCGAGGAGCGTGATATTGATAAGAACTATACCTACATCGACGCAAAACATTCAAGGACAAAACGTTGGAATAGGGATGTGCCATTCAATAAGATATAAAAAAACTCATTATTTGTTGTTGATAAGTAATTTTTTATTTTATAATATGGATAAATAAAATAAGTATTCTATTACATAACACTTGATTTCGTTATCTACAATTGACATTTTATCATAAATATTATCGATAATTGTATTAGCTTCTAATAAGGTTTTTATTTGACTTAGTTTAAAACGTTTTCTAAAGAAATTCATTCTGTTCTCATAGTAAGTCTTTACCATTTGCAATTGATTTAAACGAGAATTGATACAATTCAAAAAATGCTGCAAGTACTGCCACTCTTCACAAGAAATCCACATTGATTTTATTCCCAAATTAATTACAATAAATTTCTTATCTTCTTCATTTTCATGTTCAGACGAGTTTAGATGATAAGTTATCGCTTGTTGTCGCTTCGGTAAATAAACTGCATCAGATTTGAAGAATTCTGATATATCAGAAGCATTTTCCATAAAAACCGTTTCCCATTCTTCTTTATTCAGCACTATTCGATTAGCGATATTAACATGTACTTCCAGTAGTAATCGATTAATTTGATCTGATGATGGTTTCAAAAATGTTGTAACATATGGAATTGTAGGACTATTGTTTATATAATATATATTTTTACAAAGTTCAAAATGTATGGGTGGAAACGATGGTGTATATGATGGATACATATTATCGTCGTTGTTGTTGTTGTTGCTACAACTGTTAATAATCAACTGATCTATAAACTATTCCGGCTAGAGTTTTTATGAAGTTATTTTTCGAACAGTTTTAGTAAGAATGTTGTATTCAAAGAGTGAGTCATTTACAATTAAACAATAAGCGGTGGTATCGCTCGGAACCGGCTTTTTAAACTCTAGCTCCAGTTTGATATCTATAGCACCACTAAAGCCTGAACGAATTGCATCGGTTTGTCTTGAACAATCTATTACGATCAAAGGGGTTTTCGTTTTGAAATGAGGCGGGTTTATTTGAATATTAGAGTTCTTTCCACACCCGTAATATGACCTTTTAAAGTTGATGAATGCTTCATATAAAAGCGAATATACTCCCTTTTCAAAGTCGTTAGAGAATGAGTCATATGGATAGTACTGAGAATTGAGATATAAACGTGCATTGTAAAAGTTGATATGGTCAAAGTGACTCTTATCTTTGTTTGCTTCATTATTTTTTGAATGTTGAAATCCGATTATGACGTAGCGGGGTTTCTCCAACTGAGTAGTTGTTTTCACAGTCCAAATGTGTTTTTGGGCCGTCGGTAATGCTGGATACTCATAAATATCCCATGAGCGGAACGCGATGGGAATGGGAGTGTTGTTCTCTACATAGTTCAACAAACGCAGTTTTTCTTTATCAGACACCTTGATAATGGGCATACGCCATGTTATACGGGTTATATCAATCTTAATTTCTTTCCCTGCTTCTTTGAGAATTGCACAGTTGAGATCGGAAGAGCTTCGGTTCAATATTAGTTCATGTTTTGCATTAACTATCACTTTATTATAATCCTCAGCAAAGCCCAACAAGTGCCGAAGTGGAATAGTGAAACAGAAATCACCATCAATTTCTTTCAAACCATTTAAATTCCACCCACTATTTTCCAAACTGTTGGATTCTTCATATCCGTAGGAAAGCACTCCTTTCATCGTGGTGGTAATACCACAGTTTTTTGTTTTGTCAATCTCTACACCATTCAATTCATAGCGAATGTCTTGAAACAGGTGAATAGGTCCATTGTTAACGAAAACAAAAGATTTTGAAGCTTTACCCTCAATTACTAACTGGCTTTCACAGGGTAACACTATTGAATCTTGATCGTTGATACGGATCCGAATCTCATCATTATTTTTATATGATTCACTATAGGGTAAGTATGAGTGAAATTCAATTCCTTCTATACTATCATCGACTAGTACATCATCCCCTATTTTTAGAATCGATGATGATAATGATGATGTCATTTCTTAGAATTTTAATTGTAATCCAAGTGATTTAAGAAATAAAGCGTTATCTTTTGTTATCTTAGTTCTTGCTTCTTCTTTTGAGTGTTGCTGCTGCTGCTGCTGCTGCTGCTGCTGCTGTGAGTCGCTATATTTATTATAATTTGATGATGATGATGAGAGAGATGGTGCTCCTTCTTGTGAGTTGAAAATAGGACTGTGGTTTTGTATTACCTCACCATTCATTTTATAGATAGATAGGAGAAGTGAAATGTTCTCCTTTCTAAAGTTCACAAGTTTTCCTTGCTCGTTAACTATATACACTTGAAGATTTTGAATTGTGTTCGTCTTCAATGGTAAATAGATGAGATTCGGAGGACACTCTATAATTTGGTATCCTGGAGGTACGGATGGACAAAATTCATGTAGTACATGGGATGATTTATTATTTATGAATGAACCTTGAATAATATTGCATTCCACTCTTATAGTGTTTGTAATTAGAATATTTATCGCCTGATCAGATTCGTGCGGTTCATTTTTGGGAAGTATTTTTCGAGAGAAACCAAAAAGACTTCCAATACTATTCTCCTTCTCAAAATGTAAATCATAGTATGGAGAAAAAAAGGTACACTTCATAGTGTTCGTGTTAGCTTTTATATCGATCAATTTAAAGGGATCATCACCTGCTATACTGAGGATTTTTTCTTCCAAATAGTGAATAATATTATCCAGCTCATAAGAACCTTCAGGAACTGTAATAATATTGTTTCCATAGTGAAAAAGATTGTTGCTGCTATCCACATTAGGTATAGAATTGAAAGATTTAAAATAAATCAAAGCACACTCATATTCGCCTTCGCCCAGTTCTATACATGGTAAAAAATCCACATTTAATATAGAATCACTACCGTTTACTGTTATAGTAAGAGACATTGTTTACAATGTAACAGAAGAATGTGAAATGATACAACTAGTTGAATGATATATCATTTATATAAATATAAATTTAAAACATATTATTACAAGCATTTAACAGAAAACGTAAACATAAATGACCACAATTATATGTCTTATCTTTCTGTATATTATTATAATTATAGTTAATGTTGACGACGTCGTTGACATTTGACATAATGTATTTGAGAAACTCTTGTGGTGGTTTCAAATTTCCATAACTGTCAAAGTATTCACAATGTTGGTTTTTCTTCACGTATGCCACCCAATGTGTTCCCGGCCCATTTGAATCGTCTAAATTTATGATTCCCGTTTCATACCTCCATGGTCTTCTTCTTCTTCGATTGTTCTGTAGTATATCCCGCATAAAAACACCGCGAAAATGGGGAATATTCAGTTGTTTAACATACTTTATGAGCTCATAATCAAAGAGTGCACGATTCGGAAGGGCCAAATTCAGTTTTTTTGTTGATATGGTTTCAAATAGAGCCCCATACCTTTTTTGTAGGGTGCTAAATAAATGCCCTTTCCTACAGCAGCAGGCACCCCATTTTTTTTTCTATTATTAACCATTTCATAAATGTTTTTAGCAGCCGTTGTGACACCACCAGCTAAAGATCCAGCAGCCGCCAATGCTCCCAGTATTGGTATTAATGGTAGGAAACCACCACATTTCGGTAGTGGAATAACTCTGGGTTTTTTCACATTTTTCTTCTCTGTTTTACTGTCTTTGATAATTCTTTTAGCAGCTTTAATAGCTGTATTTATTAATTTTTTAGTGGATTTAGGTTTTTGTTTTTTTATCTCTTTTCCACCACGTTCACGCTTCTCATTGTTAACAGCTCTACGTGCAGCAGTTATAACCTTTGTGAGAGGTAAACCTAAACCTCTTTTCACTTTTAGTTTCATTATTTTATTCACACCGAGCGCTACCAATCGTTCAGGTATACTTTTCGATTCTAACCAACGTTTCTTCGCTGCCGATGCTAATTCCAAATCAGCTCTATGTCGATGATCTAAAGATGAATTTTGAGCGTATGCAATATCATGTAATTTACAAGCTTCATCTAGAGGATTAACACCCACATCACCTCTATTTAAACGTTTTTCCAATTTTGTTCCGGGTCCACAATAATTGTATCCAGGTACGTGTAACTCGAAAGGTAAGTTATTAATGAGTGTATTGACTAAACCGCCACCACCTTTCACATTAGAAGGTTTACGAAGACTAATCTTTTTTTTCTGATGTACAATCATTTTATTGTGATAATATCCTATAGTACCTATAGTTGCTGTTGCTATCACAGTAATAAGATATATAAAACATGTGCAGACAATTTAATAACTTATTGATATAGAAATGAAGTTTCAGAAACAACCTACGTGTTTATCGGTTAAAGGTTGGGATATTAATTCCAAATATAATGCAAATCACAGACATAGTATCCTTCTACCTAACAATATTAGATGTCTTATATGCGGTCCATCTGGTTGTGGTAAAACTAACCTATTACTCGCCTTGCTACTCGAGCCAAAAGGATTAATATTTGAAAATATCTATTTGTATTCCAAATCGTTAAACCAACTAAAGTATGTGTTTTTGGATAAAGTATTCGGTCAAGTGTCAGGAGTGAATTTCTATACTTTTTCGGATAAAAGCGAGGTGGTAACACCGGAAGATGCTCAGAGCAATAGCATTATAATTTTCGATGATGTATCGATGGAAGATCAAGAACCTATCCGTTTACATTTCTCGATGGGTAGACATAAGGGACTAGATTGTTTTTATCTATGTCAAACATACAGCAAAATACCTAAACAACTGGTTCGAGATAATGCAAACTTTATTATACTCTTTAAACAGGACGAAATGAATCTAAGACATGCGTATGATGATCATGTGAATACAGACATGACGTGGGAAACTTTCCTGGAAGCATGTAGAGCTTGTTGGAATAACAATAAATATGGATTTTTAGTGATCAATAAAGATGTTGAAATGAATAGGGGACGATTCCGGAGAGGTTTCGATGACTTTATCATATTATAGAGTATAAAAATATATGCAGCAATTAAACTGTTTTCATTTCATCATGGATTCTTCCGCTATACAGATCTTTGGGGATAAGGAGCTTAAACGTAAACTCGTTCAGTCTGTAAGTTCAGTAAAAAAGAAAATTAAAGTTTTAAAAGAGGGTAAAGCCGAGTTGACAACAAATTTACAAGAAAGATATCAACCAATCACAGAACCCTTGAAAAATTTATTAAATCAGATCAGTTTAAACACCAACAACAACAACAACAACAGCGGTGAGGTCATAAAACATGAAATCGATAAGAAACAATTCCCAAAAAAAGAAAAAAAGAAAAAGGCAATGTTAAAAAAAATCAAACAAGAAATTAAAAATGCTGCTCTACAATTACAAAAAAATAAAGACCTTGAAGAAGACGATGAGTTTGAAGATGCTGATGATTCACAATATGATGACGACAACAACAGCAGCACTCTAAATACAACAACTCAATCTGCTGATGGTGATGATGATGATGATGAAGTGGTGAAAGAGAATTTACCTTCAATAGCGCGTGCATACATGGATACGCTTATCATGAATCAAACAACTAAAGTACCTTATGGTGTTTACACAACTCCGGAGGGGTATTACATAGGCGATAGCGCTATTCAATTTGATAAAAACCATATAATAATCAAAAATCAAAAGTTTAAAATTACACCAGGTCTGATGGAACCAATATGGTACCTTAAGTTATATTCTGACTGTACTTTTTCTGACTGTCAATGACATTTATAACTTACCGTATAGTGTATGTGGGACGGTTACAGTTTCAGCTCCCTGATTAGATTCAAGCCTAATAATATTAGGGGTTAAAGTATGAAATTGCCGATTTGTACTGAAAATCTTAATTGTTTATTTTTTAAATTTTTAACAAATTTATTTAATCAAAATAGTTGCCATTATTATCTATACATTGCTGCCATCTAATGGGAAGGTTATTAATGCCTTTGCGATAGAACTCCGACGATCTAGACTGCACAAACTGTGTGAAAGCATTTTGTACTGCCTCCTGGGAAGAAAACTTCTTGTTACGTAGATAATTGTCCAAATCACGAAAAAAATGGTAGTCCGTTGGAGCAAGGTCTGGTGAATACGGAGGATGACGAATGGTTTCTAAGTGCAGTTCCTGAAGGGTCAAAATGGTTTCTCGTGCTGTGTGAGGTCTCGCGTTGTCGTGGAGCAATAATGGTGAAGATCGATTCATGAGTCGGGGCTGTTTTACTGCTAGTTTTGTCAACATGGTTCGTAGTTCGGCACAATAGACATCTGCCGTAATTGCTTGAAAAGATCGAAGAAAACTATAGTGAATAACACCATGCTGAGACCACCAAACAGTTACCATTACCTTTTTATTGGTAAGTTTTGCTTTAGGACACTGTTGTGGCATTTGACCTGGGGTCAGCCATTGCATTTTTCTTTTCCGGTTATCATAAAGAATCCACTTTTCATCACATGTTACAATTCGATCCAATATTCCTTTATTTCTGTACCGGTTCAATAAGGCAACACAAGTTTCAACACGCGTTTCTTTCTGCAGATCAGTCAAATCATGAGGCACCCATTTTTCGTATTTTTTTATTTTATTGATTTGACGCAAGTGAGTCAATAAAGTGGGTAAGATAACGTTAAACCATGCCGCTAATTCCTGGGTAGTTTGACTAGGATCGGCTTCCACTATCTCTCTTAATTCATCGTTATTCACCTGTGGGGGCGGTCTTCCTCGTGGCTCGTTCTTTAAGTCGAAATTTCCATCACGAAAGCGTTTAAACCAAAATCGCACGGTGCGTTCATTAGTAGACCCCTCTCCAAACGCAGCATTGATATTGCGGGCTGTTTCTGCCGCGTTAGTTCCGCGTCGGAACTCGTATTCAAAAATCACTCGAATTTTCGCAATATCCATCTTTCTTGTCTAAATTGAATAACAAAAATAATTGAAAGTCGATATTCAAATGTTTCACATTTTTTAAAAAAAGAACATCACAGAAACCATTTGAAAAAAGTTTCATTCGAAAACCTCAAACCATGAAGATTCTATGTCAATTCAAAGAACCTATTGCAATAAAACGGCAATTTCATACTTTAACCCCTATTATTTAAATGTACCATGTACTTAGTAGTGTACCTATACAGTATGTAGGTCAAATTATAATAACAGCATGCATGTAGTATTTGGAACTTATCAAAGGAAGTAGGCTCTAGTAATTTTGAATTAACATTGCATAGAACAACCGTTGAAAACCGGATAGCAAAATTCTTAAATTGTACCAGCTACAATTTCCAGCTTGGTAATTCTGAGCTTCTATTGCCAAGTAATTCTTCAGAACAAAAACAGAAAAGCAACACCAAGTTACACTTAAGAGAAGCGAAATTAAAATTAATGGTTCACAAACTCTCGCACAGTCTAGACGAATAAATAAGGACCAACTGTTTATTGTCCATAATTCGTACAAATATATGGTTTGCTGGTTTAACTGTATGAATTGGGTTTAAATTAATTTGTTTTATAAGCTGACACAAGTAAATTGAGTTTGAACCATTTCCACGAACTCGATTTTAATCTTCGCACATTATACCATGTAACCTATTCTAACCTATGTGATTAAAATAAAAAATATACTATTAGGCAGAGTTTATGTTAATAGTATCATTTTTAATTTCTAGGGAAGTTCCCATTTGTTTTATATAATAATTTATTAACATTTCGTCGTTGTTTAAGCTTTGGTTCAACCAATCAATGTATATTAAAAACAAGTGCAATTAATCTGTAAATTAAACTGTTAATGCATCAATTTAGAAACTACAATAAATATTTAAAATTATGGCTATTTTATGCGCGCGAGCACGCGTGAGTTTAAATTCTTGCATGCCATTATTATTTGTGGGACTACACGAAAGAGGTTTCACGCAAATCATAATTTATTATATTATTATGTATTATATGTATGAAAATATGTATCTGTATACTGCGAAAGTAACTCTGTCTGTCTGTTACGTTTTCACGCCTAAATCGATGAACAAATTTTGATGAATTTTGTCATAGAGATCTAACCTCAAAAAAGAACGTAGGCTATTTTTGATCCAAATATTCCTGCGCAACTTGGACTTATGCGGGACAAAAACAGTAAGTACAATTATGTAGATCTTACTAATATTATAAACGCGAAAGTTTGTATGTATGTATGTGAGGTTGTTACTCTTTCACGCAAAAACTACGGAACCGATTGCGATGAAACTTGGAATATAGGTAGCTGGGGACCCGGATTAACACATAGGCTACTTTTTATCCCGACATTTTCGCGGAAACTGGACTTATGCGGGTGAAACCGCAGGGCGCAGCTAGTATATTATAATACCCAACCTACTGAGACAGAAGACGTAAACAAAACAAACACACCATACGTAAGTAAAAGCACAGGTAAAAGTCGGTAATTGGTTTAACAACGAGGAA
The DNA here is from genome assembly GCA_949358125.1 of Idaea dimidiata. Classification (NCBI taxonomy): domain Eukaryota; kingdom Metazoa; phylum Arthropoda; class Insecta; order Lepidoptera; family Geometridae; genus Idaea; species Idaea dimidiata. Next base: position 3,879,253 of record OX442334.1, read on the forward strand.
ATGTAGAATGAGTATTGAGTATTGTCATTTGGTGGCCTAATGATGCGTGAATAGTATTTTCACGGCAAATAGGTGTAGTAAATTGCTTCTTTGTTTGTTTTAGAAATTGAAGTTTGTATATTATTCTGGCTCTAGGTTTTCGTAATAGGATTGGCTGAAATTTAATTTCAATATCAATTCAATTGCAAATGTCTTATAGCAGAACTGTAATCGAAAATTAATTGCCCTTAAACTGTATAGAAAACCATGGATGAAGTTTCAATTGCAGTTTAGTTGTTATGTTAGTACTGAAAATTCTAATATAGGAAACAGCCACTTCACTCTGAGGTAAATAATTTTGATTATAAGTCTGGTATTCTTTAAGATATTTTAATCGAGATTTTACACAAAAGCTAAAATTAAATCATCGAATGCCAATCATCGCATTTTGACCAGACAGCTGAACTAAAACGTGGAAGACAAAGAATCGTAAACAGAGTTTTATCTACATGTGGTTTTTATGTAACATTTGCTACGTTCTTAGTTTATTTTGCTTTCCGAATAAATTTCTTCCATCCATCTTACTTTTATCATTATTATTTACGTGGCTAAGTATGATGAAGCCTTCTCTATCCATCCATATTATGTGAATAAAACCTCTGTGCTAAATCCATCATGGAAGTAGGTATACCTTGATAGATTATTTAATTAGCTCTCATTGGATGACAAGGCTGCAAATGTAATCGAGAGACCTTGGATATTATTACGATAATAATTTTAGTTAGCTAGTGTTTTAATTTTTACTGAATTTGTTATTAAAATATCGTATCAACTCTTCAATAATACCTGCTTAAATGTTTGAAAATATTATTACCTACGTACTTACAATAGATGACACTTCTTCAAATAATATAACTTTGAGCGATTTTAATGACTTGATTTCTACTGATTTTGCTTCGCAACGAGTGGTATGTCTACCACTCCGTCGGACGCTGGAGTCCGACATTGAACGAAAATCAGCAGATAGGTATCGAATTATTTAAATAGCCGGAAAAGCAACGAGCGATTCAACAATAAGGCTCTAGATAGGCTATATGCACGATACATATAGCCGACTCAGATTTCGAGCATAAAGCTGATTTAGATTCCAGACTTATATCCGATTCAGATTTCGAGCATAAAGCTGATTTAGATTCCAGACACAGCCGATTCAGATTTTCAGCATATAGCCAACTTAGATTTCGATCATGGAACCGAATCGGATTTCGATCATATATCGATTCAGAATTCGAGAATTTACCTCTGACTTAGATTTAGACCATATATCGATTCAGATTTCGATCATATAGCTGAGTTGGATTTCGAGCATATATCGATTCAGAATTTGAGCATATAGCCGACTTGCATTTCGAGCGTATAGCCGAATCAGATCTCGCAGATTTCGATCATATAGCCGTTTCGAATTTCGCATCGACTCATTTCAGGGTTAAAACATTATCAGGCCATAAAAATGTATGCAACTCTATAGTTTAAAAACGAACTCCGTCTGGTACACGTTGCTCTAACTGTGTAGAACTGCGGTAGGTGTATTATAGAGGTAGGTACCTACAGTATACAGAGTACGAGTATACACCTACCTACGCTATTCGTCCCAGGAAGCGTTTAATTGAATCGGAAAGGGGATCCGTAGTAATGTTTGTAAACTACCAGATGTGTTTGACTTTGTCGATCCGATGGATAATCCACGTATCGAGTGATAGATTACGATTATGATGAGTTTCCGATACAGATAAGAACATCAGTAATCGAATTGGTGGACTTTTTTTTCTAATTTACTTTTTATAGATAGACGTAGGAACGTACTTCTCGTGTGTATTTTGTTTGACTTGGTAGACTGTAAAGCGATACAGTTTGTTTTACTTCTAATACTGAAAATATTATAGTTGATACGACAACTTAATTTATAATTATTGTTTTACTGCGACGATTCGACTATGTTCCAATAGCCACGAGAAAATGGAGCAGCAGCGTCTTTTTTTTATTACAAAAATATATTTAAACATATTTACATTTTACCGGGTCTTCATCGCGTACTATTATTTATTGGCCCCTCGGGACCAAGTTCATTGTAACATGATTGAAACGTCGAGGTAAGAAAGTAAGTAAAATGTAAATATGTTAACAAATCGTGTGAATTTAAAAAGTTTAATTTATTTAAAAACTGTAAAATGGCAGCATAGATAGATTTATTATTAAATTTTTTGTTTGTTTAATATAGAAAATAACAACTTCAGGAATATTTTTATGATCTTAGGTAGGTATTTCAAACAAATTACCTAGCTAGATCGAGATATTTTGTAGAATATAAATTACCAGTATTTTTATCTAGGTAGATAGGTGCCAAATTTATTTTAATACCAACATAAACATTAAAATAACATTTACAAAAGAGAAAATTTATGAAAACCCTTTATTTGCCGGGTTTAATCGCGTTTTATTTAAAAAAAGTGAAAGTTAAGTGAGTGAGTGAGTTTTAAATAAAGTGTTCTATTATGCAAAATCGCGAAAATCATAGAAGAAATGAGGAATTTTATGTCTTAGAAAACAAATTTAATCGTTCGTAATAGGGAACTTAAGTAGGTATCTACTTTGTATTACATCATCACCTTTGTACAATTAATACAACAAACAAAATGCATTTTAACAAATACACAGATTACATTACCACGTGCTGATTAAGAAAGGGAATTCCATTCTTTAGAATTACGCCTTCGAGAACATTCGATGAGAAATAACGTTCCGTTCTAAGTTCGAACATCTGTGAATAAATATAGTTAATCAATGGATTAAAACGATCAAAACGTTCCCTGGGGTGTCGTGTCTTTGTGTGACCTCTGAGTTATGGCGTTGTGGGAACATGACCGATGGTGAATTATAAGTATTTGTAGGACAGAAAGGGCGACATTTTTTTATTAATAAATATTTTTACGTGTTTATTCAAACTTTATATTCTATATTTTTAATCATTAATAATTACAATAATGTCAAAAATAAAAAATGAAAAACACGATTAGATAACAATTACTAATATTATAAAGCTGAAAGTTTGTAAGTATGTGTGTACTATGTGTGCCATCGCTGAGATCGCTGCGGATATCTTGATAATTTTTACCCGACTGCGCGACGCAAAGGAGGGTAATGTGTTTATCGGTCTATGTATGTATGTATGTATGTATGTATGTATGTATGTATGTATGTATGTATGTATGTATGTATGTATGGATGTTTCTATGTGGCGTTCTAGAGGCCAAACGCGTGGACCGATTTTGATGATTCTTACGTCAATCGATTCGTCTTAATCTGGCGAGTGTGACTAAAGATATGACAGTAATCCAAATTAACTTTTGTCACAACCAGACGCCATATTGTCAAAATTAAAAAATCCAAAATCGTCAAAGTATGTCAAGATGGCAAGAAGTATCGTTGAATAGGTTTTTAAAAATAAATATTAGGTTTCTTTCACCATTTTTCATTTTAAACAACTGTTTAGGAAATATAACGGTTTAAAGTTAATTTACAATTAGGTATTCTTGCTTTTTATTACCAACGAACAAGTTTTTATTTTTGTTACGTAGTTACGCTTGGAACTATCAAAGTATAAGACGTGATGGTACAGGTGACAGGAATGCATTGATAAAAAAAAATCTTACTAATATTATAAACGCGAAAGTTTGTATGTATGTATCTGAGGTTGTTACTCTTTCACACAAAAACTACTGAACCGATTGCGATGAAACTTGGAATATAGGTAGCTGGGGACCTGGATTAACACATAGGCTACTTTTTATCCCGATATTCCCGCGGGAACGAGACTTACGCAGGTGAAATCGCGGGGCGCAGCTAGTATTTACATAAATTGTACCTACCTACTGAATAAAAACCTAATAACACTTAGGTACTTACTTACCTAAAAACGTTAAAAGAATAATAATAAATTTAAACAATAAATAACTAAACCCTAACTGAAATAGAATAAAATAAATAAATAAAGTTGGAACATTACGTACCTACTTTCCTTCTTAATTATAATATTAGTTATCTACTGAATAATGCACAGTATACATTATAATTTATAACCCCCTAATAAAATTAATAGATTACGAGACTTACCTACTATCAATAAATGAAAATAACTAAAAAGCGTAAAATAAAAAAAAAAAATTTATAAGAAAACAAAAACCCGACTGCGTAAAAAACTCGATTAAAAAATACACATAGAAACAACAAAAAAACCAAAAAGAAAAAAACAAGCCCAGTAACAATGAGTCTATTAAAGTTATAGAGACGCCATTGCAGAACAAATCATTATTGAAAAGCGGCACAAATTGTATGCTATACAACCTCATTATTTATATTCATTCACATAATTTAAAGAAGAAATAGACGAAACTATTGTTATCTCTTTCTAAAACATAAAGACTCAATGCTACTTGCATGACGTAAGAAAGAGATGTCATAATATTATTATGACATCTCATAGCGGTTAGGAGAGAATGATAAAACGTCAAAGTCAAAAACTTCGTTGAGTTTTTGGAAAAAAAACTTTTTCAAAAAATAAACTAATATAAATAAATACAGCTTTACTTACGTATGAAATTAAATATTTTTGCCAGTTTTTGGAGTATAATTCGTGCATCGCCTAAATACGCACGAAGGCATTGTTGTCTGTGAATAATGTTGTGAAAGTGAACTAAATGTACTGTATGTCAACAAGCGGGTGATCGTGACGTGAGCTGGGATGGAACTAAGACTTCTCTGGCTAGATAGCTTGCATTTGTGTAGCCAAGAAAAATTTCATTCACCCATTCATTTTACAAATCTAATTTTTCCAATGGGTCCCGACTGTGAGTCATTTTTTACTAATTTATTATGTGTTCTGTGTGTACCTATCGATTACAAAACTATTATTACTTAGCGTAATTTCAAATTACTGGGCTTGTTTTTTTCTTTTTGGTTTTTTTGTTGTTTCTATGTGTATTTTTTAATCGAGTTTTTTACGCAGTCGGGTTTTTTGTTTTCTTATAAATTTTTTTGTAATAATTGTATCATAGGAATGGTACATTTGGCATTGCACCGCTGTTAACCGTGAATATTTTTACTACCTCACTGAGATTAAAATCTCTTTACGTAATTACTAATAACCTTAAAAAGTTGACTGTACCAACTCTTGGTTATTCTGTGGTACTTATACGAATAACGGTACTTGCTAGTTTGTTCCCCCCCCCCCACAGTCCATTAGGTTTACCCTGTGGGTTAACCTGCGCCATTTTTAAACTATACAGTTTTATCAAATGCTATTTCGAACTGTACAGTTCTTAGTTATGCCTATTGTACAAGTTCATGCACAGTTCGACTGCGCAGTTAAATCTAACGATGTGTGGCCTGTTTTAGACGCTAGATGGCACTACGGGCTATGTGTGACACACAACAAGGTGAACATTTACTTAACCGATTTCATTATCATTATCATAGAATGCAAGCGTGCTTTCACTTCTCTCCTACTTAGCGTCTAACAACATCTGATACCTACCTACTTTAGTAATTTTACTACATTTCACTTTCATTATAATTTTTATTGCTATTTAAATGACCATTAAAAATCTAACTGGTTGTTTTGTAAATGTCTGACGTAGAGCTCCCTTGAAGTCTGAAAAATCCAAGTTTTATCATAAAAAATTAGGAAAAAACCACCATCTAAAGTTTGGCATGAAGAAATTGCTGTTAGGGATATACCTACCTGTTACATATTTTTTGTTGTACCAATAAAGCATACATCTATCCAACCTACCTATCCAACGCAAAAAACCGTATCTAAATCGGCCCTGCCGTTTTTAGACAAATTCTAATTCTTAATTAGAAAGAAAGAAAGAAAATATGTTTATTAAGACACGCACACGCGCATATAGAAATAAAAAGAAATAAATAAATATAAAGTAAAATTTTCACAAAAGGTTTACTCATTAGACTCATTACATGTAATTTCCTAATACAATTTTTGTAGGTATTTCTCGGGTTTTTTTATCAGTAGTACCTACCTTTACATTTACTGTAATATCATGTGATTTCAATTTATTAACTTTCTATACTTAGGTACAATTAATTAAATAATCAGTCATTCACATGACTGTACTTATCGATTTGCTAAGCAGTCTAGCAATATTGTAACCTAATCATATTATTTTCGCAATCATTTCGATTTCACTCTACTTTGTCCTCCTTACTTATAATCGCTGAATAACTGCTGCATAACCATGTATCGGTTGTTTTTTACTGTGACATGTAGTTTTAATGTTAACAGACAGAGACAAACGTCACATAACTTGATCGTTTATAAGTAAGAGGGCGTAAGTATAGGTACTGGTATAGTATAGCGACATAAGTACACTAAATTACTCGTAGAATGAGAAACATTTCATCTAAAATAATTTTATTATTAGCAACTATAATATAACAAGAGCAGCAGGGATATTTTTGTTTACGAAAATTTTATTTTTGGACGGAATGTGAAAATTGACAGAAAAATGATAGATTTCATTCTGAATGTCAAACAATGTAATTTCTTCTATGGTATTCGCGATTTTGCATAATAAAACACTTTATAAATTTACCTTTTTTACACTTTTCTTTAACAAAGAATGTATTGAGAATTATGGGTCCAGAATGAAGGTTAACCACCGCTAAAGTTTGATCGACTCCGAAGTTTCATCCGATGTTGTTTCGTATGGCCCTCAGGCTCGGCCAGCCTTTGAATGGGTTATTCCACTTTGACACCGCATCACTTTGAACGAATATTTTATTTTTATTTAAATAGTTCCACTTTGACTACGAGGTTTTTCAAGAAGTATAGTCAGCACGCGAATCAAGAATATTTATTGTTTAGGTAAGTGATGAACATGTAAACCTTAAGTTAAAAAATTTCCTCGTTTCCTCAAACCTCTAGAAACGTCTGAAAAAACATCGTCAAACTTTAGCAGGTATTTGATCTATCGAACTTACAGAACAGAGACGGATTTATCAGCCAGTGCCGATAATCGAATCCACAACCTTATTTTGCGAAAAAGTTAGGTGCGTTAATAACATCTCTCTTACGGTGAAGGAAAACATCGTAAGGAAACTCACGGCTTAGTTAGCTCCAGACGTATTGACCAGTTCTTTCCTTTGGGCATGGCTGACTAGGCTGGGAGCGTGAGTATCAGGTGCCGGTCAAGCCTACTCCACCTAACAATGTTCCGTGCACTCAGCGCCATAAATAGCATGGATTAAAAGTTGCTTGCGCTGTTTAAATCTTCTAGAAAATGAAAATGCAAATTATTATTATTAACTTTTTGTATTGCAGTGAGGTATTATTATTATTATACAGACTGAGCATTAGAAAGAAATTCCTCTTGTAGGTGGAACTCTTGTGTTTGTGGGTGGGTCGCTTTCTAGTCTTGGAATGAAATAATAAAATGATTTCTCTTATCTACACTAATGTTATAAACCCTTTATAATGACCTGTATTAAACTGAACTGTTTTAATAAAACACTTTATTTATCAGGTTTAATCGCGTTTTATTCATGATTGTAACCGAACCGAGCTTTCGCCAACTTAACAGTTGGCTTTTTCAAGGTTGACTGAGATGTAATATGTCTATTTTAACATTCTAAAAAGTTACTGTAAACTACCGCCTCATAATTATTTGTAACAAAAACGTTCCAGTGTACGCAGACTATAGAGTTATTGTTATAGTTTTGATTTTAAATTAAAATTATTTTTATCCCTAGCTAGCTCAAAAAACTACCATGGCTTCGGAACGATTTAACTGAACTGATTAAACTGTTTTAATCAATGATTTTCTAGAAGGTTTTGATAGAACAGCTTTTTTTTGTGGTAATAATAATTGTTTTCATTAAAGAATTACATAATTATTATTAAGCATGATATTTGAATTTCGTACAATTCATATTTTTCTGCTAACTGTTTGTTGTGGTAGTCGGCTACTAGATGGATACCTGAACAACTCTAACTCTAGGCCACCACTACGCAAAAATAACTCTACACTTGCTCTTTCAAATCGTTACTCAATAGACCGGTGTAATCGTAGATTGTTCAAATAGATAGGTATCGTTTTTTTTATCAAAGTACATAGAAAATCGATATTATGTTATAGGCTTGTTTGGATAAGAAATGCGTCTACAAGGACAAAGCTGATAGATAATTAATGCACAAGTGCTCAGTTATCAATATTTAATGTTTATTCTAGAGGTTTGTTTAAAAAAGTTATCGTAAAAATATTTCTACTTCATAACCGACTTTAAAGAAGGGAGTTAAATGATTTTGTTTGTGGTATTTTATTTAGTTGACAGTTTGGCCGATTGAGATGATTCTATTTTATTTGGAAGGTAAAAAAGTACCTACACGTAATGAATAGTTTTAAGTTCAAATTCTTGGTCTCATACAAAGAACTAACCCACGTTTTACATACTAACAATTTTAACGCACCTTAAAGCATCTTTTGCGATTAAAACAAAAGAAATTTAACATCATCATGTTCCGTTCCCGCGGGAATATCGGGATAAAAGTGTCCTATGTCCTTCTCCTTGTTCTAAGCTACCTCCCCACCAATTTTCAGACAAATCGATTTAGCCGTTCTTGAGTTATAAATGGTGTAACTAACACGACTTTCTTTTATATATACAAGATGTAACAGGCAAGCCCTTTTAAGCCGAAAGGGGGTTGTTCTAGACGTCTAGGCGAACAACTTTTGTTCTATGACTTTTGGAAATTCGAAGTACTTTTCGAAAATTTTAAGTTTAAAGTTTACTTGAAGATCAGCTGTTTCTTACAGTTCGAGGTCATTGACCTTATGGCGTCCTTTCATTTAGCTTGGTCTACTACAATCAAACCTTCAATTACCTTTATTTTCAAAAACAGCTGTTTTTTCAGTGAAACATAATCTCAAAATTTTCAAAAAAAAAGTTCGAATTTTCAAAAGTCGTAGAACAAAAGGTGTTTGCCTAGACGTCTAGAACAACCCCCTTTCGGCTTAAAAGGGCTTGCCTGTTACATCTTGTATATACTAGCTGCGCCCCGCGGTTTCACCCGCGTAAGTCCCGTTCCCGTTTCAGTTCCCGCGGGATTAAAAGTATCCTATGTCCTTCTCCTGGTTCTAAGCTACCTCCCCACCAATTTTCAGACAAATCGATTTAGCCGTTCTATATAAATGGTGTAACTAACACGACTTTCTTTTATATATATAGATTATATTTTTTTTTCCTCTTGAATAGTTCGTAAAGCATTTATTCGTGCAATAACATGATGTACTTAACTAATAACAAATACCTAAATCAAATTTAAATCTATACAATTAAAAATAATCTAAAATATAACAAAACTAAAATTAACAAAAAAAAGGGATACGAAAAAAAAATAGATACTAAATACTTATATATTATTATATTTCCAAGAAGGTACCCACAGTTAAGAAATTTTACACTTGAAAAAATCCCCAACCTTGATGTCAAGTTTCCGTCATTCATCGATCTGCACAGCTGTGAATCAGAGAGGCACGAGGGCGGATGCGCCCGCGCAGCGCACTGTCCGTGCCTAAAATTAACACCTCACGTGTAAGACCGAGCTAACGGGTAATGTAAACAGTCTAGTTTTAAGTGAAATATCGACTTCTGTGTTATGTCAAAACCTTTTCTCGATGATCAAATATCAAAACTAGCAGAACTACGTGAGTTTCACCCGCGTTTGTTCGCAGATATCGGAGTATAAAATATCCTATATACGTACCAAATTTTATCGCAATCGGCTTAGTAGATTTTGCGTGAAGGAGTTTCAAACATATTTACATATGTACTTACATTAACAAACTTTCACTTTTATAAAATTGGTAGGATATTTAACAAAAATTGATTTAACACACATTTAACATAATAATAGAGTGACTGGACTTTAGACTGTGGACGGGGGACATCTGGTAACATACATTCAAAAAAACATTTATCCGAATTGATAACCCCTTAATTTTTTGGAAGTCGATTAATTTATTCGTTAAAACACCGATAGGTATATTATATTAGAAGGAATGGTCTAAAAGTCGGCTGGTTTCCTACACACCTATGATTTAGATTTAATTTCTAGAAATCTCCCTTTATTCTAGATTCTAGAGTCTAGATCGAGACATTATAATGGTTACTGTTTTGAAACAGTGCATGTGGGAATATGAAATTCTAGTAAACAGACATAGAATGGTGGGAAATCTTTGACATAAGTAAGTATATCCATCTATATTTAATAGGATTAACTTAATCAGCCTGTATACATTTTCAAAAATTCAGTCGCAGCCAGGTTTGAACTCGCGCCCCTAGATCAGAAAGCTGGTGCACTTTCAACTAGCCTACGCGAGCTCCCAGCTCGCGAAGTACGAATCTTGCTCGAGTAGTTGGAAGGGCATCAGAGTACTGATCTCGAGGAGCGAGTTCAAACCTCGCCGCGAGTGAATTTTTGAAGATGTATTTTTCCTTTAAAATATTCCAGTAGAAATGCCTTGAGCAACAAATAACAAATTACGAAATACCTAATGAAATGTTGGTTAGGTTAGATTATCACAAAGTTAATTCTCGTAGTGACGTAGGCAGTTTACACCCACGTGACCACTCTTTTAACAGAAGTGCAAGGTTTCGATTTAAAGGCCGTTTCAGCCTCTCTATATGAAAAGGAGAAGGTGTCACTTTTGACAATAAGGGCATATCTATTCTGTGGTACAATCGTGTATTAGTTATTTTTATTTTAATGTTGTTGTACAAAAATATCTATCTAGGTGCACTATCTGTAACCTAACCTAGTTTTTATCACTAAACATGAATTAGGTACGTACTAACGTGGTTTATCGCTCTAACCAGCTAGGTGTGTGTGTCATGAAGGTTTAAATTAATTTACACCTTAAGTTAAAGTTTTAATTGTGTGTTTCCGCAATTAGCTCTACTATTGGGCCTTTGTGCGTGATTTTAAGCCGTGGGTTTCCTCACGATGTTTTTCGGGGGCAAATACCGAACAGACCCTTTTATCGGCTTTTTTTAAAATAACTAACGACTACAGAAAATAGAAGCGAACCACATCGATAATTTGATTTTCATACGTTCGAAATTTCGAATATCAAATCCAATCTCACCTTTATTAAATTACGACCAGATTTTTACCACGAAATAATATTTTCCAATAAACCGGGTTTGTATAGCGGGAAAATCGGAAAATCTTTTACGTTATCCTCGAATCCTTTTAAATTTAAATTTCGAACAGGTCGTCAACAAGCTGGACTCTGGAGCTTGCATGTAGACTACCAGTAGGTCTATAAACCTACTGGTAGCTATATCAGTTTAGCATCCACAGACTATATCTTTAGAGTTTTAGAATCTGTGGTTCTACAGCGTTCAAACTAAAAATATTCCCTGTGGATTTTAAAATTCGAACGTTTGAGAGTGACCGAAAACAGAGTAACAATTTTAACAGCCATTTTTAAGTCTTGTTCCAAATCGTTTTGCCACATTGTGTAGATAGAGCAGTGGATGTAGGCAACTGATAAATATGGGCATTCTTATTCTTTTTGTGTTGTAATGTGGCTCACCTAGTGTTCTTACACTAAGTGGGCTTTACCTAACGACTGCTATCGCTGATAACAATCGGGACCAACTGCTTAACGTGCATTCCACAGCACGGAAGAGCTGGAAATGATTTGTTGCCACACAAATTATGGGTCACTCATCCAAATAATGCCCGCGCCAAACGTTGTTTGACACGCTCGACAATTAAAGATCGGTTGGTGAAGCTCAACGATCAATTTTTATTGCGAATGTTTTTCTTTTAATTTTAATGCCAAAGAGCTCCTCTTTGGCATTAAAACACTAGTGTGATTTAATAACGTTTCATGTCATAAACACACATTCGTGTTTTAATGTCTATAATTATTTATTACAGTACTAAACTAGAAGTGGGTCATACAAAATTAATATTTCCTAATTAGGTCTGGAGTCGTAACGAACGTGATCAATGGATGAGGTCACACGATGAGCAGTCTGCAGCTAGTAGATCAAGAGTGTGGGTAGATACCGCTTCATAATATACAAACAAACATTTAAACCATAACAAACCTTGTATATTTAGGTACTGTAAACAGTTTTTGTTGGTAGTGTTGTTATTTTTAACTATGAAGGTAACATTTTTTTAACTGAAGTAAAGTGGGTAGGTATATATTCTTGCAACATGTTTTGTTCCGAATTTTTTAATAGGCCAATCAGGCTTTGGAACTGATGTGGCTCGGCAGTCTGAGCCGAGTTTTAAAGTTTCACTCTCAAGTGACCATAAACCTTCTAGCTTCATAATAGAGACACGTCTATATTTATTGTTTGACAGATTTGAAGCAATCTATTTTTAAAGTTACGCCAAAATCGTGTGTAAAACATAAGAGTTAGAAATTAACTATAGCTAGCGCAAATAGGGCTAAGTAAGTATCATAAATGTAGGTTAGACACCTATTTCCAACCGCTGAACTGTCCACGGATCTATTTCGGTACCAAACGACAACAAGGGACGACGCATTATTATGAATAAGCACCTCGTATTTACGTGTTTTATGACTCAATGACCTTCTCAATTCCCTTTGAATTATTTTCGTAACGCCTTGTTATAAAGATTCCAGAGAGAATGATTACATTTCGTAACTTTAAGAAGCCACACCAGAAGCATTCGCTTGTAATGTAACGTTACATATTTGAGCATTACATCAGTAAGGGAGGAAAACTGACCATTACAGCGCTCACCTTGTAATGATGATACGAAACGAGTATACTAAGTGAAGGAAGAGAACTGAGCATTTTAATGCACTCCTTGTAATGATAAAATGTGTAATATCTTGATACAACTTCTAATATCAATGAAAGTCAAATCTTTAGTACCGTCAAGCAGGAAGGTAGTATTGTAATCTTTTGTCTTACTTTCAATTTTATAAATGCGAAAGCTTGTATGTATGTGACTTTGTTAGTCATCCACAAAAAAACTGCAGAACCAATTGCAATGAAACTTGGAATATAGGAAGCTGGATACCGGAAAAACACACAGGCTACTTTTTATCCCGATATTCCAGAGGGAACATGACTTACGCGGGTGAAACCGCGAGGCGCAGCTAGTGTAATATAATGCTCAAAGTAGAATTTATAGTATAACAAAGTCACGTACATGCATACAAACTTTCGCGTTTATAATATAAGTAAGTTAAGATGTTACATTACACGTGAATGCTCGCGGTGAGTGAGCACCTTTATTAAAAAAAAACTAGGGATTACTGTTTGTAATGTAAATTATTAGGAAAATGACAGCGAGATATCGAAAAAAAATGTGATTGATGACTTCGTATGAAATATTAGGTCTTAAAAGCTCTTTTGAATAACGTTTTTTTGTAAAAACATATTCAAATAGAAGCCTGAGTTAAACGCAGACGACTGAGTAATCAATGGTGACATTTGAAGGTAATTTATTATTACCTCATATTTATTAATCATTAGTCATTCATTACCTTATATTGATTCATAAATTTTATCATTAAATACTTCATGTTTGATGAATTTTACAAAGATACAAACCAAACAAAGGTTCATATTCAGTTCTTCAATGTACAAGTTTACAAATTATTAATATTAAAAATATTAATAATTCTCATTATTTAATTTTGTAATTAAATTAAATTCGCTGTTCGAGATGGGAACTTGCGTGGCCGAGCGGTTTAGGCACTGGAGTATTGATCCAGGGACGCGAGTTCAAATCTCGCCGTTGCAAATTGAAGATGAAGTTTTCCTTTAAAATATTTCTAGTAAATTAAATTCATTAAGTTTAAAAATAACATTTGCATACCAAGTTTAGTGCTGATGAAATATGTTGGAATTATATTTATGTGACATCTCTGTAACCATATTTCGAGCAAATAAATGACATTCTTTCATTCATATCTTCAAGGTAAACTTGCTCCATCATAAACCACAAACTTAGATTATCATAGTGGGAATTCTAACAATTCCGTTCGAAATTTGTTCCAACTTTTTAAAAGTGTGCGAGTAATTTCCCTAAAAATTCGACTTTGGAACTAATGAAGCTCGTCCGCCAGAGCTGAGTTTGAAATGCTTCACTGTCAAGCCACCTTCTAGCATGAATAATGCGTCACAAATTCCTGCCCTCTAGTCTGTTATTAGAGACTAGCTGCGCCCCGCGGTTTCACCCGCGTAAGTCCCGTTCCCGCGGGAATATCGGGATAAAAAGTAGCCTATGTGTTAATCCAGGTCCCCAGCTACCTACATTCCAAGTTTCATCGCAATCGGTTCAGTAGTTTTTGCGTGAAAGAGTAACAACCTCACATACATACATACATACAAACTTCCGCGTTTATAATATTAGTAAGATTATTTGTCTAATCAAGAATCAGGAAAATGTATTGAATAACTGTGCACATTAAGGTAACATTAAATATTAAAGGCATCAACAGTTTGTCCATCCCGGACAATATAATATAGAGTAGAAGTACTTAGGTACTTAATATAAGCACTTTAAAATTAAAAATAACAAAGCAAGTTATAAACCTTATGTAAAGTAAACATCTAAATCTAAATATTCTTTGACACTATAGAAAGCTTTAGAGATTAACCATTTTCTTATTTTGTTGCAGAACAATTTGTTAGCATTTTTATTTCCAGCGGTAGATTATTAAAAATTCTAATAGCAGAAACGAAGGTACCTTTTTCATACAAAAACATTATTTATTTGATGGTAACAAATGTTGTACTTAAACTTGTGACGTAAGCTATTAGATCTGTATGATGTTTTATTAAAGAAATAAGGCTCATTATTTTTTACAAAGTTACAGATTTCAAAAATACATATACATAGAAGGTACAGTAAGAAAATTATCTTTTCGAAAAATATCCTTAAGGGATTCAGTACTCTGCATGTTGTATAAATAGCTCGAAGGCATCTTTTGGAGAATCAATGTTGATTTAATGTCAACGGAATTGCCCCAGAATATGATTCCGTTTGATATACGAGGGTAAATGTAACCAGAATAAGCTAAATTCTTTGAAAAATCGTCACTTGCAATTGTCACACGCACGACAAAATTAAACAGAAAAAAAAAATAGGCGTTTAATTATCGAGCGATCTAAAGCCAACTAATTGAGTGGATAAACGCCACTGGTACCCACTGGTAATGACCTAGATAATTATCCTGACATGCTATCAATGATTATCAACGTACAATAATGATTTCCACGTTCACTAGTTAATAACTAAATACCAAGTAAGAAGCTAGAGCAGTCGCGAATCGCCCGGTTACGGTAGAGTGTCTCCATTTCACTTTGTTTTCACTGGCACGCGCGCAAACCGATTAATTGCAAGCGCATATGTACGGTTATTTGTTAAGATTCATTTTCGAATGTTTCATAATTAATATACTTACATAATAATTACCTTTCTTTATTATAACTTCGGATCTCGACCGCGTTTGTTCACATTTTTATAAATTTAATATATTTGTAATTACCCCCATCGATTACCTCCGACGTTTCAGCAAACGGGTAACACCGGCCGTGGTCGCGGGAAGACTGGAGCGGCGTTTTGTTTGTTTCCCGTCGACTGGGTAGATAGTTTTACAACTACCCTCAATTCCACAAAATGTTATTAGGACCGCGGCACACTACACTCACAACATCCCGCGATCATAATATGTTAGGCGTTCGGCGTTCACACGCACGATGCTGACAAATAATTATTACAGGATTCCACACAGATGAGAGTTTAAAATCCTTTTTCCGGTTGAAATTAGTGTTGCTTCTTGCTTTCTTGAACCTTCTTTTAGAGTAAATTAACACTCACGAAATGTTCGAATAAGCAAATAAAATCAGACATCTATTTAAGTGGACACACTTTTTTTTGTTTCTTTCCTGGATAAAAACATTAGAGTCAATTTGTTTATGCCTTAAAATCTATAGAATTAAAAAAAAGCATCGGTCACGGCAGACATAGATTTTACATAATGGCATATTCTAAATTGCTGGGGACGTAACAGACGACTACGTTTGTAAAGCTAAAGTAGAGTAGGCATCCTTTTCTCTTAGATGATTTCATACATTGTTCGGTCATCATTGCCGCAACTCTCTTAAATGATTAAGAAGTATTTGATTGGCAATGAATTCGGGACACGCGCGAGCATGTTACTTAATTTAAATATGAGTATTGGCGATGCTCGTTTCATTGATCGTAATTGTGTCGGTGCTTCTGGGAACATTAGGGTCAATAAGAGCCAGTATCTTGTCCACTCGACCACACGGCTCGCATGACGTCACGCCCAATTTAGCGGAACGTCAGGTGAGCCGTGTGGTCAGGCAAAAGCTGAAGGTACACGAGTTCGATTCTCGAAGATGTATTGACGCACCGCACGTAGATTTTTTCGTAGGTAGTAATTTAGGTTGATCCGTCACGCTCGGAGGTGAAAGGCTCGATCGGGTGAACTCGGGATTGCAATTGCCAATGAAGTTTTCACTTCTGCCATGCCGTCTTCAGCACACATTCTTTTTTTTTAATATTAGGTACACTACCTAATTTTATAACTATCTACTCTAGACCACAGACAATTATTTAACCTTCTTCTCTTCTAGATTGTTCTTCTTTTTTCGCATTTTTCCGGTTCTTCTCTTCTTCCAGCTATGCCACTATGTGTGTTTGGTCCCATATAGCGGAATTTTGCCGCCACATCATTTCTTTTTCCTCTAATTTGTTCCCTATCGATGTCTCGCTCACCCCCTTTCACTCTTATGTTGGAAAGAAAGGGGCAAGACGTTACCCCCTTTTTCCTAAATGCAGGTTATGGGGATAGGGAGTAAGCGAGACGTTAGAGATGATAATTATGTTGTTGGGGCAACAACATCAGGCAATTATAAGGTTAGGTACGTATGTAAGTTTCTTATACAAGATGTAACGGGTAAGCCCTTAAAGCCAAACGGGGGTTGTTCTAGGCATCTAGGGGAATAACTTTTGTTCTACGACTTTTGAAATATCGAAAGTACTTCAAATTTACAAAAGTCGTAGAACAAAAGTTGTTCGCCTAGAAGTCCAAAACAACCCCCTTTCGGCTTAAAAGGGCTTACCCGTTACATCTTGTATAAAAGAGAGAATATAAAAACAGACGGACAAGCGAATGATCTTATATCTATAGGATTCTTTTCTTTAGTAGAGAATACTTTTGTATGTGTTAGTGTCAACTTAATGTAGAATAAAACAGTTTTTGTTTGCTGATGGATGACGAAATCGTCAATTTAGCCATTTGTAAGAACCCCATTGTTGTGACGTTCTTATCTAAATGTATGTTCGACGCACCTTAACGTCAACGACATTTTACTTTCTTTGTACAGAGACAGACAGATAAGCAAGACTTACTGTACGGCTATTTATGGACCGCTTTCATTAATGGCATATATATACACTACTATACCATAGTCTCAAATACATACAGGATGTTCCGACGACGACCATTTAAGCCGAAAGGAGGTTGTTCTAGACGTCTAGGCGAACAACTTTTGTTCTAACATTTGTAACTTTTTTTTCGAAAATTTGAAATTTCGTTTTACTAAAAAGCAGCTGTTTTTAAAAATACAAGCAATTACAGTTTTGATTGCAGTAGATAAAACTAAATGAAAAGACAACTTAAGGTCATTGACCTGTAACTCTAAAAACAGCTGATTTTCAAGTTAACTTTGAATTTAATTTTCGAAAACTATTTCGAGTATTCAAAAAAGTTGTGGAACAAAAGTTATTCGCCTGAACATCTAGAACAACCCCCCTTTCGGCTTAAATGGTATATAAATAGTGTAAATACTGCTACGTATTAGAGGATATTGACCATTTACCATCACGTGAGTTAATGGTCAAACGCTTAGCTACCGAATATTAAAAATAAAAAGCCAGTCTTTAAACTAAATTAAATATTAAAAAGATTAAACTTCTAAATAAATTACCATAGAAATCATACTTTTCAACGCTTACTTATTTTACATAAGGCAATTATTTAACATTTATACACACACACATTAGGTAATTGAATAAATGTGAGAACTGAGAACTCTTTATTTCAAACATAACTTGAGCAAATTGAAATCATTCTACTATTATAAATATGAAACAGGGTTAGACTCACCTTTGTATTTGTATCTAATTATGACTGTTATATTGTGAATGTTTCCTTGTGTACAAAAATAAATAAATAAATAATAAATGAAAGTTTGAGTGTGAGTATGTAACTGTGCTTGTTACTCCTTTACGCAAAAACGACTGAACTGATTGCAATGAAAATTTACTTGCAGATAGTTGGAAATCTGGATTTCATATAGACCACCTACATTTTTTTCTCGATATATATAACAGCAGAACCAGAGTCTATGCTTTAATTCTACGAAGGAACAAACGAAACTGTCATCCAGACAGAATTTCTGTCTAAATGTCTGTTATAGTGACAGATTTTATTTCTGTATGACAGATTTTATGTCTGTATGACAGTTTTTTTTTGTTCGTTCGTTTGTAGAATTTATGAATTATATCGGGATAAAAAGATGCGTGAAAGGTGGTGACTTAAGCGGGTGAAACCGCGGGGCGCTCCAAATTGTAAATAACCGGTAAATCCGTCGAAAGAGGGAAGTACCGTGTGACGAAATATCATCGAAAGTAAATGTTGTTGTCCAGCTCTTCCACTTTCGAATCGAGATTCAAGTCACAGATGAGATATTGTAAACCTACCTACCTAGTTAATTAGCCGTGAAATTTTGAACAAACTGGAGCCTTATTTTTGAATCGCTCGTTGCTCGTCAAGCGTTTTAAATAATTTGATATCTACTGATTTTCGTTCGATCTCTTACTTCTACGGCGAGTGGTTTATACCACTTGTTGCGGTCGTACGATTCACATAAAAAAATTACAGAAAACTTAACAAAAATTAGCAGAAATACAGGTTTTAAAGTCACTCGAAGTGGCGCGACCGATTCAAAAATAGAGACCCTGTTATTTTACTGTACTCACTGTGCTGTATAGGAAGTTTTTGTTAGTAAAAAATGGTGATTGATAAAGACATACGAACCTACCTTTGTGAGGATTTAGTAGTCGAAAAGAAACCCTTTATATGTAGTTTCGTCATGTGCAGTCTGTCCGTGTCAGTGACGCTTTTTTAAGTGACGCGTGACGCTTAGTAAGTACTAAGAAGCTGTATTATAATTTGCATGAGTACCTATACATAATGAATTGTCATGCAAACAAATAATAAACAATAGTTTTAGTGTTTTAGTATACATATAAAAAACCAGACTGTATAAAAAACTTTAAATGAAATCTTCTCACGACTTATAAACGCTAATTAATGCGCTGCATAAATATGTATCGTTTGTCTTTTACTGTCACATGAATGAAGTTTCAAAGTTGACAGACAGAGACGAACGTCAAATATCTTAGTCATGTGTAAATAATATTTTATAAGTAAGGGAGTTAACATATGATTTAAACTTGAAAAAAAAAAACCCAGTCCAGCAGTTGCGGAACATAGCGACTTTAATAGTGGGGATACCTAGTCTTTAGATATTAATGTAAACACTCTTAGGGTATATGATAAATCTAAAAAACTACTTGAATTGACGAAAAAATATAATTTAAACTTACATATGACGGAACCTACACGTTTGAAATCATGTATTGACCATGTTATTAGCAATATTCCAAAGGCATCAGGTAGGCTATTACATTTACAGATTTCTGATCACAATACGGCTCAAATTCTAGACATTCCCACTAAAAATAAAGAAATCCCATTAGTAGAATATTATATTTACAAAAGGGATTACAGTGCAGAAAACGTTGACAAATTCAAAGAAATTATATCACGGCTTACATTTTCAGACGTGTATAATTTGCATAGTTTTGAGTATGCGTTTGGCCGTTTTTATGAAATATTAAAGACCTTCTATGATCTATGCTTTCCAAAAATTAAAATTAAGGTTTCAAATAAGGCACGTAAATGTAACTGGATAACTAAAGGACTAAAAATAAGTTGTAAAACCAAACGGTCTTTACGTTACACATATTACCTGAATAAAAATGATAGTACGAAGGCTCATTTCAAGAATTATTCAAAATTGCTACGTAAATGCATTGACCAATCAATAAGAAACCGTAACTTTAGAAAAATTAAGGATTCTAGAAACGTTTGTAAAACATCGTGGCAGCTAATAAAAAATGAATCAGAATGGCTTAAAGAAACTGAATATATTCAAAATATCCAACGAGGAGGACTGGTCATTACAAAACCCGTCGAAATTGCTGAAGCTTTTAATGAGTATTTAATAGATTCTACAAAAACGGGAAATAATATACAGAACACTTGTAAGCAAAATATTAGAAACACTATATTTTTAAAACCCCTTAGTATTGGAGAAACTTGCAAAATCATTATGTCACTAAAAAATACAAATGCTGTAGGAGTTGATGAAATATCAACCAAAATATTAAAAACATGTTCAGCTATAATAGCTCCCATTTTAACTCACTTAATCAACTTATCTTTTATGGATGGTCATTTTCCTAATGAATTGAAACTTTCAATAGTTAAACCTCTACACAAAAAAGGCAATAAAAATGATTTAACTAATTATAGGCCGGTCACCCTAATTCCGATATTATCTAAAATTTTCGAGCTGGCTATGTACAAGAGACTGGTAAGTTTCATTGAGAAACACAACATACTAAGACAGGAACAGTACGGATTTCAAAAAAAAAAGTCTACTACATTGGCCAGTTTTAACCTTATTAGAAAGGTAGTTGAAAATCTGGACGCTGGTAGGTTGGCAACAGTGGTCTTTTTTGACATGACGCGGGCTTTTGATTTCGTCTCTCACAAACTATTGCTTGACAAACTTGAAACTTATGGTATCCGGGGACCAGCATGGACTTGGTTATGTGCATACCTTAGAAACAGAAAACAGTCAGTGCAAATTACTAACATAGACACTAATAATGAAATTCACGCTTATAGTTCCACATTTAAAGAAAATAACTCCGGCGTCCCACAGGGCAGTGTCCTTGGCCCATTGCTTTTCCTTTTATACATAAATGACCTACCTAGTATTACAACAAATTCTTGCATTTTATTTGCTGACGACATCTCTTTAATTTTGACATGTAATAAAAAAACTGACATAACTTCCTATTCTAATGATATTAACAATTCAATAAGATCAGTTATAGGATGGCTAACTGACAATAACCTTAATGTAAATTTATCGAAAACTAAATATATTCAATTTAGTACTTATGGTCGTCCACACAATGCATTAAAAATATTTCATAACAATGACGAACTAACTGAAGTGGACCAAAATAGGTTTCTGGGTATTATGCTGGATAGATTTGTCAATTGGAAGGCACACGTGGATATGGTATGTGATAGAATTTTAAAATATGTGCATGTACTCTATAATCTTAGGAAAACCTCTAGTCTACAGACCACACTTCTGGCATACCATGGTTATGTGTCGTCAGTGCTTAACTACGGTCTTATTTTGTGGGGCAACTCCACTAATGTTGAGCGAGTCCTATTAGCTCAAAAGAGATGTGTCAGAGTGATAGAAGGTGCACCACCTTGGGAGTCGTGTAAACCTTTGTTTAGGAAATTTCGGATACTCACCTTGCCAAGTATGTATATTCTAGAAGCAGCTAGGTTTGTTAAATCTAATCCTAATTTATTTATGAAGGCTAACGAACGTTTTCTAAGGGGTTCTCGAAATGAAAACCGAATAGTGCTATCGAAAATTCCGAAAACAGTAATGTACCATAAGAATTGTCATGCCATGTGCGGCTATGTATACAATGCTATTCCGGATAATATAAAGCAATTGCCTAGTACTCTATTTGTAAAACGTCTCAAACTTTGGCTTCTGGAAAAAGCGTTTTATTCTGTGTCGCAACTAGTGAAAAAAAACTACCTCATATGACCTAGTTGGTAATTGTAGCGTCTTAATATTTGACATATTTTTATTTAAAATTGACTACATTGTATGTACGGACCTAATTAATTTAATTTATCTAATTTTTAAATAATGTATTATTGCGAATTTGCATGCTGCGACTGCGGTAAACTGTACAAGGTCCTGAACTAAACTTGTAACACCAAACTATTATGTACCTACAGTTTATGCAAATAAAATATTTCATTTCATTTCATATTTCATTTCATTTCATTTCATTTCATTTCATTTCATTTCATTTCATTTAGTGACACTCGCGTGATAAAGACAAATCGATTTTTGTGATTTGTAAAAATCTTCATAATCGGTCCATCCGTTTGGTCTCTACACACATACGTACAGACATACATGCATACGTTGATTGATAAACACATTAATGAAAATAAAAGAGATGTCACCGATTCTAGTGCCACAGATTCGTTAGTCAGCACCACGCTGTATGGTACCACCTGTTACTACCTGTTACTACATAGACTATTCACAAACATGCGCACTGCACAGTCGTAAATAACTTTAATAACAGTTTTACAACTGGAATTTAAATACTAATAAAATAAGCGTTCTGAATATGCAATAATTTTATTAGAATGCATAAATAAACGATCGTAAATTGACACTGTGTGTGCCTGTGGGCCGGCCGGCGTGTTTCGTTCGTCTCAGCTATTCTACAACTGCAACGCATAATGACGGTTCCTGCGACAAAACTTCGAATGCGACAAATAGGTCGCCAATAACGATAAAAATATCTCAAAATTCAATTTTCGAACTGCTCAACAAATACTAAGAATGTTCTTTTTTTTTTTTATTAAAATACGTAAAATAATTATACTCAAAATATTGATCTCAAAACCCCAAGTAGCCCAACGTTCTGGGATAACATGTTATACGTGCAGCGGATGTAGTCCATAATTTCGACAATCACTATTTCGTCGCTATATTTAAAAGTATAACAAATATATTATACTAGCAGAGCCCGCGGTTTCATCCGCGTAATTCCCGTTCTCGTTGCCGCGCACGCGCACTCGACAGAAGCTCTGTAAAGGGGCAATTTTTTCCCGTTTTTGTACCATATTTCATGGGTGCTCCGCTCCTATTCGTCGTAGTATGATGTTAGCCTACCTTCCTCATTAAATGGACTATCAAACACACAACGAATTCTACAATTCGGACCAGTACTTAGTTCCTGAGATTAGCGCGTTCAAACAAACAATTAAACAAAATCTTTAGCCTTATAATATTAGTGTAGATTAAAATTTGTCTATGTTTATTTCACAATGTCTCTGGTCGATTGTAGATTTGTATCTAATTCATTGTGTGGTGTTATAACAGGAAGTCAAACAGTTGACTGCTGACCTACTTTAGTACAGGATTAGGTAAACTAGACGAGCACACGTATTATCCATCCAGTTGACAACTGACAACAATTGAAATTGATAGGCACTTTGTAGAACTTGACCATGTTCCGGCACGTAGTCAGGTGCAGCCACAGACAGAGAGGTATTTATTCCATTTAATACTTGCCTAAAAGGAAATCTTTAAAAACCACAGTAATTAGAGAACTACCTACTTATTCCATTTAATACTTGCCTAAAAGGAAATCTTTGAAAACCACAGTAATTATAAAAAGACTAGCTGCGCCCCGCGGTTTCACTCGCGTAAGTGCCGTTCCCGCGGGAATATCGGGATAAAAAGTAGCCTATGTGTTAATCCAGGTCCCCAGCTACCCATATTCCAAGTTTCATCGCAATTCGTTCAGTAGTTTTTGCGTGAAAGAGTAACAACCTCACATACATACATACAAACTTTCGCGTTTATAATATTAGTAAGAAGAAGTAAGATAAGATAAAAGGAACCGAAGTTCTTTCATGTTATTTTTTCGTGTCCATTCGGTCGTGTACGTTTTTCTGCAAAACCTACTTCTAATAAATAGGTGGGTCTACCTATTTTTAATGAGAATTCCACCGACGCGAGTCTTTTGAGCATTATCTTGAAATTTCGAAATACCATCCTTAAGTAATATTTTATTTAAAAACTAGCTGCGCCTACGGTTTCACCCGCGTAAGTCCAGATCCCGCGGGAATTCCGGGATAAAAACGTAGCCTATGTGTTATTCCAGATTTCGAGCTATCTACATACCGTGTTTTATGGTATTCAGTTCAGCGGTTGCGCGTGATTGAGTAACAAACATACACACATACAAACATACTCACAAACTTTTAACTTAATGTATAACTAGCTGCGCCCCGCAGTTTTACCCGCGTAAGTCCCGTTCCCGCGGAATTATCGGGATAAAAGTAGCCTGTGTGTTATTCACAAATATATGATATATATTCCAAGTTTCATTACAATCGGTTCAGTAGTTTTTGCGTGAAGAGTAACAAAGTCACATACATACATACAAACTTTCGCGTTTATAATATTAGTAAGATATAAGAATGATTTTTGATATATCTATCAGAAACTTGAAAAACTGAGCAATTAATATAGGTACCGAGAGAACGTACGTAAATTGTACTCGTATGTATGTATAACTACAAATACTTGTAATGGCGAAATGTACCTACCTAGTATTAGTCATCAACATCTTTATCCGTCCACTGCTGAACATAGGCCTCCCCCATACAACGCCACAAATACTGCTCCCCGCAACCGCCACAATGTCGTCTGTCCACCGTGTAGGTGGTCGTCACAACACTCCGTTGCACTCCAAAATATTTGCATTGCTAATCAGCTAATTACGTTAGTAATATGTGATATGTACCCACGCCCACTCCAATTTTGAATGCTGTACACTACGTCCACCACTTTGGTGCATTTCCGTATGGTAAAGTTGCGCACTCAGTCTTGTAGGGATATTCAGCGAGCATAATCCGTTCCATGGCTTTCTGTGTCACTTTTAGCCTTCAGTTTTACCGTCAGCGGCCAAATTTCGCAAGTGCACACATTGATTGAAGACATTCGTTTTCAGTAATTGTGGTAGTTATTTTTTTGATTTAAACAACACATAACAAACCGAATGATGCCCAAGCCATCTGTCTCTAAATCTCCGCCTCCATTGAATTCCTACCCATAGTGATCCGTTGCCCCCAGGTAGACGTACTCGTCCACCTCCTCAAGTTCGTGGCCGTCCAGTGAAATTGGGTTCAGTATTGAATCGACAGTTCACTACCTTTATTTTGTCCATGTTGATCTTCAGACCTATTTTAAGTGACGCGTGGTAAAGTTGTTTTATCATCGAGACGCCCCGATTCTGATATGACAACAATTTTGTATGCGTATCGTAGGTTTAAGGACGTCCCGTTCACATTCACTCCTCAAAAATGTCATCTAAGTATATCTTTCTTTAAATAAGTATTATAATTAAATTCGGTAGATAAGTTTGTATGTAGGTACTAGATTTAGGGGTGTTTATAAACAGTGTATACAATATTCACAACCATGCGAAGCGAGAAAGAAGATTATGAATATGTTGTACAAATTCAATTTACTCGACAAAATTGTTTCCAAACATACTCGCAGTAGGGTAATGTCTGCCGTTTTCAGTATAAGTAGGTATGAACAGAGTTTTTGATAATGTTTATAAAGCAAACTGGTTATATAACAACAAACAATATATTTGATGTTAAAAATTTACCATATATGTACCTAATTAAATTACCATACAGCTAGAAGTACAGATAACGGCCGGGGAGTAAAAGTCCTCGCGTGGCGACCACGATGTTGGAAGACCACCTACTCGGTGAATCGACGACATTGGAGCGGTCGCGGGGAGGTGGATAGACGTGGCTAGCGATCGTTATTTGTGGCGTCGTTTGGGGGAGGCCAGCAGTGGACTGTTAAGGGCTGAGATGATGATAATTACAATACCCAACAAATTAGGAATTCTTCGGCGTCTTGTCGAGGCCTCGGGTGATCCTAGGGCTAGTGGTTTCTTGTCCCAGCGGATTAACCTAGCTATACAGCGCGGGAACGCTGCCAGTATTTTGGGCACCATGCCGCGGGAGGGTGGTGTCGGCAGCTTACTGTTAATTTAGATTCTAGATTTGTTTTTATTAGTATGTTACTTTTCAAATGTATGCCTTTTGTGTGATATCAAACAGATGTTCTAGTTTAAAATTTAACGAAATTAACTTGGGAACCTTGAAGGCTTTAATAATTATATTTTGACCAATTCATTTTCAAATTTCATTTGTGTTTTTGCGATGTGGGACTGAAAATTAAGCTAAATTTTCCGGTTTAGACTATTGCGGAATGTAACAGTTTTTTGTTTTTACCCTTTTTAGGGTTCCGTACCTCAAAAGATAAAAAAGGAACCTTTATAAAATCACTTTGTTGTCCGTCTTGTAAACCTAAACCATAAGAACTTTTATGAGTGTCATGTGACTTTCTCATGGGCTCATTCTCGAACTAAAGTACGATGTCCGGCCGAATAGCATATTATTATTTCGATTTTCACTAAATAAAATTCACAATTTATTATTGACCCTACTAAAAGCAGGGTTGTCAAAAACTTCTATAGACTCATTTGAGTGTTCCCCTCCACGGAAATCTTTAGTAAAAGGCGAAAGATTTATGCGTTTTGAAGGGAAACCAGAGTTAGCTCCGTCGATCAACTCCCGAGCACCTCATGTTTGGCTGGCAAATAACGATACCGCGATCTAGCGGCGTGCCATCTTTTTTTATAGCGCCATCTAGCGTTGCTATACTAAACCTGTCGTAATAGGTACTTTTTATAGTAACTCTATCATAGACATTGAGATCCCGTGTATGATCAATGATCAATTGATCATATTATAGGCGACGCAAAGACGACGTCCGCGCCGTTTAATCTTACTTTTTTGTAACTTTTCTAGCAATAAATACATTCAATGATCATCATACAACGGGATCTAGCTCCATGGTAAGCTGCTAAGCTTGTGTTACGGTGACTAGACAACGAATTGAATATTAATATTTTTTTTGTAAAAATATACTATATCTCCGAAAAATAACAACAAACGCAATTTTTTTAATTTTCTAGGGAATTTATAAACCTTCGTAGGATAAACGAGAGATAAATTTTATTATTTTACGCCCACATTTTCGCAAATTGATAAACTTACTGAACTAACGCGTAAAATAATAACTAAGCAATAACCAGACGCCAAGTGAACTCTAAGAGGGTTGAAAAAGTCACATGTTCCCTCTCTCCTCCTCTTTCTCCGGCAGGAATTTAACCCACAACCTTCTGAATTGCAGTCGGGTGTTCCCCAACACGTCACGGAGGTCGTCAAATATGACTAAATAGGCGCACATTTTAGAAATTCAACATTTCGGTTATTTACCATTTAGGAAATTCGACATTTTAGATTCTACATTCTGGGAAATACAACATTCTGAGAAATTCAACTCTAGTCCTAAAAGCTAGTTTTCCAGAGTCCGTCATATCAATATCGAAGTCTTTGGTTACCAAACCCGCCAATTATTTCCGTCAGACTAAACCTTATGAAGCGTACAAGCTAAACCGCACAGTGTCATTATACTGTGCAAACTGTGCCTTCACTTATATAGGATTGTTTGCGTAGAGCCTTAAGGGTAAAGGTACATATTAGCTTCTTACTAAGGTATGAATTAATTTAAGGTGAAAGTAGCTAGTTAGTCGGTTTTACTTTAGAACTTTAGGCGAGGTTTTCGTTGGAATTACCGAAATCAACTTTCATTCAACGGGAATATACTATAACAATAACATAGACAAAAAAAACTGCAATCCAAACTTCATCTTTGGTATCCCATACATTTTCGAGTCAGTAAAGTTCTGTCACAATTTCTTTGCAATTGAAACTTCGTTGACTCTCGACTGCAGTTGAGTTGCAATTGAAACTTCGTTGACTCTCGACTGCAGTTGAGTTGCAATCGAAACTTCGTTGACTCTCGACTGCAGTTGAGTTGCAATTGAAACTTAGTTGACTCTGGACTGCAGTTGAGTTGCGGTTGAAAGGTAATTGCAATGATATTGATTTAAGTCAATTATATAAGGAAATGTAGATCACATCGGGCTCACTAAACCTAGGGTATCCGTTGTGCTAATTTAGTTTTTTTTTTGTTTCAGGTAAATATTTTAAAAAAAGCTTAAATTTCGTAAACCGGCGCCTATCAGAATATGGATCTTGTATCACCATAATAAATAAAGTAAGTACGTAAGTAGGTATACATAATAATGTACGGTGGGATACAAAAGTGGTTCCCCATTCAGTAAAAACTTTCCTATTAAACAATTCCGTTTCAAAGTTTCTGACTCATCTATGAGTAAGTATACTATGGCCCGATTCCGCGGGAATATCACGATGTGTTACACATTTAAACCTTTCTATTGAATCATTCTATCTCCTAACAAAACCGCATCAAAATCCGTTGCGTAGTTTTAGATCTAAGCATACATACAAACATGACAGGCAGGGAAGCGACTTGTTTTATATGCTACTAGCTGTGCCCTGCGGTTACACCCGCGTAAGGCCCGATCCCGCGGGAATATCGGGATAAAAAGCCTATATGTGTTATTCCCGGTATCCAACTACTTATATTCCAAGTTTGATCGCGATCGGTTCAGTAGTTTTTACGTGATTGAGTAACAAATACACATACTCCCAAACTTTCAGTTTTATGATATTACTAGCTGCGCCTCGCGGTTTCACCCGCGTAAGTCCCGTTCCGGCGGGAATATCGGGATAAAAAGTAGCCTGTGTTAATCCAGGTCCCCAGCTACCTATATTCCAAGTTTCATCGCAATCGGTTCAGTAGTTTTTGTGTGAAAGAGTAACAACCTCACATACATACATACTTACATACAAACTTTCGAGTTCATAATATTAGTAAGAAGTAGGATAGGGTAGGATTTTAGGTAGACGTGCTATCACTGGATTATAAATTTCAAATTTATTTTTAAATATCTAATTTAAGCAAAGGTACCTATTATATAATAATAAAAAAAAACATTCACTTACAATAAAAAAAATAGAAAACAAATTATGCCTTGTTTTTGTGAGGACATTACATAAAAACAAAACACGGAAATCGAATAATGTTATTAGAAATCAAAATGTTTATTGCTTTAATCGGGACGAGAAATATCGTAGGAACACTTCGCAAAAACCGTACAAATAATTTTGAACCTTATGGTTAGGGAGCCAATTTTGGACCCGACTGTACTTAACTAACCTACCTATAATCTAATATTTTATATCTAGTTATGAGAGATCACAAACTTTCCCTAGATCTCATTTTCTTTATAACTTTCTTACTACAGTTGAGTTCCAAGTTAGATTGCAAATCTAGGTAAGAGTTGGTTCACTAGATCAAACACTTTCCTATAATCATGTCGTGCTAATTAATCGATCGATCGGTAATCGGCGAACGTGGTTAGGAAATGGGTCGATTATCTCATGTACAGATTTATCGAATTGGATATACTATGATTATAACTTATCGATACTCCTCTACCAATTTGTTCATTTTTATACGAGTACTAGCTGCGCCCCGCGGTTTCACCCGCGTAAGTCCTGTTCCCGGGGATATCAGGATAAAAAGTCGCAATGTTTTATTCCAGGTCTCCTGGTCTCCTACGTTTCATCGCAATACGTTCAAGAGTTTTTGAGTGATTGAGTAACAAAGTCATAGACATACATACCTACCTACATACAAACTTTCGCTTTAAAATAGTTAATCCTACTAATATTATAAATGTGAAAGTGTGTGTGTGTATGTGTGTGTTTGCATGTTTAGATGTTTTTTACTCAATCACGCAAAAACTACTGAACCGATTGCAATGAAACTTGTAATATAGGTAGCTGGATACCGGGAATAAAACATAGGTTTTTTTTATCCCTATATTGCCGCGGGAACGGGACTTACGCGGGTGAAACCGCGGGGCGCAGCTAGTTTACTACATAAACACTACTTAAAATTTAAGTGGCATCTAAATTTTAAATAAGTATGGGATTATTTGAGTTTGAGAGCTGCTTAAACCTTTGACAACTTTGTGTGCAAATCAAAAATCAAATTGATTCAGACTTGATTTTTGGGTTTGCGTTTTTTTTTGCGAATTGTGTGAGCAGCATTCAAAGAGTGTTTGTTTAAGTAAACACTTGAATGGAGAGGGAAGTTTCGGCCGCGACACGCACGACATTAGCACTGAGCGGCCTAAGTCGTAGCATCACGCGGACTCGGTAATACAAATAACTTAATTTCAGCTTAATACCGCAGACGCTATCACGAACCGTTTCTTTTATCTTTATGATAGTTACTTAGGCAGTACAAGTTACCTAATATGGCTCTGTGATTTATAGTGGTTTTATAATATAGCGGTCCACATTGACACACATCTTTATGGCAAGGGTTTTCCTTTGAATTATGACTTCGCGCTGTTCTTCATATAGCCAGCTAGTATTAAGTTAATTATTTTGCATCAAATTAGGTACCTATAGAGGGTTAGAAGCTTAGACTTTCCTAAACTACATATCTGAGACTACAGGGGAGTTTTGGCGGGAACGCGTTGAGGAGAGGTGTTGCTAAATTTTTATTTTTGTGAAACCTAGTTCAAACACGTGTAAATTGTTTAATTTCGGGGACATGTTAATCAATTTAGTTTCGTGAAGGTGTACAAGTTTAAATGAAAGTGTAAATCGATGCAAAACCTGAACTTTAGTGTTGTCTTCAAAGCTCTGTGAACAAACGTTGTAAAAAATGGCCCCCGTTTTACAATGATTCCCTCGACTTGACTTTAACTATGACGACTTGACTGTTTCGATGCAACGCAAATAACTTCCATATATTAATAATACTTGACACTGGCTAATGTCCAAATGGAATAAGCCATATAAACGAAGAAGAAGAATTATTACAAAACAGAGAATATAAAGTACTTAACTAAAATGTCTTCTATGGTTTTCGCGATTTTGCATAATAAAACACTTTATTTACCTGGTTTAATCGCGTTTTATTCATTATTTTTAAGCGAACCGAGCTTTTGTCAACCTTGAAAAAGCCAGCTGTTAATTTGGCGAAAGCTCGGTTCGTCTAAAAATCATGAATTAAACTAGGTTTAACAAAGATGAAAATTTAGCAACACATCTCTTAACCGCGTTCCCGCCAAAACTCTGTAATAATTATTTTTGAAATAAATGTTGCAAATGTGAAATCAAGTAGGTAGACGTACCCACAGGGTGTTGCAATGAAACCATATCTGTTCTAAAGTCGTTTCATAAAGGTTCACGATGTACTCAGTGAGGCATTATCACAGGCATTATGCTCCCTTATCGGGCATTGAGTGCATTGTATGTACATGAGGCGTGGTATATACAATGATAATTATTGTCATTTAGCTGAAAGCAAACGAAATACGCGTAGTCGATTTAGAAAAATGGAATAGGTGGAATTTTTTAAACACCTTTTGGAGGGTAAGTTGCGTTAATACTTAAGAGTAAATTTAAAAAAAATATTTTTACTACCTGCACCAAATCCAAATCGAAATAAAAAGTAGCCTATATGTTAATCCAGTTCTTCATCTATCTGATCACACAGTTTTTTCATAATCGGTTCCGTAGTATTTGCTTAAAGAAGTAACCTTTACGCTTTAACCACATCTAGATTTAGATAGATAGATAAACACTTTATTTGCACAACCAACAACAATTACAAATAGTTTACATAATTAATAAGTAAACAAATACACAGAAAGCTTAAAAGTAGAAAGTTGTACAAATGGGCGACCTTATCGCTAAAAGCGATTTCTTCCAGGCAACCTTTGGATGGAGAAGGTCAGTAAAGTTTGTGTAGCATCAGCTATAGTCTTAAAAAGTAACATCCAACCTACCTACTTATTAGGATTTTGTAGTCAACAAGTAACCCTTATTTATGAATACTATGTGAATTTTCAAAAAATCTTTCTAAGCGGTTGCCTCAAAAATCCATGAGTGCCACCAAGTTTCTCTTTGGCAAATTTTATCCCGATTCTTCCTTTGGTTAATGATGATCGTCTTATTAAAATGTATTGATTATATTATCAAAAGATTAAACAGGTTGATCCAATTATAGGTAATTAGAAATTAATGAGTTCATTGATCTATCGACCTTAATTGGTATTATATCGGTCGGTCTACCTTTTATCGACACTACACCTTGAGTCGAGTAGCTATGTGTCAAACCGCTGAACCAATTTTGATTAAATAGGTAATTCTATCTATTTCCTACACTTATTATAATAAAGGAAGATATGATAAAAGTCTAGATCACTAGCAGAAGCATATCTATTATCTTCTTTTATCTATCCATTTATAATATTGATGAGTTCTATAAACTATATGTCTATACTTGGTCGCGAAATACCGGATTAGTTCAGGTTGTCAGTTTGATAGTAATCGGATTGATATTTAATTGGTTTTAAGAATAAAATTTGAGAGGAAACAGTGCTTTATCAGTTTAGCCTTAAATTAAAACTAAAGCTTACCTCAACGTAATATACTTAGATCTAGGACTAACCCCTTAAACCGACAACTAGTTGCAGAAACTTTTTTTATTTTGAAAGATAAGAACTTTGAATTATGAATAGCGTCTTTTTGCGTAAACACATGCTACTAAAAAAATAATTTAAGCAGTTAGCAGACCTAGAGCTAAGCTAAGGTACTTTTTACCCGACAACGGTGAAGTCAAGGAAGGGTTATGTTTAAAATTCCCATCCACAGTGATCAAATCTCCTAAATCCCCCACAATAAGGCGGTGTGGTTAGCAAGTTTACCATGGAACCGTATGCAAATTTTAATAGATGTTGATCCTACACTCTTTATGTAAATAACTGACATTTATCGCAGGTACAAACGAGAAACAAAAGTGGATATTCATACGATTAATTATTACGTTTTTTAAATAACATAGTTGATTTACTACTTTTACTACAAATTTCTTTATAAAAATGGAGTACCTAATTTATCAAGGCTTTTTACGGCGCTCGATATTTCGTCAGTTATTGCAACTGCCTAGTTCTGCCTCATGACTCGTTTTTCCATCCTGTTTGTATACATATACATGTATGGATAATGTATAGTTTTATAGTTAAAATAGATAATTAGGGCGTCAATTTGTCCTACAGTATGTCCCAAGGTAAGGGTCTCCTCGCACAGGCTATGAATAATAATTTAAGGTAAGTACTATAAATTATCCTTTAAAAATTAATAAATTTGGGCCACGACTGACTTCGAATTTATTTCAGTTTCGATTGTTTTTTTGTTACCGTTTTAATCTTGTTTTGTTTTTATTTTATTACAATAAAATGTTTTCCGTTTCAAACAACTTCAATTCTTAATTTCTTCTTTTTATTTTTTTTTAAATCGGTCTTTGGTTTTTGTCAATCCAAACATTTTAACGTACAACTTTTGCATGAAGTCTTAACGTCAAATTCAGTGACCAAGAAAACTGTTTTACAGTGAAACTGTCAGATTTGGGACGCCACGGACCTGTAAGGTAAATCCGTTGGTACCTTCCTACACGAAGATAAATAGGGTAACGTTTAATATCACAGAATGTAGAGGATGTCCCAGAAAATTCAGTATGCATGGTAACCCTACTGTAATCTGGTTTCGGCCAGGTATATTGGGTCAAGTTGTTTAGGATTTCATGAAAACTCACACACATATTCGCAATATTTAGAATCCGAGGATTTGTTTACTTATTTAGTTGGTAAGGGAATGGTTTCGCATTTTTAAATTGTATTTCTCGATCTTACCGCAAGACGAGTGATTGTTTTTAAACTGCGAATCGTTTAACTACGAAGACGATCGCTAGCACTAAAAATTATTTAACAAAAAAGCGACTTAAAAAGGGAACATTAAATTATTCACCTACAAAATCCTAAATTGGGCAGCCACACTGCAAGTTCACTAGGTAGGTACACAGCTGGTTGCATTTTCGACCAAAGTAGAATGACCAAAGTAGACATGGCCCGTTCTAATAAGAACGCCGCGACGGTCCGCGTCCGTTCTTTATTCAAAAAAGCCCATCCACAGCCCGTTCTAATGAGAAACATCCTTTACCCTCGTCCACTAGACGTAAGAGCGGAATAACATTAAAGACAAAACAAATTTCACCTGACTAGACAAAAAGAGGCTAAATGCTCTAAGCATTTCACTATATATCTTACCTATTCGCAACCTCTTTGTAACTAACGTTAAACTGTTCAATCTATTAACCCTAGAAACTGTTGATTCCCTTCATTTACTTAACTAACCTGCCCACAAACAACTGAAGTTTACTTTAGCACCTCCCTTTGAGCTTCCAACGTACTAACTATTAATTATTCTGCACCTAAACGGGACTAGTACCATAAATTTCCGTTTCTAAAACGCTATAAGTGTCAGTATTTATTGTAAAGGGACTTATGAGACTGTGAGGTGAAATAGCGTCTGGGATGTTATCCATTAGAGCAAACGCGAACTATTAAGCTTGTAGTGGATACCTACGTAAAAATTTAGCAATATTACTTTTTCTGCCTTCTGAGGAGCAATCCTGTTCATTAGTCCGAAGATCCTCATCTGATCCTTAACACATTTTTATGGGACCGACTCGGAGCTCGCACCTTTCAATTAAAAAGAATAATTTTACTACAAATATGATTAAATTACAGGGTATTTACCATGTTTAGATTAATTTTCTTTATCTAGATTAAATTACTGGCGAAATAAAATATCGACCTTCTTAGAAAATAAATTAAAATAAATCTAGACATCTGTCGTGAAAACAATCGTATACTTATGCTTAAAATATTTAGAATCATTTAAATTAGTCAAGTCTTTAAGTAATCGAGTAACATCCCAAAAAATATTCTTTCTACTTATTTTTTTTAGAATTCGAAAATAAACGATTGCCATGCCGTTTAATTGGAAAAAATTTAAATATAATAGGCTCCCCGAAAATTAATTTATGTTAGATACACCTACTATAAGATGTTGTACCAAAAAATGTCAATAAATAAATTAAATACACGACATTAATAAAAATAGACATAAATAAATTATTATAGTTATGGTACCTTCTATTAAAATTAGAAGTTCTACTCGCCTGTCTATAACTCACAAGTTAGACAACACACAGTATGTATGATATACACTGAAAAAAATAAATAACAAAAATGATTTAGTTAAATAACTTTTAACCAAAAATTGGTTAGTCACTACTAAAGTTGGTTTAAAATAATAAAAGTGGGTAATTAAGGAAACACAAAACAGGTTTTGTTATTTTTAGTTCGGTTGTGTAGAACTAAACTTTAAGTTATCGTTAACTAAAGTAAATTAAACAAACCCCAGTGGTTACATGTTACAAAATCAGTTAAATCAATTTAAAATATTTGAGTGTCTAAACGTTACCAAAACATTGATTTGCCATCAAACGATCGTTTTTGTTAAGCTATAGACAAAAGTTTTACTGCTAATCACCTGTGAAGTTTGACTATTTTTGACGAACATTTCGAACAATTTAGTCTATTTTTTAGCTGCATAGAACAAAACTCAATTTAACAGTTAACAACAAAGCCAGACTTTGATCTCGAACCAAATGTTATCTTATGGCAGTCATTTTTTGTTTAAACGAAACTGAACACATTTGTTTAAAACAGGTTGATTCCTGTTCGTTCATTTTCCCACTTGCTAGCGTTTCGAGTGTCACGGTACTCACAGTTTTGTGCAGACAGGTACATAAAACCAATTAAAATTAATACTACTACACTTATTGTAAAATTACATAGGTATAAGTTATCCATCGTGTTTGTAAAACTATTAAAAGATTCGCGGACTAAAGGCATGGCCGAAGCTCAGCTCGCAACACAGGACTCCCCAGATCCTCTGGCAGATCATTTACGTCAATGGGGACTGGAAATGTACATACCTACATTTCAAGGTAAATTTATTTTATTTTTGTGATATGTTACGTACTTTGATAACAAATTGTTAGATACTTACCTATTTACTTACTAATTGAAGTGTTTCGGACTGACAAAGGTATAGGATAGGAAGGACCTGTTAGTAAAACATACTAAGTACCTGTGTATTTTTTTCCAGAACAATCCATAGATTTGGAAACCTTACAAATGTTATCCGAAAATGATGTTAAGGATCTTATACCCATAGTAGGCCATCGAGCCAAACTCAACACTCAAATCAAATTGTTAAGATCTATAACAGGATTACCATCAGTAACATACAGAAGTAATGAAGAAGAAAATGATAGATGATGACTATTTCGTTAGATATGGTAAAAAAACAATTGTAATGATACCTTTACCTTTAAAATTCTATTCATAACCTGTTTTTATACGATTCCTAATCAATTTTGGCTTTTTAGGTTTCTTCTAAAGAACTGATTTAACAAAGTGCTCCAGATCCAGGCGTGGCAATTGAATATGTGGTACAGCCATTAGGTACAAACTTTGAGATAGATGCTGAGGAACCTGGACATAGTGGACATTCGCAAGCAGCCAATGACAGGTCTTGTGTAAGTTCATTTTAATTTATTTTAATTACCTCTTCGAGTACCTGTTTAATTTATAGTATTTTTATGTATAGTTGATTGAGCGGGCACGCAAATTGTAGGGATAGAACCTACCGTTTTGTTATGATAATTTATTCTTTTTGACAATTGTATACCTAATTATTTCATGTCATTGTGAACCAGAAAAATCACTTAGTCTTGTCACTTGGGTTAATGTAAAAGAGACGAAATACGAGCCTGGGTCTGTTATTATTCATGATGTTGAAGATCTTACTG
This sequence comes from Idaea dimidiata, assembly GCA_949358125.1. Lineage (NCBI taxonomy): Eukaryota > Metazoa > Arthropoda > Insecta > Lepidoptera > Geometridae > Idaea > Idaea dimidiata. Next base: position 3,916,156 of record OX442334.1, read on the forward strand.
ACGTTACTTTTATGTTTACTAAAAATATAAATGCATACTGGGTGAACCATTTCGATGGACTTTCAGGGGGATATCCTAAACTAAAATGCTGAAAGAAGTCGCGTCACCGATTTTGACAAAAACTAAAATGGCATCATTATATTTTTGAAAAATGTATTACCCTAGCCAGGAATCGAAAAACATCCTATATAATTGTACCGATTGATAGTGTTGCTGACAAAGATCAAATTCTGGAAACATAGTATGGTAAATCGACAGAAAAATCTCTTGATTTAACACACTGTTTCCTTCCAGGATTTGATCTCTATCAGCAACATTATCGATAGGTACAATAATTTAGGGTGTTTATTTTTTTACAAAATGACAAGGTTGATTCCTGACAAGAGAAATACATTTTTCAAAACCTAATAGTGCTATTTTAGTTTATGTCAAAATCGGGGACGCAATTCCTTTTAGCATTTTTCTCTATCTCTTATAGTTTAAGATATCCCCCTGACAGTCCATTGAAATGGTTCATTCTGTATATATTTTTAATAACCATAAAATTAACGTCAGCAGGATCTTCAACATCATGAACAATGACAGTATTTCGTCCCTTTTACATTAACCCAAGTGACAAGACTAAGTGATTTTCCTGGCCCTTAGTGTGGTGTTACTTTGATTTTAAATAAAAATAAATGTTGTATGTAACAAAAGTGCATTTTATTTTTCAACCATATGATTAGCTACTAGTAACTAAACATGTGATACACACTACAAAACATTTTTGTTATTGTTATTCACACTGTTTTGTTACCATTAACTTAAGTATAGGGTTATAAGTAAAACAAAAATCTAGTTACTCATCACAAAATTAGTTGGTTCAAATCAACAAAATTAATGGCAAATTGTAATCAAGCAAGTACAGCTAAAACAAGCAATCAGTTTTGTTAACAATAACCTAACAAATTATTTACATATAAAATAAGTATGTGGTTATAAGAAGACTAAGGATCTGGTTAGTCAATACAGAGCTAATTGATTAGTATTAACAAAACAGAGTGAGTTAAGTAACGATATGTTACCTAAAAAGTTGAGATAGAGGTAACTAAACTTAGGCTGAGATACAACTCAACTCGTTCGTTTAAATTAGACATCATTGCGATTAGATTATTACAAAACATACAGTTAAAAAATTTAACCGAATCAATTTGGTCATGTATTACCATAGTTTTGTAGTCACTTTTTTTATGTTACACATAAACGAAAGTTTGGTTGCACACAACAATATATTTTTTTCAGTGTAGGCTACAATGGGCGTTGACATTTAGGTCAGTGTGGACGTGGATACATTCGTATCTGAGTATCCTATTTTCCCCCTATTTTTGTGATGAAATGAACTGAATAATAGGATGAGATAGGGTTGCCAGATGGCCGGGATTCGACTGGCTTCTATCATGTTTTCATTTAAGCTCTCGATACCCGGAAAGACGGCAATATCCTTGCCACACAATAGTTTATCAAAATAACCGAGTATACACCTATAGGCTACGAGGAATAAATTCAATTCAATTCAATTCATTTATTTTACATATTTACAATCCATAATTACATTTACATTAACATTAAAAACATTAAAATAAGATATAACAAGAAACGTAAATAATTAAGATGTCACATTAAATAATAAATAAATAAAAGAAAAATAAATAATACACTGAACTTAAATGTCACAAACTATTAAATATGTACCTATTATGAATAAAATAAAAAAATAGAAAATAAATAGAATGGAGATCTAACTTCACTATTAAATTCGAAAAAAAACATGTTCCACGGTCACACAGCAGCAGATGCACAGACTAAAATGTTCTGTACAGTATTACGCATGATCGACCAATGCAATGGCGGACGATCTTTAGTGACAGACTGGCGGTCGAATCATCGTTCTAGTTCATCGGAAAAAAATGTTGAACATTCGTGGAACATTTTTTTCAAAGGATTGCTACTTCTATATATATTTGAGTTCGTTAGAGTTGCCTATAGGATAGAAATAGATGGCCGAAAGATCTAGTTTTAACAGCCGTATTCACAAACAACCTTAGGTTGACACTTACTTAGCTAGGGTTAACTAAATAACTTTTAACTAGCTAAATAAATTTAGTTAGCCCTTTAATAATATAAAACGAACGATTTAAAACAACATCCAGAAAGAAAATCTGTTAGAATGACAAATTTTTTTTCTGGATGACAGTTTTTATATTGCTCTCTTGAGTATAAAATTCTAAGCTTACAAATTGCGATATTATGTTTTTTTATCCCGTCTTCTAATGAGACAGCCCTAAATGCGAGGGTCTTGAACTTTGGAACAAAATGCAAGTAAGAAGTTTTCCTTTTATATCAAACTTCTGGAAGGGACATTGAAAAGGAAACAGTTTTTTGTTTGTGGTTATATGGAAAAGTTGTGTTGATTTATTTATTATGTTATGTATGGTCAACGCCTAGTATACCTACCATCTTGTTTTATATTAAAAACGTAGCCCTTCTTCGGCAGTTGGGGTAAGTTTGATTACGAGTCGACCGCGGGCGAAAGGAAGTGGACAAGTTTGATGAATGTTTTATGTAGAGCTTACTATAGAAATGATCATATGACGTAAGGTTGGTGGTAATCTCCGGAACTAATAAACCGATTTTGATAAATCTTCACGTGTTAAAAATTAAATCTTTAGGAGTAACGTGCATGGGCTCTAATATCTCTATATTTTCACGGGATCGAAACTTAAGCAGGTTACAACGCGAGCCTATGCTAGTTATGTAATTTAGCTGCGCCCCGCGATTTTACCCGCGTAATCCGTCGGTTTTTTGTTTGTGGTTATATGGAAAAGTTGTGTTGATTTATTTATTATGTTATGTATGGTCAACGCCTAGTATACCTACCATCTTGTTTTATATTAAAAACGTAGCCCTTCTTCGGCAGTTGGGGTAAGTTTGATTACGAGTCGACCGCGGGCGAAAGGAAGTGGACAAGTTTGATGAATGTTTTATGTAGAGCTTACTATAGAAATGATCATATGACGTAAGGTTGGTGGTAATCTCCGGAACTAATAAACCGATTTTGATAAATCTTCACGTGTTAAAAATTAAATCTTTAGGAGTAACGTGCATGGGCTCTAATATCTCTATATTTTCACGGGATCGAAACTTAAGCAGGTTACAACGCGAGCCTATGCTAGTTATGTAATTTAGCTGCGCCCCGCGATTTTACCCGCGTAATCCGTCGGAATATCAGGATATTGTGTTATACTTACATAATATAAACCTTCCTAATGAATTACTCTATCTCCTTAAAAATCTAAGTATTATTTACAAAGAGACAGATAAATTAGTTTTGTTTTTGCGTGAAGGAGTAACAAACATACTCCTTTACATTCTTGCTCACATAAATGACACAAACTTCGAATTAAATATAATATTAGTAGGACGAACAAAAAGTACGTAAATTGTGGATAAAAGGGTTTGGAGAAATAAACCATTTTACAGGTGTTTTCTCACCGGAAGCATTTGAAAGTAATGTATTATGTAACGTTACAAATTCGAGCATACAGCGCGAACCTTGTAATAATACTTTGTATATAGTATTGTGTAACATTTGTGGCAATTTTGTTGTCACCAAAACACAAAAATTTAACCTAACAATTCCTAAAAAAAGTTTAGATAGTTTTTCTTTTACTTGGTGCCATTTTAAACTTAAATTTAGACTGACAGTTCTAAACTGTTCATTTTGTGGTACAAAATTTATCTCAGTGTAACAACAGAATAGCTTATTGGAATTCATAGACTAAAATTAAACAATTTCAGGTTTAGTTGAGGTAAATTAATAACAGAATTGCTACCAATATCTAGCACAACTTGTAACATGAATGTGCTTCACTTGTAACAAAATGTAACATTACACGTGAATGCTTGTCAGTAGTATTGTAATGTACCTAATGCTCGAAGTCGAATCTAAAATGTAACATTACACGTGAATGCCCCCGGTGTGGGAGAATTTTAAAAATTGATAGTTATATATATATGTTTCCCGATGTAAACAAAACGTGACCCCCAAACCCCCGCCCGTGCTGACAAGAAACTGAAATGAAACATTCAAAACAGATCGGGTCAAAGGAATATTGCATGAAATAACTTACCATATGACGTCACATCCGCGCCATGGACCAAACAACATATAAGGGTTTCATACCAGGCAGCTTTAGGGGTTCATGGGTCGCTTTCGGGAAAATAGTGACTTTTACCGCAGTTAGGGTTAATTTTTCAATCAAGGGATAATATTTACAATCAATCATAGGAAATATTATCTGCCGAATATTTAGTGCCAAAATGTTGAATTCCTAAGATGTTGAATTCCTAAAATGTATAAAACTCATTTTTTTTAAATGGTATATCGAGGCGATTGGTGATAAACATAAAAAACGATCAAAATATAAACATTCTTCTATCGAAACAGAAACAAAAATTCGAACACAACAATAATGTAAAAGCCTTCGTTTGAAGTCTGAATTATTTTTAAAAGATTGTAACCAATTAAATACAGATCAAGTTAGTTAAGCTTAGCACGCAAAAACTACTCAACCGATTGCAATGACACTTAGTATGCAGATAGCTAGACATTCGGATTAACATTTGGGCTATTTTTTATCCCGATCTTCCCGCGAGATCGGTCTTTACGCAGGTGAAACTAAGGTGCGCTGCAAGTCATAAATAAATAGCAATTTGACCGTATTTTATTATTACTAGAAACATAATTTAACAAAATCTCTATTAGTTGATGTTTTACCGAACGGCAATTAATCTCTCGACAAAACCGAAACTAAATCGCCTCCAGCTATTTAATTAACAATTTAATTATATTCAAATCCCTGCAACCGCCCCTGCGCGAGGCACCCTTAGGGTCCGAATTTTCACGCCCTCTCGCCCCGTCATGGTGTGAATCCATTAAAATTTCATCCACGGCGGACTTCTATTGCTTAAACTCTCTGAATTTTTAAATTACAGGTAGATGGGATAGCTGATAATAAGTGTTGAATATATATGAGTTGGACTGAATAGAAGCTGTAGGGATTTGATGACCTCTGTGGCGCGTTGGACGCATGTCCCATTGGAATGGAGAAGGTTGCGGGTTCGAATCACGCCGGAATAATTTATGCAAGCTAAACTAAACTAACTTAGTTGGTGATTAACGGTCGACTTAAAGCGGAATAAGACAAATCAATTAAATAACAATAACTATAGAGAAATAAAAGAAAGCTAAGTAACTTATAAAAAAATTGAAATACGAAACACATTGGATATAGAAGATTATATTTGAAAAATAACTTGACATTAATACTGATAACATAAATAACATACCTAATTAGTCAACATAATATAGTCCTTCCTGCCAAATATTGATAAGAAGAACTCCTTTTAATAAGCTAAAAGAAAAGAAAATAAAATAACTCGAATTACAAAAATGTAGCGGAAAATCAGAGCAAATATAATCTAGTTTCTTAACCACTAATTCGAGAGGCGAAGCTGATTCGGATTGTACTCGTGTAATATTCGATTACTGGCGGTTTCTAGTTGTAATTGTGTAGGTAACCACTAGAGCAGGCAAGTATTGTGACGTCATTAGTGGCTCCAGACGCCTGTTTTCCCATTTACAGGGGAATTAACAACGTTTCAGAAGAGGAGAGGTTTGGACAGACTGCCGGCGGATAACGTTTTGTAAGTTTCTAGTTGTAACCACTAGAGCAGGCAAGTATTGTGACGTCATTAGTGCCTCCAGACGCCGGGGCTATTTTTTTTTTAATTTTTCGTTGCGTGACGCATTTAGTGCTGGAATTTCGTTAAAGTTGTTTACTTCTTACAATAAACCTCAAGCGGCACAAATATAGTAATCTAGATTCAGGTTACGCATTTGTGCCGTTTGGGGTGGAGACTTTAGGTCCGTGGGGGTCGGCCGCTCTGGAGCTGTACAGAGAGCTAGCTAAACTTTTGGTGGAGGCATCGGGTGACCGGAATGCTGGCTTGTATTTTGCCCAAAAAATAAGTATTTGCATACAACGGGGCAATGCAGCCAGCATTTTGGCCACTTTTCCCTCCACCAAGGGTTTAGCTGATTTAGATATAGTTTAGTTTTTAATTAGTTTAATTTTAATTTAAGTAAGTAGTTTTATTTTAGCTCGATTGTTGATAATAATGACGTTATAATAAAATAATAAAACCATTTATTTCAGGCAAAAAGGCCCATACTTACCTTATAGACTAACATACATAATTTCAGTTGGTGCTTTCCGCCATTTTTGGCATGTAATAGACTGAGTTAATTATGGGATTAAAGAATTTATATACAGCCATATTATGTTCTTGAACCGTGGCTACTTGCATACATAACTGAATTAGCCATCAATTGATAATAATTTTGGACCCGTATACGAGTTATTGTGTTCTAAATATATCGAGCCGGATGTAATGTAAAAAAATATATCAGCTTTTCTACGCTGTACAGCAATTGATAGCCTAATTGATACCACAACAATTAATGCTCCAGAAAGGTTCCGAAACGCAAATCAAAAGTCTGTCCGGGAGGCGACTGACTTTTTCTTTTAAAGATCAGCCCACATCTCAATCGCAACGGGCCCAATAATAAAATGATTAATTAAACGTTAATTTTGACATTTTGTCATCGCTCAAACCGCTACTCGCTTTCACTCCACCCTCAGGTTTCCTTCGAGAAATAGCTTAGTATAACGTCTCTTGGGTGTCGGCGATCTCAATAAAGGATACTAACTCGCCTCCGTTGTACCAGATAAAGATAACCATTGCTTAGTAAACCGTTATCTTGCTTAGTAAACAGTTATCTGGAAATGTTTACCAAAAATGGAGATCGAACTGTGATAAGAAGTTTCGAGTTTGTCTTATCTAGGTATTTCTTTACGGCACTTTGGGTATTTCGTTAGTAAAGCAGGCTACAGATTAAAAATATTGTTTGACAGATATGATGTAAATATTTCGTAATTTGTTTTTTTTTTTGCTCACAAGGCATTATCACTATAAATATTTTAAACTTCAAAAATTTACTGGCGGCATGCTCGCGGCAACTCGCGCTTCCAGATCAGTTCTCCGGTGCTATAACGGTAACACAAATATAACTTCAAGTGTGGTTAGGTATATCAGAATTAATTCTACTTAATAAAGCGGCCTCTGTGGCGCGTCGGGCGAACTTCCGACTGCAATGCAGAAGGCTGCGGCATCGATTTCCGCCGGGTGAAATTTTATGCTTTAAAATAAATATTTGTATCTGGTCTGGGTCTTTTACAAAAAGAAAAGGTATATCCGTTGTCTAGTACAAGCCTAGAGCTTAGTTTGGGGCTAGATTGCGCTGTGTGTAATGTCGTGCAATATTTATTTTATTTTTAATATTATAAATCTGAAAGTTTATGTGTAAGTAATGAGTATGTTTGTCACTAAAAACTACAGACTCCATGGCAATGAAACTTGGTATGCAAACGCCTAAAGATCGGGATTAGCACATATGCTACTTTTTATCGCGATATTCTTGAGGGATCGGGACTTACGCAACTATAGCAAAAAAATATAAACGCCTTAAAAGAGCTCATTGACGCAACTTATTTTTACAAAGCAATTATTACAAAAACAACACAGTTCCCAGTATTGGTATTTTGAAATACCTACTCATAATGAACGAAAGGAGCAACAATCGTGAAATCACATGATTATTGCGCCGCAATGCAATCACACCGTGCCAAATGTACAACAACTGCAATTTTACACAATACCTCTAATAGCCGTACCAGACGATCGAACCGCACCACTGACATTAGTAATATCTAGCTGCGCCCGGCGGTTTTGAGTCCGCGTTGTTCGAACACCTACCTACCGCTATGCAAAAATCCACACTTAAAGGGTCGACTAATTGAAGTATACTGGTGAAGCCAGGCCCTGCATTTTGAACTGCAGTAGGTAGCTGAAATAAGGTAAAGATTGTATGTAAGTATATAAGTGATGATGACGATGAATGACGATGGATGACGATGACAATGATGCCACTCGACATCACTTACTACTACCCCTGTGTCGATTTTCATTCAAATTATCACCCGCGTTATACCCGATCTCGCGGGATTATCGAAATCAAAAGTATGTTACTTTATTACTTTCCATCCTTTAACCTATCCCTCTGCAAATTTTCATCCAAATCGGTCGAACCGTTTGACCGTGAAGAGGGAATAAAGACACTTTCGGATTTAAAATATTAATAAGGGTAAGGATAATGTTCTGTGGCGTTCAGACGGTGCGGTGCCAGTTCGATCGTCTGGTACGGCTTTACACATCGACCATCCATTCTCGATTTATCTGCAAACGTTATCGCTTCATAATAATTTATTGGTAAACTAGCAGCACCTGCGGTTTCATCCGCGTAAGTCCCAATCCCGTTAATTCACCATAGCCTAGACCACTATATCACTTGATCAAAAGTTCTGACATAGTCTGAGGTGTAGCACCCTCATTTAAAAGAAGGAAGACGGTAGTGGAATAAGATACGATCGGACTTCCTTAGTAGCTGCACCGGTCTACGTATCGGAACGCGAACCAGTCCTCTTGGCGCTACAACTCATAGGCAGAGGTCGAAGCCTCCTAAGAGACGACCGCTTTTGGTCGCCTTTTTCGACGGCCAGATACCGTACTGTTAGCGTAGTGGTAGATACCCCGACTTTCATACCGAAGGTCGTGGTTTCGAATCCAGGCCGCGCGCGCGCACCAATATCATTCTATTTAAGGATTTATTCGTGTGCTATTAACATTGCTTTTACGGTGAAGAAAAACATCGTGAGGTCACCCACGGCTTAAAATCACGCACTAAGACCCCCTAGTAGGGCTAATTGCGGAAACACACAGTTAAAACTTAAACTTTTAGCCTCAGCTAAGCAAAGTACAGAAACATTGCCCCTAATTCTAATGTAAATAGCAATTACAAACTCCCCTTAAGAACCTACTTAATAAACCTATTTACAAACCTTCCAATTCGACGATTAAAACCATTACAACAACCATCTAGCTACTTAAGGGTACTTAAGAGTCGATAATACTATCACTAATTTGTTCCTAATAAAACTAATGCATTTTTATCGCCCCTCTATCGCAAGGCCTTGGGTTCGGTAACAAACAATCAATCACAATTTACAAGACCCTTTTGGCCCCTATTGACCGATTTAAGATGACCAGAATAACCTGATCCTTTTTGTGTCCTAATGGAGCTTTGACTTAACAGGCCGTTTTATATTGGCGATGCATCAATGGGATTATGAGTGCGCAATGCTGTTTTTGGTAGGTAGGTTGTTTGGTACAGATAATTTAGTTGCGTCCCGTGATTTCGTTCGATTTATTTAAGTTGCATGGGAACATCGATGCATCTGTTGCTAACAACACTCGATTGAAACAATTGAAATTGTTATATTCACGTCGTTTAATAGTAAACAAATTGCCATTGCGATTGGAATTAGCGACTGTAACTGTCAAATAGTTCACCCGTTATTGTAAAAATCAACACTTTCATTTATTGCAATAGATAGAGATTTGTTAGCAACAGAGTTACATAATCAGCTAGCTGATTTAATAGCCGTACCAGACGATCGAACCACACCGGCGCGCCGCACCACTGACATTAGTAATAATAATGTGCAACTCCTCCTTTTGTCTTTATAATATTAATATAGATAAAATATTGCCGCTGGTTTGAAAATGAAAATCCATTTTTTTTAAATTGATGTATTAGATCACTTTAAATACGTCGAACGTTCTTACAAAGTAACTATGACTCTATAGTGTGGCTCAAATATTTTTTTTCAATTATTTTTCAATAATTATGTGAATATACGAATATGCGTCAATGTAAATCATAACATTGACGCATATTTAGGGCTATAGTGGAACTGGGGTAATATTCTATTATAATATTAAATTGAGCAAGACTTATAAGAACTAAATAACTATTTAACTAATAAACTGGTTTGTTCTACTCACACATCATCTTTCGCATTCATAATATTAGTAAACATATTATTATTTTGATACACAGTTCAAATGTTTTGAAGCTATCGTTGATAGTGAGTTGTATTGATGCTGTTGACCGCTTAATTAATATTGCTAAAAGTATAATAGAATCTAATAGACCTATCTTAATTACCTATTTATTGGGAACACAGACATTTACCTACTTATTCATAATTTATATTAAAACTAGGTTTGCTGTTTGACCTAGGTACCTACGACCGCATTGGCAGTGGATCTTGTAAACCGGGTCTAAAAGAATTTGGCTATTATATACAGTATCACCTGCCCAGCATAATCCTACTATATTATATAGTTTTAGCGCGTTCAAACAAACAAACAATCAAACAAACTCTTCAGCTTTATAATATTAGTATAGATTATCCTACTAATATTATAAATGAAAATGTATTTACAAAAGAAAAATAAATATAAGTAGTATATACGTATAATGATATTTTATGAAATTAAGAGGCCCGACAAAGTTTCTGTAATAAATATAGATTTATTTCACAAAACGTACCTATTTAACAATTATATTAGTCTATTATAACTAAACCTACACATACCTGTAATAAATATAGAAATTACATTCAGAGCCTTTTAATCCTCTCTTTAAAAGAATAACTAGTAAAATAACTATTATTTCCTAAACATTTGTTTACTACGCATTTATTTTTGAATGACAATGAAATGTCTCTATGACATCAGACAATGCGAATTATAAAAAGGTTGGTAGGAAAGGAAAACAAAGTAGAAAGAAAGCTGAACTAGGTTTCTTTACATCTCCCCCCCTTCAGAGAGAACAATCGAAGAATTGTTCAACCATCATCAACTGGATGTAGCTTCGTAATATGATAAAAATTCGATTCCGTCTTCTTGTGGCCGGTATCAACTTCATAAATTGAATTGGAAACCTTTTTCACAATAATGTATGGTCCAATCCTCAATTCATCCATCTTTTTCCTGTTTAACTTATTTCCATTTTCGACATAGACTTTATCTCCCACTTCCAATTTACTTTCTTTTCTGTGGTGGTCAAATATTTTTTTATTGTAATTGTGTGATTTCATTGTGTTTTCTAAAGCTAATTTTCTGTCTCTTTTTAAATCTTCTTTTGTATATCGTGTTTTTAATTCGAATGGCAAAATATTGACATCTTCGCCTACTAATAAATATTTTGGAGCAAATTTTGTGACTGTGTGTTCAGTTTCATTATATTTTTGTACACATTCTTTTGCCACAGTACTCCATGCTGTTTTCTTGCCACTTTCATTCAATTTACACCTTATCTTATTTACAAGTGTTTGATTTAACCTTTCATTAAGTCCATTCGAAAAAGGTGTATCCACAGCTGTGAAAATCATTCTGATATCTTCCTTCTTAAGAAATTCTTTAAATTCATAGGAGTTAATACCTGGATATTGGTCTGATAAAACGGTTTCAATTTTATAGTTTTCTTGAACATTCATTATAAGTTTAATAAAATCATTAGAATTCTGAGTTTTCGATGTGGAAATATAAGCATATCGTGTAAAATGATCGACTAAAAGATGTAAGTATTTTTTTGTGGACCGTGATCCTCCAAACCCGCCAATGGTATCAATTGACACTATTTCAAATGGCCGTGTCGCTGGACCTAAATGTGACATTAAACCATATTCTGGTTTTCTCCTTGTTTTATTTTTTATACATATTTCACATTTATCACATATTTGTTTGATATTTCTTATAATATTCTTTGCAGTGTAAAATGGCGTTATCTTATTTATCATTTGAGTTCTCCCAATGTGACAATAGTGATGGTGCACATCTTTTATTAACTTTTGGCTTAACTGCTCTGTTAATATTATTTTTTTTCTTGTTTTATTCTTTTTTTCATTTTCCAATATATGTTTTTCTTTTTCTATGTCCTTGTTAATATGCTGATCTTTTATTATATCTTGTAGGCTTATTAGATTTACAATTTTTAAAAAATCATCTCTATTTTCATTTGCTTCTAAAACTGGGTGTCTGCTCAAACAGTCAGCTTCTTGATTTAACTTTCCTGGGTTATATTTTATCTTAAAATTACATTCTTGCTAATTCTATAGAAGATGGAAAAATTGAGATTTGATTTCGCTGTCAAAACAGCAACAGATGGAAAAACAAACATTTTATGTATAACTTCGATAGCTACACCTGAAGGGAAGGTTTTCGGAATACCACCGGATAAACAACCTGTATTTCACCATGAAGCAGTTTGCGATACTTCCAATTACCAGAAGGTAAAAAAATCATTGACTAAGAGACATCAAACAAGGAAAATATGGATCACCTTGACAAAAGATATGTCGGAAATATATCTAGATGATGAACAAAACTTGCAGTTTAATGAAATTTATTTGGAAGAGATTTTAGAAGAAGAACATAAGACAGAACCTATACCTAGTAGCTCAAATAAAATGTTAGAACAACTGTTAGAAAAATTAATAGAGGATAAACAATCAAAACCGGAAAAACAGAATTTGGCACAAATTTCAAAAGACTTTGTAATAGAAAAGTTCAATGGTAAGAATTCAAACGCTCACCAATGGATTCAAGATTTTAATAAAGAGTGTGAACGGTTCAATATAACTGAAAATAAATATAAAATTGAAATTTTAAAAAATTTCATGGACAATTCTGCTGTCGATTGGTATAGCTGTGTGATGATGAAACTCACAATAGAATCTGCTTGGGATAAATGGGAAAAAAGTTTTTGTGAGACATTTGGAAACAAGGGATGGTCTCCGATTAGATATGCCCTGTCATTTAAATATCAAGCGGGTTCTTTACTTGAGTATGCATTAAAAAAAGAAAAACTTTTACTAGAAGTAAGGAAAACTATAGATACCGAAACACTAATAGACCTCATAGCATATGGTTTACCAAATTATGTCATGAATAAGATTAACAGGGAAACATTACAAGGAACAGAAGATCTTTACAATGAAATTGGAAAATTGGAATATTGTGCTGGAAATAATAAATATGAAAGAAAAGGCATGGTTTATACAAACACCAAACTAAAGAAAATAGAAGATAAACAACCATGTCCAACATGCTTAAAAGAGAAAAAAGGGAAACGTTTTCATTCTGAAGACAGTTGCTGGTTTAAAGGAAGAACAGCAATAGTGAAAACTGTAAATAACTCGGAACTAGAAGTAGAGTTAAACGAGGATAATCCAAAAAACTAGAAGTATCACCATTAATAAAAGTAAGGTTACTAATAATGATATTTTATAATATTGTTACTTTTATAATGATATTTTATGAAATTAAGAGGCCCGACAAAGTTTCTGTAATAAATATAGATTTATTTCACAAAACGTACCTATTTAACAATTATATTAGTCTATTATAACTAAACCTACACATACCTGTAATAAATATAGAAATTACATTCAGAGCCTTTTAATCCTCTCTTTAAAAGAATAACTAGTAAAATAACTATTATTTCCTAAACATTTGTTTACTACGCATTTATTTTTGAATGACAATGAAATGTCTCTATGACATCAGACAATGCGAATTATAAAAAGGTTGGTAGGAAAGGAAAACAAAGTAGAAAGAAAGCTGAACTAGGTTTCTTTACATACGTTGTCAAGTCACCGTAACACAAGCTTAGTAGCTTGCCACGGGGCTAGATGGCGCTGTGTGTTCGTCACAAGATTTATGTATTTATTATTTATTTAATTATAAATGTAAAAGTGTGTATGTTTGGATGTTTAGATGTTTGTTACTCAATCACGCAAAAATTACTGAACCGCTTGCGATGAAACTTGGAGTATAAGTAGTTGGATACCGGGAATAAAACATAGGCTACATTTTATACCGATATTCCCGCGGGAACTAGAATTACGCGGGTAAAACCGCGGGGCCCAGCTAGTAAATAAATAAATTCTGTAACGAATACACAGCGCCATCTAGCCCCATGGTAAGCTACTAAGCTTGTGTTACGGTGACTAGACTATGGATATACTAGTTATATATTTTTTACTTTTGTACATATTATACATAGAAATACACCCAGACCAGATACTAATATTTATTTGTAAGCATAAATATTTTCACTTAGCAGGAATTGAGCCCGCAACCTTCTGCATTGCAACCAAAAAGGGTTTCTTGTTGGGAGACTTTGGCCGCAGCTTCTTATCTGTCACCTATCGGCTTAAGTCGTAGCGCTAAGCGGATGAGCGTGCTACATCTTAGACCATTTACAAAGAGATTTCACGCACATGCGGTGACTTATCGATCGTTACGCTTAAGCTATCTTCTAAGGATGTCCGAAATATGAACCGCCATATTTCAATTGAATCAAACGCGTGGATTCACGGGCTTAGCTAGTTTAACCACCTATATTTTATTCATTGAATTCGAAAGAAGAAATTAAATAACTTCACAGACGCCTCACTCACTAAGAAAACAATTTTTCATTTGTATAGAACAGGGAATTCGAGCAATCACGAGACTAAAAGAAAATGAACACAACACTTCTTTTTCTCAAAGAAAAATGTGGAAAGACTGTATGACGAATAAGCAAAGAAATAACTGTTTATTTTATTATTATTTCAAGTTGTAATAAGTATAATATTTTGTCTGGAAATAGGCGTGTTGGTTCGTTCATTTAGAGTATAATTTGACCGCGTAAACAGTGCCGTTGTTGGCAAATACAGGTGTTCTGACAATGAACATTTAAGGCAAAAAAGGGGTTGTTCTAGACGTCTAGGCGATCAACTTTTGTTCTACGATTTAACAAAAGTTGTTCGCCTAGACGTCTAGAACAATCCCCTTTCGGCTTAAATGTTCATTCCCCAAACACCCTGTAGGTATATGCCAAACTGAACGATTTTCGCGATTTTGCATTGTAAAAAAACACAATATTTACCGGGTTTAACTCGGGTTTTATTTATTAACGGCCGTCTAATCAGTCAATCTACCTTGATAAAGCTAACTGTAAAGTTAGCGAAACGTTGGTATGGCATTAAGCAATGCCGTTAATAAGTAAAACACGAGTCAAACCTGGTAAATATTGTGTTATATTGCACCTGTATTATCTATGTAGTAGATAGCTCAGTTCCATAGGCACTTTTCATTACATTGCTGCTTTGCTGCACTGGTGATTACCACGTTACGTTACGTCAAAACAGCAATATACTACATAGTGGCTATAGAAACTCAATAATCGAATAGATACAGTGGATGTTGATCTGACTGAAAAACTATAAGCATAGATAAGCCAATAAACTTTGACGTCGTGGCGCAGCGGAAGAAACCTCGCGGCGCGAAATGCCTTTTTGACTTAACTACCAAAAATGTATCGCCTTTTCTGTAGTTAATTTAACGAAAATCGCGCCGAATAACAACTAATTTTGAACACAACGCTCATAGTTATTTTCTGCTGTACCTATCTGGGCCGATTTCTCCCAAAAACCGACTTTTATCACCTTCACCAACCCTCCTAGCTGCTGTATCTACCCCGGTTCCTCTCAAAAACCGATTATTTCTAGCCGTTTTACCAACCCTTCCCCACCGCGCAAGACTGTAGTATGGTAGAGAGAGGCACCAAATACTTCCTCATGCGGCTACAAAATAACATTATGGTACTGCGTTCCCTAGACAGCGCACATACAAGGCGATATTACAGGAGTGTTCCCCGTATTAAAATTTTACTACACTCGTTTACCCCTAGTGGGAGTACAGCTGCTGAATAAAATAGTGGAATAAGAAACAACCCCTAAATAGGACGCTTACCTTGCTTTCTTTGCATTGCTGTTGTTTTTTTTTGTCTTTTTCCCATAAGTTTGTACGGTTGTGAAGAAAAATGATTCTTAAAAATTATTATTCTTAAACAGCTCCCCGCACAGTAAATCGTTTATTATTCCCAAGTTATAGATAGATAGATAAATGCTTCAATTTCACAAATATTACAAAGAAAAACTTAAATCTATTGTGTGGCACAATAGGTTATCGGCTAGGCTATGCGGCGATCGGCTAGGGGCGATCTCTTCCAAACAACCAATCATACGTGTTTTTCAAATTTTTCAAGGTTACAAATATGTTTTCAAAACTCACTGCCCACGTTTTAGGGCACTCGTCGTCTAGGTAGGATTTTATTTATAGGATTTCGTAGTCATATAATTTAATTTAGAGAAGTAGCAATTAAAAAAAATCGCCCATAGGTACTTACTTTCTTACTTATTAAATTCTTAATTCATATAGAGCGTCACGCCTCCACCTTTCTTGTGCGCACTGCCAAAAAAAAAGGGGAATTCGCTGCCCGGTCCGCTGTTTCCCCTAATCTTCAACCTTGGAGTCTTCAAGTCTAGGGTGAATAGGTATCTTCTAGGTAAGCATGCTACATCGTCGACCTCATCGTCCCTTCTCATCAGGTGAGATGAGGTCAAATGCTAACCTATTGAGTAAAAAAAATGCTGATCGAAGAAACTAAGGACCTAAAAAGGTGCGTGCTAATAAGTACCCCTAGGCAAGTTTATGACTTACCTGGCTGCAATAATCGTTCCTTATAAAAAAAAAAACTGACCGTAAAAACTACTTACAAACACGAAGTTAAAATTAAACGAGCAAATGGAATCTAAAACTGCTCATATAATCCACTATTAATAAGATTTATAACAGTTTAACAGTTGTTTTAAAGGTGTTTTTCAAAGGCTAAATAGCGCTTTAAACTCATTAGTTCTACACTAAGAACCTCGTATAAATTCTTGATCCAATATTGGATAGCTTCACGGAATCTGACCCAACATTAATGTAATGGAAACTTTTTTTTAGAAAACACGCCCTTACCGGATTATTTTAATAACATAAACGAGTTCCGGTTATATTCAGGGCTTTTATCTACTTGCTAAATTTCATCGCAAGGGGTTTAGTCGTTTCGTGTAAGTTCGTAACAAATATCACCGTCATCATCATCTTAGTCCTTTTAGCCGTCCACTGCTGGGCATAGGCCTCCCCCATACCACCTTCATCCAACGACTCCCCGCAACCGCGACAATGTCGTCGGTCCACCAGTAGGTGGTCTTCCAACACACCGTTTAGCATTACTCGAGGACTTTTACTCCCCATCGGTTATCTGTCCTTCGAGCTATATGGCCTGCCACTTAAGTCTATTAATTTCGTAACAAATATGTAACTTAGAAATATTTTGAAAAAAAATTCAGGAACAAAAACATAACGCAAAGTGACGCAAGGCGGGACTCGACCAGCATCTCTCAGTTCTCATGACCAAGCGACTTATTGTTCATCCACCCATGTTGGTAACTCACGCCGTGAAATTTGCAAATGCATTTTACCCGTCTTTTTCTCTTTTTTGTTTTTACGAAAGTCTAATCCATCCATACATTTAATTTAAATATGTCACCGACATTTGTAGCAGGACCTGTAATCGCTTGGACATGGAAATCTGCTGGAAAAGACCAGCTGTGGTATCATCTAATTAGCATCTACCGCTACTAGTTGCTATTTACTGTCAAAAACATATTTCGTATTCTACATTGCTGCTTTGAAGTAATCACCGGTAACAACCACGTTACGTCAAAGCAGCAATGTACTGCAAGTTAGCCACTAGTAGCGGTGGATGCTAATTACATGATACCACAGCTGGATATGCGAAATTTCAGCACAGAACATAGCTAGCTTAGAAAGAAAAGAGGTAACCCTAGTTCGGGGAATTGCGCTTTGCACACTCATAGTAGAGTGAGGTTAGAAAACTCACTTAAAACTTATAGTTCGAAGGTTTCTTGTGAAATTCTACGTATCTAGAAACAAACATTCGTTTCTAGTTCTAAACTAACACTCGGAAAGTTTCGCTTAGTCTGATGTTGTTTTAAAATGCAAAACTGTCGTTCGCAATTTCACGTAAACTGCTTGTTGTGGTGCTTCAGTTTATATTTTCTTGTTAGATGTCGAACAAAAGAGGAAAAGACTTTAGAAGGATACTTCTTCAGAATCGAAAGACAAAAATCATAGCGGTTGATCTATGTAAAAATTGTGTCCCATTGTTTGTAAGTACTTATGTGTGTGTTTGTTGTCAATAAGTGTTTTTCTTTCTTTCTTGATTTTCCATTTTAAAAAGCTGCGATGCTTCGCACTGTGTTTTGACTGTGTATTTAACTTTAGGATTCCAATACAGGTCTCCTATTCTGCAATGAAAATGGTTTAATTATGCTTCGGCTCCTATTTTATTTTATTTTTGTTCGTTCGTAGAATTAGGGCAGGAGTGCTTTCGAACATCAGTAGGTAGGTAACGTGCGTTCAGAACCAATCATTCTCAATATATTCTGTTTTTTCGTCATGAACGTATAGTAATTATTGGTTCAGAACGAACATTAACTATATACCTACTGATGTTCAGTCGGATCGGTCGGTACGTTTTGTAATAGCCCTCCTGTATAACTACTCTAATTCTACGAACGAACGAATGATAATCTGTCAAAGTGACCGGGTGGATGACGTTCGTTCGTTGAGTTAAAGTAGCTATCCGGTTTAGGATCTGCTGTGGTATCATCTAATTAGCATCCACCGCTACTAGTTGCTATTTACTGTCAAAAAACATATTTCGTATTCTACATTGCTGCTTTGAAGTAATCACCGGTAACAACTACGTAACGTCAAAGCGGCAATGTACTGCAAGTTAGCCACTAGTAGCGGTAGATGCTATAGGTATCATCTAATTAGCTGATTAATTATTCATCTAATTATCTAACAGCTGACTTAGCAAGAATACACTTATATGTATTTCAAAATCTTTTGCAAAATTTTAGTTAAAAAAGTGTAAGTTTCATCATTTCATTTAAACCTATTTTTCGCTGCGAAACTTGTAAAATTGTATTCAGAATCCAGCAGGTTGCACAACATTCAATTTTTAAATCGAAATTGTGTTATCGACAATCGACATGCAACACCGTAAATCTCCTTCGAACTGTCAGCAGCCGCTGCTGCTGATTCTGTATGTATTTATGATAATCAGATCTCATTTTTAAGTACCTCGCCATTATTGGGAGGTTGCTACCGGTCCGACGACACTTTCGACTTTAAGTGCAATGAAAATTTACGACGAAGTAAAATGTCTTAAGTTCACGCTCTTAAGTTTGCTGAATTTGTGTGTGGAGTAGGTTAAAGTATTCTTGAAAGAAGTCCGTAAACTAAGGCACTAAAATTAGATCTTCAGATGTTTTTTTTTACCCGACTACCGCAGAGTCAAAAGGAAGTGTAAAGTTTTTTGGCTATATCCTTTTATTGCATAGGGCCACTACTCCTGCACAACTGTAACATTGAACATCACTATGCAGATTTGTCTGATGTTTTCTTTTGCAATGTAGCTTTTATTTTACTGTAATAACAGGGATATGTAGGGGTATTCAGAGAGGTTCAGTCCGAAACCGAAAATCGCTGAGATATGCTTGTCAGTCTTTTTTTTTTTTCTCCTTTTTAGTGGAGGTTTACTTACCTACCTAATTTCAACTGCCACAAATAAGCAAAAAAATTTTTACCGTAACTATAATTATTGAGGAGTTTGCTGATGAGAAGGTGGTTTTAAATGCTCTATCAATCAGTACCTAGTCCTTTAAGAACGGATTCTTTTCGGTAAAAGTCCGAAAACGAGTATCTTTCTGCATTCTGGGAATAATAATGAGTAAAAATATATAGTAACTTTTAGAATATTTAACTAGACGAATTACATCTCAGTCAACCTTGATAATGCTCACTGTAAAGTTAGCGAAACGTGTCGGTACATTCTAACAATACCGTTTTAATGAATAAAACGCGAGTAAAACCCGGTAAATATTGTGTTTTATTATAAACAACCATGTATATTGGCGTTTGAAACCGTTTCTCTTATTTTCCAAGCTTGAAGGGCGGACGTAAGTTATTATTCAGTGGAATAACTTGGCAGGCCTCTGAGCAGCGAACTAATCTACATAAGGCAAAGGGGCTACGTGTAAGACCTCTGAATAAATAAAATCTTGGGTTAGTACCAACAGGTAGTAAAGGCAGAGTCGCAGGAATGGTACTAAATGAGATCGTAGCTTAGGAGAATCAGAGATGATGTATTTCTGCTGTGGTATCATGTAATTAGCATCCACCGCCGTCAGTTGTTATTTGCTGTCAAAAAGCATATTTTGTATTGCACATTGCTGTTTGAAGTAATCACCAGTAACAACCACGTTACGTCAAAGCAGCAATGTACTGCAACTTAGCCACTAGTAACGGTGGATGCTAATTACATGATACCACAGCTGTTGCTGTTATGACAACAAATACAAAAAAAAAATTACCTGTAATTGAAAGGAATAAAAAGTTTGCATTGATTTGAACAATAATAAACTTAAAGGTACATATGAAAATGTATTTGTTTAATTATAATTTTTTAACTTTTATCTTTTACTTAATAAATAAAACTTGAGTTAAACCCGGAAAATATTGTGTTTATTACGTTGATTTTTTTTTTCTAACTAATTTTAACTCTTTCTGTGAGGCAACTCGCGACTTGAAGAAGCGGTCTTCAAGTGTTGATCTGTAATAGATAAAAGTATAATAGGTATAGGTATCCAAGATTTACTACAGCTTAAAGTCCACATTTGGGGACGTAAAACTGCGGTTACATGGCGGCCATTTTAGTAAGACTTTCCGAATCTTAAAACTTTTACATCCTTACTTCCTTACTCATATTATCAATCAGAAAGTACGCTTCCACGTCTAAACCGCTGCACCGATTTAGATGAATTTTGGTATAGAGATACATGATGAGGCCTTGGAGATTGACCTACGGTTTTTATCTTTTTATTTAATTTCTCGCGGAAACAGGACTTACACGGGTGAAACTATGGGGCGCAGCTAGTCTTCTATACATATAAAATTCTTAGTCCTAAATGATTGACGGACTAAACTGAAATTATAGAAAAGATTTTTCGATATTCTCACGGTATCGGGTGAAACAGCGGGACACTGCTAGTCGAATACAAGATGCTTTGAGAAAATCCAGCAGTTTATATTTTACTTGTTCAAGCTCCAAGTAAAAGCGTTCAGATAATTTAAATTACGATTTATTTTTATCGTACGAATGAAACTTTTTTGATTTATGAACCCTTAAGTTGGCAGTACTGGAACTTGTGTTCCGTTCAGTTGGTATTGCTCTGCGTTATTTCTGGTAGAGCAAGAGCCCGTGAATCTCAGACCTTCGTTATTTTGTAAAAGCTCAAAGTTTACCTTGATATTACCCACGTTTAGGGTGTCTGGCAAAGGGATGCCACGATGCTAAGTGTCTGGCAATGAATGACGTGATTTTAAATATAATTGATGTAAAATCTAAAGGCGAGGGTAAACCTGATTATTGGCGTACGATAGAGGCGACGACGCATAGCCACGTTATATGAAAACAATTTAGACGTTTTACATCTACCAGGCGTCCCGTATTGGTTTACATATTTTTTCTAAAGGTTTTCGATTATACCTAAAGTAGAGCAAAGACCTAAAGATCACACTTAATTATTTCATGATTTTTACACATTTTTATTACCGTTTATCTGCCAAAGCCACTCTAACCCAAACTTCATAATGGTCCATCGTTCTTACTTGTGTTGGTAGAACGCGCTGACAAACTTTCAGCATTTACAAAATAACGAAAGTCTGGCGTTCACGGACTCTTAGACTATGGAGTTTTTAGTTCATCCCGTTTTCAACTTCTCTGTGTATTTGTAGATTGTTTTAATAACTTTGTTAGGTACTTACTTAAAATAGAATTTCGAATTGTTTTGGTGATTTATTACTGCGATGTTATAGAGTGACTAACTTCCTAGGTTTCACCCGAATAGTTACAGGGTACCAGCCGGCGAGTTCAACTTAATGTCGGTTTGAGAATACGATGCTGTCGATAACGGGGTTGACAAAAGCTACCGCGCAAGGAGCGAACTGAATTTGTCGACGGTAGGGTCCAAGATCCTGTAGGGGTTTTTGAATTCCTTTCTTAATGGATACCTACCTTCACATGGCAAAGAACACACGTTCAAAATTCCTTGTCTAAATAACCTTATATTACTGGCTGCGCCCTGCGGTTTCTCCCGCGTAAGTCTCGATCCCGTGGGAATATCAGAATATCATACATATAAACCTTCCTATTGAGTCACTCTATCTTCTTATATAAACCGCATTGAAATCCGTTTAGTTTTAAAGATTTAAGCATACATTGTATACAAACAGACGGACAGCGGAAAGCGAATTTGTTTTATTATAAGTGTAATACTAATAATCATTATGATTGATCAAGAAAATGAAATCACAATATTTTATTCATTATATTAATTTATAAGACATGAGGGAATTTGCACTGTAGCGGTTTACCGCTACAGTGCCCTATAGATAAGTAAACTTAATTTTTTTAAAAAGACGTAATGATAACGAAGAATTGTTTTCATATTAGTTTTGTAAAAAGTAAGAATCTGTTATTGGCAGTATGACTTGTATATCTTACGGTAGCATAATCTTCCTAAGTGTTGTTGGTTCTAAAGAAATAAATAAAACAATAAAAATTGCATAATGATAAATTATAGCGGCAACAGAAATACTTAACATTCCGCGCTACCATGATGGTTTTCGTTGCTATGTCGTTCTTTTGTCGTTAAAAAAATATAGTAAATTTTAAATAAAAAATACCCCGAGTACTTTTAAAAACCTTAGACAATTTAATTTTTTTTTTTTTTTTTTTAAATAAATCTTATTTTTTGAAGTATGTTTTTCTTTTTTTTATTATAAGATGTGTTTTTAATTTTTTTTTAGTTGCACGACAACGCGACGATTTCGCGACGACTTATAAGACATCATCGTAGGGCCCATTATCTGTAAAAATTTCAACCGACTAGTTATCACGGTTCGTAAGATACAGGTTGATAAGTTGATGACAGACAGATGGATAGTGGAGTCTTAATAAAAGGGCCCCGTTTTTACTCTTTAAGTACAGAACCCTAAAAAGAATCTTCCATCACACGATGCTCGTTTCTGTCTTCCTCAAATGGCTTAAACATTGGCACAAAAAATCCGTCGTTTTAAATATTATGTTGTCGAACTTTGGCCCAGAATCCCGCGTCAGCGTATAAAAATAGCGTCAGAATGTACGCTAAGCGTAAACAAACAACATTGTTATGCGGGCATACGTTCCGCGACTGTGTCATAAAATTCAAGCCGAACGGCAGAATAACGCTAACTTTGGCCATTCATAAAACCCGGCCAATGAATGAGTTAGCAAACCAGGCGTAGTAATATGTTATAATGTACATTTAAGGACAAGTTATTTAGGATCAGTGGTAAACTTATGGACAACTGGACTTGTTATTTTTTAAATATGCTGTAAAAGATCACAAAACACTGCAGCTCAGCGTATTTATTAATTACCCTGTTTTACCGGGATTTTAAATGGAATTTATTAAGTTTCCCGAAATTCTTTGTGCCCGGTCCTGTGATACATATTATTATAGTAACTCATCTAAAATAGTTATAGGTAGATTTATCTTCAAAAATAAATTTCAATTTATTTCTACTAGTCTACTTGTCATATTTTAGAAGTGAGTCTAGAATACTGGCAGCATTGCTACGCTGAATGGCAATGTCGAAGTTCAGTGCCAAATAGAGTCCAGCGTTCTGCGACCCGAAAAATTTAACCTAATTTTCTTGCTCGCGAGTGTAACACAGTGTGTATCAGCAATTTCAACTTTGAAATATGAAGTTTGCTTAAACAAACAAAGTATGTATAATATTTCTTTGTAAATACGGTTTTTGTATTCCGCTTGTGTCCAACCGCTTTGGGTCAGAGAAAGACGGACACGTATTTTAATCGAAAGCTATTGATGCGGCACTGTTCATTGTACAGTAACCCTACCAAGAGTTAGTACGGAAATACGTAAACTGTAACGTGAACAGTTTGGGTTGTTCGCGACGCAAAATATCGGGTTGCGCAGCCGATGATAAGCGACCCGTGGCAGGGAACAGGCGGAGCGGTGGGGATGTGTACAAAGTCCAACTATTAACGTTTCAGTGTACGTATTTATTTACGTATCAACTCATGGTAGGAGTACAGTTTTGTTCTAATGCGGTATCGGGCGTCCCAATTTGTCTATGTCCTACTGTTCTACAGTTTGAACAAGAAATTTCCATTTTTTACGATCAATTAAAAAAAAATTCAGACTTCGACTTGTGTTGTGTATAATATAGACGATTGCAATAAGCGGTTTTGACTTCAATTCGGAAGGTGAGTCGGATCCTTGTTTCACTGGCGTCTTATTTCCCAGATGTGTGTGAGTACATCTACACATCTAAGACTCCTAGACCATAATTATCATCACTTACCATCATGTGAGAATGTTCAAATGATCATCTATTGTTTATTAAAAAGCTCATACTTGTTATTTATTACCTTTTTACCCGACTGCGCGACGCAAAGGAGGGTAATGTGTTTATACTTTTAAGCTTTCTGTGTATTCGTCTTACTTATTAATGTAAACTGATTGTATTTGTTGTTGGTTGTGCATTAAGTGTTGATCTATCTATCTATCTATTATCATCATAGGATTGTTTTGCCAACGTAAATGATTAGCTAACAAGTAGGTAGGTAGGTATGTCAGTTTCTCCCATGTTTTTCATACATGTAATTTCTTCTTCTTCCTGTCAAAGACTCTAACTAAATGTACTTTGCCCAAAACTTGTCGACGGATACAGCATTATCAGAAGCTGTTTTCAGGTCCTCCGCCAGACAATTAGTGGGGACATGGTGCAGACCATGAGGTGGTCCATCATCTGCTCAGCCCTACCACAAATACTCTGGGTGTCAGCCTGTAACCTAAAATCCCACTTCGCCATGTTCGTCCTGCAACGGCCAACCTGAACCCAAAGACGGTTCAACGCCCGAACGAAAGGACCAGCGAACGATTTAATATGTAATTGTATGCTAGGATACGTAGGTATGTTAAATAATAACAAATAAAAGTAATATATCCGTTGTCTAATCACTGTAACATAAGCTTACTATGGGGCTAGATGGCGCTTTGTGTTGGTCACAAAAATAGATTTATTTATTTTTATTTAATTTATGCATATTAGCATTCCCGTCAGTAGGTATCCACTGATATTAATCTAAAGGAATCAGCGTCCGCTGAAACTGTAAAAATCTGAATCAGCATCAACCTGTAGAAAAATTAAATTATCCTGTCTCTTTGTCTTGTCGTCTGTTTATCCGATACCTTCACCAAATTACGGATACGGATTTCAATGACTTTTCATCATCGTTTTGAGATTTTTACCAGAAAGTTTATGATAGCCGGGGCGAGCCGTTAGTAGAATACAAAATAGATGAATCTAGAAACCGTAAAAGCTCTGTTAGCGATCGATCACTCCAATCGATATGCGTTAAATCGTCGTTACTCTAATATATGTGGTATAGTTTAAAACGCGTTTTATGATACTTTATTGCCCTCATTTGTCACACAGTTATTTTTTAATAAAAATACTAACTAGGTTTATGGTAAAAGCTTTCGCATACGGCTTCCTGTTGCTGAAACAACAGGTGATAGTCTATTATAGGATGATTGAAATCTTTAAAATAAAATAGTTAATAACATTGTCCACCGTATTACTGATGTTATAATTTCACTGTTATAGTAGTGTATACTAATCTTATCATTTTCTTTAGAAAAAACGTTCAAAAACTTTAGAAAACGATTTGGTAGGACGAACTAAAGTTCGCCAAATCCAAATGCTATTCGAACTTTAGAATTTTTTTTTGGTCATATTACTAGCTATTGTAATGTATAATTTCTTCTATGGTTTTCGCGATTTTGCATAATAAAACACTTTATTTATCCGGTTTTATCGCGTTTTTATTCATTATTTGACCCGAGCTTTCGCCAACTTTACAGTTGGCTTTTTCAAGATCTCAGGGTCTCTTCAAGGTTGGATCTCAGTCAACCTTGAAAAAGCCAACTGTAAAGTTGGCGAAAGCTCGGGTCAAATAATGAATAAAAACGCGATAAAACCGGATAAATAAAGTGTTTTATTATTGTAATGTAATAAGACT
Source organism: Idaea dimidiata (assembly GCA_949358125.1). Lineage (NCBI taxonomy): Eukaryota > Metazoa > Arthropoda > Insecta > Lepidoptera > Geometridae > Idaea > Idaea dimidiata. The sequence continues at coordinate 3,942,350 of OX442334.1, forward strand.
ACCCCATCTTTCACCGTTCGGTGGGATTGTACCACCAATCGGACACTAATATCCAAATATAAATTATCTTCTGACACTTGACTACTTTTACGCCATACTCGTTAATCGTCCGCCATAGTGGACTGAGGTAAAACTCCATTAGAAACACGACCAAAAGAACGAAAAAACATTTTACGTCAAAACAGCACATAAGTTCCTTCAGTTCTATAAGTTTTTTGTGTTTTTTTTTTCTAATTGAAGGTCGCGTTCCAAAGACACTAAATTTCTAACGATTCAAAACGATCATATGAAATCTTTTTCAATAAATGTACCTATTCTGAATTTTGAGTTTAACTATACCGTGATTGCTTATCATAGTATTGCTCCAGGAGACAACTAACCAACACAATCTATACGACTAACAAACTATAGCACTACAAGTAAGTTACTGTATCTTGCACCAATCAGGCACGTAGCGTTTCACAAATCGGTCCCAGACATTCTTCGATCGTTCTCAAGGGATTCCTGTCTCCGTATATGTCACGGACGATCTATGTACTTGTATTCACTAGTATCTAGTATCGTGAACAATTTCTTGTTTTGAGTTTAGACAATTGATTCGATTGTGGCTAGATTTATAAAATCGTCCGTGAGGTCTCATTGAATATGTCTCAATAAAACTATTTTTCATTTAATCAGTTCTTAATAAAATTAATGGTCATAATGTATCTTTATTGTATGTGGGTATGTATATGTGTATTTTTGTGATATGTTATATGTGCACCTATGTATGTATATATATGTGTATTATTATGTCATTTATTAGTATGTTTGTGTAGTATTGTAATATGTCAATATTAGAATTATATTATAATTGTATTTATTTTTCCATTATTATTTGGTATGTGTCATACTATTGTCGTGAAGTATTAATAATATTATTTAATCATCCTACCTTTTTCTCTTTCTTTGCTTCTTGTCCATCCAAAGGTTGCCTGGAAGAGATCGCTTTAAGCGACAAGGCCGCCTATTGTACCAACTAATTTTATATTGTTTATTTCCTTTTTATTATTGTAATTAGTTAATCGTGTGTTGCAATAAAGTATTCATCAATCAATCAATTCTTTACCAGTGTGGCTGTTTGTAAGACTGACCAAACACCGCCCAAGAACGACAAGCTTGGAAACAAATGAAGGAGGAATACCATCCTTCTTGAGGTGGTGGAACAATATAGGTTGATTTAAATAAAATTCTTTACCACCATCTTTGTATCTAATACCAAACTAATAACATGCAGCATTTCACAAATCCATCTTTACCGTCTTTGGTGCAGAAGGGAGACGCAGAAGCCCCCTTCACTTCCTTCATTTCAGCAGGACCTTATTTTCCACCAGGGCGCTTCCAATCCCAGATGCGCTACTCTGACTAGCGAAAGAAGATGCTGGGATTTGCAGTAATGTGGCCTAAAAGTGCTGGTTAAAACTGGACCTTTGGATATGAAGCGCAGACATGGTTCTAACCACATTCTAATTAGGAACTTCGGAATAAAGAACCCACCTTAAAGATAGTAAAGTAACCTTAGAGGCCAAGAAACCGTCTCGCTTCTTACCCCTATAATCAGTAACTGGACTCCGTTCCACTAAGCACAACCACAACCCAGTCTGCTTTTCCATCCACTACTGGATTTCTCAAACTGCCAATAATAAACATCCTCATTAATGCCGCAATGGTATGTTAATAAGGTAGCATTATCGAGAGAATTAACACGTTGCGTAAAGATTGCGGAGTACTAGGTGGTATGTACATGTTGGTGAGAAAATAGGGCATTGCTCAATGGAATCTGGTAGTGGTTTGATCTGCTAATTTTTCCTTTGTAAATTAATGATTGTGATAATTACGGCGTTTATGAATTGATTTATTATCTTTTTTTTTAATTTAGTTGTTTCCGACTTACACTCATCGAGTTTTTTTGCTTTCCGCTTAGAGCATAATGACTACAACAAATTTTTTTGGTTAAGTTTTTTTTATGGTGGTACGAAGTATGACTGGTCGGCTTTGTCTATAAATAAAGATTGCTCTCATCTGACAGAGCAATTAAAATACATTCAATACGATCATTGAAATAAGTACCTACCTACCTAAAATTATTATAAATTCGAAATTAACTCTGTCTGTCTGGTACGCTATGAATGAATATGAAAATGAAAATATCGCGCTATCATTGAATGTGAAACTGACACATTAATGACCTCGCTCCGTTCGCAGTGAGAACGTAGCTCAATGTAATTTCATCAAAACTAACTTATTTCGCAATCTTAGTAGAAAAACCTTCATTAGACAGAAACACGGCCGCTTTCCCCATAAAAAGCGAAGCAGTTAATACAGGATCTTAGTTAGGAGCAGGCAAGTTTAGTGCTCGGTAAATAACTTAAACCTTAGTTAGTAGCGAACCTAGAGTTCTAATTTACTGACTTGAAAAACTAGCAATTCCAAACTTACTCTGCAGGGTTACTCCGTTGTAAGCCAATTGGTGTAAACACTTACTTTATTATTCCAAGTTATTGTAACAGGCCTTTAGCAGGCAATCGTAATTGTACTTTATTGCTGCCATTCAAGAGTGGCATCCAATAAGTATTTAAAATAATTTACAAGGAATAATTCATCATCGAAAGTCGGACCGTGACGGGGTTCGAACCCTAGCTTGGCGGGTGAGTGCGCTAACCATTACGCCACACGGTGAATCCATCTCGATAAACAAACAGGGAGATGATGCATAATCGTTAATTCACCGTAACACGGTTCCCGTGTGGCGCAAAAGGGCACAGGTTCTAATCCTGCTATAGAGGTTGTTTACTCTCTTAGGGACACCCCGAGATTGGCCGAGAGAGAGAGTGTAAATGGTAAGCATTTGCTTCTCGGCCTCTCGGCGAGCCTTGCCGAGAGCACTCGTTCAAGAAAGCAGCAGTCGTTCAAAACCGCCATATTGGCAGGATTTTTAATGATACATTTCTTCTTGTAAAATTTTGTCGAACGCCTTGAGCAATATACATAAGAAATCTTACTAATAGTCGTCGATATAACAGTTACTTACATAGCACGCAGTATCGTTGCCATTCTACACGCTTCGATAGAGCTCTGGGGTTACTTTCCCACATACATTATCGGGCTTCTAGATTTTTTTACTAAAGTGCCTTGTAAAAGGGAATCGCATGTCGCGCTGCGATTGTTGGTCACGCGATTAAATGATGGCGATGTTTTAATATAGCTATTGAGGTATTAAGTGGTAGGTACTCTGTTTAATAACTTAATTAAATTAAGTAGGCACTTTATACAACAAAAGCCTGCAAAAAGAACCTGTCCTAAGACTATAGTCAACGCGTTTTGGAAGCCGCTTTCTTACCGTTAAAGAGGAATGAGCTAGAGAGCTACGCGGAACAGACAACAGAGATATACAATTTATAACGGGTATGCCCTTTTAATCCGAAAGGGGGTTGTTCTAGACGTCTAGGCAAATACTCTTTGTTCTACGACTTTTAAAAATTCAAACTTTTTTTTTTTTAATTTTGAGATTATGTTTTACTGAAAAAACAGCTGCTTTTGAAAATAAAGGTAATTAAAGTTTTGATTGTAAACCATCAAACTAAATAAAAGGACAACATAAGGTCAATGACCTCGAACTCTCAGAAACAGCTGATTTTCACGTAAACATTACACTTAAAATTTTCGAAAAGTACTCCGAATTTTCAAAAGTCGTAGAACAAAAGTTGTTCGCCTAGACGTTAAGAAGCCCCTTTCGGATTAAAAGGGCTTACCTGTTACACCTTGTATAAAAACAGGAAAAGTGTGTGTGAGCACACGAATGGTTCCGTACTATATTTATATTATAATCTATTCAACATTCACACCGACTGGTCTGTCTGTAAAATCGAGCAAAAAAACGGCAAAATATCACGTTTGTTGTATGTTTAATATTTGTTTAATTTTATTTTTAGTTTCTGTTACTATGGCGGCAACAAGAGATAGATCATTTAAGAAAATTCGTCAAAACGATGTCTAACCAAACTGCTAGCTAACGCTTTTTGTAATGACATTAATGTGTCCTCTCCCACCGAAGAGAAATGAGCGAGCTCATTTTTAACCCCTGTTAAATTAAATTTATCAATGTTACATCAAAATGACGAAATCAAACATCCGCCTAAGCCTATAAAAAGTTGGGGCTTTATATTAAGTAAATTTTTTTGCCTTACTCTTCCGTTGAAATAAAAATAGAAGAAAAAAGGGCCAGTTTTTATTTTTTTATGTGTTATGTCTAGAAGTGGCCAGTTCGAAATGGCCGTGTACTATCAGAACCTTAGTTCCAAATTTAAATTACTTCATGCCCTAGATCTAGATAATAAACACTTTAAAAAGACCTCATTTCTGCTGGGCTCTTTGTTTTTTTAATGTTGTATGGAAATTCATACTTGCGAAGTTTTGTGTTACGAGGTTCTTGAAGGCTCTGCCTCACACATCATCTGTGACTTAAATTGTCTAGCGATCACAGTTCATGAGATAGTAGGGGTCTCTACTATCTCATGAACTGTGATCGCCATGGTCTCTTATTGCTAAACCTAAATCGTTCACAGCCGAAAAAAAAACAGAGGGTCAGTGGAGTCTTAGCTTTTATCCTATTAATTACTTTTGTCCTAACTTTTTTTTCTCTTTACAGGTAAGCTGATTGCAAAATCACTGCATTCCTTCAAAAGTTGTAAGTACCTCCTCAACAACTACCAAATAAATATTTCATGGAAGGTAGATGCCTGACTAAAATGGGTAGAACAGGTTTACCTGTTTAGTTTACCCTCCCTGTGCACGGAGCCCTTTACGAATATGTAAGAAAGTTTAGTATTCAAATAGTTGGAGATGTGGATTAACACTAGCCTTATTTTTATCCTTGTATTCCCATGGGAACGGGACTTACGCGGGTGAATCCGCAGGACGCAGTTACTTAAAGAATAATGGCCGTTTAGCAAAGTTCTTATTTTAAACTCTCGAACATTCGATTACCTACTTGAACTTTTTAATCAGTAATTTTCTATTTTTATCCGCCTTAACGATCGGGAATTTATCCGGAACTTATCCGAAATTTATCCGGAATCGGATAACTTTAATGAGACGTTGTCTAACAGCTGAAGTAATGGCCAATTCATTTTTATTTTCACCACTTTTTATACAAACGTTTCGAGGTTTATGATAACTAACTGCACGCAGCGGTTTCGCTCGCTTTCTAGGTAAGCGTGCTATGATTTAGACTGTATTTTCGTGATTAGGTAGAAATCAAACGCTCAATTATTTAAATTTATTTATTGAATAAGTAATATACATAACTCTTACATAAAATATTCCACATAAACTAAATGACATTCATGAAATGAAATAATCGATGCTATCTAAAAAAACTCATAAATCATGAAAACAAAGCTTAAAAATTATTTAGATCAGTAATTCTGTGGTACTAGATAAATACTATCACAGTTTACGTAATAGTTGGTACGCCTCGAAACTTAATTTGAAACAAAACGACAGGCGGTCTATTCGAGGCAACTTTACACACGAAACACACTGACAAACATTCATTAATTATATTAGTGGGTTTAGTAACATAGGATTCATGAAAGAAATTCGGGATTACGGACGGTCGGCCTTATCGTAGGTACCTCAACTTTATTGGTATTGAACAAAGACTTTCAAATATTTATAGAAAATTGAGAAGACGACAAAAATATTATGTTCTATATTCATCGTTCTTAATGTCACTATACGAACGACGATTTTGATCACGTTGATTATCTCTCAAAAGAGCAAGACAGCACTAGGCCACGCATATCGTCATTTGTGAATACGACTGTTGTTGCAATGGCTGAAGCTTCGCTTTACGTCCGCTAGGGGCGCTTTACCACTTCTTAACACCACTTTACCATACAGTTTTGTCGTTTAAGACGCGATGTGATAGTTGCTAAACGAAAATCACACAGGGTTTACAAATTGTAGCAATAGCAGTGTGTATTACTGTGTATTTAGGAAATATTTTGGTCCTAAATCCAATGCTACGGCATTTTGAACCCACAGGAGGGCGTGTGTTTTCTACCGCGCTAACCAATTCGCCAAGCGAGCTCAAGCGACAAAATTGGATTTTCTCTATAGCGTGTGGGTAATACTAAAAAATAAAATCTATGTGAACAGTTTTGCGTTAGATTCCACGGACGTCAATTGGAACTTTACTGTTTAACATAAAAAAGAGGTTGTGCATCCTTTTTTGTACAAAGTCTTAATTTTTTTGTCTAGAGTTAGAAGTTCATTCTTTTTAGTTTTGTGTATTCTTGGAGACTAATTCTAGAAGGGATTTTGTTTCGCTTGTGTTGTTGAAAGGCTTTTAGATAGTTATATCTTAAGATTAGACTAAACGCTTATTATAAGTAGAGCAATCGATTTGGGAAGCCGAATTACATTCGTTTTATTTATTGCTAATGTGGTTCGGGATACTAAGTAGCTGGTTTTATCCATGGACCAAACCTTCTACCTATAAGTACTAGGTACTTACCGAAATTCATGGAAATTACAACTGAAGTTCACAGACTTTTAAAGGTCTTCTTCTTCTTTACATATAAGATGTAACGGGCATGCCCTTTTAAGCCGAAAGGGGGTTGTTCCAGACATCTAGGCGAACAACTTTTGTTCTACGACTTTTGAAAATTCGAACTTTTTTTTGGAAAATTTTGAAGTTATAGTTCACTGAAAAAACAGCTGTTTTTGAAAATAAAGGTAATTGTAGTTTCGATTGTTGTCGACTAAACTAAATGAAAGGACAAGATAAGTTCAATGACCTCGAACTCTGAGAAACAGCTGATTTTCAAGTAAACTTTAAACTTAAAATTTTCGAAAACTACTTCGAATTTCCAAAAGTTGTAGAACAAAAGTTGTTCGCTTAGACGTCTAAAACAACCCCCTTTCGGCTTAAAAGGGCTAACCTGTTACACCTTGTATACGTGACTCACATCGTATTAGATTTTTCATTTTTTTGTGTGGTTCCTAAATTGAACTGCTATCAGATATGACGGCCTCTGTGGCGCGTCGGACGGACTGAAGGCTGCGCGTTCGATTCCCGTCGGATTTATGCTTAAAAATTAATATTTATATCTGGTCTGGGTGGGTGTCTTTCTATGTATAATATGTATGTATTTACAAATAAAAATTATAATATGTAGTATATCGTTGTCTAGTACCCATAGAACAAGCCTAGTGCTTAGTTTGGGGCTAGATTGCGCTGTGTGCAATGTGCACTACATTGCACTTATATTATTTATATACATTGCACACAATAATTATTTATTTTTTTATATTACAACAATTGTTATATCTGATAGCAGGTCGTAGTATTGGGACCAACAATTTAAAGTGCCTCCCGAAGCACTGAAAGTCACTTGCTTAAGTGACAAGTAGAATAAAAATAACACTTTTCGATTCTCCTGTTGTCGAATTAGATGACATTCTGGAATCACGAGGTCTCTTAACAGGATCGTTTGAGATAAAAAACGACCTATATAATAATCTCTTCACCCGTTCGGGAGTTCAAGGTAAACAATTTCAAGCCATGTCTGCCCACTAATTGTCGCATAAGATGATTTTAAAAGTTGGTTGTACGTTAAAGATTAAGGACGCGACTCATGTGAAATCCCTTCCGATGGAATGGTTTTATTCATAACCGGTATCAAATAGATCTTTAAACAATGTATTATGTTATTGTACATGATACAAGAAGTGTCCCCTTCATTTCAAAAACAATAAAAAATAACTTTAAATACCACTATTATACAGGCAAAGTTACCCTTATTTTACAAAATAAATCAATTTTTCTTCTAAATCCTTAACCGCTATATTTTCTTATAGGCATCATAATATTAGAAAATACAATACCTAGAACCCCTTCATCGCATTTTTTCAAAATATTATTTTAATCTTCGTTAATTATTGATTTTACGAGAAATTGTAGATTTTTCACGCAATTCCATCTCGCTCATTTATATGCAATAGGACAAGGACCGTTGCTTATCATCTATCGCCGCCTTAATGTTAGACACTCTTATATTATCTTCTATGCGAAACGGAGTGTTGGAAGACCACCTGCTCGGTGTAGCGGTCGCGGGGAGTCGTTGGATGGAGGCAGCACGCTATTTGTGGCGTATAGGGTAGGCCCATGTTCAGCAGTGGACGGATAAGAGCTGAGATAATGGTGATGATGATGACTCTTATATTTTACCCTCACCTTATAAAAGGTAAGTAAATTACTACCAGAGAAGCCACGGCCGCCGTCCCCGGCACTTAAAAATAAATTTTCTTATATTGTCCATTAGCTAAATTTTCTTCAAAGGTAAACATTAAGGAAATCTCAACTTTGTACACCGTTTGCAAATCGGATCTTGTACGAGCCTATTCTGCTATTCCGTTTTTATGTCTCGATGCGGAATCCCAAAACCCATAGATAAGGGTCAATTCTATTATCGTTATGGCATTCCTTTACGATAGTTTCTGCGGAAGTGACCGTGTCCTTAGCAAATGTTGGGTCGAGATACAAATTTTTGACACAGTTTTTGCTGACGCGGGATCTTGCTTGGGTCATACAATAAACCTTTTACGGTTTATTTCCATAATCCTTACTAAGCTGTCCCACCAGTGGCGAATATGACAATTTCCTCGGCTACCAAAATAATTACAAACTCAGTATTTCGTTGACAAAATTAGTTTTCTTAAAAAGACCATGGAATCACGATTTTACTTGCTGTATATAATTATACCTAGAAAAGGTTGGATAAAGTTAAATAGGTAGGTACGGTAAAACACATGTAAAAACTTTGTTTTGCATTCATTATTTTGATAAAATCTTAGGATTATCTTTTGGATGAACATACATACAAACAAAATAAACCAACAATGCTACTATAGAGAACTAATTAATATACCTAAATGAGTAAAATGTATTTTGCAAATCAAATAATCGTTCTTTTTTTAGATAAAAAGCTTGGAAGGTTGGTAGGAGGAAGGTTTGAAGGGTTGAGAATTAGATGCATGGAAGAGATTGCCCATAGGCGATAAGGCCGCCCATTGTGCTACTTTAAGTTTTTCTTTGTCTAATTTTTGTTGTTATTTGTGGTGCTAAAGAGTTAAACAATGTGATTCACATCTATTATAATTATGGCTATCACTGGTGAAACAACTGTCGATTTTTTTAAAAACTCTAGCTTCTCTTCTCTTTTTTTTCTATTTAAGTGATCAAGTTAAAATATACAAGGTGTAACGGGTAAGCCCTTTAAGCCGAAAGCTGGGTTTGTTCTAAAGGTCTAGGCGATCAACTTTTGTTCTACGACTTTAAAATAAAGCTAATTAAAGTTTTAATTGTAGTAGAACAAACTAAATGAAAGGACAACATAAGGTCAATGACCTCAAACTCTGAGACAGCAGCTGATTTTCATGAAAACTTTACACTTAAAATTTTCGAAAAGTACTTCGAATTTTCAAAAGTCGTAGAACAAAAGTGGTTCGCCTAGTCGTCTAGAACAACCCCCTTTCGGCTTAAAAGGGCATATCTGGAACAAGTTGTTGATATATAATTAGGGTTATGCAATCAATCAATTAAAAAAGGTGGAGCTTCGTCCGCTACGACCCGTGTCTGTTGCAGACGTCCGATAAGAAACAGCTACTTTCTCAGTGGCAAACAGCAATAACCATGGCATTAATATCGATGTTATCGCAACGGGCCATTATCACACAATATTGATGTTGTCGAACGATAAGCGGATTAAAGGTTTACCACTTTATGAAGATTGGCAAACAGAGTGAAAGTGGTTTGACGTAATGTCGTAGGCTATAGGCTAACGGGCCAATTCTTATATGCAAATTTCTAGGTTACACCTTGGTTACACCGCTGATGTTTTAGGGGTCCGTACTCAAACGGTAAAAACGGAACCCTTTTACTAAGACTGCACTATCCGTCCTTCAGACTGACGTGCATCTGTCTGTCACTAGGCTGTAATTCATGAACCGTGATAGCTAGACAGCTGGATTTTTATAAATGAAGTGTTTTTGTTGGTGCTATAACAGCAAATACTAAAAACAAAATAAATAAACATTACAGTGGGGGAAACGTCATTTTTTTGTTTTGGAATTGGAACCCTTCGTGCGCGGGTTCGTTTCGCACTTGACCGGGTTTTTTTTCAACTCAAATTATTAACCTAATTGCTCCTAAAGTAATAAAATTCGTACTATTTAATTATGTAAAACATTTACGATCTTTGATTTGATATTTGAGCGAAATAACTAGTAGCGTTTATTTTTGTAATTATTATGTGAGACCAGTATTACAAAACGTGACTCAAGCAGCGATCTAGACTTAAAATATGGATTGTAAAATATCACTAAGCAATATATTAGATAAATAAGCAATATCTTCTATACTATAACTAATAATAAATTAAGAGAGGACAAAAAGTCTGTACATGGAAGTCAATTAAAAAAAAGTTGTGTAGGTGACTTAGGTTAATGTAGTAGAACAAAATTTTATATGTTTTAAAATTCATGTCTGTCTGTCTGTTTCTCTGTTTGTTCCTTATACAATTAAAAACTTCTGATCCGATTGAAATCTGGTTTTCAATATTGGATAGTTCTATTTTCGAGGAACCTCGTGGTATTACTTAACATCGAATCCAATTAGTAGCACCCGAATAATGAACGAAAAAGTCGACTATGCACTAAGCAAACTAGCTTTTGCTTCGCTCGCGTTAAGCCTATTTCATCACCTATTTTATCCTCTTAGGCATAGAATTTATCAAAATCCTTTCTTAGCGGATGCCTCCATCATTCATAACATCTACCTGCATGCCAAATTTGAGGCCGATCCGTCCAGTGGTTTGGGCTGTGCGTTGATAGATCACTATGTCAGTTAGTCAGTCGCCTTTGAGTTATATATATTTAGATTAGCTAGACAGTTGTTTTTTTTCTGTTTATCTCAATCCTGCTTCTTTCAAGTTTTGTCTCCTGCGACGAATCTTGATCATCGCGTCGCTGTATTTCTCTTACGATTTCTTGAAGATATTTTTGCTAATTTGACTTTTTTCTATCTTTCTAATTATAAAAAAGTGAACGTATGGGTCTCGAGTACTTTGTACTTTAAAAATTTTAAATTAAAATAATGAATAGGTATCATCTAAAAACTAGTTTTTGGCTTTTTACTTGTCTACCGACCGCATAATAGACGAGAGTTCATTTACCTCATGTTAGGTAGATACTTATTTAGTAGGTATTATACGTAACTAGGTATATAACAATTGTTAATATAATTGCTTTGCCACGAACGAACACGTCTGAACTGTTGTTAAGGGGTATGTACGAGCTAAACAGAAATCCATGTCGGGTTCATTGAAAATTGTTGATTTTTGGCGAAGGACCGGCTGCATTGCAGAAAATTGCGAATTCGATTCACCCCCGGTGCAAGTTTTTTTGATTTAAAAATGAATATTTGTTTCTGGTGTTTTCTATGAACCATGTAATTTAATTGCAAAAAAAAAGTACAATATGTTTAGTATATCCGTTGTCTAGTACGCATAGTACAAGCCTAGTGCTTCGTTTGGGGCTAGATTGCGCTGTGTGTAATATTTATATGACTAGCTGCGCCCCGCGGTTTCGCCCGCGTAAGTCTTTATCCAAAATTTTGAAATTTCTGGCATAAGATCCTCTTCCTGACCATAACAAACACAACACAAAAAGAATCGCGTTATTTTAATATCAAGGTTTTCCCAGGGTAGACTGTCAGTAAAAACAGTGAAACGTCGGAGCGGCACCATTGCTGATATTAAAAAGTAACGCAACAAAAACCGTAAACATTCTACTGACGTATAAAGGTAAAAGTTTGTTTGTAAGCATGTTTGTTACTAATCCTTCAAGCAAAAAAAGTACTGATCCGTTTATGATGAAACTTGGTACCTACGTAGATATGATAAAACTTGGTATTTAGGTATGATGGTGGATTTCTGGATTAACGTATAGGCCACTATTATCCCGATAATCCCGTGGCATCGGGACTTACGCGGTTGAAACCGTTGGTCGCGACTAGTAAAAACTAAATAGTGGTTCGGTTAATGAATGATTGACACAAACCAACGCATCAATCTCGTCCCATCAGTTCTCGTTAGTACTAATCAGTTTGTTAATTGGGAAAATTAGCTACGTTTGTTAGGCAGCTGTTTTGTAACAAAACTATTGGTTTAAAAATTCAGGTGTAGTTTTTTGTTGTGGAGTTTATTCCACATTTACTTCGAAGTAAACAGGTATCTGTCTAGTTTACTGTTATTATTTCTTATCGGTTGTGAACTGATTATGGCCATTTGGAAAGTAGCCAGTGTCAACTATTATTAATTTTTGCAAGTTATTTGCAATTTGCATCAAAACAGTCAAGTCTTCGTAGTAAAAGTCAAGTCAAGGAAGTCATTGTAAATGGTGGTTCTTTACAAGTCCATAATAATATGTTTTGTTTTGGTCTTTTCTTTCAGTACAGTACAGATTAATATGCCCCCGAAATTAAACAATTTACACGTAGGTATTTGAACTAGGTTTTACGAAAATTTAGCAACACATTTCCTCAACGCGTACCCGCCGCAATTCCTACAAAGTTTTTTAAGGTAGCATTCTCAATGTAGGTATTTTTTCGTGAAATGACAGTTTAAAAATAAATGTTCCCTCAATAAGTAAAAGAGTAATGTAGGAAGGTTTAAGAAAAAACACGACTTAGCTCTTACTTCGAGTGCAAACCCTTGAAAAATGTAGGTAATCCTGTTTTTAGGATATTTTTTCTAAAATACTTTACCACTTTTAGTCTTCTTAGTTTAGGGTTAAAAGGGTAGTCTTTTATCTTTAACTCTCGACTAAAGTTGAGTAAAGTTCTAATTTTTTTTTCGCCAAAGTTGATGAATTTTGTAGTGGGCGGTGGGCGGACGCAATGTTATGAAGAAAATCGGAATTATTTAACGCTGTGAAGAATAATACTTCATAGCCATTAGCATTCTAAGCCCTGATTCCCGTATAAACAAAATTTCATTTCAACATCATTACAAATTCAAACATTACACTCAAAATAAAATTTTGCAAATGCTATATGCAATTGGGTTGCAATCAAAACTTAAAAAATGTATAGAAAACGGCACGAAACCGACGTTTTCCAACGAAAATTTTATCGAAAAATGTCATTTGGTTTTTGACAAACGTCAAATTTGAAATTTAAGATTGACTCTAACGATATTGAAATGATGTCGACACGAATTTTTTAATAATTTTAATACAAGAATACGGAGTCTGCTTGAAAACTTAAAAAAAAACTGTAGTGTGCTTTATTTCTAAAGAAAAATGGCAGTAAATTACTATGCACTACAAATCTTGTTACATTCTTTATATCTATAAACGCGAATGTTTTTCTATATGTGACTTTGTTACTCTTTCAGGCAAGAACCGATTACGATGAAACTTGGAATATAGCTAGCTGGAGACCCGGAATAACACACAGACTTTTTATCTCGATACTCCTACGAGAACGCAAAACCGCTTTACAATTCTAATGTCCAAAATAACTTTTTAGCCGTTTAAAGTACTCTCCCGTTCAAAATACCATAAAAATTAAACCATCAATCATTTCCCCGAACATTTTCCAAATATCAAAAAGATACATCAAACCGCAGAATCAATTGAAAACCAATTCACAGATGCGCTACCTTCTACCAAACAAGATTCGATTCGCCCCTAATTTTTATTAGCACAATATTTTCGCTCAAGCACCGAAGATACAATTCTGTCTACTTACTGTAACGTAATTTACGTATTGAATAATTCATGGAGGAAGGAAAGGAGTTAAAATATACGTAGGTATACGTATGTGGCTTAGACTGAATACTTTCCAGACACCGCGCTCTGAACAACAATGTGAAACCAAGTTTAGTAATACTAAATGCATAAGTAATACGTTTCCGCGCTCAGTAAACAACTCGTTTCATAAGTCTCTATGCTCCCATTTGATTATCCCATCATTTTATACTATATGGTAGCATAGAGATTTAAGACACGAGTAACGGCTGGTTTAATCCTTAGTGCGGAAACGTATTACTCATGCTTTAAGTATTACTGAATTTGGGTTCACTTTGTTAACCGGAACGTGCTGTCTGGAAATTATTATATGGTCTAAGGCATAAGGTAGGTTGATAGGCAAATACCTACTTTTCAATATTCTACACAGTACGCGTTATATGGGGGAGTAGGTGACCGGGATGTGATTTGACATGCATTCCATGTCACTGACATTTTTAAGGTGTATTATGTAGTCCTTTTGTGTATGAGCCTTTACGCATGTTGACTTGAATTGATGGCTAGTTGAAGTGTGCCTGGTTTTAAAGGGCATATCCGCCCGTGGTTATGTATGCGAGGTAGCGAGTCTCGCTTAGTTGTCAATTACTATCAAGTCTATGCGGTTATCTGAAGCGGTTATGTTAATTTTCAGTGTGAACATTGACTCATATCCTTTGTTTACAACTAAGAGAGGTTCACAATCCGACTGAGTCACAGGTTATGGTGGCGTCTACCTTTTTGTCTCTCCTATTATCTGCTATCAGTCTTTCGGTTATGATCAGATGTTGTGTAGGGAAATGACGGGCAGAGTGGTCTTTCTTCACTAAGGAAGATTCATTAAAAATGTCAGTGTATCAACTGTATGATATGCTTCCTCCGAAACCTTTTTTTAATTCTAGGTTCGACAAGTTAGCTTGCCAGTAAGTTTGAGTGACTATTTAGTTTCTCTCTATATAACTATTGTTACACGCGCCCATTCTCTAACGCAAGACATCGTCGCAAGGTGCCGGTCTGGTGGGTAGCGGATCACGCCATCCGTACTTTGTGGTAAAACGCTCGACCAGTACGAACATTTTTGAAAACTAGAGGACAGCTATATCAAAATAATATATTTGTCAATAAAATGTTGGACATCTGTCAGCCGTCCCATTGCGGCTCATATTTTACTGTATTAAATTCTGTAAATAAACGATTGATTGTCACTTACCTAACTATTATCAATTTAACACAAATGTTTAACACTATATAGTTTAGTCTATTTAGTCTCTCTATATAACTATTTATATTATGCTAAACTTAGCATATACTTTTTTAATTCTTCTTGTACGTACGGTATAGATTAATTAGATTAGGAATTCCCTAGTTTGTCCACCTGAACAGAAAATCGGTCACTCGTCCTTTGAACTTTGCCCTTTGCCTGCCATTGCCGATGATACAAACTTCCTACTAGTCTGTTACATTTTCATGTCAAACTCATTAAACTTTTCGATGAATTTTGAAACAGTTAAAAAATAAACTTTTCAAGCGTCCACGATTTGTACTCTTTTATTTCCGGCGCCTTAATCTCAAATTGTTGTTTTTAAATTGTCTTACCTCGACGGTTCGATGACGTATGTTACAATATTCTTGGTCACAAGGAGACTCATAGTCATATGACTTGGACTAACAGTTGACACGGATAACAAGTCCGAAAATGCTTTTGATGATAAATCAATATATTAAATAACACCGAATCACTTCCTCAGAAAATTCCATCCATCGTGTCGATTGCAGTACACCAGATAGCTTGTTGAGGAATATCGGAGTCGTGATACGAAATATGACTATCATTTCACGATTCTCATCACGCGCCTTTCAGAGACATTTATAAAATGCCAGCTGCACATAAAGTCAAGTACGTACTGGGGATTCCGGGGCCTTGGACTGGATTTGAGTGGGCTCTAATATAGTCAACATTTCCTTTGGTTAATGGAGAGTAGGTCAAGAGTTCCTGTTTTTTCTATGAAGTATTAGGTAAATGGAAAAGCAACTGTCGTTAGGTTGACATGACGTTGACGATTGCCTGTAGTTTGGGGACCCAACTAGTGTTATCATGTTTCAGTATATGTAAAAAACTGAAAGTCCTCGGAGATTTCAAGATTTTAAGGCTCATTTACATTCTCCACACTTAAACTTTAGATCTAGTGTAGATACAGGCCTGGGCTTAACTGACAATACGAAGTGACAGAAGGCCTACCTGTGGAAGCTTCATTTGCAACTCCTTCGGAAACTACGATTGTCGACGGAACCCTGCCTGATTGTATGTATTTATTTGTAGGCTGCTGCTGATTCAGGCAACTGATACCATTATCTTGCAAATCATTAATAACTAAGCGAACACTTTGTGCGATTCTCAGACATCATAATCATGAATTGATGTTGCACGTCAGGCATCTATTCTATAACTATTATGCCTCAGCTCTTTTAATTTTTCCTCGAAAACTGTTTAATATAAAACCAATATTTTAATTTAAAAAAAAAAACAAAGCATAGTTAGATCATTATAGGAACCAATATCATCTGGTCGTCCGATGTTAAAGAATAGAATAAGATTAGATAAATACATACACATTTACGACCTCATGTATATTTTATGCAGGTCGTAAAGAAGACAATCGCTCCACGACCAGAAGAAAGCAATAATAACGAACATAATAAAACAAAATATATAAAGTAACAATAAAATCAGATAGACCGCATCGAATAATAACCCCTAACTACCAACTAGTAATGACACCTTAATCCGAACCAGACAGCCTACCGTAAACATAGTCCCAACACATTACAATCAAAACCCAGCATTGGTATTCAGTTCACATACGAGTTTGTTTACTCAGGTTCCTAAGTTCAGAGGCTTTTGTTGTCTCTGCTTCGATGCTCGATTCCACGGTTAAATTTCTGTTTGTATTATAAAACTTTTTGATTACCAACCTCTTTTACGAAATTAAGTTTGAAAGGGTTGATTAATTTGTAGGTGTGAGTTCTGTGAACTCTCTTTCTGCTATTATAATTATGTATTTGTTTTATACGACTCATTTTAATAATATGCTAGCGTAAGCGGCTTAGTCAAAAATTTGGAGATTTTCAAATCATAAGTCAATATTTTATAGTTAAGCTTGCTTTATTTGTAATCAAGTGATCACATCATAAAGTTTACTACTACCTTCCTTCCTATACAATAAAGCTATCATCATAGTCCTATCCAAACGCGATTGTAATTCGTTGAGTACTTTTAAATAATTATTACACAGATAATATTTGGATATTAGTTTTAAGACTATAAATATAATACTAATGTCTGTTTTTAATTTACTTTCAATACCTACTTTTGTGTTTTTTTCTACATAAAATAATTGGCTATCTTAGTGCTATCCTAGCTATCTATCTAATCTATACAAGATGTAATAGTTATGCCCATTTAAGCCGAAAGGGGGTTGTTCTAGACGTCTAGGCGAACAACTTTTGTTACCCTTAAAAAGGACTTACCCGTTACACCTTGTGTGATGGAAATGACGTCCTGGGAATATCAAATGTTTGTAAGAACAGACACTAATGCGTCAATGTTAACTACAAAATACTGACACTACAAATATTCCAACTTCGTTGTCTATTGACACAATTGTCACTCTACTTGGATCATGCGAGTATTAGTATCGGTTTGTCCAAAGCATCACTTCAAAAGGAAAGTGGAAACGTATTGAAATGGAAGTGAGATTAAAATAGATTCCACAATCCACATGGTGTTGTACTATCTTATGAAAGTGAACGTGGGAAATGATGGAGGTTTTTTGCAACGATTAATCGTTTGCAGATTAGGTACGTGTGAATGGAATTTATGAATGTTTTTTCTTGCTATAAATACAAAGTCATTTGCTTTAGAACTACTGTAAAGTCGATTTAATCTTTGCATAAACACAGTATTTATTTTGGTGTTTATTTATGTGTTTAATTTCGAGTTCGCTGACAAATAAGTACAGTATTTTCAGGTATACATTTGGAAAGACCTATTCTGAACGCAAACCTCTAAGACTTGATTTGACTTGCGCAGCTTATTAGCCATTTAAGCTAACAGGAGTTCTCGACATTCTGTATTGACATTTGCGAATCCGTGCTAGCTAATCTGGAGTAGTTAGTTTGATGTAAATGTGCAATCCAGCCTTAGTCAATCTCAACATAAGGCTGCTTTCCACCAGAGAAACACAATGATAACTAGCAATAGAGCTGCGTTTCTTGACAACAGTTAGCGTAGCTTAGCGCTTCCCTGTGGAGACTGTTTAGTAGAGAGAGGTTAAGTTAATGTAGCGGTTCTATCTCCTTCTTTCTCGTGTCAAAGACTCTAAATGTACTTTGCCCATAACTTGGCGACGGATACAGCATTATCAGAAGCTGTTTTCAGGTCCTCCGCCGAACAACTAGTTCTAGAGGTTCTATTAGTTCATAACATATTATTATTTCTGGTGAAACGCAGCCTAAACAACGGCAGGGCGTTGCCATAACAACCAAAGGAAATCTAATTTACCTACGTACCGAGAAATATTAGGTTTTCTCCAGTCTTCCACGCATCGTTCAAGCTGATATTCATTCCCGCTCCATGTCCCGCCTAACAAAATAGAGAGATAGATAACCCAACCCAATTCGGGAGTACCGGAGTCGCACGATGTCGAGGTCATTCGTAACCCACGTGATCCGCTTGCGAATTACAACGTTTAGGATCGACTTAGACGAGGGACAAATGGTATAGATCTACAATAAAAACTACTGAACAGATTATGATGTAATTTGAAGATCTGAAATTGGTAGAACATAGGCTACTTTGTCTGTCGATATTCCTACGGGAGCTATTGCTGTTAGTTAGATAAAACTCTTAATTTTTAATTTACTTTCAATACAATTGGATGCAAAAATTTTACGTAACTGATTGTATTTTCCACTAGCGATGCTCTAGGATTGAATTCGAATTAATGTTTTTTAATTAGACATTGTTATGTGGCAGGCGTCATATTTTCTTAATAGTCCTCGTCAAAGCGGTGGATTGCATTTTATAGTGTCGACAAAGAATATCGTATATTCGAGGTACAAATCACACCTCCCAGATTGCAATTTATGGCAGCTCTCATGTTGGCTTAGGCTCCGCACACCTTCTAAAAGCTCAGAGCTCCTTAACCCTGAGGTACTGAACTTCCAAAGATAGATTGCAGGCGAATACAGAAATGCCACTTAAAATTTGAGGGGCATTTAAATAATTGAGCAATGAGAATCAGCTTCTAAATTTAAAATTAGTATGGAAACTTTTGAGTTTGAAAGCTGCTTAATTGTTTAAGTAAAACTGAAATTGTGAGTAGCGTTTCTGTACATATTCGACCGTGTGTGTTTCGAAATTCCCATTAATTATTTAGGTACCTTTTAGTTTCTTCTTTTCGTGTGTGTGGCTCACCAGTGTTAGAAATTTCAAGTCGCCCGAAGGTCTCTAACTTGACCTAACTATCCTCGGGTTAGAAGCTTTGGGATATAAAAATCCCTCGTCTGCACAGACGCTTGTTCCGAATGAATGGCTCTGATCTAGTCTTTTGCCCTCTGACACTTGTACTTTCTTTTGGTCTATTTATTCCGTTTAAGAAACGGGCTTAATAATTCTTGATTTAAGGCTTATTATTAATCAAGGTAGTGAAAGAAGGTTTATATAACTCGAACTTCCAGTTCTACTGAACCGATTTTTGTGACAATATAAATAACAATTAAAACAAGATTTTTTAATGTTACTCACATGTATTATTTAACATTTAAACAATATAAAAAAGGGAAGAAAAATTGTTTTTGAAAACCACGATCATTTGAAATGAGTGGTCATCCCCCATTTTTTGTTTTATGAACCTACGATTTTTTGGCCTAATCATAAATAATGTTTTTATACTTAAGAGTATCGCCATCGGTACATTATCGCAATTCGAACAATTCTCAGTTTACACAAACTATCAGTACGTACAATTCTAAAATTGGTACATTATCTCAATTCGTACATGTACAACTTCTTAGTACATAGCACCCCACAGAGTTACACCGTGCAAAGGCGGACACAGGACATGACGAATCTGTATTTTCTTATTACCTACGAAACAAGTGCTAAACAAATAAATTATATTACTAGAACTAAATTATATTACTTAACTTAGCATTCTACTAGTAATATAACTTCTTGTGCTAACATACGTCCACAGTACAATGCCGGCATCGACTTTGACAACCAAATGACGTAAATCATATTCCGAGTGTTAATCAGTTGATCAAATTCCATGTGGGCAGTTGATACTTGATATGGAATAATACATCAATTGAGAGAACATTATATTATCACGATTTAAATAAGTAAATACCAATTAATAGAACGTCTACTTGCTTAAGCTTAAGAGCATATAACTGTCATATTTTTTACCATAATTGCTCCTTGTAATTATCTGTAGCTTGTTAATGTCTTTCGGAATATTGTAGATAAAGATCGGATACCTACTCTTTCTCCATTCCAACGTAGTCGACTATGTCTTCCCTGGATAAAGACATTAAAGACACAAATTTATGCCATAAAACCTTATATCTGCCGTGGATACCTATGCCCTTAAGGGTCATGTAAGAAATTGACATAAAACAAAGCCAGTTAGTGAGTAAGTAAGGTAGGTACAAGAGTATGTTTGTTACTCCTTCGCAAAAAGTAAGTACTGAACTCATGCAATTACACGTGATATGCAGATAGTTGAAAATTGAGATTAACAGCCTTTAGGCTCGATATTTCCACAGCAGCGGCCAAAACCACGGGGCGCAGCTAGTTGAATACATATATTTACCACTTTGAATTAAATAGATAACATCTTGGTTTTTAAAACCTATAACAATAAGCTTAATATCTGATCCAAATATGGTGGTAACCCATACGGACCTCAAGGGCAAAGACTTTGAACAAAAACCTCGACAAAAACTAGACAGGTCGTTATATTTTTTGTCAATTTCATGGTTAGATCTTTGTAATAAATAATATTTCAATGATTTAGTTCGAACGAAACGTATTGATAAATTGCTTACGATATTTCATAAACCGTTTTAGGTCCCGATTTAATGGGTTATCGGGATAGTAATTGATATTGAACTATTCCAAGATTCTAGTTATATTCTTACATAGGTTCATCGACTATCGGTTAAGCAGTTTTTGAGAAGAGCTCTCAAATGTACCTAAACGCGATCGAGAGCCAAACTTTTAATTATATGTGCTGCAGTTAAAATTCAGCTTGACTTGCAAAATTGATAATAAAAACTTACATATTTTTAGAACACCTTTGACTGATTAGTTAAAACTTTGAATAAAATTTCAATGTTTCATTCAAAACGGTCAAGTATTAGGAAAAAAACAGTTGGATTATAATTCTATTCTACTCATATTATAAACGCGAAAGTTTAAATGTATGTTTGTGACTTTGTTACTCAATCACGCAAAAACTACAGAACCGATTGCGATGAAACTTGGAATCTGCAGCAGCTGGTGATCTGGAATAACAAATAGGAACGAGACTTACGCGGGAGAAACCACGGGGCGCAGCTTTTATAATAACTTTATTTAGTCACGCGAAAATGAATTTTCGAAAGTCAATTTATTTGAAAAAAGCTGCCGCCATATTGGTTCGAAGTGCTTCACTCACAAACAAAATGTTAAGAACACAACGGGGACCTCGATTCCGGCAAACACTCGTACCCAAAATAATAACTTCTACTTGCACAAATATCAAATATTTGACCGAGCAAATGGAATTATACCCAAGTTGCTCTTGGAGAACTGACTCGCAATAATATTTATCTGAAAATATTAAAATCCACTTATAAAAACTAACAATTTTTAAGAACTAACTACATAGCCATAGTTAAAATGTAAGTAGTTCAATCGTCCCAATGTCTAAACTACCGTTGGGCCCAGTTTACTATTATCAAAGGCGAAAGGGTACAAGTGGTCCCTCTGTCCCAGGTTCGAGGTGGACGACTTCACCCCTAACCCCATGTGCTACATTATATAATCTTATATAATATATAAAAATGAATCCCTTTTTCCCTTGGTCACGGCATCACGCATGAACGGCTGGACCGATTTCGATAATTCTTTTTGCGTTATATTTGTTATGATCAGGAGAAGGTTCTTATGGAAAAAGTGCTGTACCAATCTTGATAATTACACGTGGCTGAAACCGCAGGGCGCAGCTAGTATATTATATAAATCTTTATGTAACACGGCAATAAAAAACCTAAATTCCCGTGACAGAAAAATTATCCTACACATCCGTTAGACGTTGGGGATAATCCATGCTTCTGACATCACCAATAATTTATGATAGATGAGAGTCCCCCGAATAATGACCGGTCTTTTTACGAATTCAGCTTTATTATAACTAAGTAATTATCCGATTTATTGGCTGGAGACTTTTGACGGGTTTCAGTAATGAAGCGTAATTCTTTTATAGGCAATTTATCAACTTTTCTGTCACGTCAATTTAGCTTCTTTGTAGGTAATAAAATAATGTGGAAACGTCCATTGGTAAATACTTGTCTTAATTTAAAAGCACAATGTCCGTGTCCTGATACTTGAGTCGATGCAGCAACTAAAGAAGACTAAGGTACCTATACCCTTGGAGACAAATGTAAGCGTGCTACATCTTAGACTGCACAGTCACTATTCATCGAATGAGATAATGTTTAAACCTTTAAGATTCCTAACGCGAGCGAAGCGGAGTTCTTACATGAAAGACCGTTTTCATAGCGCGAAAGGGTTCAAAACAATCATTTAAATATGAAATCGTTGTATGATAATTGATTAACTAACACATTAATGACTGCGCTCCGCTCGCAGTCGGAACCCGGTTTTAGAGCAATGTTAGCATTAAAAAGTAGATAAACCAGTCAACTACAAACAGTCAAATGTAACCAATTTAAGGTCAAAATATTCAATATCTAGGTGAAGGTGAATGTTACGAATATTTTACATTAATCAAAACAATTTTATGGCCAATTTGACCATAACAAATAATTAAAAAATGTGTATACTTATTTGGTATGTTAACTTGACGTGGCGTGGGTGTTGAACGATATTATAAGTTATTTTTAGTATTTTGGTATAAATAAAATAGATTATTTACAAATCGAAATAATATATAACTTTGATTTTTATAACAAATATTTTAACCGGACTGTGACGCAGAAGGTTGTGGGTTCGATTCCCGCCCAGAACAAATATTTATGCTAACCATAAATGATTGTTTCTGGTTCTGGGCGTATTCTATGTATCATGATATGTATGTATTTACAAAAAAAGATATATGTAGTATATCAGTTGTCTAGTACCCATAGTACATGCCTAGTTCTTAGTTTGGGGCTAGATAGTGCTGTGTGTAATGTCGTGCAATATTATTTATTAATTATTATTTATTTTACAGCCTCTTAGTAGGTAATAATAAGCGTCTCTGAGGAAAATTGCGAACTTTGCTACAACACTTAAAAACGAAATGAGAGCCTACACGGGATTAGTGAATAATGAATACCTTATGCTTTGGACCATGATGACCCATTGGACATGTCGGTTTCCTAACTATGTCTATTTCGGGATCACATGACGTCGGTGCTAAGTTTTATGTGGTGGCGTGCATTGGTTGTTAAGTGATTCGTATCAGTAAACATACAGGAAAGTGGTTTATAGGTGTTACACTTTGCTCGCACCATGCTATTTAATATTATGCAGTAGGTGCAGTAAAATGTAGATTTCCTATTGTTACTCCTTAATAAAGAATATCTTAATTCAACTCACGGCGAGACGGCGGTATGCTATTGATTTCAATAGGTATGCATGTTTTATTGTACGATATCCTAGTAGAATAGTAACAGGTAAAGTAACGCATTTATAATCTCTTCAGAGGCTTTTAAGGCCTTGTGTCGTCGTAGCGTCGCAAAATCCCTTAAGGACTACCGCTTATTCTATAGTTTTTCAAAAGCAATTCGTGGTGATATGGCGATGCGTTTCCGCCTGGACTTTAGCCCGTGTATGGCTCTAGCAGATCGTCCTCTGCCAACTAAACTACGTTGGTATATCTTACCTAGCTAATTTTATTCAAACAAGTAAACTAAGCTGGCATAATTTGCGTTAGACGCATATGTCTTCTAATATGCGTAGCTGAGTTAAACTTACTTGGTTTAGTTGACGTTGGACGAGCTCATGTTGAAGAAACTGGCTTTCATTACCAAAGCTATATGTATACGGTTATGTAATACGTATATAGGTAGTATATCCGTTGTCTAGTCACCGTAACACAAGCTTAGCAGCTTACCATGGGGCTAGATGGCGCTATGTGTTGTTCACGGAATTTATTTATTGGTATACATACACGATCTAATAGGATGTGACTAATATTTTGCGACTAGTCTTCCATGTTCCTAGTTTTGGGAAAGCCATCGCATTTGGTAGGTACGCGAATTGTCTCTTAACATACCAAACTACAATTCCCATTGTGTATTCTGAGCATATGAAAGCTCTTGTTTATTTGAATACTATTCATATTATGTAGGTAAGGCAATATCGATGCCATAACGTTTTGCTCAATCCAACCACGCACCCACAAAATCTAGCCACAGCTTCCTTCATTTCTATCAAAAGATTTCCTATCGTATTTACATAACAGATATAAAATTCGTATATCGAATATCCTAACCTTTTCATGTTCGGTCAACATTTAGTTGGTATATTTTCTAGGAAAATAACATATACGTCTACTGTAATAAACAAGAAGTAGACTGGATAGAAGTTATCATAGGAAAGTTCGCTGCCATAACGAAAAAAAGCTTTGAACTAATATAAGTACCTAGTTTCGGTCGTGTTTTATTTCTGTTTCGATAGTCTTTTGTATCTGATTCGATCGTTTTATGTTTAGTAACGACTTATTGTTCTTTCTGTTTTGATCGTTTGTTTTTGTTTAGATAGTTTTTTGTTTTTGATTCAACCGGCTTATGTTTTTAATTTTGTTCGTCTATTCTTTCAGTTCTGTTTCTATATTCTGCCGACAAACTGCTGCGCAGTTTGGCAGAAGTAGTGTAAAATTAAGTATTAAATGTTGTGGTTATTAAATAATAAATAAATAAAAATAAAAAATCGATCGATTTTCTTTTGTTTCTGTTTCGATCGCTGATTGTTTTTGTTTCAATAAAGTAAAGCAGGTACTCGTGGTAAAAATACATTCTCAAAATTATTCAACGTTTTTTTTAAATCGTTTTTGATTCCATTTCCAATAACATTAACATTTCTTTATCCAACCGCCCAAAGCAATAAAAGGCTATACCTACTATGCCTTATACTATGAGAACCAATATCGTGCGATCACGTAGATGGCCCGTTTCGCTGCCGTTCTCATTTCAATTAATTCAGTGCATAACTATTTTTGCGACACGTTTCTTTCTTCGAGTTTTTTTTCCTTCTAGAAAGTAACCTAGATTGATTTCTAGGTAGTACGGTGATGCTTTTTTAAATGTATTTGTTATGTCTTGGCGCAAAAAAGTATATTTAAATCAAATCAAACCAACTTCAGTTACAAAACTAATAATGACTGAAGTAAACTCGTTAAAAAAGCCAGATTTTACCGTTTGATGAAGATGGCTTTAGAAACGATGGATTATATACCACTAGCTACTAATATGAAGAAGTTGCATCTACCTAAAGTTACTGTCAAACCGTCGATCAAAACGATCGAAAATAAATACACACCTACCTAAGTGAATCGAAACAAAAACAAAAGACGTTCGAAGTGAGAATAATAAACAATTGAAACAAAAGTTGTTCATCTTTACGATCGATTTTTGTCTTTAATTTTAGTTTTAAGTTGTTTCCTCAGAAACAAAAGACAATCGAAGTACAAAACAAATAACGATCGAATCGCGAACAAATGAAGATCGATAACTTTTCGTCTTCTGAGATCGTAAGTGACTCAAAATATCCGCCGGGATTCGAGCCCATTACCTTTGTAATTAAAGTCGAATTTCCAATAAAACAGCACCACTAAATAGTCAAATAGCTAAATTTTCGCAGGTAAATCCTACTAATATAATAGATGCGAAAGTTTAGATGTTTGTTTATTTGTGTTGCAATTACGCAAAAACTACTGAACGGATTGCGATGAAACTTGGTACGCAGATAGTTGAAGATCTGGATTAAAACATAGGCTAAGTTTTATCCCAATAATACCGCAAGATCGGGACTTACGCGGTTCCAACGGCAAAGCGTAGCTAGTGGTGAGGTGAATAAGATGAATGAATTCATTCACGTCAACGATAGGATGTGAATGTAATAACTTTTTGTATTTTAATGTGCGTGTCCATTATTCATACGGTATCTTTATGAAGCGTCACAAAAACATGTGAATTGTTCATGATATTACGCATTTTTGTATCTTTTATTACTAGTGTAAGATGATTCAGACGACTATTTTACTCTTTATTAGGGTTCTTTGCCTTAAAGGGGTATTTGGTACTAAGACTCAGCTATCCAACAATTTTAGCTCACCGGATTAGCAAGCTGAAGTGGCAGTGGGCTGGCCATATTAGCCGTAGAACCGACAACCGTTGGGGTAAACGAGTTCTAGAGTGGAGACCGCGTCTCGGCAAACGTAGTGTAGGACGTCTTCAGGCACGTTGGAGCGACGATTTGCGCAAGACGGCTGGCACAAACTGGATGCGAGAAGCCGAAAATAGATCTAGGTGGCGTGCAATTGGAGAGGCCTATGTCCAGCAGTGGACTGCAACGGGCTGGTGATGATGATGATGATTGATGACTCAGCTATCCGTCCGTCTTTTTATCTGTCACCAAACTGTATCTCAAAAACCGTGATGACTATAGATAATGAATTTTTCACATATGATTTATTTTTATTTCCACTATAACAACAATTACAAAATTTCTTGTATGGTTTTCGCGATATTGTATTATAAAACACTTTATTTACCGGGTTTAATAGCGACGCATCTAGTCAACCTTGTAAAAGATGGCGAAAACTCGGTCGTTTAAAAATCATGAATAAAACGCGTAATTTGTAATTAATTGTTTTTTTTCGGTAAATAAAAATTGTTTTTGCGTTTTATTAACAACTAGCTGCGCCCCGCGGTTTCACCCGCGTAACTTCCTATCCCGTAACGTTAATGATCCCTCACGTATGTCATACCAGGTGTTGCTTAACGATCATTCAAAGTACTATATAATATTTCTACCTCTAAACCAACCCTGTACCAAGTTTACGAATATCGGGTCACCTGCTCTTTTTCACCCATCACGTATGTTGTACCAAGTGTTGCTTAACCCGTACGATCATTCAAAGTACCCTATATATAACACAATTTTATTACCGCTAAATCAAATAGTTACAAAAATAATATTAAAACTAAAATAAAACTAATTACTTAAATTAAAATTAAACTAATTAAAAACTAAACTATATCTAAATCAGCTAAACCCTTGGTGGAGGGAAAAGTGGCCAAAATGCTGGCTGCATTGCCCCGTTGTATGCAAATACTTATTTTTTGGGCAAAATACAAGCCAGCATTCGGCGGCCTTATTACCTATCTAGCAATAGCCAAACAATAGCAAAAATTGTGCAATAATCGCTTCAAAACCGCAAATTCGTATTATGTATCAGCAAAAACCGAGCCATAACAATTTAGTGCCAGTGCTGCCTCTACCGAACAATTGAAGAGTTAAAAAGTGCATTCAATCGTTTAAAATTCTATACACTTGTCAATTTTTTCGTATTACGTATGACTTTGGCAGCAGAGCGATAGCGATCGGCGGGCAATTTGATATGTCAAATTAGCAATAACAAAAAAGGTTATTGTTTATCAATTGCTTTGCTATCGCTGCGTATTGTAAAGTTTTATTGTACGAAATTCGACATGGCACGTGCTGTACTGTTGTTAGAAGCATTATATATCGAGTAAAGAAGAGCTGAAAGCACAAACACTTCAAGATTAAGGCGTAATCCCCGTGACCAAGCTAATGAATTGGAGCTCTGCGACTTTGAGTTCAGGGCCCACTATAGACTCAGCTGAAGCCCTACATAGCTCACTCAAGAAGAAGGACTAAAATCAGTGTCGAAAATAAGGTAGAAAAGTTCTTGTCTAACTACTTACGTAGTTCATCGTCATCCATCATAAGAGTTGTGACTTAACAATTCTTTGCATTATAGATTCTCACGGCACTATCTTTTTTTTGCCACGGGTTGTTATCAAAAGCCTGAGGGTATGAGTTACCTCCATGTTCTCAGCCATGCTAGCGTATCCAATCTAACAATCCTAGAGTACCTACTTGTCAAACATAATATTTGTTTTCCTCAAAAACATCACAAGAGAGAAAGTGATTGATGTGATTCAATGTTCTTAAAATAGTATAAACTGTTTGTGTCATAGTGTTGCATTATAGTAGGTGGATATGATAGTAGTAACCTAAAGTATTTCATTTTGCATAATAAATCAGTGAAAACTAGTGCTTATACTCAATACCCCACAGGTTGTATTTTATGTCATGTGTAATCAATCACAATAATTTTGTTTTAGTTTCTTCGACAAATTTGGTTTCCTAGGAGTTTTGTCAATGCAGCCCGCATTGATGGCACTCATGTGGCTTTAATTAGGCCAACGGAGCATGAAGAAAGATTTTTTTTAACAGAATACATATTATCCATTCAAGAAATGTTCATTTGTAAGTATTTTTGTTCATTGAGTGTACTAACAATATCTTACCCCAAACTACACTTGCAAAATGGGAGCCCCAGATGAATAAATAGAATACATAATAATCAATTTACATATACTTTTGAATTTGTACATGTCGAAATTAAGACAGAGAACAAGTTGTATGTAAACCATTATTATTCATTAAGTACTTGTACTAATATTTGTTCTACAGTAGGCATCAAACCCGCTACCATCTATGTTGCAGGCGGGTTATTCTTGCCTCAGTACACAAGTTGTTCATAATAATTTTCTCTTTTCAGATTTGTGAAAGTGTTCTAAACATTATGTATGACTGTAGATGCTACATTTGGTGGAGCTATGCATAATGCTTATATTTGGAGAATGTCTGAAATACAAAGCCATGTCCAAGACTTGCATAACAGAGGATAAGTCGTCTGACTACTTGGTATAGTACTAACTACTTCAGTATTGAATAGATTAACATAAATAAATGAAAATACATTGGTTAAAATTTAAATTTACAGGTGATTCTGGGTACCCTTCAAGGCCATGGCTCTTTCTAGTTGTGAATGCTGAATCTAATAGCGCTGATAAATATTGCACCAACATCCACTGTCGAACCAGGAATACAGAAGAATGTTGCTATGGTGTTTTTAAAGTTCAGATGTGATTTATTGCAAAAATTTAATGTAGGACTCCGAGCAGAGAGTGCTACTACATCTCGTCATCTTGCTCATAAGTGCAAGATGTATATATTGATATAATAAAATGTTTTAATTTCAATCCAATATTGTATAATAAAGTTATGTAAGTGTAGTTTTAGTAAATAATAAAACTAAATTGCTTAGAAATCTTATTTCTGAATATTATCTTCCAAGTTCCCATCTATCTCCATACCAAAATTTATCAAAATCGGTTCAGTACTTTAGTGAAAGTATAGCAAACAGACTGTAGTTATCTTTATAATACTAGTGTAGACTTTGTAGATAGTAGAGCATTTCTAAAGTCAGTACATTTGGTGTCTGTTATGTTTTAACAACTTATTTGCTGAACCGATTTTGATAAATATTGGTATAGATAGATCCCACTGGATACTGGCTTACGTGGGTGAAACCGCAGGGCACAGCTACTAAGTAATAAATAAACGCAATTTTAGGTTAAAAATTAAAATTGGACATTGTGGTGTAATGGTATTTTTATTTATCCTTAAGCATCACCAGCAATGCCTTGATATTGTTTGACTGCTGTCGCACAATGTCCACCAGCTGGTGTGTCAGGTCAGCCTGTGCCCGTCCTGTCTCTGCTTGTGCCCGGGCTGACTGCCATTATGAGAGCAGCATTTGCCAGCTTAGTTTCAGCCTCAGCTCTGCTCTTTTCCAGTTCCATTACCCAATGGGAGTTGGATTCTGGATGGAACTGTAATAAATAAGGGTTTATTAATTAATTTAGCTCTACAATTACTTCATACAGATTCATCGATACACAGGTAAGTTGATTGCTTTCTCACTTTTAGTGTTAGCTGTTCTAGTATGTGAGGCTTTGAGCCGACGTCGATTAGCAATCGGCCGAGTGACAGGACTCCCCATTCCTGTAAAAATAAATAGAATAAAATTGATTTTCATTAAATCATGAAAACATATTTTATTTAATGAGCCTGTTGGAATTTAATTTTTCAATATATAATTACCAGAAAATATTGTACCAGTTTGTAGTGTTGTCTCTCTCATTGTAGTATCTGTGAGGCTCTGTGCATATCGACACCAGACACTGCCTGTTCTTCAATTATTGCCTAGACTTTCTTGTCCACTTCGGGAAGATTATCTTGGCTACTTAGACTACCACCAGTACCCAAATCTTCCCGCTTCCGTTTGGACAATCTTGTTTTGCTCTTCTGCTTGAGGTCAGCCCAATACTAAACAAACAAAAGCAATATAAGCAATTTTTATGCAGAAAAGCAAAGAAATTAACAAATTAGGGAAGCTTAATTTTTTCCATCGTTCGTCAGATTTAGTTGATCCATTGCCAAAGGAGTTGGAGCTTCTTAGCAAGGTCCTTCTACTGCTTATCTACTTCTTTAGACCGCGCCCCAAGGCCTACTCCTTTGGCTATTGTTTGATTGTCGGCTAGAAAATCCAACAGCACGTCCATTTGGTCGATGGATACTTTGTTCGTCATCTGAAAGACGACACATTCAGTCAAAAGTTTTATGCACTATTTCACTAGATTTTTAATTAATGTAACATATTTCCATAAACTTACATTGCAAGAGAATTTGATCACCGTAAGTTACAACTCAATTTGCTCATCACTTGAACACATAACACGAGAATGCTAAAATCACAACCTTTAAAGGGATCGAGAATATTGTAACCACATAAGTTTTTTCATTTTACTTTACACAAAAAACCAAACTATTTGGGGCAATAACATTTCAAAACTCGTCATTTTCCCATTCCAATAGTTCTTCTTATTGCTACTTGATTGTTGTGGCGCTAGTGTTGCAGCAATAACAAAGCAAAAAATGCATTAAAACCATCAACAAGCCATTGGCGCGCGATCACATACGTAATACGAATTTTTTTGACGTTCAGCAATCGATTGCGCGTCGATCGCGCGATAGCTGCGCAATTATTGCTGATTGCTAATTTTTAGGTAATAAGGCAGCCGGTCACCCGATGCCTCCACCAAACGTTTAGCTAGCTCTCTGTACAGCTCCAGAGCGGCCGACCCCCACGGACCTAAAGTCTCCACCCCAAACGGCACAAATACGTAACCTGAATCTAGATTACTATATTTGTGCCGCTTGAGGTTTTCAGCTTTATCAGCGGCAGCTCCTGCCCGCGTCGTGGTCACTGGAAGATGGGTAGGAGCCAGCGTATCCACACATGTGGCATCCCAAACTAAAGGCCTACCCATCTTCCAAGGAACGAGAGTCATTCCGTCAGGTCTCTTGCCGTCGTCCCGCAAAAGACCGTTGGGTTCCAACATTGACGGAACGCCTGCACTAACAAAGGCCCGACGGATGACATCGTTCAGGCTGGAGTGCCGCGGTATCCTGCCCGCACTCTTTTGGCAGGATAGTCCGTGGTGACCGAGCCGGTCTACTGTATCTCCGCAACTACACAGGTAAGGAGCTGTACAGGCAGCACCTACGCGAAGAGATGCGGCCAACCGAAATGTGTTGTTATCTAAAAGATTGCCAATATTACGGGATGGTAGCGCCTGTAACCAAAGCCCCGATTCCCATCGCGCGACGGCATGTAAACGAGCACGCTCTGCAGAAAAACTTGATGTCAATAAAAGATCATCGAATTCTAGTTTGCAGAGCGGCTCGTCCCATTGCCTCTGAGACGTGGGGGCCTTGGGTAAAGACTCTGTTAGGCAAGCTCTTTTCCAGCTTTCTGTGGCTTCAATTAAATAACTTAACTGGCAATTTGGAAATATAGGTTCTAAAATGGTGTGTACTAAACTCGACGTACTGTATATTGAAGACAAGAAAGCTGGCAATGATACACTAGAAATTTTGCGAATACCGAGACCTCCAAACCTCGTGGGCAGTGTGGCTTGCCGCCAAGCGCGATCGTCCAAAGATGTATTTAAGATGGTGGTGAGTGTTTCTCTTATGATATTGTCCAGCTGTTGTATAAGCAAGGGATGTTTCCAAAGCTGACAACATCTAAGAGAATACATGAATTTTGGCACGAAAAGACAATATCTTATAATAAAAAAAGCCACATGCATGTTAATTTTTTGGAGGCGTTCCGAAACAGAAAGAAAATTTTGAATTTTGTCTTCTACAAAATCTTGTAGGGATTCGTCTAGAATCGGTGATCCTAAGAGGCGAAGTGATTTTTTATTTAGTAATTTTATATTTGGTGCTATTTTGTTAAAAAGTGTCAATACGTTTTTTTGAATTACATTATTCGGAACAAAAATTTCACATTTTGAAAAATTTAAAGTAAGGCCTAAATATTTAAACTCCGAGATAATTAATTTTAGATCATTGTATACAGTGTTGAAATCGCCTCCTAAAGTTCCGTCATCTAGGTACCACACGTTAAATTTTGACTCTAACTTTTTAATGGTCGGATGAATAGCTATACTAAAGAGAGCCGGCCCAAGGGGGTCACCTTGTTGGCACCCTACTTCCGAAAGGATAAGGTTGTTTTTGTATGTTAATTTTGTAGGTTTACCGTAGCATTGCCAAATAAAACCAAAAGCACTAGGAATTTTGTCTTTAACTTGTTGTAGAAGAACGTTTCTGTAAACAGAGTTGAAAGCGTTCTTTACATCAACCTTCACTACCACATCACATTTATTATTATGAAGAGACGTTCTCAAAGCGTGTACCGCAGCCTCGCAGCCACCGCGTGATCCGAAACCCAATTGTAAGGGTTGTAAATCCTTACAGAGGGTTTCTTTTAAACTTCTACAACAGATTTTCGCTGCAAGACGACGGTAAACAGTTCCTACAGCTATGGGCCTTATACCCCCATCCTTTTTGAGGAGGGCGCATAAATTAGCACCATAGAGAACGTCTAATATATTTTCATTAACCTTGCCTCCAAGCATCATGTTCACGAGTGCTGTTAGCTCCTTCAGCAGGGCATCCCCAGCTTCGCCACATGTCACACTGAGAAGGTCTTTTAAGTGTTGTGGCGTTAGCGAGTCGAGGCCGCCCGCTGAGCCGTTAGGAAAAGAAGAAATACCCATTAATAGCTCTGGTGAAGTAACACTCATTGAAACTCCATCGATCTCTGAAGGCAAGGTTAAAGAATGTTGTGTTTGTGAAGGAGGATGTTTTTCCCTTAAAGCCAACAAGGTTTCCGTATTATTTGGAGCAAATGTGTCACTTGAAAACAATAAACGGGCTGATCCTCTGATGTCTCCTTCGGCCATCTTATTCTCTACGAGCTTGAAAGTTTTATCACTTTTTTCAAAATTGAACCGAGGATGAGGGTAAGTGGCCGAAGAGAAATCAGGGATTGTGTCGCAATTTTGTATACAATTTTGTTTAATTTTGTTTGTTAGTGATTCTGTTTCCAAATTATTTTTCGAAACATGTAAAATTCTGTATGTAAAAGTGAGTAAGTGCTCCCAGGATTGTATTGTATTATTTTTTATCACGTTTTGAATGTCACGCGTAAGGCATTTAGCCACACTAATGCGTGCTCCACGCGGAATCCTTTTAACTACTGGCATAGTTTTTTTTAAATTTGAAAGTGATTCCCAAAAAGTTATTGAATTTGAAACGCTAAAATTTTGTGCCGAACGATGTACTTTACCTATATGAATTTTGAGGCCACGATTACCATTGAAAAAACGAGAGCACTTATCACACTGAACCATGTTTTCTTGTGACATATAATTTAGAACATTTCGGTTTGGATTAGTAGTGAGTCGTCATAAACGCAAACTCGTCATACTAGCGCAACTCGTCACAAACGCGACTCGTCATTTTCGCAACTCGTCATAAACGCGACTCGTCATTTTCGTAACCTTTCATTTTCGCATCTCGTCATTTTCGCAACTGGTCATTTTCGCAATTCGTCACACGAACCTTAAGCATTACATTTCTCTCATTTTACAGCTGTCCTTATATTTGAATCACCCTGCATGATAGTCTTTCTATACTAATATTATAGAGAGGTAACGTTGGTAACATGTATGTATGTATGTTGGGGATAATCTCCGAAACCACTCAACCGATCTGGATGCCATTTTGCATGGGGGTAGCTGAGTGTCATAAGCTATTTTGTATCCCGAAATTCCCACGGGATTGGGACTTACGTGGGTGAAACCGCGGGGCGCAGCTAGTGCTAAAATAAAAACAAATGTTGTTGGGAAATTATTATATTAACCTTTGGAGCATCGGAAAAGCTTCGTAACGAAAGTTGGGAGAAAGTTTTTACTTCAAAGTAAATAAATAATTATTAACTGCTTACTAAATCCCAAATATATTACTAAGTAACAGAAAAAACATTAATAATTACAATATTTTTACAGAAAGAGGGTAGGTGGTCTAGTTTAGTTTTTAAACGTATTTATGTAAAGTACGTCGTAATTATCTATTACCATTTCATATCTTATCAATCATATTATGACGTATGCTATAATTTCACCTATAATTTTCCGATGCTCCAAAGGTTAATATAATAATTTCCCAACAACATTTGTTTTAATTTTAGCACTAGCTGCGCTCCGCGGTTTCACCTGCGTAAGTCCCGATCCCGTGGGAATTTCGAGATACAAAATAGCTTATGACACTCAGCTACCCCCATGCAAAATGTCATCCAGATCGGTTGAGTGGTTTCGGAGATTATCCCCAACATACATACATACATGTTACCAACGTTACCTCTTTATAATATTAGTATAGAAAGACTATCATGCAGGGTGATTCAATATAAGGACAGCTGTAAAATGAGAGAAATGTAATGCTTAAGGTTCGTGTGACGAATTGCGAAAATGACCAGTTGCGAAAATGACGAGATGCGAAAATGACAAGTTACGAAAATGACGAGTCGCGTTTATGACGAGTTGCGAAAATGACGAGTCGCGTTTGTAACGAGTTGCGCTAGTATGACGAGTTTGCGTTTATGACGACTCACTACTAATCCTTCGGTTTGTCGCATCTTGTTGAGTCAGTGGTCCGTCGTAATTGTAGGTAGAGGTGCATGGTGGAGGTGCAGGTACGAGAGGAAAAGAGAGCCTCTCGGGCTCCGAACACTTCGCCGGCGGATTCGGTAGCTGCGCCAAGTAATCATCGTCGTCGGAGTCTGGGGGCGTCCTGAAAATATCTCCAGACGACGACGAGCTAGAGACCGGAGATGGACTGTTGTCCGCTGCATTGTTATTGTCGACTATTTTGTTGAAATCTAATTGTTTTGACATTTAGGTGACATGCATTGTTCATATAAAAAGGTGAAAATATATCCATTCTATATTTTATGGTTTTAATATTATATTGAGGTTTTTCTGTAAATTTTTTCACTTATTTTAGTAGTTTCACGCTCGAATAATTAGTTAATTAACAGTTTTAGCTGAAAAAATACATTTTTATTGTACACACTGACTGACAACTTTTTTTTTTTATTTTATAATATATATTATTATATATTATTTCTACCCTGTACCAAATTTCATTCATATCGGTTTACGGGTTGTTGAGTTAGAAATAGAAATACACGACTTTATTTTTCAGAGCTGCCGTCCCGCAGTTTCACTTGCGTAAGTCCCGATCCCGAGGGAATATCGGGATCAAAAGTAGCCTATGTCACATCTGGATAATGTAGTTTTCTATTAGTGAAAGAATTTTTGAAATAGGTCTAGAAGTTTCTGAGATGACCCCCAAAATACATACATACATACATGTTACCAACGTAACCTCTTTAAAATATTAATTACCAACATAAAACAAAATATTAAGAAAGTACAATGAGATATTGCAAAATAATTATTAAAAAGCACTGCAGTTTGGTGACACAACCGTCTCGCATGGGGCCGACCGATTGAGCCGCGCGGCATGATGCCTCACAGAGTTGACTGGCCACCCTCATCATCGTCGCCCGCTACGTGTATATGCACGCTTGGTACTCAGTAATTATTTATTGTAAAGTTATTTTAAAACTGTAATATCTCGTGAGATATTCATTGAAATCAAGTGATGTTAAGGACAATTATGTTTAAAATTAAATACTTTTAATTAATAACGTATTTATTTGGATAAGGATTAACATAATATTTACAAAATTACCTTCGGTAATAATGCATTATTCTACAACAAATTTGATTACTCTAAAATATGTTATATTGAGTCAACCTTAAGAGATAGACATATGCTGTCGCGGACTATTTATTAGATCCTTTTTAGAGGAAGAATTCTGTCATATATGGTTTTTATGTAACTCTGACTTTTTATGTTTACTCAGCGCACGCGACAGAATCTCGGCACAGGGTGATTTTTTTCCCGTTTTTGCAACATTTTTCATGGATGCTCCGCTCCTATCTGTCGTAGCGTGATGTAATATAGCCTATAACCTTCCTCGATAAATGGACTATCAAACACAAAAAGAACTTTTGATATCGGACCGGCAGTTCGTGAGATTATCGCGTTCAAACAAACAAACAAACAATCAAACAAACTCTTCAGCTTTATAATATTAAGTATAGATGACAAAAACAGAATCAAATTAAAATTTAAATGGGCC
The DNA here is from genome assembly GCA_949358125.1 of Idaea dimidiata. Taxonomy (NCBI): domain Eukaryota; kingdom Metazoa; phylum Arthropoda; class Insecta; order Lepidoptera; family Geometridae; genus Idaea; species Idaea dimidiata. Next base: position 3,979,243 of record OX442334.1, read on the forward strand.
GCCCATACAACGAATGTGATGTTTTTTTTTGTCTTTTGTTATCCTTTATAAATATGATTGACTACAAAAAATAATATCTACGATACTAAGATTGCTTTGTAATATAAGTACATAACACTATCTAGCCCCAAACGTGTCTAAACTAACCCTCAGTGTGAAATTGACACGAAAACGCCTTGGAAACCTTGCGTACAGTCCATAAGGTAAACTAATCAATTTCAGTGTAATTAATTCATGTAGAAATATCTAGCTATAGGCTGTCAGTCATATCATTGAAATTACTTGCCTTCATCGTAGTAATGCGATTTGCAGGCGGTCAATCATTACGCGGCAGTTAACTACATGAATGCGATTTGCAGGCGGTCAATCATTACGCGGCAGTTAACTACATGAATGCGATTTGCAGGCGGTCAATCATTACGCGGCAGTTAACTACATGAATGCGATTTGCAGGCGGTCAATCATTACGCGGCAGTTAACTACATGAATCGGGGCTTTGTCATTAGATATTAATTAATTGTAAGCGAATTAACATGCTACTACCACTGTCTGTTATTTGATGTACCTAATCTGCTTACAGCCGAATACAGAAACGTCATTTAAAATTTAAGAGGTTCTTAAATTATTGAGCAGTTTCTAAATTTAAAATTAGTATGGCAATTTTGGAGTTTGAGAGCTGCTTCTTTGTTTAATTAATTCTCAAATGTTGAGTAGCGTTTCAGTATTCGGCCGTTAGACTAGCTGCGCTACGGTATCACCCGCGTAAGGCCCGCGGGAATATCGAAATAAAACGTAGCCTTTGTGTTATTCCAGGTCTCCAGCTAGCTATATTCCAAGTTTCTTCGCAATCGGGTTAGTAGTTTTTGCGTGATTGAGTAACAAACTCACAGACATGTGACATGCAATCTTTTCCATAAGAAGTAGCTGCGTCCCGCGGTTTTTATTACTGAAGCGATTGCGATGAAACTTGGAATATATAGGTAGCTGGGGATCTGGAATATCAGACATTTTTATTCCGATACCACAGGAACGAGACCTACTCGGGTGAAACCGCGGGGCACAGCTAGTACTTACATATAAACCTTCCCCGTGAATCAATCTATCTGGATACTAAAAAAACCGCATCAAAGTCCGTTTTAAACATATAGGCTTACATACAAACAGACAGACGGAAGCGAATTTGTTTTATACTATGTAATAATAAAGAAGTACACAAAGCATAATATTAACTGTGATATTAAAAGTATCCAAGCTATTTACCTAATTTGAGTATACAAGATGTAACAGGTATACCCTTTTAAGCCGAAAGGAGGTTGTTCTAGACGTCTAAGCGAACAACTTTTGTTTTACGACTTTTGGAAATTCGAAGTACTTTTTGAAAATTTTAAGTGTAAACTTTACTTGAAGATCAGCTGTTTTTTTTAGAGTTCGAGGTCATTTCGGTCGTTCGAACCTTATGTTGTCATTTCATTTAGTTTGGTCTACTACAATCAAAACTTCATTTACTTTTATTTCAAAAGCAGCTGTTTTTTTCAGTAAAAGATAACCTCAAAATTTTCAAAAAAAAAGTTCGAATTTTCAAAAGTCCTAGAATAAAAGTTGTTCGCCTAGATGTCTAGAACAACCGCCTTTGGGCTTAAAAGGGCTTACCCGTTACACCCTGTATAAGACAGAGGATAGCTACCTACCTACTTGTTTTCCAATCTAGATTTAGTTAAATGAAGCAAATTTTAACCATTTATGGCGCTGTAGCTCCAAAATATCGCAAAGATCTCATAAAATCTCTTTGATCATTTAAATGACACAAATTTTGTGTGAAATATCAGTATATCTTGCAACATTTTAGTTCATTTCTATTGAGTATTTTATTATGGCAATTATTTTTTATGAATTTGATGAATCTTATTATGATTATGGCTTAATAAAAATTAGTTTTATTTTTATTTATTTCCGGGATAGTTATTTGGTGGACACTATTTAAACCTAACGTCTATCGCCAACTAAAATAAGTTAGTTTAGCATAGTTTCGGAGAGTTAAGATAGTTTTTCATCGAGAAAATATGCGTCCACTACATATTATGACAACTGTACACATTTATTCTAAAAACTAGCTATCTAAAAATAAAATAATTGTTATTCATTAAAGCGCATCTTAACAACGTTATGTGAGATACCTTGTACCTCGTAACAGGCTAAACTAACTTAGCTGGTGGTGGACGGTCGGCTTTAACTCGATTGCTTATTGAATTTCAAAGTTCTTTGAAATTCGAGATATCTTGAAGGGTGAATCTTCCTTATCTAAGTATAGCCAACTTAACAAAAGTGCTTCGTAATGGGACAGATAATGGCAAAGAATGCATTCGGAAGTCATAAACCGTTTCTTATCAAATAGACCGGGAGGCGAACGTCGTCGGTTACCCTACATTATCGAGTACGAACCCGACAATGGTATGGTAAGAAAAACAAAAACTTATGTCCCTCCCACTTCTCACAAATATTATTTAAACGCGAGAGTTCGTAGATATGTATGTTTGTGACTTTGTTAACTCTGTCACGCCGAAACTACCAAACCGATTGCAATAAAACTTGGAATAAAGGTTAGCTGGAGACCTGGCCTAACACATAGGCTACTTTTTATCCCGATATTCCCGCGGGAACAGGACTTACGCCGGTGAAACCGTGGGCGCAGCTAGTAATAATTATAAATGCGAAAGTGTATATATTTGTTTTTCAATTGTTTATTTTATTTTATATACTTCAGTTTATATATCGATTGCGATGAACCTTGGTACGTAGATAGCTGGAGATCTGGATAAACACAGGCTATTTTTTATTCCGGAATTACACGGGTGAAATAAAACCGCATGGCGCTGGTAGTAATTAATACTATATTGGTCGCATTAGACAAATTAGGCTAATAAATAGTCATTCAAGAAATAGTAGTGGTTGCATAGCTAGATATACTTCATTACAATCGACGTTGTTGCAAGTTTTTGCGACAATGATACTCGTTTACTTACCTACAAATAAACTTACATTTACTACAATATTAATACATATGAGGTAGGGTTGCGGACGGTCGCATCCTGTTCTAAAAGTATTGTGGTAGTTCTTAGAAGTAGCATGTCTCATTTTTCATTGCAATAACTGTTTAAGAATTTCGCTTGTTAAGACTGAAGATGACACTTTGCACAGGTATTTGGTTTCGACATCCATTTTGACTCAGACGATATTAGATAGAGACGTGTGACATTCCAAAAATATCAGATGACGGTGTCAGGGATTCCTCTCAGAATGGATTCACTGGATTAAATTATACGTCTCCCGTAGATTGTGACACATTTTTAGTCTGAAAAATATCGTGTATCAGCGTCTAAATTGTGTTTGAGTAAATTGGTTCGTTATACACGTATACTGCGTACGTACTTTGGACATGACGTTTTCAATTCAAAATCATAATAGTCACATTTGAAATTCTAAGTCCTAACAAACTGAATAACTTTAATCAACGCTGAGCCCACACTGCTGGTCCTATGGGTATAAATTTAGAGATTGTGTGCTTTATTCACTAAGATTTGTTTTTCGAAATTCCCATCGGGCCTATGCGGATGAAACTGCGGAACTTACCTTATGCTAGTGTATACAGGATGTTCAAACGACGACAATTTAGGCCGAGAAGGGGTTGTTCTAGATGTCTAGGCGCACAACTTTTGTTCTACAACTTTTAGAAAAACAAAGTAGATTTCGAAAAATTTAAGTTTACTTAAAATAAAATTAAAAAATTAAACTTTAAAATTTTAAAACTTTAAACTTTTAAAATTTACTTAAAAATCAACTGTTTCTTAGAGTTAGAGTTCATTGACCGTAAGTTGTCCTTTCATTTAGTTTGGTTTACTACAAACAAAACGTTAATTGCCTTTATTTAAAAAAACAGTTGTATTTCAGTAAAAAATAACCTCAAGTTTTCGAAAAAAAAAGTTTGAATTTTCAAAAGTCGTAGAAGTATAATTGTCTGCCTTAACGTCTAGAAAAACCCCCTTTCGGCTTAAATGGTAATTCTCGAACCACCCTGTATAAAACTAAAAAAAAATTCACGATATAAGTATTTGGTTTTATTTTTATAATAAAACTTAAAACTGAATGAAACTTTTTCCTAGTCAATTAATGTAATTGGTTTTATAATCGTGTTATTTGACTATATACAAATAAATAAATAAATAATAGTCTACCGACATAGGCATTTTGGGATGTGTTAGGCTTTAGTAATGTTATTTTAGTTTTTTCCTTTCAAAGAACTCGTCAATTGTATTACGTAGGTATGTACCTACTAAGTTGGTGGAGAAGCAACAAGCAGTTAGTTCAATTACTTATTGTGAGAAGTTACGTGTTTGGCCTTGTCTGCCTACGGTCTATTGTTTGTGGAGTTAGTTATTGGTACCTATTTACTTGCCCCCTTACTTATAAACGACTAGCAGCGCTTGCTGTTTCACTGGCGTAAGTCCCGTTCCCGGTCGCCGCGCACACGTAATTTTCTGCGCGCGCGACAGAATCTCTGTAAAGGGGCAATTTTTTCCCGATGCTCCGCTCCTTTGGGTCGTAGTATGATATTATATAACCTTCCTCGATAAATGGACCATCAAACACAAAAATAATTTTTCAATTCGGATCAGTAGTTCTGAGATTAGCGCGTTAAAACAAACTCTTCAGCTTTATAATATTAGTGTAGTGTAGATGATTAACAGATGCCCAATCGGTTCAGTAGTTTTTGAGTGAAAAAGTAACAAAATCACAAACATACATACATACAAACTTTCGCCTTTATAATATTAGTAAGAAGTACGATAGATGAGCGTTTGACCACTAAGTATATCACCTGGTGGTGACTGATGATATGGTCTAAAATGTCCCATGATCATTAAAACGATAGGAAGACGGTAGAGATCCTTGAGAATTCCATGATAAAATGCAGGTTAATTCCATTTGATATTTCGAATCCGGTGAAACTGGGATGCGTAGCTAGTTTATTTTACCAAGATAGTAGGATACCAAAGAAATACATCTTTCTACTTCAAGCCAGATTTATTAATAAACTATAACTTCCAACTAGTCATGACCAACAAAACTTGTAAATAAGTATAACTAAATATAATATTTATTAGTTCAAAATTAGTCCCATTCAAAGGTTAACTAATGGTACGGAGGAAAATCACGGAACGAAGCATCCGCCTCAATTTACAGATACACAGAGATGTACTGTAGGACAAGATTCTAAGGGCTTATTACGAAAATCGTAATTCGTACGGTATTACACTCAAGCGCCATCTTGCTCCTAGCTATAATTAACCTTTTAGTTTTAATCAGCTAGCGACCACGGCCGGTGTAACGGCGAAGCGTCGAGGTATTTAAATCGAGAATGATATTATAAAAAATATTTCTCATACAGTATATTTTGATTTACATTAAGGTTACCTAGTGCCTAAAAAATATTTAACAATTTTCCTTAGCGACTGTTCTAATCTAGAGACAAGACAGTTATTTGAAAACCACTGTCGCTATAATAGACCTAGGGGGTCTGAAATAACTAACAAAGAGAGTTTTAACAAGATATTTTATTTTAAAGAGGAATTTAAATTAACAGGAAAAATAAAGGGGGTAGGTCGGAGACCGCCTAATCGAGCTCAGATTTCTTACTAATAACCCGGCACAGAATCTACCGCACTTCCCTCGGATCGAAGGTCGACGTAATCCGGCGGCGCGGCGCGGCGAAAAGGCAAGTTGCAGTCCGAGCGGTGATCAGGTTGTAGGCTGGGCAGCAGGTAGCCCGTGCAGAGTTCCAAGGTCGGGCAGCAGGAAGCCCGAGCCAAGTTCCCGAGATCGGGAACTAGTATTACACTGATTTTAGTATATTATAACAAAGATATTAGACATTCGAGTAATTAAATAAAGCTCGGGCGCACGGCGCGTCCGCCGAGGTCGGAGGACGTCCGCGCGCTAGAGACAGCAATAAGTGACCCAATAAACAAATGCGCGATCACGCAAGTAAGCTAGGTAGGGTACCTAACGAACTGCTCAGTCGGCGATTTGAATATTAGAGATGCGCAGGCGCGCGAAGGAAAACGTTTACAACGTTACATACACCCCTTCTTAGGAAAGGATTTTTCTCGGACTTAGCGAGAAAAATCCGATACGAAGAAATGTACATAAGTTGAGTAAATACTATACTTATTACGTACTATAAAGATAAGATTTTAGATAAATATATCTATATAATATGATACAAGTATAACAAAATAACGATATTAATAAATATATAAATTTGTAAATTCGCCCCGAGTTAACTATTAGAAGTTAGGGATAAAATTTACTTTACTGTGAAGGCTTATTTTTTTTTAAAAGGAGTCCAGCGCCGCTCCTATAGGAAAAAGTAAAATCATTAGGCTTATGATTTAAGAGGTTGATTTAAGACCGCCTCTAAGTCATAAGGCTTATTTATAAAGAGGTTGACCCTGACCGCCCCTAATTAAGGACCCCCTGGTAATTAGGTATTACCAGGGTATCCAGAGACCCCGGTCACTAGCAACTGGTTTAGTGTGCCAGTGCAGTGACCCGAATCCCAAGCTTTCCAGTAAGGAACCAGATCGCTTGTAAGAAGTTTCAAGAAAAAAAAAGAACCGTACTGTAGGCCTTGTGTAAAGGGTCCACGAGAAACCGCCCTATTAATAAATAAAGTACTTATATAAGTAGATAACAAATTAAGCAAGTGTTGTAACTAAAATAAGTATGTAGTATATAGATTTAATATTAGGGGATGTTGTCCCTAATTAGTAACAATTAAAACAAAGAAGATAGTTCCCTATCTGGCGTAGGTTGCGCAAAAGAGTATGAGTGAACGAAATAGTTCACGAGACCATTCCGTTCAACAAGTAAAAAAAATAACGATAGTGTATTTTTTTTTCAGGTAGGTAAACACAAAAAAAAAACTAAATAAGTGCACTTTCCGCACTGTTACAAACTCTGTAGAATAAAAACCTACCGCTAGGCGAAAGTGTTGTATAGTATCAAAGTATACTCGCGATAACAACTCAGCAAAAAAATAAAAACAGATATAAAAAAAACACAACTGATGTGCACTACAAATGCACAAGTTAACAAAATAATTAAATGATAAAAAATTACGCCGATCTTCGTGTATTTAACAATGAGGGTAGTTTTAAGTAAATTTTAATTAAAATACACAAAAGAAAACGTTAACTGTTTATTAAAAGCAAAAAAAAAGATGAGGGAATCTTTAAATATTTTTAAAATTATAATTAGAATGAGAAGGAACCGTTAACTAGGTACTGTATCAACATTTTAAAACGACCGGTAAAAAAAACGAAGTTACCAAATTGAAGTATCAAGTTTTAAAAAACGAACCGTTAAGACGGTTAGTCACACAAATTATTATTTAAAGATTTCAAATAAAACCGTTATTCGGATAAAAAAAACGTAAGCTAGGGAACCACTGCTAAGTATAGGTCTGGTTAAGCTATGAGAAGACGGAGCAGAGCCGTGAACCATCAGTCGCCTCTTACGACTCCCTAGGTGTAGTGACAGGATTGGCCTATTCTGTTCCGGAACCAACACGGAAATAAGAACAGGAAGATCGTCGCAACTGCTAACACACCAGTTGCAAGAACACAATCGCCTTAACAAAAAAATGCTACAACACCAATACAGTCCACCACCAAAAAAACAACTACAGCAGTAACCCGATTAAAGTAAAAAAAATGAGCTTCGACTAATAAACCACGTATGTAGGCGCCATTGTCGCTATAATAGACCTAGGGGGTCTGAAATAACTAACAAAGAGAGTTTTAACAAGATATTTTATTTTAAAGAGGAATTTAAATTAACAGGAAAAATAAAGGGGGTAGGTCGGAGACCGCCTAATCGAGCTCAGATTTCTTACTAATAACCCGGCACAGAATCTACCGCACTTCCCTCGGATCGAAGGTCGACGTAATCCGGCGGCGCGGCGCGGCGAAAAGGCAAGTTGCAGTCCGAGCGGTGATCAGGTTGTAGGCTGGGCAGCAGGTAGCCCGTGCAGAGTTCCAAGGTCGGGCAGCAGGAAGCCCGAGCCAAGTTCCCGAGATCGGGAACTAGTATTACACTGATTTTAGTATATTATAACAAAGATATTAGACATTCGAGTAATTAAATAAAGCTCGGGCGCACGGCGCGTCCGCCGAGGTCGGAGGACGTCCGCGCGCTCCGAGAGACAGCAATAAGTGACCCAATAAACAAATGCGCGATCACGCAAGTAAGCTAGGTAGGGTACCTAACGAACTGCTCAGTCGGCGATTTGAATATTAGAGATGCGCAGGCGCGCGAAGGAAAACGTTTACAACGTTACACCACCAGAAATATCGAATTCTGTGCGCGACATTTTAGCAGCACCAAACAGAAATAACTGTAAGCTAACACCTGCATTTAAAATTAATAAAACTTATCTTATCTGTGTACGGTCACCATCAATATAAATGTTATTATCTATTTAATTTGATGCTTACTGTCGTCTCTATGAAAAACTTTGAAATATTGATAGAGCTGCATTACAATACGATGGTCAATCTACTTTAATTGCTCGTTAGTCCTTCGTTTAGGAAATATACGAATGAATACAGAACATCGAAAATCCCTGTCCTATCGCCCGACGTAGTACCTAAAAATAAAATACCGACTAACCAATGAAGCTTAAATCCTCTAGAGAGTTCAGAATGGGGGTACACGAATTTAGCTTAGTATTTAGTGGCCAATCAATTTTGCCTGAGTCCGGCCCATTCCCCCGTTCGTCTATAAATAAAGCCACCGACGACTTGCCTGTATATCTATCAATTAATGTTAATACTGGCCTGAAGATACGTTTATAATGGGCACCATTAATAAAATATTTAATGCTTTTCTAGCATAGACCGACGACATCCTATTCTGTTCATTGTTTTAGACAAAGACAAACTCGAAGTTTTGTTTTAAACTTTTAGGCTTCACCTTAGCTGGTTTAATGCCTTTTAGTAACCTATAACTAAAGTTCGTTTTTAAGATTTCGTATCAGAAGGTAAGAACAGGAACATTTTACTAAGACACTACTGTCTGCCAGTTTGGCCGTATACAGTTGAAATATTCACAGATATTATGTATTTAAAAAAAAAAAATATCTCCAAAAATTAGCTTGCGGCGAGTCGAAAATAGAAAAAACGGAAATAAACGTATAATTAAATTGGCTGCTCGGGGTGAGAGCTTGCTTGGCTTAGTTGGTAAGAGCGCTAGGGTATTGACCTAGAGGCGCGAGTTCAAGCCTCGCCGCAAGCGAATTTTTGTAGATGATTTTTTTCTTTAAAATATTTATAGTAAATACCTATTGAGCCTTGAGCAATATATAAAAATACTAAAATAATTATCCTTTTCATCTAATTTAGTTCAATGATTGGTTTTAACCAATAGAATCGCTCAATCTACCTAGCTTCGCTTAGCGCCCGCTCCGGTGGAAATGGCTTAGCGGAGCGAGACTAAGTTATATAAAGTGTTGATTCTATAACTAAGGAATTCATAGCACAAACATCTCTGCTGAAACCGCAGACATTCCGCTTGAATAGTATAGCACAAAAACGCTGAAAAAACAAGCGTTAATTTTATTGTTTTTATTGCTCAGGGCATACTTAACTTAGAAATATTTTTCGCAAGGCCTTCGAGGCGGTCGGGTCCGGGGGTTGAAACCTCCCCGTTAATTATTAACTAAGTACAGAATTACCTCTCGTTTTTCCGCAAACGGAATCTCATTACGAGATTAACACTTGAAGAATTCTCGGAATTGCTTGCGGGAATAGGAACAATAGCCCCCTAACTTATAAACGTTGATTAACAGAGGACCAAGTCATGTGACGTTTGTCTCTGTCTGTCAACTTTGAAACTTCATGTCAAAGTAAAAGACAACGATACATAGTTATGCAGCTACCAGATAACCAGTGTTTATAAGTAAAGTGGTAGATGATTACATTGGATAGGTTAATGAGTGGTTAAGTGATCTCTTTCCTAACGATGATAGGCTTATAATATTGGTGCTTGATTATGAATTGAATATAAATTGATAGCACCTTCACAAATTGTCGGAGCACTATTTTTAAAGATGTACTTGCCGTGAAAATGAAATGAAAGTAAAGGATTTTTTACATTGCGACGGGAATGGGACTTACACAAAATCGCTGGGCACAGTTGGTATTAACAGCTCTATACTTCTACTACCCTACTAATATTATAAAGCCGAAAACTTGTATGTTTGAATAAAAGTTTTCTGAGCTACTAACCTTTTTAAATGATGAATTTTCCATGTCAGTCTGTATTTTAAAAGAATGATACAGAATAAGGTCTAACAAATTGAATATTTAAATAGTAACTACGTATAGAGTACTAGCTGCGCCTCGCGGTTTTAGCCGCGTAAGTCCCGTTCCCGTGGAAATATCGGGATAAAATGTGTTTGTTTTATTACCGGTATCAAGCTACTTATACTCCAAGTTTCATCGCAATAGGTTCAGTAGTTTTTGCGTGATTGAGTAACAAACACGTGTGTGTGTTTGGAACACACACACTTTCACATTTTTATAATATTAGTAGGATGGAGGCATAACATATTATGATACCTCGGCAAACATAATTTGACGACCTCTGTGGCGCGTCGGGCGAACGCTTGGCTGCAATACAGAAGGTTGCGGGTTCGATTCCCGCTGGGTGCAAATATTCAAGCTTAAAAAATAAATATTTGTATCTGGTCTGGGCGTATTTCTATGTATAATATGTATGTATTTACAAAAGAAAAATAAATATAAGTAGTATATCCGTTGTCTAGCCACCGTAACACAAGCTTAGCAGCTTACCACGGGGCTAGATGGCGCTGTGTGTTCGTCACAGGATTTATTTATTTATTTATTTATATAATGTCTTTCTGATAACAAAAAAAAAACATACGCGACGAATTGAGAACCTCCTCCTTTTATTGAAGTCGGTTAAAAACACCGCCAACTGTTTCAATGTCAAAGAATCAATAGAAGCTTCATCTTTAGGCCATTTCGAAGTCACGTATCGCACCCCAACGATTGCTATCAAGCTCTCTTCATTTTTTGCGCAGCTTCATCTCTTCCTACAATTTGACCTAAATTTCTCGACGCACATGGCATTTATATAAAATTGAATAATATTATTATTTCCGACAATCGGCAAGTACCAGAAAGGTCCAGCTATAAAGCTTTCAAGGCAAATGGTCGATTTCAATTGATGGAACCCATGGGTTCATTGATAATTGAGAACCTTTCGACTTCAATAACATTGTAACTTCTAGCCAATTTGGTGATCTTATTATTTCTGTAGAAGAAAAGTTTGTGAAAGGTGTCAGTTGAATTTTATAGGCGACGATATTTTTTACTTCGATTTGTCATTTACGGAAAACTACGAGTTTGGGGTAATCGGGTAGTATTTTTTTTACCCACGACAGAACGGATTACTTAGTTATAAATATGCATTGATGATGGAGTAACGTCGGAGTAGTGAAAACATGCTTTGTCTTTATTCGTGATACAAAATTACCTTCGGAAACAATGCATTCTTCTACAACAAATTTGATTACTCTAAAAAATGTTATATTGAGATAGACATGCTGTCGCGGACTATTTATTAGGTCCTTTTTAGAGGAAGAATTCTGTCATAAATGGTTTTTATGTAACTTTGACCGTTTACTCAGCGCACGCGACAGAATCTTGGAAAAAGATTTTTATTCCCGTTTTTGCAAAAAAATTCAAGGATTTTAAGCTCCGTTCCTATTAGTCGTAGCGTGATATTATATAGCCTATAACCTGCCTCGATAAATTGACGCAAACGCAAAAATATTATCAGAGATTAGCGCGTTCAAACAAACAAACAATCAAACAAACTCTTCAGCTTTATAATATTAGTCTAAATAAGAACTTTCAAAGTTAACAAACGAAAACAAACAGTGGTAAGGTTACTTGGGTATAAAAAATAATTCGTTTCTTTGTTTGTCTGCGGTCAATCTAATATTCCCTTATATATTTTTCCTTTTTTAGGGTTCCGTACTCCTTTGGTTGGTGAAAACTGGACCCTATTACTAAGACTTCGCTGTCCGTCCGTCCGTCCGACTGTATCTGGAGAACCGTGATAGCCAGACAGCTAGAAGAACAATACTTCCTAAGTTAGGGAAGAAGTCACTTTTAAAAATAATATTTAGTTAGTAGCTTTTTTTTTTAGTTACAAGTTTTAAAACTTTAAATATCCCCTCTTAATTTCCGTTTGTGAACCTATGTAAATGTATGTAAAAATTAAAAATTACAATTTTAATAAAAGAAAAATCACATTTATATTTTCTTTAAAAACGCTTTTTGCCCGACAAAACCATCTTAGCTTCTTATTACTTACCGTAAAAAATGTATTATCATTTTGTAACGGAAGTGGTCCGCTGGGCGGCGTTTCCGCCCGCCCTCCTCGCCTTATCTTCCATTGAAGGTTGTACCAATATAGGGTTCAATGGACGTTTCCTTCCGTAAAAGGGTAAAAGACAAAAATATTAAACTTTGTACTCTTGACTGGTCATTGAGACAATCTAAGTACCCATACATATAAAATAATATAAATAACGTTATACATATATTAGAAAGATTTCTATGTTTTCTTATAAGGCTTAAAATAAAGGGCCTTATTTAAAAAAACACAATTTTTATTCAATAATGTCATTATTATGAACGACCGAGCTTTCGCCAACTTTACAGTTGGCTTTTTCGAGGTTGTGTTTTATTAGACATCGCGAAAACATTTGACAAAATAAGACCTTATTTAGTCAACACAGTCCAAACACAAAAACAAGTAAACATCCAAACACACACACTTTCACATTTATAATATTAGTAGAATAATACCTTTTTGTTTTCCAGTCTTTAATACAAAAATTGAAAGTCTTTGTATAAAAGGGTAAAGGTAAAATTTTAGTGCCTGTTCCCGATACTGAAGCCCAGAAACTACTTTTTGTAAAGGTTTTTGTCACGTGACAAAACTATACAGTTTTGAGTTGACAAAATGTTGAATACCATTGATTGTACCCTACGTGGATTTTTTAACTTTTTAATTTTTGAACATACGGCGAATTTACAAGGAAGTGCTTTTATACTTTTTACTTTTATAGGGTTTCTTTTTTTAACTTTTGTGATACAAAACCCTAAAAATAGTTTTCAAACAATGAATGGCGGAGCTAAGCTAACCAAACTTAGCTTAGTCGTAGAAGGACGGTCGGTATAAATGTAAACTTCAGCCTTATTAATGTGGAATAAGATGGGAGTAGTTATACAAGTTTTGTTTCTGTCTGTCAACTTTAAAGTTCATATCACAGAAAAAGACAAAGCATGTTTTCACTACTCCGACCTCACTCTACGGTTATTACAAAGGCTAAAAATTTATAGGTAAAACTACAGACCAACTCGCACCTACCAATTTTTGTAAGTAGGTCTTTTGCTAAACAATCGTTCTTCGGTTGGCTGACACCAAACGACGACGTTTCCTCCGAATGATATCATACAAAAGATATCATTTCAGGGGTGTCGCACATTAAACCTAAACGGGGTAAAATGTTCGAGAAACTGCAACCACGTTTTTAACCCCCGCCGAAAAAGAAGACTGTTATGAGTTTGAAGTGTCTGTTTTCTGTTAAGTTTGTTTGGGTTCGAAATATTTTCTACGATGTCGATAAATCGATATTTTTTACCAGTAGAATGCAAAATCGGCTCTTAGAAATTTAAAGTTGAATGTGGCGCGACAGCTGCTTCATTTAGTTAGGTAAACTAAACTAAATTATTTTAGTTTAGAAATTCTTAAATGATGACTAGTCTAAATTACCTATCTTATACCGGCTCCAGACTCACGGCGAGACTCCGAGACTACAGGCGAACGAGAGAATGAGAAGGCGAGAAACTACATTTACAACTACATTACAAGTCGTTTAGGATGGAGCCAATAGAATATAAATACTGTCTAACTTAATTTTAAGAAATTATAGTTCGAATGTAGTTAAATATTAGGATTTGGTGACATCAGAATTGCCGCCGTTTAATAAATCAATAATTGATTTAATATTTCGAATTGATATTGTTGGCCTGACAATCCATTGGGTCAAAGGGGGTTAGGTTTCACCTTAGGTAAAGTTCACCTTACACTTAGGTTTCAACATAACCTAAGTGTAAGGTGCACTTTAAATACCTTGTTACCTAGCTCTACCATGTATCAAAATTGTAAATACCTATACAAGATGTAACGGGTAAGCCCTTTTAATCCGAAAAGGGGTTGTTCTAGACGTTTAGGCGAACAACTTTTGTTCTACGACTTTTCAAAATTCGAAGTACTTTTCGAAAAATTTAGTTGAAAAGTTTACTTGAAAATCAGCTGTTTCTTAGAGTTCGAGGTCATTGACCTCATGTTGTTCTTTCATTTAGTTTGGTCTACTACATTCAAACCTTCAATTACCTTTATTTTCAAAAACAGCTGATTTTCCAGTGAAACATAATCTCAAAATTTCCAAAAAAAAAGTTCGAATTTTTAAAAGTCGTAGAACAAAAGGTGTTCGCCTAGACGTCTAGAACAACCCCCTTTCGGATTACAAGGGCTTACCTGTTACATCTTTATATACATTGTACATTACCTATGTATAACACGACGATTCCATTTACATCCGTCCTACATTCGACGACATAGGTAAGCTATAAGACAATGAGAACACGAACACAAGACTTCGAAGCCCACAACCTCTCGTTTGTTAGTAGATATACTGTACTGTTACGCACAAAATAAGAATAATGTTGTTATCTATTTCATATTACTCAATTTAATAGGCTTTTTTTTACCTGGGAAATCTAAAAAAGCCAACTGTAATGTTAGCGAAAGCTCGGTTTCGTTTAAAACCATGAATAAAACGCGATTCAACCGGATAAATAAGGTGCTTTATTATGCAAAATCGCGAAAACCAAAGAAGAAATTAATATTCATTATTTCAAAGTAGCATTATTTCACTCGACTGTACCAAAGATTATTTGAATTAAAATGTCTTATCTGTGACTCACGGCCATCTGGTGACAATTCTGTATTGTATGCTAATGGTGCGAAATTTTAATTCGCGGCTCTACCGATTTTAATGAGCTTTTAATAGATTTTATTGCGTGATCCGAATTGTGTATCAAAAGAAGATGAACAAGAAATTAACAGTTCCATGAATAATTTTACATTTCATTTGTAGAACTCGATTTCTGAATAAGAAAAAGCTTGAAATTAGGTGATTGATGAAATTGTGTTTTAGGTACGTCAAATCAATCAGTTTAAGAAATGTAGGTTTGTGGAGTTTTATGTTACGATGTCATTTTTTTTATGGCACTAGCTGACCCGGCGCCACTTTGTATCACTATCACAAAATTACTTGACACTTTTTCCAATATTCCTATTTTTTACTGCTCAAGGCATTTTACTAGATATATGACTTTTCTTTTTTTCGTTGGAAAAATTAGATTGGTAAAATGCATGGGTCCCGACTGTGAGTAATTTTTACTCATTTATTATGTGTTCTGTGTGTATCGATTACAAAACTATTATTACTTAGCGTAATTTCAAATTACTGGGCTTGTTTTTTTTCTTTTTGGTTTTTTTGTTGTTTCTATGCGTATTTTTTAATCGAGTTTTTACGCAGTCGGGATTTTTGTTTTTTATAAATTATTTTTGCGTGATTGATTAACAAACACACATAACACATCCTCACTAACTTTCAGCTTTATAATATTAGAAGGATTAGTAGGATAGTAGGATAGATAGATATTTTCAAAACAAATTTCCACCAATTTCTATTTATAAAATCGCCAAGCGAATTCGTCCCTGTTCCGATACGTAGATCAGTGCAGCCACTAATGATCATTACGTTACTACCCACTACGTTTCTGTAGCGGATGTGGTTTGAGGCTTACGAGAGACATCATGTGTTCCTTATTACAAACTGCACACTGTAAAAGTTTACTGGGGCTCCTTTTCTTTAAGCTTGTTATAAGCATACGACTTTTTTGCTAACGACTTGTTTTTTTCAAGTTTAGATCCCGAATCGCAAATGGCTGAATCAAAATTATAGACGTGCGTATTTTAGCACATCGTGTTTCGTTTCTGTTCGAAAGTACTCGAACGTCCTTTCGAACAGAAACGAAAGACGATCGACACAAAAACAAAAATCGATCAAAACGGTAACAAAAAATGATCGAAACGAAGGTACAAACAGTGAATCGACCGTAGCAGTTAAGTTGAAAACTATATGAGATGAAAATAGTAATTATTATGATACGTAACCATTTGGACCATTCAGATTAAGAGGCCGTAGTAGGCCAGAACTGATGTTTCTAAGGTGAATTACTACAAAAGTATATGAAAATAAAAGTTTTTGAAACCATATTTATTAAAGTCGAGGATATTTACTAACGATTTCTGAAAATTATCTCGATAGATAAAAATTCCAAATTTCCCTCTAAATTGTACAAGAACTGAACTTAGCTCAATACAGGCAGTGAATGTTTTGAATTTGCAAGATTAACGTTATCTTGAAACTAGCAATTGTTTGATTATAAGCAAAAAACATTTGCATAGTCGCATCTTACGTCCTTCACTTACACATCTGAAATTCGCTAGCTTTATCCCTGTCACGCTATTAGGGTTATATAGGCCCTTACGAAAGATGATCGAAAAAGAATGACATGACGATCGAAACGAAAACAAAAGACAATTGAAGTTGGCACCTTTATCTAAAGGTATATATATCATCTAGTATGGTCTATGAAGACAATAATTGGATTAAATCCATTTTTATAAAAAAAAAAGAATAATACCTCATAACAGTAGCCTAAATATATTATTGTACAAACTCTTTATGTGATTGCTGCTCAGCGAGGCATAAAATATCGTATCGTACCTTATAAAAATGCATGGGTATGGTATTATACGTCGTAAAATGGTAAGAGGCGTGATGTAAAAGATTTTGTATTCATTCATGATATTGATGAATCTACTTCGATTTTATACCTTCTAGAGCCTTGAGTTCTAAGTATGTACTTAAGTTGGTTTTAGATAAGTATAGAACGTAACTCAGTCACAGATCTAGACTTAAAATTTGGTTTTTATAGGCACAGGCCGGGCACTCAAATAGTTCATTAAAGTAAAATGATACAAACAAACAAAAAACTTTTCTTTTTATATAGTAGGAATATGATTCGTACTTAAGTCCTAATAGAAGATATAAAAGCCTGTTTACAGATGCAAATAAAATATACATAGAAGTGAGTAATAATTTTCGTTTAAAAGAAAAATAAAACGTGAAAAATAAACTTTACGCGTACCTATTCTTTATTTTTTCGTCGTATTATTTTACGTCGGTTATACGGTTTACGCCTATTGTACGTAGTATTTCTATTGTACGGCATTAGAAAGGTATACATTTTACCCGTATGTGTCTAAAATCACGTGGCTCTGGCTACATATAAGAGGAGGAGACCTTTAAAAGGGACGAATCCATACACAGAATACAATTACATTTTTAATTCAAATTTCTAAAAATGTGCTACCTACGGGTAAGTACTACCCCACTAATCCCAATGTAAATAAATGCGAATGCTTAGATGTTTGTGATCATTTACGCAAAACCGTTTTGGCTAAAATCTGGCACACAAGTGCCAATAAACTTTGCTTTCAAACGTTGCTTTGCTTTAAAATACCTATAGAAAAATCAAAACTTTAATTTTATAGCCTCAATAAAAATCAACCTCAAAAAAGCACAACCATATAACCTTACCTAAATACAGTGGCACGCTGGCTATTGTAATTAGTCGAATCGTTACGATAAGTATTAGTACATTATGATTCTAAGTGCGTTATTATGGACGACGTTTTTCAACACACTTGCGAGGAAACAGAATAAAAAATCATGATACCTATTATACTTTTTAAATAAACTCAACCATAAAACTGTGATGCACATTGCTTTCCCGCCATTTCACTTTTTTAAATCAGCGCGGCGCGGCGCGCTACCTACTCTACTGACTGGCGGGTCAGTTCGAAATTTGAAAAAGAAATAAATAATTTCAAGCATATTTTTTTATTCACCGGGCTGGTGAGACTATGTTCTTTGCCACTCAAATGTATTAAAATTATTACAAGAAAAAATATTTACATACTGTATCTATGACAAGACGACAAGACAACCCTTTGCTGATTAAAAAAAGAGGAGTTTTGGCGGGAATGCGTTGAGGAGTTGTGTTGCTAAATTTTCATTTTTGTGAAACTTAGTTCAAATGCGTGTAAATTGTTTAAATTCGGGGGCACATTAATCAATTTAGTTTCGTGAAGATGTACAAGTGAAAATTAAAGTGAAAATCGGTGCAAAACATGGACTTTAACTTAGTGTTCTCTCCAAAGCTCCGTGAACAAACATTGTAAAAATGGCCCCCTTTTTACAATGATTCCCTCGACTTGACTCTAACTATGACGACTTGACTGTTTTGTTCGATGCAAATAACCTGCAAATACTAATAATACTTGACACTGGCAAATGTCCAAAAGGAAAAGCCATTTTAAAGAAGAAGAAGAAGAAGATTAAACAAAACGAAATAAACCAGATTTATGGTGTGACAAGGAATATAACTTCACGATTTGCGTTTAAAACTCACGCATGTTTTATGAGCCGGTGAAATTAGACCCACTTTACGAGCAAATGTGTTAAAAAATAAATAATAATACGCAATTAAGACCCTTTCAAATGTAACAAATTAATCTTCAATTTTCATTTGACGGAATTTCCGCGTTTAATATATAAATTAAATTGTATAGTAAGATAAGAAAATGAGTTATGTCGTATACTTATTTCTAATTAGCCTGGAACATTCCAGATGGGATTACTCGAAATTCCCGGAAAAATGTAATTTCTTTCACTGAAATCGCGAATTTAATTAAACTTTTTCTGAAAGATATTACAGTTTCCCTTTTTTTTACCACAAAGTGGATTTGTGTAGTATTTTTTTGTTTATTTTTTTTTTGACTCAAATCAAATTTTCCTATATTTGATACTAGCAGACTCCCACGTTTTCACCCGCATAAGTCCCGATTCCATGGGAATATCGGGATCAAAAGTGTTCTAAATTTATCCTCTAAAGTTACAACTTTCTATAGGTAAACCAATTTTTAAAATCGGTCCAGTAGTTTCGGGGTGTATTCGTAACAAAAAAAAAACAAACCAACAAATAAAGCTTTCCACTTTATATTATTAGTTTAGATTAAGGCAATTTTCTTTTTAAAAAAGTGTCTATTAATGTTAGGGAACCCATAAAACATAAACACAACAATGCAACAGAGTCTGGCGAAGCAATATTATAGTACTTAGGAACTGCTAATGGGCTTATGATGTCGCCCTTCCGGCCTGTACAAACAACTGTATTGCCTACTTATATCTATTGGTATCTATACTAATGTGAGCTTCTGCCCGCTGCTTCGCTCGCCTATCCTATAAGAAACAGGATTAGGAACGATGGGTGTAATAACTCTGGTGTATATAACACCAGAGTCAAAGAATTTAGACAGTTTTCGTATTTAAATCTAGCTAGAAGGTATATTGTCGCTTCACAGAAAAGTATTTCAAACTCGGTTCTGACGGACGAGCTTCATCAGTTACTCTTAAGCTGAAATCTATAGACTTTGCTCAGCCTGAGCTTAGCTAAACCTAAGCATAAACTTTGAAATATAATTAAAAGTCGAAATTAGCTTTATAAATAACAAAAAATGCCATAAGTCAAAGTTTTTGCTTAGCAAAGTCAAAGTACGGATTATCGATTTAAGCCTAACACACCTTTGAAATTACCCATACACATTTAAACAAGTCAGAACAATATTCGAACGTTTTTGTCACAATACAAGACCGAGGGCAAAATTTGAAGCTATTATCTAAATTCTTCTATCACACTTGGGATAACTTCTGTAAAAGCTTTGACCATTATCCTTTCAGACAAAATCACTGGAGCAAAGCACTTATAATTTGACGTTAACTA
Source organism: Idaea dimidiata (assembly GCA_949358125.1). Classification (NCBI taxonomy): domain Eukaryota; kingdom Metazoa; phylum Arthropoda; class Insecta; order Lepidoptera; family Geometridae; genus Idaea; species Idaea dimidiata. Next base: position 3,999,384 of record OX442334.1, read on the forward strand.
GCCAATTAAGTACGTCAGAGTTCGTAAAGGGTTTAAACTGAAATATGATTTTTTTGTGACAAACTTCATGTCAGTTTTGTCACGGTCTTTCCATATCATAGGATTAACGTGCCACAGCTTTCGAATAATGGGCCCTAAAATGGTTTTAAGGACCATTTTTGTAGAAAACGGGTTGGTTAATAATAATAACATTAGGTACCTAATGCTGTTAAGTTTCTGAATTGGATTGAATTTTAAATTAGGTAGGTAAGTCGCTTTGGACATTTTTGAAGCCTTTTTTGAGGTTACTAATTTTAAACGTAAGCTTATAATATTCGGTGATACGCTATTCGACTTTTTTAAATACTGAGTCTCCAATTAAAATTTGAAGATTATTTAGCATTAGTATGCATCTCTTATACCCAAAAAATCCAATTTTAAAAGGTTTTTTTTTAATTTCCTATTCAGCGAGTACAATAATTTATTAATACGGTTTATTTACGTATTTTCAAAAATAGAACTTATACTAATTTAAATTTAAAAATTCCTCAATTATTGTAGCCCTTTAGAATTCGGCCCTCGGTATTAGATATTTTTCACGTATGCATAGCTGTCATAGAACGACGGTCTGTTAGTAGGTGTATAAAAACGTAATTGTTTAGAATTTTTAAGGCATTGCTAATTGCATTGTAAAAAATTCGTTATTATAAATTCGTTATTATATAATACTACTTATATTATGAATGCGAAAGTTTGTATCTTAAAATGTTTATTACACTCTCACGCTAAAACTACTATACCGATTGCAAGGAAATTTAAATGTAGACAGCTGTTGATCTAGAATTACGCAAAGGCTACTTTAAGAATTGGTAATTAACAAAATATTTTTTTTTGTTGCAGGTAATTGGATCTTTGCTCCGAATATCATTTGGAACCATCACGTCCACCACAAGATATGAAGTATGTAGGTATACTATGAATGTATAATATGAATGTGCAAAGGGCACAAAAAATACTAGTATTCGTTATACGATTTTGAACTAACATGGTTATTTTCACTACTAAAATTACTTTTTAACGGGGGGTTTACCATGTTTGATAATTTATTCGCGGAGCTCGATATTTTGCTAGTAAATTCAACCAGCTTGATCACGAGACACGCCATGGTAAACACCCCGTTAATAAGTAATTTTAGTATTCATAATATTATATTTATGATACGTTTATTAGCACGCACAACCTAAACCGCTGGTTCAACACAGACACAAGAAATTTGTGGGGCTTAGTTGTCAACTAAGAAAATTTAGTTTACTTAGTTAATAAATATTAAGACTACTTCACTTATCGATTCACCTTAAAACCATACATGAATCAAATAATCCGACAACATTCTGGGGCGAGAAAATAAATTTCACGCGTCACTTCGACACTATTTTATGTTACGTTTATGTGGGACATAAAATTCTAACTAACTAGTCTGGGGACTCAAGAGATTACATTTTTTTTTCAATAGTTTGGTTTAATGGCATTTACCCTGGCTTTCATTCCGCGAGTCGCATCTTGTCCTAACCAAAGAAGTATTTTTTTCTTCATACATATGCGGTGTTAACCCCATGAGTGTCTTGTGGCTTCTTATCATCGGAGGGCGCGTTCCGAAGCCACGTTAAAATCTTTAGTTTTAAGACGTATCCAAGTGATCATGTTGGTACTTTTGTATTTAACAAGCATCTTATGGAAATAAATGTTGACTTTGACTTTGAACATCGCTCTTAGTAGGTGACGGAAAACATCGTCAGAAAACCGACATGTCCTAGAACTTACCACGGGGTGCAATGAAGCACGGGACATTCGCCAATCCGAAGTAGGCTAGGTCAGGTTTAATATTTTTCTGTATATTATATCTAGCTAATAAAAAGTAACAAAACCGAATAAAAGGTCACAATCTTTCAAAAATAAATCATATCTTCGGACAGTTTTAAAGTTGTGTACGTACGATTTTATTCGACAGATTGTCTCGTCTATGGAAGGTTTCATTTCCTTGTTTAGGGTTCTATCAACTTCTTTCAATTTAGACGTTTCATGTCGCATCGTTGCGTTTCCAACCTCCGGTGTAGCCGCGGGAATTACACGGGTTTTCGTGTCGGTTTTTAAACAACTTTTTAACTAACTTAATGTCATTTAGTTTAGTCGAGATAGTTCTAAGCTAAACTAATTTATTTTAGTGACATAGGGGTAAACAAAACATATTCTTGAAAACCATTACCAATATATTATTTTACACACGATAGATGAGCGTTTGACTACTATCTCACCTGATGGTAAGTGATGTTATAGTCTAAGATGTAACACGCACATCTAAAGGAAAGAAAATGGCAGTTAAACGAGATTCGATCCGCCTTCCGTGGTGGCTGCACCAGCCAACGTATCGGAACACGAACGAGTCCTCTTGGCGAGTCCTACGAAGCTTAGGTATCTTCAAGCATACTAAGCATTCCACCAAGAAACGCTTTTTCTTTTTTTCGCCTTTTTTACGATATGGACAACTGGGTACAGGGCTCAAAATCAAAAATCAAAATAGTTTATTTCCTTTAGATTCTTGTACAACATTAAATGCATGTGATCATTTAGCTACGTCTTAGGTGTATTGATTTTAGTGTGGCTTCGGAACGCGCCCTCAGATGAGAAGAAGCCACAAGAAACTCATAGGTTTTTTTTGTGATTATGTGTTAAATTACAATCGTTAAAATACAGATATTTTCTATAATTCGAACAGGAGCAATCAATAAATTATGTTCATGGATTTTTTTTCATTAAGATATGACGACGTATCATAGTACGCCTTTTTACACAATATGTGTTTAATATATTTTTTGAATCTTGTATTGGAGATGTCACACTTCGATTTTCGAAAATGTAAAATATCAACTACTAAATAAAAATTCCCGCGTTTCTTCGCGTCAGTTTGTCGACAGCTTTATCTCTAAGGTGATAATAATACTGGGTTATTGCAATTCGAGAGATGATTGCTGTTTGGACTACAATAGTGACATGGTATTACAGCAATTACATTGCGTTGTTTCTTTCGTGAGAAATGTATCAGCTGTTCGGTTTTGATACGTTACGTAACGTCTTGGAATTTATATTCACCTTTAATTCTTTTGTATTGTGTTTGTTAGGAAATGGAGTAGATAGGTAACAAATGTGTTTTCTGTAATTTAGAGAAAAAGATGTTAGAGAAAAGTTTAAAGAGATAAACATTTTAACGGTCTACTCTCAATATATTTATGAAAGCTTATTGTATGTGCACAAAAATAAAATAAGTAAATTTCACACATATAGTGATGTCCGCCAGTGTAATTTAAGACACAAGGATGAAGTGTCCTTATAGTAGGCTCCGGAAAATAAGCAGGTCGTTCTGTAGCACCAGTGTTCTTTATTATAATAAACTACCTAAAGACGCATGTGACATGTCCATCACAAGATTAAAAAAATATATTAAACATAAATTGTGTAAAAAGGCGTACAATGATAAGTCGTCATATCTTAATGAAAAAAATCCATGGACATAATTTATTGATTGATCCTGTTCGAATTATAGATAATATCTGTATCATGACGATTGTAATTTAACACATGATCACAAAAAAAAACCCATGAGTTTCTTGTGGCTTCTTCTCATCGGAGGGTGCGTTCCGAACCCACACTAAAACAATACACCTAAGACGTAGCCAAATGATCATGTGCATTTAATGTTGTACAAGAATGTAAAGGAAATAAACTATTTTGACTCTGACTTTAATTTGTTAGGGCCAAACAAAACACCCTAAGTGACCTAATAAAACTTAAAGGGGGGGGGGGGGAGGTTAATAAAACCTTAAACTTTAAACTTTAACCTTTTTCTTGAAGGGTTTCAATGTCACCCAAAAGTGAGTAAGTAGTATTCATATTCATATAATTTATTGGTAATAATTTCATTACAAGTCATAAAATTAGGCATACAAATTATAAAAGAAAATAAAATAAAAAATAAAAGTCAGAGTAAATTAAAAAATCATAACAAAAAGTAAAAAGAAAGTTTATTTATACTACGAACATCCATTGAGTATGAGTTTCGGGAAAAAAAGCTCATTAGTCAATAATAAAACGTAGGTTCAAGGCCAATGACACTAGGAATAAAGGCGTGTCCACACAACTAGGTGAGTTACCACATAAAACGTGTCGATAAGGAACCCAGGTCGTGAGGGCGCGGCCACACGCACCCAGTTAAGGCTCTCCCCAACGAACTCGAATATACATGGAAGTAGCAATCCTTTGTAAAAAAAGTGGTTGCGGGGCCCAAAACGATGATTCGACCGCCAGTCTGTCACTAAAGATCGTCCGCCATTGGTCGATTCAAAGGTCGATCATACGTAAACCTTTTTACCAACCTGCTGTGGTATCATCTAATTAGAATCCACCGCTACTAGTTGCTAGTTACTGTCAAAAACATATTTCGTATTCTACATTGCTGCTTTGAAGTAATCACCGGTTACAACCACTTTACGTCAAAGCAGCAATGTACTGCAACTCAGAAACTACTAGCGGTGGATGTTAATTAGATGATACCACAGCTGTACGGAACATGTCAGTGCATCTGCTGCTGTAAGACCGTGGAACGTGTATTTTTCGAATTTAAATTGAAGTTCGCTCTCCATTCTATTTATTCCTCCTAAGCTCTCCCACACACAATGCAACACGGTTAAATGTTACATGGAATAGTCTTAATCCAGATTAGTAGTAATGACCCCTTGTTGTGAACGACAAACGTGACAAAACGACGCGATTTGATATACCAACAAATAGGTATATATTGTACACTACTGATAAAAAATATTTAATATCCATTATATTGTGATTGTGGCCTATTCTCTAAATAGGTTTGCTGTTCTCGGAATTGTCTATAGTAAACATTGTATAAACACTTCACTTTAGTCTTAGAATATGGGTTACTTGTGTTTTGTCGTATTCGTTTGTACCTTCCATACAATAGAGGGCGGATTCACCAAGGCTTAGAGTTTAGAGGCCAATAGAATAGTGATGTTTACCTAAGACTAGACTAAGCAAAGATTTTTTTTCGGTTAAACTGCTTGAGCGTCTCTCAAACTAAAGACTATGATGCTTAGAATCATTCCATTTTTGGTTGTCAGTTGAAACAAGACAAGAGAGGCTAAATGCTATAATTATGATGTATAAAGTTACCTAACCTATGTGCAACAACCAAAACGGGAAAGATGAAAACCTGCGAAAACGAGTACGTTAATTAGTACATAGTTGTTTGACGACCTCCGTGGCGCATCGTGCGAATGTCCGACTGTATTTCGGCTTGATTCCCGCCGGGTGCAAGTAATATATTTATGCTTGAAAATAAGTATCCGTTTCTCTTCTAGACTAGACTAGACATATAGATATAAGTATTATATATATAATAATATATGTCTAGTCACCGTAACACAAGCTTAGTAGCTTACCATGGGGCTAGATGGCGCTGTGTGTTGTTCCCAGACTTTATAGTATAATCAAAGAGCGACCGGCCTATAACTTTCTCTGTCACAAAGTACCGTAGGTCGTGTTAACTTAATCTTAGTTATTTGCATCGACGCACGTCTCGTGATTGTAACTCATTACGCTCTTTATTGTAAGTAGGTAACACGCGATGGAAATCGAGTGAATGACTGATTTACTATAAATTATAGAGAAAATTAATAAAAATTATAGAGAAAAGCTTCGGTGAAAACTTGTTAGGAACTCGCGCGTTAAGTGAAATGGCTTTATTGTTTTTCTTTTTAAAAGAGGGGGGAAAGGGGTCTTTTGAAGATAGCTGCTATCTTCAAAAGACAAAAGATCCTATAATGGATTTAACTAATATTATAAAGGTGAAACAATGTTTTATGAATCCTGTGTAGCTCAGTGGTTAGAGCATTCGCCTGGTTAGCGAAAGGACGCAGGTTCGAATCGTGTCATGGGGATTTTTTGGAAATATATTTCCTTGCTAAAAATATTTCAATGTTTTATGAGTTTGTATTTAGTCCCGATATTCGGATATGCGGAAACAGGACTTACGCGGGTGAAACCGCGGAGCCACCCAGTAATAACATCAAAATGATTTTTTTTTAACATAACCTCTTTAGATCAATCATTTTTTTGATTAGTATTAATTTTCCATTTGTAGTAAAAGTAAAAAAAAAACAAGATAAAACTACAAACTGATTTAGGCAAACCTTTATCGAAGTGTAAAATCTTAGGACGAAATGAAAATTGCCGTGGTGTGTTCTAGGCAATTTTCATTTTGTCCTATCCCCTACTTATATGTCCTAGGTCAGCAAAATGTCCTAATCTGATCTAGACCATAAAACCGACGGTTGGATCACGGCAGACTAAAAACTTATCGATAACAGAAACATCAAAATTTCAAAGAAATCGTGGCGTAGGTACATACAATTGTGTACTTTGTAAACTGAAAATAATTTATTTAAATACAAATTAATTTAAGCAAATAATACTGAATATTTTTAAACCAATTACAGAGATGATTGGCATCACTTTGTATCAATATTAAGTTTTAAAAATATATTTCGTAGAAAAATCATTAGTGGTTTGGTCCTAAAGCGTTTTATTTGAGGAATAACAGGCCTTTGTTATCTCAACTAGCTGATTATGTAACTCGGTTGCTAACAAATCACGATTGAAGCAATTGAAATTATTGATTTACGCGATCACGGATATACAATTTGACAGCTCAATCGCTAGTTTTAATTGCAATGGCAATTTGTTTGCTACTGAGAGACGTGAAAAATTACACGAATAGGTACATCAATTTCAATTGTATATTTCGTAATTTATTATTAAATTGCCCAAGGCATATTTACTAGAAATATTTTAAAAGAAAAAATCATCATTAAAAATATTAACAAATATAATAATCTCGTAGCGAGTGTATTTCGGAAGATGACTTTTAAAATATTTCTAATTTTAATTGTGTCAGTCGAGACGTGTTAGCAACTGATACCAAAGCCCTTCCTTTGGTATCAGTTGCTAACACGTAGATAAGTTTTTTGTGCCCGAAAATCCCCTAAGCCCAAAGGACGACCAATTCCGAATCACGAAGACATAGGGAAAAGGATTTTTGTACACACATTATCAGTCATTCAAAATTTCTGTAATGTCACGTTTTAAACGGTAAATTCACTTGATCGCTAAACAAGCTATCGGCCGATAAAAGTTCGTGGTCTATTTCAACTTTCAGTGTAATCCCTTTCGTATATTGGGAGATAGCTGGGGACGCAAACATTTCGTGAGCGCACTTCTCCGGCGAAAATAGAAATGGGTTAATTTTAGACTATCCACCTACGTTGTTTTGGTCAAATACAACGTATTTTTAAGCTTTTTGTGCCAATTTACCTTTTATCCTATTATGTTAAATTTATAAGACTCAAGTTTGTGTTACGAATAACTGTAGAAACACTTTGGCTAAGTATACATTATCTCTGAAACTACTGGACCGATTTTGATGACGATAGTACCTATATATTCCGTCATATCCGTAAATAAACTAATGTTATTTAATCTATTATCCTACCTATTTTTTGTCGAGTCGCATAGTTATGCGAAGGTTATGCGACATTTCTAATGTCTTTTTTATTTATTATTCTGTCTATCAACTTTGAAAGTTCTTGTCACGGAAAAAGACAATGTTTGCAGTATGTTGCATGTTGCATGAATGCATGTTTTTAGTACTCCAACCTTACTCCACGATTAAGAATAAGGTAAATAATATAAATGGAATACGCATTAAAAACGCGGAGTGCTGCTAATATATGTAATATTAATTTGGTTAGAATTTCACAAAGTAGAGTAAGCTTAGACCTTAAGCGCAAATGTCGACAACAATGATTATTATTTCGTGTCCCAAAGGCTACATAAGCAGTGAGCGGTTGCCCGCAAGGCCCCAGGAATTAATCCCACAGTTTCCCAGAATGAAATTACACATAGCATTCTGTGAATGCGAAAAATTAAACCGTTTAGGGTGAACGCAGAATAATGATTAAACATCGCCTGAGCGTGACAAAATAAATAAGCTAAGTGAACATTACACAGCGCCATCTAGCACCATGGTAAGCTAATAAAGTTTACAAAGGTTACAATGCCGTTAATAAATAAAACGCGAGTATAACCCGGTAAATATTGTGTTTCATTATGCAAAATCGCGAAAACCTGAGACAAAACTAAGATTTCGATTCGATTCATCAAAATACGTGTTTGTCTGTACATGCCCTTATCCGGATTTAGTCTAACGATTTTAAACGATATTGTCTTAAAAGCCGGAAACGTCAGTTTTGACATGCGCCGGTTATTCGGCATTTAGTTTCGTAGATTAGCAAATTAAATGTGTTAGATAATTTCCTTTCTGCTGGTAATTAAATCTGTGGCAACTACCCGGTGTTTTATGATGTAATTTTAAATGGAAAAATAATTTGTATAAATGTTTCTATAATAAAAAAACAGACAATTCCAGTTTATGTTTCTCACAAATAGATATATTGGTAAAACCACACGGGAGATTTTTTTTTAAAGCTTTCTTTAAAGTTTGATTCCATTTGCTTTTGCTAACCATACTAATTACTAATTTTACTTATATCCATAAAGGGATAGAAGAGACCTTTCGATTTACCCTAAAAATTTCATCTGTACCGGTCGGTCGTCGAGTATTTCAGCTTGACCGGGACGAATTAGACATTTAAGGTAAGTCCCATCCGTCCAGGTATCAGGGCGGTAACCGGGACGGACGAGACCTACCCGTTACATCCTTTGTTCAAACAAACAAACACTTGGTTTTAAAATAACACAATAATTAAGTCAATGCACTCTGTGGAGTGCACGTGCTTTTATGACGTCATGGACGTAGGATATGACGATGTTTCCCATAGCACGACTTGTTTAGAAAGCACCATGTATGCAATGTATGTAGGTAGATATGTACACTAAATAGAATAGTTAATGTTCGTTACATTGTTTCTTACGAGAATGGGGAAAATGGTCAATTTATTAAGAAAGACTAAATACTTACACAAGAAATAAATACTACAAAGATGATTAACAATATAAATAATATAAATAATCTAAGGTGAATGACCATTGAGTCCAAAAGTGCCCATCACAGTGGCGGCATTACCCCGTTGAATCGCCATCGATATATTCTTGCCTAAAAAGAGCCCCGACCGGGGGTCCAGGTTCCCCAAATGGGGGAAATAAATAACGATTGTATTAAATGCGTTTAAAAGTCGCAACAGTACCTGCCTTTTGATAAAGTAGTTCAGTTATCAAAAAAATAACTTTTAAGGCTATTAACAAGAGGTGGCTAGCGAAACTAAGCTATTACTGATCTATAGATATTTTAGTACAGATTTTTCTCCTGCTGGATTCTCATTTTTTTCGCTTTTAATCGTTTTTTTTTTTAGATTTGCATTTCACCAACACCTTACATTTCGAAATCTTTACAAACCTATTTTTTTGGGATTTTTTCTCCTCAGGATATTTGCTAAGAATTCTCGCGTGTTTAGAATTTGTCGCCCAAAAACTTTAGTGACAACTTTGTATTAAAACTTCTAAATACACATATTGTATTACCCACAATCAACATACAAACAGAAAGCATTCACCGATGTTTATAGAATGGGGTGGGAAGGATAGCCGCACCTTCGCTTTAAATAGGGGCTCGCTGTGATAACATGCCATTAGATTATTTTATTACACCTACGTCTCGACATTTACTGTTAAACAGTAAATAAATGAGGGAAAAAGCAGCACCCTGCGGTTTCCCAATCCATTGAACAAAGCAAAAAAAAGAAAAAAAATATAAGTAGTATATCCGTTGTCTAGTCACCGTAACACAAGCTTAGCAGCTTACCATGGGGCTAGATGGCGCTGTGTTTTGGTCAAAGAATTTATTTATTGGAAATATCAGGACTACAGGAATAACTCTAAAGTCTGAAGTCGTACAGTTTTGCGTAGGAGTTACAATGTAGCATTAATTGTCTTCTTTTTTAGCGACTTTGTATTAAAATAACATTCATTTTAGGGTTTTTAACACGTTAATTTAAAAGATTAACATTGTTGCAATGCCGATCCAACGTTTCGGAGCCTGATTTGCTCTGCAGCGATCATTTATCAATATTTCCGTCTTTTTAAACTCACACTATTATGTTTACATACATAGTTGCATTTTACCGGGTAATGGGTTTACGTTAAGGTTCTTTTGTAATAAGGAGAGTAACGTGTTAGACCCGGTAAAATTTAACAAATTCAGTATTTAACCATCAATTCTAACTCAACGTTATTAACAAACTCTTCATGTTTGGCAATTGCGTGCTATTTCAGTCCGTCCTGACCCAGTATGCAGGCAGGTGCTTGAACTAACGAACAGCTCTGTAAATCAGGCTTACATTTATTTCAGCTTTCAATTCAAAAATCTAGGCTAGACCAACTAGACTTCTGTTTGTTAGTGCGAATGAATAATTCTTTTCAACGACTCGCGTGGGAGTTGTGGGTCCGAGATGTAAATTATTAAACAACTGTTTTAGTTTTATATTTTGGAAGTCGGAAATTGATTTGTAAAATGATCTGGTTGAAATGTTTAAGCAAGGTCTTTATCGCCAAAAGAAATGAGAAATGTCACATTGGTCTTTCGCGCTGTGTAAAAGATTGATATTATGTTTTTTTGCAAATCTAATTTCTATTTGGCAGTAACCCGGCTCAAGCACTATTGAGAACTACCTGGGATATAGCGATGTGATGGTAGTGGATCGGGTACTGGAAATCTGAGGTATTATACTGCATTCAATGTCCAACAAACACGTAAAAATACGGGTAAAGCTACCTGTAAAGAGAGTTTTGTCTCTTTAATTTTACATTTCTTGGAAGATTGTATTTCTAATTTTCATTTGGCATTGTGAATCACACTGTATTGTTACTTATTTTCATTACCCAGGAACATCCGCATGCTCATTACTCAGGTAGTATTCGGCGAACTCCCGAACGCGGTTTATTATAACTTAGGGTCCTATACACCAAGTTTGTCGGTTGTCAGTTCCATACATCGTACCTAACAAAATATGGTATACTCAGCCCTGACTAACTAACTAACTAACATGCCAACTCTTGTGATTGTTTGTGCACTGACATTTGTATCAGTGCAAGACCAATCACAAGAGTTAGCACTCGGCTAGCCCACTAGCCCGGGGCTAAGTAAAATCAGCGCAAGTCAACTTTAGTGTACTAGCCACGTGCTAGCGGTAGCGAAGCGGTCAGCATCGCTCATGTCATCTAGTATGACTTGAGAGATGTGTTTAAGGAAGAAGTTTCACTCTGGAACATAAATATATGAATGGTATTATGCAATTGTGGGAATGACGATTGCAATCTAATGTGCGTAGACCAATGCTTTTACGATTTAAGGACGATAACTATTTTTACTCATCCATATCATGTGAATGGTAGTCTAAAAAGTCCTATTGGAGTGGCGTGCATTTGGAGAATGAAATAATAAAATAAAATAAATAAATTGGTATAGCAATTCAAAGAGACAATGCAGCCAGCCTTTTACGTACGGACCCAGTTTTGGATTTATAATTTTAATTAATTTTATTTAGATATAAGTATGTTGATGTACCTACCTAATAAATAAAACCTTACTGGGTTAAAATAAATAGCGTTTATAAATAAATAAATTCTGTGACCAACATACAGCGCCATCAGGTCCCATGGTAAGCTACTAAGCTTGTGTTACGGTGACTAGACATAGACAACGGATAAATCATCTTTACTCTTTATAACTTCCAGTCGGTGAACTGTTAATGTGTAGAACCCTTAAAGTAAGGAGCAATGTAAATGAGCCATAAAATTTATGCAGAGTTATCTCCGACGGTATCAATCAATCCAATTTTATTCATTAGATTCTGTTGCTTTTTGTTCAATGGCCTAAAAATAAGCAGTTTATTTTGACGTTGACGCTCCATTTTCCCAGACAGTGATAGACAGCTTTTTTTTCGTTGTAAATTATTACAGCGAATAGAAACCTTTTTATACTCCTTCTATTCTGCAAAGATATAGGACAAGAATCTTAGTGAACAAAATCAAAAAAAAACCTGGCAAGTGCGAGTCGGACTCAGGCACGAACATGGAATAGGCTAGCATTTGACCACATCTCACCAGATAGGAAGCGACGATGAGGTCCACGGTGTAACATGCTAGCCCAGAAGATATAGCCTATTCACCCTTGACTTGAAGAGTCTAAGTTGTGGTTTTGTGATCATTATCACAAAACCAGAACTTAGACTTGTTCATAAAAAACAGTCACTTTTTTTGTTTATATGGAAGCCCTGATGGGGGAAAATTTGAACTCCCCGGGCCGTGTGACCAAATTGCAAGCTTAAATATTTCTTTATTGAAATTCTTACAGAGTAGGCACCTATGTTCAAAGTAGGTACAACATATAAGATTACATAATTTGCGTAAATTTATGTCCCAAAGTCAAAAGATCAAATCCGACCCCTATTCACTCTTATTTATTGGCCAATATCTACTACGAGGCCTTACAAAAACTAAATTAAACTGTAATGTAGCTCTACTTCCCTTGTATGAAAAAGTTTTACCAATTTTTGCGGTCATTTCCTAATAAGCTGTTGGCAACATTTTAGAACAACTTATGTCTTATGAACCCTCGTTTTGAGAGTGGGTAAACGTTTCGAAGTTGTTTTTCGATTTTTCGGGAAAGGTTAAACAGAAAACCAGCACTTAAGTTTATTAAAAACATAGCGGTTACTGTAATGAAGGCTGGACGGGACGCTCCTACATGAAAATAATTCATTTCTTAATTCTCCTGAAAGAAAAAAGTTGAGTGTTTTCTTGAAATTGATATTAATATATAATATAGGTAAATTGATATTAATATTTGTATTTGGTCTGAGTGTCTTTCTATAATTATTAAGTACCTATGTTTTTACAAAATATATCCGTTGTCTAGTCACCGTAACACAAGCTTAGGGGCTAGATAGCGCTGTGTGTTGTTTACAGAATTTATGTATTGATATTATGTTGAAAGACCCTACACATAGGTACCAACTATAAATGTTTTGGGGGTTCGATTTGCTGACAGTGGGGTTTAGCCCTATTTATTCCAAACTAACTACACTTAGGTTTCGGTTTAAATTGTGTCACTACTGACATACTACTAGGTACTGACATATAAGTTAATCTATTGTCACACATACATGGACATTTTCAATCCTAGTAGTATATGATTTAATTTAATTATTCTACAATCCTAAAACTATTTACATAATTACTTATAATTAATAATGTCAAACTTTAAACTAACTTATAGGAAGCCGCTTAAGCAGCCAAAAATTGTAATCTATTGTTATCATATGTGATAACAATAGATTACAATTTTTCTACTTATACACAACTTATATGTCAGTACTTAGTGTTTAATTTATGGAACTCCCGACCCCGTGCGAATATCGGGATAAAAATTATGTGTCAACCCAGATATCCGCCGCTGTATAGTTTCATCGCTTTCAGGTCAGTAGTAAAATTAAAAAGTATAAGAATTCCAACTTGAAAACTCACCGCGGAATCCACTGTTAGGTTGTGAGCTTTATACAGAATCAACTGGCAAATACAGCAAGGTAAATTTACAAAATTAAATCAGTAAAGCGACTGCCCTTTAATTCCTAACTCCTATTACAATCGATGTCTACGGGCAGAGCGTCTAGAAGTCCGTTAGTGCTATTAAAGCGATATATAGCAATGTAATAGTTTTATACGATGTAAAACATGGCTATTCCGAGCTGTTATAGTTACAAACTGCTTTGTTGTTTTGCTTCGGAGTGCTAAATGTTATTGCGAACAGGAGTTCGGTGGGCCGCTTGGTATTTCTATCTTGAGAAATGCTTCAGTGCCTATGTTTATACCCAAACCGTGTTCTTAATAAATTTTGGTGTTAATTAGAGCAGATTTAGAGCTAAGGCTCTGCTGTTATAGCGACTTTCAAGTCACTAAACTCTCTATAACAGCAGCCTTAAACATTATTATTAGCGTTTCGATTGCGGTTATACCATAGAAATAGTACTACAGAGTAACTAGAAAGCTTACTTCGTTATAATAAACAGTCCGGCTTGATGTTAGAGAGATCTCAGTCTGTCATTTTTTCACTGTAGTGTTCGTCGGTGAGTTAGATAAGGGCAGACTGCCTCCAACTTGGTTTAACAAGACCGTTTTGATGTATCAAAGCAAAAACTACCTAAATCTTAGAGAACATGACTGAAATTGATATTTCAAAAGTAGTCAAGTGCATAGTCTTCTAGGAGTGAAGACAACGATCGATGTGACATGTCTATGGGTTATACACGGTTAAACATACTTGTCAATTAAAAGAAATACAAATAATAATCTTATTTGTTTATTATCGGTTGTAAACCACTTATGGCCATTAGGAAATTAGCCAGTGTCAAGTATTATTAATATATAATGCAAGTTATTTGAATCGAAACAGTCAAGTCGTTATAGTTAAAGTCAAGTCTAGGGAATCATTTGTAAACACGGCGGCCATTTACAAAGGTTTTTCACGGAGCTTAAGAGACAACACTAAGTCCATGTTTTGCACTAATTTTAACTTTCATTCCACTTGTACACCCACACGAAACTAAATTGATTAATATGCCCCCGAAATTAGACAATTTGCACGCATTTGAACTAGGTTTCACAAAAATGAAAATTTAGCACCACATCTCCTCAACGAGTTCCCGCCAAAAATTAAAAAAAAAAATACAAATAATAATCTTACTAATGACAATCAGATCTCAGTCTAATTAAAGTACCTAACTGTCAAACGTCGATGCCTTTCGTACCCACCATCAGTTCAGGCAGAACTGCACCCTTGACAGAATGACAACAAACAACCAACCGTCACATAAAACTACACATTTCCGCCTAGACGGCTTCATTTATTATTTTCTTCAGAGTTTTCGACAGCAGCCAGTTAATAATCCCATGAAAGAGAACTTCCGTCGGTTTTTGGGTTACACAATAAAACTACTGAACTAATTTAGCTTCAGAATGTTGACGGCTGATTGTGTTTGGTAGCGGGCATGTCTTGTTTGACGTCATAAGCTGTCACTTTTTAAAAATAGATGGAGATGCGTTGATGAAAACTTATCCTTGGTTGGGTTTTTTTTGTTTTCTCGATGTTGAATTGAAATTAGGATGGAATGGACTATCCTGATTAAGAGTCTGTAAAGGTCACAAAGCGTTGAGCATTGAAATAATTCTATAAACGTGATAAACACCGCGATTAAAACATAAAAATAAGTTTAATTTCTTATTCTTGGTTAATGAATGAGAATTTAATTTTAACTTTCATATTTTCATGCATCTAGACATTAGACACATTTGGTACATTTAAAAAATAAGAAAGTGTGAATCGGAATTGTGCACATAGGGTTACCATTACCATAAACCTAGTAATAAATAGAGTTCCGTTTTCACCCTTTAGGTACGAAAGTCTAATACGTACTTTGCCATGTTTAGTTTGACAACGCGACCACTAGATGGCGCTTTTAAAAGGATGGCAAGCCACTGGATCGCGGTATCGTTATTCGCCAGCCAAACATGAGGTGCTCGGGAGTTGATTGTCGGCGTTAACTCTGGTTTCCCTTCAAAACGCATAAATCTTTCGCCTTTTACTAAAGATTTCCGTGGAGGGGAACACTCAAATGAGTCTACAGAAGTTTTTGAAAACCCTACTTTTGTAGGGTCAATAATAATTAAATTAATAGAGTATTTTCTAGTCTGCTTGCACTGACTGTGACAGCGGAATCTTAGTATTAGGGTCCTGTTTTTATTCTGTGGGTACGTAACCCCTCTAAGGAACAATTTAGGTCTAATTCTTTATAAAGTTAATAATATAACACAAACGAAATACAAATCGTTTTGTATACAGAGTCACGTGTAAAATAGCCTCCTTATTCGTCCGACTAACAAATGTAAACTACCAAATATAAATAAACTACATCGATTGAACTCAATCCCCTTTTAAAATAGACACGCTCAGGGTTCAAATGTGAGTGTAGGATTAATTAATGGATCATCAAAATAAATAACGGTTAAGTAGTTAGATTTTAGGGAAGGACGGTGTTAATAAATAAACAAGATAAATGTGGGAGGAGTGTTTAACCAAAGCACAGTAAAAGTAAACGAAAGAACAGTAGACTGACTGGCTAGTGTTCTTAGAAATATCCACGGGCGGGAAGTATTAACGCTAGCGTAACGCAATCCAGCGAGTGTTGAAGTTTCTCCGAGTAGGTACCGATCTCATAAGAATATCGGGATATAAAATCACCTATCTATATACCGAGTCTTAGAGTTCAGAGCCATTTGCTTGAAGGGACAATACACACGTTTAAAAAAAAGTTTTTGTACCCAAAACCCGTAAGATAAGCTGCGTTAACAAATATTATGGCAAATCAATAGGAAATCTCAATCGTGTTGCATATACCTACGAATACTATACCGGGACAGAAAAACGCGAGATTTTTAGGGCCTTGTTTCGGCTGCTTTGTATGGAGTCAGCCTACTGAGGACCTACGTTTATTTTTATACTGTGACTTTACTTTGAAGAGATAATAGTTTGAACCGTGAATTCAGATGCGGTAGTAGATATTATTAATGTTGTTTTTGTGAACTTAAAATCTTCCTGATATTGTGACATAATTAGGTAGGTACTTACAGATACGGCGTGACATTGAATTCAGAATGCCGACGTGGGTGTGCGAAGCAATGTATCGAAACTAAAGTTTTAAAAACTCACTAACTTACTGTGTAAAGTTAAAGTTTTAACTGTGTGGTTTTCGTAATTAGCCTTACAACTGGGCCTTTGTACGTGACTTTAAGCCGTGGGTTTCCTCACGATGTTTTCCTTCACCGTAAGAGCGATGTTAATAGCGCATATAATTTTATTTTTGTCTTAAAGAAAAAGACATTGATTGGTACGCGGCCGGCATTCGAAACCACGACCTTAGGAATGAAAGTTGGGGTATCTACCACTAGACCAACACCGCTCTCCTTACTTATTATGTATTTGTAACCTGCATGTTTACTCTACGCGGGTTCCCGTTCCTATGGGAATATTATGACAAAAAGTTAATATACAGGTTATAAAACTACCTATGTGCCTATATGCCGAATTTCTGCCAAATCCGTTAAGCCGTTTTTGCTACAAACAAAGATCTATAGTTTCCCATTTATAATGGGGAAATATAAGATTATGTATACAGAGCTTACAAAATTCCAGGCATTGCATCGATATAGTAGAGACAAATTACTGGTTGGTCTAAGACGTAGCACGCTTATCTAGGTAATCTAGGTACTAATCAATTTTTAAAACGAAATTTCTCCATTAACACTTGTTTTTAAAATCTTTTCCTACCTTATTTTCTTACTAATATTATAAACGCGAAAGTTTGTATGTATGTTTGTGAATTTGTTACTCTTTTACCCAAAAACTACTGAACCGATTGCTATGAAATTTGGAATATAGGTACCAGCTGGAAACCGGGAATAACACATTGTTTAGTAGTTTATTGTGATTAAACAATTGATATTATTTAGTTACTTTATTTATGATCTTGCACAAAGTTTTTGTTATTATAAGATTTATAAGGTACTCAGATCTCACATTCTATCACCATTTTGTTTTCTGCAAAAGCATGTGCGCTCAGCGCGCCAACGCGAACATCTGTCACTGTCAAATCTATTTGAAAGAGACGTTGACAACTTCTTAAATGAGTTTTGGCGGGAACGCGTTGAGGAGATGTGTTACTAAATTTTCATTTTTGTGAAACCTAGTTGAAATGCGTGCAAATTGTTTAATTTCGGGGTCATATTAATCAATTTAAGTTAAAATTCCAAAAGAAGGTACATACCTAAAGTTCTAAAAATTCAAATTATCTAGTTAAGGCCTGATTTTTCATACTACGGATAAAATATATCTATCGGATAAGTTTGAACCCAACCAAATTTAAAAGCCTTCAAAATTTGATCTTCTAAATTTATATTTTATTTTATTTTTAAATATCATAGTGACGTCTTATATTCGGTGGTGTTACATTTTATTTGTCGGTTATCTCTATCTAGGGATTTGAAAAATCAGCCCTTAGTAAAAGAAAAATATAACCGTTCAGTCTGAAGCACGGATAATTTCAGCCGAGTGAAGTGTTGCAATGGTTGCGGGTGTAAATATAGATCATTAGATGAGTCAAGTGCACGCAGAGAGCTAGCCGAGATGAAAGTTTTGTAGCTACGTACAGGAGGTAGCAGAAGTGGTTATCCATTGCAGAGTTTAATATAAATCTATATTTCCCTCCCCAGTAGCCTATCCACTACCATCACATCACTAAGGCTCATGTTGATTTCTCAATAGTTCTAATCGATCCGGTGGCTGTCTTTTGCTGCATTTTATAGTGCGGACAAGGATAATCGCCGGCTAGCTGTCCACTTCACTAATAGCTGTTCACTTCATTTTAATTTATAGCTGTTCACTTTACTTCCGTGCACAGTTTTCGAGTAAAATTGTTAATGAAAAGGACCACTACGTGTTGACATTGGCTCCACGCACTCCTTCCAAAGGTCCGGGGCTTCATAGCCCGGTGATACTGGACGTATTACTATTAGAAAGAAAAAGGTCAACCTATTATTTATGTTGTCCCAGCGCATGGCTAAGGGTCCCTCTATTGTTTCCAAGCTTGGTCTTGGGCGCTGTTTGGTCATCATCAAATGCATAAAAATCGTCACGCCATCTTTAACGGGGTCTGCCTAGGCTACGTCGCCTTTTTTGGTTTTTGACTTACAAAAATATCTACAATGCTCAATACAACGCGCAGTAAATTCCTTCGGTATATCACAGAAGAGGCGATAGCTACAAAGAGATTTCGTGCATTTCCTGCCTATTAATATAACTACTCTATACTGCGGCTTCACCCGCGTGAGTCTCGATACCGTGAGTATTTTGAAATACCTTTTGTCATCATATAAAGAACACTCTCCAAACTTGAGCTCTATACTATCAGCGTTATAGGCTATGCGTCGATCTATCAGTCAATCAGAAAACAGCTCTTTATAAATATAGTTCTTAATAAGATATGAAGAAGGTTGAAGTTTGTCGTTCAATTTATTTAACTTTAAAGTTAATTAACCAAAAAATTTTTAATATTAGGCTATTAATTATTATTATATATTATGAGGTCCAGTGTAGACGGGCCTGGCGCTGGTATCTTTGTATGTTTGTTCGACGATAACTTGAGTATCGTAGCTCCGATCTTCATGAATATTATATTAGATATGGACTCTTTTTAGCGACTGTACCTTCCTACCTAGTCGACGCAGCATGTTTTTACGTTTGCTATAAATAAATACATTAATGAAAATACCTACCTGAATAAATAACGAAAAAGGGGTTAAGAGTAAAAGGACAAGACGTGCTATTCCGTCAAGAACTTCGAAGGAGAAGTTATGGCTTTACAAGCTGTAGGTAAATAAGTAATACTCAGAATTTCACTCCACATAGCAAAGTTTTGAAAAACTACAAAGCTTTTAAGTAAAAGGAAAAATGGAAAACACAAAGTAACAAAGACGACAAACACGGGTATTGTATGAAAATAAGAATAAAAATTGTGAACATTCTGTGTTTATAAATAACTAGGTAGATTTGTGGAGCATTTGTGACGCCCACCGTTTTAATGTAGCTGAAATTAAATTGCGATTTTATTTATCTTTTAATGTAAGAATAAAAAAAGCGTAGCATCTATAGTCAATTTTACCGGTCCTAAATAAATAAGATAAATAAATAAATATTGCACGACACTTGCATTACACAGCACAATCTGACCCAAAACTAAGCACTAGGCTTCTGCTATGGGTACCAGACAACAGATATACTATCTATGTATAATATAATATGGATGTATTTACAAAAGAAAAATAAATATAAGTAGTATATTGCGTTGTCTAGTGACCGCAACACAAGCTTAGCAGCTTACCATGGGGCTAGATGGCGCTGTGTGTTGGTCACAGAATTTATTTATTTATATATATTTATTTATACTACATATTTCCTTTTTTTGTTAATAAGTACATATTATGTACTTAGAAAACTCACAGACCAGAAATAAATATTTGTATTTAAGCATAAACACTTGCACTTGGCGGGAATCGAACCTACACCGTTCTGCGTTGCAGTTGGGCCTTCGCCCGGCGCGACACAGAGGCACATAAAGAGTTTTTACCTTCAGTTTGGTCTGAACGGATATAAAGTTATTGTCATATGTTGGTCATATTGGATAAAATAGTTTCCGGTTGTCAGTTTGGCTAAAACAAAGTCAAAAACTGTGTCGTTTAACTAACCGAACCATTCAGTCCGAACTGACGTACGTTTATCCGTTCAGTTTAACTTCTTCGACGGAAGTAGGTACATAGGGGTTTTCTGCCTTCCATGCAACAAGTAATACAAAATACAACTTGATTGAAATGTTAGTTCGTATATAAAAAATACGTGATTTGCAGTTTTTAATCTCTTCAATGCACGACAAGAATTACAAATTAAAAACAAATTCTCGAAATGTTTACCTACTACACGTTTTGTAACGTATGTATCAACACATATTTAAACCGTTTTATTAATTCACTCAGACGTCGTTTTATGTTTTTATATTTGGAGCAGTATTGGCGAAGATATCTAAGATTATCTTGAGTCAGTCGGAGTCAACTAACCCACACGCTAGTCTGCGCCCGCGCAGTCCAAATATTCGTATTTTAATTTAATAATTTCGAAGTGTGATGCGGCCGGCCGCGGCGCCTAACTGGAATTCAAAATCAATTAAAAATATTATACTATTTGGTGTTTTTAAAGACCTTGAATAATATTACAAATGAAGTAAATTGGATTTTTTTGTGAACAGAATGGTTTTTTGCTGAAATTCTGAACGTCAAAATTAGATTTCCTACGTTCAGCAAAATATGTTGTTTGCGTTTCTACGATGTGAGAACAGAATGAGTGCTGTGTTTATATAAGAAAAATATTATGAATTGGTGTTGTCATTTTATCTAAAGTTTCAATAAAAGAAAGACCTTTTACAGTGTTGAATGTAATAATTTTATCTTTCAATTAGGTATTTGTGATAATAAAATTGTAAGAATTTGATTATTAAATTGTGTATTGGGCAAAATGCGTACGCCGAGTACATACCTACTGTTTGATTTATTAAAAAAACTGGTGATTATTATTATTTATTAGGGAAGTAGGTATTTAACCGTGCCAGACTCGTAGGTGTACAAGTGGTCTAATTTTATAGAATTTTCTAAAAATAATAATGTTATGACTTTAAAATGGTGGCCGTGATCAGTGAGCGGAGTAGCAATGACTATTTCAGATCATTTTTACCTGTGAGTATTAAAGTTGTGATGATTTTTGATGAATAACGGGTTAGATAATAAACATCCCGGCGGAGTCGCGGTAGCGTCGCAATATCCATTTTTAACCATCGCATATTCTGTGGTTATGTCAAAATACTTATTCATGCGCGTACGTTTATAGTTAGGTAGTGCAGCAATACAGCAGAAAGAGAGTTGAATGAATGAATGAATGATTATTTTAAGTCACTTTTGTGCTACTTTTTTTCTCTCTTCTCTTTTAATGATTATTTTATTTATTATGATTTTTTAAATTATTTTTTATTATGATTTATGATGTTTATGCCAAATTTTTTTATGACTTGTAATGAATTTATTAGGTACCAATAATAAATATGAATATGAATAAATTCTTTATTGTACACACCATATAAAATTACGATATAAATATATAGAAACAAATACAGCTTAAATTTAGGAGGCACAATGGGCGGAGAGTTTGTGATACTTGGGAATAGTATGCCCATAAGTAGTATTAAAAACTGATACGCAAATGTGCGTCTGAGTAACACTCTCAGACTCAAATGTTACTACTCAGAACCACCTCTGCCTATTTCCTATACCTACTTAGACAAGTTTCGCGATTATGCATTAAAAGCTCGGCGTGAATTACCTTTGCTTTCTGAAACTCTATTATTAAAGTGAACAAAGCCAGAATTAACGTATTCGGAGGTGTTGACTAAAGTTTGAGCTCCATGGCTCTTTGAATATCATAGAGCTATAGAGCTCAAACTTTTAGAAATGCATAAGTATGTGAAGCCAAATGAAGCTAACAATAACAAGTTTTTAACGCCATTGTGGACGCCAGATCATTAGCTTCATTGCAAAATGAACCACACTCTACTTCTCTTTCATAAACTTCATTCGCACCGGAAAGCGTAAAAAAGTCATTAAGATAGACATTTTCCATGAAAACTGGATAGCTAAGGAAATGATGAGAACACAAAATAGTTATTTAGCCGTAGCTAATATAGTTATTTTACGACTTAGTAATAATAGCCATATTATCTTATTTATTTTATTATCTAGGATTATCTGGGATGACTGGCAACGATTTGTCGCATGAGTCGACGCGAGTGTTGCGAGCTTTCTGAGTTTAATAATTCAGCTTTACTCTTTAACTATTATAAAATCAACAAAATGAACAGATGACAATTAACTCAATCAGCTCATTAGCAATAACAAGCGATAACTCTCAATACATAATACCTACCTATTTATCCAATACTTAATAATGTTTCGGATTTTCTATCAAATAAAATAAACACTTGAAACATTTTGAAGCTTTTGATTCGCAGCCAATTCCTTGTCCTTGAACAGTAGGAGACAGCAAGGCGAGAATTTTATTTTTACTTTTGTAATTTCCTTTACAATTGTTTATCAAAGGTCTGTTTTATGAGTTTTAAATAAACAGTGGCATATAACAACGGTCTTCAATTAGTTTTCTGCTAGAATTCGTGGTATAGGTAGGTATGGTACCTCATATCCTGTTCTCATACCTTTTTGTATTCATTGTAGTATACATACCTAGGTATATCTTAAAAGGTCAGACAAAATAATAATGATTTAAAATAGCCATCACTAATAGCATAATTTTATTTTAAAATTGTCTTTCTTAGCCACCCCCGCCAGTTCTAGGAATGAAATTTTTAAAGGAAAATCGCCTCTCGGAATATAAAATTTCAAACCTTTCCGGACTGTTATATAAGATGTTTTTTTCCTTCAGATATTTATCGAAATCATTTTTCTCAACCAATATTTTTTCAATTTCAGGCTGTTAACTCTCCTCCGGTCCCGCACCGGGACGTCACCGCGCCAGCAACCTACCGCCCTTACACCGAGGAGTACGCCTCAGTGCAGCGACATGTCGACCGACCTCTTCCCGCAGAACCCGAACCTGACCGCAAAAAAGACAAGAAATGGTCCATAGGCAAGCTTTTTCGAAGAAAGAAAAAAGACGACGACACCTCCTCATCAGAAAGCGACGAAGCAACTAAATCTCCTTCCAAAAGAAAAGCCAAAAAAAAAAAGAAGACTCCAGCAGTCAACAACTTCGACCATATCGTCATTAGGGATACAAGACGAGCTCAAAGTTTAGCGAAACCAAATATCAGAGATGTCGCAGACGATGGCGTTCTCTCTGATCCTTCGGCAGGATTTATTCACTATAGAGCAAAAGCCCAAGAACTGTATGGAGCTTCGAAAGAATCACTTAGTTATAAAGAAGATAGCGCAAGTAAAGGAAAAACAGTATTCGATTCATCATCGAAAAAGACGAGAAAAGGTCGTCTTAAAGCTAGAGTAGAAGCTCTTAGAAATAGTATGAAAGGTGAATCGAGTAGTGACGAAGATTCATTAAAATCTTCTAATTCTTCGTCGATGATTCGTTTCCGAAGCGACGACTCCTTGATGCGATCTCGAGATAGTTCACTGAACAAACGATCGAGAAGCGCTAGAAATGAAAGATACATTAAAAGGTTATCGCGAGACGATGAAAACCAGTTGAATAAAGAAGCAGAATTATTACAGCAAGGTTACACAAAAGCTGAAGTAGAAATGTTGACAAGAACACCTACAAGTCAAAGCAGTGGCTACGGCACATGTAAACGTGACCAAACAAATAATGTGAAACAGGAACAGTTGTACGCCAACGATGCTGTCCGCCGGCCTATGAAATCTGAATCAATATCATCATTTCCATCGACTCAAAGTTACCCATCATCCATAAACTTTAACGCTAAAGTTAACAACGAACATATTAACTATTCCATTCAATATCCAAGCAATAACATTAATCGCGATAAGGAAACGCATTTCGTTAATAATAATAGAGAAAGAAGTGTTAGCCATCATTACGAAAGCCCTGAGAAAATTATGTGTGTTAAATTTCCATTGGGAAATGTAACCAATGTTAAAAGAGAAGAAAAAGCGCCTCCAGTTCCACCGCCTAGAGATATACATAGAAAAGTTGTTACACCACTCTCTATGTATTATGAAAACAATGCCCTCATCGCGGATAGAACGTCAAATAATCAAAAAGTTTTACATGGTGTACCTAACAACGATTTCGAAAGAGTTATGCGAAGAAGTCAAGAAAGATCTTTGCAGGGATTCAATGGACTGCGGCGACCTATTTCAAATTCAGAAGACCACATTGCAATGCAAAACAACGAATGCGTTCAAAACATTCAGTATAGACCTGAACAGCCTAGACGACCAGCTTCAGTCTCAGCGGAACCAAATCATTACGCTTTATATGCTAATTCTCCATGGAGAAAGTCCATGGTTCATAACAATATCGTTAAACCAGAGCCAGTGCAACCTAAAAACGATTATATGTACTACGCAGATCAGAGCCCAAGATCTAGAAGACCCATAAGCATTAAAAATAGTCAGAATGGTCTTGATCAAAATCAGTATTTAAGTGATTCACAAGCTTCAATAAATGTTGCAGATAGCGTATATAGAAGACCAAGAAACGCATCAGATTTTTGGAGAAAAATTGACGACGCTGAACGGCAGAAAAGAAATCAAAAACTCTATGCAAACTCTAGAAACAGTGTTGATTTTACTAATAACTCACAACCTAAAAATTCAATGTACATTGAACCGAAGAGACCAAATCCTGACCATAATGATTATTTGAATAAAAATAGGCCAAAGCTTAAAAGCGCTTCAGTTGATACAACTGATGACGCAAAAATTTGGAAAGCTACCACTGAATACAAAAGATCAGTCACTGTTGAACCTCCAAAAACTATTACATCACCTACATCTAAGACTCATGTTCGACACAAGTCAGACACGGCTACATATCAAATGCCTTCTGATGACGAAAAATTATCTGAAAGACGGAAATCAACCAATCTTGACGATGCCCTTAATGAATTAGAAGCAATATATAACAGCTTAGGACTTGGAGACGAAGATTTGTTAGATAGAGCTGAACGTCGGGAGTTGATGACTCCAAAATTAGGCGACCATTTCAATGATTGGAATGGAAATGACGATGATGTTCAGTTGCGAAGTCAACCTTCTACGCCTCTAAGACGAATACATCGAAGATCTACGTTGCCAGATAAGCTTCAAGACGACATGGCATTTAGAAGGATGAATTCATTGACTAAAGATAAAACTAATCATAAAGCTGATACTCAGTCACAAATAAGTTATATGCTTGCTTCACCTGTTTACGTTCCCTACGCGTCTGATGATGATCGCAACTCGGAACGCAACGAACCTGATATTGTTTATGACGATGTTGTTTATAGAAATATAAAACAAATGAACAATAGACTGAAGACTCTAGACCCACAACCTCCATTCGGAATTCCAATTGGGCCAGTTTCGCCTGCGCCACAAAGTGACTACTTACATGCCGTTCCAGACAATAAGGTTAGGTCTAGGTTTATACCGAGGAGATCACCAGATCTAGTATCAGATGATTTAGCATTTAGAAGCTTAAGAAAAGATAACCGACACTCTGCGCATTTTAACGGTGAAGAATATTTTGGACAAATTAACAATAACCATTGTTATAGTGAGTATCCGCTAAATAAAGAATCTGCTGCATCATTAAAAAAGAAGAGAGCTGTACGATCATTATCAGCTAATATATTTACGATGATACAAAAAGAAATCGACGAAGCGCTTAACATGACTAAAACGGCTACTTTGCAAAAAACGCAAAGTAACAGCGACGTGATGAAACGATTACGAGAAACATTTGAAAACAACGACGTAGAAAAGGATCATTACCCACGCAATAAGGTAAAACAAAGACATAATACTGTAAATCTATTTGTCAATAACATACATGCACCTTCTCATCATTTTGCAAAGGACGATTCATACATTCACAAAGACGATAAGCACCTTGCTAAGCCATCATCTTGTGATAAGTCCAAAAGTTCATCACCATCAAATAGGTCTCCTCTGGCATCGAAACGGTCATCAAAAGACGAATTTCAGCATGTTCTTAGTATGCTTGCACAAGAAGCTATGGACACAAGTAATAAGCTAGGAGTAGCTTTAGCCGAATTAGACAAAAATAGAAATAGTTGTGACACGAAACCAGACGTTCAGAGTAGAATATCAGACAGCAGGTTGAGTTTCCTTAACGCTTTAACTAATAGATCAACGGAAGAAGTTCCATCGGAAATAAAAATGGTAAACGTTCACGGAGAAGTTATTTCTGACGCCAAAGATAACACTGAAAATGTTAATGACTCCAAAGGAAAGAAAACAGAGGATAGTCTCTTAGCTATATCCGATCAACTACACAGAGTTGAAGATAAATTAAAACACAGCATAGAAAAAGATCTTAATTTCGAAGATGAGAGCAAAAAGTTAACTACTTACGTGTCTCATACTGGAGAAAAAATAAAAGCTCAAGAAACAACTGTGTTGTTACCAGAAACCAAATTAATACCTGACGTTGTCCCAATGACTGTACAAAATGACTCTATTAAAATTGATAGCATTAATCTAGGTAAAAATCAAACAAATATTGACACAATACCAGCAATGCCAGAAATAAAATCAACGAACCCATTCATAAACATGGACGATAAATTAAAAGAAATTAATGAAATAAATGCTTTTCAAGAATTGAAAGATGGCATATCAGATTTGATAGCTGGAATAACACAAGTTAACGAGAAATTATTCTTATCTAAAGATCCTAAAATAACACCCAGCAATCAACCAGAAGAAAAAGTAAGCAGTATGTCTGAAGCCTGTGAAAAATTAAATCAAGTATCAGAGAATGTAAGGAACCAAGAAATTCCTAACAGGGCTTCCGTTAACCTTTCTATTTACGAAGATAATTTAGAATTAAAGAGAGACACAGCTGATTCAACGGAATACAATTCCTCGGAAGAATTAGCTACGATATTTAAATTAGACAAGAATAAGAGAAGTAACAAAGTTGCCAATGAAAATGAATCAGAGAAAGCTATTCGCCAGGAACTTAGTTCCCCTCAGCTAGTTAAATCTGTGAATCAGCATTTAAGACGTCTCTCCGTTGATCAGACAGACGAATGCGCTCCTAGTCAAAGCAATCTACTGCCAAATAACGCTGCTGTACCTTGGAGGACAAAAAGGCAAAACATTTCACAAAAAGACAATAGAGGTACGTGGAACGTAATCGTGCACGGTATTTGGTTTTCGCTTTGATCATTGCATCCTGCTTTGTTTCATTACACGTTTTTAGATTTTAGTATACATTCTGTACATATGGAAATATGCAACTGGTCTTCAACAAAGTCGTTCTGGGCACTGGAAGTTAGTTATTATGAATAGGAAAACAAGCACTCATGGTTGAGTGTGCTATTCTCGTATGGACCAGTGGCGTGTCTCCGTGTGTAAGGTTGTTTAGAATTGCTAACTAGATTTTTGTTTTATAGTTGCGTTGTTTTTTTTTGTTGTTTGGCAGGCGATAGCACGCAGTCGAAGCGCAGTTGGCGCGACAGTGGCACGATGATGTTAGCTTGTACCTATGCCTTGATGTTCACCCAGCAAATGGCAGATCTCGACTGGTTGACGCTGCTCGGCTTATTGTTAGCAATTATCACTATTATCGCTATGCTAATAATATAAATAACCAGCTTTTTTATCATTGAAATCTACATTATCATTTTCTGAGTTTTACCTATCTGCGTCTGTGATGTGATCACAAATATTTCCCTATACAATGAGGTAAAAACTTAAAGATTAGAGATAGGTGGCACCACTATCGCCATTTTTGTGTTCGCTTGCGCTCCAGTATTAGATACGAAGATCAATTACTCAGTTTGTTTTAAAAGATGGACGGGACTGTAGATTTCAATGATTAAGCTTTTCATATAAATAAAATAGGTTAAGATTTGCCTATGTGTATTTACACTTTCAATATTCTATTTTTTTTTAACAGAAAATATATCGTCATTTCAATTATTATTATAGGATAGATTCTTTTTCTTGTGGATATGTTTAATGAACACTTAATTTTATCATTTGGTTTGATAATTTAGCTACTTAATCAATTATAATCGACCAATGATTTGTAATTACTCTTGTAATTAAGTTATTGCATATATTTTTAGTTAAATTTATATAAGTATAAATACATTTTATATAAAGCGATTGTTACCTTTGCTAAAGCCTATATATTTATTTTGAGAGGCACATTGTAGATATTCTTTTTAATTTATATTAGGCATTAATGGAATACAACGAAAACTCTCCTATTATTTTAAATTTTAGGACTTGGAATGCAGCAATGTGGTTTTATTATGCATGTTTTGTTCTATTAGTTTTGCATTGTTATCTTATGTTTTTATTACTAATTTTTAGAACAAAGTTTGAAAACCTGTTTACTTTTCAAGGGTTACGTAAGCAGATTATTTAAAATTATTAACCCCTTGAAACATTTGTCCCTACCATGATATAAATCAGACCTAGTCGTTCAACTAAATAAAAAAAACATCAAATAAAAAAAAAAACACAAATTAAATATACAGAGTGAACAATTTCGATGGGCTTTCAGGGGGATATCCTTAACTATAAGTGATAGCAATAAATGATAAAAGTAGTTGATTCCCCGATTTTGACAAAAACTAAAATTGCATTATTAGACTTTTGAATAATTATTACCCTAGCCAGGAATGTCTTTTTGCAAAAAAATAAACACCCTGTCTTATTGTACCGATCGATAGTGTTGCCATTTTAGTTTTTGTCAAAACCAGGGACGCGACTCCTTTCAGCATTTTTCGCTATCTTTTATACTTTAGGATATCCCCCTGAAGCCTATTGAAATGGTTCAGTATATGTATATCATAAAATTAACAACTTATTGTTCAATTTATTTAATTTTAGAACGACAAAAGGACGATTAAACAAATAGAAACGATCATGGTAAGGCAGATTGGCCTTTATTGTCAAACCAAAATCAACTACATTTTGTGCTGCTTACATAACACTTGAACACCGTCCAAATAAAATAAGTCAAAAAAATTTAATTAGGTAACCTAACCTACCTACTTATAATCTGTTTCAGAATCTTAAATCAAAAATTTAACTATTGAAATATCAATTATCAAAGGAAAAAGTAAACAAAGAGCTGTCACATTCAAATAAGTAAATGTACCTATGTGTTATTTATTTTACATTTTCGATCCTAAATTCTGAAACAGTATTAAATCCCAAATATTATCAACTTACCCTTCTTGTTACTACTCAGGATGTGAGTTAATTCAATATGAACCATTGTAGGCCTTACCATGATATCCTTATTGCAGAATTAAATCGTTCAGCTAATGAAACATAAATTGATCAACATTAAAGAGTTTTGGCGGGAACGCGTGGAGATGTGTTGCTGAATTTTCATTTTTGTGAAACCCAGTTCAAATGCGTGTTAATTGTTTAATTTCGGGGGCATATTAATCAATTTAGTTTCGTGAAGGTTGTTCATTACACTTGTACAAGTGTAATGAAAGTGTAAGTCGGTGAACATCATTGACTTTAGCGTTGTCTCCAAAACTCGGTTAACAATTTTTATAAAAAATGCCCACCGTTTTACAATTATTCCCTCGACTTGACTTTGACTATGATAACTTAACTGTTTCGATGTAAAAACTTGCAAATATTAATAATAGGTACTTGACACTGGCAAATGTCTAAATAGAAAAGCCATATTAAAGAAGATCAAAATTTAAAAAAAACAACAACATATGACTAGAAAAAAACAACTTTAAAAATCATTTTTTTATTTTCTGTAGTTTTTTAAAGTAGTCGGAGTACTTATTTTTATATAATTGTTTGTTTTTTGCACGACAAAACAACTATAAAAGGACGATAAAATAACGAAATACATCATGGTAAGGCCCATTAGTGAACGAGGTTGAAGCTTTACAATACAATACTAATGTGCGAAGAAACTCACACTGGTATATATAGTACATCCACATATTTTATTTTGTTCTACCCATATCTAGATTACCTAGATTTTGTGAACTTAATCTACCTTAATTCGTGTATTTTTCTAGGTGAAAACTGATAGCCACCTGTCGTCCAGTCCAGAATCCAGCGATTAGATATAAGTTTAAATTTCGTTTTAAGTATAAATAAACTACCCTACTTATTTTAATTACTTAAGGTATACTTTAGCCCATTTACAATAAAAACATGAATAAAAAACGATGTCGTAAAATTACATATGTTTGTCGAAAGTATTATTTTCTAGCTACTTATAGCTTGCTTTAGCTGATAGGTAAGCCAATAACAAATTTTAAATGGGGGTTAAAAAGTCGTTTAGCACACTCTGCAATCAATTTTGGGTTTTGACACGTTTGTACACCACAGCAAGATACTGTTAAAAATCAGAATTGCTTGCAGAATCTGCCGAATTAACTTTGTAACCCCTCAGGTTCTATTTCATTTCACACAAAAATAAAACAAAAAAGTATTGTTCAACAGCAGGGTTTTTAAAATACCACTATTATATTTATCGCTGAAAAACTTGTGATAGAAGTACATAATCATAATCTATACTTGGTTAAATTTTAATTTTCAAAAATTACCGGCACTGAATACCTACGTTCTATTACCTATGAATACCTACCAATAATTATTATTGTATTTGAACACTACTTTGTTTATGTAGAGGCTTCCAATTGCATAAAAGAGCGTTATTTATACGAGAACTTTTAATTTAAAATTAAAAATCAATAAGTAAATGTTACCTTGTAGTTTTTTTTTATAAAAATCCTTATACAAGGTGTAACGGGTAAGCCCTTTTAATCCGAAAGGGGGTTGTTCTAGACGTCTAGGCGAACAACTTTTGTTCTACGACTTTTGGAAATTTGAAGTATTCGAAAAATTTAGGTGTAGTTTACTTGAAAATCAGCTGTTTCTGAGAATTCGAGGTCATTGTCACAACACAACTTCAACTACCGTTATTTTAAATAGCAGCTGTTTTTTCAGTAAAACATAAACTAATTTTTTTTTTAAAAAAGTGAATTTTCAAAAGTCGTAAAACAAAAGTTGTTCGCCTAGACGTCTAGAACAACCCCCTTTTGGATTAAAAGGGCATACCCGTTACAAATTGTATAAGTATTTATTTTTAACCTTTTTGATTATAGTACGTATCTCGGCACAATTTTATTAAACTTATTTAAAATAGTGTCATCTAACGTAATAATTATTTGCAATAATTCATTCGAGTTCTTTATTTACCTTTTCGAAAATAGCGCCATCCTACGTCAATAGTTAACAGCACGTTATCAAAGTTGAACCATGGTTTGAACAGTGCCATCTACAATTATAAGCACTCGAAACCTATTATCGCACTCGAAACCAGCACTCGAAACTTATAGTTTTCTGGCAAATTCAATAGATGGTGACACTATGTTAGACTCCCCGAAAGATTTTTTTTTCCCCGTGTAGCACCGATTAGAATGGTCATTTTTGAATTGACCAGTGTCAATTATTAATATTTGCAAGTTTTTTGCAATTTTTGGCGAGAACACGTTGAGCAGGGGCTCGATTCGGTAAGGACATAGCATGCGGAATGCTGGCGGAATGTAGGCGACGTGCAGGAGATGTGCGTTAATTCGTATTCTGTAAATGTTATTTTACTTAAAATTACTACATAATTAGTAAAGTAGCCTTCAAAATTAAGGGCTGCCCTTGTTCTTCAGCCAATCAGTATTAAAGGAAATTATAGAATAGCTTTTAATTTACTCATGCAACAAATCGACTTAATGCAATGATTGTGCATCCCGCCAGCTTGTGCTATGCTATGTTTTTACAGAATCGGGCCACAGATGTGTTGCTAAATTTTCATTTTTGTGAAACCTAGTTCAAATGCGTGTTAATTGTTTATTTTCGGGGGCATATTAAATCAATTTAGTGTCGTGAACGTGCACACTGCACAAGTGTAATAAAAGTGAAAATCGGTGCAAATCATAACCTTTTGCGTTGTCTCCAAAGCTCGAAAACAAACAATTTACACACATTTGAACTAGATTTCACATAAATGACTTACTTGCAAAAATTAATAATACTTGACACTGGCTACATTCCAAATGGCCATAATCGGTTCACAACCGTAAGGCCATTTGTAAAGAAGAGTCTTGGCGGGAACTCGTTGAGGAGATGTGGTGCTAAATTTTCATTTTTGTGAAACCTAGTTCATATGCGTGCAAATTGTTTAATTTCGGGGGCATATTAATCAATTTAGTTTCGTGAAGGTGTACAAGTGGAATGAAAGTGAAAATCGGTGCAAAACATTGACTTAGTGTTGTCTCCAAGGCTCCGTGAAGATTGTTTGTAAATGGCCGCCGTGTTTACAAATGATTCCCTAGACTTGACTTTAACTATGACGACTTGACTGTTTCGATGCAAATAACTTGCATAATATATTAAAATACATGACACTGGCTAATTTTCTAATGGCCATAATCGGTTCACAACCGATAAGAAATAGAAATTTGTAAAGGAAGAAAAATATAAGAAGAATAATGAAAAAGAAGATCGGCGTTTTCCCCTATAGAGAGCTTAGACCTAGGGGGTAGAGGTACATTGATGAAATTATAAAGGCATTCCTAAAACACAATAGTACCTATTATTCAACTGATTTACGTGATCTAAAGCCACGGTGTCAGTATTTTCGTTTATTTTCCGCTAGATTAATATATTTTATATATTAAAGTTTCACAGTTATTTATGAGCTCCAAAAAAACTGTAGTGCTCATAACTGTGAAACTTTAACAGGCTCGAATAGCTACCATTACCACAATATCTTTTAATTTAGCGGAAATAAAAGGAAAATACTAACACTGTGGCTTTAGATCACGTAAACCTATTGAATAATCCAAATTTCTTTTTTTAGAAATAAAAAAAAAGCAATAAAAGTTTTTGAAATGTAAAATGTGCAATCTGTTTAATACAGCTGGTCCATTTTGAACGGTCTTCTTACATTTATTATTACCAAAACGTAAAACGCGTTCTCGCCATATTATTTGCTAGACACAAAATATTTTTTAAATCTTTGACACTGGCGGATTTCCAAATGGCCATAATTCAGTCGAACACGCGTAGAAAAGTAAAAAGCGTCACGCTGTCCATTGACAGGAGTTGTCAAAAATCGACCAAACTGTCAAACAGCAGAATTTTCGCAAAGAGCGTTGTGTGTTGTGATTTTTATTTTCGAAAAACTAGTGTAGATTTTACTTAGTTTCGATCTAATGTAGTGTTTTCTAGATTGTGATAATAGTTAATGGGATTTTTAGTAGTTTGAATTTAAAGTTTTTTACGGCCTTGCACGTGTGTGAAAATTGAAAAATCCTGTTCTACTTTGTTCCTGTTGACCTGCCTTCGACTGTGATTGTTCAAAAGGTAACGGCCAAATATTGTTGTTGTTGTTAGATAAATTTTACGAAAAATGTTAAGCATGTACTTAATTATCTATTAGCTAACCACATTTGATTGTGGACGATAGAACTTTTTATCCTTAGTTCTTACTCTAAATTAATTTTAAGTTAATATTTTACCACCGACTTGGAGACTCCAGGCTCGTTTTTTCCCATAAAAGCTCCAAAAAAGACTGAACCGTTTTGAAGATTATTTTTTTGTGGATTGAGATCTAATTATTTTTTTGTGAAAGCATTTTTGAACCAGTTTGATCAGTTAGGTCTTTAACAGAAACATGCCCTTTCTGTCTAGTTTTATTTTATTCATTAGTTTATTAAATTATAAAAAATAACTAAATCCAGATCTTAAGTACAGTCTTTATAATATTCTTCTCTATGCTTTACTTACATCTGGATAGACCTAGGTATATTGAGTATGGGTCAAAGTACACATCACTTTGTCGGAGCTTAATCATTCAGATCTCAGTTACGGGCCTTTACAATTTCACTAACTTTCTTCTAAACCTTGATAAATCCAGGTATGACGGCCACCTATCAAAGTACACACTCCTGTATCTCAGGTTTTTTAAGGCTAAATATATTTTAACAGCATAATTTTACCATACCACTGTGCTGGTCTAGAAATGTTGCAAATACAAATTACCCTTTTAAACAACCAGTTTTAATACTTACTTTATAACCATAGTGGCTAGTGGTTTTCACATTTACCAATTAACATACAAGTATGTAAGAATTTGAAGAAGAAGAAGAAGGGATAGTTAGAGTAAAGATTTTGGGAATTAAATACAGTGGCACAGTTGCTAAGTGCGGAAAACCCTAGTGAAACTAAACTTAACTAAACCAAACTGAAATACAAGAAATGGGTACCTATGGTGTGCCTAGGTAGCAATTGTAAGAGATAGGAAGTGGAAAATCACTGCTACAATGTAGTTTAAGAATAAGGACTCTAGACCTTGGTTTATTTTTAGATCCCTTGAGGGAGAATTAAAGGTGTTCCGAACAAATAGGTTTCAACATCCTGCAATTTATAAATTAATTTTTGTTAGGTTGTTTGCTACTCCATAATACAAAAACTCCTCATCCAAGCATCAATGTAAGACAGAGCATTGTCTTTCTTAATTGTTCTTGCCTCTCTCATCCATAAGTAGGTCTCATTAATCATGCCTACTGCAAATCTACAAATAAATTTAGCAATGATTTTACAGTCTATCCTGAAGAAGAGATCTGTAAAGGTCTCAAAACTTCATAGAAACAATGCTAAAAGTAATAACACCATAAAACAGAAAATGAGTTTAATCCATCATTGTGATAACTGAAGAAAAATCTATGTTTCTACAGCTGGCCATCTGCCTGACCCAACAGTCTTTGAGAACAAACCACATAGGATTTGTATGTCATCATGTCGTATAATTATTTAAAGTTGATTTAAATATTTTCATCGAAATTGTGTTGTTTTCAGTCTATGTATGCATGTTTTTAACTTGCAAGATATAGTAGGACAAGTCGGTGCAAGACCTACTTATCTAATCACTTTATATTGATAGCATGACATTAAATTTATCTTTGTGGGAAATAAGGCAGGTCTTACAACACGATTTCGCATCATTTGCAATCTTAGGGTTAATTTGTACTAGTGCAGAGTTAGAGTGTCAAAAAATTAATCTATATTTCATTTAATGCTATTTCTTTGATGATAAAATAAGACACGAGTTTTTATCCGACTACACCAAAGCCAAAAAGAAGGGTAACGATTTTCGATATGTAGGCCGGGGCAGTTACCTAAAAAGGTTGGTTGGAACTTTCTACTTCTGTCTTCCTTCCATCGTTTGTGACCTTTAAAGTTGTAACATTACTAAACAGGTATTTCTAGGTAAGATTCTTCTTTACCATGATATCTACCCCTCTATTATATAAAAAATAAGATAGCGATCATGGTCATTTTTTTCTCAAGACTTATAATTTATATTACTTTAGGTCATGTCCTCAATTCACTAAACATAATATATTGTATTTAATACCACTTTATAAGATGAGTTATTATTACGGTAATATTAAATCCTGACCTTGGGATATTATCTGTCATTCTACAGTATTAGATATTTTGAGCTATAATAATTAATCATTGCAATCGGTTAAGTAGCTCTTGCATGATTGAACAAGCAATATTACTTACTAGCTGTGCCCCACGGTGTCACCGGCGAAAGTCCCGATTCTGTGAATTTCCAAAAACCATTTCTTATTGCATGCCTATGCTGTATAAAGTACTTATGTACTTTTAAACTTACACGATTGGAACTCATATTTATACATTTTCCTGGGTCTTAATCGCGTGAACTTTAATCGATCATGTTATAATGATCTTGGTCTTGAGGGGACTGGAGCTGCATCGGGCGTCGTCTTCTATTTTATAACCTCGGTTAATGTTTGTAATTGTAGGTGGTTATAGAAGTTCCCACATCTTGTGGTGGTAAAAATAGCGGGTAGCCGGCATACCCTCACTTTTAAAGTTCGCTATAGGCGCGACACACTACACTCACGAATATTTAAACGGTTTTTTATCGCGACACTTGCACATCTTAATTACTGGAATC
This sequence comes from Idaea dimidiata, assembly GCA_949358125.1. Classification (NCBI taxonomy): domain Eukaryota; kingdom Metazoa; phylum Arthropoda; class Insecta; order Lepidoptera; family Geometridae; genus Idaea; species Idaea dimidiata. The sequence continues at coordinate 4,035,925 of OX442334.1, forward strand.
CACGTAGACGAGAGCCTATAATCACTTTCCCGGTTGAAATTTTCGTGATTTTTTATTTCGACCGCTTCACGATTTCGCTTCTTGTACTTTTTTCAGCTCCGTACTATCAGCGGTTTAGGCTGTGCTTTGATCAATCAGTTACTCAGGCAAGGCTAAGGTTCAATTTAGATGAAGCAACCAAATTGGGTCCTAGAAACATAAAAGTAAATCACGAAATATGCCTTGAGCAATAAAAACAAATTACGAAATAAGTAGTAGTGTGGTTGAATCGTGTACTATCCGCCTTTAGCTATCGATAGAGTGACAAACATTCACTTCTTTAAAAACATATTCGCAGATAGGTAGAGGTTGTGAGAAGAGGCGTAAGATTTGGTCATAGAGAGCAGCATCAAGATGACGTAACTGAATTCAGTAACTGCGGACTTTTGATAGCTACTTTATATTTTGGCAAGTACGAGAAGAGCCCCCTTTAGTAGTTTTTCGTGGTAAAGTATAGAACAGGGGTCCATTTGGCGTAAAGCCAAAAGGCAAAATTTGTCTTCTGATGCATTGCTGTTTTTATTTGTAGATCTTTATAAAGATTATTTACAAAAGGCATTGATAGATGTCATCAAAATGCAATACTACTATTAATATTATTTCACGGCATTTGGCCCACCTTCTATACGGTCAAGGCCCAACGAAGGTCCCAAAATCTACGTGTTTTTTAAATCCTCCCTTCAAAATCCCTAAAGAATCTATTTCAAAATAGTCAAACATGGATGAATGTAGCATAAATGTCATTTCAAAAACATACTTAGTACATACATAGGTATCTGCTTACCACATTTTATTCTTACGTGTAAACTACGTAATTCTGATAACATTAAGAAGTGATAGTAGGTACTTTGTAGTTTGATAGTAGTATGATAATTTAACTTTTTGTACTTATCGACCGAAGCAAGACGAAAAACCATTTCTTTCGATGTAACTTTCTTTATCGTTAGACTAGCAGGGTCCGGTGGTATCATCCGCGTAAGTCCCGATCCCGCGGGAATATCTGAATCCAAAGTAGCCCATGTTACTCCTGGATAATCTAGCTTATTATCGGTGAAAGAATTCTTGAAATCTTCTCGGTAGTTTCGGAGCTTATACCTTACAAACAAACAAACAAATGTCCTCTTTATAATATTAGAATAGAGACGCCAAATTTTAGTCCTTATTTTAATTGCCTATATACCTAACTCTCCAGTTCATAGCTTCATATCTTACATCGCCATTTGTAAAATTTAAGGCAAGATGGCGCTGTTTGCAATGTCATTCACTTACAAGACAGCTGCTAAAAAGTCCGGTGCAACGATCGCAATGTCCGACAGAGCGTAAATGCGCAATACATCCATAAATACTGTTTGTGCAATACCTACCTAAATACTCTTTTCCGTTTGTTGGTCAAATTGTATCCTTCAATGGTTTGATCAAGAAATTAGCGGGAAGCGATTAGCTTCATTAGGTTCTTAACAACCCCCTGTGAGGTCTTTAGTGATGCTTCATGCTAGGGAGTTGGTACACTGTTAACCTAATTGTTAGTTTTTTCTACTATGGTTAATTATTTTAATTCTCCATTGCATCTAACTGGACGCGAGAAGCTGAAAATAGATCTAGGTAGCGTGCAATTGGAGAGGCCTATGTCCAGCAGTGGACTGCAACAGGCTGATGATGATGATCTAACTTTAGATGGTTTATACAGCGCAAGGAACTTTTAATCCATGCTATTTATGGCGCTGTAGTGCCCGGGACATTGTTAGGTGGAGTAGACCTTCCCAGCACCTATACCACCTTCCCAGCTTAGTCAGCCATGCCCAGAGGAAAGAACTGGTTAATACATCTGGATCTAACTAAGCCGTGGGTTTCTTCAAGATGTTTTCCTTCACCGTTAGAGCGATGTTAATAACGCATTATTACTATGGTTAATACGTTAATAAATAATCTGGTATTTGAACTTCTTGGTGAATTTTTGGAGACAGACGACGATTCATAGTATAAATATCTGTATAGGCGAATGGAATGGCTACTGAAACTGTTGATATGAGATGTGATTAGCGTATGTCCGGTATGTTGATTAAAAAGTAGCCTAAATTCTCCAAGATACCATCTATCTCAGTTAATTTCCAGGCATAAAAATAGTTTTTGTTCTGCGGTGTGAAAATGGTAATAAAGGCATAGATAGAATTACTTTCTCAGTATAACTATTACCATTCAATGCTTAATTAATATTTCTATAACGTAGTTGCCCAGTTTAAAACATATTTTTCTCGATGAATCAATATTTACCGCTACAATATTTACCAATATTCACATTGTAACAATGCCATTAATAAATAAAACACGAGTAAAAACCAGTAAATATTATGTTTCATTATGCAAAATCGCAAAAATCTAAGACAGAACTAGATATGATCGCTATAAAATTCCACATTGTGGTACTCATTCTGCACTAGCAGTTTATAAAACCGTTACGAATATCGATTATGCTCCTAAACACAAAGCTTTCGCGGTCCACAAACTAATAACTTTGCAATAAACTGTCGTTTTATTTCATTATCTATACTTTCCCGTGGTAAATTACTTTAGTTTTCTCTTTATCATACGAAATCGATTGGCCTTGTCCCAAGAGTAATAATTTGGGGATTATGAAGGAATCGACTTTATCATCCTCTATGCGCTAATTGATCGGAACTAGCGCATGATCCGTGTCGGCTGGGCACGCGATTCTCTAACGTTTTTTAGGGTTCCGTACCTAAAGGGTAAAAACGGGACCCTATTACTGAGACTTCGCTGTCCGTCAGTCTGGCACCAGGCTGTATCTCATGAACCGTGATCGATACTAATAGGTAGCAGTTGAAATTTTCACAGATGATGTATTTCTGTTGCCGCTATAACAACAAATACAAGATTAAACTAATATTTAATGGGGCTCCCATACAACGAACGTGTTTTTTTAATAATAAACGCAACGATACCGCGATGTACTTTTTACCATCTAGTGATCAATTAACGTAAGTTGCGTTCTAGTATTTCGCTTGGTACAGTGGTTACTTTAGAATCCGGTACGAAATTGTGATAATAGTACGGAACCCTTCGTGCGAATGCGACTCGTACTTGACCGGTTTTTATTAGATTGTGAGCTGTAACTAAATGTAAAGAATCAATTAATTGTCTGCTATAATTGCTCTGTATAGACTATTCCGTTGAGTGTACCACGAAAGTATATTGTTTTCCGCAATCGAGGTTTCAGAAAGTGGGATATAAGGTCAAATTGTTTTCGTCGGATAGAAATAAGATTCCCGAAGAGCAAATATTTAGGGAATATCAAATATGGACGTCTCCGTCTTTCGTATCTGATATTTTCGGGTCGCATTACTCGAATTCCTGTTGCCAATTCGTTTTCCTTCAAAAGGTTTGGTGGACGTAATTGGATTTAGTTATGAGATGGTGTTTTGTTGTAGATGTTCTGACATGGTTTGAATAACTGCGTCTGTAATGCCTTTGTTCTTGAATTCCTACTTTGATATTCCTAAAGGTAGGTAGGTAGGTATGTTTGCAGCGGATCCTTCAATATTTTGGTCACATCGCCCGCAGAGCTTCGGATAACCTCGAACGCCTGATGGTGACAGGGAAGGTTGAGGGGAAAAGGCCACGTGGACGGAGTCTGGACGCGAGAACATCTGAATGTACCACTAAGCACTGCGCTACTTCAAGCCAACGATAGAGGGCAGTGGAAAAGGGCGGTCAATCGACTGCACCAGAGGAGTCACGATCCTCATCATTGAGGGAACGACTAAGAGGAGGGAAAAAAGATAGCTTAGATACCGATGATTTTTTGATGATTGACTAGCTGTGTCTCGCTGATACACCCGCAATTATCCCGATTATGTGAGAATTTACAAAAACCATTTCTGATCGGATGCTCACATCTCCTAAAGAACACACTAAATTTCAGTTCTGTACTAAAGCGGCTGTTCGTTGATATATCAGTCAGTCAGGACAAAGTATTTTATAGATATAGATAGATGAGCGTTTGACTGACGATGTTATCGGAAACAGCTTAGTTTGAAGATAGAAAGACTGCAGTCCTTATCCACCTTAGTGCATGTACTGACCTATAAATAAATTAAAAAAACCGACCTAAAATGTTTCTATAGTTCGGTCCGATACCGATGAATAATTGAGTAAATTGTTTCATCAGTCTGATTACGTATTTCTTATTCGTTATAATTACAAGATTATTAATTACAGACATTGTTCTCTTTAATTAAGTATTTCAGTATTTTTAAAGGAAGTAAAAACGAAATCCTAATAAGGAAAATTAAAGGTAAAAGAAAATTGAGGTAAGATAACGCTTTCTACAAAAAATTGTGTAAAGCTTTTACAGGGTAGCTTGTAATGTTAGTGTTAGAGTGAGATTGTCTAGCTATATGTTCCTTCTTTATATTTTCTCGAAAACTACGTGAAACTCTAGGGTATTGTTTAGTTTCGCAATAGAAATATGTTCCACGATGTTTCTAGTAGGTGTGAAATTATCGCTCTAAGCTTCATTCGTTTTGCTGGATAAATTTTGTACATTAACCTCTCGTATCTCTTGCTTAGTTTCTTTTGATTCGTTTATCCATAGCTATATTGATCATTAAATTAACAGCACACTGATGAACTATGCTAAAGTAACAAACTATAGCTGCGCCTCGCAGTTTTACCCGCGTCCCGAGGTAATATCGGGATAAAAAGTAGCCTATTTTTTAATCCAGATCTCCAGCTAACTGCATACCAAGTTTCATCGCAATCGGTACAGTAGTTTTTGCGTGACTGAAACACAAACATACAAAGAAACATCCAAACTTTTACATTTATAATATTAGAGTGATGAGCACTGACGAAGAATGACGTAACTTCTTATACGCACTATTTTACCCAAGAATAAGACACAGATAGAAAAGTCAATGTAAATTAAAAATGTAAAGTAACAAAGTGGATTCATAAAGTTATCTAAGAGACTTTTCCTCTGAGAGAAACAAAATATCTAAAGAGATTCTTGTGATCCACTCATCTCCTATTCTGTTCTATTGAAGAACTATAGTAAATACTACTGTAGGTATAATGTCTTATGGTCATTTAAACGTTTTGCTATAAATATTTATGATTGAGCGTTCCCAGAATCATTTGTCAGCCCACACCTCAAACCAGTTCGCCATATGGTAATCGTATTAAAAGTTTAAAGATAAATATTCAAAATAGACTTTCTCTATAATTGCTTTCGTAAATCGAGACAAATGTATTTCTCTATTCAGATAATCATTTATCAATGACTTATTATAAATACACTTTTAAAATAAGTTACAACTGTACACTGCTTCTTTTAAGCGGGATTTTCATTACGAAACGAATGGGATGCAATTTATAGTTATTTTCACAAAAAAAATGCGTAAACGCAGCAGTACTGCTTATCTATTTGATAAAATTGCTTTCTGCTTAACTGCTGCGAGACTGCGTTTGTGAAATTGACTCTATAATGCGTGGTACGAGTTTGGTAGTTTTAAATTAGGCTTTATAGTCTTTGGCGTGGCGTTTAAGTAACGTGCAATTTGTAAGGATGATTGTTTGTTACTTCTTCGAGCCTCAACTGCTGAACTGATAACAATAAAAATCGGTAGGCAGCTTTAATAACACAGGCTATATTCTATTTTTGCTATTCCTAATCAGAAAATACGCGTGTGCAACCGCAGAGCCCACCTAGTCTACTATAAAAGATATAAACTCGCTGTACCTACGCAATACTAACCAGAGGTGTCAAATTTTCGAAGGCTTAGTTAGCTGTTATCACAAGTTATGTCAACCGTGGAGAGATATCGCTGTTGATATATGCATGCTGGTTTAATTTAACTGTTACACTGCTTAGTAATATTTATAGAAGACAGTAATCCAATGTCAAGTACAGGCTTATGCGTGTTTACTGTGTCCAGACTTGCGTGGCTTCTCCCGCCTACAGAACGATGTAGATTGTAGACTTGATAGATGGGTAACTTACCATAAAATGCTATGTTTTATGTTTTTGCGTACTTGTACCACAAATGCATCTTTATTTATCGCGATTTTCTTCGAAGACTGGCCGGAGTAGAACCGGCTTCCGCATGACGTGTCCACTGTGCGACTAATGGGCCGCGTCGTCGTGCCAGTAACGATTCTCGCGTCGTGCTAACAGGTGCGCTTCGATACCTCCAGCGTTATTCTGCTACCCTGGTAGCCGGTTTTCTAACAACCCAAATAACTATCTAGTATTTACAGTGTTTTTGTGTCAGTGTGTGTCAGATTACAGAATCTGTTACGTTGATTTCGTGCGTACTCGCTTTTACCATTCAAAAGGTACATTTCAAGTAACTTATTTCGCTTTGTTGTTGTTGTTTTTGTTAATAAGTACTGCCGTGAATGTGGGCTGTAATGATCCTGTGGTTGTCTCGAACGGTGGAGAAAGTTCACCTTTACAAAACCGAAACGTACTTTTAAAATTCGAAAAGTTTTAACGTTTTTCCTTAAACCTCCCAAAGTTTCAGTACCTACGTTTGGAATCCTTGTAAAAATTCTAACTGGATTTTTGTTGTGTATTTGTATAACAGGGACTTTGAAATTTATTTACTTATTTAAGAAGCCTTTCGACGTTTTCTATCTTAAAGTTTTTTGACTTTGTAATTTTAACTTTAATATTTATGAATTTTATGTTTTAGAGAAACCTTTTAAGGTTGCAAATCGAGAAGGTAGGTACGAAAGATAGATGTCTGGGGTTTACTCGTAAATAGACGTGTCATTTAACTTTGTAGATAACTTAAAATTAACATAATAATCATTATGCTTTAATTTATTTTTAATTTAATGGATAAATGTCATTATATTTGCATGAATACTGAAGTTAAAATCGAGTAAGTACTTAAAATAATTTCTCTGAAACGTCATTAATCCTATGATATCGCAAATAAGACGTGTTAAGATTTTAAATAAAGTCTTTTAAGTTTTCTAGTCTTGGTTAACTTTCGAATTTATGAAATTATTAAGACTGAGTTATTTATATTATAGATTTTCCTCCTGTTTTCGCTGTATTGGATTAAAATTTAACTAATTTTTCGGTTTTAGACTCGTGGTGTTTATAATTTTTAGCGTTTATTTAGCATCTTTCAATGCTCGACGTTTTGAGACATTTTCAGGTCTCTTCCTGAATAGACTGAAATGATATTTATATCAGTTATAGTTGTTGTTTTTGTTCCATTGAGTAATCAACCAACGAAAATTAAATTGAGAATGTATTAGAGGTTCTTTATATTCTGTGATACATTAGTATTCAGCTTTTAATCTATTCTAAATGTTTGCAAAAGTGTGCCATTGCCGTGAACTTTACTGACGAAATTATTAAAGCGCTCCGCGGTTTCACCCGCGTAATTTCCAATGAAATATGAGAAAGCTCGTGTTAATCAAAATCTCCAGCTATCTGCATACCAAGTTTAATCGCAGTCGGTTCCTGTAGTTTTTGCGTGAAGGAGTAACAGACATACTTTTCTTACTTACATAAAATTAGTATGTTAGCTAAACTTTTGATGCGTACCGGTGAGAAAACTATAAGGGTTAATAGAACGGTAAAACTACAGGGTAAATATACGGAGAGCAGGTGACGAATATATTCGAAATTCACCTTTAGCTTGAGACATAATATTATGATGAACAAACCATTTATTTAAAAACATTTTGTATGATGACGTGATGTTTCGATTGCTAATACTTGCTTTTGGTCCACAACTGTTTTATGTTTTCAACTTATGTATGACTAAACACTATTTTTTATATACTTATAATAATATATGTATTACGATTTTGGTCTAATAGTATTGCTAATTGCGTAACTGCATGTATATGCGAGTAGACGAATTGATTCTGTTATGAAATATATACTACACAAGATGTAACAGGTAAGCCCTTTTAATCCGAAAGGGGGTTGTTCTAGACGTCGAACGTCGTAGAACAAAAGTTGTTCGCCTAAACGTCTAGAACAACCCCCTTTCGGATTAAAAGGGCTTACCTGTTACATCTTGTATACTTGCATTCAAATTTAAAAAAAGTCGTTGAACAAAAGTAGTTCGTATTAGATAACCCTCGCCCCATTCGGCTTAAATTACCTTCCCTGAAACATACTGTATTTTTGTATAGATTTGATATAAGCCAACGAAGTCCCTTATGATTGTGATCTAATATTAGCCCCCTTACTTATAAACGCTGGTTAACAGCTGCATAACTATATATCGTATGTATTTTACTGTGACATGAAATTTCAAAGTTGACAGACAGAGACTAACATCACATAACTTGGTCATCTGTTAATCATTGTTTGAGTTTTGGCGGGAACGCGTTGAGGAGATGTGTTGCTAAATTTTCATTTTTGTGAAACCTAGTTCAAATGCGTGCAAATTGTTTAATTTCGGGGGCATATTAATCAATTTAGTTTCGTGAAGGTGTACAAGTGGAATGAAAGTGAAAATCGGTGCACAACATGGACTTGAGTGTTGTCTCCAAAGCTCCGTGAACAATCTTTGTAAATGGCCGCCGTGTTTACAAATAATTCCCTAGAATTAACTTTAACTATGACGACTTGACTGTTTCGATGCAAATAACTTGCATAATATATTAATAATACTTGACACTGGCTAATTTCCTAATGGCCATAATCGGTTCACAACCGATAAGAAATAAATAAATAAAAACATCGTTTATAAGTAAGGGGGTAATAGGTTAAGTAGGATACCTATAGTTATTTGATGTCAATATCCGTCGATGTTATCCGATACTAGACATGTGACGATGTGGGCATTGACACGTGCAGATTATAGTATGACTCTATGACCTGGGACGCTTAGTGCTTTGTTGACGTAACGTTTGTTTTATTTAAACATATAGTTATACTAATTAGATTTTAGATTCTATAAATACAGTTATCGAAACAGATAACTTTAGCTTTGTTTACCTAATCCAGTGAGAATACCGTAGCACAGTAGTTATTAGGTTTTGTTTCATATGAATACTAGCTGCACCCCGTGGAGAACGGAACCCGCGTAAGTCCCGTTCCCGCGGCAATTTCGGGATAAAAAGTGCTTATGTGTTATTTCAGGTTCCCAGTTACCTACATTCATCAGTCGTACAGCTGTTTTTGCGTGATTGAGTAACAAATACACATACACATATACTCACATACTATCAGCTTTTTAATATTAGTAGGATGAAATTTATTATATGAAATACAACGATTGAAGTTTTTTTTTGTTTTGACAATTATGTTAAGATAGTTTTAGCTTCATTTACCTACATAATCCTGTGAGAATACCGGAAATGTGTAGTTGTTAGATTAGTTTTTGTAGAAATTATTTTCAAAAATTGCATCCGACAGTACTCAGTCGGTCAGCTTCAGTCGCAAAGAACGAAGAGATGCAGTCCATAGTTTCACTACGACAGAGCGGGCACCTGTGGCGCAATTGGCGAGCGCATGATACGGAATATCGGGGTTGCAGGTTCAAGTCCTGTCAGGTGCAATTTTTGGAAAGCATTTCTTCAAAAATTAGTCTTCCAAGTGTAGGAAACACGTTAAAATAAAAATCAAAGTTGTGAAATTGTTTTTTGATTTTCGCGATGCTAATGTAAGATTGATTTCGGTTTAAATGAGTAGGTTCCTCAACGGAACAGAGCAGATATATGAATGCATGCATTTTGAGTGTCAAATTGATTGTTTGTTTGTTTGTCTGTACACAACCGAATGTTCCCATCCATTTCCGAAATTGCTGGATCGATTTAGATGAGGACTTCAATAAAATATTTGTGATTAATTGTCACCTGTCTTCCAGTGATCGGGAGGTTCTGTAAAGACCTCGAAATTTATCTGGAATTTGGAATTGGAAAATGCTTAATTAAAATCAATGCTTATTTTTCATAGTGATGTCTACCTGTGTTTAATTTTGGTTGTGGTTTCAGGATCGTTGAAGTTTATTTCTCAGAAACACTAAATCAACAAGTTAACATCAATATTGAGGTTCATAAGTTTAAATAAATAAATCGTCCGCCTACAAATATTTACGTTTCTTTAGTAAAACAACTGGTGATTCAAGACCTAGACTCATTCTACTAACTCACTAACCTACTGTTGGAAATTAACTTAGGTACATTTTTCGCTCGCATCATATCGGATATCGATTCGATTAAGTCTGTAGTTTAAGTGACCCACATCACTAAACAGTATAGGTACGAAAAAAGAGAAATTCAAGTTAGCCTGGGTCATTGAGATATTATAATATACTTTGTCTTATACATATGCCAGGTTCCTTTTACGCGAAATAAATATAAAAGGCAGCTGCAGCGCTGACAACGTCTATCGCAAAAATGACATAATAGTCGCTGCTAAATGACACTTAAAAGTAAAACTTCAACGTATCACTGAATTTTAGTTAGCATTACTTCAGTGGCTTGTTTAAACTGTTTTCCTGATGCCACATCTGCTATTAGAATAGGCTCTTGCCTATCCTAACAGCAGCTTGCTTTGCGCCTGGAGCGCTAAGCAAGCCAAGCGAGACACCTAACTAAAACGAACATTCTATAAAGCTTGGCGTCTAGCTGTGTATCTAGACAGAATGCAAGGAAGGCGCTAATCTGCTTAGATGTCGCATATTTGCGGCCGCAGGCTGGCGGCTTAAGGTGGCGTGGGTATCTTACGCGGGTGAAACCGCAGGGTGCAGCTATGTTCCCAATATATTTTACGAATTCATTCAATATATTTCCTTAATTGACAGTGAAGCCATCCAATTTATTGTCCGGCACTGGTGCCTAATAATAAAATGAACGGTTCAATGTCGTGTGCCAAAAAAGTCTCGGACCGGTACAAGTTTCAAAAGTTGCGAGCTGAATTTTACCGTATAAAATTAAATTGAGATTCGCCAATTCGAGAATTTCAAGGTATTTTGTTTTTAGTTAAGTTCTTGCCCACCATCTTACTAAAGTCTAGAACCATTCGCGAGTCTTTTTCTTCTTCTGCAAAATTATTCGTCTAAATAATTGCAAACCGGTTCCATTACAATTCGATTAGAGTGACATCTCTGTCGCAAGTCAATTTCATGGCCTATTCCCGTAATGAAGTCATCCTAAATATTCTATCGATATTATTGCTGCAGTTAATCTTTGACATCAAATTTGACGGTTTGTCAATATTTTATTCCTTGGGTACTGTTTTTCGTACAGATTTGAGTTAATAGGGTTTCGATAGCAGTGCAGTTGCAAGTTACAGTTTAAGCTAGAGCTAAAGTGCCGTCATCAACGCTTTGGGATCCCAGCTGTTAATAATTTGACTTTACGTAAGACGCTTATTTTAAAACGGTTATCGGAATATTTATGAGCTCGTTGGTCTAGCCTAGCACCTGCCGATCTTGGACAAGTCAAAAGGTCAAGTTAGAGGCCTTAGGGCGACCTGAAACCTCTAACCTAGGCCTAGGTTAGAGGTTTCAGGTGATCCACATCACTACGAAAATAACATCGGAAAATATCGCGTCATTCTTATTTGTTAAATCTTTTAAGGATTTATTACCTATCTACGTTCGACTTACGTAAATGTTGTGGCGTTTGCATTGGACTAAACCAGTACAAATTTATTGGCCGTTCGCTAGTTTCTGTCGAATATCTGATGGAATATTTCTGACATGTTTGTTGCAATAGTTGCGAACAAGTTTTTAATTGAACGACTGCGGGTTATGCCAAGCGGGTCAGTAATATCATCTGTACGGTATTAGGTACCTTTATAAGTGCCTAATACCGTTCAGTTGAGTGCATAATGCATATGCAATGTATGTCCTGGTTTTCTCTAGGTAATGACGTTAACACAGTGTGAAGTCAGTGACTCCCTTCTTCAGGTTAGCTCGGTGATGTGGAAAGAGCAGTATTTGATAGGTACCTACATTATTATATGCTGAGCAATTTATATGTCCTATTTCAAATCGTCTATAATTTCATTTCAATATCATTGCAGTCTCTCTTTAATTTCAAATGTGACGGTTATCAAATTATATTAAAACATTTCGATAAAAAATCTTTGTAAGTATAGTACCGTTTTCCGTACATTTTCGAATCAATTAAGTTTCGATTACAGTCCAGTTGCAAGTAATAGTATCATTTGTAAGTGTATTGGTTGCAATTTGCTTTGATGTTGAAATGAAATTTTGAACAATTATAATAAAGGAATAACCCCTCAGGTTACATCTGTTTGAATTGTAGGAAAATGTACAAAAATGTATGCTTCCATACATTTTTGAGTCAAAAAACATCGTGAGGAAGCCCACGGCTTAGTTGGCTCCAGCCGTATAAACCAGTTCTTTCCACTGGGCATGGCTGACTAGGCTGGGAGGGTGGTATAGGTGCTGGGCAAGCCTACTCCAGCTAACAATATCCCGGGCACTACAGCGCCATAAATGGCATAGTTTATAGGTAGAAAAACTTGTTTGCGCTGTATAAATCATCTAAAATTAGATGAAAAGGCCAATTTTATTTTTGAACATTTTTGAGTTGATAACATTTCGTTTGCAAGTTATAGTTTCGTTTTAACTGTATTAAGTCCTTAGCCGATTGTACTTGGCGTAAATAACCTATGTATAATCAAATCAGTCACCTTGCCGTATAAAATTATACGGGTCGGCCAATAGACCATTAAGAGTAGGTACGACCGTAGATAAAAAAACCAGACATAATAACAAATTAGTTACTAGACGAGATAACTTTCATTTCGTGACGTGAGTCTGGCTCGAATGATTACATTTTAATTTTGTCTTAGATTTTCGCATAATAAAACACAATATTTACCGGGTTTTAGGTACTCACGTTTTATTTAATAACTGCATTTTTACAAAGTACCTAGTCTTCGTTAAATTTACAGTTAGCTTTTTCAAGGTTGACCATCAGCCAAGCTTCGAAACTAAAATACGAGCAAAACCCGGTAAATATTGTGTTTTAATGATTACATTTTTAAAATTCTAGAATAAATATTAAAACAATTCAAGGTCAGCCTTTTCACTCAATTCATGTAGGGATTGCTCTGATTCACTTAATTTGAATATATTTGACATCCATATCAATTAGAAGTTTTGAGGGCAGCGATGCGATATGAATCGAGAATTTCTATGTTAATCCACACGCACATATTAAATGTGAAAGCTTACTGTTTGTTTGTTTCTCTAATATTTATTAACTCATGAAAGATGAGCGTTTGACCACAATCTCACCTGATGGTAAGTGGTTTATATCTAGTGATGATATGGTCAGTAGAACAGGATCCGACCCATCTTCCGTATTTTTCAATAATGTTTCATAGACCTATGCCCAGACTCCCCTCGTCTTGGATCATAATTATTCAGCGCATTCTACCTGGACGAGGAGTTACTTAGTGCATTCCTCCTGGACGAGGAGGAAGGTTTTTTCCCATCTGGCGAAGGCCTCGACCGCGAGATCTTCATGGATTTCGAACTCTGATAACGATGTTCCCGCCGCTCCCCGCGGAGCGGTGGGACAGTGCATACAGTCGCATTTCTCCTCGATAATAAAAATGGACAGTTGCAAAGTTTAAAAACTTTTAAACTGAATTTAAATCTGTTTCAAGGTCTGGAAAAAGCTCGAAACGTCAGGGGTTTAAAAATGATAAATGTGATAAATGCCACGCGATTAAAACCGAAAAACGAGTAACCCAGAGAAAACTGATGAAAAAAATCAACATAATACGTGTTGTAATGGTTTGTAATATAAATGTTTGAAAATTCGTTACTCTTTATAATATCGTGTGATTTACTGAACCTCAAATTGTGTTTGTCCAAACGTGGGCAAAGGTGTGTCTTCAAATTGACTAATTTGAATAATTTAGGGCGTTATTATTTAGTTAACATGTCAATAGCCTTTGTTTGATCTTCTTTATCTCTTGATTGTACCTACAAGTTCAGTTTCAACTATTGTTACTCAGTATTGAGATACGATTTACAACTTTTGTGGTTCTCTGATATTAATCTATGAATAATGAAATTATGTTTCTTTCTTCTCTCTGATTCCTTCTTTATTTTTCTTTCTTCTGTTATCTGAGCGATAGTCCCGGTTGCATTCATTCGGCAGTTCACAGTCCGCTAACAGTTTAAGCAATTTGGGGTCGATGCAGTTGGTAAATCATCCATCACTGGCCGACCATACCTTCTGCAAAGAGGTTTGGGTTTTGCCCCGCGGTTTAAGCCGAGTAAATTCCGGTCCTATTGGAATAACGGGATACAGTAAAAAAAAACAAAAAAAAAGTAGGTAGCCTACTGTCTTATCAGGTCAGAGTTTCATCGCAAACGGTTCAGCGATGTTTGTGCGATAGAGTAACAAAGTCGTATTAAGTAATACATATACGTTTCAGTCGTAATACGTATTAAGTACATATTTAGAAATATTTCAAGGTTTTAGTATGGCGAGATTGAAAATATGTGTAGTTTGAAAATATGTCTGCAGGTATATTATCAAACTAGACATACCTAAAACCTTGGGCTCATCGACTTTTAATACTGACCGTAAGAGTGTGTAAGATGCAACGTGCATCGTTTGGCCCCACTTTGGCCCGCTATAAAGATCCGGTGCAACGACTTTGTGATCGTCGGCTGTGAATCAGACTGAGAGCCGCACGCGATCTAAACGGCCCATTTGTTTGCGAAGATATCAAATATCTAGATTTACCTACTGGCAACAGATAAAACATCTAAGTTGTATCTGTTGCCAGTAGGTAAATCTAGTTCTCGGATTCTTCTCGGACGCAAGCATGTTACACCGTCGACCTCATCGTCGCATCCCATCAGGTGAGATGAGGTCAAATGCAATCCTAGGTATGTCTCATGTAGGAAAGTAAACCACTGAAATTTAACTATCTCTGTTTGCAGCTCACTGAAGTGTGTGAGTTTACTTGCTTAGCTTTATGAACCGCATCGTTTTCGTATTTTTAGATGTTAGGCGATGTATTGTTGCGTTTAGTTTAAAATTCAGTGTTGCGGTCTTCGGCAAAGTTATTTTCTCAGGAATCTCCTGTGCTTCGTGGAAGGCACGTTAGTTGGACCTTGACGTTATCTCTGAAAGTATTATTCCCCTTGGTGATAATCATTTTCTCAAGCTGAAGCCTCCCCACCCGAAGCATGGGGCTTCGGAAGGCACTTTATCCAGTTGGTCCTTGACGTTATTTCTGAAAGCAGTAGTTAGGTCAAGTTAGAGACTTAGGGGAAGTTAGAGGCCTCAGAAACCAAAAAAATGGATTGACCCGTCTGTCACAATCTTGTTGGGTCGCGCTGCTGTAGTATCATCTAATTAGCATCCACCGCTACTAGTTGCTAACTGTCAAAAAACATATTTCGTATTCTACATTGCCGCTTTGAAGTAATCACCGGTAACAACCACGTTACGTCAAAGCAGCAATGTACTGTAACTTAGCAACTACTAGCGGTGGATGCTAATTAGATGATACCACAGCGAGTGACACGGAGATAACTTTCCCAACATCGGTATCAGGCCGAAGCTTACTGAATACCCTTACAGGTGACATTTAATAGACTGCAAGCAAAATAAAGGATTGTGTCACAAAGGGTCGCTGTTGCTTTTATAGTAATCTTATAAAATATTAAGAAAAATTTGCAAATTTCCGCAACGCAACCACTTACCTATACCTACTGTCTTTATTTACGAGTATAACATTATCAAAACTGGTTCAGTCAGTAACATTATTTTTTAATTCATATTATTACCGGTTGTTTTTTTGCTTTCCGGGATGACATTTGTATGTATAGTTGGTTGGTCATTTATTGATAACTTTTGACTAATATTTAGGTGAGGTTTGGGACCTCAAGCTCCAAAAGGTGTAAATAGATGTTATCCTGATCATACGTCCGATAAAATAGTCAATTTACTTTTTTAACAAATTAAAAAAACAGTAACAGAAATCGACCGTTGTCTTACATTTCAATGTTAAGAAGTTTGCCTTCTGAGAAATTGACGTTTGGAGAAGATGGCTCTTTGCAAAGTTGTCATTTTGACATGAAACGATTTCAATAAACTCCTTTCAACTAAATTTCAATAATTCAACTCCATTGCCAAAATCTTTCCGATTTGTCTGCACCTTAACATAAAAACCAAACTTTCACGTTTAAACAGAAGTTCCCGAAATTTCCAATATATTTAGTGAAATCATCGTTCATCAATCAATTATCGTTATCAGATTCATTATATACAAGCAATGATAACAATTACAATCTGACACTATCTGCTATCTACATCCTACCATGTTATCTCATATCAGCTTTGCTTAAAATAAAACTGTGTCATGTCCGTTTTCACTAGGAGACGACTAAATGAGAGAGATGCATTAATGTTTATTCGTAGCTGCGGCCCCGCGGTTTCACCCGCGAAAGTGAAAAACGCGTTATCACGGGCACGGCACGGGCGGCCGAGCGGTTCTCGAGCGGTTGCACTTTTTCGTTCATTACTCGGTTTCTACTAATTGGATTTATATGCGTGTCGTGGTATACTTTATACCGTGGTATAAAGTATACCACAACATGTGACATTCCTCGTAAAATAGAACTATCCCCAACTTTTTTTAAAATTTACTTCCAAGTACAGACTTGTTTTGTTCAGATTTTGTCCTCTCTTCCTTTATTATAAGTAAAAGTAATATAAGTAATTCGTATTTTTTTGTTTACACACCATACTGTCCGAAGGCATAGAAGATTCGCCAATCCGGGGTAGGCTCCAGTGGCGTCATACTGCCTTTTTTTTTCTTAACGTTAGGAAAATGTATTGAATTGCATCCCCTTAACCCCGAGGCTGAGGAGTATGTGGGGCTCTCCGGGCGTGAAGCGCCGCGGCCTACCCACTAAAAACCTAACGAGTTCCTCCCGTGCTTTACGTTGGGGACACAGGCGCATGTGAGTATTCTTCTGTGTCTCCCAACAGCACCGGTCTCTGCAGACCTCCGCCTCTCAAAGTTTAAGCTCTAATTCTTCTGAGTTGGCACACCAGAACTACAGTGCGCCCCACTCGGGCCCTTTACGACGACAGACCCCCCCGAGTCTGCCGTCTGTAGACCCTGTTAGGGAGGCATTATGTCGTTGCCTATGCGGCGCGGCCTTCTCCGCCGAGCCCTCCGAGAGCGACAAGGGAGAGTACTAGTTGCTTCTCGATCCCTTTCAGCTGCTTCCTTAGTGCCCATCACCGTCTCGCAGAAGCGAAGGACGACTTTCCAGGCACTATCGCTCTCCACCATGCCGCTCACGACTCGTGACAGCGACATGTCCCTCCCTACAACCGCCATGAGAGCCTGCCGTGGGGCGTCCCAGGCAGGGCACTCCTGCAAAGTGTGGCTCGCCATATCCACATCGCATGTGCAATGATGACACCGCGTGTCAGGCTCTCGTCTCGCAAATTGACACAGATACTTACCAAAGCATCCATGGCCCGTAAGTATCTGTGTCAAATGGAACGTCAGGGGCCTAGCCTAACCCTTCTAAGCGGAGGCCCTTGCAGTTGGACCAAATTAACGGGCTGATTATATTATCTTACTAAAATTATAAACGCGAAAGTTTGTATTTATGTATGTGACTTTGTTACTTTTACGCATAAACAATTGAACCGATTGCAATAAATCTTGGAATATAGGTAACTACAGGCTACTTTTTACTAACCGACTTCAAAAAAGGAGGAGGTTCTCAATTCGTCGCGTATATATATATATACATATATATACAGGGTTACAGAAAAAGTCGTGCTAGATCCGTTGAGGGCGTGGAGTACCCATCATTTCTGACTTATTTCACTATGAAACACCCTACCCTAAACTTAACCCTTTTTGAGATATTCGACTTTTAATTTTTTCATTGAAAATTGCCGATATTTAAGCTACTAAATTTATTTTTGTTTATTTTGTGTGTCTTATTATTATTATTATTGCATTTTGACATGCGTAATAAGATGCTTAAAGACGTCAATCATTAAAATAGTACATTAGTTAATTGAATAGACCGTAGCAGACAAGTGAAAGTTAAGAAATAAAAAAATAAATTAGAAAGTTTATTTTTCTCTAAGGGATATCTAAAAAAAACTATATGGCAATTGTTCGGCAGATGTTTTTTAAAATATTTACGTTTCATCAGCTATCTAACGACGTATAACAATCTAGGGATTGTATTACATTTCGTGGAAAAAAGGGACGCTCCAGTAGTAGTAGTAGTTCTAACGGTACCGCGCCTATTGTCCTTCAAGTTAAGACGCACCGTGCGAGCGAGACAAGTGACGATTTATGTAGGTGCGAATGAAAGAAAAAATGTGTAGAGACCGGTTAGGGCTGTGAATACAACAAGGGGTATTGTTTTGGTTGTCAGTCAGTCTGCTTTTGTGCTTCGTACATAGTAGATGTGACATTGTATTGCTCTTTTTCTCGACTTGGCTGTGATTCTGGACTGTTTCTTCTGATTTGTGACTACTGTGCTTGTTAACCGGACTCTGATTTGTACCTGCGATACGGAAGTGTTGAAGATGACGTCCTACACACCTGAAGAATATGCTGATATGCT
The DNA here is from genome assembly GCA_949358125.1 of Idaea dimidiata. Classification (NCBI taxonomy): domain Eukaryota; kingdom Metazoa; phylum Arthropoda; class Insecta; order Lepidoptera; family Geometridae; genus Idaea; species Idaea dimidiata. The sequence goes on from OX442334.1 coordinate 4,054,581, forward strand.
TATTTGTTACGGATACTGCAATTGTGTGTCTGCGCAAGCTCGCAACGAATACATAACTCGCTACCCCGGTCGTCGAGTGCCGGATGTGGCCGTTTTTGACAGAGTTTATCGAAGACTTCGTGAAACTGGCTCTGTTTTGAGACGAAATACAGACATGGGAAGACCACGAATTGACGACGAAGAACAGGACAATGAGATAGTGCAACGCTTTCGAGCGGATCCGACTACTTCCACTAATATTGTTGCCCGTGATCTGGGACTTTCGCAATGGAGAGTGTGGTTTACCGTGCACACTGCTGGCCTATACCCATACCATTATACGCCGGTACACGTTATTGAAGAAGGAGACCCCGCGAGGAGAATGGACTTTTGCAGATTTATGCTAAATGCTGATGTGGAAGACCCAGATTTTCTAAGAAATATCTTGTGGACGGATGAGTCCAAATTTGATAAAGATGGCATAACTAACTATCACAACGCCCATTACTGGGCCCCAAAAGAACTAAGGAATCCCAATAAGAAAAGAGTGAAGGGGTCCCAACGTAGATTCAGCGTGAATGTGTGGATGGGCATTATCTCCAATCATTTGATTGGACCTTACTTTCTCCCGGATAATTTAAATGGGGAAAGCTACGAAAATTTCCTGAGAGCAGACTTGAGTGATTTGCTGGATGATCTGCCACTCAACCTGATCAGGGACATGTGGTTCCAACACGATGGCTGCCCTGCCCATTTCAGAAGAAGTGTCAGAGACTGGCTGGACACAAATTATCCAAACAAATGGATAGGACGAGGTGGGCCGTTGCCATGGCCAGCAAGAAGTCCGGACATTACCCCCATGGATTTTCATGTGTGGGGGTGCATGAAAAGTCTAGTATACAGCGAGCCGAATCCAGTTTCGTCTGTGGAAGACTTAAGACAAAGGATTGTGGATGCAGCTAACAAAATGAGGACCACATTGACCACTGGAGTAGTGAAGACTGGTCTCCGTAGAAGAATGCGACAATGTATCAGAAATAGAGGCGGCCATGTTGAACATGAACTGTAAACAAGAAAAAGTTGTGTGAAAAGCTTTAATAAATAACATTTCATGCTTACCTATTGTTTTATTTTATTTTTTAGGGCTAAGTATAAATTTTCTTCTCCACTGTCGCCTATGAAACTAATTTTTTTTATAATGTATTTGAATAAAACACTTGATTATTATACCTCGTTAGATAGCTGATGAAACGTAGATATTTTAAAAAACATCTGCCGAACAATTGCCATATAGTTTTTTTTAGATATCCCTTAGAGAAAAATAAACTTTCTAATTAATTTTTTTATTTCTTAACTTTCACTTGTCTGCTACGGTCTATTCAATTAACTAATGTACTATTTTAATGATTGACGTCTTTAAGCATCTTATTACGCATGTCAAAATGCAATAATAATAATAATAAGACACACAAAATAAACAAAAATAAATTTAGTACCTAGCTTAAATATCGGCAATTTTCAATGAAAAAATTAAAAGTCGAATATCTCAAAAAGGGTTAAGTTTAGGGTAGGGTGTTTCATAGTGAAATAAGTCAGAAATGATGGGTACTCCACGCCCTCAACGGATCTAGCACGACTTTTTCTGTAACCCTGTATATATATAATTTTTTTTATGTTTGTTCACCGATTACTCGAAGGTGGCTTGACCGATTAAGATGGTTCTTTTTTAATGGAAAGGTGGAAGCCCCGAGGTGGTCCCATAAAAATTTAGTGAGGATCTGATGAGGATCTTCGAAGTAAGGACCGGGAATGCTCCTCAAAAACCTGTATTCAATTCACTTGTTCACCGATTACTCGAAGGTGGCTTGACCGATTGAGATGGTTCTTTTTTAATGGTACAGATACAGATACAGATACAGATTCTTTATTGATAACGAATAAATAAGTTACATGTCAAATAATAATAATTCAATACATCTTGTTTACATTATAATATTTCATTTTACATACATAATATGTATTATACATTATGTATGATTAATTGATTTAATAAAATGTCCAAATTAAACAACAATTTGTATTTGATAAAATTCGTCAATAGAATAAAAGGAGTGCTCAATGAGCCACCTTCTCAGTTTATTCCTAAATATATTGATGGTATTTGCATCGTTTTTAATTGTGTCCGGCAGTCTATTATACACAGATGGACCCATTATGTACACGGACCTCCCCGATATTCTTGCGGGAACGGGACTTACGCGAATGAAACCACGGGGCGCAGTTAGTATTATACATGTATTTGTGTAATTATCTTATTTTAGTTATTGTTTTTAACTAGGGAAGGTTTAAAAATGTGTATGAAATAAAAATATAGACACCCACTTACATGCTTTATTTGCACAACGGACCATTTGGATGATACACACCAAAAGTAAGATAATTGTACAAAGTGTAACAGGTAAGCCCTTTTAAGCCGAAAGGCTGTTGTTCTGGACGTCTAGGCAAATAACTTTTGTTCAACGACATTTGAAAAAACTTTTTTTTTGAAAATTTTGATATTATGATCCACCGAACAAACAGCTGCTTTTGAAAATAAAGATAATAGAAGTTTTGATTGTAAACCATCAAACTAAATAAAAGGACAACATAAGGTCAATGACCTCGAACTTTAAGAAACAAGCTGATTTTCTAGTAAACTTTACACTTAAAATTTTCAAAAGTCGTAGAACAAATGTTCGCCAACACACAGCGCCATCTAACTCCATTGTAAGCTGCTAAGCTTGTGCTACGGTGACTAGATAACGGATATACTACTGATATTTATATTTACAATTGGGCGACCTTATCGCTAAAAGCGATTTCTTCCAGGCAACCTTTAGATTGAAACGTTCAGCAAAGTTGACCAGTGAGAGTCGGCATGAGTATGGGGGTTAGAAAACATCACTTTTCACCAACAAGTGATGTGATGATGACTAATTATTTATATCTCTAGTAAAAGCCGCTAAACCATTTGCAATGAAATTCGGTACCTATAAATAACTAAAAACCTGAAATAACGCATAAGATCCTCCTTTTTATCCCAATATTAAAACGTAAACCCGAGAAGTTTCTTATTTTGCAAAGTTCAGATTTCTTCATTGATAAGGAATTTACTTTTCGAACATTGACATGAAATATGTTAGGTAGGTAATTTTGCGTTCACGAAGAGTTATAAATAAACGCCCTCAGCTAACCTATACAGTCCTATACCTACTGCGGGTTTTATCGTATTTCAAACGCTAACTATCACGTTTCGGCGTAAACGCGAAAACTGTATGGAAAGTTCGAACTTCGTATTAACTTTACGGAAAATTTTCGCGCGTCATTACGATTGCTGTGCGATAAAATTTTGATACTTATGGGGGAACTAGCTGGGCCACGCGGTTTACGCGCGTAAGTCCCGATCCCGCGGGAATGTCAGAATCTGTTATACATATAAACCTTTATATTGAATTACTCTATCGAATAAAAAAAACCGCATCAAAATCCGTTGCGTAGTTTTAAAAATCCAAGCATACATACAAACTGATTTGTTTTATACTATGTAATAAAGTACCCAAATTAACTGTATTCATTGTATGTCTTCATCTAGCGATTAAAGTATAGCATATTTTTTTTTCCTTCGTTTTCGCGGTGGTATTTAAATTGTATTTGTATGGATTTATATTTGATTTAAGTACCGTTTTCCTGTTCAACACCCTACCTTTCACTCGTCTTGACTTCTTGTCTGGGAGATTAATTTTACACCATCATAGATAATCAAGAATGTGGATTTGTTTACAAAATGTTAGATATGAAAAATGTGTGTTAGATATGATAAGGATTTAAAGTCCCAAATTTTTTATTCTAGTCAAGATATTCTTTTTTTAGTGTTACTCGTACTTCAGTTTAAATTTGTAAACTATCCCGGGTTGTTGCGGGATAAATACAAATTCTGTAAACAGACTTCGCAAGCACATAGCCCCCTGCGTGGGCGAAATAACCTCCCCCCCCCAATCAAAAAATCTCCACGACAAAAGGCTCTATAAAAGTACCTGTATGTAGGTGTAGGGAAGATCGGTTGAAAAATACGACCTGTAGAGGAGAAATTCTACAGGCGAAGTTTTTTTGCTAAACTTGAAGAAGAGCCGCTTCGTTGCTCGGTCGATTAGGTCAATCACATTGACAAGCTCATTTACAAATAGGCATGTACTACAGTTTATAAAAATCTTGGCAATTGATAGGTTCAAGGAAAAACTTCTTTTTACTTAGTTAGAAATTGTAATTTATTATTCACTTTACATAAGTAAAATCCTACAAAAATGAGGTACCAGGCTACGCTGTGGCATCCTAAACCGCCCTAACGACCGTAGTTACCACACATGAATCATGATTTGACGAATAAAATCTCTGTGCACAGGATAATTACGCTTATAGCCGGAGGGTTACGGGCTATATTTGCTGGTACAGCTTTGGGAGGAGCCTTTGAAAAGTGCTTACACGTTACGACCTCGGGACGGTTTGAGACGATATGTCTACACGCTGTAATTGGCAATGACATTGTGAGGGTTTTAGTGGGGACGTGTTTACTCGAGATGCTGCAATTTTATTATTATGGTACTTAAGTAACTACGCATTATAGTTAGTAGGCACATGTTAATAACTTGCTTTTTAGCTATGTTAAATTTTATGCTCAGCTTTAGTCCAGATTTTAGTGTCAAAAATCCTTACTCAGCTCCATGCAGGTGAGGAGGATATTCCAGTTAATAGGATTGTCCAAAATTTCATTTTATTTCTATCAAAACTTGTGTGACTCAATAATGTACGAAAAACTGTATTCTCCAAAGAAATGTTTTATCGATAATGTCAAATATTTAAGACAAAAAATATATTTAACAATGTTAAATTTAAAATTAATGTCATTCGGCTAACGATAAACATAAAATTAAAGATTGGCTGCCACTTCAAATGCAATATTGAAATGATTTTATTTAGATAATTTTATTGCAAGATAATAGTAGCCGATGATTCTTAATAATAATTGTGCAGCGATAATCTTCATTACGCGCTAACGTTTACGACAATAGAACAATACGGCGAATGTTTGATTTAGCGGATTGATACATTAAACATGATTGTTTCTGTGTCGAGATTGCGCCCGCGCCCCCGACCTCATTGTACTTGCGTTACGCGTTACTCACAATTTGATAATCATTTTACACGAGTACCTCTATACAATGACGTTTAATGAGTGACACAATAGGTCTGGTATATTATTATAATATGCATGTTCGTTCAGTAAGTAGCTGTTCGCTAAAAGAAAAAAAAACGATTAAAAACCGACTTCAAAAACTGGACAAAAATAACCTGTGGGCAGTCAAAATACAATCAGATTGAATGACAGATAAGTCAGTGGTACTGTAGGTTAGGTTATTTTAGCCTTTTTTGTTGAAAGTTGTTTGTTTCAACAAAACAAAAAGTTAGTTGACGTTAAAAAATTAAAAAACATTTTTTTATTAAAGTACTTATTGGTTTTAGTACAATTTCGACTGCCACAACAAAATTGTAACGGTAACTTTATTTATTAAAGAGATCTGTAATGAAAAGGTGGTTCAGATGCTTCATTAATCTGTAGTCCAATAGGAGCCGGTTCCATTGGTAGAAAGAAGTCCAATGCTATTCTGATTATCATTTTGAAGGTTCTCATTAGATCTTCTTTAAATAGGACCAACTATATTGGCTTCCTGTTGAAAAAGATTTATCGCGATCGGAAATAGACTGCGGAGAAATCCAGTATTGTATTGTACTGACCACTCTACGTCGAACTCAATCAGATCATCCCATTATCGATCGTTGCCTAGTTCCATCTTAACATTACTAATCATCTTTAAAGAACTAGTTTATTATCAATCGTACTAACATAACGTATCTCTTAATTCCAGATTCGCACACACCTTACGTGTTCTTACTGCCAAAGCACTGTAGCGCTAAATGCCGCCATGCTAGACCAGATATTTAACTATAAGAACCACGAGACAACGAGAAAGTCCGGGGGCTGTTGGCATACGTGACGTCATCGGGAGCGGGATTGCGATATGAGTATGTCGCAGGAGCAGGCCCGAGCGGCCAGGATACAGAAGTATAAAGAGGAGAGGAGGAAACAGTTAACGGCGAAGACGGCCACTCTCTTCTCTGCTAATGTCACTGAAAGGTGAGAAGGTTTATCAAAATTTTAATGGTCCTTACGTAATAAGTAAAAACGAAATTTTATTATGACGCCACTGTCCATCTGGCGAGATTGATCGTTAGCTCTTTACTGCTTTATTGCTCCGGTGCCTACCAGGATAATCAGTTAGTGTCACTTGGGCACTTGGCTATTCTCGTTTTTAGAGAACCAATCTAGCATTAGTTTTAAATTAGTTTGCCGCTCCTGGGATTTGCCGGCTGGGTACAGCGGACCCCGCCGGGGAAGCCTGCGGATGGCCGTTTTTGTGTGGGCTTTGTGTGTTACCTTGCTCGTCTGGCTACAGACAGCTGAGCAGTGGCTGACACTAGCTTTGGGGACACGGTATAATTGATCCCGGATGGTGCTTTTAGGAGTAACTTGATGGTGCAGCGGACCTCGCCGGGAATGCCTACAGATGGCTGTGTAGTGGGGACACTAACATGTATAGTTAGTTTAGTTGTGACATGAGGCTGTGTCCGTTTGTCTGTCACCAGGCTGTACCTCATGAACTGTGATAGCTTTAGAAAGTTGAATGAGAGAGTTCCTATTATATGCTGTGGTAGCTCAAGTCTTAAGTCTAAGTACTACAGGTCCATTTATTGCTAGGGTAAAGAAGTTAGTTAGCTGTTCTTAGGTAACAATCAAATTTAGTAGGTAATCCTTCCGTTATCTGCAACCTATACTAAAATACCTATTAGACTAGACAGCGGTGCGTGCACCACAGTACACAATGTATATTTTAAATGCAACATCATTAATCTCGTCTTTTTTTCTAATTCCAGAAAACCAAGGAGAGCTGTTCTGTCTTCAGACGAATCTGTAGATCCCCTCAAATCTTCCTCAGAGCTCAATCTAACAACAGCTTCTACATCAGTGCCAATTAGAACTACCCGCGCTTCACGCCTCAGGGCAGCCGCCCATCATTCCGACACGTCACCATCTCCAAGGAAAGCCAAACGAAGCTCCTCAACCCACTCATTACTAGACGACAACAAAATCAAAACGAAAATAATAGATAGAGACAAAAAGACAACGAGAAAAAGCAATGGGAAAGAGAAAGAAAACGTTCATAGCGTTAAAGCGGCGGCTACTTACGACAATGGTGCTATTAAAACGAAAACTAAACATTCCAATAAAGTTATTTTAGAAAAAGACAAACTTAATTTTATAGTGACTAGTCCTAGAAAGATTGACGAGAATGATAAACTTAGTACGTTTAATGAGACGAGAAAGAAGAATGACGATAAGAATGTAAAGGACAAAAATATAATACGTCTACACGTGAATGGTGTAGAAGTTTTTGATGACATTATTGGTGATAATGACTTAAGTAATACTGATAATTTAAAAGAAGATAGAATCGATGATTTGTTTAATGATCTAGTTGGTCAGAATGGCGGAGAACCTAAAGTAAAAGGAATCGAAACAGGGCTCAATGAAAGTAGTATAGTTAATGCAGCATTTTCTAATGGAATTGAAGATAGTTTAGTGCCAAAAGTGGAGGAGAATGTGGGGTTACTCGGTGCTGTTTGTGTGCGAAAAGTGGAACGGTTCAGTGAATTGCTAAGCAATTTGTGTTCTCCGTGTGATGCGGATGTATTGTTTGAGGATATTCTGGTCGAAAATGGAATCAATGGCGACAATGATACGGTAAGTTACACTAATAATAAAAGCGAAAATATTGAAACTGGAAATATGAAAATTCTTAAAGGTTATTGTGCTTTAAATGAGGTTATTATATTATAATTATAAACGAGGAATCGCTTTGGTAATTTCGGCCTGGCTAATAAAGTTCTCGTGGCGGACCGATCGCGATCTATCGAGTCGATATTCGTGGGAAAATCTTCACGCACAAAGTCTTGGGTTTTGTTGTACGTTTGTTATTCCCTCACGTAAAAACTAAGTAATAAACCGATTGCGATGAAACTTAAAATGTAGACAGAAGAAGTTCTGAAATAACTCGTATACTACTTTTTATCTTGATATTCCTTAGGGACTAGTCCGAAGTCACGCTGCGTCTAAATACCTGGATTTTTTCGACTGGTTTTGTTACTGAAAACGGTTTTTATATTTATAACTATTACGCGATATAAAAATATAGCCATTAATAAAAAAATGTGAGCCGTCACGGATCGTTTGACAGATGTGAAACATTTGACATTGACAGACGTGCAACATTTGACATTGACAGATGTCAAACATTTGAGATTGACAGATGTATTTTCATATAGCGTGGCTAGGCCTCACCACGCCAACAGTCCAGTTAACCCCCTACAGATGTTTCACTTCGAAAACGCAATCAACAAAAAACCAAGGCGATTTGACCGCAGTGCGACCTCGCTCTTAGGATGATTTATATATTAGACTGTCACCCGGCCGAGCTTCGTTGTCCATTGCTTGGCGAGCAGTCGACCGGTCTATTGCAACCGAGTGGCGGCCGAGCAACAGACAACGAAGCTCGGAACCGGCACAACCGGGAAACGGCCTAATATGAATCATCCCTTACGCGGATTTAGCTACGTATCGCACCTAGTCAATAACATAGATAAGATGCTATTCTTAAGTCAAATTAAGATGGCTTATGTAATTTCCTCATTCTAAACATGTAAAATTATTGTAGTCTTATCAAATTGTCTGTAAATACGTTTAACATCGCTATGATAAGCTTATTTACCTAATTATAAAGTGGACGACGTCGCTTCTTATCTTTGTTATTCCTTAGAGCAAAAGTACTGAACTGATTGTGATGTAGGTAACTTGGGATAACGATGACTGGAATTTAGAAAAACACTAAGGATCCGGCCGCTATGCGACCGTAGCCATAGAGTACTTTTATCTCGACGTTTAATAGACTGTCACGAGCGCCGGCCGGCTCCGAGTTTCGTTGTCCATTGCTCGGCCGCTACTCGGTTGCAACAGACCGATCGACTACTCGCCGACCAATGGACAACGAAGGTCGGACCCTTGACGGTCTTATATAAATCATCCCTAAGAGGAAACGTCTATAATCTCGATGTATTCCTTGTTTTACCATTCCCAAAAGATAAATTGGCGAGTACTGATAGCTAATAGCTAAACCAATCAAAACAAAAATCTTTACGACTGGGCCTTAAGGAGTCGTAGTAGGCCAGAACTGATGTTTCTAGGATAAATTACTACAAAAGTTATTTGAAGTAAAAGTTTTTGAAACCATACTTATTAAAGTCGAGGATATTTACTAACACGTGAATGTCGTGAAAACACGATTTTCTCAATATAAAAAAAATCCAAACTTCCCTCTAAATTGTACAAATAAGTGATATTACTCAGTCAATATTGTACGAAAACTAATAAAACTTTGTATAAAAACTGAACTTAGCTCAATACAGGCAGTGAATGTTTTGAATTTCAAGAATAACATTTAGTTGAAATATTTGAAAGGAAAAATTCATCTTCAAAAATTCACTTGCGGCGAGATTTGAACTCGCGTCCCTGGATTCGAGTGATTCCGAGTTCAAATCTCGCCGCAAGTGAATTTTTGAAGATGAATTTTTCCTTTCAAATATTTCTAGTAAATATGCCTTGAGCAATAAAAACAAATTTGCGTAACATTTAGTTATCTTGAAACTAGCAATTGTTTGATTTTACTCACAAAAATTTTGCAAGGTCACATCCTACGTCCTTCACTTACACATCTGAAATTTGCTGGCTTTATCCCTGTCACCATATTAGGGTTGTATAGGCCCTTAACAAATTGTATTAAAAAAAAAAACAATGCTTCCTACGGGTCTTGAACCCACGACCACCCCATCTCTAGCTGAGCTCGCTTGGCGCCTAGTTATTTTCCAAAAAAAAGTTTGCCCTGAAGTGTAGGTAGGGTTAGCATAATTTTCAAGTGTGGGTAATACTAATATACTATAAACAATAAAACGAATATATTATCATTTTTCCCGTAGTTTATAATCGCGTGTTGTTATTTTTTTTTTCTTTTACTTCGACTTTCCCCCCGTTCGTTGTCCCCTGCGACAAAGACTATTGTAACATAGTCGAAACGTCGAGGTAAGAGAATTTAATAATACCAAAACGCGAATTAAACCCGGCAAAATGTTGTGAACAAAATCGTGTGAGTTTAAAAGTTTATTAAAAAATAAAATCTTCGAAAGTGAATTTAACTAGTTTTAAAATCAGTTCGTTGTCTCCTGATTTTAATTAAAATCAGTAACATAATACATTTCAGTCGCGTCTAGACTCTAGACAGATTAATTAAACTAAAACGGGGAATATACATTTAGATTAATGTTAATGTTTCAAATTTGTAACTACGAAGTAGGGTTTTGTTTAAGTAATTCGCTGTTTAATAGTATATGAGACCTTTTATGGTAATCATTATTGTAATTGATATTTTGATAAGACACTCTAAAGCAGCGGCTTCCAACTATTTCGATTTTTGAAACCCCGAAACCCTTTTGGAAAGCCAAATATTTGACGGAACCATAAAATGTACTATCAGAAATTTCAAAAAACAAAATCAGTATTTAATTGATTATGGAGGAAATCAATTTAAACCATTTTTACACGAATACGCGACAGAGCGAAGAGTATTTCATTGATTTTTTTCTAGCGGATCATTTTTATCGTACTTTCGCGGAGTCCCAACATAGGCTTTGCCTATAGAGCCCCAAGGTTCTGCGGAGCACACTTTGAGTATGGCTGATCTGAAGCATAAACAAATAAATAGGGGAAAATGATCCGTGATGTTATTATTGTAAATTATCGCACGCAGACCCTCTTCGTGCGCTGCGAAAACTATTGATGATAGAACAACTACTCATTTATAGATTTAAGTGATACTTATCTATAAAAATTGTATCATTAAATGAAAAATGATTAAAGAAATCTAAGAATAATTTTTAAATACCTATTCCACGAAACGTCACTCGACATAGTCCACTTTATTTTTTTCTTTTAAACAATATGGCGCCTGGTGGTCGCCATTTTGTTTTTATTTTTGTGTCACCTATCTAAGAACCATTGGAGAAATGAGACAAATCTAACGATACCGAAATAAAAAAAACCATCGGAGTGGTTTGGAGGATACGAGCTGAGTAAGAATATTACAAACATACAAAATGAGCGCGAAAAACATAACCCTTTTCTTGCAGCCGGGTAAAAAGGTCCGTGGGCTATACCTATACAAAATTAAAAGAAAAGCCATTTACCTACTTATTCATTTAACGACATTCAGAAAAAAAACCAATGTTTCATTTCACTCGATAACACAACTTAAGACAATTCGTAAAAAACAAACTAAGAAGTTTAAGTAAACAATATCTAAAAGATAAATACGGCTTAACTTGGTATAAATTGTGTTAGGCGCATCACCAAGCAACAGGTTGTTGTTCCCAATCTTTTCTAGTGGGACCATTTGTTTCGGTGATTGAGGATTTTCGATTTGCAAGCTTTTGAGCTTACAGACAACGTTTTTGACTAAGTAAACGTTATTTATTACACTTAAGGATTTTGGCTTAGACTTAATCGTATTAAGGCATAGTTAAAAGTCTTACTTTCTTTGTTAGCCCGTCTTTTTTTAACGTGAGAGTGGGACCACTTCACCCCTAGCGAAAATTAAATGTAGTCAACTCGTCCCAATGTCTAAACTACCTTTGGGCCCAGTTGACTACTCTCAAATTCGAAAGGGGTCAAGTGGTCCCCGGTCCCAGTTTCGAGGGGGACGACTTCACCTCTAACCCGTTAATCTGTCCCCATGTATGGCAAGGGCCTTCTCTTGGAGACTAACGTCTCTAACGTCTACTTAACGTAAGACGCCACCCAAACCTACACTGGATTGGCGAATGTCCCATGCCTTCTCAGGTCGCGGTAACTCCTAGGACGTTTTTCTCGCGATGTTTTAATTCACTGTAAGAGCGATGTTAAAAGTTCCTAACCAAATATCTACTTATACAAGTGAAATCCATAATGTGTTTATATAAAATTGAAGCTATTAGACAGGTACTGGCCGCGCCCGCGAAAACCTGATTTAGCGTGAATATCGGGTTTAACTGTCGGGTGTTGCGGGTTACGAGGTCCTATCTATCTCAATACCACAATTTTTCAATGTTGGTCCAGCTGCTTAGGCGTGTATTGGCGGAGTTTTTTCCCATAATTTATAATCTTCTTATATATATTATAAAAATGAATCCCTATTTCCCTTAATCACGGCATTACGCATAAACGGCTGGACCGATTTCGATAATTCTTTTTGCGTTGTGTTTGTTAAGATCAGGGGAAGGATTAAATGCCAGATTTTTTTTTAATTTTGGATTAAGACTTGCGCGTGTGAAACCGCGGGGCACAGCTAGTTAATATTACTCGAAAGGCTAGTAAGGATATCCTATTACTGAACTAAAATAAGAAATTCTCCGAATCGAAAATTAAAACCAATATCACATGCAATCAGGTCAAGATCCCCATATGCAGCGACAAATATGGTAACATCATGAAATTGCATGTAATCGTATTATAGGTAGGTGCTACGTACGTAGGTATATTTATCTGTTACGTTTTCACGCCAACTACGGGCATGTTGAGGTCTTAAAATTCGTGACGATATATTAACAATACGAATTAATTTAAATTTTAAAGTGGTTGTAAATCCACTCACTTTTAGGGAATTTCGTATTGACGAAATCCTTTTTCGAAATTAATTGCTCTAAAAGTCCAAAGAAGGAGGTGACTGCTTGACAAATATAATTAATTGTACATTTAATTATACGGTGTTGTATCTTTTTCGGTTGCTCGTAGAAACTCCACGATATTTCGTTTCGACGAAATAGGATTCTTCTAAGCAAGCATGCTTATACGGTGTTGTATCTTTTTCGGTTGCTCGTAGAAACTCCACGATATTTCGTTTCGACGAAATAGGATTCTTCTAAGCAAGCATGCTAGATTGGCGACCTCATCGGCCCTTCCCATCAGGTGAGGTGAGGTAAAAAGCAAGCCTAAATCATATTAAAAAAACCTAAAAAAACACTAGGTGTTTAAAGTATCAGTACCAACCAGCGAAAAAAATTATAGATATAGGTACCTAATTTTCAAATAACTTATGTACTTTACATGCGCCCAACGAACGAAAAATACTTAGGAGACCAATTTTCCTTCACAGCGCCATTCATTTCATCACTTTTGCGTTCTGGCCGAACACCTGAACCGCTTTCTATATCATGTTTTGTATAATCCGAAAATACTTAGAACCAAAAAGAAACATATATACATCATCGAATAATTTGTCCCACAGCGGCAACCTTCTGCTTTGCAATCCATTGCGTTTAGCCCTTAACGCCGTCTTATGGTGGGTTGGTCCGGTAGGATTTTACCAATTTTGGGTGTAGCTTCTGGTATTGTTTGGTCGTGGTAGACTTGTAGGCGACCTTACTACTTAGGTACCCTGTGGTGAGGACGGTACTTATTTGGAATGATCAAGGCTGTCTCGATATCCCATTGTTATGAGTACTTTTTTTGGCCACCGAATAAAATAAAAGCTTTATTTTATTTAAAAGGAAAGTAGGTACGTGTAAGTTATAATAATAGCAATGGTACATAGATAGACCTTTTCAGGGCTTTGTAGTCAACAAGAAACCCTGATAGTTTCGTCATGTTTTATAAAATACAGGGCAGCGTTTGTTTACTATTTGTTATGGTTAGTGTAGTGATGCAGCATTCTGGCCTACAAGATCTGTACATTCGCTCAGTATTTGAAAATTTCAAAGTTATGCACACCAGGAAATTCAAACTAAGACAACAGGTACTAATCCTCCACGGTACGAACAACAAATGAAGATGAAAAACGGTTAGTGCCGTAATAGAACTTTTAAAGTTTTGTAGGTACCCAAAGCGTAAAAATCCTTTTAGTAAGACTCTACTGTCCGACGGTCTTTTAGTCACCAAGTTGCACCTCAAGAACCGTGATAGTAGGACAGTTGACATTTTCACAGATGATGTTATTTCTAACTAAACAACTTAACACAATAAAATAAATAACTAAGTGTGGCTTCCACACAACAACCCTGATTTTTTTGTGATAATAGTAGCCCTTTGTTTGACTCGCAATTGGCCAGTTTCAACTTCATCAGACATTATTTCAAAAGGTTTCAACGGAAAATCTTTCAGATTACTCAAGCCTCTAATTTTGATATTGTTACATTAATTTATAGTTCTTGTAATTCTCCAGAAACATCATTTCTGTCTGTTATTACAAGAAAAATTTTCAATCTAATTGATACAAGAAAATAATTGAAACGCAGAATACTTTTATACTCATTAATGTGTGTGTTTACCAGTTTTTATACGTTCTGTGTGTAATTGTGAATGACACTCTCTGTATTGTAAAGGAGTTTAACATTAGCTCCATAGCTATGGCCGCTTTTCTTTAATTTTTCATCGTGTTTTTCTTGTACAGTCAATAAATGGAAGCCATTTTGACACCTGATTTTGAGATAATTTTGGTCCGATATAATCAAATTTCACCCAATTAATTTTGTCTTCCTATACTTCTTGCTTCTAAATCTAAAATGTTTTTAAAATCCCTACAAATATTAGTAAGTAACAAAAGTAACTATTCATCTGTCTGTCTGTTGCGTTTTTCCACCTTTACCGCTGAATTGATTTTGAAGAACTGTAGTATAGAGATAAATGGTACCATACATAGGCCACTTTTGATTTCGATATCCTCCCTGGATCGGGACTTAGCAGGTGAAACTGCGGAGCTCAATATTTCAAACTCTGAACTGGGCCCGATTTTGGACTACGCAAATAAATAGGGCTAACTAAAAATGTTCAGCTGTCAATCAGCATCAATATAAAAGTTTTGGGTAACTTTATTGGCTATTATTCTCTACATACAACGTCTTGTTAAATAAAAATAAATTTTGGTGTTCTTGTGGCAGTCCTGGAGACCTGCGATCGAAACTAAGCGTTTCGCTTCGTCATTCCTCATTCGCATCAAACCAGCTGCCTGAGACTGTTTTCCCTGGCGGGTACAATTTAGGGGTCCTTAAATCGCGAATGTACCTTCTAAGGCTAACAAGCTTCATCTTAGACTGCTTCTACATTTACTATCAGGTGTGATAGTGATTGTTGGCCTATACGTAAAAAAATATATCAATGCCATGATTAGAAACGTGTCTTTATGAGGTATCGTGCTGAAATCGACAAAAGTGAAAGACATGCGCCCGCGCACGCTACAACCGCAGTTTCTCAGTAGTACGCGGTATGGTCACAAAGCGAACGGGTCTAAATAATACTGTAGTAGTATTTTGAATTGTTACTACTGTAATAATATTGCAAGTCATTTTTTATGGCTCATTAAAGTTTCATTGATCTGTGATGTGTGATCTTGTGTTGTTACATCATGTTCGAAGAGTTTTCTGTTTATTATAAAATATTGGTTTCAAAATCATTGGTCTTATTGTGTCGTGGTGTGATTCATTTGCCTAGTATTAAAGGTTGTAGGCTCTTTGGCGTCATCTTCGCTAAGATACCCCTAAAAGTATTTTGTGATTATTTTCTGGTTCCACTTTCGTTTCGAGGGCCGTAGGGATCGAATCCTGACTGATTGCGCACCAATGTCTTTTTACCCGACTGCGCGACGCAAAGGAGGGTAATGTGTTTATCGGTCTATGTATGTATGGATGTTTCTATATGGCGTTCTAGAGGCCAAACGCGTGGACCGATTTTGATGATTCTTATTCTTTAAGAAAATGTTATGTACGCTAATAACATCGTGAGGAAACCGACATGTCCTAGGACACATCACAGTCCGAAGACATGGGACATTCGCCAATCCGGAGTAGGCTCCCGTGGCTTCTTAATGCCTAACCCTTCGAAGAGTAGGCCTTTGCCCTGCAGTGGGACTATTTAACGGACTGATTATTATTATTATACGATTTTTGTGTCTTTGTTGGTTTTGTTAAGCTGGATTTATGTTAAGAAACTAATAGCTTGCAATTTATAGTCATTTACACCATTAAAAAAAATTGCGTAGACACAGCGGTACAAACTATTTATCTTTTTGATAAAATTGCTTCCTGTAACTGCTGCGAGGCTGCTTTTGTGAAATTGGCACTACAATGCAAGACACTAGTTTCGTAATGTAAATTTCGCTTTATGTCCTTTGTGGCGGTTGTGCTTCTCTTATTTTTGCCAAGATTATATTTGTGTTTGCGATATATTCATAGCATTGAATTAGCCGATAAATCTAAATACGGGTGCGGTGAATCGGAAGTTGTTTTGTAACCTCGAAAGTATGGCACTTGCGACCTTTAAAAGTAAATTTTCCTTATGGGTTTTATTCTTTGATGGATGGCTTTTGTATGACATAAATCTTATACTTCTTCCTAATAATATAAACGCGAAAGCTTGTATTTATGTATGTCTGTTTGTGACTTTGTTACTCTTCACGCAAAAACTAGTGAACCGATTGCGATGACACTTGGAGTTGAAATATAGGTAGCTGAATACATAACACATAGATACTTTTCATCCCAATATTCCCGCGGGAACGGAAAATATGCGGGTGAAACCGCGGGGCGCCTCTAGTTTTCTATAGCGAAATGGCAATTGATTTGTCTTGGAGTCAAAGTGAAATGATTGAAACGTTAACAAAATGCTAAATGTTTTGGAGTTAAAGTGAATAATATTCTACATTTACTTGCGTTGCGAATTAGGCATTGCACTTCATCACTGAGTCTTCCTTTATGAAACTTAATGGCTCTTTAATCGCTTTATCCAAAACCTGCTAACCTGATTGCGATAATTCACGTTAGACAGTCGTAGCTGCGCGACACAGCTAGTCGTTAAATAAACTTTGTACAAGGTATGTCGCACTGAAAACTTTGTTACAAACCCTTTTTCTACCTAGTTCAATATAAACTATTAGAACTGAAGGTATCCTCATCAATCAGCAAAATCGAAGTTCGTATTGGAACAAGATTTATCCATTCGAATCTTGTTTGTATTGGTAGACAACTCTTCCAATTACCTATTTATATATATTGAACGGTTTGTAGCCTTTAAGGGATTTATTTTACTGGGCCAACCCGTTAAGTAATTTGAGTTTCGTACGAAATTAAGAGGCAAGGGATACCTACTCTTTTCCATGCAAACGAAGTCGACTGTTTCCTCCTATGATTTTAGCAAATAAAAATATAGCAAACTTGAAATATTTTGAAGGAAAATAAATCTTCAAAAAATTTACTCGCGGCAAGGTTTGAACTTGCGTCTCTGCATCAGTACCACAGCGCCTCATCGAACTAGGCTACACGAGTCCCAATACCTTACCAATGCATTGATAATCTAATTTGCTCATTCACAAAGTCATCAGTCTTTGTCCACCTTCTAAAGTTAATCTTGTTGATTTAAAATAGACTGAACTGTAGTTAAAATTGACTGCCATTATTGGTCTATTCAGTGTGAAGACTTTGAATTACTGGTACAAAATAGACCGGACAAAAAAATATGTTGGGTTCTAAAAGTTTTCAGAAATTAGAACCAAGTTAATGTGCTTTCAAACAAAAAAAAAGAACAATACTGTAAATACCTAAGTAGTTATTTAAAACTTCATATAACTGTTAAAATTGCTAGTGGTAGTGAATAAAAGAAAATTGCTAGTCTGTGGCCATTAACTCTCCTTATTTTAATTGGTACTGATTGTGATATCTTTGATTAAAATATAATCGTTAAAATTCCATTGAGAAAATTGTAGTGCCCATAAAATGATATTAAAATCCTACTAATATTTTAAAGCTGAAAGTATGTGAGTATGTATGAATGTATGTTTGTTACTCAATCACGTAATAACCGCTTAACCCATTGCGATGAGACTTGGAATATAGGTAGCTGGGGACCTGGAATAACTTTTTATCTCGATATTCCCGCGGGAACGGGTGACTTTAGCAGGTGAAACCGCAGGGTGCAGCTAGTTATATGTTTTTGCATTTTATCTAGAGTTAGAAGTTGAATCTTCGTATCCAATTTGCATCGCGTAGGTCGTCTTAAGTTGCCTAGACCGAACATTCTGTCGTTGAAGGCTATTTCGTGGTCTTAAATTGTAGGTTTGAGTTATAATAGTTGCAATGTTGCTTTAAAGTTTGCTATTTAGGTTTTTTTAGCTCCTTGTCCATGAAAGTTCGATGGCAGATGAAGATCAAACTTCATTTCAAAGCAAAAGTTCACGGACGTATTCATTCAGTTCAGGGGGGTTGTTTCTGTAGTAGAGTTGTTCAAAATTGCATAATTGCAAACAATACATTTAAAATGGAGCTATAGGTAACTTAAATTTCAATCGAACGAGCGAAGCGAGTGAGGTCCAGTGTAGACGGGCCTGGCGCTTGTATCTTTGTATGTTTGTTCGACGATAACTTGAGTATCGTAGCTCCGATCTTTATGAATTTTTGTATGCGCGTAGTTTAGGTCAATAGAATTTATGAGTTCGAAGATGAGCCGGATCGATAGGGGGGTTGTGGAGATAGGGGGTCGTGAGGTCTCAGTTCGGAGCGAACTACTAGTAAATAAAAATTAACATTTTTCCCGGGTCTTATACGCGTATTTTTATTTTAAATAATCCTATCTTGACTTTGCAATGTTACAATAGTCTTGGGTCATTTGAGTAAGTAAGTTTAAATATAGTTTACCTATAAATATCAGAATTTGGTATGTTTTTTTCGGAAGCACACTCTAATAAATCTCATTTATTTCTGATCTATTTGTATAAATGTATTTCTGGTATCTCGCTCGGCTAATTGATTAATTTCTTTCCGACTTAGTTGGTGGGACTTGTTAGTTATTTGGTTACTTTCGTCGTGGTTTGGACTTGAAAAGCGATTTATTATTGACTGCTATTATTAACTTTCTTTCAATGTAATCAATAGTTATCGTACCTGTATTATCAATTGAAGTTTTTTAAGGTTTATTTTTTTATTTCAGTACGTTTCCCGGCTTCATCAACATATATACAGCCTTACAGCTTAAATACACCTAGATCCTTTGAGGTGTTGTAGTTTTCATCATTTCTGACTTATTTCCCTATGAAACACCCGATCTCTAAAGTAACCGTTTTTGACACTTTGAAGTTTTTTTAATCCCAACTTTTTTTCTATAGACCTAAGTTTTTTTGGGTTCCTATTATTTGATTAACTTATGTTTGCTATTTTTGTGTAGGGGACAAGTTGTTTTATTAATATCAAAAATTCAATACTAAAATTTCAGATACATGAACCGACAGGGTAGTAGTAGACGATTTATTGTAATAAATTTAGATAAATCCGTATTAACTTTATTTTTCTTATAAACACACTTAAGTTCTTAGAATAAACATCGATGAAAAGCTTCCAGGTAGAATAAAGTCAAACTATTTACTTGGGTCAGACAATAAAATTAAACAATGAAATTCTTAAAAAAATATGTTGACTGCTATTTTATATTAATTGCTAACATGTTTACAGTCCTGTCCACAGTTTATGTTCCACATTTCCATTTCTATTTCGCACATATACCTACTATGATTCCTTAATATGCCAGTTGCATATTATTTTAACCGATTTGGCATACCTATTAACATTCTTCAATCCACTGTTGTCAGTCGTCCACTGGATAGATGTACTATCCATCCAGTGCTGGTCAGCTTATAAATATTCGTATTTCTTGTAAAAGTTATAGGTAGTACTTTAGCTACTTGGTGCCCGAGCGATGTGTACACGGTACGGAGGATCAAACCCTTCAAAATCTGAAGACCTAGCAACACTAGGTAGCTAAACATAGGTTCCTTCTAATGTAAACTAACAATTTTCCATATCCTTAGGATAGAAGGTTCATCTTATTATGGTTGTAGGAATGTTTGTTAATGTAAATGTATGTAGATTGGATGGGTTTTCGGCACGTGTTAGAGCTGTGTTGAAAGTATGAATTTTCGATCTGTGTTTTTTTGGTTCTATCTCGTGCCATGAATGGAATAAATCATGATGGAATAAAACTTGAAACGACAACTGTCTTTGTACACGTTATATTTGAGAGGTTTTCTTTGTTTATAAATCCGTTGTGATAGGCTTGTGTTTGATTCAATCTCAACTCCTTTTATGCTGTGACTCACCTAGTGCGAGTTTACATGTCGCCTTAAAGGCTCTAACTTGAACCATTGGCTGCTGTCAACTGCTTGGCGTAGGTACTTTTTAAGGCACAGAAGAGATCGATATTTTTTTCTATGGCTCGCATGATCGGTTACCTATACAAAGAATGAACGCGCCAAGCGTTGCTTGGTTCACATGACTATGAGCTCCTCAATCTCACGAGATAAGAAGTGACGATGTTGCGACGCAATGCAGTAGCATACTAATCAAAATATGCTCTAAACTAGAAGAAAGTTTTGCAGGAACAAACTCTTGTCTTGCAAACAAGACAAACAATGTCTTGTTTGTTTGTTTGATGGCTTAATATTGAATACAATTGGATATTGTTGGTTTTAGCTCTATAATTATGAGCTTGTTGTGTCTTCTGCAAGGAAAATCTGTATTTGTTTACATAGTTCGTAATTCTGTGATGGTTTGTCTCATAATAAGGTAGAAAGATCACATTTTGTAGACGAATTTACTTGTATGTGCCTACCACCTTAAATTTATTCTCTCATACACAGTAAAACAGAATAATTGGAAACAGAACGATCGACAGTAACTCTTGATTCTTATGTGATATCATAAAATTCATGAGAGCCTGATCAAAATGCGAGTTTACTTCAAGGACTACAAGATCAAAGTGGTAAGTCGGAGACGTATCAAATAATGTCGTGTGAACTAGCTTTATTGTACCTTCCCTCCCTGTCTGGAGCTCAATTGCTGAAGTAGCCTTTATATTTTAGGGCTCCCGCACACAGGCCACCGGCCTCAACCACACTGGCATATTTCCCGTAGTTTTCATACATTTTATATGGACTCGCCGCACACGGTAGACGCCAGTGGCCGCCACACGCTACAATCGTTCTTCTATTCAATTCGCTACTTCTAGCTTCTCGTGGCGGCGTTTGTAACTGTCGCGAGTGGCTCATGTGGGGCGACAAATTAAGTAGCGTTGAGCTAACTATTCAGCGCGGGCGGCCAAACTTTCCGAAAAAAGCTTGGGACCTGGAATAACATATATGCTACTTTTTACACGACTGCATAAGGAAGTGTTATTATCCCGATATTCCCGCGGGATCGGGACGTAAGCGAGTGAAGCCGCAGAGCGCCGCTAGTATAGGTACTATTAGGTAGGTATAGGTGCTAATATTAAGAAATCTAAAGATTATAACATTTCGGGCGTAAAAAAGATTCATGGTTCAATAATTATAATATTGCTTTTGAGACGCAATAATCCTTTTGTCTGAATATCTTTTTCGAGAATTGTTGACATATCTTTAAAAGAGCTCGACCTGTTGAATGGAACCAATTTCGCTTTGAGATAGCGATACGCCTTAAAGCCACTCACGTAATCTCACCCTTTGTTTTTGAAGCCCTATTCCGCCGTTCTTGGAAAATATGCCCCAAGGAATCTCTCAAGGCCCCTTGTGTTCCCAACTTTTCTTGTCTACCACTAATTGTTTTCGGAATTTATCTGGACTACCCTTATCTGGGCTTTTTATGCAGGTAATCTTTTTGACTGCAAGGGCTGGTAGAATTCAATATTAAACTCTTTAGAAGCAATTTGTTAAGCGTTTTAATGCAAATGATGTTTCTTCTGTTTTCGCGATGCTATATTGAAATTAACGCTTTATACCGGTTTTAATCGCGTTGCCTTTTTTTATTTTGTTAGGCATTTTCATCAATGGACTACGTACTTTTAAAACACACGATTTCTGCTCATTTTATTATTAGAAGTTCTAAATCGGTTTTAAAGACATTTTTAAATTTAAAATATTTTTAATTTAAATTACCTCGATGTTTCGGTAAACGAATTACACCGGCCGTGGTCCCGAAAAGACTGACCCGAAGACCCGAACCTGGAGGGCTATTACGAAAGGTACCAATCAATCCGACCGAACATCAGAACATAGAACGAACATTAACTACCTACTGCTGTTCGGTCGGATCGGTCGGTACGTTTCGTAATAGCCCTCCTGACCCCTTCGATCTAGGTAGATCTGAAGTTCTGATAATAATAATAATGCCCTACCATTCAAGAACCTATTTTCAAGGTAGACAAGGTAGATTACCTCCGAGGAATAATTTTGTAAAGATTTCGTAACGAAGAGCATTAAAAAAAAACTCAATATAATGAAAGCATCGATATGAAAACAGGGAAAATAAGTTAATTTTCATTTTTATTGGAATGCAAAGAACGAATAAATATACATATTAAAATATCGCCTTTTTAAAATAAATAGCCTATGAGACTTATATGCAATGAACTGGATAAATTGATGCTGCGGTTGATTGCTCTTTCGTTTTTGTCAGGCATTTTGTATTTTATAGTTGGAAATGCAAGATTGTTCCGATTAAGCAGGCAAATTATTTCAATTGTTGTCGTTTAACAAAATACCGGTCAAGGGCGAGTCGAACTCACGCGGCAAAGGTTCCGTACCGTACATTTGTATATGAGTACGGAACTATAGTGTGCCGGCGACGCGGGCGATGGGTCTCTAATTGATGACCAGCAATCAAATACCCTGCTATTGTATGGGCGCTCATTCGAACCAGCGGTCTATTTATACTGGTTTACTTGGAACGTCTATTCTACGCTTCAATACGAGATCTGTGACCAAGTCACGTTCGATACTGGCCTAGAAACAATTATGCCTAATTTAGGCTACTTCAATTTTGTTAATAATTAACGTGGAAAGGTCGAAAGGATATTAGCAGAGGCGTAGGTAATTAATAAGTTATAATTTTATTTAGGCAAGTTGGCTGGTAAATGTTTTCAAATATTTAATTGTACTTGAAAGGTCAGAAAAAGGTAAGGCTTCTGTTGTAAATACGCCTTTGTAAACCTTCTGGTTCGAATATCAATAACTATTGGTATTGGTATGTTCAAGTTAAAATACTAGCAATGTCCCCCGGGTTTTATCTTCTAACCCTAAAATTAAACTAAATTACTTTTAAACCAGTTTTTCACACATCGCAAACTATGCCGACTATGCTGTGAGCTAAGCTAAACTAACTTAGTGTACGGGATACACCGCGTACATTCAGCATTCAGTTCAATGCACTTTGTTTTACCTACTTATTAATTACGCAACCTCGCTCAATTTGTTTTATATTGATTTGTACTAACATTATTTCCTAAGTGTCGATCCAACTGTATTACTAACAACTACTTTGAATATATCAAGCTATCGGACCTTTCCTTTGACACTTCGGAAACTACCCTTAACTAATTAAATAACGATAATTATTGTGTATGGATTGACGTGGTCAACTAAGCGTTAAACTATACATAATATGGTCCTTCGACAATACTTGGCGATTTACTTGACGGTGGAAGTTTGACTTAAGTAAGAACTAAACTTTGTGATCTACATTTTATACATATATTTTGTAAATTAACAGGGGAAACATTGCCTGTATAATAGTGGTATTTAAAGGTATTTCTTATTGGTTTTGAAATGAAGGGGACACTTCCTGTATCATGTACAATAACATAAATAAATAGTTATCACCCGCGTAAGTCCCGATCCCGCGGGATTTTCGGGATCAAAAGTATCCTATGTTACTCCCCATTTAAACTATCCCTATGCAAATTTTCATCCAAATCGGTCGAGCCGTTTGACCGTGAAGAGGTCACAAACAAACGAACAAACAAACAAAGAAACAGACTTTCGGGTTTATAATATTATTAGTAGAGAAGTAGAGATGTATTTGATACCGGTTATGAAGAAAAATATTTAATCGGAAGGGATTTTAGCTCGATTGATATCAGTCGCGTCCTTAATAATGAATGTTGTTATTATTTGTTTCAGCGTACAACCCCGGAATGTTCGGCGCCGTGTCGTCGTGCGCAGCCGTCTCCACGCACGACGAGCACCCCGAAACGGCTGCCTGTACTTGTGGCTGTGCCAGTACCTTCACCTGTTCAGAGTGATGTCGCTGGTAAGTACATTTAATTCATTTTATGTGTTAAATTTAATTCATTTTATGCATCAAATTTATGTATTAGTCCAAAAACAGGTAAATAAATTAAAGTATAGTTCTGCTATGTTTCACCCATCGACACGTGGACACTTGTAAGTAATTATAAAATAAAAACAGAGAAACATTATATCAACGAGATAAAAATATAATATAAAAAAAATAGGAAATCTTCCATACAATAGATAGAAGAGATTATAAGACTTTGAATAGACAAGTGAAGCGTTTCAAACTCGGCCTAGACGGCCCACTTTCGTCAGTTCCAAATTCAAATCGTTTGACTCGAAACGAAAATGACTCCACACCTTTTTAAAAAGTCGGAACAAAATTTGAACGTTGCCGTTTTGTTGTTATAATACCCACCATCTATGATTTTCTAAGGTTTTATACACACAGATAATTATGACAGCCTAATAGGTTCGAAAGATGACGCTGTGTCCATACTGTAAAGTGTAATACACGTACGAACTTTAAGTATGACGGATAGACGTCGGTGACACAAATTTTCAATGATTTCGAACCGGTTGGATCGCCGGCGAATTTGCGCGGCAATTTTAAAATAGGCGTACTACTGTGGTATCATGTAATTAGCATCCACCGCTAGTAGTTGCTAAGTTGCAGTACATTGCTGCTTTGACGTAACGTGGTGTTACCGGTGATTATTACAAAGCAGCAATGTAGAATACGAAATATGTTTTTGACAGTAAATAGCAACTGGCAGCGGTGGATGCTAATTAGATGATACCACAGCAGGACATCGAGTCACAAGTCCGCGTACTTATTCGCACATCTATCATCCCTTTTAAAAAGTCTTATTATAAACTACTTATCATCATCCGAGCGATGTTCCCGGTTGCATCCCTCTCAGGAGCCCGGGGTCGGCTCATTATAAACTACTATAGAACAGTAAAAAGTATAACATCGCTGTAGTAGCATCGCAGTAGTATAACATCGCTCATACGGTGAAGGAAAACATCGTGAGAAAACCCACGGCTTAGTTAGCTCCAGACGTATTGACCAGTTCTTTCCTCTGAGCATGGCTAACTAAGCTGGGAGGGTGGTGTAGGTGCTGGGCAAGCCTACTCCACCTAACAACCTCCCGGGCAAACAGCGCCATAAATAGCATGTATTAAAAAAAAAATAGTTGCTTGCGCTGTATAAATCATCTAAATTTAGATGAAAAGGCCAATTATTATTATTATTAGAACAGTAAAATGTAGACAACGAAGATTGATACTACCTGGTACCTATCAAATCAATATTATGTTGTTCATGCATAGACAGTGTAATTTCAAAGTAAATCACGTAAAAAACTTAATCATTTCAAATCGTTTTTCATCGTAAAAGAAAAACTTTAAAATGAGTTGGAATATTTGAGCTGTTTTTCTGCAGCAAACGATTTGTGCAGTTTCGTTGAAATTAAATACTCGTTTAAAGGAAACTTCGTGCTCGGAATGCACTTTACGGATTTTGTATTTGAACTATTTCGACCACGTAGTCGGAGTTGCTGTTTTCAGTAGCTTTTTTTGTTTCATTTTATTTTAACAGCAGACTAATTTAGTGTTTTTTTCAGTCTGATGTTGCTAAGTTACAAGTTACAACTGTATTTTTTCTTTAAAGAAGCGAAGGATAGACGAAATAGTTTAATAATACGACAATGAGTTTTTGCCACAAACATTACCTATCCAAGTAATAACCGCGCCAGGTGTTGCTTAACCCGCAGGACTATACAATATCTATATGATGAGGTCTGTATGGTGAGGTTTATATATGGTAGTGAGGTCTGAAGTTTTACTAGACTAGAGTTTACTTATTATACTAGACTAAACTGGAATAGACAAGACTTACTAGAAGTCTAACTTCGTGATGTATGGTGCTTAGAATGTTGTTTAATTTAAAAAACAAAAACGACTTCTGACCTCACCGCTCCGTCTGGTATGGTGGTGCTTCACGGCACATATTTTCACAGTATATTTATTTAACAAATCGAAGTGTTATCGACATTCGACAGAGTTTTTTTGTCAAAGACATCGAGAGTTCACTCACAAGGTGGTAAGGACACTTACAGCATTGTGGTGGCGCCACTTGGCGTACATGAAAGGATTTTGCTCTTTTTTAGGGTCAAGCCAAGGTCTTTGTATGAGGTTCTTTAAGATTGGTAGCTTTTATTAGATAGGTAAATGATGTCTTTGTTTAGTTTAGACTATCCTTTATATACCTACTAATTTTATTATAACTCGGGTCTCAATCGCTTTTGTGCACTTTTTATATATTTAAAATATAAATTTGTAATCTCTTTATATTTTTAGTCATCTCGCGACCAAGGCCGGTGTAACCCGTTTGCCGAAAAGTCGGGGTAATTACATTTTTATTTTAAATTTATAAAAAGTGCACTTGACAAAGGCGATCGAGGGCTGAGTTTTAATAAAAATAGTAATAAGCAGAAATCGTATGAGTTTAAAAAGTGTGCATTTGTATACTTATTCATATTTTAAGTATTTCGTCCATTTTGTTCTTTTCCAAATGCGTAATTGTGTTAACAAATATATTTGAGTTAGGGACCGAAACGATTGATGTGAAATGACAATCTCACATACGATTTTTACTTGTGAGCCTAAGTCACAAAACACGTTTGGCAAATTTAAAAAAAAAAAACAAGAGGGGATTCTGGAACCTGTGTAAAGAAGGTTTCTGTTAAAGAGGGAATTTTCTAATAGGAAATGCCTGCAGGACAGGGGCTATCGCAACCGAAACCACCAGTCACTGCTAGTTACGTTTTATAGTTAAATAAAATATCTTGGTGTGACTATTGATGGCACTCTTGACTGGAAGGACCACCTAATTCACCTTAAGGGTCGCATAAGGAAGCTCATCTTTATTTTTAAAACTCTTAGACGCGTAGCTGATAAGGATACGTTAAGGATGACTTATACTGCCCTCTGCCAATCCCTTATCGAATACTGTATTCCTGTCTGGGGTGCCACTAATAAGACGGATATTTTAAAATTGGAAAGGGCGCAGCGCGCTGTCTTGAAGGTTATGAATTTCAAACCTATTAGGTACCCGACAACTACGCTGTACTCTGAAAATAAATTACTAACCGTCAGACAAACCTATGTATTAAGAACCATATTAAGGAAACACAAACACATACCATTCGACAAAGACAACCTCTCTAAATATAGTGGTAGATCTAACCAGATATGTAAAATTGAACGACATCGTACTGTACATGCTAGGAAACAATTCTTCATCATGGGCTCTATACTATATAATAAAATAAATAAGATTCATAATATATATACTTTAAATCTATTTGAATCCAAAAATAAAATTAAAGATTGGTTGCTTTCTCTATCATATGATGAAACTGAGAACCTACTAACTATCATATCGTAGTAGGTAATGGGTAATCAGGGTAGGTAGGGGACGTCTGTCGATTTGTGGCTGGATCCCAACTCTCATGAGGATGGTGTACTCCAGCCTTAAAGTTATACACACACACGCACACACCCATACACACACACGCATACACCCTCACATACACACACACACCCCCTCACACACACACTCACACACACGCGTAAAGATAAAGTTGCCTCATGTATACTATTAAAAGTACTTCTCATAAATGAATAAGGATAATAATATTTTTTTGGAAAATAAAAACTGAATAAAATTAATATGATTCAAATTAAAATTAATATAATGTGATAATGTAAAAATAATTTTTAAATAATTAAATCTATTTAATCTTATAAGATAGATTCTTTTTTTATCATTATAAGTACTTTCAGATCTTGGAGCCTTATGTCATTTTGTGAAGAGCGCTGATTCCTATGATACAGGGTTACCCCTAGTTTAGGAATCAGAGGTCTAATTCAGTTCTGTAATATAGCTCAGATTTCTGTACCTTGTATAATCTGTTTTTGAATAAATTACTTACTTACTTACTTACTTACGTACAATATTCTTGCTAACCTTTTAAACAAAAACTAGTTAATTTAACTCTTTAATCAGATAAGAAGACATGACGTGAATCGTCCAGTTTCAGGTAAAAATAAACGTAAAATGTAACATTTAATGTAAATTGCTTTCATGAAATTCAGCGATTCCATTTTATATGGCGGTCGTATAACAAAAATTAAAAATTTAATAACAGTATGTTTACACAATTCTCTGTTTTTGTCAAGGCAATGTTTGCTTTTAATTAAATTTAATTAAAGGGGATGGTTAATTAATTACCTTTTTTCGGATCTAAATCTGGTTATTTCTTTTAAATATTACGACAACAACTGAACCGATTTATATCGATGATTGTTTCGCGTAACCCATTGACATGGACAAAACTAATCCAATGAAGTGTCGACAAAATCGAAATTAAAATCGGTTCAGCCGTCGAATCGAACGAGGTCACTCACCCTCAAAGACAAAGATAAAAAACAAATAAAGTAATTTTGAAGTTAGTTGCGAACTTGGTTGTAATTCTGTGACTTCTATGTCTATAAAAAACCCACACAATAAAAATAAGCTCTAATCCTCTACTGTAAAAAAACAGGCCAAGTGCGAGTCGCACTTGCGCACGAAGGGTTCCGTATCATCTTTACAAACCCTCATGTTTATTGTGTCCCACAGTTAAATATTTATTTTATTCTGTTTTTATCCGACTGCAAGGAAGGGAAATGTTTTTCGCGCCCATCTTGTATGTTTGTAATATTCTTACTCAGCTCATATCTTCCAAACCACATGATAGATTTCTATAATTAGATTTATATCGTTAGATTTGTCTAATTTTTCCAATAGTTCTTAGATAGATGAAATAAACCTAAAAATAAAATGACGACCACTAGACGCCATTTTGTTTTAAAATAAATGAAAGTGGACTGACTATGTCGAGTGGGGTATCGTTGAATAGGTATTTAAAAATCATTCTTAAGTTTCTTCAATCATTTTTCATTTAATGATACCATTTATTAGTATTAGTTGTCATAGCGGCAACAGAAACACATCATCTATGAAAATTTCAACTGTTGAGCTATTACGGTTCATGATTGAACACAGAACTCGCCTGGGGACAGACAAACAGTGGAGTTTATTACCAATCTTAGTATCTAATTAGTAACCTAGTAAGTACCTACCTAACACAAGTGACAAGATAAGTCAAGTGGGGGAAATGCGACCCTGGGGCAAATACGGTGATCATCAACTCACCGGAAACCAACAATTGTTATATTGATAAAATCGCCATCTAGTCACAATATAGGTAACTACTCTTGTCATGATTAGCGATTTTAACACTATGATTGTTAATTTCGGGTAAATTGATGATCGCAGCATTTGCCCCGGGGTCGCATTTCCCCTACTTAATACATTTTACTTTATAATTAGATCAAACATATAACATCTCAGGCATGACAGTCGTTTCGTTTGGTCGCATAAAAAGGTCCCGTTATAACCCTTTGACATACGGAACCTTAAAAAAGCAAAACCCCATTAAGAATCTCTAAGCTCCTAAAACTAAAATAAAAATTGATAACACTATTCATTGAGAGAGTAATGTTCAGCTCAAGGACCTGGCAAAGGTCAGGACCTTGTCCCATATAGTTCAAGAGTCCGGGAACGACCTCTGAGTTACCCCGGGTTCCAGACTGAGGTCAAAGGTTAAGGCCGAACATGTGCATGCGTTCAGGGTTCATGAGTTTCCCAAGTTTTGAAAATGAAATTTTAACAAGCGATGTCATTTTACGAACTCGATGATTAAGCTTTACCTCTTGTCGTATTAGCAGTCGTTAGGTCAATTTATATGCCCTAGGGTGTTCTGCCAACAATAACAGTGGTGAGCCACACCACCACAAGATACCTGAAGAAGAAAATTATCACATAATTTGAGTATGTACAAGTATAATAATAACAAGCAGCAACGTATTTTTTTCTGTGCAGTCAGCGTGTGTTACAAAAAAAACATGCGGCCTAAAATTTCATGCCATAAATTTATTAACATTTAATCCATTTAAAACCATTATTCGTAAATGAATATGAACGACCAAGGTCTCATTTTTATATTTTAATTCTCGCACATAATGGATAATGGTGGTCTCGTTCACGCATATGCATGCACGTCGAGCGAAAACGAGCACTCGGAACTCGAAATTTGTATACGAATTTAATTCCAATGGTTCAAAAATACGACTCCTCTAAATCGCTGCAAAAATGGCCAAGGAGCGACCTCCCTTAGTTACGCGTACGTACAAGTAACAAGCCAATAAAATATACGTTAAAGTAGCCTTCGCACGATTATATAGCCTTTACCTCGAAGGAGAACAAACATGAACATTGAACAGTACAGCTAAGTACACAGCCTTGCCCCATTTATTTACTTCAAGTCTGGGAGTAAACCACGTCCACGATGTTTCCAGTCCCGCTAGACTTACATGTAATGAGCCTTTTACATGTCGCTGATTTCAGACAAATTACACTTTTATATGAGGACCTTGAACGACTGAAAGATAAAGTATGACTTTCTATTGGAAAAACTTGTCTATTCTATACAATCCTGAAAAAAGGCGATAAGGCCGCTCATTGTACCATTATTATTTTCTAGTTATATGTTGAATTATAGTTTTGTTTATTTCATGGTTCTTTTAATACTTATTTAACTTTTTTGTCATATGTTTTCTGGTGCAATAAAGTGTTATCTAATCAAATCTAATCTAAAAAATAAAACTAATTTTTAAAGCGTCAAAGCTTCGTAGAATGGGTGTTTGTGAGTCTGTATATCTGTCGTTGTCATTGTAGCTCACCAACGGATGAAGCGATTTTGATATCGTTTTTTACACGACTGCCAAAGGAAGTGTTATGTTTTTGCCGTGAGTGTATGTATGTATGTATGTATGTATGTATGTATGTATGTATGTGACCTATTTTTGTGCCGTCGTAGGGCCTAAACGGCTGGGCCGATTTAGATAAACGATACGTCGTTAGATTCGTCATGACCGTGAGAGTGACATAGGGTACATTAAAATAATAAATAAATAAAAATAAAGATTTAAAACGCTATAAAGCAAGATTTGTCTTGACCATAAAAACCGAGCAAAGACAACGGAACGTTACTTCTTTCTTTCTTTTTCTTAGTTATGGCTTCTGTCAGCAATATAGGACAATTTAGCCAAATACTCGTACGAATAGCGAACTACCACTATTGTACTGTAATCGTTTGAAATAATTTTCAATGCGTGACGGCTGTAGAAAAAATGGCGACGATTTTTCTCCAACCCTATGGGACAATTGTTTGTAACGTGCTAATTTCGTGTTTGGCACTGGTATTTTTATTTTCACTTAACTCGTTGAACTTCGCGTAACTAAATTGGTAACTTGCCGCCGAAATTAAACAATTTAAACGCAATAAAACCATGATTTTGTAAAAATGAAAATTCAGGACGACATTTCACTAACGCGAAAAAAACAAAAGTCCGGAACGTTACTTAAAAACTTTTCGATTTGACTTTGACGCCGAGTTTCAACTTTTGAAGGAATTTGAATGTTTGATTTGTCAGTTTGTCAAGATAACATAAATAACAATTACTGTTTACAATAAGTAATTAACTAAAAATTTGAAATGTCGCGCTATGGATAATGGATAGCAAGGCTAATCCGCTAGGACAAGAAACCGCCAGCCTTCGTTTGTATCACCAGTCGCGACGAAGTTTTCGGATTTGGTAATTATATTTTAAGATGAATACCTGCCTACTTCATAGCCATCTCAGCAAAACTCAAAAAGAATAGCTATTATAATATTGAAGGCTTTTAGATAGCCTATCTTTACCGATTTCGAGTCCTCGCTACTGGAGTATACACATCCAGAGTTAATGAGTTTCTCTGGTGTAATTGTATCTAATCTCTAATAACTAAAAAGCGTTAAATAAAAAAAATATTTAAAATAAATAAAAAACCCGACTGCCGTTAAAACTGAAAAGTAAAAAACAAGAAGATACCTAAAGGTAAAGAAACCTTAAAAATCGTTCGACGCATCTAGGAGCCTTAAACAATTGTGGATGCAGTCGGGTGGGACTCCTTTTAAAGGTAAAGTATAATGACACCAAATTGTGTTGAAGTCCCACCCGAGTCCATCCACAATTTTTTAAGGCTCCTAGATGCGTCGAACGATTTTTAAGGTTTCTTTACCTTTAGGTATCTTCTTGTTTTTTACTTTTCAGTTTTTAAATGTTAGGCCAATAGCGCCAAAGCAGTAAACTCTGTCCATTTTCAAGAAGACTTTTAAGAATTGTTTTTTTTTAAGCTGTTGAGCATTATGGTAATTATCGTTTTTTTGCTTTGGTTTAGTGAATGAATACATTCTTTATTGTACGAACACCATATAAAACTACAAGATTTACAGATAGAAAACAAATACATCTTAAATTTAGGAGGCCCAATGGGCGGCCTTATCGCTGAAAGCGATCTATTCTAGACAACCTTTGGATGGAAAGGAAGCTAAGAAGAAGTAATGTTTTGAGAACCGACACCGTGTAAAAGCTACAGGTACTTCCTGGTACTGTTAAATAATTCACGCGGGCGTCAATTTAGTTAGAAGTTAGAACTCCGGCCGGTATGAAACTTTGCCTAAAACATCGATGCTTTTAAACTGAGCTCGTTTTAATATTTTACCAGTCGCTCATAGTAACTCTTTCATACGATACTTCGTACGATGATGGATTGAAGTTTTTTGACGTGGATATAAAGGAGAATGGACATTATGTTAGGAGATTTAGGCCATTGTTTGCTTGGCTTGTTTTCAACAAGTTGTATTAATTTCAAGTAATTAATCGCATATTTTTCCTAGTAGGTATGAATACCCTTGTTTGTATTTGACCTGACCTCACCTGATGAGAAGCGACCAATTTAAATAAACCAATTCACTTTAGAATTCAATTCAATTTCTTGTACCTATTAAGCTTAATAACCTAATACCTTAGATTTTATTGTAAGATTAAGACAATGTTATTTCTAATATTTCACACGACATCGCAGTGTACGCCTAATACATGAACTAACCACGTAACCCACATAAAACTATTTATTTAAAATAACATTTATAGAGTAAAGCTATATTTTCTTGACGACGCTATATGATAGCCAGTAGCCTACATTAGCCATCCTCCTTTTATTCTAACATTAATATTGACACAAATTGAAATTTTCCGGACGTTAACCCGATCGATATGCTTTCACTTTCATGTTAAACTCGATGTTAGAGTTTTTGTGTGTTTTCCGCAATTAGCCTAACTTTGGGTGTGACTTTAAACCGTGGGTTTCCTCTGTTTTTTTTTTCACCGTAAGAGCGATGTTAATAGCGCACATAAATTTATCTTAAAGACAAAGACATTGGTGCGCGAAACCACGACCTTCGGAATGAAAGTCGGGGTATCTACCACAAGATCACCACCGCTCCGATGTTATATGTTACCATTATCGTTGAATATTTTCAATAGTTAAGTATGTATGTATTTAATGTATGTCTGTATTTCACAGTTTTACTCGCATAAGTTTTTAATAATCAATTAATGAGGCAATGAACTAAATACCTTGTCGACAAGCCAATAATACAACAAAGGTTATAGAAGTTGATTGACTAACAACTAAAATAGTCTAATTCAATGTCACAGACTAATTTTTCGACGTAAATATAGACTAGAAATGGCGTCTGCGTATGGGATGAAATAGCAATATTTTAACTGAAACATTGCTATTTAAACTATCAGAGATAACACCGACTGCTTAACGTGCCTTCCGAAGCACGGAGGAGCTCGAGAAAATGTTTTTTTGCCACACAAATTATCGGTCACCCATCCTAGTATTGAACGCGCTAAGCGTTGCTTAACCCGCACGTGGTAATTCAGACCTGCGTACCAAATTTATTTTGCAATCGGTTCAGTAGTTTTTGCGTGAAGAAGTAACAAACATACTTACGCAACGTTAACATCCTACCAATATTGTAAATGCGAAAGTTGGTATGTATACATGTGACTTTGTTACTCCTTCACACAAAAACTACTGAACCGATTACGATTAAACTATTAATATAAATAAACAAAATTTTTTGATCAAAGAAAAGAAAAAACGTACAAGGTCTTTAACATAAACAAATTAATATTTCGTAAATTTGTTTTTATTGCTCAAGGCATATTTACTAGAAATATTTTTAAAGGAAAAATTCATCTTCAAAAAAAAAACCGCTCGGCCACGCAAGTTCCCGGAACTTGCGTGGCCGAGCGGTATAGGCACTGGAATATTGATCCAGGGACGCGAGTTCAAATCTCGCCTCAAGTGAATTTTTGAAGATGAATTTTTCCTTTAAAAATATTTCTAATAAACAAATTAGATAAATAATATAGGTAGCTGGGAGACCTGGAATAACATATAGGCTGCTTTTTATCCCGATATTCCTGCGGGATCGGGACCTACGAGGGTAAAACCGCAGGGCGCAACTAGTTTAAGCTTACATATTCTGAACGAAATGAGACGTACTTGTAAAGCAAAACCAAGTCCATAATCTCTCGAACTTAATTATGATAGTTCATCGACACATGATCTTTGATCTTGAAACGTAACAGACAGACAGACGTTTTTATTTTTTTATAGCCCTGCCTTTTTAATATTCACTTGTACATTTCTTCATGGGAGGCAGGTTTTATTTTCGGTATAATAAACGAGAGTATTGTGTTCGACAAGTCAACATGTGTTTGGGACGCGTGCGCCGGCGCACTAGTATACGTAGATCAGTCGGTTCGATCGGCGTGTGCGCGTAACGCTTACCCGCAATAGTTTTCTCGTGTTATCGGGGATATCGATTAAAAAACAACCTTTAATAATAGCGCAATCGGTTAAATAAACAATTATAAAGAAAATCCATGGTCCTAACCGCTTAGGAATGTTTAGTTACGAAAATCAATGAAAGAAATGATTATCGGAAATGTTTTGCCAAATAAAACCATGGAACAACTTATACAACTTATCAATGAACAATGACAAACAAAACAACGAACATTTTTTTAAAAAGAGTTGTTCAGCGGAAATTCGGATGTGCCAAAATTCGGGAGTTATTTTCTCCTGTCGAACATTGACATCGCCTAGGACGTCTACCCCACATACTACTACGTATTCTGTGCCATTGTTTGAATCGCTTTATTACCAATAACATTACCGGAGTTTTGGCGGGAACGCGTTTTGGAGATGTGTTGCTAAATTTTCATTTTCGCAAAACCTAGTTCAAATGCGTGTGAATTATTAAATTTCGGGGACCCTTAATCAATTTAAATTCGTGAAGGTGTACAAGTGTAGTGAAAGTGAAAACCAGTGCAAAACACGAACTTTAGCGTTGTCTCCAAAGTTCGAATTTTACTACGACGACTTGACTGTTTCGATGCAAAAAACTTGCAAATATTAATAATACTTGACTTTGGCTACTTTCCAAACGGCCGTAATCGGTTCACAATCGATAAGAAATAAAAAAAATATATATGTTCTGTGACATCACTTTATTACCCATAACATTACCGAACCTACCTACATTGTTTTCATTCTTCACGTGTAAAAGCGACGCGACGTAATTTTTTTGTTTTTGTTAATAATTGTTCCGTGATGTAGCTGGTTGTTCGTGAATTTACGTGATTTATTTCAAAATTTGGACTGAGTGAGGAACCATGGAGCTGGTTTTAGTGCAGGACGGTCCCATCATTGTGTCGTGGATTGTGTTTCTGTTTTTGATATGCAATAGTTATTATCAGATTTGTCGGATAAGTTTAGATGGTAAGTGGTTTTTAATTTGTTTTAACAATTTCGTATAGTCGTGTAGATGGTTAGATAAAGTGTTTAAAAGGGGCGTGGTAGACGTTTGAGTAGGCAAGTACGCGGACTTGTTGCTCGACGATAATTTTCTCCTGTGTGTCATCGACGGCAAGCCGTGTAAGTTCGTGATCTTATAAACCGCGTACTTAATGGAATGTGTATCACCCCTTTTAAAGAGATCTTTAATTTTAAGTCTAAGTATAGACAATAGGTTCCTTTTATCTGTAAGTACTTTACAGTTATTTTAAGCGTGAATGTTATACTACATTACATAAATCGAAGTACAAATAGATACATTAATATACTAGTTGCGCATTTCGATTTTACCCGTGTATATCTAGAATAGTCCTATTGGAATATCTTATACTAATGTTATAAACGCGAAAGTTTGTATGTATGTATGTGACTTTGTTACTCTTTCACGCAAAAACGACTGAACCGATTGCGATGAACCTTGGAATATAGGTAGCTGGGGACCTGGAAACAATACATAGGGTACTTTTATTCCCGATTATCCCGCGGGAACGGGTATCGTAATAATACTAGTCTGAGTTATTTCATCCAAACCAACCAAGTTTTAAAGCTATCGGTTCAATACGAACTTTCACATTTACCTCGAATATTAAGTGGGATTTACACGTGCCTAAACAGTAATTATAGTAAACTAAACTAAACGAAGCAGTACTTAGAACACCAACATAACTTTGACATTGAAATTGCCTTTTGTTTACGTTAGAAGTAAACAAAGAGTCGTTCGGTGAAAATATTGCCAATAAAATAATGGCGTTTCAGAGATTCCCCGTAGAATAACAATGGCTGGTCATTTTCGTGATTGATTCCCTTTCGTCTTCGACTTATTCATCGTAAACTCTGATTCATGAAAATAATAAACATTAATAAATTCTCCGATGAGAAAAAAGCAAAAGAAACTCGTGAAGTTTACTATTTGTGATTATGTGTTAAGTACATTACGATTTGCATCTATTATCAAAGCATCTATTCTAATATTTTAACGAGGAAAGATTTATTTGTTTGTTTGTATTTACTATTCTCCGTACACACACAGTATAGACATATATTGGGGGTAACCTCTGAAACCATTGGTTCGATTTCGAAAATTCTTTTACCAATTGAAAGCTACCTTATTTAGGAGTATAGCATAGACTCGATACTTTTAATCTCGATATTCGTAACGTACATAATAAAATATTAGGTATGTTTAAATCGTAGGCATCAAATAAGAAACGATTTTGGCATTTCCTACGGGATATAATCGTAGAACACAGCTAGTTAATATAACAATAAGCCCACCAACTGATAAACAACAGGACAGTGGTTTATTATCGGATGTATATTAATAATTTATTCCCCCATTTTGATGGATTTTGCGTAGGCTTTTGACGATCATGAACGATTATGTTCTGGGAAACATTTACGTAGGTAAATATTGACGAGGATTGTTCGGGTATCTCATAAATATATTGCTGATAAAGAGTATTAAAATATTGTAAATGTTTTTACATTTGTACAATGTGCATAAATATAATACACCTAGATACATAATCAAACATTTAAAGCCCGCATAAATAGTTTAAAACCTAATTTTGAATTAAATATCTGCTCAATTATTTAAGTAGACGTTTACGTAGCGTTCGATATTCGGCTGAAAGTTAACAAATCGTATAAATTAAAAAGTTTATCTTCATTCGATTTCAGTATCTTATTTACAACATTTATTCACTAACTATTACTAAGTTTCAGTAACAAACCCTAATTTACAGACGTGTCCTACATTCAGTGCTGGTAAAGCAGTTTATTAGCTCAATAAAGAACAGTATAATGTCGACTCAATGAGGTTTATCTTCAATGCAAACTGCAAGACTTGCATAACTGTAATTCTCATTCCTATTTATTCAAACAGTTTCCAGATATGGTATATTATTAGCAGCTGACTGTTTTTGAATAGGACTTAGGTACCAGGTGCATAGAAATATTTTCAGGATTCGAACCTGCGTCCTTTCGAATCCTGTCATGGGGATTTATTGGAAATATAAATTTCCTTGCTAAAAATATTTCTAAGTTTAAAATGCCTTGAGCAATAAAACAAAAATAAATATTACCAGGTGCATATTTTAAAGATTTAATTTTTTCAGAACCAGTTCAGTAATTGTTGATTATTCTGCTTGATATCACTAAAGCTTCCGAAGTGTTAGTAAAAGATGCAGAATTACCGCAGTGACTTCACAGTAGGTGATAAAAATTTGGCACGCTTGGTTTCAATACAAATCGTGATACTTGCGTTGTCTATGTATATCTATACTAGCTGCGCCCCGCGGTTTCACCCACCTAAGATTTATCAAAATCGGTTCAGCATTTTTTCTTACATAAGAACCTTCTCCAGATCATAACAAATACAACGCAAAAAGAATTATTGAAATCTATCCAGCCGTTCAGGCGTGATGCCCTGACAACGCAAAATAGGCATTCATTTTTATATATAAGATAAGATTAAAGAAGATTGGTTTAAATACAAATCGTGATACTTGCGTTGTCTATGTATATCTATATCTGTGGGCTAAATCCTAAGAAGAACCGTCTTATCATTAACAATACTGCCTTAATGTACTTAACTGTAAACACCACCTACGCAAACTCCTTGCCGTGATAATCCACCTTACCTTAAGTAGGTACTTAAGTAAATCTGATATTAAAAAAACTGGTATCTGTAAATTAAAAGGAATATCGCACAGAACCCAAAACGTTCTGAATGGACGTCCGAAAAAGTTACCCAATATTCTCATAAAAGGACGAGCAGCCAACCTTTTCAACAATTCATAGTATGAAATATTTTCCACAAAATATTATTCAAGGAGTTATAATGTAGTTAGTTACTTATTAATAATGTTTATTTGGTATACGAATTTGTGCTCTGTAGCCTGTAATTTCTTATAATGACAAATAAGAACCCTAAAATACTCGGTTGTAGACAAGTTTTATAATACGAGGGCGACACTGAAAGTTTTTATAATTGGCCACTTCTGTAAACAATATAATATATTTTTTTAATTATATTTTGAAAATATAACTCTTTGCCTGTATAAGTATAATTGAGTATGTACTTTATTTATTTGTCATTCGTGCGATTTGGCGGCAAATTGAAAATTGTCTGTGTCACGTCACCATGAAGGCATATTTTTTTTATGTCGCCCTCGTAATGTATTGTGTTTGTACGATACCGTAGTTTTTAAAACTGCTATGTGGTCAAATACACGGATACTTTTGATCGCTTCGACTTCTAAATATTCTCTAATCTAGCTTGATATTTATTGATGTGACGGACCATCACAGTGTTCCTAGGGTCCCTGCACCTGACATTTTGACTGACCCTGAGGATTGACGTA
The DNA here is from genome assembly GCA_949358125.1 of Idaea dimidiata. Lineage (NCBI taxonomy): Eukaryota > Metazoa > Arthropoda > Insecta > Lepidoptera > Geometridae > Idaea > Idaea dimidiata. The sequence continues at coordinate 4,094,171 of OX442334.1, forward strand.
GTTTTGCTAAAATTTGTAGCTAGATATAAAGCTAAAGTTATACCTGAAAAACGAAACGTACGGAAGCTGAATACTAACCCCCTTACTTATAAACGCTGGTTAACAGTTGCATAACTATGTATAGTTTGTTTTTTACTTTGACATGTAGTTTCAAAGTTTACAGACTGGGACAAACGTCACATAACTTGGTCATCTGCTAATCATCGTTTATAAGTAAGGGTCTTAATTTTTAAACCTAGGTAATTTAAATTATTCTTGGGGGTTAGTAAAAAATGTCTGGTGCCGAAGACCCTGGGAACGCTCCATCCGCATTGAAGAACTTAGTGCATATTATTGCACTTGTTATCTCACGAAGTAAATTAGACGTCCTTAACAAATCCCTCATTGGTTGCAGCGAAGCAGGTCACCTACATTCAACTATGGAAAGCCAGTCTGTCTGGCGGACTGACTGCGTAGGAAAACTCGTTGCAACAATGTACATATTACGAGTATTTTAGAAAATACATTTTAAATTGAAAACTTTGAACAGTAAGGTCTCTTCGTTTGGTTATTACGGACGAGCGGTTTGTTTTTATTGGTTAACTAGCGGAGTTCCGTGGCTTATTTGTATGTGTAAATTTATTATTTATTTATTTAAAGGACATCCACAGCTACATACACATAATAGATATTAAAAATATAAAATAGAAAGCCAATTACGGAAATCACTAATAAAAACAAACTAAGAAAATATAAATACTCCTGACAGAACACAAGAAAATATATAAACTAATACACTACTAATACAATATTACACTACATAACACTAAATACAATTTACGACTCATAACAGAATAAACTAAAAAAATAACACAATAATTCACATAACACACAGAACTTGTACTTGAACTTTTTTGGTTTCACCCAAAAACCCTGTCTTAAGTGTACACAATAAATAATAAATAATCCTGTGACGAACACACAGCGCCATCTAGCCCCGTGGTAAGCTGCTAAGCTTGTGTTACGGTGGCTAGACAACGGATATACTACTTATATTTATTTTTCTTTTGTAAATACATACATATTATACATAGAAATACGCCCAGACCAGATACAAATATTTATTTTTAAGCATAAATATTTGCACCCAGCGGGAATCGAACCCGCAACCTTCTGTATTGCAGCCAAGCGTTCGCCCGACGCGCCACAGAGGTCGTCGATGAATACACCCTCCAAATTTCATGTCTGTTGGTCCAGTGGTTTAGGCTATGCGGTAATATCAGTCAATTAGTCAGGCAAGATGTTGAATTTTATATGTATAGACTTTGTGAAAGTCGCAGGTATATTGTTTAAGCTGTCACATTACAATTGAACTGTGATATTTTAATTAAAAGTTAGATTGTCTGTCTATCAGCTTTATGTCATAGAATTTAACGTTCTAGTTTTAATGTCTTTGTCATTGAATAGTCCGAAGTTTCCAAGGTAGTTGTGAAGTTCTATAAGTATACGTATTGACCAGAACCTGTACCATAATGACTTAATATCTGTGCAGGGCACCATGCAGTTCTTACGTTATTTTCAGCAGGACATGATTTTGGTTGGTTTGGATGTTTGTGAATCACGCAAAAAGTACCAACTGAAACTTGCTATGCGGTTCACTAAAGATCTGGACGAAATAGGCTACTTTTTATCCTGATATTCCCGCGGAATTGGGACTTACTCGGGCAAACGGGGCGCAGCTAGTAATCAACTAAGAATAAAATAACATTTCAAAAATCATCATTTTGTTATGATTTTTCTAGTATGTAATTTTCTTATACAACGTGTAACAGGCTAGCCCAGTAGTACTCGCCAGGCTTTCGTTTTGTGCTCGGAAGGTCACGGCTTTAGAACAATAATATAGAAAAGCTTATGTAAATATTTTCATACAAAAAAAGTAATTCAAGAATCCGTTGCATGACGTGACAACCCTAGGAAGATACGTATAACTACATGCGCTGCGCAATCTCATATATGTACCTATTCTGAGGCGTTGAGTGACACCGGTTCGGTGCTCCCGCCGCGCGTCGTGCGCCGGATACCTACCTAGCTACCTTACCTACCACATGTGGACATAGGTACAAATTAATAACCAGGTTCAGGGGCGCCGAGTCCGTGGGTGCTCGGGTGCTCCAGCACCCACGAGAGGTAAATAGTAGGTACCGAGCACCTTTCCATTAAAAAAATAATCATCTCAATCGGTTGAGCTATCTTCTAGTACCTAATTGAAAAACAATTGAATTGAATACATCGTTTTTCCGTTCATCACTTCGAATATCTTCGTCAGAGCCTCACCATATTTTTATGAGACCACCTCGGGGCTTTCCATTAAAAAAATAACCATCTCAATCGGTCAAGTCATTATCGAGTAATCGGTGAACAAACATTAAAAAAAATATGTACACGACGAATAGAGAATCCCGTCCTTTTTTTGAACTCGGTTAAAAAAGCTGGAGCACCCACGGGTATTATAAAAACCCGGCGCCCCTGACCAGGCTAGAAAACTGCTGCTACAGACATTGAGCGGTCAATTGTTGATTCACGAGTTCAAAAAAGAAGTAGGTACTACTCACTCGCGTAGTTTATTCCACTTCATCCATTTTAAGTAATCCATATTTCACATTGGTTTCACAAACACTAAATTAGCACAGCAAAACATTCTCACATTATCGCTCGTTGCGATATGGTTCGATGTCAGACTTGCTAATGCAAAGAATGCCGCGTGACCCAACGCCCGACACTATGTTTTTCATGGCGCTGTTTGTGACAGTATCGTTATTGGAATACGTACGTATTACCACGGGTATCACTCATTTTAGTTACGAAAGCGGCTACACTACGCACGAGACCTTATTTCGCAACTTCTAGCACGAGACTGACCGATGGAAGCTATAAGTAAGTAGTCAGGCCGCCTACATTAAGGGATGCTAATAAAATAATATCGACCGATGGTATCGATTTTTTTCTCCGTTTTATCGACGTATAGCCGATCACCGTGTAGGCGGTCGGCTAATATGTATTTGCTAGGAACCTACTTCTTTTTCCTATATTCGTGTATAGTGGTGTGGCTCACCTAGTGTTAAGGTTTCAGGTCGCCCTAAGGCCGCTAACTTGATGTTTCGACTTTTATCAGAGATAACAATGGGGACCTACTGCTTGACCGCTTGGTGCGGTCAATTCTAATTAATGACCGCACCAAACGTTGCTTAACCCGCACGATCATTCGAGACCGGCAGGTGTAACTAGACCAATAGCACAGTACATAGAGGGAATAGGCTCCTCAATAAGTAGCTACTAAAACTAACATACTACTAGTCCAAAAGTAAGGTAAATACTATGGTAAGTACTTACAAATCTTAGTAATTACGTTACTTGCATCATTTTAAGGAACTATTCTGTTCATCACTCTAAACTTTTTCATCAAATCACCATTTATTTATGTTGATTTCTTTTAAGTAAATAAAATAGACTTAGGTATTGAATTTCATACAACGATAAAAGGTATTCTATAGCTAGGTAGACTATAGCTACATGACCGTAGAACTGCATTCAGTTTAAAAATGCGACCTGTAGAGAAGTAGCAACAAACCCACAAACTGACAGATAAACGCAAATTTTGCCAGTTTTGAACCAGAGATGCTTCGTTCACTCGGTCAAAAAATTTAAGTTATTGAAAATATCGACAAGTATCGATATACTTTAAAACGTAAAAGTTACGTCCTTTTTGGGCGGTTTTTCAAAAATGGCTTCCGTCGAATCATAACGCAGCTCGAGTCGGGCGGCTTCTTTGGCGGCGCCGCCGACCAATGACACGAATCGTCGGCAAAAAGGACATAGGAGTCAAAGAGCGCCGCCCGCGAATGATAGACAAGTGGCGTCTTGGCTACCGCCAAAGAGCCGCCTAGCGGCACGCCACAAAGGACGCCGCCCGCGCGTGCGGTACACGAATTTTAAGGTTCCACAGAACAGCAGTCAAACCCATTACCTACCATACTTAAAAAACATCACTGATTTCTGTATTTAAAACGCAAGTGCATATTCGTCGAACACTAATTCCTAAGGGTACCTCTAGTTACGTAATAATGTTTAATCGTGTTAATAATAAATAAATATTGCACAACCTTACACAAGCGCAATCTAGCCCCAAACTAAGCACTGGGCTTGTACTATGGGTACTAAACAATGGAAAATTACACACAATTTTTTTTTTGTAAATCAATACATCTTATAATTTATACACAGAAAGATACCCAAACCAGGTACAAATATTATTGTATTAATTATTATTGTTTATTGTTAAACATAAATATTTGTACCCGGCGGGAATCGAACCCGCAGCCTTCTGCATTGCAGTCGGGCGTTCGCCCGACACGACACACAGAATGCTCTCTCTCAAGGTATCTAAACATTTTATGAAGATATTATTTTATTATACGGAACCTTGCTTTCATATTCAAAATTTTATCTATTTTTGGGTAAATCCCCGGCACAGTCCGTGGTAAGTATGTATACGACTGGAAGCCAATCCAATTAGCACTTACGTTATGAATTCCCTTAGGTAGGTACATCAGTTTTTAACATTGGCAAAGATTAGTATTTTAGCACTGCTGAAGGGAACTTAGTACTTAACCGTGTAGGTCAAGCAGTTCTCTCCGCTCACTAGTAGTAAAGGAACGAAAAAGGGGACACATTAACATCACGAGCTAAGTAGCCAACGACAAAAAAGCAAAATAGGTACCAACCTCTACCGCAAAAAAAATTGAACGGTAACGGTTTTAGTAATATGCTCCGTTATGGTGGGCGAATATCTTTAGTAGGTACTTTAACCGTAGGAGTAGGTATAGTATCGTCTAAAAATGATGACGTTAGCAACTCGTTTTAAACGCATCTAGGAACCCTTCTAAATGCATCTTAAAACGTAAATGTAATCGTCCTGTGATTCCGCTTTTATGCGAAACAGCTGATTTTCTAGGTCAACAGCCGCTATTAGGGTTGCATCACTAAGTGATTCCAAGGTTTTTTGCGTGAACTTTGAAACTGAATAACTCTTAAACCATGAGAACTATTTAGATGCGGTTTTTACCAAAGGATTCAGGACATCACCCGCAAGCCCTGGACTTCGGATTAAAGGGGTCTCCCTGTTACAAATTGTATATAATATACTAACTGCGCTCCACGGTTTCACCCGCGTAGGTCCCGTTCCCGCTGGAATAACAAAATTGTTAATCCAGGTCCCCAGCTATCTATATTCCAAATTTCATCGCAATCGGTTCAGTAGTTTTTGCGTGAAAGAGTAACAACCTCACATACATACATACATACAAACTTTCGCGTTTATAATATTAGTAAGATTACCGCGAACAATTAATACCAAAGGCAAACATCTACACGGCAAGTCATCACAGTAGCCCGAACTATTCAATACGTATCACCAATACTTCGATTCGTATTCGGTTGGCTACGTCACCGCGGCCTTTGTCGGTCGTCGACCGAGCTCGCACCGCTCCGCACATACCGTTACCAATGCAAATCAATCGATATCGCAACTATTCGCGACGATATAGTATAAATACTAGAAATAATTTTAGATTTATAACCGTCACTTGTCAGAGACGAGAGTGACTGCTGATTGGTCGCTTTGTGACAGTTTGACGGTATAAATAGATCATTATCATCTTGTCATTTTATTCTTAGATTTTATGTGCGAATAAGGGCTTGTATATTCATTGATAAAACCTCTTTCTTAAGAACTTTTTGATCTTAATTAGTATCAGATTGTATCACGCTCACTTGTCTCATATTTTCAGACTTTATCCGACGATGGCTGTCTTCTTCGTTCGATTTTTTAATTTCAGGGTTTTTTTTCAATTGTTTATTGTGCATTTTTTGTCACCATCATCTCAGCCTGTATCCGTCCACTGCTAAACATACCATGCCATAAATGGCGATCCCGAGCCACCTTTACTTCTTATTTCTCTTTCTTATACTCCTTTCAAATGAAATGAATATTGTTTGTGGATCTAGGTATAAAGAGATGGATACAAAATTAAAGAATCTCTAGTCCTACCTACCACGTGGGCATACAAACATGGTTCTTAAAAATAATCGTCAATTAGAAAAAAACACTTTTTTAAAGTGAGGGTAGACTACTATTGTTAGTACCGTCACTTTACCGTTACCGTCACTTTGCAGTACGATGTGTCGGCAGATAAGTTTATTTTAACACTCCAGTATTGAATTCAGTTACAGTATTAGATTCAATTACCTTGGTTAGTAGCCAGTTACCTTCGATTGTTAGAGCTGCCCAATCTCTTCCTATCCCTAATAGTTCTGTGCTCTAATAAACTTATCTTCTAAGAAGGAGCCAGTCTCGTCCCGCTTTTATGGCCCGCCTTACGGCTTTAGTGATCAATTTAATTAACCAATAATTGCAAGTGAAATCGCTGAAACCTCCAGTGTTGGAGTTGTTTTACATTAGGTCAGTGAAAGAAGTCAATGCCTCAGAATTGTCTAGGTCAGTCACAGTGACTTGGTCGAAATTATTAAGGTACTGACTTCTGTCATTGGCCCAATGTACCTAAATCTAAACTTTAAATTAATCATGTCTCGAGTTCTTAATCCCCGCTCTTGTTTAATGTCTAGACTAGACCTTTTAGTGAGCTGAATGCATTTCGAATTAGTTTCGATTCAATCGTTTGCTGGCTTTTGTTCCACGTACTGAAAGATAACTTTTAGAACTGAATCTTAGATTCATTCACACATTTATGTAATACTTAATGTAAGGTTAAAGCTAGGTTATCTATATCTATATAATGCTGTGTCCTGACTGATTGACTGATCAACGCACAGCCTCAACCGCTGATAGTAAAAGAATTAAAAATTGAAGAGTGAAACACAAAGAACGAGTAACGAATCAATTAAACACCTTACCCATCCTATTTTATAAGTCTTGTTCATTCACTGGTTGCCTGGAAGAGATTGCCTTTAAGCGGTAACGGCGCCCATTGTGCCATCATATTTTAAGATATTTTCTGTATTATTTTGTAATGTATGTACCTAAGTGTGTACAATAAAGAGTTAATGAATCAATCAACGAGAAGTTTTTTTTAATCTTACGGGGTCGGGACTTAAATGCGGATGAAAAACGCGGGGCACAGCTAGTTAAATATAAATAATATAGCACGCAACTCAGTATTTTTTGTAATCATTAATCTTTAATAGTGGTAAAAAGGTCACTTTGACCACTATTTGAAATATCGTAAAGATGTAGTAGGTAATCTTACTTAATATTATAAACGCGAAAGTTTGTATGTAGGTATGTATGTGAGGTTGTTACTCTTTCACGCTAAAACTACTGAACCGATTGCGATGAAACTTGGAATATAGGTAGCTGGATACCGGGAATAACATATAGGCTACTTTTTATCCCGATATTCCTGCTGAAAAGGAACTTACGCGGGTGAAACCGCGGGGCGCAGCTAGTTAAGACATAATTATATTACCTAATTAGACTGTAGCAGTAGACAGGCTCGATTAGTATCTGCTACTCTGCCTAAGTATCGAACTAAATATAAATAAATAAATATTGTAAGACATTACACACAGCGCAATCTAGCCCCAAATTAAGCACTAGACTTGTACTATGGGTACTAGACAACGGATATACTACTTATTATTATCCTTTTTTTTTGTAAATACATACATATTATACATAAAAAGACACCCAGACTAGATTCCCGCTGGGTGCAAATATTTATGCTTAAAAATAAATATTTGTATCTGGTCTGGGTGTATTTCTATGTTTAATATGTATGTTTTTAGAAAGGAAAAATAAATATAAGTAGTATATCCGTTGTCTAGTCACCGTAACACAAGCTTAGCAGCTTACCATGGGGCTAGATGGCGCTGTGTGTTGGTCACAGAATTTATAATTGAACTGTTAGTTATCAAAGGAAAACGTAAACAAAAAACTGTTACTTTTAGTATTTGTATGAGTTTCTTGTTTACATTTTTATTCTAAGATTCTGAAATATAGGTGAGTCACACCGCCTAGGTACACAAAAAGAACAACATGTTACAAGAAGAAAAGAAAACATTTTTGTGTGTTTATTTTATACGACAATAAGAAAACCCAGACAAATGATAAAACTGTTCATACGTCTTTTATATCCAGGATTAAAAACAACACATCTAATCGCCCATCTTCTAATTAAAAATCTTGAAGTTTTAACAATAAATTCCACAGTAAATACTTGTTCTTTATATTCCAGAAGAGCTACTCTTGTTTCCGCAGAATAACTTTCATTTACTCCGCAAACATAATTACAGCGCAAGTTAAAAGCGTTTGTTTATTTTATTTTGAAGCTTAAGGGAGTACTGTGCTTTTGTAAAATGTAGTCGTTAGAAAAATATGTTGTTAAGTAAGTAAGTACGTGTCTCTTTTGATCCTCACTGGTGGCTTGTAAAGGATATAAACGTTTACGTTAAAAGTATGAATAGAGTTAGTAGGTAAACATCATTTGAAATGTTTATTTTTGTTGCTTATTTCTTACTCAAGGTACTTTACACTAAGGGTGTAAGTTTACACTTTACACTTATCACATGATCATTGCAACAAAAAGAAACAAATTAAAAACCTCATGAGTTTTTTGTGTCTTCGTCTCATTGGAGGTCGCGTTCCAAAGACACGATGATTTACTTGACGTGTCTTAAAAGCTTACTAATAATATACACGCGTAAGTTTGTATGTATGGATGTATGTGACTTTGTTACTCTTCACGCCAAAACTACTGAGCCGACTGCGATGAAACTTGGAAAACAGGTAGCTGAAAACCTGGAATAATATATAAGCTACTTTTTATCCCGATATTTCCGCGGGAACGGATCTTACGTGGGTGAAACTGCAGGGCGTATGTAACAATATTTAAAGGAATAAAAATATTTTGAATTTTAATTTGAAAACGGGGTCCACATTAAAAGAAACAAATGAATCGTCAAAAATGAATATATGCGTAGCAATTTAATTGTAATTTTAACTTAATTTAAAATAAATTGTCATAAATGCAATTTAAATGTAATTTATTAGTCCTAGAATTATTTCGTTAATAAAATGTGTCACGTATGAAATAAAAAAAGTTATATTATTATTTCTTACTAATGGGGTAAAAGTTGGAATATACCTTATTATGTCATCCTATCTAATAAATAAGAAAGAAAAATCTTGACCTTGTCCGAGCTCAGACATGTTGTGAACCGTCAGTCATACTCTATGTCGCATTGACTAATGGCCCGGACTACACACCGAATCTAGACCGAGAAATCTCTGTCGGCTTTGTAACTTTGTAGGTGAAGACTGAAGACGTATGTATACTGTGTAGTGAGGTCGAACTGGCAGTTAATCATTGAGATACTGACTGGATCAGGTGTTGTCTATACCGCAGAACCGAACGATAAATATCCACTGGGTTAGCAAATAACTAACTGAATAACAGTTAATTGAAGAAAATTTACTTGCTCAATTTTTAAATCCCTAGATAGAGATATCTGACAAATAAAAAGGAACACCACCGAATAAAAAACGTCACTATGATATTTAAAAATAAAATTAATTTAAATTTAGAACATCCAAATTTAATGGCTTTTAAATTTTGTTGGGTTTGAACTTATTCGATAGATATATTTTATCCGTAGAATGAAAAATCAGACACTAAGGTCTGTACACGGTCTACATAAATAAATGTATCTGCGCAACAAATCTTTCACTTTTCACTTCTATTCTACACTATGATGTTATGTTACTTATGTTGTTGTTAATTATGTATTTGGTTATGGAATCAATGTTGGTCATATCATAACCAAGGGTTAAAAAAATATAATTCTACACTTAATGAATATAATATGCAGGTATTGAAATCCAAAGACAAAACATCGAATCTAGATTTTGGATGAGTGTAAGCCACACAGCTATAGATATACTGGACAACGGAAATGCATGTACTTCCCATCACTAAATATCGGTTGTGACGTCACAGTAGGTGATAAAAAGTTGGCACGCTTGGTTTGAATACAAATCGTGATACTTGCGTTATCTATGTAAATCGATGTCTGTGGTATAGCCGTTGGTTTTTAAGAATAATATAAGTTTAATGGATTAGTTCTTTCTCTGACTCTTTTCGTGTAGCTCTCCTAATGTTAGAGTTTACAGGTCACCCTAAGATTTAGGGCCTATGGCCTCTAACTTGACCTAGCGTTTGCTATCAAGCGAGACCACCTTATTGACGTACCTTCCAAAGTATCTGTACTCGTGTTCATGTATTCGTTTTAAAATTCAAAACAACCGAAAAATTCATCGGAACATTTCGTCTGTTGAGCTCTCATAAGTTGCAAGATTATTCTCGTCGCTTCCACATTTTACGGGCTATTGATATTTTAGGCGTCTCGCTGCATCTTTTGAATGTTTCTACCTATAGTTATAGTACAATTTGTTGTGTCTCGATGTCATATAAGGAATTTCTTAGAATCTTCTGATGCCTTTGTTTCTTCGAAGTATTTTATTTGGGCGTTAAAGAGATTTATTTCTCAATGTTTGAAGTATTTATTTCTCAATCATTACTTTGAATGATGCCATAGACAAAGCTATATTAGGTCGTTTCATACTGATGCTTTTGCTGATGCTGATGCTGTTTTACTTTTCGCATAAACATTTTGTCATAAAATCACTTGGCATTTAACTTTAATTTTGAGTAGCGTTCAAGAAAAAGCATGTTATACATCATGCTTTGTATTGAATGACTGACGGATGGATAAACGCACAGCCAAAATCGCTGATTGTAGAGAGGTGAAAATTGAAGGGAGTGTTTTTTATATGATAGACAAACATCCGATAGACAGACATATAAACATCCGATAAGAAAGGGTTATTCGAAATCGCCACGGGGCGACGGGACTTACGTGGTCGAAACTTCGGAACCCAGCTAGTTATTTTTCAAAAAGAAAACCTAATTTTAAACCCTAAAATTAAACAGAAAATACAAAATGAACACTTAAAATAATAGCAATAATTAATTTCTATCAAGCGTCTTCACTTATATTTTTCCTTAAGTGTAATTATATTTTGTTATTAACGGTAAAGTCTTTAATTAATTACTTCGTAAGTAACTGGGGATTCAATTATAAGTTAACGTTTATCTTCTTGTATTAGTTGAGATATTTGTTTGACTAACGTTATTATTCTGTTGAACTGTAGAAGCGACCACAAATCTTGTGTGTTCGTAAACAAAGTAATATGCGAGTTTATCTTCGTATTCGTGGTTCTTTAGTTCAATTTATTAGAGCATACAACGCCCCATCAAATTTTCAAATTAAGCAGTTCTTAAACTCAAAAATTCTAATACAAAATTTGAATTTTGAAGCTGCCCAATTATTTGAGTGGCCCTCAAATTTCAAGTGGCTTGTCTATCTCTCTCATATTCTGATCGATATTCCTGGTTATTTGCATCCCTCTCCGGAGCCTTGGGTCTGCTAATACCATAGTTTGGAAATCTTTGATGCCTGCCTGACACCATCCCTTCTTTGCATTTAGACCAAGCAGTTTACCCGCCACCATGCGGGATACTATTATGGATGCGAAAGTTTAGATGTGTCTTTGTTCATGTCGATCACGCAAAAATCGGCTAAATTGTTTATGTTGAAATTTGCACCTGCAGTAAAATAATGGGATGATTTTTCAAATCCCTAGATAGAGATATCTGACAAATAAAATGTAACATCACCGAATAAAAAACGTGATATTTTAAAAGAAAATAAATCAAAATTTAGAAGATATATATATTTTTTAAATTTGGTAAGGTTCCAACTTATTCGATAGATATCTTTTATCCGTAGAATGAAATATAGGCCTTAGAAAAATATTTACGCAAAACAGAAACAAATAAATAGGTTTATGTATAAAACGGTTCGTGCTACAAACCGAGTTATAGTGAGCAATAATTCAATTGATAATTGTTCCCTATTAGGCGGAGTTTCACCCGCGTGCGTGATTCCCGGAACTCCAGACCGTAAAACGTTTGGCATTCTTTATTCCGGGAGTTTCGTGATGCTTCCCTTTAAATTATGTACACGATGGGACTTTCGAAACGTGATTCCGATATTTGAAACAGACTCGAATGGAACGAAATGTCCTCTGTTTACGACGATTTAAGTCATTTTTGGATTTGTTTTGTTTTCGCAGAATTAAAAGGTTATAAACAATTTTTCAATCTTTTTTGATTGGCGTAGCTGCACCTGCCGATCTGGAACGGTCGTGCGGGTTAAGCAACGCTTGGCACGGTCATGAGTGGGAGACCGAAAATCCGTGTCGAAAATAACACTTCTCGGGGTCCTTCGCGCTTCGGAAGGCGCTCTAGCAGTTGGTCCCAGTTTATATATCTGATAACAATCGTTAGGTCAAGTTAGATGGCTTAGGGCTTAGGTCGACCTGACAACTCTAATACTAGGTGAGTCACACTAATACCTACACGAAAAGGTTAAAAAAAGATTCGAAATTCGTATGCGAATTCAAGTGTTTGCGAGCTGCTTAATGTTATAAGTCATATTTTGAGTACCTAGTGTTCGGAGAGGCTTTTTTAGGTTAATATTAAGTGGTGTTTCAGTATTCCACCGAGTGTTAGGCTTATCACGTCAAAAAAACATTGAGGAATTATACATTTTATACCTACATTCGACCTTAGATACAATTTTCACAAAATACATGAACAGTTTATATTCATAGGCGCGTCGGTTCATTGATAATGTCAAAAACTTGCCCCGTTTACAAAAGATAGCACAATATTATTTTTCATTTTGCTGCCCCCACACATTTGCTAACTGTTTATCTTCTTTAGATCAAGTTGCGTGCTCTGAATCTGTTACTTAACATCGGGTTTCATATAAAATATTGTCTTGTCCAACCAAATTTTAATTCTCATTTTTTTTAACTTTTCTGGAGTTCTCTATATCCAATTTTGCTTCAATAAACTTGCGAATAATTCGGCACTCATGGAAACAAACAAATTTTACAAATTTTATCTACTTAAATAGATAAAATTTGTAAAATCTGGAATTAGCGAATAAATAGAGCTCCTCAGAACCTGAAAACACGATTATTAAAAAAACACGAAAGAGAAATGCTTTTTGTTAATATCTTAAAAACCGCCCATTATTTCATGTTTTTTTAGATATTATGTAGGTACTATTTGTTGAATTTGCTAAACATATTTAACCCCCATACTATTTGTTGAATTTGCTAAACATATTTAACCCCCATACTATTTGTTGAATTTGCTCAACATATTTAACCCCTATGAGTTTCTTGGGGCTTCTTCTCATCGGAGGGCGCGTTCCGAAGCCACACTAAAATTAATACATCTAAGACGTAGCCAAATGATCATGTGCATTTAATGTTGTACAAGAACCTAAAGGAAATAAACTATTTTGACTTTGACTAAATGTTTTTGATAAAATCGCTGGAGCTATCCCTGTCCCAATTTAATTTAATTGGACTTCACAGTACCTATGCCCTTAAGTAGTTATATGGAGATAAAGTGCGATAAGTATTAATGGTTCTTGGCGTTTAGTTATTGATACTAAATTGAATTGATTTGATTTGACTAAATTAATTTGATTGTACCTAAATGAGGTTAACATAATATACAGACGGGGGTAATTCTTGTATTAAAATTGTCCAAAACTTCATTTCTACGTCCCTACAATTGCAAAAACTACGCTTAAAATGAAACTGCAATCGAAACTTAATTGGACATCGGACGTTGCCATAATAAAAGCAAAGCGATAAAACCGAATATTGAGTTTATTTTTAAATTTAATTGAATCAAAATGCATGGGGCGCAAAGTTTCTATTTATAAAAAAATAAATAAAGAAAGATAAGCCTTTGAAACGGGCTCGTGGCGCGTCGGTCACTCGTCGAATACATGGCGGCGACGCGAAAGGTTGCATATACGATTACCACCGGAATCAATTGTTGCTACAAGCCTAGTTGCTTAGATGGAAAGGCTATATTGAGGTATCTAAGTGATTTACTAACATTATTTTGTTCACTATAGTACGTTTTTAATTCCAGACTATAATCTCACGTTTTGGCTCCACGCATTTTGACACTTTATTTAGAAAGCTGTGTCAAATCGAAGTTTTACAATTAGAAAACCAAGAATATAGGTACTTCGTTTTTAATTGCAGACTACAATTTGACACGTTTTGTCAAGAAAAAATGTCAAGTACAATATACCAAAACGTCAGATTTAAAAAAAAATGCTGAAATTGAAAAAATCGTACTATAAGTAGGTACCTACTACTTCTAAATATACGCGAACGAAAATCAAATGTTAAAGTTTCTGGTGTCTTCTCGGTAAAGGTCGCGTTTAAAACACACACCTACTACATTGCTGACGATTCAAGACGATAATGTGAATTGTTATTGAATAAAATACATTCGGAATTTAAATGTCTATTGAACGCGACTGTACCAAGCGGGACAGCCTTAATCATATAAAATGTATCAATGTAACACCTTATTGTGCGAACTTGTTCTGCAGTTGTACCTGGTAGTACATGACCTAAATATTAGGTACTTGTAACGGGTAGCCTATTGTTCGCGAGTGTACATTTGTAGGTACAGTTAAGTGACAAATACTGTAGCTCTGCCTATTTAACGGGGTTTAGACTTCGGTTCGAGCTTGTAATTAATTTAGGTAAGTATTTTAGAGCATTGAGATATTAAAGTACTAGCAGAGCTACTTTATTGGAGGTGATGAACGTTGCCCGGTTTCTGAACATCTGACATAAACTCTCACTACCTATTGATTCAATAAAGATATCCTTAAGATAAACTCCAGTTATCTGTCTCCGTTTTTCTATGCATGTGACAAGCCGTCACTGTTAGCGCATGCAAAATCGGAAGGTTTTCAATCCTGGGGTTGATTTCGATATTAGAACTCAATTCCGGAATCCCAGGATTAGTCCCGGGATTTTATATTTTGTTAAAAAGGCGAATGAAATAATCCATGTCGATGTGTCCGTGTGTTGTCCATGCATTGGCATTATTTGGCATAGTCGAAGTCCGCCTTGACATCTAGATTTTTTTTCCAATATGTTGTCGCGCGTTAAAGCCTATATATTTGGATAGAGGAAGTCTAAATAGACAGAAAATATTCCCTTGTATCCTAAAGTGGCTCGTGTCGGATATATCGGCCTATGAATTAAAAAAAACTGTTTGAAGGTTTTATAAAACGACGTCATGTCGCAGTTAGATTTGTTCTTCAAATCCAACAGCGACATAACGTCGAAAGAAAACGTCAAACCAAACAATCTTTTCCTTCAAACTATGCCCATAAACTGTCACGGAAAAAAGTTATTCAAGGGATAAGATTAAAACCGTCCAAAGGCATAGAAAATCGCGAAAAGAAGCAGAATGAAACGTATATTTTGATAGAGACGGTCTAAATAGACAGAAAACATTCCATAACATGATGTCCTAAGGGACTCTTTTCGGAGATACAATCTTAATTTAATCGTTTACTTCATATTTAAAAATTAAAACTCATTTTTATGCTTAAAATAACCAAAGTACCACGTACTTATTATGTTCGAATTGAGGTACTAGATATCTCGATATCGGGTCTCTCAATCCCGGGATTGTAATATCGAACTTTTTCGTCCGAGATACCAGGATTACGAGATCCCGGGATCCCGGGATTCATGCCCTTGTCACTCCGCTATTCGGAAACGTATTGACGCTAGTTATCGAACCAATAGCGATATCGAATAGATAAACCACCGACAAACAGACTTCCGAAACCGGGCAATAGTCTATGTTTTTTCTTATACGAAAATGAAGCCTCTGCAGCGCTGACAATATTGTTACGCCTATCGTAAAAACCAGTCAAGTGCGAGTCGAATTTGCGCATGAATGGTTCCGTACTATTATCCCATCACATACCCAACCCTCAAATAAACACTGGACCAAGCTAGATCCTTGAAGGCAACTTACGCTAATTCATCACTAGAAGGCGCCAGTGGTAAAAAACTTCGCGGTATCGTTGCGTTTAGTAAATATTTCAAAAATCGCGTTTCTTGTAGGCTCCCCTTAAATATTTGTTCAATTTTGTTTTTAGTATTTGTAGCTCTTGATAGCTAGACAGTTGAAATGACCACTACGCAAAACCTACTGAACCGATTGCGATGAAACTTGGAATATAGGTAGCTGGATACCGGGAATAACGCTTTTTATCGATATTCCCGCGGGAGTATGAATATAATACTTGGCACTGGCTAATTTCCAAATGGCCATAATCGGTTTACAACCGATAAGAAATAATAATAATGCAGTTAAGTGACAAATAGTGTAGCCTGCCTGTTTCGGTTCGATTCGAGCTTGTAATTCTATTAAGTATCACGTAGGTATTCTAAATTGAGCTTCCGAATTGTCTGCGTTTTGTTGTTGAAGGTGAATTGATTGTTTGGTTTCGAATTCAATTATACTTCGGAATATACTAATTCAATTTGGTATTGGAGAGAGAGAAAGATCTAGTGGACAAGCTAGTGTACCTACCTACTTTCAATTATGTTGTGAATGACCCAATTATAAGATATATATTCCGCCAGAACTTTTAAGAATGAATTAAATGTAAAAATAATTAAAATTTAACTGCTGGTAAGTGTCTTATGAAAATCCAATCTCTTTTAAACCCTTTGTACGATCTTCGAAATACGAACCATAGACAATGAAAAAGGTAGTGTAGAAAGATACAACTCGAAATACAAGCCATAGACAATGAAGACCATTCAGAGGTAAGTACTACCACAGTACATAGAAAGGCTGAAGCTGGGCCACAGCAGTAAGGAAACTACCTTCAAATGGTCGAAACGGCTCACTCACACAAACGACGAGACCACTAAGTATGCTTCGCGGTGCAGTCAGTACTGAGTGCCGCGTCACGACTAATGTGCACAGTTGTGTGTGTTTGTGTGAAGTTTCCTTACTGCACCCTCTATGTACTGTCGTACTACTATCTTACTTAAGTATGTATGTATGTATGTGAGGTTGTTACTCTTTCACACAAAAACTACTGAACCGATTGCGATGAAACTTGGAATATAGGTAGCTGGGGACCTGGATTAACACATAGGCTACTTTTATCCCGATATTCCCGGGTGAAACCGCGGGGCGCAGCTAGTGTAAACATAAGTACATTCAAGGTATCTTCACCTAACCTCACGTTATTTATACTGACATCAATAAACACTATAAATCCATAGATAAAGCGGTCGCTCATTAATATGACAAAAGATTGATAGAAAGCGACAAAAGACGGACGCGACAAATGCTCTACACATTAAAGTTTACATTTGTACCACATTATTTAAGACGGCGATAATGATAATCATCGGTCCTTGTCCGATTGCATATAAATGAGCGAGATGGAATTGCGTGAAAAAATCTACAATTTCTCGTAAAATCAATCATTAACGAAGATAAAAATAATATTTTTATAAAATGCGATGAAGGGGTTCTAGGTATTGTATTTTCTAATATTATGATGCCTATAAGAAAATATAGCGGTTAAGGATTTAGAAAAAAAATTGATTTATTTTGTAAAAAAACAGGGGTAACTTTGCCGGTATAATAGTGGTATTTAAAGTAATTTTTTATTGTTTTTGAAATGAAGGGGACACTGCTTGTATCATGTACAATAACATAAAACATTGTTCTAACGATCTATTTGATACCGGTTATGAAGAAAACCTTTCAATCGGAATGGATTTCACTTGAGTCGCGTCCTTAAACAATTGTAATAAGCTGCGCCTCGTAGTTCCAGCCGCTTCAGTCCCGATCCCGTAGGAATATCTTCATAAGAATCTGCCACCATGTCTGTTTTTATCGCAATCGGTTCAGTAGTTGTCATCGAGCAACATCGCCACCAACGACCTGAAAATCCAAAACATAGTTATTGGAACGACAATAAATT
The DNA here is from genome assembly GCA_949358125.1 of Idaea dimidiata. Lineage (NCBI taxonomy): Eukaryota > Metazoa > Arthropoda > Insecta > Lepidoptera > Geometridae > Idaea > Idaea dimidiata. The sequence goes on from OX442334.1 coordinate 4,112,210, forward strand.
GTGATTTGAGCTTTAAAACACTACACAAATCTAGAATTTCTAGTTTTTAATAGAATCTAATAATTCGTAGGACAATAGAAGTATAAAAATACTACTCTATTAAAAATAGAAGCCTTGGACAACTGGTTGGAGAGAAAAGTAGGGTTGTTACAAAAACCGTTTAAACGACTTCATAAAAGGTAGAGATTTCAAATTTACATTATCAAGGTGGATTTTCGCCATTAAAACCAACAAGCTAAACAAATCTTTTTGAAATAGATTTATTAGAACACTGTCAAAAATGTAATTATGTATCAACTGATTTGTACTCCTTCAATAACCAAGCCATGTACTTGCCTAAGTAAAATTTATTTTGCGTTCGATTTAAGATAATGAACACAGAGATGGATTTTGAATTACTTACTATGTAATGTTTTCTTAAGATTGAGAAAACAAATATTCTGAAATGTTTTGGCTGTGTGTTACTCGAACTGCATAAAATGCGATAAGGTTGAACTTCAATCTAATATATAAAAAATAGTTTTTAAAACAACTGCAGGTCTTACTTTGGTCCAATTGTCTTGGTATATTCGACTTTTCGTTTCGACTTTATGTGGTGAGCCACACAACTAGTTGAACTGTTTTCAAGTCATCCTAACTTGACCTGACGACTGCTATCAAAGCCAACAACTGGGATCAACTTAGCGAACCTACCGAAGCTATAATATGAGCTCAAAGTAATGTTTTTTTTTTTACATATTTTTACTTGAGTATATACTACAGCGTTTTAGACCACCGTCTATTCGTTAATCATAAACGACGTAACATGTAATAAATTTAATTATTTAATCAAATCAGGATTCGTTCTTCTTCTTCTTTTAATAACAACCGGACCAACTGCTTAACGTGCCTTCAGAAGCACGGAGGAGCTCGAGAAAATATTCACACAAACTTTCGGTCACCCAAGTAATCGAGCCAAGCGTTGCTTAACCCACACGATTATTCAAGATGCGCAGATGCGGCTAGGCTAATGATCTCCTCAGTTTATTCGTAGAAATAAGTTTTTTTTTAAATCACAAAACTTGTGGGCAGCCCTAACAAACAGAAACCACGGTCGAACGGCTACGTTTCTATTACAGTTGCATTCTGCATTGACCATCTTTGTCCTTGGTCTACGGATTAAGCTTGTAATAGCAATGCGGTAACGATGTCTTCGGTCAGCATCTACTAACGAGAATTTGAAACTGTTCGGGACGATGAGATGGCTTTGATTAAACTTGGAACTTAGCTCCGTATTTTGGAATGTGGTAGGTGCTCTCGTGTCTACCGTATTCGCTAACATTTAGTACACTTACTGTCGAATACAGAAATGCCACATAAACAATAAGCGGTTTACTTAAATAATTGAGCAGCTTCGAAATTCAAAATTAGTTTGCGAATTATTGAGTTGAGTTTAGGAACTTCTTAATTGTTTGAGTAGTCCTCGATTTTTGAGTAAGGTTTCGATATTCTGCTGGTATAGTTGCAAATGCAATTGATTTTTTAAGGCTATAGTGAATGCTATATTTTAATGTTTTGCTATGTGGGCACATACAGGCAGAGTCCTGGCACTTACCTTGACGAGAATTTCACGACTCCCATTTCATAGTTAACCCCTATAACCCCCAATTCAGGACTTCACATTTCTTTACCACAAAACACACAATATTTTTATTAAGTTTACCTACAAATTCTTGAACTCTACGCAGGAATTAAACTTTTGTTGTCGTCTGAATCTGCGAAATTAATTACCTAAAACGCAAAATAATTCAGTCTCCTTTATTTTTTAACTCTACCACATTGCAAATTTTCAACGAAATCGATCGTAAAGGAAGAGGAATCATTCGCAACATATATTTATTTCCTCACGTTCTTTAAATCAGTCCCTCCATTCGCAAACTTCAGAGGCGAACAAAGGCCTGTATTCATATAATTTATACAGTCATCACCTGCTTTATTATTATTGCTATCTTCACCTCCTTTCATTATATTTCGCCATTACTACTGGCTTTATTTCTGACATTATTTCTGGTGCGTATTGCACCCGTGCAGCAGTGTAAGCACGAGGAATAATTAAACAATTTAGCTGTGGCTTTATTTTAGAATCGATTGTTGGATAGCGTGGCATCAATTACAATGGCACTCTGGGACCCACCTGATGACTCGCTATGCACACAACTTTGGTCAACCAAGCCGGTCTGCCAGTCTTATTTCAGCCGGCGTCGAGGACGCACGCCCTTTGTCCTCCGCTCTCGCGACTCCTTTTAAATCTTCGAATATTTTGAGTGTTATACGGAAATCGTGTGTCTAATATTGTCTATTTTTAGTGCCGTATTTAGGATAGTGCGAAGGAATTGTGTGATATTTGATAAACTGTTGCAGGAACGTCGTTTTCTATTTGAGAGGTTAGTTTTGTTGATGCCGATCAGCTGTGAGGTGTTTCATTAATATGTACGTAAATATTGTAGGACATTGCATATAATGTCATCTAGCCCTAAACTAAACAACTTGGCTTGTAATATGGGTACTAGACAACGAATATACTTTACCTACTACATAATAATACTTGTTTTTGAAAGACACAGAAAAGAAGATTCTTATTTTTTGTGAATATACATATATACTATAAACACATCTAGAACCAGAAACAGACATTTATGGTCAACATAAATACTAGTTAGTCCCCGGCGAATTTCTTTAACTTTATTCCTTTTGATTTCTTCAGATGTATTATATTATTGTATATGATTGTATTCAGATGTAGATGTATATGTATATTATTGTATTCAGATGTATTATATATTATATTATATTACCTAAAAGCATAAATGTTATGCATAAAAATTCGAAAATTGTTGAAGTCTCAGAAACGAAATTCCTTGGTGTTGTTATCGATTGTCACCTTAGCTGGAAATCTCAAATCAAAAAAGTAAATAACATTTTATCTAAATATTGCTTCAGTTTGACAATAATAGTGAATATAAGTTCAAGAAATGTAGCTAAAATAGCATATTATGGTTATGTCTATCCTCATTTGAGCTATGGGATTATCTTCTGGGGAAATTCTGTTGATTTAGAATCCACCTTTAAGCTGCAAAAAAAGTGTTTAAGGAAAATGTATAACCTAAAAAACACTGATTCTCTGCGTAAAATTTTTAAAGATGAAAAGTTTCTAACCCTGACAAGTATCTATATATTAGAAATTTGCTTATTTGTTAAAAACAATAAAGATTATTTTTTTAGCACAATCTCAAGCAGGTCTGGCAGTCAAAGAGACAAACATAAATATAATATTAGCATACCTCAAGTAAATAATAATATTTTTTATAAAAGTTCATATTACACTGCAATAAAAATTTACAATTACTTACCCTTACACTTAAAATTACTAAATGGTGTTATATTCAAAAACAAATTGAAAGCTTGGCTCATCTCTAAGGTTTTTTATAATCTTGCAGAGTTTTTCGATAATTATGAAAAGTGACTAAATTACAATATTATTGATATGTTTAATTAACCTTAGGATTAAAATTTTATTTTAAGTAGGTACCTACTACTGTTTTACCTTATTGCATGCTCGAAATGAGTAAACTGTTGAAACGTTATACTATTGTAAGACCTTAATGTACACAGTTATGGCAATAAAAATATTCTTATTCTTATTCTTATTCTTATAAAAGTTACAAGTAAATGTAATTTACCCATATTGTTAGCCAGACGTGTCAGAATAAATACTGTTTATTTGTATTGTGGAGTGACGTGTATTAATGCAATGTTATATTACTCGGGTTATATGAATGTTATTATGATAGCTATAGGTAATTTTGTCTATACATATAGGAACGTACTATACACAAGGAACGTACACGTACCGTAGGTATGTATGATTATATAAATATTTGTATCTGGTCTGGGCGTATTTCTATGTATAATATGTATGTATTTACAAAAGAAAAATAAATATAAGTAGTATATCCGTTGTCTAGTCACCGTAACACAAGCTTAACAGCTTACCACGGGGCTAGATGGCGCTGTGTGTTCGTCACAGGATTTATTATTATTATTATTAATTAATATCGGAAGTAAAGTCTAACAAAATTTACCATTCTTTTTAATTAAGGATAGATGATGTTTACATATTTTTCTGTAGATATATAGATATACCCAAAGATTTTTCTTCAATTTTCCTGCTTTTGTAACAATACAAAGAGTGTTTCTTGTAGTTAAACCTTGCTATCCCGATTATTTAGAGTGTTTGCTCTCGCAAAGAGGTGATTAAAAATCCACCCTGAACGGCCAGTTTCTTCATCAACATTAGGTATAACAAAAGTGACATTTTGTGACTAAAATTTATTTTGGACTTTTTCTTTTAAGTAGACGAAACTATAAATTGTGCGGTCGAAATCAACTATGGCTATAATTTTAGAAAATGTTAAAAGGCCTATCTTTATACTAGGTATATATCCGTTCTATCAAACATAATCTAATCTCCATAGACACAATCTTTATTGAGCTATATTTCTAATCTATGATCTTGAACATATCTGCAGCGATAACTAATGTTCATACAAACAAAAATATTAGTTTACTGTTTTATTGGTTTGGGTGATTATTGTGTTTTGATAGTTAATGACTTATTTTTATCATAATTATAAAATCAAACAAAAATAGTCCCTTTGGTTGAACAGTTTAAAGACCACAATAAAATAACCTAGATCACAGATTACCTAATTGCTCTACTATGCTTAAGAGGACGACTAGAATAATTTGTAGATTTGGTTGTTTTTAAATATATTTCACTAGTTACAAATCATATGGATACCATATTTTGGTAGTTCTTGAATTTATCCTTATGCCTTCATTTTGGTAGTTCTGTTTACACGATTAGTTAACTTTTAGAACACAAAACAAAACGCTTTAAAATCAGAGTTTTCCACGAAACGAAATATATTTGAACATTGGTTTTTTCTGTATTGATTAATAGTAATCTGCACTTCAAATTAAGAATACAGTTTTACCTAATTAGCAAAATTAATTAATCTTAAACGAATGATACTGTTTTGGCGCCTACGAGACGTCTTAATTCGAGGAGCTAGCTACCCATAGTGAACTAGTGTACGTTTTTAGTTTAACAGTCATTCTCAACAATCTTATCCGAAATGGGCGCTTCTTCTATAAATAATAGTCTTATAAATAAACTTAACTATTCTATAACCAAACCTAAAGTTCGGGAAAATAGATAAGATTTTGCTCAAACAATTAACAAATTATGAATTGCGCAAAATCTAGATTATCTAGAGTATTTCAATAATCTACAATATAGAGTACTAGCTGTGCCCCGCGGTTTCACCCGCATAAATTCCTATCCCGTAACGTATATGACGCATCACGTATGTCATACCAAGCGTTGCTCAACCCGTATGATTATTTAAAGTACCCTATATCTTATTTCAACCACTAAACTATCCCTGTAACAAATTTCGTTCAAATCGATTTAACCGTCATTTTTACTCATCACGTATGTCACACCAAGCGTTGCTTAACTCCTACGATCATTTAAAGTATCGTATTTATACCCTCAAACTAATCCCTGTACCAAATTTCATTCTAATTGGTGCGATCGTTCCTGTTGACTCATCAAGTATGTGTCACGCCAAGCGTTGCTTAACCCCGTACGATCATTAAAGTACCCTATATTTTATTTATACCCCTATACTAACCCTGTCCCGCGGGATTTACCCTCGTAAGTCCGACCCGTAAGAATATCGGGATCAAAAGTAGCCTACCTTTCTCGATAAATGGACAATCAAACACAAAAAGATTTTTTCAAATTGGACCAGCAGTTCCTGAGATTTGCGCGTTCAACCAAACAAACAATCAAACAAACTCTTCAACTTTATAATATTAGTATAGATGTACAATATGTTCGTAGTCTGAATTTGTTACACCTACAGCTAGAACGTACCTATAGCCGTAAAAATTATTAATTCCTAATTGAAAGTTTTTAGCTTCAAAGTAAGTAGGTAATGACCCCTCAACGATTGCTCTCTTGTTGAATTCCTGTATATCTATATGTGTAAATACCATATGATATGAAATGTGAATCAGACCAAATACCTTTAAAGGGCAATAAATGAGGGCAATAAACGCCAAAAGTCCATCGCCTTTTTTGTTCCGGGTTGAAAAATAATGACAGCCGAAGTCGAATACACCCTTTTAAGTTTGAGAAACAGTTTTAAATTCAAAATTAATATGGAAATTGTTTAGTTTCCAATATTAATTTTGAATTCAACGGCGGAATACTAAAACGCCACTTTAAATTTGAACTCAAAATCGGTACGGGATTATTCTAGTTTAGGAGCTACTTAATTGTTAAAGTCGCCCTAAAATCTTGTATTCGGCCGTAAGTAACCATCAAATTTTCAGTAGCTTTGGGTTAATAGTAATATTTACTGCTAATATAAAAGTTATCTAATCTAATATTATTAACTCTTTATTGCACCAGAACATGATAAAAAAGTTACATAAGTATCAAAGAAACACAGAAATAAACAAAACAGCAATCAGCAAAAATATAAGCAGTATTTGGTTTGTTAATCAAAGCTTAAAATGGCATATAAACATTCAGGCGAGGCGTCAACTACTAGGTTATGTGTTAATAGTAAAACTTTTCAAATATCAAATTCTGTCTCTTCATCCTTTTGACAAATTACGTATCACAAGTTGGCATGAAAGGTCGTTGTTTGGCAAATATAATACATTTTTTCTAGATACAAAAATTAGACGATTTTGCAGAATTGAAACTTTTTGTCGTAACTGACATCTGTGGGGAATACATTAACGCTGTAAAATTAGATCACTCAAGCTACCCAATTTTAACATTCGAGATTAACATAAGCTTGTCGCGCCCCGTGATTTCACCCATTTAGAACCAAACCCCATGAAAATATCGAGAAAAAACAAACGTAGACTACCAGAAACATATCCCTTCTAGATTCGCCGTAGTCGTGTAAAAATTAGCCAAGATATGCTAAGGCATGGCATTGATGGCGATGGTATGTTGGTATGGCATTGAAAAAATCCCATTGAAAAATCGGTAGATATTGTGTTTTATTACACTGCAAAATTGCGAAAACAGAAAAAACCGTTTGATTTAAATCCGATGGAACTGTTTTTTTTTGGAGACTCGTTCGTGATGATGGCCTAATGAATAATCCGAGTTGTGACCTCGAACGCCGATCGCAACCTCGTCAAAAATCCGCGAAATAATCTACCTACCATTTTTCTTATTTTGGTAGTTATAACCCTAAAGAACTAGTTGTAGAAGTTGCCAATTTAACACGGACAATTTTACTGGACTAATTAAGATATTCATCTTTAAATGTATCAAGTTTCTTTCTTTCGCAAACGGTTTTGAAGGTTCTGTGTGACAAATTTCGCGGGTAAAATCAATCTTGATGATTACGCGGGTGAATGAAATCAGACTGCGGATGCTCGCGCAACTGTATTTAAAGTTAAATTAAAAAATGGTCGCTTTTAGCGATAAGGCCGCACATTTTATTTATGTTATGTGTTTCGTAAATTTTGTTGAAATTTGAAATAAAGTGTTTAAATTGAATCTGTCTACCTAAACGTTTCTAACATTGATCGCAATAAGTTCAGTAGCCATTCTTGCACGTTTTACTTTAATTACATACTAACATTCTTACAAACTTTCGCGTTTATAATATAGCTGCGCGTCGCTGCTTCACCCGCTTAAGTCCCGTTCCCGCGGGTATATCGGGATAAAAAGTAGCCTATGTTAATTCCTAGTCTCCAGCTACCTATTTTCCAAGTTAGAGTAACAAACTCATAGACATACATACCTACATTTATATATTAGTAAGATGTAGGATTAGTAGAATTGAATCTGGCACAGATTACCCAAAACGTGTCAGTCAGATACGTTTGTGGTGACCGTTACAGGAACTGGGTTATCGGGTTACTTAATCGTGTGAAAACAGATGAAACAATCGCCTTTATATCTCGTTTCGAAGACATTAATGTCTTAGATCAGTGGTGTCCAACAAGCGACGATATAAAGAAAATTGTAAATTGCGCGGGTGAATTGTATTACGCGACTTCACGACTACCTTAAGTGTGGATTCAGCATTCTTTACATCATTGCTGATATGATCTTGATGATCAATTGATTACTAACAAGAGCACGACAAACCATTAAGCCTCAACAAGGGTCGTTTGTGAATACATTGATCAGTTGCCGTCTTTGGTGACAATATATTTATTTATACTACTAATCAATGCAGGAAAAACAAACTCTCTCTACATGTTGGCCCCTTGATATAATGGTTTATTACTTAATTTTATAAAACGTCAGATATTAAAAATACCCTGAGACGCCACAATCCAAAATAAACTACCTAGTTAGTTATACACATTAATTTTTAAACAATGGGATTGAACGGTAAACTCAAAAGGTTGAGAACCTCTTTACATTCTTCCATCCTGTAATTTCCTTTAGTGAGAGGTTGATGGAACGATTTCAGAGAGTTGACTTCGTAGAAGTATTAATGACTAGATGACAATTCATTAATGACTTCAGTCGGTTTTCCCTTCGGGATTGGTTATGTAGTTCGTTTTTAGTGGACTTTGTAAATTTGTTTTTTTGGGACCGGTCAAACGATACATCGAGACACTTCGCTTTTAACGCCAACGTGTCACTACAACAACAGTTGAATTGTGCTTTAATGTTTGTCTAATATTGATGTTTTATTCCGATAGTATCCCTAAAACGGGACTTAAGACCGATTGATTTTGATTAAATTTAATATGAAGATTCATTGCTTCTCAGCGAAAGTATCGGGAGTTACTTAGTTTCTTATATTTTTTAATATTAGCAGATATATTTATCTTTTGTTAGAAGCATCTACTAGAAGTGACATTTACTTTTACAACATCACTGCCAAACAGCCAGCACCACGATAAAAAAGCATGAACGAATTCAATGATTGAGAATCGAGGAAGCGATTTGTCATTGTTGCAATAATTGTTATGTTAATTTTAGCAAACGCATTCGTGTGCCAATTGTGAAGGAAACGCGGAGGTATGCCAGCTTATAAATTTTGTGACGTTGACCCATTATTGTCTATGTAAAAAGTACATAGGTACGCGTTTTATTATGTTTACTTAAAAAAACCGGCCAAGTGCGATTTAGACTCGGGCCCGAAGGGTTCATAGACAGACGGACCGTGGAATCCTAGTGATAGGGTCCCGATTTCACCCTCTGAGTAAGGAACCCTAATAATTATGGTAAATACTAAAACTTTACATAAAACTAAAGACTCAACTATACAGTCATACGCTACTAAAAAATTTGAGAAGTACCTACTTAGATAATTGAGCCTCTAAATTTTAAATTAGTTATGGGATTTTTTTAGTTTCAGAGCTGCTTCAATGCTTAAGTAACTGAAGTCTTGAGAAGCGTTTCTGATTTCGGCCGCTACTAATTTTGAATTTAGAATCTGTTCAATTATTGAAGTGACCCTCAAATTTAAAGTGTCTGGTTGGTTAAGTTCTTTTAAGTGATACTGTTTTAGGTATAACTTACCTTCAAAACTTGATGAACTGAAAGACGTTGGATATTTATTACGGTAACCTGGTACTTATTGTTGATAAATTGGGTATATTCGTGTGGAAGATATCGTGGATATATCAGAAAAAGTAGGTTTTGTCGTGTCTTGAATGTAAATATTTATTCTCTTTAGTACTTGGAAGATTTTACATACTCAGATATCTAGATAGTCGCCGCTACCACCTCAAAAGATACGAACGAACGAAGCGTGTGAACTTTTACATTGCTATTGCTAAAAAAACGATTCCTTAATCCGATTTTGTTATCGTTTTATCGTTACTATCGGAAGCAAACTGACTGAAATCCTGACAAATTATCAGGTTTTTGTGGAATTGCCGAAATCAACCTTTGTTTGATTTAATGGTAAGTAATCGTAAACTATATGTCGTAGTTCAAAAACCTAATGAAACATTCGATCAAAAACACGATATAAGAAACTTACCCTGATTAAAAATCTAAGAAAATAAGCAGAAAACTGATAATTTTAATTTAAATAATGTTTTAGTATATATTCTTCTGTATACAGAGAATATTGGACTTTTATTTATTAACAAAAAGTAAAATGGTAAGGTTTTACCATATAAAGGATGCGTTTGGTTAACAATTCAATAACAATACTACTAAAATGTAAAATATGTTTAACAATTAGATAATACCTATATTATGTTTTGTTTCACTCTGACAACTTTGAAAATTCATGTGACAGTAAAAGACAAACAAAACACGGTAAGGCTAATACAATCGGAGTACGAGAGTAATAAGTTTAGGGTAAGTAGTAAGTACTTCAAACTACAAATCTTAAAACTTGGTATATTTGGACACCACAAGGATTAACCGTAATTTAAGTAAGGAAGTATAAACGTGAAGTTGCTTTTCAACTAATCCCCTAAGTCCATATTCGAGACAATTAACGTCGTGTATGGAGAAATTTGTCCAAGTCTACTAATTGGAACATCTGCTATATGACAGCCAAAGACAATTTGCTGCGAATCCATTTTGCTTACTGGTTTTTATTCTCGACATTCCCCCGGAAAAATCGGGATAAAAAGTACCATATTATGTGTTAATCTAGACCCAACCTCCATGTTATCTCCAACTATCTGTTTGCCAATCGGTTCTGTTTCTTCGAAATCGGTTCTGTAGTTCTCGCGTGAAGGAAGTAACAAACATTCTCATTACTTTTTTGATTAATTTTAAAATGTTTCCTACACTTGGAATCGATTGTTCGATTGTTCAAGTCTTGTTGGGTGCAAATTAATGGAATGTATTACTTTAAAAAAATATAACTTGTTACTTTCATATTTACTTACTTCCACTTAAACTTTGACGGATGTTGTTTAAACAAAAAACATAAACACATAATAAAGGTTATATATCAAACAGTTAAGTTACTATATTCTGTTCCTAAAACATTTGTTCTTATCCACAGAATACATTTACAAATAATGCGAAAACTTGCGAAAGACGAGTCCCAGATACGGCTGGTGTGTTGATAGCTTAATCTAATTCATTCCTAATTAAAATAAGGATATTTCGAGGCGTCTGTTCCAATATTATTTTAATTTAACCTCAAAAACAAATTGTAGGCAGTAACTTACCTAATTGTGTTCGTCGCATTTTTATTGTTTAACCGTGGTCTGCCCTAATTAGGGTTTTAATTAAAGCCTTAATAAAGTAAGTAAGACCTATTCGTATCTTAATTAGACTACAGATTAAGGTTGATTTTATTATTCCTCAGATAAATAATTTGTTAAAATAAACATGAATGAAAAGTGGAATTCTCTGCCCGCTTCGCTGCTTCCCCTTAAACTAAGTACAACCTTGGAGACTTCAGTCTAGAGTGAATAAAGTACCTTCTAGGTATGTATGTTACATCGTCGACCTCATCGTAGTTTCCCTGGTGAGGTGAGGATTTGACACTAGCGCATTAAGTATAAAAAAACACATAAGTAAATAAAAACAAAGATCGCTTTGTATTCGTGACGAAGCGGTCTAAACAACTGGTTCGGCTTACTAATAGTCGCGGGTTCGAATCCCGCCCGGTACAAATATTTGGAATGCTTCCAAATATTTGTACCGGGCGGGATTCGAACAGCCCGGGATTTTTTAAACTATATTTCCTAAGTTACAGCTGAATACTGGAACGCCGCTAAAAATTCAAGGGGGCACTTAAACAATTGAGCAGCTTCTAAATTTAGGTAATATTAGCATGGGACTTTTTGAGTTTGAGCTGTTTAATTGTTTAAGGAGAACTCAAATTTTGAGTAGCGTTTTTGTATTTAAAACACTAAGAATTTAGAAATGACGTTCAGACTAAGTATAATGTTTAATTTACTTATGTTATTTACTAAGTAATATAGGTGTAGGTATTTCACGTTACTGTAAAAACATCGAGCAAAAAATTTGGATACCTAAGTTAACAAAGTTACACGTCTATTAGTCAGCGGTTAATTCATAAAAACATGAGCAACAGACCAAGTAGTTACGGATATAGAACTTTTAAAATAAATTAAAGTGGTTATTTTAAAATAAGTAGGTACCTAAAGTAGGTAGTATGTTATTTATATTTAGTGTTTGAGATAATTCAATGATAAAAACCTGATACCTACTTCTGTTGCTAGACTCTTAGGCGTCTAAGATCTATAATCGTCTGAAATCTATAGTGCGTACTTTGACCTTGCTCAGACTGAGCTTAGCAAAAACTTAGGATAAACTTTAAAATGGAATTCATAATCGAAATTAATTTTGTTATATACGACTAAAATAAAAAGAACTTCATAGTCATAACAGAGAAGCAAAGTTTAGGTCATTATTTTTGATTGATTTACATTATAAATTTGAAAAACTTCGACTGTACTAAGCAAAAACTTTGGATAGTTGCGAAGATCCTACAAATATTATAAAGCTGAAAGTTTGTGAGTATGTGTGTATGTTATCAATCACGTAAAAACCGCTGAACTAATTGCGATGGAACTTGGAATATAGATAGCTGGATGCCGAGAATAACACATAGGCTAGTTTTTATTTCGATATTCCCGTGGGAACGGGACTTACGCGGGAGAAACCGCGGGGCGCAGCTAGTCGCTTTATAAATAGAAAAAAAATTGTCTTTAGTCAAAGTTTTTGCTTAGCAAAGTCAAAGTACGGACTATAGATTTCAGCCTAATGACTTACCACGGTCACTACCATCTTCCTAAGAAGGAAGACGGTAGTGGGAACTACCATCTTCCTAAGAAGGAAGACGGTAGTGGGACAGGATCCCAACCAGTCTTCCTCATTCCTCTTAAATAGATCATCAATTTCTTAATATCAGCGATCATCATCAAATCTCAAAACATGAATTCTTCAACACGTTCTTATCATAAAAACCTTAATGGCCATTTTAAATTGGGTTTTATATCTCTGTTCCGATTATTATTTGTGGACTGTAATTCTCGAACTGGCACAGTATCATTGTGCAATAGTTCTTAATTTGAGATTTTATGGTTGTAAGGTTTTTATTACGTGAGTCACGTTGGAACTTAATTATAATTTGGGTGGGGCTGATTTGTTGAAATGTAATTCGATTAATTGACCCTAGTCGAAACTTGTCAACATACAACTACATACGCTAAAAACAATGTAATTTAATCGGGGAGATAAAACGCACGGTTCGGAGGATTGGATACCATTTTACGAATCCTTTTCAGAATTGGCCATTTCAAGAATTTGTCTTTTTAAGAATTAACCGTTTCACGAATTAGTATTTTTAAGAATTAACCATTTCTCGAATTTGCCTTTTTTAGAATTAGCCATTATGCGACTCTTTCTTTATTATTATTTGAAGTCTAGATCACGTGTGTAGATAATGGTGGCCGTGGTCGTAAGAATAATGTGTCTTCGGTCTTCTCGTGACTACGGCCGGCCGGTGTAACTCATGTGCCGAAACGCCAAAGTAATTTAAATCCTAAATTATTTACAAGCACGATCTGGACCTGTAGTTCTAATATTAATTATGGACAAAAATTTAAAGATTAACTGATTTCTCATAATTATTTTTCCCGGGTCTTATTCGCGTATTATTATTTTTAAATTATCTTACCTCGACGTTTCGATCATGTTACAATGATCTTGGCCATAAGACCCGGGAAAAATAATTATGAGTACAAATCGTGTTAGTTTAAAATGTTTATTCCTAACTGATTTCTCCCTGGCTAAACACATTAGAGAAATTATTATATTTATGCCTTTAAACCTATATATCTGCCATGAGCACTTTACCCTATGTTTTGTTTTTTCTAATCTTGTAATTTATCAAATCTTAACCCATATCATATCATCCTTCACAAACCGCCAAAAAAGTCAGTCTTAAATAAAATGTTCAAAGAAGAAGGCATTTTCCAACAAAAGGCTGTCAATCAGCTGTTTATATCCCTAGAAAGAACACGGACTTGGGCGCGATTAGACCAATCTGGAATAAGCAACGAATAGCAATTCTACGCTCAAATTGTCTTTCATTCGAGAGACTGTCTCAATCGAAAAAATGACGATTAATTCGCATTCGTCAATATTCTCTCTTAATTTATAGCCTTCAAGTCTAGAGTGAAAAGAATTCTAGGCAAGCACGTTACACCTTCGACCTCATCGTCGCTCACCATCAGGTGATATGAGGTCAAATGCAAGGCTATCCCATGTAAATAAAAATATGAGGAGTTTGGTTTTAAATGCTTATTCTAGTTTGGTTGAATTCAACCTTTAACAAGTCAAAAGAATTTTAGTAAAATTAGCGACAGTTAAGTATTAAAAAAAAATCCGATTCAAGAACTGTAAAATTCATTTCCAAGTTAAAACTTGTAGTAGGTATACTTAATGCTTTGAATTAACTTTACTTATTTTAACTTCGTATCTTCTGGATATAATATTATGGTCCTCTCTATCTTTTCAAACTTGTAATCGCAAAAATATCTGATAGTTCACGCATACATTACTGAACCATTAGCTATGACACTTGGAATAAAGGCAGCTAAAGTTAAATATATTTAAACGCATACCTTTATACATAGACGTGTATATATTTACCTAAACACTGTTCAAATCTATGAGTAGGAAAAGTCATGGATAAGTATGGGTAAAGATGAAAAATAACCAAAAAGACTAACTACAAGTAGACGAGCATTCTTTGATTATGAAACTTTTAACGAAGTAGAGTTTATTGTTTGATCAACTTGAAAGAGTTACAAACTTAGATATTACCAAGTACTTACCTAATAAAGGACTTAAAGTTGAAAGTGCTATATGAAGTAGTGGAAATTTGTTTTTGAATTCATTCATGTTAGTCGTTAGGTCAAGTTACAGACCTCAGGGCGACCTGAAAACTCTAAAGCGGGGTTTAGATTACGAAACTAGCCATGCAATTTATAGTCATTTTCGCAAAAAAATTGCGTAGACTACACGGCAGTATTATTTACCGAGAATGAAACTAATGGCATAGTGACATTACTTTTATCGACAATTTCACGTCTTCAAGCTCTCTTAGCTCGCTCCACGAGTGTTAGAATCGCGGCGATATTATCGTCGAGCCACTTATTTCTATACAATCTTTATTAACGTGTCTCGTGTAAGGTCTCCACGCGGCGATGTTACCGCGGCGATGCGTTGTGTAAAAATAAAATAATATCGCCGCGATTCTAACGCTCGTGGAGACGGTCCCTAAGAGCTGGTACAGATTTAGCGCTTTCATGTGAGGTACACATCAATAGAACTCTTGGTTCCAAAAACGCGCGTAACCAAAGGGTGCTTTTGAAAGCGTCCAACTTCTTCTTCTTTCTTCAAGTCTCAAGTATTTAAAGATATGCGTGTTTATATCTTATAGACCGCATCGTTAAAACCAAAATAATATTCGAAATATGAAATCGTCAAGCTTTGGTAATTAGCTCAAGTTTAGTTCAAATAAGTACTTGTAAATGGGTTGATATTTCACAGAAAGCTTTCTTAAAGAGAAAATAAATAGGTACCTAATGAATGTAATATGAAAAAGCATGAAGCCTTTACCAATGAAGATTGTGAAATAAGTTCTTTATGAATAGAACTAATAAACTTAGGTACATCTTTATTTCTATTTTCCAAGTTGTCAGTTATTAATGTTCATGAGGTTGAAGTTTCTATTAGCTATGTTATGTAAATCCATGAAGAAATTCAACTCTTGTGTGTTTAGCATTTTTCAAATGCCTGACGTTTCAAAGATTAAGGAAGATTGCAAAAAATTCGAAACATCTGAACAATACTAAACAAAATAAAAACACAATTAGGTAAAATCTAATATCATATCAGCATCTCGAAAATCGAAGTAAAAAAGAAATAATCTATGAAGAGTTACAAAAACCTTGTAAACTGCTTTAAGGGGTTTTGTTCATTAAGACGGCGATAGTTGATAATTATCGGTCCTTGTCCGATTGCATATAAATGAGCGAGATGGAATTGCATGAAAAAATCTACAATATCTCGTAAAATCAATCATTAACGAAGATTAAAATAATATTTTTATAAAATGCGATGAAGAGGTTCTAGGTATTGTATTTTCTAATATTATGATGCCTATAAGAAAATATAGCGGTTAAGGATTTAGAAGAAAAATTGATTTATTTTGTAAAACATGGGTAACTTTGCCTGTATAATAGTGGTATTAAAAGTTATTTTTTATTGTTTTTGAAATAAAGGGTGCACTTCTTGTATCATGTACAATAACATAATACATTGTTTAAAGATCTATTTAAAACCGGTTATGAAGAAAAATATTCAATCGGAAGGGATTTCACATCAGTCGCGTCCTTAAGTATAGAATCGAGTTAACAGTGAGATCAGAATATTCAGTTTCGTAGACAACAATTAATATTAGTATTTTTATTTACCCAATTACTTCAGAAGAATCTTATACCGACAACCTACGTAATAAGTTTAAAGATATCTTCGAATTGTGTAAATTGTCGTATTCTTTCCAAAGACTATATTACCAATTGACTGCTAATACCGCTTTCTTGCAAGAGTGTGCTACTGAAAAGATGTACTCATTGCATAAAGGTGGAATACTAATGAACAGTCAACTGGCTTAATCGTCTTTGAATTCTTCCTATTTGTTATCGAGATGAGAGTGGGAAGCATTATTTTATGACAATAGACAATACCGTTTTTTATACACAAGGCAAATATAATTGAAAGGCGGAGCACGAGCTTTTTTCTTTCAATATTGATATTTCAAATCAAAGGCCTCAAAGGCTCTGCGATAATGATGCTAATCTTATGTTATCCGTGCCTTATTATATTTTTATTCTAGGCTATGGCACTGGGTTTTTTCACTAATATTATAAATGCGAAAGTTTAGATGTTTGCGATCACGTAAAGCTAGCTTAAAGAATTTGTCTGAAATTCGGCACATAAGTAGTTTATAATCTGAATTATTCCCACGAAACCAGTCTTGCATTAAACTGAACTGCAATGTTAGAACATTTTTTCATTCGTTATATTAGTTATTATTTTCATTAAATAATCGATTTCGATGTTATAATGACATATGAATTTTGATAATCTAGCTAAATAAAACAAATTTCGCTTGCGTGTGAATTTTATTTATTTTGATTTTGTTTGTCTTTTCGATTTGTGTTATTGCAAGTGTTTTAATCATGAAACAGTCACATTCATTAGTTTCAAATATTTCGATCGTGTTGCATAGGTTTCAATCCCATCCTCAGAAATAGGTAGGTCAGGCTTCTCCAGAAACAAGCCTTAGTAGCAAATTACCCAAACTATATTAGCATCAGAAGCATAACCGTTTGCAAAACTAGATAACTTCCTCCAAGGTTATGTTGGAGACAATAATAGCTGCATCAGAACTAACGTCGAACTGTTCGTGACTTGCCAGTGTAAATGTTTACACTTAGCAATGTTGAGAATAGATTCAATGGATGTTTAGATGGTTATGTACTGAGAACACAGAGTGGTCCGTTGCTTCTTCTTATTTCTTATGCATAGTTCTAGTGATTTGATTATATCGAATATGTTCTGAATAAAACTCATTTTTCGGTTTTTATTATCAGACTTCCTTTTCAAAGTAAAACAACCCGCTTGAAACTGTTAAGTGAGTTTTATTTCAATACCAAGTCGTGAAAACAGAAGAAAGATGAAATACATTTTTCTGAGTTTCTTTTAGTATTTTGTGGATCAGTATTTATTATCTAGATCTCTAGGTAAATCTTTTATCTAAACAAATTTATAAATGCGAAAGTAACACTGGCTGTTTGTCTGTTACGTTTTTACGCCTAAATCGGTATACTGATTGTAATGAATTTTGGTAAAAAGATAGATGGAATCTTAAGAGATCTCGTACATAGGCTTTTTGTGTCGATATTCCCGCGCGATCGACGACATAGAGATGATTTATATAGGACTGTCACGGGTCCGAGCTTTGTTGTCCATTGCTCGGCGAGCAGTCAATCGGTCTGTTGCAACCGAGTGGCGGCTGAGCAATGGACAACCTAGCCCGAATCCGGCCGGCGCTCATGACGGTCTAATATAAATCATCCGTTACGAAGATTTAGCCACGGAACACTGGTAGAAAACTGTGTAATTTATGTTGGAAAAAGTATTTTTAAGTAGGATTAATAATCATCTAAATAAAATTTATGAAAAAGCCAAGTATTCTATCTAGCTATAGTAGTAGGAAAGTATTAAAATAAAATAATGAATGTTTTGGTAATGAATATTCGTGATCGTATTAACCTTTTCTGTTAAACTCAACTTTACTTTAGGCCCTTCTAGTTGATCACTTTAAAAGGTTGTATAGATTTGGGGCTTCAAAGTGAAACTTCAATATTTGCCAAGTTTAACTCAAAATTGTTTGTATATTAAGTGGAAAAGTTCATACGTGTGGAAAATTTTCATTGTACTTAATCCTTGAGGACTCCATTAAGTTGGCGAGAGGGTTCGGGAAACTTTGTAGGTAGGTAGGTATACTTGTAAACGGTCTGGACCATTCTGACAGCAAGTCGTTTTAGTTCGTCGAATTCAAAATTTATACAGTTTTGTCTAGGTACCGAGTTTGTTACTGCATCCTAATAAGATTAGAAACTAACTGTGTCCCGCAGTTTTACTCGGTTAAGACCGGATTTTGCGGGAATGTCGAGATAATAAGTAGCCCATGTGTTACTACGAATCTCTAAGATTCTGCATACCAAGTTTCATTGCAATCGGTTTTGTAGTTTTGGAATAATTAACATACTCGTTTACTTACTTCATGCTTGCTTACTTACGCACAGAAAGTTTGGAAGTATGGTTGTTACTTCTTCCTTGTTAAGCAGATAGTTGACGATCTGCACTGGTATCATCTAATTAGCATCCACCGCTGGTAGCTGCTATGTTGCAGCACATTGCTTCTTTGACGTAACGTGGTTGTTACCGGTGATTACTTCAAAGCAGCAATGTAGAATACGAAATATGTTTTTTGACAGTAAATAGCAACTAGAAGCGGTGGATGCTAATTACATGATACCACAGCTGGATTATCAGTATCACATTGGCCCTTTTTTATCCCCGAAATTCCCGCAGGAAGTTACGCAGGTGAATCCGCGGAGCGCAGTTAGTAGTTCATAACCCCGTAAACTTTATAAAATATTTACATTACACTCGTGAAAGTAATCGCTTAGCGTGCCTTTTAATTTACCATGAATTATTACGTACTTTTACGTTGCCCATAATATTATGGCTCTGTATTGTAGCTGTGGGAATTCTGTTTGTAACTAAATGTGAATCCTGGCTGATTCCAGCTGCATCGCAGAAGGTTGCGGGTTCAATTCCTGTCGTAAATTTTGGAATCAAAGATATCTTTATTTGTACAATATAAACATAGTGTACATAACATAACATACACATAATTTACTTTTACAAAGCGTAAATTAATAAAAAAGCTTAAAATGAAGTTGCATAATTTTTTATTAATTTGGCACAATTTTTCGAGTCATAATAAAAATTTCAAAAAAAACAAAAATAATCCAACTGTTTGCGAAGAAAAAAAACGAACCAAAGTTTAAAATATTTTTCAAGAAGAAATGCATCACCAAAAACCTCACGCGACGGGAATTGAACTCGTGGCTCTCGCTTGCTAATGGTAATCCGCTAACCATTACGCCACAAGGGAACCCACGTGACGCCAACTGTAACTTTTAACCTAAATATGCGGACGAAGCCACGTTTAAATGTTGTATTATTAATTTTATTAGAGAGAGTGCTGTAATAAAAACTGTTTTAATATAAAAAGTCGGTAGTTTAGCTTCGGTAGGTAAATACTTACCTATTTGACGTAATTCTCGTAATTACATAACCGTGCTAACATAATGAAAGTATTTGTTTAGGTACTCTATTATATTATACATGGTAATTTATTTAGATGTGGTTCTACTGCAAAGACAATAAAGCCAATTGACTGCTAATACCGCGGATTTTTCTACAAAACACAACTTACTGTTGCGGGCAGGGGTGGGGTAAGAATCAAGCTTTGTGATTGGCCATTGCGTTACCTATCTACATATACTTAGACGCTTTGTGATTGGCCGATGAGTTATCTATCTAAACCTACGCTTTTTGTAATTGGTCTTCTTGCGCGACAGTACTACTAAAAAGAAGTACTATTTACTTGAAGGCGGAATAGTATGAGTAGTCAACTAGTTTATCGTCTTTGTTCTACTGTAATGAGGATTTTCGAATATTTTTCGCTGACATCGAGGTTGTTTGCTACGTAGCCGGGGGCGGTAAAACAGTTGTCATAATTGTTGACTCCTACAATATTTAAAAACTAGCTTTTACCTGCGACTTCGTCTGCGTAGAAATAGAGCATAGCCGACTTTTTCGTTCACTACTCGGGTACTACTCGGATTTCGATGTAAAATATACCACGAGGTTCCTTGAAAATAGAACTATCTAATATTTAAAACTAGATTTCAATCCGATTACCAAGTAGTTTTTAATTGTATAAGGAACAAACAGTCGAAACAGACAGACAGACATGAATTTAAAAAAATATGTCATTTTGTTCTATTACAAGTCCCCTAGACAACTTCTGTTTAAATTCAATTCCAAGTACAAATTTTTTGTCTCCTCTTCCTTTATTATAATTAAAAATATAAGTATAAAATAAAATATTTTTTTATTTTTTTCTTATTGCTGAAAAGTGAAAATTGTAAGAAAACTGAAAATTTTATTTTATAATTTTAAAGTACCTACCTACTATATTTGTTTATAAGCCCCATACTAGGAGTCTTACAATATGTGTACCACCTATTAGATCACAGGGAGTTTTTTTTAAAGATATGGCTTAATATATACGTGAAAATCGTCAGATAATACGTGACGTCTGGCTGCTCTGGGATCTTACTCTAGGTTTATAATATATAATCTTTAAACAAGACAAATATTATGTGATTTGTTTTAATTCCTTTACAATTGAAAATGTAGGTAGATATCGATGACTTTGTACCGACTTTGTAAAAACCGAAAGAGGTTTTCAATTCGTCGCTATGTTTATGTTTTTTTAATGTATATAACTACTTACGCACGTTCACCGATTACTCAATACGGTATGACGCAGAAGTTGCAGTATTTTCTTCGGTTTTCGCGATGCTGATATGAAACTGATTTTACTCAACGATTTAGATGATTTTATACGGTGTTAAATAATATTATTTACCGTGAATGTGTGTTTATTAGATACTTATTGTCTCGGTTTTCCTACAGAAACTACGTGGGTGCACAGCTGGTGTTACAGCTGTGTGCCAGGTTATAAACTACCTGACCGGCGTGTGTCTAGAAAGGAAGTAACTAAAAAATGTTTTGTCACATTTTCGCTGACGTTTAATGTCATACACAGAAATGAGACAAAGTATTCCTTAGCTAAGGCCTCGATACACTATTTACGTATCAACCGATGTTAGGGGTACTGAGTTTAATTTAATAAAGATCTTAACTTTACTCCTACGTCTTTTGTAAACAAATTAATTCGCGAACATTTGAAATGCTTAAACTAATGTTTCTTTATAAACATCTGCAGTAAAATATCCTACTAATATTTAAACGTGAAAGTTTGTATGTATGTTTGTTATACCTTTGGGTAAAAACTGTTGAACTAATTGCGATGATCGGTATGCAGGTACCTGAAGATCTGACTTAACAGGCTTGGGGAGGCTGTATCTCGATATTTCCGCAGAATTTACGCGGGTAAAACTGCAGAGTACAGCTAGTCTATACTAATATCATAAAGAGGAAAGGGAAAATATTTGTTTGTTGGTAATCAACAGGCTCCGAAACTACACAACCGATTTCAATTATTTTTTTACTAAAAGAAAGCTACGGAGTAACATAGGCTACTTTTTATCATGATGTTCCGCGGTATCGTTACCTACCCGAACGAAACCGCGGTGCGCAGCTATAGAGTATTTATATTTTTGCTTCATTTATTACTTGTTTGCGCGTACTTATTTCTAATTCCTGTTATATTCCTTAGGGAAATATGCCTAATGGAGTTTTTATACGACTCAGCTCTCATTGTAGTAAACAACGTACTTAGTTTTTATGTCGTGGAGGTATAAGCGACGGCACGAGTGGATTATCCACCTGAGGTTTAGTGGTGATCATAAAAATAACAATTTGATAACCACTATTGTGTGGTGAGGCTGGCTTGCGAATAGTTGGCACGACGACGTTGCGATCTACAAGGTTAAAGGTTATAGTTTCAGAATTAAGAAATGTCTTTCCGACGTAAAGAATATGAGACTTATGAACTTACTAGCTGCGCCCCGCGGTTTCACCCGCGTAAGTCCCGTTCCCGCGGGAATATCGGGATAAAAAGTAGCCTATTTGTGAATCCAGGTCCCCAGCTACATATATTCTAAGTTTCATCGCAATCGGTTCAGTAGTTTTTGCGTGATTGAGTAACAAACATCCAAACATCTAAACATCCAAACACACACCTTTATAATATTAGTAACACCTTTATAATATTAGTAACACACATTTATAATATTAGTAGGAAGTAGGATGACAGTGACGCGTTAAAGAAATGTGATGATGAATTTTCATATTCATACTTGAAACCCAGTTAAAATGAGTGGAAACTGATTGATTTCGGTGGCATTAAGTGGCATATTAACTAATCAATCGGTTTTGTTAAGGCGGCGATAGATGATAATCAACGGTCCTTGTCCGATTGCATATAAATGAGCGAGATGGAATTGTGTGAAAAATCTACAATTTCTCATAAAATCAATAATTAACAAAGATTAAAATAATATTTTTATAAAATGCGATGAAGGGGTTCTAGGTATTGTATTTTCTAATATTATGATGCCTATAAGAAAATATAGCGGTTAAGGATTTAGAAGAAAAATTTATTCATTTTGTAAAACAGGGGTAACTTTGCCTGTATAATAGTGGTATTTAAAGTTATTTTTTATTGTTTTTGAAATGAAAGGGACACTTCTTGTATCATGTACAATAACATTAAACATTGTTTAAAGATCTATTTGATACCAGTTATGAAGAAAACTATTCAATCGGAAGGGATTTCACATGAATCGCGTCCTTAAAGTGTACAAGCGTAGTGAAAAACCAGCGCTAAACAATGACTTTTCCGTAGCTTCTATAAACATTGCGTAGAGTTGTTAAAAGTCAAGCTATAGGTCTTGTTTCTGGAACACTTTCGAAGCTGTACTTAGTTAGTTAGTTAGTAATGTTGGATGTTAGTCATAGTAATAGCTGTAATTCTTACCTGTATTAAAATGTTGTAAATACGTAGAATACCATGACCTTTCGTCGCGTGTTTTAGATGCGTAGTTCGTTTAATTTGACTGTGCTACGTACTAACCTAGGTAGACCTTTCTATTGGTTTTCATCGCTATAGGTTATGCTTGTGATAATTTAGAGAAGGTGCTTTGTTATTGTCATTTGTTAATGATCTCGCGTGCACACTATTGGAAGTGTCCACAGAACAATGGAATATTAAATATTCAAGTAGTTTTTTCCTCTGTCTGGACACCCTACCTTTCATCTTTCTTCACTTCTGGTCCATCCAAAGGTTGCCTGGAAGAGATCGCTTTAAGCGATATGGCCGCCCATTGTGCTTCTTAATTTTAAGTTGTTTATGTTTTTTTCCTTTAATTGTAATTATTTAATTGTGGTGTGTTGCAATCAACAATTCGGACCAACATAGGTTTAACCAAAATCAAAAACGCAGGAGATTTTCGAGTAAGGAGCTTGTGATTAAAAGGTGATTACAGAAGAGTGCTATCCAATTGTCTACATCTTATTTTCGTGTAGTGCTGTGGCTCGTGTGTGCTGACCTAGTCGGTCGTTTTCGGTCGTTTTACCTAAGGCCTCTAACTTGACCTAACGACTGCTATCAGAGATAACAACTGGGACCAACAGCTTAACGTGCCTTCCGAAGCAGTTCCTTGTGGGTAAAGGGCCTTGTACTGTGCAAGGTACAGTGTAAAAAAAAAGTAGGTGCTAACACTAAGTTTGACAATATGTCGTAATCAAAGTCAACTTTCATAAAAAATACCGACATTATTAAATCACTTCAAAACTTTTTGATTCAACATTACTTAGGCTTTTATTCATGCACAAACTTGTTTTTAATGAAACGCCACTTAGTATAAGGTGATTTTAGGTATCTCTCACAGTTAATTTTGAATTGGCGAGACCTCTAGACATCTCTCGGGGGTCCTTAACCGTGCAAATTGTCTCTAATGTAATTCTATTTCAATTTAGAAGTTTACGCTTTGATATAATTCGGTTGGAATAAAGAGATGAGATGAGATGAGTTTGGTTCTGTAGGTGATATGAGTTGGTGAATTAATTAGAATTTTAATGACATTAAAATTATGTACAAGAGAATTGGTTTTTAGATAAAGAAAACGTTTTGTGCACCAAAATTTAATGCTCCCTGCGGGGCTTTAACCCGCGACCTTATCCCTTCTCTAAATACTTTCCATAAGGGTGACATTAAATAATAAAATCTAGGTAAACAAACGTTTTTATACCTACTCATTAATATGAGTAGGTATAAAAACGTTACAATTCTTACCATCTGTTAATACAGATGGTAAGTGACATAATATGTTAATAATTAAGGACAAAAAGCGACTTAATAAAAAACCTTAAAAATAAATATTTATTTTTGGTCTGGGTGTCTCTTTATGTAGTAATGACACGTATGTGTATATTTAAAAAAAAAAGTGTTTGTGTATCCGTAGGTTAGTCACCATAATACAAGCTTAGAACCTAGCTAACCATAAGCTAGACGATGCTGTATGACGTTCATAAAACTTATTTATCATCAATCATATATCCATATTGAAATGACTATCGTCATTGTGTAAAACCATGTACTTAATTGACTATGTTTCCCAAAATAATATCTAACCACTATGTGGCTACTATTAACTAGCATAAAATGATTGCGTCAGTAATTGTAGTTCATTAACTTGTAATTTGTCGAGTTGGTAGTTATTATTTAGTTTGAATGACGACGTCACCTTTAGATACGCGTTAGTTAAAAATAACTACACTTTATTCGTATGACTCGTGAAAGGTAAAGACCTAATAACCTACCAGCCCATTAAATCTACAAATATAAAATTCAAAGTACTGACTAACTGATTGATTGAGTGACTTGACTGAACTATATATCAACGCGAAGCCTAAACCGATGGGGACATGAAATTTAGAGTTTAATTTCTCTAGGACTTAAAACTTCGTGTTCATTGTCGTGTGTAAGAAGATTTTAAAAGAAATTCCCACGGGGTCGGGACTTACGCGGGTGATATCGGCTTAGCCGTTTCTAAATAACAGTTTTTTAAAGTAAGGTATTTATCTATTAATTTAGAACCTACCCATTTACCCCCTTACTTATTAACACATGACCAAGTTATGTGACGTTTCTCTGTCTGTCAACTTTGAAACTTTATGTCACAGTAAAAGACAAACGATACATAGTTATGCAGCTGTCAACCAGCTTTTAAGTAAGAAGGTTAATCTATATGTATTATTATTGTACCCACCAAAAGGTTGTCAACTTATCACCACGACGACTAACAGGGCAAATCAATTTCTCGGAAAGCCCGTCGCCTAACTGTAAGTAAATACTGTGTAGGCCGTGTAAATATAAACGAATATTATAAATCATAAAGTTTCATAAAACACTATTTACCAGGTTTAATCGCGTTTTATTCATGAATTTTTAACGATCGAACTAAAGTGTTTTATTATGCAAAATCGCGAAAACCATAGAAGAAATTATGCTGAAGAGTTTGTTTGATTGCTTGTTTGTTTGAACGCACTAATCTCAGGAACTAGCAAGTTCGAATTGTAAAATTATTTTAGTGTTTGATAGTCCATTTATCGAGGAAGGTTATAGGCTACATAACATACATCACACTACTACCAATAGGAGCTGAAAAATGTTGCAAAAACGGGTAAAAGCGCTAAGCCAGCCTCCTACCAAAGCGGACGAAGCCTAGGGTTTCACATAAAATTCTTCGTGTTTTTTTTTAATTTGTGCATGTTAGTAGAAATTATTTCAATACACGCACAAGACAATGGTTAACTGTATTAAATCAGAGGCGAAGTAGCACGTCTTATTAATGTTGAGTTAGCTGGTTAATGAGTGAAGTTTATAGCTCGCCTTGCCTCGTGCTTAATGTACCCACTGATCATTTATGTTGTCTTTTAGAGGCCGTTAATAAACTCTGGCATGAACGAAACAAAAAAGCTTCTAGGCTTATTTACGTTTGTAAACTAAAAAAAAAAAACAAATCAATTGTCTTTTTAACCGACTTCAAAAAAGCATGTTCTCAATTCGTCGCGTATATTTTTTTTTACATGTGGGAATGGTATCCTAAAAAAATTGTTCAATTTTTTTTTGTACGACTTTATATATTATCTATAAAGTCGTGTTAGTTACACTATTTATAACTCAAAAACGGCTGAACTGATTTGCCTAAAAATTGGTGGGAAGGTTAGCTTAGAACTAGGAGAGAGACATAGGACACTTTTTATCCCGATATTCCCACGAGGACGGGACTTACGCATGTAAAGCCGCGGGGCGCAACTAGTACATGTATATATTCTTGCAAAGTTACAGCGTCTTTCAGCTAAGCCACGGAAGGACAGGCAGACAGATAAACATGACAAAGCTATAAACGTTTCTTGTTGACGACGAAACAAAAAGCCGATGTAAAACATCTAAATTCTTTTAGTACGTTGTAGTACTTCTCTAAAGGTATTGTAAATTTAAACAAAATATTTGGCCGTTTTTGTTCAAGTCCTGAGTTTGAACTAAGTAAAGTTTTTTTTAACAAAATGGGATAGATAAAAGCAAAAGGCTTTTAAGAATAATACATTTTTCCGTATTTGTGTCATTTCGCTGTGGTTTTTCGGTGAAAAATGATTATGATTTTTTACTATTAGCAATTAGGGAGCGTTGTTGCTCTGGTGGTAGATACCTCTTTGTGGCTTTCATTCCGAGGATCGTGGATTCGAATCCAGGCCGACCGCGCACCAATGTCTTTTTCTTTAAGAAAAAGTTATATGCGCTAATAACGTCGCTCTTACCGTGAAGGAAAATATTGTGAGGAAAACCGACATGTCCTAAAACTCACTACGGTCCGAAAACATGGGACATTCGGCCAATCCGGATCAGGATTCGGCCAATCAGTGGCGTCTTACTGCCAAATTCCTCTGAGAGGAGGCCCTTGCCCTGCAGTGGGACAAATTAACGGACTGATTATGTTATGTATTATGCACAAATTGTATGCGAGAAGCCGAAAATAGATCCAGATGGCATGCAATTGGTGAGGCATATGTCCAGCAGTGAACTGCAACAGGCTGATGATGATGATGATGATGATATTATGCGCTACTACTACTATTATTAGCATTCCCTTTAGTTACATCCGCGTAAGTCCCGATCCCGTGTGAACATCGAGATAAAAATTTGCATGATGTTTAATTCCAGATTTTCAGCTATCTGCATTACTAAGTTTCATCGCATTCGGTTAAATTGTTTTAAAGGAGTAACAAACATGCTTGTTTACTTACTTATATTTATAATATTAGTTTTAACTCGAACCCAGACTTTTAACTCGATCGAATGATGGCACTTAAAATGTACCATTAATATCGTTAATGGTATTTTTTAGTTTGGAAATTGGATTCTGAAATAATGTTGCCAACAATAATTTGTTTCATTAACCTAAAAACTGGTGAACTATTCGACCTCTGACTAACGACTAACATTGGGTTCCAAATGAAAGCAAAGAATAGTTAAAACTGCTATTTATAAATACTAAATTTGAAATGAAATGATATAATTTATTTTTCCAAATTTAAATACTTTGCTTGACTTTTTGTTTACTTACAGAGCTAAGTAAGATTCAGATACCTACCGAATTAAAAGGAGTTTGGACACGCATCTATACTTGTGTATAACTCTTGGAAATATTTCAGTCTTTCTTATTTATAAATCATCATAGGCCCGTGTCATTTGCGAAAGATGTTTCATGAGTGCCCTGAGCGGCGGCACTTACCCTGGTGGTTCAGAAGGCCGATCCGAACAGTGTCTACCACATATTTGGCAAACATGAGAACCATAATATGGTGAAGTTGGGTTCTCTGTGCGCGTTTGTTTGCCAGACAGAAGTATTATTAACTAGCTACGCCCGCGGTTTCACCCGCGTAAGTGCCGTTTCCGCGGGAATATCGGGATAAAAAGTAACCTATGTGTTATTCCCGGTATCCAGCTACCAATACCAATACCAATAGCAAATAGCAATATTCCAAGTTTCGTCGCAATCGGTTCAGTAGTTTTTGCTTGAAAGAGTAACAAACTCACATACATACTCACATGCATACAAACTTTCGCGTTTATAATATCAGTAAGATTACGCATCGTAACTCACGAACGGAAGAAGCTATTTTGATACCATATATTGTGGAATCGGAGTTTTCTTATTTGTAACCCGTATTATATCGTGGAATAACTGAAAGTTTGTGGTTTCGTTGTACTTCTACCTAATACGTATACTAGAAGTACGGTCCGATGCATCTTCCGGAGTTTTACGAGTCTTAAAGAATTCTTTAATCAACCCAAAACCTCAGGTGTCAAAGGAAAATATTACCAATCTTCCTGTGGGTACTAAAATTCTTAGAAACGTACTCTAATATTGATGTATTGAAAAAAGGGTGACCTTTTCTCTTTTAAGAATCCGTACCTAAAGGGCCAACACGGGACTCTTTTACCAAGACTCCACTGTCCGTCTGTCACCAGGCTGTACCCATGAACCGTTAGCTACATAGACAGTTGAATTGTGTTTCACAACAAATTAAAAAAAACATGCCTAATAAAACACTTTATTTATCCGTTTTTTTTGCGTTTTTATTCACTGTTCCAAACGAACCGAGCTTTCCCCAACTTTACAGTTGGCTATTTCAAGGTTGACTGACAACCTTGAAAAAGCCAACTGTAAAGTTGGTGTAAAATGCAAAATCGCGAAAACCATAGAAGAAATTAAACATGCCTGCCTAAGAATCCCGCCTGACGTAGACCGTGCGCTGTGTTTTTGTGAATATAATTATCTTTTCATTAAAAAATAGTTTTAAATAAAAAAAGTATTTAGATGCGGCTCCTAACCAACAAATGTGTTTTTTTGTAATAATAGTACAGAACTCTTCATCTACGAGTCGGACTCGCACTTGACCGGTTTTCTATTAATTTCCTCTGGCACATTTCCTAAGTGCAAGATAGCGATGTTTACCTCTAAAGCCAAAGTTTACGTGCACTTTTGGTTTTATAACGTTTTTTTATTGTTCACCCGTTTCAGTGGTAACGTATCGATTTACCTACGTGTTCCTATCCACTTCCACGTGCGTCGTTAAAGGTGGGTTCTTTATTTATATTAGAGTATAAAGCTAGACTAAACCGGTACTGGTTTGTAAAAAGAACTCGTGGGTTTAATAGGGCATGTAGTTATAGTAGTATTCAACCCCTTTACGGCCGAATACTGAAACGCTACTTAAAATCTGAGTGAAATTCAAACAATTAAGCAGCTCAGTTTTGTCTTAGTTTTTCCCGATTTTGCATTATAATGAAACACAAAATTCAACCTTAAAAAGCTAACTGTAAAGTTAGCGAAACTTAGATACATTGCAACAATGCCATCTAAATATATTTACTTAACTCAAAGGTGACTGCCTGACTGACATAGTGATCTATCAATGCACAGCCCTGAAACCACTGAACGGATCGGGCTGAAATTTGGCATGCAGGTAGATGTTATGATGTAACCATCCGCTAAGAAAGGATTTTGATAGATTCTACCCCCCAAAGGGATAAACGGGACTTACGCGGGTGAAACCGCGGGGCGCAGCTAGTTAATAAATAAAGCGCGTGTAAAACCCGGTAAATATTGTGTTTTATTAATTAAGCAGCTTCGAAACCAGAAATAGCCTATACTAATTTTGAACTTAGAAACCACTTCATCATAGTAGACCTTAAACTTTAAGTGGTGTTTCAGTTTATCGGGCGTTAAAGACGGTAAAAATGCGGAATAGGGGAATAAGTCGGAGGAAATCAACACCGGGTCTATGGTCCACTAACAAATGTTTCGACAGGTCATTATTCATATAAAACATAATTCGCGAAAACAAAGAAAAAGAGTTAATAAAAAGATATTTCACCTGAAATTGAGGGCGTATCATGCGAATATTACTTAGTTGTTGAAAATTTGCGTGTAATTCAAATTTTGATTTAGTTTTAATTTAATTTTGATTCAATTGATATGGATGTAAAAATATGGAATTAAAAAAATTCATTTTCATTTGATTTCATTCATTATTTTTATCGTCTTTTAGCTCGGGGTCTAAAAGAATATACGGTATCCCTTGCCAATTGTAAAAGGCGACCAAAAGTGGTTTCTTGGCTTCGACTGCGGCTTGCAACCACTCCCGGCCTATTAGCGCTAAGTGGACTCCTTTTTGTTCTGATGCAGAATCAGTCCAGCGCAGCCAATAAGGAAGACGAATCGGTTCTTGTTTCACAGCCGTCTTCTATCTTCTAGATGACCGTACTATATCTGAGACCTTATTATCACTTTTACTTTTTTAACGACCTCTGTGGCGCGTCGGGCGAACGCTCGGCTGCAATGCAGAAGGTTGCGGGTTCGATTCCCGCTGGGTGCAAATATTTATGCTTAAAAATAAATATTTGTATCTGGTTTGGTTGTAATGTATAATATGTATGTATTTACAAAAGAAAAATAAATATAAGTACCGTCTAGTCACCGTAACATAAGCTTAGCAGCTTACCATGGGGCTAGATGGAGCTGTGTGTTGGTCACAGAATTTATTTATTTATTTTTATTTACTTTAAATAAAATTGTAAAATCATCCGGTCATCCATCTTTTACTTAAAAATAAAGAGTAAATTTGCTTTATAGTCTATAGAACAATTTAAAGTTCCGAATTGGTTTTGTCTTATATTTTCGCGATTCTGCACGAAACACAATATTAAACCTTGAAAAAGCTAACTGTAAAGTTAACGAAATGTAAGTACATTGTGACAATGCCGTTAATAAATAAAACGCTGTTAAAACCCGGTAAATATTGTGTTTCATTATAGTTCCGACTTGGTTTAGTAATTATTTTCCACCTAATTTTAAGGTTTGGTAATTGGAATCTAAATGTAATGTATGTTTAAAGTATGCAATAAACATCCATTTAAAATATTAGTTCTCAGATATTATCAATATCATTCAATTGTAAAGATTTACGACGTTGTAAAATTTGACTGGTCGATTGGCCGTTTTCAGCTAGCTACTTGGGTTTCAGCCAAAAAGTTGTTTAAAAACACTGAGCAATGTTTTGATTACAGTTAATATATAACACCTTGTATTTTCGTTATAGGTACCAACGCATAATTTCTTCATCGAAAGCTAAAGTTAAAATGACAGCACATCTTCAAGCCTAATTTCCACGTATCAGATAACCTGGGACGTCACTTTAACTGTTAAGAGAAAAATGCCTACCCTTTCTCCCTGGATAAATAAATAAATATTGGACGACATTACACACAGCGTAATCTAGCCCCAAACTAAGCACTAGACTTGAACTATAGGTACTAAACAACGGACGTACTACTTACTATACATTTTTTGTAAATATACATAGGTACATACGATACATAGAAAACGCCCAGACCAGGCATGGATAGACCAGAAACAAATAGTTATTTATAAGCATAAATATATGCAACAGCCCGTAATCGAATCCTCAACCTTCTGTATTGCAGTCGGGCTTTCGCCCAACACGCCACCGAGGTCGGATATAGACATTAGAGCCAATTATTGTTTATGGCATTAAATATATGGCCTTTGAGATCCAAATCCAGGCTTTAGTGGTAAAAATACATTGCGGTATTGTTGCGTTAGTTATTTAAAAAATAAAGTTTGTTGTATGGGAGCCCCCCTTAAATATTTATATTATTTTGTTTTTAGTATTTGTTGTTATAGCGGAAACAGAACATACATACATCATCACTGTCTAGCTATCTCGGTTCATAAGATACAGCATGGTGACCGACGGACAGACAGAGAAGTCCAGTGAACGGACATATAAGCATGGAAGTATTCCTTACGCTTTAAAATTACACCACGTAAAATAGACCGCCATGATTAAAAAGTGTGCCGCGACACGAATCTGTCACTTCGGTTGTACTCGGATCGGCTCATTCAAAGAACCAATCACGTGAGAGAACAGCTTATAGCCGCCCGCGCCGGGCCGTGCTCGTTGTCAACACACAATTGGTGAAAATATAAACAAAGGTCCAATTGCTTAGCTATATAGTAGCGTGGTGTGTAGTTTGTATATACATACTTCGTATTTGAGTAAGTTTTGGCGCTATTATTTGAGGTGAGTTAGTATGGAAAGGCTTCTGCCATGCATATATCCGTTCACTGGAGAAGTCTCAGTAATAGGGTCCCGTTTTTACCCTTTGGGTACAGAACCCTAAAAAGATAATATACACGCAACCGTTACCTCATGTATGCGATATGTTATGCTATTGTATAAACATTTAACCCAGTTCGGGTTCACACAAATTCCCCTATACATTACCTACATGAATTCGAACAATTTACATAGCTTCTACATTACATTTGAGGTACTCGTAGGTATGTGACATAACGTACTGATGCGGTTTTTACGTTTCGATTCCATTTGGGATATTTTACCCCCAAACAACCATCAGTTAGAGACTGTCAACCGGATACAGAAATGCCATTTTAAATTTGAGATATACCTAAATAGTATTGAAATTTCTGTGTTTAAGAGTACTGTTATTTGGCCGTTTGTATATTAATAAAAATCGAAGAGTGAACAGCGGCATATTCCTGTCTAGTTTTAACATCATTACAATTGCAAACAATACACTCAAAATAGAACTATAACTTGGAACTTGACTGCAACCGAAACTTAATTTTCCAAAGAAAAAAACAGTCGAACAACTCAGTAAAATGTTATGCGTGGTCACACATTAAAAAAAAAATGTGTCGACTTTAAAACTGTCCTACGTTTTTTCGTCGGTTAAAAAATGATCGAAAAATATCAAATGTGGGTGCGATACGTGACTTCGAAAAGTATCACCACGAATATCACGACAACGAATGAACGCCACCACAAATATCAAATGTTTTAGTAAGACAAACGTCAAATTTAAAATGAAATAATGACTGCAATTCAATGACATTCAAATGATATTTAGGATAATTTTATTAAAGCGATGAATAGCTCCAGTGGGCCTTAAATCCTTTGACATAATCTTAGTAACTAATTCAATGAACAGGTTCACAAGTTGATTTTCCACACCAACACAACGACCAAATACCATAAAGAGATGAAAAACTTATTCAATTTGCAGAACTTATACAAAATGCAGAGGTGTAAAATATTGAGTGAATAGAAGTATTTTCAAATTTTGGGAATACATGAGACGAAACTCAGGTACATAGAGGTAGGTTTCCAATACATATCTATATTAATATTATGAAGAGGAAACTTGTTTGTTTGTAACGAATAGTTTCCGAAACTACTGGACCGATTTTAAAAACTCTTACCAATAGAAAGCTACATTA
Organism: Idaea dimidiata; assembly: GCA_949358125.1. Classification (NCBI taxonomy): domain Eukaryota; kingdom Metazoa; phylum Arthropoda; class Insecta; order Lepidoptera; family Geometridae; genus Idaea; species Idaea dimidiata. The sequence goes on from OX442334.1 coordinate 4,146,062, forward strand.
TCGAAGATTACATAGGCTACTTTTGAACCCGATATTTCCAACGGAACGAGACTTACGCAGGTGAAATCACGGAACGCAGCTAGTTTCATAATAAAAATACATAACATTCTATGAAATTTTGATGTTATTGTATTCCACGCGTCAATAGTTGTATACAATAAAGTAGATTGTTTGGACGCCCTTGACTTCTGGCCTTACTTAAATGTTAGATACACAATATTAAGCAAAATATTTATGTGCTACAATATATTTTATAGCGTGTGTGGAAGAAACTAAGGGCTATCTTAGTATTTAGATTAGTTTAATTCGATGAATACACGGCATAGTCTACTACAAAACTACTATATAGCTACGCACCCGCTTATTTCCCGTTCTCGCTGAAATATAGAGACAATAAGTAGCCCATGTCCTCCTCCAAAGTTCCGTCTATCTCTATACCAAAATTCATTAAAATCGGTTCAGCGGTTTAAACGTGTAAGCGTAACAGACGGACAGACCTAAAAACAGGGTGAGCAAAACCACTACACGATATTAAGAGTTAGAAATTAAATTGTTGGCATTTATGTGCCTACAGACTATTGAAGAAAACATTATTTTTGCACGTACCTTTTCTCTATTAGAGATCGTTTTGAGAAAGCATCGGAATCGATTGCTCGTTTTATTTTACGTGTTCAATCATTTTCTAAATGTTTCGGAAAGCCGACCGAATATTGGTGAAAGTTACTTCGTTTTGATTAACATTTTCCGATGATACGTTTTTTTCCGCGCGTTGTGTTACTAATGGATACCTATGATGTTATGTACCTAGATAATACGCTGTATCCATGTATTTAAGTGTAACAAAACTTGATAGTTGTAAATTTGTTGTATTTATTTTAGCTTAATAAAATATATATTATGCGAAACACAGAGCGGTGTTGGTCTTGTGGTAGGTACCCCGACTTACATTCCGAGGGTCGTGGGTTCGAATCCGACTGCAATAATTTTTGTTAGAGAAATAGTTATGTGCGCTAATAATATCGTTATTAAGGTGAAGGAAAACATTGTGAGATTTTTGCGAATCCGGAGTAGCGTGGCGTCTTAAAGAGGAGGACGTTGCAATGCGTTGGGATAAAATAACGAGATAATTACATTACGAAACACACTTTAAACTAACACGTTTTCCGTCCATCATTAATATAAAAAGAAACCTTAAAAATCGTTCGACGCATCTAGGAGCCTTAAACAATTGTGGACGCAGTCGGGTGGGACTTCAACACAATTTGGTGTCATTATACTTTACCTTTAAAAGGAGTCCCACCCGACTGCATCCACAATTGTTTAAGGCTCCTAGATGCGTCGAACGATTTTTAAGGTTTCTTTACCTTTAGGTATCTTCTTGTTTTTACACGACTGCCAAAGGAAGTGTTATGTTTTTGCCGTGAGTGTATGTATGTATGTATGTATGTATGTATGTGACCTATTTTTGTGCCGTCGTAGGGCCTAAACGGCTGGGCCGATTTAGATAAACGATACGTCGTTAGATTCGTCATGACCGTGAGAGTGACATAGGGTACATTAAAATAATAAATAAATAAAAATAAAAATTTAAAACGCTATGAAGCAAGATTTGTCTTGACCATAAAAACCGAGCAAAGACAACGGAACGTTACTTAAAAACTTTTCGATTTGACTTTGACGCCGAGTTTCAACTTTTGAAGGAATTTGAATGTTTGATTTGTCAGTTTGTCAGAGATAACATAAATAACAATTAGGTACTATGTTTACAATAAGTAATTAACTAAAAATTTGAAATGTCGCGCTATGGATAATGGATAGCAAGGCTAATCCGCTAGGACAAGAAACCGCCAGCCTTTGTATCACCAGTCGCGACGAAGTTTTCGGATTTGGTAATTATATTTTAAGATGGATACCTGCCTACTTCATAGCCGTCTCAGCAAAACTCAAAAAGAATAGCTATTATAATATTGAAGGCTTTTAGATAGCCTATCTTTAACCGATTTCGAGTCCTCGCTACTGGAGTATACACATCCAGAGTTAATGAGTTTCTCTGGTGTAATTGTATCTAATCTCTAATAACTAAAAAGCGTTAAATAAAAAAAATATTTAAAAAAAATAAAAAACCGACTGCCGTTAAAACTGAAAAGTATTTTTAGTATTTTTTAAAAGTATTTTCAAATTTTTAGTTAATTACTTATTGTAAACATAGTAATTGTTATTTATGTTATGTCTGACAAACTGACAAATCAAACATATCAAATTCCTTCAAAAGTTGAAACTCGGCGTCAAAGTCAAATCGAAAAGTTTTTAAGGAACGTTCCGTTGTCTTTGCTCGGTTTTTATGGTCAAGACAAATCTTGCTTTATAGCGTTTTAAATCTTTATTTTTTATTTATTTATGATTTCAATGTACCCTATGTCACTCTTACAGTCATGACGAATCTAACGACGTATCGTTTATCTAAATCGGCCCAGCCGTTTAGGCCCTACGACGGCACAAAAATAGTTCACATACATACACACACTCACGGCAAAAACATAACACTTCCTTTGGCAGTCGTGTAATAAGTGTATAAATCGCTTTGTAGAAAACGAACGATGTTTTTTAATTACCTTGACGTTTCGGCAAGCGGGTTACACGGGCCGTAGTCACAAGACTACGTATTATACGTTGATTTATAGTTCTCATAATACACGGACTTCTTTCAGATGAGGAGGATACCAAGTCGTCAGGTAAAAATAACTCTGATTGAAATCCAGAAATGCATCAGTACAAAAGTGGTCAAGGTATAGCCGCATCAACTATACTCTTAATTTTGGCTTCACCGTAGTCGGGTAAAAATATCAGATAGATAATCAGGTAGATAATATACCTATATGTTTTGAGTAACTACCTATTATACTCTATGCCTCAGTCTGGGTCGATGACATTGTGGTCATTATTGAATCAGACTCTAAGCTCGTAGAATTGGGATTCTAAATCGCTACCAATTTCCAATTTTCTCAAATTTATATGACAGTTCGTAAATAAGATTTGATTCTTCAACAATTTCTGAAACGATCAGACTTCTAATCTTGAGTGAATTTTCGCAAAAATGCTAGCTAAAGGAATTTAAGGGCAAGGACCTCAACTAAAATGAGTTTTGTTACAACTGCTCAGTTTAAGATTTTATCTTAGTAGTTGGGACTTTCTTTGGATTTTAATTAAACGATTGGACGCAGCATCTACCTACTTGCTGTTGTGTATCTTAAAAATAGGGTTCCCTACGCTACTTCGAAACACTATCCATCGAAACACCTTTCGCCGAAGACGATTGACCGAAAGATTACTTTACCGAATAGTTGTTTCACCGATTGTTCGTTTCCCCTATGGTTCGTTTCACCGAAAATTGTTTGACCGAAGCACGCAGTACCGAAGGCTCGTTTTACGTAACAAATGTCATTTCCAAACACGCAACCTCCTTTTATTTACTTGACACATGTGACCATAGAAATAAGAGGTAGTAGTATAACTAGAGAGTCCACTAAGGTAGTAAAAACGAGCCGAGGGAGAGGATTTAAACTTTACACGTCCTTGTCTGAATATAGCGCGAGAGCTAGCGCCAATATTTGGGTAGGTATTTGAGGCAGCTAAAAACTTGTAATATACCTCTCCTAATATACGGATATGAAGATCTGCTCAAATTTCAAGAAAGTTTCTTAAAATTAAAGGGCTACTAAAATTAGAGGGCCAATTAGAAACCCAAATATTGGAGCTAGCTCTCGAGCTATATTCAGACAAGGACGTGTAAAGTTTAAGCCCTCTCCCTCGGCTCGTTTTTACTGCCTCAGTGAACTTTCTAGTTGTACTACTACCTCTTATTTCTATGGTCACATGTATCAAGTAAATGAAAGGAGGTTGCGTGTTTGGAAATGACATTTGTTACGTAAAACGAGCCTTCGGTACTGCGTGCTTCGGTCAAACAATTTTCGGTGAAACGAACCATAGGGGAAACGAACAATCGGTGAAACAACTATTCGGTAAAGTAATCTTTCGGTCAATCGTCTTCGGTGAAAGGTGTTTCGATGGATAGTGTTTCGAAGTAGCGTAGGGAACCCTAAAAATAAGCAGAATGTGCAATAAATGTGCATCTTGTATATGTATTTCCCATGTAATGCTAGTTGGATCTAGTATTTACGACGCGAGTCTAACTCACCTCGTCATCTTTTCCGAAATCTGTTGTTTGAGGCCAAAGGCGACCCTGATGCGTTCTTTAATGTTTTTATCATCCGCCGTGGGAATTACCAAAAACCCTGCATATTACAAACAACTATTCATCCAAATTCCATGTCTCTAGGGCCTGCGGTTTATAAGCAACGGTTTGTAGTCAGCATCATTATAATTTATCATTTCGTATGGTTTTCCTTATGCCATGCGTGGATCAGACTTTTATGTCTAAGTTTTTTAGCCAGCTTGCGGCAGCAGACGTGCATTTATGAACCTGGAGCTATTCTCCCAAGATAACAGCGAAGTGGGCATTCGTTTGTATTCCCACATGGGAAAGGGTCGGGGATGGTGTAGCCAGCAAAAAAATCTTACATATACCTATAGGTAGATATACCGAAGAACATTTTTATTATGTTAAAGTAAGAATTGTATATCTAGCGTTAGATAACACCATATCGTCTCAAAACCAACTAATTAATGTACCTTTGCCCTTTGAAATTCGACAATGCGACCTAAACTTCCAGACGACACTCACGAAGTAATTTTCACGTGTTCCATTGTAATTCTGGTTTTTCGTGAACGTTCCAACAATTAGCTGTAATCAAGGACTCCAATTACTTCGTTTAAATGACACGTGAATTGCTTCGTTTGCTTCGTTCGTTCCTCCCTGTTGTTGCTGGGTTTGTAATGAATTCTTCGCTTTTTAAATGGATGGATGGTGGATATAGGCGCTGTGTTTATTTACTTTAGCTTTTCTTTGCGACTTCGTCTTCAAAGAATATTAAATACGAAAAGTAATATAATAAATATTTCGCCTTTTCACCCAATTATTAGATGATTTAAACAGAGCGCAAGTAACTATTAATCCATGATGTTTATGGAGCTGTAGTGCACGGGTGGAGAAAATCATCGGTAAAAAATAAAATTTACCATTGGAAATACCTATGTCCCGCAGATTATAGATAGGTATATAATATTATTATGTACCTCCTCTCTTACAGCGAAATAGTGACAATGTAAGATTTCATTTCATATTTACTATATCATTATTAATACACACAAGAGCAAGACAAATCATTAGGCCACGCATAGAGGCATTTGTGAATACAGTTTTTAGTCTACGTCAAAAACACATGCCACAATGATTGCGATTGTTTGCGATTTTGCGTTTTTGCGATTGCAAAGTTATCAGTCAAAGAGCCACACATTATTTTAAAATACAACTATAACCTACACATTTTCAATAGATAGATTAATACTTGTACCTACCATCAACAATTATCTATAATCAGTATAACATCAAAATACTTAAGGTAACAAACAGGTGCAAATAAAAAAATAAAAAAAAACCGATTCAATAATTTTTGGTTATTCTGCATCTAATAACTAACAATTCGGAAGCTTTAGTGATATTAGGAAAGTTAATCAACAATTACTGAACAGTTAATCCTACTAATATTATAAATGGGAAGTGTGTGTGTTTGGATGTTTAAATGTTTGTTACTCAATCACGCAAAAAATACCAAACCGATTGCGATGAAACTTTGAATATAAGTAGTTGGATACCGGGATTAACACATAGACATTTTATCCCGATATTCCCGCGGGAACGGGACTTACGCGGGTGAAACCGCGGGGAGCTAGTGAAAAAATTAAACTTTAAAATATGCACCTGGTACCGTATTCTGACTGTACTTTTTTACTGAATTTGTTACATCAAAAGTAACAAATTCACAGAAAGCTTAAAGAAAAACGTATGTAGACGTACCAATTTTCCAAATACCTATAACCTGACAGTAGATCTTTATTATACCGTTCGTTACTATAATGTAATGACATATAATAATATTCCGTATCACTTATATCGCAGTTCATTTTCTATATTGTTAGCCTTATTGCCTAATTTATTTACTAGACTTTATGAGCGTGGTATTTACTCGTAAGAACACTGACCTCAACTTACCCTCTCGAGGTCTGTCCGTGTCAATGACTTCGGTTAATCTTTACGTTAATTTTATACCTTTCCTACAAGTACTAGTTATCAAGTGTGACTCGGACGCGAGCACGAAGATTTCCGTACTATTATCACAAAAATCACGTTTGTTTTAAGGCGGCGATAGATGATAATCAACGGTCCTTGTCCGATTGCATATAAATGAGCGAGATGGAATTGAGTGAAAAAATCTACAATTTCTCGCAAAATCAATAATTAACGAAGATTAAAATAATATTTTTATAAAACACGATGAAGGGGTTCTAGGTATTGTATTTTCTAATATTATGATGCCTATAAGAAAATATAGCGGTTAAGGATTTATAAGAAAAACTGATTTATTTTGTAAAACAGGGGTAACTTTGCCTGTATAATAGTGGTATTTAAAGTTATTTTTTATTGTTTTTGAAATGAAGGGGACACTTCTTGTATCATGTACAATAACATTAAACATTGTTTAAAGATCTATTTGATACCGGCTATGAAGAAAACTATTCAATCGGAAGGGATTTCACATGAGTCGCGTCCTTAAGGGAGCACATCTATAACTATACTCTATACTTATAATAAAGGAAGAGAGAACAAAAAGTCTGTACTTGGAAGTAAATTTAAAAAAAAGTTGTATAGTCTATCTAGGATAAGTAGTATGGAAACAAAATTATATAATTTTTAAAATCATGTCTGTCTGTCTGTTTCTCTTCCTTATACAATTAAAAACTACTAATCCGATTGAAATCTGGTTTTCAATATTGGATAGTTCTATTTTCGCGGAAGGTTGTGGTATGCTTTGCATCGGAATCCAATTAGTAGAACCCGAGTAATGTACGAAAAAGGTGCAACCGCTCGAGAACCGCTCGGCCGCCCGCGCCCGCGACAACTGACAACGCGTTTTTCACTTCCGCGGGTGAAACCGCGTGGCGCAGCTAGTCTTAAATATTTATTTTATTCTGTTTTTAATCATCATCCGAGCGATGTTCCCGGTTGCATCCCTCTCGGGAACCCGGGGTCCGCATTCCTACTCTTGCGTCTCCACTTCGCACGATCTTCGGCATCTCGTGTAGTGAGACCATTGGCACGCATATCATACCTTTACGACGTCAAGCCAATACTAAATTATTTTTAGTGTTTGTTGTTAAAGCGGATACAGAAATACGTCATTTGTAAAAAAAAACAACGAAATTCACGGTTTATTCAATTCAATTCAATTTATTATTATTCAGATAAAAATACAATCCATTTATGTTATTTATATCTTAAGCTATGTTAGTTAATTAGATTATCGTCCATTAATTAGATTTATATTTATTATTAAACATATTATGTCTACTTGCATTAGATTTCATGTACCTATGAGATACAGACTGGTGACAGACAGACGGACGGACAGTCAGTGGAATCTCAGTAATAAGATCCCGTTTTTACTATTTGGGTGCGGAACCCTAAAAAGCATTAAACCCGATTGAAAATTCACTGTTTTCAAGTCTAATATTTGGTTACCGAATTGCCCAAATGGTTCTTTTATTTATTTATTTTGGGACAAAAAACAGTTACACTTTAGACTTAAATCTAAGTATGAATATAGTAAGACTTAAATAACAGTGAAACCAACAACATTATCCACATGTTACTTTACTGATATTAAGGGCCGACCCCTCAAATTCGTAGACAGAGACATCTGACAAATAAATGACAAATAATATGTAACACCACCACAAATGGTTACGAATCATAACAACTATTTTCAACCTAATTAATATTAAGTAGGTACGGTAAGGTAGGTGAACAGGAGATCTGGGAGATCTCGAAAAATGTTTAGTACAATAAAAGCAACACGATTTCAACCGAAAATTGAGTTTAATTTCATATCAGAAAACCGAAGAAAAATCTAAAAAGGTAATTCCGATAACATTTTATTAATGTTCGTAAAAACATTCTAGGTATCTTTGGGTTGCCGCCCACTGCCATTACTAAGCAGCAAATTACTTACCCACCCAACTCAGCTTTAAAAGTATTTAATTTTCACTTCGATTTAGTTCCTCATAATTATTTATTTTCGAGTATTTTCGTAATAAATGTACAATCACGCAGCAAAAGTTGTTATCTACAATTCCACTTTGCCAAAGAAGTTATATTACAAGCATAGTCATATTGAAGCAAGCTGTCCCTTTCTAATAGTGTTATTTTAGAAAGGGACAGCATTCTTAATGTAGTGGTACACTTTTTAGTTCTACGTGATCATTCTTGTTCTAGTCATATAACTTCTTAGCATTTTGCAAATTGTCAATTTTGAAATTCTGCTTAAACTCCATAATACTTAAAGACCATTAAATCGTAAAGTACCTAAGATCGGATTAGTTAGAACATGCCTTGTCCCGTTTCCGTGTGAAGGACTTTCAAAGTTGACCGACAGAAACATAAAGTGGTAAATCTAATCCAATCTTATTCAACGTTTATCAATAAAGTTAAGAGTTTAGTTTTAAATTCTGCAACTATCTTTAAAAGCAAGACTTTAAGACGGCAGTTATCACATTGAATGATTATGGCTTGACCCAATGAGACTAAAATTTTGTTATTTCGTAATGGTTTAGAGATGGATTGCTGTATCGCTCCGAAACAATATTCAGATAGAAATGTACGGGCTTTCGACGCTTTTTATCACCCGATCCTGCGTCCTGGTTTCACCCGCGGAAGTCCCGATCTCGTGGAAATTTCTAACAATTGTTAGTAGATACCACATGACGTAGATCATACTTACCAAATTTCATTTTAGGACCAGCGGTTTGGGCTCTGCGTTGATCTATACATACAGTCATCATCATCCCTTATCCGTCCACTTCTGAACATAGGCCTCCCCCATACGACGCCAAAAACAGCGGTCGCGAGCTACCTCCATCCAACGACTCCCCGCGACCGCGTGATATAGTTTAGTCAATCAATCAGTCAAGAATTTGAATTTTAAATGTAGAACTTAATAAATCGGCCCAGCCGTTTAGGCCCTACGACGGCACAAAAATAGGTCACATACATACATACATACATACATACACTCACGGCAAAAACATAACACTTCCTTTGGCAGTCGTGTAAAAAGTAGGCTTTCTTTCAATACAATTCTAATACGTAATAGCAATTTTACAATTGTAAAATGAATAATCGATTTTGTTGTCTACTGTACTGTATTCGAAGGTACTCAATTTGTAGGTATTTCAATTTGTGAGATTTAATATTGGCAAAACGTCGCGTCAAAAGACCTTGTTATTAAATGGGATAACTTTGTGGTTATTTGATACGGTACTTAAGCTTTTTGCGATTTAACCCTTATTGTGACGTTTGTTTATGTCTGTCAACTTTGAAACATCATGTCACAGTATAAGGTTGACTTGAGCTGCTATACTTAGCTAGGGCTAACTAAATGACTAATGAGCTAACTCTTGTGATTGATTGTGCACTGACATTTGGATAAATGCAAGACCAATTACAACAGTTAGTGCGCTGCTGAGGAGCTCGGAAAAATAATATTTTGAGAAAAAATATAGTTTGCAATAAAATGTCATGGATTCACAATTTAAGTCATCCATAAAACTGACTCTCTTGATTTAAACTAGCCATACTGTTTCAAATGCAAGGGGTTGTTGTTTGCGCTATTTCGTCTAAAAAACAAATAATACAAACGCTGACAGACAAATGTCTGTTTTATAATGTTACCCATAAACTTTATGGGAGACTGCGAATGCATAATGGCTTCCAGCGGTTCTTTATACTGTTCTAAAATAACTTTTTATAATTGGAACGAAAATACATTAGAATTGACCAGTACCTACCTATAGCACCAGATGGTAAGTGATATGGTTTTAGATGTAGCCTTAGTTACCTAGAATTCAGTTAAAAATAACTTTTTGTAATTAGAAGAGAATTTAATGAGAGTTTATGTAGTCTGAAACGTAACACGTCCGATGACCTAGAACTTAGTTAAATAAGTTTTTATAATTATAATTAAAAATAAATAAGCGAATGACCACACCTACGTACCTATCCTATGTCACAAGATAGTGATGTGGTCTTGAATGTAGCACGCCTAGCCACCAAGAAGTTAATTAAAGTGCTTATCGGTGAGATTCTCGATGGTTTAAAGGATTTTTACTGAAAGCAGTTAAATATTTCGTAATTTGTTATTATTGCTCAACGCATATTTTATTAGAAATATTTTAAAGGAAAAATTCACTTGATTTGACGAACTCGCGTCCCTGGATCCAGATCCTCAAATCTCGCCGCAAGTGAATTTATGAAGTTGAATTTTTCCTTTAAAATATTTCTAGGAAAACTTATACGTTCATTAAGCTAAGGGTAAGGTATCACTTTCTCGTGAAGTAGTCTCATTACTTTAAGGTTTTTATACTAGTTTTAAGTTACACCTAAGTTAAGTGTCGATAAAAATCTACAGAATTTCACAGTGCCCATTTTAAAGAGTCGTAAAACTATTTTTTTACACACGATAGATGAGCGTTTGCCCACTATCTCACTGCACTGGCCTTAGTATCGAAACACGGCTTGCAGTTCGCTTAGCTCTACGACTTAAGGATGATTTATATTAGACCGTCACGAGCACGAGCTTCGTTGTCCATTGCTCGGCGAGCAGTCTATCGGTCTGTTGCAACCGAGTGGCGGCCGAGCAATGGACAACGAACCTCGGACCCGGCTAGTGCTCGTGACGGGCTAATATAAGTAAATCATTCCTTAAGCCGCCGCGCCGTCGGTAGGTTGTAACTAGGTACGAACGAAGCCTCCAACCAAGAGACCCCTTTTGTTCACCTTTAACGATAGGCAAAGGATAAAGTAGCTAAACTTTATTCCCGGGCTACAAGGCTTAATTTTCATAAAAGAGTCATCATCATCCGAGCAATGTTCCCGGTTGCATCCCTTTCGGGAGCCCGGGGTCCACTGATTAACGTAGCAAACTTCTCTGATAGCATTTTCGACTTTCGATTTGGGTAAAATTCGACGTTTATGGGGGCGACTGCCGTCTGACCTCCCAACTCCGAAAGGAAAATCTGCGCCAGAGCCTCGTCCGTTCTTCAGCAGGTGCCTCGAGCTAGCAGATGAGGTTGGCTTGGGCCCAAAGATCTTAGTGGACCCATACACACCCAAATTTCAAATTTCATTAACGCGTAAAAGTTAACAATACTTAGAAACCGAACACGACCACAGTTTTGGTTCCAAGAATATTTAATTAACTCAACAACAACAACAAAATCTATACTTATAATAAAGGAAGAGAGGACAAAAAATCTGTACTTGGAAGTAAATTTATTTAAAAATTGTCTAGGGGACTTGAGAAAAGTAGTAGAACAGAATTATATTTTTTTTTTTAATTCTAGTCTATTTCTGTTTGTTCCTTATACAGCTCAAAACTACTAATCCTATTGAAATCTGGTTTTCAATATTTTCGAGGAACGTCGTTTACATCGAAATCCAATTAGTAGAACCCGAGTAATGAACAAAAAAGTCGGCTATGCACTATTTCTACGCAGACGAAGTCGCGGGTAACAGCTAGTTATTAATAAAATAGAAATTTTAATAACGGTAGCGTCCAATTAGGTAGCAGTTCTAGGAAACCTTCGTGTCTAATATTAATAAAAATTAAAAGGTTCGTAGGTAGGTAGGTAGGTTAGATAGAGGTACCCGGATTAGCATTTGTTATTATCCCTAGAAGCCTTAATCTAGACTTTTTCTCAAGGTAAGGATTACGTGGCATTTTAATAAGTTTTTTTCTTCCATTGAAAATGATTGATCGAGGAAGTTTCTATCTTGTGAATAAATTATAACAAAAATAAGGTTTGAACGCGATAAATTTTCACAAATAGGAACTTACCTGTCGGCATTGCTGAAACGAGTTGAGTATTGACTAATTGATGAGTCTTGACGTACATCGCATTAGATGAACCGGGCTAGAACTAATTTAATTGATTAAAACATTTCGGACACTTTCAAAGAAATGACACGTATTTGTCCCATTTTCTTGTGAATCACTTATCAACTGCAGATTTAGGGATGATTCTCATTAAAACGGGCCGTGGACGGGCTATTTTTTATGAACAAAGCACGAACGAGGCACGTCGGGGCGTTCTCGGGCCGTGCTTTCTTCATACAAATAACCCGTCCCTGCCCCGGCCTTTCCTAATAAGAAATATGCCTTAGTGTCTATATTACTCTAGCGGTTTGCAAGCATGTCACGGGTGGGACACGTCGACGTGTTTTCTATTGTGGTGAACTTGAGGCGGTCGCCCACAACACCTACTAGATGGCGTTACTAGTATGAAATCCTGAATCGCGATATCAACTTTTTTCTGAGATAAGCTGGCTATCCTTGGTTTATTTTGTCCTTGCCCTACATCTCCCAAACCGCCAGTGTGACACCACACCTACTGCAAATAGTTTTGGCTATGATTTACGGCCGGCCGCTTGCCTGGAGCCGACCTTCCCTAAGACCGAGTAACTTAGCCGCCACCGCGCGGGGAAAACTCCAGGTTCGTTAGGCTCCCCCAGATCCTTTAGTTGCATGATGAAAATGCACCTAGTACCTACTAATTATCAAACATAAATGTTAGTGCTTGCCTTGCATATTGCAATGTTTAAATTAGCCTCTAATGGTTTACTTTTAGTACCAAGTTCTACTTTACTGTGATGTCACAGATACACTTACAATATCAATACACTTTTGTTTTGCAAAATATTCGCAGTATTAATAAAAATTTTAATAACTTAACTGTATTTTTATCCATGCTAAATTTTTTACCAGATTTCATACTGCTAACGGAATGTAGACTGAATGAGTTATTTCAAGAAATTGTACTAGATAACTATAAATTCTATAAATCACAAAAATATCTCAACCAAAATGATGGTATCGTAATCTACGTCAGGAGTGATACTCAGGCAACAATAACAGAGCTTGATTTATGTGACGCTAATTGTATGAAAATAACATTAGGCTCTTATTCTACCTTGTTATGTATTTATAGATCTCCTTCCAAATATAATATCACTAACTTTTTAGATTCCCTGGAAAATAATATTCGAGAAATAGATACTGAGACTTTAATTATCGCTGGGGATCTGAATATCAATATTTGTGATAGTGATGATAGCCGCTCAGACTCAAGAGCAGGCTTGTACTTAGATCTAACGTCCCACTATGGCCTTCTACCTGCATACCAGATCCCTACACATGATGCTGCTTGTATTGATCATGTCTTAATGAAGGGTATACGGGCCGCTCGTGTGGTGGTTTGCTGTGCCAATGTGACTGATCATGACTCGGTGATTGTAGGTATGGATAGAAATCGAAAGATGAGCTCAAAAAGTAGAACTAAAACAAAATCGGACATTGATTATCAGGGTATTTCGACAATACTCTCTAAACTAGACTGGGAAACATTATACAGTACACCTAGTGTCGATGATGCTTTTGAAATATTTTCATCAACATTATCTGATATTGTTCGTTCTTTTACGAAAATCAGAAAAATCCCTAACTCTAAATGTATTCGTAGACCATGGATCACTAGGGGTCTATTGAACAGCATACGGCGCAGAAACATCTTACATGAGAAAGTCAAACGTAATCCTAATGACATTAATCTTCGTGAAGAATACAGATCTTACAGGAACACTTGTAATAATATCTTACAAAATCTTAAGAAAATGCATGACCAAACTTCTCTTTTAAATTGTAAGAATGATATCAAGGAAACGTGGAAAGTCGTTAAGAACATATGTCACATTGGTTCCACACGGACTGACAACACAATCCTACTTAAAACGTCATCTACTCCCTCTCAGGCTTTGTCTGAAGCAAACACTTTCTTCTCAAAGGTGGGCTCTAATCTAGCTAACGAAATATTGAGCAACACTAATACTAGTAAGAACATGTTTGCAGACACAGCCGTAGTCACCAATACTCCACCAAACCATTCCTTTTTCCTACATCCCACAGACCCAGTTGAGGTACGTAAATTAATTTTAAAACTAAAAACGAGTTCAGCTACTGGACACGACGGCATAAGTAACACCATGCTAAAAAAATTTGCTGATGAACTTGCCAAACCTATTGCGTTTCTGTGTAATCTCAGCATTTCAAAAGGAATAGTACCATCTGGTTTGAAACTGGCAAATGTGGTCCCGATACACAAGGGAGGCGACCCCCTTCAACTCACTAACTATAGACCAATTTCCCTATTGACTTCTATATCCAAGATCCTGGAAAAGGTCGTCAATTGTAGATTGCTCAACTTCTTAGAAGGCTTTGGCCTTCTGGCTGAACAGCAATACGGCTTTCGGAGAGGGAGGTCAACGGAGGACGCAGTGGTTGGCATGATCGATTTTATTTCGCAGCAACTAAGTGTCAAACAGAAATGCATTGGCGTTTTCCTTGACCTCGCCAAAGCATTTGATACCGTATCTAGACCGCTGTTGCTGAACAAACTTGAAGGCCTTGGAGTTCGAGGTATTGCTCTTAAATGGTTTTCGTCATACTTGTGTGATCGACAGCAGAGGGTTTGTGTGGGGGATCGAGTGAGTGAATATTCAGAAGTGAGCTTTGGTGTTCCGCAGGGCAGCGTTTTGGGTCCAACGCTGTTTCTTGTATATATTAATGACATTTGCAAACTTAGTCTCCCTCAAACTCAGGTTCTGGCTTTTGCTGATGACACTGCTTTATTATTTCACGCTGACACTTGGGAGGCAGTTACTAAAACGGCTCAAACAGGGCTCCGATCAGTGTCAAATTGGCTTAAATCTAACCTCCTTACCCTAAACACATCTAAAACCAAATATCTCGCTTTTGCTATCAGTAGCAGAACCGCACCCAGTATAAGCCCTCTAATTAAAATTCACAATTGTCATGTCACTGCTGAGGACAACTGTGGTTGTCCCAGTCTTGAGCAGGTACAAACAGTGAAATACCTAGGGGTTATCATTGATGATAGACTATCATGGAGAGCTCACATAAATGCTCTGAACACGCGTGTCAGGAAACTAAAATATATTTTCAAACGCCTGAGCAACGTGGCCTCGGAGGATCTTATTCATCAAGTGTATTCCTCTTTGTGCAACTCTATTTTAAGTTATTGCGTAGTCACTTGGGGAGCAGCATGTGAATGCCATCTTCTGCCTTTAGAACGTGCACAACGGTCTATACTCAAAATTGCTTTTAAGAAACCCTATAGGTATCCTACTGACCTACTTTATCAAGAACTGTTAATTTTGAGGGTGCGGCAAAGTTATGTCTCGGCAATGCTCTTGAGATTTCATAAGTTTTCCTTGATGCTAAAAAAATCTCAGGACAGATCTGAACGCATGTCGAAATGGTTTACTCCCACATTAAATACTAGCTTCGCCCAAAGATGCCCGAAATTTATGGGTCCCCTGCTGTATAGCAAGGCTAAGGCGGTTTGCCAGAATATTGAATTACTTCTAAGGAACCCACTTAAGAAAATAATTAAAAATTGGTTAATTGAGCTATCTAAAAGGGAAACGGAATTGTTAATTCATGTTGCTGTTTGAACTTCAAAATACTACACTCAAAATTTTTTTTTTTTTTTTTTTTTACTCAACTACAACAGCTGGTTGCCTTTTGTAGTTTTATAATGAATTGACAATTTTTCTTTTTGATGTATTGTAAAACATACAATTGGTAATGTTTAATATTCTCTTGAACAGATTTAATTGACTTACATGATCAGTCACATTAACTAATGTTATTTTTCAGCAACCTATAATTAATTAATCAAATCAATAATTACGGGTGCGGTGCGCGGTGTACCGCTGGCCTTAAAAACTGCCTTGTTAACGCTATGCGCCCACACAGATGCACTTCTTTTCTCCCAAGTGCAATACCACTCACACCTGCACAGAGGCTCTGTGTGGACGCACGCGCAGTTGTCGTGTACGTGTGTACATTACCGAATGCACTTGTTTCGCTGTGTGGGTGTTCGATCATCTTTCTTGTGACATATGTGGGTACCTATGTCTACACATTAATCAGCTGTTTGTTGGATATTATGTCTAGTTAGATGGTTTTTATTTCCTTTTATAAATGTAGACTCCTGGAATGAATTAAATCAGATATGTAGGTATATAAATCAGATCGATTTACCAGAGAGGTTATCGGGTCGGTTTCACCGGATCGGATAACATGATGAATATGACGAATTAAATTAGATAGGTAGTTATCTCTGTTTGTGGACTGAATCTACTTTCTACTGATTGTAATCTTAATGTTTTTGTATTAATTTATCTTAATCTTCTTCACATGTTAACTTGTTTCTTGGTATAATACGAGTATATATATACACAAAAGGAAGAGACTAGTCGCCCGCAACACAGGGTATCCTAGTGTGGGGACTATAGTGCTCGTTTTAAAAACAAAACATAATTTTTCGCTTTCTTAGTTACTGATATGCATGTTAGAATAAGTTTTGTTTGTACCTACTTTCAATGAATAAACGTATTTGTATTTATTTGTATTTGTATTAGATGACAAATGTAGGTCGAAATTCGCGTGACCTGTGCAGGAAAGGCTTGAAGTCCATGCTAATTTATGTTTCGCTTTTAATTAGGTATTCGCGACTGAATTATGTTTGTGTGTTTTTTAGGGTTCAGTACTCAAAGGTTAAAAACGGGATCTTTTCAGTAACACTCCATTGTCTGTTTGTTACCAGGCTGTATCTCAAGGTTTTCACACAGTTGAAAATTTCACAGTGCAAATATTTATGCTAAAAATAAATATTTGTATCTAGTCTGGGTGCCTATCTATGTATGATATGTATACTTATATATACAAAAAAATATATTATATGTTGTATATCCGTTGTCTAGTACCCATAGTACAAGCCTAGAGCTTAGTTTTGGGCTAGATTGCGCTGTGTGTAATGTCGTGCAATATGTATTTATTATTTATTTATTTATTATATCTCTTGCCTGTATAACAACAGATACCTAGTAGGTATATCAGTTGTCTAGTATGTATATTACAAGCCGGGTGGTTAGTTTAGGGCTATATCACTGTGTGTTATCGAGCATTATTTATTTAGATATAAAATAGAAAAAAAAATACATATTTAAGTAAGGCTTCCAAACCATAAACGTGTTTTTGTTGTGATAATGGAACGGAACACTTTGTGCGCGAGTCCGCTCGCACTTGGCCTTTTTTTCTAATTGTGTACTGTTTGTACCCGCACCTTAGATGAGGAAGCACAATTTGGCTTATTAGATAGAATGGGTAGGTACCTACTACGTGTTTTGGGTGTGGATTCAATTAAAACTGTTTAGCGTTTCACCGCGATGTTGAGGTTATGTCGAACACATGTTGAAAAATGAGGTTAAAATAATAGAATATACCAACTGACAACGAGAAATTTGAATAATTGTATGAAAAATACCAGTGTCCCGCGGTTTCATCCGCGTATGAAATTATTTATATTAGACCGTCACGAGCGCGAGCAGTTACGAGCTTTTTTACACGACTGCCAAAGGAAGTGTTATGTTTTTGCCGTGAGTGTATGTATGTATGTATGTATGTATGCATGTATGTATGTGACCTATTTTTGTGCCGTCGTAGGGCCTAAACGGCTGGGCCGATTTAGATAAACGATACGTCGTTAGATTCGTCATGACCGTGAGAGTGACATAGGGTACATTAAAATAATAAATAAATAAAAATAATGATGTAAAACGCTATTAACCAAGATTTGTAAAGACCATAAAAAACAAAGAAAACGCGTAACATTGTTCACTCAAAAGATATGTTTTATTCTTTCGTAAATTTACATTTGAAAAGTATTGCTTGTAAAGTTTTACAATTAAGTTTTAAAATAATTAATTATAAAATTATCGGAAGTCGTTTAAGTAGGTTGTCTTCATTAATATGTCACTTGCCTTCTGCTCGGTTGTCTTGTCTTTAATGACGTTAATATATTCTTTTTACTTACTTCAATTTATGGCTTAGCACTACCTCTGGATTTCAATATTCGCATGCGAAAACAATCCGCGTGTGAATAATGTATTCTAATAGTAATTCTAATGGTTAACTTCGAAAGTTATGTTGCTACTACATGACATTATGATTACGCAGGTCATTTTCGCAAGAACAACGGAACGTTAATTAAAAACTTTTCGATTTGGCTCGTATAAATATCTCATCTATGGATTTGACTTTGACGCCGAGTTTGAAGGAATTGGCAGAGATGACATGACATAAAATACTTAAGCAAAGAGAATATAATCACTACGTTTTATACTAAAGTATCTTCTTACTTAAATAACCATTTTTCAAAGAAAACCTTTTTTCATATGAAAACAATACCTACGTAATAATCTAAAATTAGAAATCTAAAAGAAGTTGTCAGCAACAACAACCCGAGGCATTGCGCCCAAGATGCTGGCGGCGTTCCCGCGCTGTATAGGAAACCGCCAGTTCTTGTACTTATCACCCTGAGTAAGCAAAAACAAGCAATGCACGTCCTCGCTACTGGAGTATATACATCTAGAATTAATAAATTTCTTCTGGTGTAATTAAATCTGATCTCCAAAAAAAAACTAAAAAGCGATAAATAAAAAAATATTAAAAAAAATAAAAAACCCGACTGCTGTTTTAACAGAAAAATGAAAAACAAGATGCTTCTAGTAGCTTTAGGAATGGTGGATGCAGTCGGGTGGGACTCCAAATAAAAGGTGAATAAGTTTAATAACACCAAGTACTTAGTGTTATATAATTAGGTATACTATCTTTATGTTATTTGGAGTCCCACCCGACTGCATCCACCATTCCTAAAGCTACTAGAAGCATCTTGTTTTTCATTTTTCTGTTAAAACAGCAGTCGGGTTTTTTATTTTTTTTATTGTATGAGGAAAGCACCGACGCGGCTCGTCCGTCGTTTTTTCTTCATACAAAATACATACATACACTCACGGCAAAAACATACCACTTCCTTGGGTAGTCGTGTAAAAAGCAACGGCTCGCGCTTGCGACGGTCTAGTATAAATTTTACTTCTTATCTTATCTTATTTCTTATCTTACTCATATTATAAACGCGAAAGTTTGTATGTGTGTATGTATGTGAGGTTGTTACTCTTTCACGCAAAAACTACTGAACCGATTGCGATGAAACTTGGAATATAGCTGAGGACCTGGATTAACTCATTGGCTACTTTTTATCCCGATATTCCCGCGGGAACGGGACTTAGCGGGTGAAACCGCGGGGCGCAGCTAGTCATCTCTAAGTCTCGATCCCGTAAAAACATCGGGTGGTATTTAATACAACGGAAGACGCTGCTGCCCATCTTCGGTGTTTGTAGCTCAGACGGGTCCTACGTCTCCTACGGGAAGAGATGGGGGTAAAACAAGTAGCCGGTGCCCGCGGCCACCTTACGGCCTAAATTACCTTCCTCGTAATACACATCGTAATACAGATGATCGTAATGATGATCATCTCTGAAATACCAAGTCTAGACACAAAAACCTTACCGTGTTATCCATGCACAAACAAGCAGGTGTCAGGTGTTCATGTTAATGGAAGCGACATAATATGAAAATAATAGCGAGAGCCTCAACTGAAAAGGGAACGGGCATAAAACTACTCTCATTCTAGGTTAATCTCCTCGTAATCCACAACGAAGTTATGAATTCAAAATGGTGTCTGCTCTGTGTTTCGATCAACTTGTATGCTTATTTTTGTTTCATTCGTTACTTCAATAGACGCATCTGGGGTGATCACTACCTACCTATGAAATCGGTATTGAGCAATGAGATATTGGGCCCTACCATGAACTCTTATAAGTCGTCGCGAAGTCGTCGCGTTCAGCTAAAAAAAAACTAAAAACTCATAAAATACTGTAAAAAAAAAGAAAAACAAACTACAAAAAAAAAGTTGTCTGTGGTTTTTAAAGGTAATTGGGGTTTTTTTTATTTAAAAGTTACTTTATTTTTTTGAAGGACAAAAGGACGACATAACAACGACAAACAATCACGGTAGCGCGGATTATGTACGAGTGCTAGAGATGATTCTCAAACGTATTCCATGTTCTTTCTACACGAAATGAATTTAAAAAAACCGCTGCAGAACTGCTGAAGTGTACTTGTTACACGTAATAAACCAATTAGTCGAACAGCCAATTGATCGAAGTAAAGGTAAAAGACTATCGAAATAAAAACAAGACGAACAAAACATTTTTTCAGATTATATACACTTTATTTATTTTTTAAATTATGAGGCTTACTCATGGCGTAAATAATTATTTTTTTTTTATTTTCATCTCCCTCGTGGTTCTACTTTACTTAGGGCAAATTAGTAGAACGGGGAGGTTTCACATGCCTCAAGTAGGTTAAATAGAAGGACACCATGTATTAACTAGTAACAACTCTGATTTACTCTGTTTATTGGTGAATAAATGATTGATTGATCGACGGTTTCTCATAGAACGGGACTGATCTCTATTAGAGACTAAAAAGAGAAAGGCCGCATGATGGTGAAGCTTTTTTATCTCGGCCCCAGCGGCCGAGTTTCATACGTTTCAAAGTTAAACTGTTCGGAAATTTACTCATACACCTTTGAAAAAGTTGACTCAAAATTCGAACATCGTTGTACTAATTTTTTTCTATGGTTTTCGCGATTTTGCATAATAAAGCACTTTATTTATCCGGTTTAATCGCGCTTTTATTCATGGTTTTAAAACGAACCGAGCTTTCGCCAACTTTACGGTTGGCTTTTTCAGTCAACCTTGAAAAAGCCAACTGTTGTTGTTGTTGAAGTTGGCGAAAGCTCGGTTCGTTTTAAAACCATGAATAAAAGCGCGATTAAACCGGATAAATAAAATGTTTTATTATCGTTGTACTAATAAAACACAATATTTATTAATAACGGCATTATTACTACAGTACGGAACGTTATTATCGTTTTGCTATTACCTACCACCTTCTAGGTAATCTAAGTGGTTTCTTTACATTTCGTGTAAATTCAGGCAACCCACTTTTCTAATGGTTTGATTGTGGAAACGGTTTTCACTTGTAAATTGTTCCTGATTGTGATTGATCACCGTACTGATCTAGTTTATTCTTGGCGCCCTGTTAATACTAACTGAGCCATCGATCGCTTTGTTAAAACTACTTAGGTAGGAGGATAAATGCTTCGTATGGTGTCAGAATTCTTTAAAAATAAAATTGCCACCACCGAAGTTAAGGTATCTTTGAGGTGGCTATTTTATTTTAAAAGAATACATTTGACTTTTCTTGAATACATTTTTTAAACTTACACGATTTCCGTTCAGTATTTATTAAATTTAAAATAATTTTGTTGAACTAACGCGATCTAGACCCGAACATCTAATATTATTTTCTTGAAATCTGTTAAAAAGGGGATGAAGTCTCTTTTAGGAGACCTTTCTCAATTCTTTAGGGATGAAGTTTTTCATGTCCTTGAGAATTTCCGCCGTCGCCGTTCGAGTATCATTCACTATACATATATGTATTGTTTTAGTACCTTAATGTACTTTCAAGTGTTTCTTTAAATACGGATCTTACGATCTTCGGCTTTCAAGTTAAAGACTTATGTTTCATTTTATTCGTTTTACTACCCTGCGGTTTCACCCGCGTATATCCAGATCCCGCAGACATATCGGGATCAAAGTAAGCTATGTCCTCCTCTATGTCTCCAGCGGTATAAATGTGAATAGACAGAGTTACTTTCGCATGTATAATCCTACTTAATAATATAAATGTGAAAGTATGTGTGTTTAGATGTTTGTTTCTCAATCACGCAAAAACTACTGAATCGAAACTTGGAATACTGTAGGTAGCTGGTATCCAGCTACCTATATTCTAAATTTCATCGCAATCGGTTCAGTAGTTTTTGCTTGAAAGAGTAACAAAGTCACATACATACATACAAACTTTCGCGTTTATAATATTAGTCAGATAGTAAGGATAAGGATGTTATAATTTTAATGATTAGTAAAGCTATTCCAGATTTTTTTCATAGATATCTACTTATTTTGACGACTTTACCTTAGACTTAGGCTAACAATGATCACAGAAAACAGACACGTCACAAATTCAATCGGAATGCATTGAAGCGTTATCGACTGGCGAAATTCAAGTGTCAAAGTGTCAGAAATCAAGTTTTTATCTCTCACAATCTCGGTTTGTGTCGCAGAAAAATAGAGATAACTTTTACTTATATTTTACTCTGAATAATTCATTTTTTTGGCATTAGGTGCCTTTGTGGTCGTGACAGCTTTCAATTTTTGTTCGTTGGATAAAAAGTGATGGATAATTATTTTGTATTTCTGTCTCATTACAAAAACTTTTTTGACTAGGTTTATTTATTTTTATTTAATTTAATTTATTATAGCACACAAAATTTACTACAATCAAAATCAATACTTAGCTCTAGGTAGTTAAATAAATATAAGCTTTGATCTAGATTGCAATCCCACAAAATTTATAAGTTATTTTTTTCTTTTTACCCAAACTGTTTATCTAGGTCTTCTTTAATTATAATAAATATAACCTACATTTCTTGGGTCTCTATTGATATATGATATAATTCGCAAAATCATACGGTACAATTAAGGTCCATAATTATTATTTTTAACGGACTTTGTATGTATGTCATTCATCCAAAAGAGCTTGTATATGGAAATCTAACGTTTACTACCTTACTTTTCGGAGATACGAGATACTATTTAATGACATTTAACAGATTTTATACCTTATCTCACATTAATGACGTTTGTTCTTATTAGTTAGATACATCGAACGAAGGTAGTGTTAATTTAAAATACGGAACTGTTATCTCGAATTCCATGCGTCGGATCAACTGGGACCTGACCACAAACCGCAGTGTGAATGCACGTGATCGAGGATGGCTCGGTCAATATCAGTCCAACCAGTTTTACTAGTCATTATTGTATCAGTAAGAAGAAATTCAATGAACGAACAGCGGCGGGCCTATCCTTTTATTTAAAACTATATAAACGATTTATTACCACTACCTGTAATGGAAAACTTGAGTGATATTCACAAACATCTCTAAAAAATCAAAGCCAACAATTTTATTTATAAAATATTCTCTTCCTTTGACATAAAATTTGTGCCCATTCTATGTTGTAGATTCTGCAATAAAACCATTTCACACGACTAGCAGTTAATGGAATCAAAGTTATTTAAAACAAGTCCGCAAATCTACCATTCTTACGCATAAAGAATGTCTTTACCATAATATTATGGAGATGAATTCATGTTTTATACACATTTGCGAGTACGCGACTGTTTCTTTTAACCATGAGACAATTGTTTTATGAACTCGTTTCGTTTATACATTGAACTTCATACCTTTGTGCATAATGCGATACGTTAACTATTTACAATAACAATAGCGTTGGTGGCCATATCGTGCTTAATGTAACGCGAGCCGGCGCCTGCGCAACGGTCACTAAACTTCATAGAACAATGACCACGTACAGGTCAACAATATCCCACTTCCGTTTACACGTAAACCAAACGTTTATTTGCGCTAACAGTTTTTGCGAGAACCATTTTAGCGGCTTATGTTATGATGACTAACCTTCGTTCTCTACTTGTTACAGGAAACGTCGCGAAAACGAAAAATCGTCGTCCGCCTGAAGTTTCACACCCTAAGACTGAGAGCTCACTGCCGTCTTCCAAAATATCTCCCAAATCTACCATTTTATTTTCATCCGGAATCAAAACAACTCACCTCAGAACCTCGCCTTCTTATCACTCCCCAACAAAGTCTTCGGAAAGGCGACGATCATCAGATACACATTTAAAACCAAGTTACATTCCTTTATCTAAGAAAATCGATAAAAGTCCTAATAGCTCCATCTCTCCCGTTAAGCCGGACTTAACGAAAGACGCCACTTCAAAATCTGAGTATAAATCGAAACTAGAAACGCCTAAAAGCAGATTCTCTCGCAAAAGTCCAGAAAAGGCAAAGAGTGACACCGAAAGTAATCGTATTGATAGAAAATATCGAGCTCAAAAAGAAAGTGAAAGTCTTAACGAAAAATATCATTATTCAAAGAAAAGACTGACTAGTTTAGAAAATAATTCTACAAAAGACACGAAAAGTAATAGAAATGTTTTGAATGTTGATTCACAGAATAAGAATTTGGAAATTAATAGTGACGCGGGACAGTCAAAAGATATGAAAATGTCTACGCTTCACGAAACTGTCAGGCCACACACAAGTAGTTCGAGACTTTCTCAAGAAATGGATAGCTTGACTGCGCTCACTAAACAAACCTTAGATAGGGTTAACAAATTGTCGAGTAACTTAACTAGTAATAAGTTAAATTTAGACACGCCCGAGCCGCGTTATGACAATTTATTTTCGCCGAAACCAGAACCACAGCTCAATCATTGTTATAACTACGGTCTCTTAACTGAAAGGCCTTATCCACATAGAGGAGTAACAGAAAGGCTTAGGGATATAGATACTGCGGCTCAGAGACTGATCGAGTTTGAAAAACAAAGTGCAATGTTTTCTGATCTCAATAATGATGCATCTAGTCAAAACCGCCGTCTCGATACTTCGTCGACATCTTTCTGCAGCCATACGCCTGTGTCTATATTGAAACGAAAGTCTATCCTAGAAGAAAATGCTGCTGCTAATCATTCGAACAATACGATTGCTTCACCGCCCGTCACCTTCTCGCCGAGCGTCATTGAGCCCCGGAATTGTCGTACTGATAGTCGTCAGCGTCAAGGAATTCTAAAGAAACGTCGCAGCTTAGACGAATCACAAGTTGCAAGGAGAAGATCTTGTAGTCCTGAAGTATCTTTTGCTGAAGATGGATCACCTGATTCCAGCAAACCCATTCTAAAAAACAGAAGATCATCTCTTGAAGATATTATTAGAAACAGATCTCCCGACGGACAAATTCAGGGTATATTGAAACGAAAGATGAGCAGAGAAGAAGATTTACAGAACGAAGAAACATCACACGGTTCACCTGAACCACATGGTATATTAAAACGTAAATCAAACTCTAGTTCTAGCAGTAGCACTACTTCATCTCACGTATCAATTGCTCAAGCGGTGCTGTTGGCCGCAGCCGGAGGTGCTGAGATAGTAGACGACGAGAAAGAAATGGTGCGTCCGATACTTAAGAAAAAGAGTTTCTCTGAAGAACGCCCGTGTCGTGAAATCACACCCTCTGAAACTCCTAAACCAATATTAAAGAAAAAATCAATCGAACACGACGAACACGAATTCGACCTTCCGAAGAAACCGATCTTAAAGTCGGCGAAAAAGTTATCTGGAGACGAAGGCCATGCTTCTAGTTTCGATTTGAGCGAAGACGACAGAAGCTCCCGCAGACCTTCCCTCCTTAGATCACGAACGTCTGACCATTCTGGATCGGAGTGTGAGACAGCAGTAAGACCTATTTTAAAGCAACGAGGATCGAGCTTGACGAGGGAACGCAGCCAATCGCCGCGCCCACGGCTCTCGTTTTGTGCGGACAACGATACAAACACCGTGACAAATTTCAGTAGTAGCGACGCGAGCGAACCGGTAGCGGCTGGACCGCGACGCGTTCTGAACCTAGCTGCCGCGCCCGACCCGGAAGAGAGTTATCCTAGTGCAGTGCTCCGCCGGAGAAATCTTCGACCAAAATCAAATCCACGATCAAAAAGTCTCGCGGGTGACGTCAACGAAGAACTGTTGTCCATATTAAACAATCGTAGGCAAAAAGTCGACGAAAATTGTGTGAAAGGCCGTCACGAACACGCGTCTGGATCTGGTACACATGACGCAAAAAACGACAGCCCTCCTAAAACATTTCCATCGATCGCATCCAGAATAAAATCGATGGAACAAGCGCTCTCTCCTAGAGATCAGCCATCGACCTCAAGGTCCAAGAATCGCGATAAAGAGAGATATAAAACTCAGCCTATTACCATCGAAGAAATGAGATCGATCACCTCCAGGTAAGCACAAACAATATTAATATTGCTCTATATAATTTAATGGCGTAGTTGCGCGTAGAATTGCAATAAATTTGGACGTGTGAAATTTGTATTCATTGCGTTTGCTAGAGGGCGACGGCGAGTCTGTTTCCTATGAGGTTGCACAAATACATTATTCATTCGATACGTCATAGTAAATATCTTCTTTGCGATTTATCGTTGATCTACTTTGACTTCTTGGTGGTCAATATCGTACATCATTTAAGTTGGACCTTACGGGTGGGTGCCTGGCATATTTAAAATATGTATTTTTCATTGTGTAGAGGTGATTGTTCTCTAAGCCGGCCTGTCGGTAGTTAGCCGAAATTTGGCTGCTCGCCATTATTTTGATGAGTGAGCGTGCAGCGTGGGACGACTCCAAATATTTTGTTCCGACCTAAACACTTTTCCTGTCCATGTGCATGATTTTTGAAATAAATAATTTTCTCTTTTATTGCCTTTGTTCAGTATCTTACTAATAACGGCACTGTTTTGACCGCCTGAGTTTTCCTGGTAGTTGCATGCGCAACTTCAGTTCAATCAATGAAAATCTGAACTCAGCTAATTATCTTAAACGTTTGGTAAACAGTGTTAATTTACGTATCATATCACCTATCTGACATCATCTAGCTTTGTAAACTTTAGTTTGCCTCATCGTTTCGAACCTGAACGTGTCTAATTTTTCACCAAAATCATAAATTCAATTTTTCAAAATGGAAAGTTTCTTTACGGATTGGCCTATTTTTGGCGTGTAAGTGTTTAGCTGAAACATATAGGTTATTGTGTGCTTCAGTCCGCTTTAAAGGTGATTTAGGTCATTCGTGATTGTTGTACAGTAATTTAATATGCATTAAAAATCTAGATATTACGTTCTAGGTGACCTTAAAGGGGAATAGGTCAAGTCATGATGTTTTGTCGTACTTTGAGTGTTAACACAATGTTTTTTGTTCGACCTTTAACTTGGTGAATAGTTTGCTTACTGCCGCATTCGTGTGTCCCTGTAATATACTTAATTCTATTTCTACTAAATTGTCGCTATCTTTTATTTTTAAATCCTTGACATCCTTTTAAAGGACGTGCTTAGTTCTATGTTCTTTTTCGGGTCTAAAGTTTCGGGTTTTTCGGAGCAAATCCTAGCTCATTTAATTTTTTATCAGCATAGTAAGTAGGTCTCCTTTCTGTTAGAGATAAATCATCTAATAATTGTGTCGAAAAAATACTCAACTGAGTAAATAACTTACATATCTGTTTCCTAAATTAATCGTCTGTTATTTTGTTTTTGCTCTTATTATTCCTTAAACTCATTTTAATAACAGAAGATAGATCTCTTGTCACAAATGATAAAGTATTCTCACAATATGATGATGCGGAATTGTAAACAACCGCGTTTTTGTTGCGAATTTCAACGTTTAAAGTTCAACACTCACCAGATCTTCTTAAAATCATATTCAAGTTGGTTTCACTGACGCTCTTTGGTTCTCAATTCTGGCGTTTTCAAACGAAATATATAGAACTGGCTACGCCCTGCAGTTTTACCCGCGTAAGTCCAGTTCCCGCGCGATTATAGGGATATGCCCCTATAATAAAAAGCCTATGTGTTATTCCAGGTTTCCAGCTCCCTAAATTTCAAGCTACATCGCAATCGGTTTAGTAGTTTTGGCGTGAAAAAGTAACAAAGTCACATGCATACATACAAACTTTACAAACTTTTATAATATTAGTAAGATAAGATTAATTTCGCCGTGCTGTGCCAGTGCTAGTTTAATGATATTATGAGCATAAACCTTTACCTACTTTAGGGGACTAACCACAAACACAAACTTTGGGATGTTGTGTAATTTGCTTTACTCCGAAATCACATTAATATACTTTGGCAAAATTCACTCATAAAATTATACGACGCGACGGAAACCATCCGGTTATATAAAATCAACGAGATTCATTATCGCTGTAATTCGTTGAACGAAATTAACATGTTTGTTTGATGTCTTTTAGTTAGAAACAGGGCATTACGGCCGTGTACCTGTAGACTTGGCGACGTCTTAAAACTACGCACATTTATAAATAACGCTAAATATGTGACTAATGCACTCCCATCAGAAGCCCTTGTCTTATGTTACATAATCACTGTCGTCTACTGGCCTATTTCGTATCGATATAGTCTATTTTCTGTTGTATTAATCTATCGTGATTAACATCAATTCCGACTGCATTCGGACGAGTACAGTTGGCGTTTTGATGACGGAAATAAGCGCTCCAGCCGCTTACTGGGTCAAGCACTATTTCTGGATCTGTTGTGCTCTAAAGCACGCATGGTAGGTTTTATGAGCGACCGATCTGGTTCGCGATCGGCAGCCTCTCTAATGGCATCGATACTAATATACATCTGCTGCCGTCTCGATTTGCATTTACGATCCTTGTTGAGTCATGTCTATACCGCAGTACAATTCATTTCCCTCCGATACTTCATATCTGTAACGTTAATCTAACACATTATTTACAAGAAGTGCAATACAAACGCTACATAAATCCGTTATTGACTGCATCTGGATCCGGAGAGTTATTACCCATATATTTATCGATCTTAACTCCTAATCGATAGCCAACGAGTCTGGAACAGACGTTTTATATTTAGAATATATTACCGATGGTGTCAAACCACCCTAAAACTATAGATCGACGACGCCGATCGAATCACTAACGCTATAACTCATCGAAATTTATGAAGGCGTACCTAAACATCTGCCGTCTTTATCTAACATGCGAGATCGGGGTGTATTAACGCGTTTCTTTTCTCATTTCGCAGCTTGGAGCCGGGCCAACCGAGTTTTCAAGCGTTCAGTGAAGCGGGCTGTAGTTTTCCGAGCCGAGCCGTCGAGTCCGGTGTTGCTCCAATCGCCGGGGGTGCGTTTCCTCTCCAGGGAGAACCCGAGAGAGATCCCTTCGCAGACTTTGGGAAGACGTTAGACTCGCCTCCTTTCGGTGCAAGCTCGTTCAGTTTGAAGTCTCCTGTGGCGGTCAACAACTTCTCAGACGGTGGAAGTGTCAAGGACGACAGCTACGGTGAGGCTACCTTTTTGGACTTCGAAAACATCACATCAGGTCAAAGGAAACAGTCGACTTTGGAGGAGATTGAGCAAGAAGTGAATAAGGTTCGCGTTGCGCTCGATGAGGACAGTCGGGCTTTGGATGAGGATGACAGACATCAGGCTGAGGCCGATAACTGGAGCCTAAACGTTTCTTGCGACAGTGGTGTCTACAACCGTGCTTCATCGAGGGACTCGGGGCCCCATTCCGGTCAGTATATCGAAACTCGCTAATCACTCTAGTTTATTAAACCCATTAAATTATTTTTAAAACAAAACCGACTCGAGTTAGCCGCGTTCGGAGCTTTTTATACAGTTCGCAGTCACAATTATTTAGAGTAAACATGTGAAAGCGATTGGTTTGCATCGACATCGACTCGCGGTTTGTTTATGTTGTTGAGTAAAATTAGATTTACAGAATTCTCTGTTGTACGTATTAGGTCGGTTTTGAAAATAAACAGCCATATAACCTTGTAGAATGTCTTTCAAATGAAATTGGGTCAATGTGATGAACGCTGTAAGATGCTTTGTCAGTTTTTTTCTAAAGATGTCGTAATGTTTTTTCAGGTGAGGAGTTGGGGATAATAGAGAGTCAGGAGATTGTGGAGAATCACGCTTCAAACAGTAGTAGCAACGACTGGTCATCACCTTCGTTGGAACATAATCTGATCACAATGGAGCGCGCAAGGAAGTCAACCGAGAACGAAGCTTTAAGAACTCCTGAACATAGCGATGACGAAAGTGAGAATCAGAATGGATTCGCTCTGGGTTTGGTCAAGAGTAACAGCGTTGTCGCAAGGGCCAGTATGTGGCAGGCTTTACAGCAACAAGCTAAAGGTAGATGCCAATTACATATTTTTTCTTATCGTAAATCTCAGAACACATGCTGGGAATCAGGAGCGATTTAGAGGCGAGATTGTTATTTCCCAGCATGTATGTTTTCCGCTTAATGTCTACGTACCTAAATAAATTCCCTAAGGCGTAGTAGTACTGTTACAAGAAGGAAATATGAAAATACATAGTCAATGTCTTGGCACAATGTTCTAATGAAGTATAATGGATGTCAAAACAGTCTTGGCTTACAAACTTATTGTATTAACTAGTGACTGATAAAACCACTAAATTTTACTTCTAATACTAATATGTTGTTAGTTTGTACTATGGATTGCCATGCAACTTGTTATTAAGGTATTTAGAGAGAGACTTTGATCAATTTAACGTTAAAGTCCCACTGGATGGAGACCTACGCGGGTGAAACTTCTTGACTCACCTGAAATAATACAGTATGCAATTTACACCTTTCCCGTTCCAACAAGTGTACGCTTGTGAAATATGACATTACAGGTTCGATTCCTTAAATATCTTACTTTCCATCAACACAGATTACATGATTTATGACATTAGAAGACTTAGGATATTCGCCAATCCGGAGTAGACTCCCATGGCATCTTACTGTATAACCCCCCTAATAGCGTCTGTACACTCTCGCACTCGGCATGTCCCGCGATGTCTAGATGGGAGTGTATTTCTGCTATAACTACTTATCTGCCAAGAGTTTGCAATTCATATAACATTATCAATAAACCGATTTCTTATCATTGTTTTCAGGAACACCAAAGCCCTTACTGCGTCACAGTCGTTCCAAACTCAAAGAAGTTTCATCCGTAGCAGACAGATTCAAAACACAGCCTATTTCGTTCACTTCGCCTGAAGAGAAAGAGGCAGAAGATGCATCTCTCGCTCAGTCAAAGAGCAAGGCCAATGAGTTAGACAGAGACGACGAAGGTGAGTGCATTGCCTTATATATTGTAGTTTTTAAGCGCTATTTTCATAAGGAAGAAAAGCGCTATTTTACACAGATCTTTTTACGAAATATGAATTGATTGTATTGGTCATTTTGATAGACGTTTCAATGATTGGTTTAGCAGTTTTATTTGGTAAAATATACAAATAATTTAACATCAGCTCGGTTTTGTACTATGCTCATGAGTCGTTAAAAGAACTGTACTATTCTGCCTAGAGCATCATCTTACTAGGTTTTATAGATTCGTTGATTTCTTTTGTTTTAGAGACAAAACAGTTTAGTATTTTCTGTAATGTGGTGTCATTATCACGCCAAACTAATTGTCGCAAGTAATCCGCTGCTTGCGCCAACTGTGGAGTATAGTTGGCATGATTATGCGTCTTGAAGCAATCTTATGAATTAGCATAGTAAGTTTAGAGTTTCGCAGTTTCTTCCGGCAGGATAGTGTGAATAGCGCTGTTTTAAAATAATTAGCCAATAGAAAAGTTTACAATTGTTAGGCGTGTAGAAGCATTTTGTATTTTTTTTTTACTTTTGAGACGAAACTGTTTTGGCATATTTTTTCTATGGTTAAAGTTTGAGCCTTGCCAATTTGAAGAATTTATCTATGTATTTATGTACTAGAGTCTGTTGCAAATACAAAAGAATGTAATGGCTGATTTATACGAGGTCAGCGACAGACCCCAATTTTGATCCCAGTTGTTGGGTACAAATAGAAAACATAATATTGAATAAATACTGCAGAATATTATTTATTTATTTAGATTAATTTGAAACGAATATCTATTACTTAACGACTTTTCCGTTGCTTCCAAATCTCGTAAAAAAATGTTAGCCACCAATTTTACAATGCCTTACTCGACCTGACTTATATCCTCGACGACAATGACAGTTTGAGTATCTGCGAATAAGTTTTAAATATAGAAATATTTTTTAGCAAGGAAATATATTTCCAAAAAAATCCCCATGACAGCCTGACCGCTGGCTGGTCGCCTGACCTGCGTCCTTTCGCCTGGTTAGCGAAAGGACGCAAGTTCGAATCCTGTCATGGGGATTTTTTGGAAATATATTTCCTTGCTAAAAATATTTCTATGTTTAAAATGCCTTGAGCAATAAAAAAAACAAAAAGAAATATTAAGTTTTAAATATTTTAAAGACTTGACACTGGCTATTTTCCAAATGGTCATAACCTGTTCAAGACCGAGAAGAAAATAAAAAAGAAATTTTACTGACTTCGTATAACACAGCCCTAAGAACGATTCGGCATGTAAATTGCATAAAGTACTTATCTTTTAAGTCTACGCTTCCTGTCATGATCGTCGGCTTTTCTTTTTTGCATGTCCTCGACATTGTGTATGTCCGGGCTATTGCACAACTGCACAATATTGTATGTATATACGCACATTCACCGGTGGCAGCTAAACTAGACGAAGACGATCCAGCAAAACTGTCTCTATCGGACAAGATGAAAATGTTCAACGCCAAGTTGACCCATAAGCCACCAGTAGCCGGGGTGCCAAGAGCTTGTCAAGAAAGAGTTCCGAGGACTTCGAGACTTCGAACCATGCCCGTCCTCGCAAGCCAAGTCCAAGAAGCCATGGAGCAGAACGAGAGACTTACGAAGTCTCTGACACACGAAGATGTACCAAGAAACCCTGATTTCCAACTCAAAATGGAACTGTTCAGATCAGCCAGCGCGAAGAATACGTCTCTTGAATATCTTATTCGACAGAATGCGAAGTTTAGGAGCTTAGGTTCGAGTTTTCGTTTCGTTTTTATTTTGCTTGGGTCTTGATACTAATTACTAATCGAGTAGTTTTGCAGCATGTTATGCACGATATTTTGTAACAATTGATTTTAGTCAAGTATCTATTTATAACATTTGCAGATGTTCTTCATGATTTTCTGCACGGAGTTACTGATGATTTGTTGACTGTTTACGTACAATTGGTATTTCAATAACTTGGATTTGATATCTTTAAATGTCCTATACATGAAGGCTGCCTTTCCTTTAAGGATGCGGACGAGGAATAAGTTTATAATAACCAATAGCGTTCCTTGATTTGAGATTTTATATTAGAGTCAATCGGTCATGTTGGTTCTAACAACAACTTTTTCCTCATCCTCGCTACTCATCCTTAGTGGAACGCAGCGTAAGGCTGTACAAGGCTTGATAAGTCGCGGTGAAGACGGTTTTGGGCTAGCGGCGCGAAATTCCTTGGACATAACCACAGAATAGGCGATAGTCATAAAATATTTCGTGACGCTACAGCGACGCCCTCCGGCGCGACTTATCAGTGCTCGTATAGCCTGACAATACACCGAAAAGCATTGCCAGCCTATCATTCCTTTACATTGCAACTCGCAATGTAGTGGACCGATACTCCAAGGCTTGCGGGCGGAATAACAATGTGTAGGACCTAAAACTCTTGGAAAAAATGTAGATGAGTTTATCACTCACAGCCTACCTAACAAACTATTCTAATTAACTGGGTATATACACTGGAGCGCTAGTCAATAAGTCTCTCCCTTCACCTTAAAATTGTCGTCTTACATTCTTCTGAATTTTCTTCCCGTTGTAACTGTTCCTTAGCCACTGATGTGTATTCGTATTACCACGTAATACTTATTTAAATCTCACGTAGTTAGTTAGTCATAGGTTACGGTTAATCTTAGTCATCTATGCGGTATTTTCTTACAGTCATCTTTTACTATTCCTGGACACTTATCGTGAGGTCATGAGAAAGAAAGATAAGCTTTCTTGTGGCCCTTTTGGTAAACACATTTTAAATACTGATTTTGGTACTTGGGTGTATGAGTGCGTGCGAAACTGATTGACTTTGACTGAATAAGTACAAAACTAAACTCATTTTTCGGTTTTAATCGCGTTGTTATAACCATTTTCAGCATTTTTTGACGTACCTACGACATTTTGAGGACTTTACTGTACCTTCCGATCACGGGTAAGCTGGCGTCAGGCGTTAAAAACAATGCTAAAAATATTTAAAAGCTCCGCGATGCAAACCGACAAATGAGATTAATTTTATATCAATATCGCGAAAACCGAAGAAAAATCGTAAGAAATACAAAGTATATAAGTTCATTTATATGTAAGTAAATGAAACATACTTAACTGTACCTCCGTCCCACGCACGATGTCAACTATATCCATAACTGCTTTACTTACACACTCAATCCAATCCAATCTTTATTTTAAAGAGGACAATATTCGAAAAGAAGCCACGAGGATGACCACAATATGTTTTTAGTTATAATAGCACTATACGAAGAAAATGTACAAATAATTCTAATACTATAAGGCTAAACTTATCCGCATGTATATTGGTGCTATTTTAAATTTCTGCTTTGATGTAACATAACATTAAACGGAATTTTCTCACATTTTACTATTTACATATAAAAGACACTTTCTGAAGAGTATACTGCTATCTACTATTTTCACAGATACTTCGTGTACCCACCCACATACCCCTTATAATATCCTAACTTATCGCTTACACATTTACCACCTTACTTGTAACGATGATTTGCAGATGACTAACGGTCGAATAATTAAACTCTACTCATAGCTTATAAGCCTACTTAAACGATTAAGCAGTTCTTAAACAAAAAATATCAATTCTAATTTTAAACCTGTTCAATTATGAAAGCGACCCTCAAATTTCGAGTAGGATTTCAGTATTCAGCCGGAACTTATGTAACGTTTGTTTCTGTCTGTCTACTTTGAATGTTCTTTTAACAGTAAAAGGCAAACGTTACATAACTTATGCATCTGCTAATAATCGTTTCTGTCTGTCAACTTTGAACGTTCATTTAACAGTAAAAGGCAAACGTTACATAACTTATGCATCTGCTAATCATCGTTTATAATAAATATTTGGGTAAGAAATTAAAAAAAAAAAACTTTTTAAGATAATTAACCCGGCACTAAATGTCGTGGACTGAACGGTCAAGCTTTGTAGCGATTTTTTGTTTTAAAAGTATATTTTTCCTAATATCTTTAACGCTTTGAAAATGTTACCTTCACTTATAATTCTTATAGTTACAGAATTTCTAGTACCGATTGTAATAGAACCTCCATTAAACCTGTCTAATATTACAGATTTGGATGACGACTCGCCTACGGAGCGTGCGCAGCGAATGATCACTCCCGAAGTCAGGGGCATATTGAAGTCAGGATCTACTGTGGTGCCGAAACCCAGGACTTTGGCTAAGGGAGAGAGCTCTGAGGTGAC
The DNA here is from genome assembly GCA_949358125.1 of Idaea dimidiata. NCBI lineage: Eukaryota > Metazoa > Arthropoda > Insecta > Lepidoptera > Geometridae > Idaea > Idaea dimidiata. Next base: position 4,181,433 of record OX442334.1, read on the forward strand.
TTTCAAGTTTTTTTAAGTAACTTTTATGTTTTTGAGCGCGTTCTTTCGCCGGATGGTATAAGGACATTGCGGTCTAACCTACTTTATAGGTTTTTTTGACCGTTTGGCAACGATTCCGCCAGATAGTGATAATGCGGTCTAAGATGTAGCATAATACTTACCTAATACGTAATTTGCCCCATTGCTTATACTCGTAAATGATCTTTACCGTTTGTCTTTTACCGCGTTATGAAGTTTCTAATTTGACAGACAGAAACAATCGATTCTTAACTTACTCAACTGTTAAGCATAGTTTATGTGTAGGTCTTTTTATTTAAATAATATAAAACTCGTTTACTGACATTACTTTTGATTTATATTTATCTTTTTAACCGTGGTCAAAATTAGTGTCTGTAAAAAATGAAATGTATAATTTTTTGATAAACAGGCGATTTTAAATAAACAATAATAAAACTTGTTTAGTTTTCATTGATTTATGATCTGTAAAGACTCCATCGAGTCCAACTAAAATTAAAACTGTAATCCGCGTCAAGTTCAACTATTTACGCGCTATTTATAGATTATAATTGCATCACCAGCTGTTTCAAATATACCGTTGTGTTGTTGTACACGCTCGTACTAAATCTTAAATTGGCTTTTACACAACTATAGAAATTTCAAATTAAAGTTCGATATTTAGTTTAAAAAATTGTCCTGTCACATACTATTTAATTGCACTTTTATAACAAAAGAGCTTAAAATATGAATTTTGTCAGGAAATTGTTAAACTAAATCTTTCTACCGGAATTCAAAAAAGTATACTAATAAGATTAGAGGATGTTAAGCTGTGTTCAACTTTGATTCAAACTGGAAGATTAGCGTCAAGGATAGTAATGGGGAGAAAAAAATGGAGGTGGTCTTTGCCCTGCAGTTATCAGTAGTAAAGTGCTCTGCAGTAAATCTTAAGTTCTTGATCCTTTAATCCTAAAGCTTTATCGTAGATAAACCAAAATCACAAGTTCCACAGCTAAACTTTTTGTATTTTTCCCCCAGGGTCTAAAAGACGAGGGTATAGACAGCTCATCCGACGAGGAATCAGCTTCGGCATCAAGCGTGTCCTCGTCCGAAAAGAGCTGTTCCTCATCAGAGAGTTCCGAAGAACTTCCTGATCCGAAACCGAGACGCTTCCAAAAGAAAAACAACAAACTGAAGGCGTCAAGAACCGAATCCGACATCACACGTCACCAAGACCCATTCCCAGCTTCGAAATTCAAGATCCAACTGCCTGCTGCTAACGAATTCAAAGAGCGATTGGCTCAAGCCAAAAATCCTGATGTCAAGATACCAATGCTGGCGAAACTTGGTAAAAGACCAGCTGAAGACTCTAAAGACGATGAGAGCACAAGATATAGGCGATTTGTGAAGAAATTGGAGCCCGTTCAAGCAGTGCAAACTGTCCAAGCAATTCAACAACCAGTTCAACTGGCCAAGTTGCGACGGCCGATGGAGAAGTTGCCCTCGATCGAGCAACAGCCGGTAATGAAGATACAGGCGTTAAATCAGGCGGCCAAGAATAAGTTCTTCGGTATCGAACCGGAGAAGAAAGAAAAGAGTATGGAGGAGTTGGCTGCTAGTGTGAGGAAGTATATTGCACCGGTAAGTTGTTGACCAACGCATTTAAAACTAGTGTGTGATTTGAGAACTATGAAGTGCAATGATTGTACATTATTGAAGAATTTTGGAAAGCACATAATTTTTTTTCTTAGATTAATACTTTATTTGCACAACCAACAACAAATACAATTAGTTTTTTTATTTATTTAATTAATTCAGTACACAAGAAACGTTCACAAAAAAACAGTCAAATTACAAATTAATACTAAGGTGAGTCTAACCCTGTTGAGAGTTCTCTGCCGACAAACCTCAGTGGAAAGGAAATAATATAGTGGAAGGTAATTAAGTGTACAGATAATACAGCAAAAAGAAATATTACAATTTTTATAACCCTACATAATATACTATAATTTAAAGAGAGAACAGGAAATGAAAATACAAGCAAACAGGCATTTGCATACACATACATAAATAACTTATAATATACATACATATATACACATATACATACATATATACACATATACATACATATATACACATATACATACATATATACACACAAAAATACATACCTAAATTCATAAATAAAATAACATATACCTACAGAGAGGACAGATAATGCTCCTTAACTCTTTTTTTGAAGGCATTGAGAGATGAACTCGCCCGAATGTCAGGTGGAAGATTGTTCCAGAGCCGCACTGCATGAATTGTGAAGGAGCCATTATATTTAGCCGAAGTGTGGGGAGGACATTTAAGAATAAGTTGTTGAGATGGTCTGTTAGACACACTTCGGGCAAAGAAACTGACACGCTCACGGTTTACATTAAAACTAGACAAATAAACAGAAAGCTTAAAAGTAAATCGTTGTACAAATGGGCGACCTTATCAATGAAAGCGATAAGCGCTAAATCCGAATTCCAATAAGTTATAACATTTATTTTGAAACTCCCTAGTAGGGGATATCCATTTTTCTTGCCTTAGCAAGTAGCAGTACCTTTACTTCTTCTTTTTTTCAAATGGAATATAGCCATAAAAAAGAAGAAGAACCAACTGGATAAACGTGCCTTTCGAAGCACGCAGAAGCCCAAGAGATAAGCGGATGCGAAATGAGAACAATAATTTTTTAATGGTTATTTCTTCATCTAATTTCGAATTATTCTTACCACCAGATGAGCAAATCGATGTCCAGCTACGTAATGGAGGTACCCGGTTCAGGCAGCGACGGGGAAAGCAGCGGCGGCCGGGAGGTGAGGCAGATCAACACCAGACCTAGACACAGGTTAGTTTTATTCTATATTTTATTAGATAACAGGTAGTTTTTAGATACACGATAAACAATTTACCTTTTCTCTTAAAGGAAAATCATGCGATAGTGTTATTTGCAGAAAATCGAACATTGACGACGTGAACAATGCTCTCTCTAGAATAGTATATTGGTTTAATGTAAATAATTTGGCACTAAATGGATCTAAAACAAAATGTATTCGCTTCTAACTTCCAAATGTAAAACAAGTTAAGACCTTTGTTGAAATTCTGTTGTTAAATGTTGGCTGTCTTTCTGGGTATAACTTTGGACGCTAAGCTTCAATGGGGCCCACATGTAGAGGCTTTGTCCAAAAGACTTGGTTATCCGCTAATACACAGACGTTGAGACGGCCCGTCTAGTCTATTTTAGTTACTTCCACAGCATCATGTCGTATGGTATACTGTTGTGGGGGTGTGCTACTCATGTTGACATAGAAACTATTTTTATTTTACAAAAGAGAGCTGTGCGAGCCACCTACAAAATGGGCCCCAGGGAATCACTTAGAGAAAAGTTTAAAGAGATAAACATCTTAACGGTCTACTCTCAATATATTTATGAAAACCTATTATATGTGCACAAAAATTAAACAATAAATTTCACACATACAGTGATGTCACAAGGACACAAGGATAAAGTGCTTATGGCATAAGCACTTTATTCTTGTGTCCTAAGGGCATGAACTTTATGCCCTATAGTAAGCTCCGGAAAATAAGCAGGTCTTTCTGTAGCACCAGTGTTCTTTATTATAATAAACTACCTAAAGTATAAACGTATGTGACATGTCCATTACAAGATTTACAAAAAAAAAACCTAAATTGTTTATAAAGGCGTACTATGATACGTCGTCATATCATAATGAAAAAAATCCATGGACATAATTTATTGATTGCTCCTGTTCGATTAAATATAATGGGCCCTACCATAAGTCGTCACGAAGTCGTCGCGTTGTCGATCAGCTAAACAACAAAAAAAACATCAAATAATTAAAAAAAAAAAAGAAAAACAAAAGATATTTTTTTAATTTGTCTATGGTTTTAAAAAGTAGTCGGGGTTTTTTTTTGAACGACTATAGGACGACATAGCAACGACACATGATCACAAAAAAACCCATGAGTTTCTTGTGGCTTCTTCTCATCGGAGGGTGCGTTCCGAAGCCACACTAAAATCAATACACCTAAGACGTAGCCAAATGATCATGTGCATTAATTGTTGTACAAGAATCTAAAGGCACACGCATAAAAATGGAATTAAACAAATAGCTTAGGGCAAGTAAATAGCGTTTGTTGTGGGGATCCCTTACAATAAACGTATTTATTTTTGTGATAATGGTACGGGACCCTTCGTGCGCGAGTCCTACTTGCACTTGGCCGGTTTTTTACCCTTTAGGAACGGAACTCTAAAAAGCGACAATAAGTACTCCTTATATTTATTTTTCCTGGGTCTTATTCGCGTATTATTATTTTTAAATTCTCTTACCTCGACGTTGTCCAGTCCCCTCGCGACCAAGATCATTGTAACATGATCGAAACGTCGAGGATTTAAAAATAACTATACCCGAAACAGACCCGGGAAAAATAATTATGAGTTCAAATCGTGTGAGTTTAAACATGTTTTTAAGTACTCCTTAGATAAGGTTTTCTTTAGAAATTAGCTTAAGTACGAGTACGACAGTTGCATCAAGCAATATTAGAGTTGAAGGAAAGTCAATTTACTCGTCTAACTGGAAATCGGGTGTATCGGTGCATTAAATCAATGGTAGATTGTTTTCTTTTATACAGTTTCACTTTCTGTTAATTTGTTTCTTTAGAAAATTTCGTTGCGTAATCATTCGTTTTGCTTATATAATTTATGTAATGGTTTGAACAAGACGTGATCGTCCATTTGTGACGGAGGAGGTAACGAGTTTGAGTCCTGTTTTTAGTAAAAATCATTTGATTTATGCACTGCAGTACTAGCATCCTCTAGCAATACTTTGTCAAAAAACCCTACTAATGTTATAAAATTAAATATTTATTATTATTTGTTTTTAGTATTTGTGTTGACGGCCTCTGTGGCGTGTCGGGCATACGTCTGACTGCAAAGCAGAAGGCTGCGGGTTCGATTCCCGTCAGTTGGAAATATTTATGCTTATACATAAATATTTGTATCTGGTCTGGGTGCCTTTCTATGTATAATATGTATGTACCTATTTACGAGAAAAAAAAGTATAACATGAAGTATATCCGTTGTCTAGTACCCATAGTACAAGCCTAGTGCTTAGTTTGGGGCTAGATTGCGCTGTGGGTAATGTTGTGCAATATTTATTTATTTATTTATAGCGGCAACAGCAATACATCATCAGTGAAAATTTCAACTGTCTAACGGTCACGGTTCTTAAGATACAGCCTGGTGGCAGACAGACGGACGGACGGACGGACAGCGAAGTCTTAGTAATAGGGTACCGTTTTTATCCTAAAAAATCGACCCTTTTATTAAGACTTTACTGTCTGTTTCTCTGACTGTCTATCGCTCGGCTGTAAAGTGAATGTTAATATGTATTTGAAATGTGCATAGGTTAGCATTATAATATGCTCCTTATATTCAACCCTGTCGTTTGAGCTTGCTTGGCGCAATGGTTAGCACTCTCTACTACATAAGGGAAGGGAATTCAATAAATTTTCTTGATTCTTGATTCTTGATTCTTGAAGGTCGATTTTTTTTTTTTTTCATACGAAGTGTAGTTTAGGTCCTGAAGTCTATAGTCCGTACTTTGACTTTTCTAAGCAAAAACTTTGACTTAAGACAATTTCGCAACTATTCAAAGACTGCTTAGTAAAGTCGAAGTTTTTCAATTTTAGAATGTAAATCTATCAAAACCTCACTTTATTCTTCTATAACAACTGTTGTGACCAAATTTCGTGCAAATAAATGACAATCATTCACCCAAACAAAGACCTAAACTTTGCTTCCCAGTTGTGACTATGAATTTCTTTTTATTTTTATTTGTATATTACAAAATGAATTTCGACTATAAATTCCAATACAAAGTTTATGCTTAGTTTTTGCTAAGCTCAGTCTGAGCAGTCAAAGTACGCATAAGTTTCAGCCCTAGAACGTCTGGATAGGCGTTAACACAAATTTCACATTCAATAAACAAATCCATTAGAACTGTACAAATTGCTATAATTTTACCTCAACGGTTATTACGTCCGTGTTAAGTCTTTCTACGAATGGCTACCGTACTTTTTACTTTTATTAACATCGGGCACGAAACGCTCTGTTATTATTATTAAGAGTTATTACCAAAAATGGTCATATCGGACACTCGAGATAGAGACAACGGAAAAAGAACTTTATCGCTGAGGTGTAAAAGGTTGAAATTCGAGTGGTAGATCATGGCATAGTTCTTTGCGAAATGGCTCGGAAGCAGTTTGAACCATGTATGGTGAATGTGTTACAATAATTGCTTACAGTATCTAACGTTTTTATAAGTGAGACAATTTCGATTTCCGTAGGTTGGTTGTATTGCAATGGTTCACTAACATTGATAGGGTGTTAGGTTGTCTACTGTCAACCTTAACAGTAAATATGACAACAGAATGAAGACAGTTGTAAACAGTCACTGCGGTAACGCTACCGCAAAATCAATGATGCTTTTTATCCTCGTTTATCGACTATGATAGACGTACCAATATTGTTAGCGCTGCTGCTTTTTTTATAAATATTGCGTAAAAAGAACATGGAATATTATTTAAACATCACCTCTAGTACGTACTAGTACATAATCTGCTCTACCGTGATCGTTTCTCATTGTTTTGTAGTCCTTTTGTAGCTCAAAAATAAAGTAAATTTATTATTATAACTAAAACATCTCAACATCTCAAAATAACAATGTTAAGGCATCTTATTATATTTTTTCGACAACGGCTCAACAGTTTTTGCATAGTATTGCCAATAAAGCCTTTGATGTGTTGGTGATTCAATTTTCTTGCAAAGCAAAGTCGCCTAAAAGTCTAAAGACTAAGTAAATATTCAACCACGTACATGCCATGGTTTTCTCCTCATTAGTTGCCTTCGTCCGAGAAAAGTGCTTATTTCATGAGTCATCTCTCGGAACCCAACAAGGCTACAATATAGTTGTATCCATTGTAACCTTGTCTTAAGTTAATGGTCGTCCGGTGTGTCTGAGTAATACCCTCTGAAACTGGGTTAATGTCGCGTATCATGGGAGTTGAAAGAAAGGTAATGAACGACTAATTTCTTACTCACTAAAACATTTACTTACTAAGACGTATTTTGTTTTGTTAGGCCGCTTATTTGATTCACTGTAGGGCAAGGGCCTTCTCTTGAAGGGGTTAAGCAGTTAGACTCCACGGAACCCTATTTCAGGTTGGCGAATGTCGGCGAAAAAAGAAATTGTAGACTTTTTTAATGTCTACAATACATTTTTTTGTAAATGTGTGCTTCGCTCTTACGGTAAAGTAAAACGGTCTACAACTATAAAATTCATAGTCCTGACTGACTCATTTTTATCGACGCACAGTCTAAACTGTTGCCTAGATACGTATAGATACATAAAATTGGAGTGTGTCATCATTGTGAGGTGTAAGAATGTATTTCTCCTGAAATACCTACGCGAAATAGGTATTTACGCGGTAGCAAACAAGACACAATCTATGAAAACTGATTTGGATGACAAGGCGTATTCAAATAAAATTATTCGCCTTGCTCATCAAATGCTACTAGCTATGGCTAGTTATCAATTTATCTCTAGTTTTGTATCTTTAATAATTCTTTATATAACAATGTATCGTACTTGCCTAGAATATACTTATTCCGTCTAGACTTAAAGACTCCACCGTTGTAACTGTAGGAGGTTATAGGACGCATCAGAAATAAAATAATATAGCAGAAAAATATCCCACATTTTTCGGTAAAAATCACCAACATTGAACAAAATTTTCTCTCTAGAAAAAATAGCAAAAATAACAAAGATTTACAGGTGATATTTTATCCTTTATGAAAGTGTTTTTCTGTCGTAGTGTCGACTTGTCGAGCCTAATATGTTTTGACATTAGGTCGAGAGTGAGTGAAAATGCGGTGATATGGGGGAGGAGGCACGATCGGTTAGAGCCGTCTCTGTCTGACTGATAAGATTGTAATTAGATCATCATGAGTTTTTACGTGTTTTCCTCTATTTTTATCTTAGTAATGTTGCGTATGAAAGTTTTGTGTTCTATTCGTTTTTAGGATATTCACCTGTATGAGTAACGATGACGTTCATAGAAATCGGAGGATATAATATTTTTACAACCCGTCGTGTACAATATTGTAAATGTAAGAGTTCACTCCATATGATATTAAAAAACGGGGTATTTTCCATGGTTTAATTGGATTTTTATCGCGATATTTCGCCTGTAATTCGCCAGTTTTTAGAGTTTCGTAGCCCTTATAGTTTTTACTAATATTAGCAGTGAAAACAAACGAGTTAGTTTAAAATCGGATATAGTTTGATTTGTTAATATAGAATAGGAATTTAGGCCAGTGAAGCTGGAATTCAGGTTATTTCATATAGGTAATTATTCATTTCTCAAATATTTTTACATTGTATCTTTCAAATTCTACTAGCTTCGCCTCGCGGTTAGACACGCGGGAATATCGGGATAAAAGGTTAAATAAGATTAAAAAATAAGATTACCTACATACCTTCAAGAAACCTAATCCACCACCATGTCGTCCTATAGTCTACGTAAAAAAAGCAATAACTCAATCCCAACTTATATCTACCTACGTCATGACTAGATAACGTAATTTCCGTCACTTTCATCATTTACAAGTTACAAGCCTTATACAAGTGGTTGCCAAATAGTTTCCAAACACCTGTCGTCGACTGCCGAACATTACGTAGTTCTACTTTAATTAACTTTGAATGTTTTTGCTGACCATTGTTGTTTTCCACGCAATTTTTGTGGTAAATGGACGATTTGCAACGGTACTGTAATTTGCGATGAAATGAATTACTAATTTAATTTTTAAGAACCTAGATAGGTTCAAAATAAAAATATGTCACAAGAAATTGCGGTGTTGAGTTAAATAGTAAGCCAACACTCAAGCCCATTTTCCAAGTTTCATTGATATCGGTTTAATAGTTTTTGTGTAAAGGAAATACATACTTTCTCACAATCTGTTATTAGCTATTTAACTTAGTTTTGGCAAACTTTGAACTTTTTGGTTTATTTAAAAATATATAGTAATAAAATTATTTAAATAATTACCATATTTACTTCAAGAGGTAGCTGAAAATGTTTTGTTTATTTAGACAAGGAAAGAAAATTCCTAATAAAAGCGTAGTTAGTTCCCTTTTAATTCTCAATGCTCATTGCAATACTTTTATACGTACCTTCGCTAACCGGAAAAGACAATCAATACTAAACTTAAGTGCTTATCACTTACAGTTGCTTTTACCAATTAAATAGCTCCAGATAACCTTACAATGCTCCACATAATTATGTAGTCGCGTGATGTGTGAAGAATTAGATTTATATTCAAGTAATATGTCATAATCTAATTTGAGTTGAACGGTTGTGTGATAGTAGTTATTAGCTATCTAGTTCAGTGTGCCACTGTCTTTTATTATGAAACATGAATTCATTTGTTTTTGCACACAATGTGCTCATTATGAGCTTGTAATCGTTTAGTAATATTTTAGTTTTGTTGGGAAAATCTGAGGTTTTTACGTCTTAAGTTGAGAGGTCACTTTTTTATCATTGTCATCTTGGTCGTCTTTAAAATTAGGAGAATTTCTTCTAATATTTCGATGTTGTGATTTAAGTTATTTTGTGATAGCAATCCTTATAATATTATTAATGGGAAAGTTTAGATGTTTGTTTTTCTTTTAACTATGTAAAAATTACTTGGTATGAAGGTAGCTGGAGATTTGGATTAACTCATAAACTACTTTTTACCCCGTAAATTCACGCGGTCAAAACATACATGGTACTGTTCTTTAAAAAAAGAGCTACAAATAACTAAAACAGTTTACGGCATAATTTGGCAATTCGGCGTAAAAAATAATGGCAATGTATATGGAAGCCACTGGAAAAGTTCCTGATTATTGATTAATTACTCATCTTAAAATGCTGCTTGTGAGTTGTAACACGAAATTTGTAGAGGGGTGTCTAGGATGACGCAGAAGTATGCGTAAGATTTGGGGAATTCTTACGTTTTTTACTAGCTTACTCGCGGGTATAAGAATTCGTTTAGTTCTAAAATTTAGCTCGAATACATTGTATTTATATAGGCTACTACTTTTGAAACTAAATTGAAAATTACAATAAAACTATTATATACATTTGCTTTTTCAATGTAACCGATGTCGCACAAAAAGTCTTACATCTTAAGTGGAAGTGGGCAGGTCATATTCAGAGACAAAAGGACGATAGATGGTCAAAAATAATAGTTAACTGGCACCCGTTAGACAAAAAGAGAAGAAGAGGAAGACCAAGCAAACGATGGTGCGACGACATAACAAAGACGGCGGGACAGTTATGGAGTAGAGTTGCTAGTGACCGACAGAAATGGAAACAGATGGAGAAGGCTTATACCGCAGAAGCGGTCTCTACACATACTAAAACTTAAATACCTACAAATAGAACTTAATATACACTATATAAACCTAACGAAATAGATAGGTACATTTAAATATATAAACATATATTATATTAACTAGATAAGATATACAAGATGTAACAGGTAAGCCCTTTTAATCCGAAAGGGGGTTGTTCTAGACGTTTAGGCGAACAAGTTTTGTTCTACGACTTTTGAAAATTCGAAGTACTTTTCGAAAAAATTAGGTGTAAAGTTTACTTGAAAATCAGCTGTTTCTTAGAGTTTGAGGTCATTGACCTTATGTTGTTCTTTCATTTAGTTTGGTCTACTACAATCAAACCTTCAATTACCTTTATTTTTAAAAACAGCTGTTTTTCCAGTGAAACATAATCTCAAAATTTTCAAAAAAAAGTTCGAATTTTCAAAAGTCGTAGAACAAAAGGTGTTCGTCTAGACGTCTAGAACAACCCCCTTTCGGATTAAAAGGGCTTACCTGTTACATCTTGTATAGATAGATAGATGGTAAGATAGATAAGTACAAACAAATGTTGTGTAAGAGAATAAAAGCTATTTTTTTTTTATACATTTGCTTGTAACAACTACAGGATCTGCAAAAATTAACCCAGAAACTTTAAAAGTCCGACCGATATGTTTTGATCCAGGAATGTTTTTGACCTTCACAGGCAATAAACTGCTTATATTGCCTTAAGCTGCCACACTTGCAAATGCAAGTTTTTACTTAAGCATCATAGTATCGATAGTAAATAAAATTCACACTACTGTTCCGACTTACTGACATGTGTAGGTATATACTATCTCGACGTTTAATCTTGTGCTGAAACTAGATCAAACAATCAATCGGGAACATCTGGGACTGTACGCCAATTACACGAAATCATTGAATGCAACATGCAACGCCCCGAATTGTTCATTACACAATGACACAAATCGCTTGACACAATAGACTCAGTATGACACGCGAAGTACCCATAAATTTGTACTCGTAGATAATTAGACAGATTTGTATCGTGCTTGATGTTTGCAATTCGTTATATAAATAAATTAACAATGAATATAGACTTTGGTTTGACCATATCCTACCTTTGATATACCTAAATGATGATGGAGATTAATGACGCAGAAGAAATTTTCGCGATTTCCTCGCGATGCTTTCTTTCACCGGTGGAAGGTGGACGGTGGACGGCGGTAAGTTGCATGCAAGACTTGCCAAATAGAACCCCGGCTTTACGAATACCGCCAACTTTGTAACTTTTATGGTGAATGAAAACATCGTGATAAATTCGGCGACTTGGTGGTTATTTATTAAACACGGCTGTATATTGAGATAATGACAGGTGGAGCCGGACGACAATAGCCGCCGGCTTAGTGTGTAGGTGTCTTTAATAGCACTCATCATTTTTCCGTTTATTTTCGTACTATGACCTCGTACAATAATGGCAATTAAAATATTTTTATAATAATTATGTTTCTCAAGACTTTAGTAACTAACTTCCAAAGAATTACCAAATCCTATTGCGAATAATTGCAATGTTCCGTTTTTAAATAATATCGTGAAATATGCTCAGTACCTGCCTATCAGTCAATGTATGATTTTCGTTGTAAATCATATCGGTTACAAATGATATTCTACAATTATCCAGTACACGTTTTTTACCGTATAATTTGAGCACAATTGATAAGGTACTTAATATTTTGGGTAGACTCGGACAGCGCAGTGCGAACAAATTGATTAAAAAACATATTTTTTAAATAATGAACAAAGAAAAAGAATATATTGTGAACTATACACTATACACGGTTTCAATATTCAAGCCATTGCCAGTTAGCCAATAATGTTATTATATGTCTAGTAGAGTCCACGTGATACATTTTTATTTGTTTATTGGGATCGCTTCACGCTTGGAAATCGGCACCGCGTGAATAAACCAAAACATGGTAGGGTTAAAGATAAGTTTAGATTATTCTGCTTTTTGACACTTTTACAATAACTGTGCACCTGGCCCTCACTGGTCTGATATGTAGATTCGAATGCCATCGTTGCACGCGCAACTTAGACAGGTGCATAGTTATTCTGACCGTGTCAATATGTAGAATCTCCAAACTACCTTTTGAACTCCGCAGTTCGACCTTTTGTAACTTTATCGTCATGAATAACACTAATGAAAACTAAGTAGTTCTTAACAAAGAGAACATAGTAAACTCCATAATGCCTCGGCCATTAAGTTATCTCAAGCCGCGGAAGTATCACTTAGCGTTATTTATCGCCACGCCCCCGCTCGAACCGCGACGTCTGCGCAGATACGGATGGCAAATTATCGTTGGAATTGAACCTCGCTTTGGATCTTTGCAATTTTCGAAGCAATGCGTTAATTTGAATGTCTACCCCATTGAGTTATTATAGGCTAGTACTAGAGATGATGTATCACCATATTCCATGTTCCTTTTACGCGAAATAAGTTTAAGAAGCCGCTGGGGCAATGATAATATTGTTATACCTATCGTAAAAGTGAAAAGAGTATCATTTGTGTAAGTACTCCATGATCAAAAGCATCATTAAGCATACTTAAGCGTTACCCCAGTGGCTGTTTACAGCTGTGTTCCTTCTGATATCATAACTACTGTTAAGGTTTACATTAATAGCATATGACGATTACTCAAGATAATTATTACCATCATTCTACCTTCACTTGTGGTACAACAATTGACATTCATAAGATGCCGATGTCTAACGATTTACCGAGAGCTACCGAGTAAAACCAATCGTTTCCGTATGACCATATTCAAAATCAGGATATAAGTTATTGAACCAACAAATCAGGTCATATAGAGTTTCATTGTTTAATTATTTTTATGTGTAGGAGAAACAAACATGCATACCAATACACAGCGTTCCATCCTGACACTTCCTTATATTTTAACTAAATGGCTTACAAACAGTTTTAAACAAGGCACTGCATTCAATGTTTTCTAGGTAGAACTAGAAACAAACAATTTTGGTCAGCATAAATACATATTGCCGGCTTATATGAAGCCGCGACTTTCTGCACTGCAGCCGGGTACTCCCAATGCGCCACACAGCTCATCCAAGGCCGTCATTATAATAAGAACTTATGCAAAAAGGCAATCTGCTTTTCGTACTTTAAAACAACATACATGATTATTCAGGGAGAGTTTCAACCAACAAACGTGACTTTCATATCGCTTTGTTCACAAGCTTCAGTTTTTGGTTATAAAATGTTTGTCTAGACTACTAGAAGTCTAGACGTATCTCGAAGGGGTGATCGTAGTTTTACAGTTCCTGCTAGATCGATATAGACGTCTGGGAAGTCAAATCAGGGTAACATTAAAATATTTTAGTTATTTACGTCGATGTATTTGTTAAAACTAAAACTCAAAGTAGGAAAATAACCTAAAACTCAAAGTAGGAAAATATTATATAGATCAAACGAATAATTATTTTTTATACTGCCGATATCGAATCCATAGCTGTCTGCGTAGCAGTCGGTTGTACGCCCGTCGCAGTATTGTTTGTTATAAATAAATATTTTATGACATTACAACGCTATTTAGCCCTGTTATCTCTGATAGCAGTCGTTTGATCAAGTTAGAGGGCTTAGGGTGACCACCGGTGAAACACTGAGTGACCCACATCATTACAAGAAAAGAAGAAGAAGCATCGAGTTTATCAAATCTAGAAATTAAAAAAAGGGGTCTGTCGGGTATGATTGATCGGAAATACAGATCCTTTTAAATACGAGCACACGCATACTTCATTCATATTATATTTTCGTTACGTGATGACTTTTACCAAGTCACTCCATCCGCTAGCCGTGTTTGTAGATTTTACAATGTTCCACAAATGACTCTTGATTTAGTTAGGTAAAGATAAAAATAAATCTAGATTCTTATGTAAATTACTTCTAAATTTGGCGGAACTGTAGCAGTTTTTTTAACCAATTTCCATTTGAAACGCATTCATTTTACACACTAATAAATCTTTTATGATTCCGTCATCACATCCTTCTATTTAAACAGACTACCAAAAAAGGAGTAGGTTATCTGATCGGGTGTATTGTTTTGTGTGTATGTAACTGGTTTTCTCAGCCATCAGAGGCCGTATCGTGATGATTCTTTCACTATTAGAAATGTTTTAGCTGTTCGGTAAGCTGATGAGAGAGAGCTGTTCGCATAGCTGCTCAATTGTTAAAGAAGCCTTCAAATTTTGATTAGGTTTTCTGTTTTCACTCGTATAGCGTTTATCTTTTTATCTAACTACGAGTAAAATCGAAATGCGTTATATACAGCCAACTATCAATATCACAAACTTTCGGTTTCGACAGAACACTGTGAATCGTAAAGTGTACTCGTTTCGCGACTCGTGCGCAATAGTTACGGCGAGCATGAGTTATTTCTACGTTTGTAGGTTAATGTAGCTGAATGTATACTACGTCGGTTGATGGGCCGTGTGTGCGGCCGCATCTTTACTTTGATGGAACGTTCACATGGTATCCAGTGGCCTTATTACGTATCTTTGTTTTAAATGTCATTTCAATGAATGGGTAATGTATCAACCAGTGGTATGAATAGTAGCATTAGCTATCCAAATGCGTGGCAATTAAACTACAAACAAACGTTACCCACACAGACACAAAATACAGCCTAAGGCTGCAATAAGGTTGCAGTTTCAAATATATTGTAAATAAAAATCTTAAATTTAACGATCTCTGAGGCGCGTCGTCAGACTTAAGGTAATGTTTACTCTGCTACTATTCATGTCTCTGTTATGAAACATTACCCATTTTATTGAAATGACATTTAAAACAAAAATACGTAATAAGGCCCCAGTTACATGTCAATCCAGGAACTTTATGTTATCTGACAGGCCAGTAAGATGGGTCCTCCATGTACTTGTACACCTTTTTTTACTGGCTTACTGGATTCGCTTAATGTAAGTCTAGGGAATTTTCACCGTCTGAATTTCTTTTTAATCCAGAACTCCAGCTATCTGCGTAGCAAGTCTCACCGCAATTGCTTCAGTAGTTTTTGTGTAAAGGAGCAACCTAAAAACTCGTTAACATATACACAAACTATAATATTTGTACTATAATAGGACAAGTTTAATGTGAAACCATCATAACCATCTTCAGATTATTTAACTTGTGTTTTGGTTTGTTTCAGGTATGTTCATTAGAGTTGAGCTACAATTGTTTGCTGTTTTAGTAAGTATAACATTTCTGTGCATTCGGAAAAGGTTTTCTAGCGATTTATGTCCTGATCTGAGTTTTTACGTTTCTTCGACAAATTAGGTACAGGGAGTGATTTATTACCAGGTTATTTCGCTGTATAAAACTAAGAAGGGACTCCATGAAGGGAATCTACCATGATTAAGCTGACTGTGAAGTTAGCAAAACGTCGGTAATATTGTGTTACATTCGGTGAATATTATGTTTTATTAAGAAGGGACTATTAATTCTCAACCTTAAATATTGTCTTCACCGTAAGCCGTCGCTCTTACGGTGAAGGAAAACATCTCGAGGAAACCGATATGTCCTAGAACTCACCACGGTCCAAAGACATGGGACATTCGCCAATCCGGGGTAGGCTCTCGTGGCGTCTTACTGCCTAACCCCGCTAAGAGGAGGCCCTTACCCTGCAGTGGGACAAATTAACGTATCATGTCATGTCTTAACAATATCGTCAGAGCTGCAGCGGCTTTCTATATTTATTTTGCGTAAAATGAACGTTGAGACATCACCTCTATTACGCTTAATAGCTCAATGGACTTTCTTCCTCTATTCTTCCTCTATTATCAAAATAGGTAGGTACCCTACCTACTCTGATAATAGAGGAAGATAAGTTCACTCCTTAAATTCGTGTCATAATAATTAACTTAAAAAAACTTTCCTTACTTAATAAAAAATGATCTAGTTCCCGAACTTTATTTTAGGTTATTGCTCTATTATCACATTGTTGTTTTTCTCGACCCTTACTCCTCAATTCGATAAAAACTTGATCGTGCCTCACAATTCTTCCGTAGCCCGACATTTTTCCCACGTTGTGACTTCGACTATAAGTCACGATCTTCTCTAGTTCTGTCTAATACGGTTTGATATTGAAAAAATCGTGTTCGTTTGTAGAAGTTGTTGTTACATATTTTATTCAGTTTATTTAGCTATGTAAGTACCTTAGGTTAACACGATTTCCGTTCATTATTATTAAATATTGGATTGTCGGTTCTAGATCGCGTTAGTTCAACAAAATTATTTTACCTATCTTAGGCTAGTGACTGACGTTAGGGACCACTAGCTTCAGTTTTTTCATATTCCAGCAATGGAAAATAGAGGCATGGAAAGAGATCTATCTTTCAATACTAATATTGCAAAAAGAGAATATTTATTAGTTTGTTTATAACGAATGGGCTCCAAAACTACAGGATTGATTTCAAAAATTGTTTTACCAATAGATAGGCTACTTTTGATCCCGATATTAATATCAACTGACCGATTGCGATGGCTGAAGACCTGGAAAATTCCTAAAGACGGGATTGGGACTTATTCAGGTCGCATCTCTCATCTATAAAATAAAATAAATATAAGATATTATAATAAATTTGCAAGTTTTATTTTAAATGAGACGTGCTTTTCACAGAAATAGTAGGTAGATGGATAAATACATTGTTCATCGTTTTACAGAAATGCACATGGCACGTACAATTTTTTTTTATTATTTATCCATACCTTATAACTCTTATCAGCTATACCATTAACTGGATTTAAATTAAAAGCCGTCTTTATTGTTTTTTCTAGCTGCGCCCGCGGTTTCACCCGCGTAAGTCCCGTTCCCGCAGAAATATCGGAATAAAAAGCCAATATGTTATTCCAGGTCTTTAACTATTTACATATAATTTGTAACGGGTAAGTCCTTTTAATCCGAATGGGGGTTGTTCTAGACGTCTAGGCGAACAAATTTTGTTCTACGACTTTTGGAAATTCAAAATTTTTTTTTTAAATTTTGAAATTATGTTTCACTGAAAAAACAGCTGCTTTAAAAAAAAAAGATAATTGAAGTTTTGATTGTAAACCATCAAACTAAATAAAAGGACAACATAAGGTCAATGACCTCAAACTCTCAGAAACATCTGATTTTCAAGTAAACTTTACACCTAAATTTTTCGAAAAGTACTTCGAATTTCCAAAAGTTGTAGAACAAAAGTTGTTCGCCTAGACGTCTAGAACAACCCCCTTTCTGATTAAAAGGACTTGCCCGTTACACCTTGTATATTTCAAGTTTCATCGCAATCGGTTTTTACGTGAATGAGTAACAGATAAACATAAAAACTTTCAGCTTTATAATACTAGTAGGATACAAAAGACTTCTTAAACCATACTGCTTAACTTTTCTAACTTTTTTGCAAAACATCTGGTTCATCCGATCTATAAAAATATTCTAAATGAAATCTAAAGTCAATTTTAGAACCGAGTCAATGTTTTGCAAGACCACGTGCTCGTCCAAAGGTCACGCTACCAATAGTAGCAAGGCAGATGTGCGTACAATAGACCTCTCTTACATAATAAATAAGTTATGTCGCATGCTGCTTCTTAATTCATACCGTTTCTGGGACAAAGAATTGTCTATTCTGTACTACGTCACAATATCGATAGCCTTTCGCCTCTACTATTCATTCATCTATTCTCCAACATACATCTATACTAGTACTAGTTGCGCCCCGCGGTTTCACCCGCGCAAGTCCCGTTCCCGCGGGAATATCGGGATAAAATGTGTAATGTGTTATTCCCGGTATCCAGCTACTTATATTTCAAGTTTCATCGCAATCGGTTCAGTAGTTTTTGCGTAAAAGAGTAACAAACATCCAAACACACACTCTTTCACATTTATAATATTAGTAGGATTATAAATGCCTATAGATGTCTGTTTCACGTCTTAAGCTGATGAATTTTAGTATAGGACATAGGCTTCTTTTGATCATGATTTTTCCACGGGTTCGGGACTCACGCAGGTGAAGCCGCGGGCCGTAACTAGTAGAGATATATGTATACCTACGTTGTATTTACTAATTACTTTGTAAAAGAGTGGTGCAAAAGTTTGCTTGACTTAAAACCGAAGTCTAAAATAGTGCAACAAGAGTTTTAGCGGGAAAGTATTTTAAATCAATATTCCCAAAACCCTTTTTTTAAGACTATTTACCGTAAGAGGATGCCGTTTCTATAACATCGACACCGACACATGTTTTTCAACTTCCGCCTATGCGAGTATCTTGTTGCCCTTAATGATTTCGGTCATTATCGCCCGACAGTTGTATTCGTTTCAAGTTAGTCTGACGTAAGACTAAAGTGGCGAGAAATTACTGCCTGTGTTTTACGAAATCCCGTGAATTTTAGTATGTTGTTACCATTGTTGTGTGTGTATGTGATGAAATTGATTAGCGTTGCGTTTTTCCTTATCCCTACTAATATTATTAATGCGAAAGCAACTCTGTCTGTAACGTTTTTGCGCCTTAACAGCAGCATCTTACATCTCATCAGAACCGATTTTGATGTTATAGAGAAGGGACCTTGAAGAAGGACAGGCTATTTTGGATCCCGATTTTCCTGCGGGATCGAGACTCACTATCGACGCCGACGCTTACATGGATAAAGCCGTAAGGCGTAGCTTGTAATGTATATGGGGGAGCAGCCGGTCTATTATTGAGTTTTCTACACCCTTGAGAAGATTTCCCGTCCCGAATTTATGTATTCTTTTACACTGAACACCTAAAGTCATGTTTGTAGAGTTGACTAGATAAAGTTTGCCCAACTTAAGTACATAAACGCAATTTAAACGTAAGTAGGTATATGATGTCACGACTTTGATAAAGTCCGACACGGACCACGTACGGGTAACAATAATTATACCGTTGCATCTCCGAGATTTAAAGGCGTGTTGTTTATTTACGTATCGCCGTAGTAGAACCATGTGTAGGTAACGGGCCGACATTCGACAAATGCGGGGTGCTAACACACCGGCGTACCAAGACCTGATGGCTGCTCGTTTGCCGGGGCAGTCGCGCGCCGAACGTCCGCCTGTTCGGACGTATCATATCACTCCACAGAGCTGTAAACGACCGCAATATAAACAAACATCACACAATAATCATCACAAACAAACGTTTAAAATGCTCTCGCATGTACTGCTACTCTAAACGGCTGGTCCAATACAGGAACCCGATCGATATCTCAGAAGGGCAGTATCCCAAAACGCTCCGTGCTTCGAGTTTCGACCTAGCAATATAAAACGTGCAATATATTAAACAGTTGCAATAGTTCAAGACTGATTTTAATGACTGTGTAACCGCAGAGGCTCGTCTTACAAGTGATGTGATTGTGCGAATGGATTTCCTTCATTGTCGGTGTTATCAGGTGGTCTAACTGCATCGAGAACTGCATTGTTTACTCGTAAGTACATCGACAAGCCAGCCCTTTCAATATCCTCTTGCAGTGTTATTGATTCACTCGCTGGAATTTTCGTGTCAATTATCGCTTCTTTTAGTTTTCTATTTTAAATTTGGTGATTGTTACCTTATCTATCTATTAAGCTATTCAAATTGAGAGTAATTTGATTGTAAATTTAAATCATTTTGCGTTTTATATTGTATTGTTTACAAATTACTCATGCCATATGGTAGAGCATTTATACATACACTGTTAATAATATAACACTCTCAGTGGCAATTAAATCGTTATCTCTTTGAAGTTTTGCGAAAATCAATTCAGCACATTTTTGATTGTGTTGCTGGGATCTTGAAGTTTGTGTGTGTGTGTCATTGACATCGCACCCCCTTGCCGTCGCGACGCTTCGTCGTCGCCCTGTGAACTTGAGGGGTGCGTTACCCTCAGTCTGCTTTGACTGCAGAGAACTGCGGTCATCCCTTGCGTTATTGAAACGGATATTTCAGCTTTTGTTAATAATAGCGATTTGTATTTATGAACTTGGATTATTGTAGTTAGGATTATTTTACACTACAATAAAGCAGGTACCATTTAGGGTTACAGTTCATAGCTTAATCCAAATAAAACTTGATCACCTGGGCGACCTGCCTCATTGAGTTTCACTGTCTGTCTGCATGTTTAACTAACGTATGTAGTATAAGAGTAAAAGACGAGTAACATTTCAGTAATTTTTACAAAACACACGTTCCATTATTTATTTCTTTTTCATCTAATAGGTAAATAGTGCTTTATTTCTTTCGGATTAGCCTACGCAATCCCTCTTCTATGCAATGCCCTACCTAACAGTTTAGTATGGTCTGTCTAGATTTTTTTCTTGATGTGTTGTTGTGTAGTTGTCTGAATATAGATACGTTTTTTCTTTCTCTTCTTTTCTTTCAGTTTAGTTCTGGTTTTATTAATTACTTATATCGTCTGTTCGACGAAGCAGGCCAATGATGATGAATTACCCAGATATATTTTATTTACCATGTGATGAGCTTACAACCCATTTTCTCTAACACCATAAACTTTATCAGCAATCTACACACGATCGTCTGACGAGCGAAAACTTTCACTATCGACGCGTTATCTTTACAAACCTGAATTTTATTACAACACTTTACGATTACGACCATTACAATAATTAGTCGGCGTAAACGAGATAAATCAGCTGTTCAATTATCCGACTGCATAATTGGATATAGGAAAGGTTGTATGTTTGTTACTCTTTTACAATTAGGACGTCTAGACTTGTAGGGGCCTAACCCTGGAATAATATATGAGGTACTTTTAGTCCTGATATATTTACTAAATCGGGAAATGCCTACGCAGGTGAATTTAAAGTGTACGGTCACCATCAAAAGACGAAAACCACTTTCAGATTTTCAAAATCGCCATACATCTTAATTATTGTGGGATTTCAAAACCGGGGAGACACATTAAAAATACCTAAATTCCTTTTTTATTTTCAGACCCTCTGTATATTTATGTAGGTAAAGTGCGTTTGTCGAGCATTTAAATGTGCTCATCGATTTTTTAAAGTTTTATGGCCCTTTAATAGTTCTGTTTAACTTCGGAACTCATTTCCAAGACAATTTTATGCCACACACTATTGTATATTTTTTGAACATACTCAGTGATGTTCAAAAAACATCAACAAACAAATAGATACAGCTCAGTGCATTGATACTATTGATGAAATTATCACCGTGGACCATCCAACATCTTGGATACTGTCTTTACAGGCCACTAGTCTTACAAAAATGTCGGAAGGTCTTGCACGGCCTAATAACGACCACTTTCACTGACGTTATAGCATTCATTGTTATCCTAAACTATTAGGCAACCATTAAATATTTCTATCGAACAATACATACTAAAGTTTCTTTATGATTGACAGGTAGGTAGTAGGAGTTATTGTTAAATAAATAGTCGAAATCTAATTGAATTTACAATATTATGCAGTAAGCAGTACCAACCCTAAATAATTTTACGTTTTAGCGAACCCGAGAGGGATGCAACGGGAAAATCGGATGAAAAGATTGTTAGCTAGTTAGTTCTAAAAGGCAGTGTTTTCTGGCAT
This sequence comes from Idaea dimidiata, assembly GCA_949358125.1. Taxonomy (NCBI): domain Eukaryota; kingdom Metazoa; phylum Arthropoda; class Insecta; order Lepidoptera; family Geometridae; genus Idaea; species Idaea dimidiata. The sequence continues at coordinate 4,203,511 of OX442334.1, forward strand.
AGGAGTCTAGGTATGTCTGTTTCAGTGGCCCTTATTTTCCCAGAGTTTTTTAAGAGAAGGCCTTCTATGGTCGATCTCTTTTTCTGGCAATATCCTATTCGACAATTGTTGTTTTCTAAAATATATTTATCTATACTTGTTTCTAAATCGAAAGTTAACATCTATATCTATAAAGTGAGCTCGTCAAATTCCAAAAAGAGGTTCCATTTTGCACCTTAGTTCAATACAGGTGCAAAGCTGAACCTACGCGTTTTTGAGTTTACATCGTACTGTCAATATTATGTAGTCATTCTCTACAGAAATAGTAATGTTTTGTTTGTTTGTATATCTCTATCACCCACGTCACTTTCCCTACAAAAGTGTCCGTCATCTAACGCAGGGATCGTGCGTGAGCGCAATGTTTAACGTGAACCGATCAGATCTTTCTTACTTACGTATCAAATTTCACTGTTTTTGTATTCCGGGAAGTTTCTCGGAGAAAGGAAGAGAACGCTTTTTCCTCTAAGATTAGATATCTGTCTGATTCAGTATATTATGTACCTAATATACGACAACAAGTAAATCAAACGGTTCTATAGAAAATTAGATCTTGATGTTTGAAGGTGTCATCTCTAGTTGTGATATTTCTATGTAAATTAAAAACTTAATAATACACAATATGTACCGGGTTTTACTCGCGTTTTATTGAGTAATAAGGTTGACTGAGAACCTTGAAAAAGTCAACAGTAAAGTTGGGGAAAGCTCGATCATTTAAAAATAATGACGCGACTTACTCGATGAAACGCGAGTAAAACCCGGTACAATATCGTGTTCTATTATGCAAAATCGCGAAAACCTTCGACAAAATTAATCAAAAACTTGCTTAACTATTGGCTAGAGTATCGCGGCGGTAATATACACGAAAGTATGTATGTGGTTTCAAAAACTTTACCAAAATTAAAAAAAAACCCTTGATTTCCAAAATCTCTGTATCTTTAGGTAAGTTGTTTCGATGGTGATGTAAAACTACTTACTAATAATTTAAATTTCCAATAACCCTGTACCTAGTTCGTGTTTTCATATCGTGCGTACAATTCTTTTAATTTTTTGTTTATAGTCTCCGGTTTTTGTTCAAGGGCTCTTAACCGTGACACAACTGCTTTTTTATACACCCCGCGTCAGAGATATTCTAAATTATGACCTGTTCATAATAGGGTAAGGTCTATTTTAATAGGATGCTTGAGCATGTCGATTTATAGTTATCTCTAAATTATTGTCTTTATGTTTGACGTTTTAGAGAACGATTGGTTATTGAATTTGGATGTGTGACTTTATAGAATTTTGAGATATATACGAAATATGTACAAAATTCTTAGAAAATCAGATTTAATTAAAAACTAAATCTCTGTGACAAGCAGAGATATGTAATCATAGAAGCGACTTGTTTAACAAACGGTGACCGAAGTTTGACTCTAAAATTTACTGTCTCTTTGCTCTCACTCACAATGTCATAATTACACCTCGATCTTGCTACAAACTTAAGATAATGAATTATCCTCACTAATTGTTTTATTGACACATAACGAGTTACATTTGCTGTTTTACCTTATCATTTACAATATATGAATAAACATAGCTCTGCCCTGCGGTTTCCTCGTGCTAGCCCCCGTAGGAATATGTATACAAAAAATAATGTATTTGTGTTACATTATTTTGTATACATACATTAGTTTGTGCATAACAAATTCAGATACTTAGAATCTTGCACTAGAATTAAAAAAATTAGTCTGCTCACGACCACGGCCTGTGTAAACCTAGCCGAAACGTCGAGGTAATTTAAATCTATAATTATCAAAAACGCATACATAGACCCGTAGTTTTGGTAACAACAATTTTTAAATCATCTCACCTTGATAAAAGTAGTATTTATATCAAGTACTGCAATTTACATTGCTTCTCAAATTTATATTTACATAATTATGCAATTAGATAAGTATATGATAAAAAAAATGTGTTTCAAAGAAATGATAAGGAAATAATGAGCAGGCTTTATGTTTGGTTTACGGTCACGTTTGTAATGTTATTTCAGATGAATGAAGTGAAAAGGTAAAGCAGGATTCTAGGTAGCGCATAATGAGGAAAAAAACTGCTAATGAAGTAGGAATAATCAAGGAGAACGCTTGCTACGAGTAAAATAAAAAAAATAAGGTCAATGTTTTTTTGGACCTCCTAATTAAAAAAATACGGTCAATGTTTTTTTTTGCAACTCCTCTATTGTAGTGGGTGTCGTAAAAGGCGACTCAGGGGTCTGGGGGAGAGCGAACCTAGAGTTATCTACTCGCGGTGGCGGGTAAACTATCTAGTCCAAAGAGAGTGGATGTTAGGCCATAAAAGTATTGACAAATCTTTGTACAGTACATAAAGTCATAAGACTATCCTACTGAACCGACTCCAAAGAATTTGTGGTTTCAGCGGAGCCGGTGTTTCCGAGGGCTGCAACCGGAAACATCGCTCGGATGACGTGATAATAAATTTAGAAGTATATAGGATAATACATATATTATGTATTTCTAAATTCTAAAACCCGCTCCCTCATTATATTTTTTCCTATCTCACTATTACTGCATACTAAGACACTAGACAGACATCCAATCAAATCGAGTATAAAAATCTTATAATTATTTGAATGTCAAGTGTGTTTACATTACCAGAACCAAATTATGCATTAGATCTTCTATTCTTTATTGATTTTAATTAACTTTTTTCAAGAGAAACATATTAGATAACTTATCCAAACTGTCTAATATGTGTTTCATTGCATGTTAATTTTATTTTGAAACATGTTTAGATGCTTCACGAAAGTATCTATTTCTATAAAAAAGTGACCACGCGAGATTACTACACGGATTTATTGCCGCCTTGGATATTAAATTACTAATTTTCTTATTGTAAATATGTACTTTACATGAATTTCATTGTTTGTAGATTAACCCCCTTACTAATAAACGCTAATTAATGCGCTGCATAACTATGCATCGTTTTTCTTTTACTGTCACATGAAGTTTCAAAGTTGACAGACGGAGACAAACGTCACATAGCTTAGTCATCTTGTAGTAATATATACTCTAAGTTTATAAATAAGGCAGTTATTATAGCAAAATAATTATTGATCTCGCCCTTTATATAGAAACAAGAGCGTCTTTAACTCTTAACTAAATTAACTCAATTTTTGTCAAATAAAAATACAATTTTGGTGAATTATATGTAGTGCCATCAACCGTATTATTATTAACCCAGTTGACGCAGTGTGTATACGCAAGTGGGATTATGAAGGTCTGAATCTAAAGAATGTAAAAAATAAAAATTAAGAAAATTTACCTATTGAGTTGGCTGAGTATGTTTTACAAAAATGGATGAAGAATTCTGACAGATTCATTTCAAATTATAGCAGGTAATTATGCGACTGTGTGACCTTTACAGTGTAATTAAATTCTGATGAAGTAAAACTTAGTTTAAAAGCGCCATGCCATCTCAAGCTGTACCTATTTTTATTTCTTTGTTTGTGTCATTCCTGTACATCTGTTTTATATTTCTTTGACGAAACTTGAGTTTGTACTGGGACTGAGTTTGTTTGTGGGAGGTAAGCAAAATGTCGATGCATTACTTTCCAGGCCACTAGTGCACTATCAGGCATTATGAATGGCATAGTTGCTAGCGCTGTAAGTACAAATTATTTTCATAGCGTGTAGTTAAATTAAATTAAACCTTAATATTAATAATTCTTTTATTACAAACACTGTTTGTTTAACAATCGTTTCATAAATATTCTGACACACGCTTTCAAATTAGATAGGCGGGACCAGCATCAAAGGAATTTCTCTTAATAAATTCGCTTATTAAAGTTTCGATAATAGCATATCTCCGAGCAATCATTGTTCAGCCATAAGAAACTATTTGTTGATTGAGTTATCTTCTTAAACGGTTAATCTGGTATTTTAACGAGTAGGTATAATGAGAACGCAGTGTGGGTGTTTCGTTTCTTTGTAAACATATACCCACTTATTATAGATCGAAGTCTTCGTGTAGACCTGGTTTAAGATTGTGTCACGAAAGGGTACTAGTGGGTGAGAAAATGTTGTAATTTTGTAAAACGTCAGTTAATATTTATTAATTAATCCGTTTTCTGACAATTAACTTATTGAAGTATTAATTTTGTCTACTGGGCACCTTGCTTTGATCGACTATCAAATTACAATCGAAACGTTAAAGTAAAAGAATTTTAAAATTACATCACTGGAATAAGTGATGAATGATGATTCATACTAGACTGAGCCGAGCTACTACTTTTGTATGAAGGCAGATTTTGTTTTACGTGTTATCCGTGCGCAAATATTCGTATTCGTGCAAAAAAAAAAACTGTCTTCATACATAGGTAGCTCGACTCGATACCGGCCCAGTCTAGAATCAATCATCCCTAAGATCCGGAATAAACAAAAATATGAAAAAAATTGTGTTAGTTAAAACTTAACAATAAACAATGATTCGCGTTTACATTGAGTTTTGTTATAAGGGGACTAAACTTGACATAGTTGTCCAAGAATTGTATTAATTCAAAATGTTTTGACTAAGTTACATAACATTAAAATTATATCTTGAAGGTCATATTGAGCAAACTAGTTTTAGAGAGTGAGTGGTGTAGACACAGAATATATAATAGTTGAAGTAATAGACAAAAAATATAGCTATCCTACTCATATTATAAACGCAAAAGTCTTTGATTGATCCTAAACCTGTTTTTTTTTAACTTCAAATTTGGCACACAAGAAGTTTAAAACCTGGATTATCATAGGTTAGAGTAGTACTTAATATGCGGGTACTTCTAGTTTTAAAATAAAGTTAATTCTATCAGAAGTTTAAAAATAGTTTTTATTGCCATACGGTCTACTATAAAGTAAAAACAACTCGACGTTATAGTTTTCCTTTTTTAGAACAAAAGGTATTTAATTTTTTTTGTGGAACAAAAGACAGTTAGTTAATCCAGAAATAGTTGACGCCCATTTAAGCTGGTTTAACTGTTCATCTTCTAAAAATAAAAGGTATATAACTGCTGAGCCCACCGGAAGAGCTTTAACGTTGATTGCCATGACAATTCATGTATTCATTATCCTAATTTTGGACCGCTCCTAGTAATTGATGCTGGGTTTCTGTATTCAAAGTACGAGTTTCCTTCTTTTGTTTTCGCGACTATTGCAATAAAACTTTTTTATGGTTTTAATCGCGTTATTTTTATGCTGCTGCTCATAATATCGCAACAATGCTACTAATAAAAATAACTCGATTAGAACCAATAAATAAGTTTTATTTCAAAGTACGATTCACAACTTTATGTATTTTGATAATCTTTGCATTTTCAGTATTGTCTAGTATACTATGTCTATACTACCATTGTCTGTTTCTGTAATTTCTTGTTTTTGTAATGATTTGGTGCAATAAAGAATTAATCTATGAACAACTCGCCTGCTGTGGTGTAAGAAGGCGGGGTTTAGCAACATTAAAACCATCAAAATCGGCAGATAATATTAAACTTCGGGGTTACCATGTTTCCTGTTGTTGGTGTCATGTGTTTGGTTCCTTCTGCCACCAAATCACCTACCCGCAATCTCAGTTGAAATTACTGGCAAAATGTCGGAAAATATAGTTATAATCTAGATTATAATAAGGGCATTTATTAGTATTTATGTCAAAATTGGTCCATAAACTCTAAAATGTTGTTAAACTTTCTATAACTTTTGTAAAGTTTACCTCTTTTCACAACGTTTAGTAATGTTTGCAATAGTTATTAAATTTCTCACGTAAAAAATTCGACTAACAAACTAAAACGAATGGTATTGTGAATGTGGAAACCCAGCACGAACCGAACACTCGAACCGCTTAAAGACTCAAGAACATCACTTCAGAATCAAGAGGTATTATATTAAAATAGAAATAATTGATTACAAGTTGCACTCGGAGTCAATGGAAGCGTCATTAATCAACTAGAAGGTTAGGTTAGGTTAGGTTAGCATAGTTTGTCAGAAGGTCGATAGGTAATGTCAGAGGACAAAGTTGTTAGGTTGATCAATCGTATAATGTTTATTTTAGCCTAATACAAATAGAATAAACATGTTAGAATGTAGATACATTTGCCAATATTTTAGTAATTAAACTCATTTCGGTTTCTCTCTCGTGTTTGCTGTTTTAAGCATTGTTTCAGTACTTAACGTTTCGTATAAACACTGCGGTGTAAGCGTTTTTGGTTACACACATTAGCCCTTTAATTAGGTTCCAATGCAGGGCAAAGGCCTCCCCCTTAGAGGGGTTAGGCATTAAAACACCACGGGAGCCTACTCCGGATTGGCGAATGTCCCATGTCTTTGGACCGCGGTGAGTCCTAGGACATGTCGGCTTCCTCACGATGTTTTCCTTTACCGTAAGAGCAATGTTAGTAGCGCAGATAACTTATCCTTAAAGGAAAAGAAATGGTGCGCGGTCGGCCTGGTCTCGAACCCACGACCCTCGCAATGAAGGTCGGGGAATCTACCACTAGACCAACACCGCGTTTCTGGTTACCTAATAGCTAGGCTCTTTGTAGATAATTAAATTTCATAAAAAGAATACTTAGGAGTTTGCGACTCGAAGGCTAACAGCAATCTCGGTACAAATCGCAACGTTGCACGTTCGTGACCAACCTTGCCGAAGGTATTACTCGGGTGCCTGTACGGCTCTAAAGAAATACATTATCATATAGAACAAAAGTAAATGGAAGGGAAACAAAGCGTAACGTATCCTAGTATGGACCTTGAAGCTCATCCTATCTACGAATAGGTACTGAGTAAATGTTTATACGTAATGTGTACAGTACACGATACATATTTGAAACTCAACTCAATTTTTGTACCTAATTATTATGAGAGAAAGAAACATTTATTGACAAAAAAAACACACGGCAAATAATAATCAAAATAAAATAAAAAGAAAACAAACAAAACACCGAAGGGGAAAAACAAAGTTTATGATTGTTTTAACGTCAACAGAAATCTTGCTAATATTATAAACGTGAAAGTTTGTATGTATGTATGTATGTGCCGTTGTTACTCAATCACGCAAAACTACTAAACCGATTGCGATGAAACTTATTAGAATATAGGTAGCTGACTATAGGCAGGAGACCTGGAATAGAACATGGGCTACTTTTATCCCGCATTTCCCGCGGAAGCACGCGGGACTTACGCGGGTGAAAGTGCTGGACGCAGCTAATATATTATCATGCATCATCTGTGAACATTTCAACTGTATCATAGGTACAAGTACCACGAATAGTGACAGACAGATAGACGGAGTCTTAGTTAAAGTGTCCCGTTTCTACCCTCTGCCTACGGAACCCTAATACCTAAACCGTTATCCAGATTTTCACTTTATATACTTTATAATACTTATTAATGTTCTTATCCAAGCGAGTAAATAAAAGTCATAAGAACTTAACTAGTACGAACATAATATGATATTCTACTTTAGATTAGGTAAGTACAGCAAACAAACATAATGTTTGCATTTATCTATTTATACTAATATTATAAAGCTGAAGAGTTTATTTGTTTGATTTTTGTTTGTTTAAACTCTTATCTCAGGATCTACTGGTCCGAATTCAAAATTTCTATATAACATGCTACGACCAATAGGAGCTGAGCATCCATGAAAAATGTTTCAAAAACGGGTAAAAATGCCTCTTTACAGAGCTTCTGTCACGTGCACTAAAGTCCGACGCAAGTGATTATACATGATGTAACGGGTATGCCCTTTTAAGCCGAAACAACCCCCTTTCGGCTGTACTTTTCGAAAATTTTAAGTGTAAAGTTTACTTGAAGATCAGCTGTTTTTAGAGTTCGAGGTCATTGACCTTATGTTGTCCTTTCATTTAGTTCGGTCTACTACAATCAAAACTTTAATTACCTTTATTTTCAAAAGCAGCTGTTTTTCAGTAAAAAAAAACCCTCAAAATTTTCAAAAAAAAAAGGTTCGAATTTTCAAAAGTCGTAGAAAAAAAAGTTGTTCTAGAACAACCACCTTTCGGCTTAAAAGGGCTTACCCGTTACACTTTGTATTTTCTTTGTACAACGCGTGCGCGGCGACCGGAACGGGACTAAGGCGAGTGAAACTGCCGGGCGCTGCTAGTATTATTATAGATAGGATAGATTCTTGTAGATAGCAGAGCTGGCCGAGGTCACTGTGTAATAAAGAACTGTAAGTACTTAGCTACCTTTTGTCGGTGCGTGTTTACATTTCCGTCGTGCGAAAGCCGCTTTCACTCTACATTATAGTGCACGCAGTTATGATGAGGTTAAGGGTCCATTTATGGTCCTGATATACCTTACTTAGATTTAATGATACTGTTTAAGTAGATAGTACTTACTTACCTACCCTTTATTTTATACAATACTAGCTGCGCCCCGCGGTTTCGGTTAGTAATGCTGGATCCCGCGGGAATATTGGGATAACACATAGGGTCTCCTGTCTAGATAGACAGGAGACCTAGAATAACACATAGGCATAGGATATATAGGGTATGTAGATAGATATCTACATACCGAGTTTCATGGTAATCTGTTCAGCGGTTTTTACGTGATTGAGTAACAATCACACATACACATACACACACCCTCACAAACTTTCAGCTTTATAATATTATCTAGTAGGATATTCCGAAATTGAATGGTCTCTGTGGGATTTGAACCATGTTCATTACGGTCGTGGCTCTCTAAGATTTTTTCCAGTTATAAAAATACTCGTTCCCAACAATTTATATTCCTATAAATTGCCAGTAATAAATACGAAACTAAAATGATTTTATTAATACTAATTAGGTAATAAAATAAAACTTGAATGAAGTTTATTAAAAAATTAAGGAAAATACTGTAACACATCAAAAATTAATAAATCACTGTACCTAAATAAATTAAAATTACAGCTGAAGAAAAATGCAACCTTCGAACGGGTTCAACTAATTGATTAATATTATGAATAAATTTCCTTAAAATCTGTTACGTTGTACAAAATCTTTCCAATTTAAGATTTGAGATGGTAGAGTATTTATGTAAAAAGTAGGTAGTATTCTCTTTGTATGATTTTAACTAAAATATAGATAGATATGTGGCCTACTTGGCAATACAGTGAATCATCAAATACCAACACCGCCTTCTCTAACTTTCGATTACATTATTACGTTGATGGATTTCAATTCATTATCATCATCATCCTACTGAATTGTGCGACCTCTGTATATTTGATAAACGCCTGTAATATGACGATGCACCGGGCGCGACTAGGCTGGTAATATAGATGTTAAACATCCATTAAAAAACTATTAAAACATACGTAAACAGTATCTGATTATTAACAAACCAGTTGAAATTACTGCCGAAATATCGAGCTCCGAAAAAAAATCCATTTAACGATTTTCCGCGACCGCTACAATGTCGTAGGTCCACTGGGTAGGTGGTCTTTCAACACCAATCACTGGTTAATTAAATAAAAATGCAATGCTGCTTCGTAGTTTCGGCCTAATTATTACAAACAAACAAATAAATCTTTCCCCTTTATAATATTAGTGTCAACGAACGAAATGTTCCACGGAAACGGTGGTTGCAGGGCCTAGAACGATGATTCGACTGCCAGTCTGTCACTAAAGATCGTCCGCCAATGGTCGATCATACGTAATACTGTACAGAACATTTCATGTGTGCATCTGCTGCTGGGTGACCGTGGAACATGTTTTTTTTTCGAATTTAATAGAGAAGTTAGATCTCCATTCTATTTATTCCTCGTAGATTAGTGTAGATACCTAGTATTAATTCTTTAACCGACGAAAACACGGAAGATGGTTCTCAAGTCATGGCGTATATATATATTTTTAATGTAACGCATTCTTCGATTTTGATAATTCTTTTTTTTATTGTTATTGGTGTAAGTGGTTATTAATATGTTGGTTGTAATATTTGTATGCTAATAAGTACATGAAATATTTTTCTGGGATATATTCTCTATTACAGTGTAATTTTAAAGTTCTTTGTTCTTAATTCTATTATTAATCTAACGTATTCATAATAATATACGCTTACCTAACTGTAATGAGCCTGATTATCATTTGACACAATTCACAATGGTGCTTAAACAACACGTAGTAAATATGTGTGTTCATGTTATCTAACTTGATATTGTTCATTTGATTTTATATTACCACACTCTATGAGTTCTCTATCTTTTACTTGTTCTGCTTAGAGTTGTGGGAGTTTTTTAAATATTTCAATCAACAATAAACATTAACTAAAATAACAAATTTGTCAACTTTTCGACTTTTTTTTAGGTCTTAAGAGGAAAGGAAACCCACCTATTATTGTAATTTTTCCTAGGTCTTATTCGCGTATTGTTATCCATAGAAATAGTACTACGGAGTAACTAAACTAGAAAGCTTACTTCGGCAGAAAAACGGTCCGGCTTGATGTTATAGAGATCCCAGGATGTCCTTTTTTCACTTTAGTGTTCGTCGGTTAGTTAGATAAGGACAAACTGGATCCAACTGGGTTCAACAGGACCGTTTTGATATATCAAAGCAAAAACTACCTTAATCTTAGAGAACATGATTGAAATTTTCATTTCAAAAGTTGTCAAGTGCACAGTCTTCTAGGAGCGAAGATGACGATGTGACATGTCTCTGATTGCAACTTAGTCGTAACGTCGAGTTAAGATTATTAAAAAAAAACAATATGCGAGCGAATATGTCCCAAAAAATGAAAATATAAGTTCAAATCGTTTAAGTTTAAAAAGTTTATAATACATGTTTATAGGATATACATACCTTTTTGTTCTTCATACAAGTTCTTCGATACTATATTTAACTAAACTACCAGCGCCCTGTAGTTTTACTCGCGTCCCAGTTTAGTCACTATCGTAAAAGATTTTGCTTGAATCAGTAAACGAAGTCAAATAGTGACGTTTGTAATATGTGTGGGATAGGAAGGATAGAATATTTTTACACATCCGATAACTTAATTTATGTGCGGTGTTGGTCTAGTGGTAGATACCTCGACTTTCAGTCCAAAGGTCGTGGTTTCGAATCCCGACCGCGCACCAATGTCTTTTTCTTGTTTTTAAATTTATGTGCGCTATTAACATCGATCTTACGGTGAAGGAAATCATCGTGAGGAAACCCACGGCTTAAAGTCACGCACAAAGGCCCAGTAGTAGGGTTGATTGTGGAAACACTCAGTTGAAAAAAACAAACAGAAAAAACTTAATTTAATCACACTGATCCCATTTAATTAATGAACTTGTCTACCTCTTCGTTGGGAATGATCGAGTCATCCTCGCATCTGCATTAATCACATCAGCCTACCTCTGTGGCTGCAGTAATCCATCTACGTAACAATGGCTTGTTTTGAATTACAGATTGTACTACCCACATACTACTCTGAACTGTGCTAGTAATTGATGGTATTTGCTTTTATTGATGTTGTATATCTGCGATTTAGATACCTGATATATTAGGTTAATTATTTTTAGACTTTACCTAAATGGTTACGCGTACCGAATTCGAATTCATAAGGTACAAAGAAATCATATAAGTTTGATAATAATTAACAAAGATAAAAAATATACAATGGTAAATGATATTATAACCTATCTTGTATTACAAATATTAAGTCAGTAACTGAATATTTACCATGTTTTTTTTTACGGAATTCGATATTAAATACCCCATTTTTAAATGATATTTGGAGTGAAAACAGCCATGTTGGTTTAAAGTCGCCTAATCTATATTTACAATATTATCTATATTTACCGATTTCTTAAACAATAGATGAGCGTTTGATTACTTCATTCATTTTTCCTCTTAGTTTATATCGAGCAATATTTATTAATTACCTTGATACGCCCCGCGGTTTCACCGCGTAAGTCCTGATCCCGCGGGAATGTCGGGATCATAAATAGCCTATAACCTTCCTCGATAAACGGACCATCAAACACAAAAGATTTTTTTCAATTCGGACCAGTAGTTCCTGAGATTAGCGCGTTCAACCAAACAATCAGACAAAGAAACAAACTCTTCAGCATTATAATACCTATAGAAGATATAATTTCACAGAAAGTGTGTAAATTGCTTTACAAGACACTACAACTATTTGATAAATCTCAATTCAGTTTATGAAGACAGCTACTCTATCATATCTTCATACAAACGGGATTTTAAATGCAAAATAAAATGTAATGAATCAAGCTTGCTTCGTAAACGCGTTGTAAATCTATTTGTATTGCTTCGTCGACTGGACTGGAATTTCTAACCAGTATGATGTTTTGTATACAGGTTCGTTTTGAATTATACTAATAATTTATTAATAAGTAGAGACAAAGATACTGCACCTAGGTTTTTTTAAATTATGTAGCTTTTATTTGGTATCACACGCAAATGGTCAAATTACGCATAAAGCCAAACACGCAAATGTCAAGAAATGTTAGTTTTAGCAAAATGTCAAAATCGCATTTTGTCAAACACGCATAAAGTCAACCACACATAAAGTCAAACACGCAAATGACATTTTTGTCACAGTTTGACTATGCCAGTCGAAGTCTCGTTATGCCATAATATATACCTAGCTTACATTATACTATCTAGATAATAAATCATGATGCCTAGATGCTTATTTTACTTGTAAAATAAAATTTAACATCACCGAATAAAAACGTGTTCGATTTCATTTCACTAATATATTTAACCTGCAGATTAAAAAATTGACCCTTAGATAAAATTATATCAAAAGTTCGAAGTATAGTGAAGTACTTTCATTCATCACATCCTCCAAGTGACTCTAACTTAAGTAAACAAAGTAACGAGTTGTTACTGAACAAGTGATCACGTGACTCGCCATAAAAGTAAACAGAGTAACAAGTTGTTACTAAACCACTTAGAATATATGAGAGCTATACAACTTGAACAGTTAGTAAGGGTTCCGCCAAATTGTGAGCGAGGCGGGTAGCGGAATACACCCAACAAGTCATCACGTAACTCGCCATAAAAGTAAACAAAATAACAAGTTGTTACTGAACAGTAACAAGTTGATGCTGAACCACTTAGAATATATGACAGCTACACAACTTGAACAGTTAGTAAGGGTACGGACATATTGTAAGTGAGGCGGGTAGCGGAATACGCCAACAAGTGATCACGTAACTCGCCATAAAAGTAAACACAGTAACAAGTTGTTACTGAACCACTTAGAATATATGAGAGTTATACAACTTGAACATTTAGTAAGGGCTGCGAGCGAGGCGGGCAGCAGAATCCACTTAATATTTGGTCATGTGACTCTACAAAAAAAAATCTTTTACACACCTACTGCTCTACAAAGTTACTTTATTTGACCAAAAAGGTTAACGTAAAGCGACTCTTTATTCCCTAGGTGCATAAAGTGCTCATTATGCACCTAGGCCATAAAGTAATTTAAATTTGGAACTAAGGTTCTGGTAGCATACGGCCATTTTGAACTGGCCACCTAGACATTAACACATAAAAAAAATAAAAACTGGGCTATTTTTTTCTATTTTCATGGACGGAAGGGTAAAGCAAAAAGTTTTGGTTAGTATAAAGCCCCAACTTTTTTTTTCATCAGCTAAGGCCGATGTGTGGTTTCGTCATTTTGATGTAACATTGTTAAATTTAATTAATATAGAGCTGTCAATATATTTCATATACGTTGCATTAATCTATTTTTATGTTGTTAGTTAAATGCTTATTTTTGTAGCCCTTTTATTGTCTCGCAGTAGATGTGTAAAGTAAAGTATTCACCTCGGTACTAAAGTCTGTCTTTATCTTGGGCGCTTGAATCCCACGCTTCACTCAGGAGTTAAGTTTTTAACACCCTCGCTGCGCTCGGGAGTTAACCCTCTAGAGTCCTTCGTACGCTTTGGATTCAATATGACGCCCGCTATATAAGACAGGACTTTAGTACCTCGGTGCATAAACTACTATTACGTTTTTGTGATAATTACACAAAAAACAGAACACTGGAATCGGATAATATTAGGAGGTTTTGATATTTCAATTTCAATTTCTTTATTGCATAATCATGCCACGAGTACAGATGGTGATAAAATACAATATTGTGTGATCATGAAACCCTTTTGGGCGTAGCAATGAGTCTATATAAATTAAATTCAGACAAATGTTATTTTTAATAAGGGTAAATTATAATTTTTCGATTTTATTGAATTTATTGAACGTGAAGCATGAGCGTGCGTGCAAGCATGAAAGGGTTCTTTTTACCTTTAAACCGGGAAATCACTATCCTTTTTACTTTGACCCGCCCCCGCAGCTCTCTCTGCTCGCACTGTTCCCGCACCTTTAGTCCCTCCCGTACGAAGGACCAACCCACACTATGTGGGTTCAAGTGAACAGTGAATGCACTTGTTTGTATACTCCATTGTAATGAAACGGCGATCAAAAAACCTACATCATGTAACGGTATATCGGTTAAAGATTATTTAAATTCTTTCTTAAACTTATTGAATTGTAAGCAAATTGCTTATAGAAAGTGTGTATCAATATTTCTACCTGCCACTCAAGCTAAAAAAGATATTTCCCATAAAAGGTTCCTTGGAAGAAATCGCTTTCAGCGATAAGGCCGTGCATTTGTGCAATTCACATTTTAGGCTTTGTCTTACTCTATGTAGGTATTTGTTTTTTGTTCTGTTGTCTTACGTTGTACAAATAAATTTATCTATATAATCTATCCAACTATAAAAAATAGTTGTTTGTGTAGTATTGTGGTGCATTTAAATAAAAACATATTGCATTATAAAATGAGTAGTTTCATCGTGTCTAAGTTTTTGATTACTTAGTATTATGTACAGAAGTTTTTTTCAGTAGGATCTCCGCTTGAAAAATAATCTGTCAATTCTCGTTATATTTTCTGTTAATCCTTAAAATCACTGCAGTTGTCTTCTGTAATAAAACGCGAACTTCATTTTGCCTCTGGCGGTCTGGATTCTAGAGTTTAAAGACGAGATTCTTGTACCAAACTGGTTAAAGATAGCTCAGTATCCAGTGAAATACCGAGTCCAGTGGTATTTTGTAGGTATAAGGTAGCACCTAACCTTATACTTACGAAATCACGCGTGATATTTACTACGGGTCAGGATTTAAGCAAGCACACGAATAACATTATGCAAAGTGCGGTACAGGTCGTCTTGAGTGTTTTAAGAGGTTAGATACTTTTTAGCTTACAATTTTTAGAGTTAAAAATATTAGGGGTTAAAGTATGAAATTGCCGATTTGTACTGAAAATCTTAATTGTTTATTTTTTAAATTTTTAACAAATTTATTTAATCAAAATAGTTGCCTTTATTATCTATACATTGCTGCCATCTAATGGGAAGGTTATTAATGCCTTTGCGATAGAACTCCGACGATCTAGACTGCACAAACTGTGTGAAAGCATTTTGTACTGCCTCCTGGGAAGAAAACTTCTTGTCACGTAGATAATTGTCCAAATCACGAAAAAAATGGTAGTCCGTTGGAGCAAGGTCTGGTGAATACGGAGGATGACGAATGGTTTCTAAGTGCAGTTCCTGAAGGGTCAAAATGGTTTCTCGTGCTGTGTGAGGTCTCGCGTTGTCGTGGAGCAATAATGGTGAAGATCGATTCATGAGTCGGGGCTGTTTTACTGCTAGTTTTGTCAACATGGTTCGGAGTTCGGCACAATAGACATCTGCCGTAATTGCTTGACCAGATCGAAGAAAACTATAGTGAATAACACCATGCTGAGACCACCAAACAGTTACCATTACCTTTTTATTGGTAAGTTTTGCTTTAGGACACTGTTGTGGCATTTGACCTGGGGTCAGCCATTGCATTTTTCTTTTCCGGTTATCATAAAGAATCCACTTTTCATCACATGTTACAATTCGATCCAATATTCCTTCATTTCTGTACCGGTTCAACAAGGCAACACAAGTTTCAACACGCGTTTCTTTCTGCAGATCAGTCAAATCATGAGGCACCCATTTTTCGTATTTTTTTATTTTATTGATTTGACGCAAGTGAGTCAATAAAGTGGGTAAGGTAACGTTAAACCATGCCGCTAATTCCTGGGTAGTTTGACTAGGATCGGCTTCCACTATCTCTCTTAATTCATCGTTATTCACCTGTGTGGGCGGTCTTCCTCGTGGCTCGTTCTTTAAGTCGAAATTTCCATCACGAAAGCGTTTAAACCAAAATCGCACGGTGCGTTCATTAGTAGACCCCTCTCCAAACGCAGCATTGATATTGCGGGCTGTTTCTGCCGCGTTAGTTCCGCGTCGGAACTCGTATTCAAAAATCACTCGAATTTCGCAGTATCCATCTTTCTTGTCTAAATTGAATAACAAAAACAATTGAAAGTCGATATTCAAATGTTTCACATTTTTTAATCATAAATTATTATTTATTTATATATATATTTAACAATAAAAAAAGAACATCACAGAAACCATTTGAAAAAAGTTTCATTCGAAAACCTCAAACCATGAAGATTGCCTATTGCAATAAAACGACAATTTCATACTTTAACCCCTATTACTAATGGTCATATTTCTATAAATATTTGGATGCGAAATGATACTATTAAGTAAATAAGTATACTCATGCAAAGTTAGTTTCTTAGTTTTTAGTACTAAGCCGACTAAGGCCCGACAAACGGACAGACAGACGGTCTTGACAAAACCACTGAAGTCGTATAATTTTGCTTTTGATGACCTCCTGGATCGACAAAAACTCGCTTGCGAATGTGACGGCTTCGATTTCATTTCATAGTCGATTCGACAAAACGTTTAATAACTACGTTACTCCAAATATAGTTTAGAGGGTTAATAATATTAGGCGTAGGCCCCGTAGTCTTTCATAATTGCAGTTCCTTCATCGACTTGCTAATAAATCGAAAGGCATCTGTGTTGGTATTACAAAACTGTCGAGTGGGAGACAAGTTGCGAAAATGTTCCTTTAAGGGCTAGTATAGGTAGTAATATCGATTTCTAATAGCATTGGTTTTGACCATAATGAAAAATAAATACCAAATATTGTTGTGCTGGTATAAATATTGGATTTCTTACATAAATTTAAGTACCTAATGTAATTTTATACTACATTATTGTATGCTCGAAATGAGTAGACTGTGCACTAATATAGTACATTAGTTTGAACAATAAAATCTTCTTATTCTTATTCTTCAAGGTTGTTTACTTTAAGTTTCTTTTGCAAATGTATTTTAATGCAATTTAGGTTTGTTCACTTCTGCCATGAAGTCAATAGGAAGTCAAAGATGCAGTAGGAATCACAATAACACAAGCTCTAAAAGTTGTAGCTAAGCTTGCTCAGATTGTTTTTTTTTCCTGTTGTTTTTTCTTTTTCATTTTTTTTTGTCTATCATTCCTTAAATTGAATATAACCTTAGAAATAAAAAAGCTTACGTACTAATCCTATATTTAGTAATTACAAAAAAAAGTTTCTAATATCATAGGGTCTATTTCGTAATAGTAGCATACTTTCCGGTTTAGTTAGACGGTCTTTTATTGCTATCTATTTTTTATAGTCGTCGAACCCAGCGGTTAATTTCTTTTGATCGAAACTGGTTGCTTTGATCGTGGATTTAATTCCTTTTAGATTACTTGAGCCTTTAGCCGTCATTACAAAATTAAATCTAAGTATAAACCTGGTTTAAAGTCAGGTTACAACGAGCTTCCGGTGGACTAAAAGTTTGTTGAATGTGGTATTTTCTCGACAAATAAAAAATAAAATAAATAAATCCTGTGACGAACACACAGCGCCATCTAGCCCTAAGTAAGCTGCTAAGCTTGTGTTACGGTGACTAGACAACGGATATACTAATTATATTTATTTTTCTTTTGTAAGTACATACATATTATGCGTAGAAATACTCCCAGACCATATACAAATATTTATTTTTAATCATAAAAATTTGCACCCACCGGGAATCGAACCCGCAACCTTCTGCATTGCAGCCAAGCGTTCGTCCGACGCGCCACAGAGGTCGTCAAATAAATATTTCCTAAAAATTAGTATAGATAAACACGCGTTTTCGATCAAATATAAATATATGCAGGGGGTTCAAATTATAGTCCTTATCGGACCTCCCTAGATTTGTATCTTGGGAGATTGATGCATACGAGTACAACAAAACGAAAACTTGACGTACTTGTCCTAATGCATAATAATGGGGATAATTATAAGGGAGCAGTCGCTGACAATGTTATGCTAATAAATGTTGCAGAGGCTAACGAGTAATCTACTTATATAATTATGCAGTAAGATAGGAAGTCAGCATATTTTTGATCAGCGATCACCAAATGTTGCCGCAGACGATTTTCCTATATTATTTCATACGTTTTGGATGGACGCTCCGCGGCCGCCGCGCCTTATCGTTGACACCGTTGCTTCTTGCTTCTTTTAGCTTTAAGTAGCGGCGTTTGTGTCTCATGTACATACCTACAACCCCGCTTAGTCATATTACGAGTCTGAAGTTTATCCAAGATTTAACGACTAATACGACCCCCTTCACTGGTTACTCAGTACGTTAGTCACGTTTACAACTGCTAAGCGTCTAGTAAAACATTTCTTATCAGCTTTCATAGTTGTTTGATTAAAGGCAACTGTACCGTGGTTCTCTTAATGTGTTTACGATAAGCAAAGTTGCTATTTACATTTTAATTCGACAGCATTATTCAACTGTTAATAAAATTATTATGAACTGAATATTTCATATATTATTTGGTAAATAATGGGGTACCATGATTGTCTTGTTATTAAGCCAGTTGAAATTACTGGCGAAATATAGCTCCGTAAAGAACAAATTTAAACATGGTAAATACTTACCCCGTTGTTTTATATTTTATAATTAATGTTTATAATTATTATGTTTGTAATATATTCAATAGCTTTTTAACTACAACATCATCGATCTAATTGCTTTCAGTGAACTTGTGTTAGAATTTATCACTTCGTCGTTTGCATCGTTAAACTCAGCACAGTCAAGATCATTACGTGTACTGCCTGGTTATTAATGGTCTCTGTATCATGAGTAGTCAGGCCTGTAGTCGGTGCCTTTAGACACAAATCGATTCACAGTTTCAAGTTTGCAACGTAAAATTAGTTATTTAGTTACCAACCTGTTTAGATTGCCTACTAACTGCCCGAGCCGTTCAATCAAATATGCATCATCAAAATAAAAAGATATGGTTACCATATCAACTATACTCATTATGAATATACATTTCTATTTTAACTAGCCACATTTTTTTCATATTTTTATTTTTATGCATTACGATACTTTGAGCTGAGTCGATGTCGCAATTTCTGCAAAATAATTCGATAGCTCCATCGGACTATTCCATGCCATTTTGAATTTCCGCATTTGTGTAAGCAATCAGTTGATCTGCTAATCTATTCTGCGGTCGCACGAAGCGTGGTCCACTGAGTCCAATGGGAAAATAGACGGAAAATGAACTAAAGCCCCTATCAGTGGCTTTAATGGTTCTTGAAACCAATAAGTTGTTTTATTTTCAAATTAAGTTTAGCCATGATGTTGTGTGTGATTTTATTGTACAGTTAATTGAACTTCGATTTTAATTTTACGTATTATTTTGAATAAATTTATTTTGTAAAGGGAAATAGCCGGAAAATCAAATAGTCTCTATCAGTGGCTTGGTTCAATGATTCTCGACGTCAATTAGCTATTTTCTGTCAAATTTCGTTATAATATTGTGCGTTTACTGTACCTACAGTTCCTTGAACTTCGATTTTAGTTGGACGCACTTCGTATAATAATAGGGGTTAAAGTATGAAATTGCCGTTTTATTGCAATAGGTTCTTTGAATTGACATAGAATCTTCATGGTTTGAGGTTTTCGAATGAAACTTTTTTCAAATGGTTTCTGTGATGTTCTTTTTTTAAAAAATGTGAAACATTTGAATATCGACTTTCAATTGTTTTTGTTATTCAATTTAGACAAGAAAGATGGATACTGCGAAAATTCGAGTGATTTAAAAAGCAGTACAAAATGCTTTCACACAGTTTGTGCAGTCTAGATCGTCGGAGTTCTATCGCAAAGGCATTAATAACCTTCCCATTAGATGGCAGCAATGTATAGATAATAATGGCAACTATTTGATTAAATAAATTTGTTAAAAATTTTAAAAATAAACAATTAAGATTTTCAGTACAAATCGGCAATTTCATACTTTAACCCCTAATATATACATACACTCAATAAATAACTGACAGGTCAATAATATTGGCATTAATTAATTTCTGTTTAGCTATGGAGAATAGTATGACCTAACTAAACATTAAAACCATATATAATATCGAAATCGACAGGTTTATTAACATTTAATTAGCTAGATAATTCTCTAATGATTACTAATATGAGAAATGACTAATGGTTTGAATTAGTAGCTTCTGCTATTATTTACTAGCAACAATAAACTCTTCTTTTGATTGGAATTTTCGTTCATTGATTTGAACGGTTCTAAAAGATTTATAGTCGGATTACAATATGTAAATTAATTTAGAATTAAAATCTAATCTTAATCATTACTTCGAATCCGTATCTTTTTTGATCTGAAGCATAAATATATTAATATCGATAAATTAAAATTGAAATTGTTAATACAGTACTTAAATTCAATTGTATAAATTCGTTTTCTAAAGGATATTGCTCCAAAGTAGAATATATTTACTCATGATTACATTTTTGTATTTGAATACAATTTTAGTCTTTCCTCTTCCCTTATTGAGTGTTTTTATTCGCATTGCTTCTGTTATATTAAGGATTTTGTCAATGCCCTACATTTCGAGAACTGTACAGACCTCCTCAGAGGTCCTCTCTCCTCTCTTCTTATTGGAAAACTTAGTTTAATTTCAATCTGACATCAAAATTTTTTTTAGTTATTCAATATAAAGAGATAGGTCACCAAAAGCGTCCCAAATTCTACAGTTACTAATGCACCGTGCATTATGTCATACCATTTGTTCCAAGTCGAGTGGAAACAATGCCTTTTTGTGTTGAAACCATGGGTGTGTATTGTGTTCGCGCATCGGTTACCGCACTTGTCGAGATTGCAGTGATGCCTAACATTGTGTCAGTTTATCCCACAACCTTTGTTGTACTTCTGATGTTACGATTCCCATGCTTGTTATGATTGAATCGATTCCACGTACCTAGATGAAGATAAGCCTCGTGTATTGTCGATTTATTCCTGTTGGCGTTTCAACCTTTATGATTGTTGCCGTTATAAATTGTTGGGTATTGATTTCTGTTATCTTTTTGTTCATTGTCGTCTCTGTTATCGTGATTTTGAT
Source organism: Idaea dimidiata (assembly GCA_949358125.1). Taxonomy (NCBI): domain Eukaryota; kingdom Metazoa; phylum Arthropoda; class Insecta; order Lepidoptera; family Geometridae; genus Idaea; species Idaea dimidiata. The sequence goes on from OX442334.1 coordinate 4,224,932, forward strand.
AACTGTAATCAGGTAAAGGTATTGATTTAGTTTTGCCAAGTTTAGTGTGATTAAAACGGCAATGATCTTTTTTATCGATTTTAAATACGCCATTAGCATTGTTAATGACTGCAAATTATTATGACTACTTTTTGATGCATCCAATTTCTTTCGTAAATTAGTATTGGCGTTGGATAGCTCTTGAAATGTAATATTCCTTGAAGTCCGATGAAAAGATTTTTTCCGTCATTAACCATTACCTACTTGTCATGTCGCACAAAACCACATACCTAATTTTCCAATATCATTTTTACTGTTAATATCTCCGCAATTTCCTGAGTGGAATATTTACCTACGGACTCCGATATTTGGAGAAATCTTCTTTTATTACAACCTTTGCCAAAGATTCGGAACTGCGTAGCGTAGGTAGAGTGTAGGGTCAACTTGAACGTATGGACTTCTCCCTGGGTGTATTCGTAGCATAGTTATCAATGTCTAAGCGTATTTTGTTCAACTCGTTTTTGCAAAGGTTTCCTGGAACAGATCGCTATTAGCGATAAGGTCGCCCATTGCACCATATTTAGCTGTAAGTTTGTAAGAGTAACGTGTTTTGTAAATTGTACTATAAAGTTTTTATCTAATCTAACATATTTTTTCGGTTTTAATCGCGTAATGATTATTATTTTTGTATTTTTCAATGCTCGACTTTTACTGATCTCTTCTTATACAGGGTTATGGGTTTCGAATCCAAAACCGTTCAGGGGGTGATTCTTCACATCAAAACGAATAAGATGTGTTCTACGACTTTTTGAAATTCAAAGTAGTTTTCGAAAATTTTAAGCGTAAAGTTTACTTGAAAATCAGCTGTTTCATAGAGTTAAAGGTCATTGACCTTAAGATGTCCTTTTTTTTGTTTGGTCTACTACAATAAAAACTTAAATTTAATTTATTTTCAAAAACAGTCGTCATTTTTCAGTGAGATATAACCTTAAATTTGCAAAAAAAAAACGAATTTCCAAAAATCGGAAAACAAAAGTTATTCGTTTTGATGTGGAAAATCACCCCCTGAACGGTTTTGGATTCGAAACCCATAACCCTGTAGATAGACGCTTCTGGGTTCAATCTAAAATTGCTGAATCTAAAAAAATGCGACTTTTTGTTTTATACGTTTATTTTATTACGTTACGGTATATTTTTATACGGAAATCAGGGATCTAATCTTTTTTGATCCTAGTCCTAATTTAACCATTACCTTCCCTATCAATTATTTTACAAAGAAGCGTTAGACATTTAATTATCTTGTATAGGTATCTCTTATTTTCCGCTACTTCCCGTTATATTATGTAATACAATACTTGACCATCTTAGGGGTTCAGCTTACAACGCATTCAAGTGCAAAGTGCAAGTCTTTCTACTTGGCTTCTGTCTCTGAAGCCTCTGTAATGCATTGATAGAACTGTTCTAATTTATTTGACACTGTATGTAGGTATTGGAGGTGTAGTTAGGTATCTGATTAGGGCTCTGTATTTCGGGAGAATAAATCAGGAGTCCTAGGGCTTCTAGGTGTGGTTCTGTTATGTGTGAAGAAGCCATTAGAGCTTGTAATACCGTGGACTAACGACATTGTAGCGGTCGCGGGGAGTCGTTGGATGGAGGTGGCTAGCGATCGCTATTTGTGTAGTCGTATGGGGGAAACCTATGTTCATTAGTGGACGGATAAGGGCTAAGAAGATGATGATGGTAACTTTATGAAGTGGCTGCACCGATCTATGTATTAAAACAAGGATGCGTCCACTTGGTGCTATCACTTAGGTGGCTGAGTGGTAACAAGCCAAGAATCCCCTTTTGGTCGCCTTTTCCGACAGGCAGGGGTACAATAGCCATATTATTTTAGACCTGGGTTAGGGGCCCATAGGTATCCAACTAAGACTTACACCCATATGCAGAGTCGTTTCCTCCACTCGACTCGACCTCGACTCAACCTTGAGGGATAGAACTCTTGAGGAAATTCCTCAGTCGAGTCGAGGAATTAATTGTCAGACTCAAAGTACGTCGCGATCTACCTTAAAAGATATCCTCGAATCTATCGATAGCGATGTCATACCAATTCTAGAGTATCATTCAAGTTGAGTCGAGGTCGAGTCGAGTGGAGGAAAAGACTCTGCATATGGGTGTTAGACGCAGAGCGAAGTTTACATTACGGAACTAGTATTTTAGAGTTATATTCACAGAAAAGTTGCGTGGGCACAACAGCACTATCTACCTACATAATAAAGTTGCTTCCCGTAACTGCTGCGACACGGCGTTTGTGTAATTTACTCTATATGCATGTCATTAGTTTCGTAACGTAAATCTCACTTTAAGCCGTGTTTTCATTACGGAACTAGTGTCGCGAAAGTTATAGTCATCTTTGCAAAAAAAAAGCGTAGCACCTGCGATTTTTTTTAATAAAACTAGTGTCGAGCAACTAAGTTTTTGAAGTTGACTATAACTTTCGCGACACTACTTTCGTAGTGAAAACACAACTTTACGGTACTTATTGTCGTAACAACAATTACTCTACCAACATTGGTACCTGTTAGTCCTAAAATAAACCACGTTATCTAGAAACTAGGCCGCACCGTTAAACCAATTTCTTATCAATCCGAAGTACAGTTAGAAGTTGTTAACTTTTCGCGCAAGATTCTTATCGTATGGCGTTTTATGCGGGTGTTTTATGACCCCACTTTATTACAAAACGAAATCTTGGCTTAGTTAGACCAAAGTATGTTGTCAGGTTCCAGTCCTTTACGGGAGGCTTGCGATAAACTTAAACACAACTTTTATGGAAATGTAGATGGCAAGTTAACACGAGAAAAAAAGTTTTTAAAAAAATACTTCTAAAAAAATACGGTAGGTAGTAAGTACTTTGTAGTACTCGTGGCGAAGCTGTCTAAGGCTAGTTCAGGTTACTAGTTATTCGCGGGTTCGAATCCCGCTAAGTTTAATTTTTTTTTAATCCGAAGCATTTTCTCAATTACCTACCATATTTCCTAAGTGTGTTTAAACACTTTTAGAACCTTAAATTAAGCTTGTGAGGTTGTTTTATTATGATTCTATTTTGTAGAGATTGTGACCAATCAAGAAATGATATTTGTTACAGGTACGTATTCAGTTACTTCTGCAACATGACTAGTTGTTGGCGAGAAATATTGTGGGTAAAGTACAGTACTGTAATTGATTTCTTAGTTCTAAAGTCTATTCCTTTCAAGTCCTAATTCTACCTGCGTGCCATAGGATAACAAATAATTAAGACAGGTCTCATATAAGAGACTAGAAAGTTAACGTTAAGTTAGTAGTTAGCAGTCGCGTGACAGTAAAGCATTTCAAACTCGGCTCTGACGGCATAGTTTTATCAGTTCCCAAGTAAAAAATTTCGGGAAATTACTCATATGCCTTTAAAAAGTGGGAACAAAATTCGAACGTAGCAATTGTTGTTGGTATACCCACTATCTATTATAAAAAATATTGAAAGATCCGCAGTAGTTTTTTTATTAATTTTGCATAAAAGAAGCGAGGAGTTTGCTTGAGATCTTAAGTACAAGTACATTTAATCCCTACTATGATGTCTTATACGTCGTCACAAAGTCGCCAGTTTGTCGTTCAGCTAAAAAAAACACATCAAATAAAAAAAACAACTTAAAAAAAAAGATTTTTTTTAAATTGTTTGTGGCTATTAAAAGTATTCGTATCTGAATGCTTCTAACTGGCTTATTGAAATCGGCTCTGTTTCAATAATCATTTACGTTAGAAACCTTCGAACACAACTGCGAACAAACATGCTAATTCCACATTATCGTTAGCATAGATTAGACATGTTTCTAAGGTTCTCTGATGATGAGTCAATATGTGACCGTCGCCTTGTTTGGTATAATGGCTATATTCTGGGTAAATATTACTTTGTGGGCTGAGTTTTATTGATAACTAGCTTCCACGCCACGGATCCGCCTTTGTATTGCCATAGATAAAATGACACTAGCAGTCATTCAATGCCGTTCGTTGCTCGTTACCAAAGAAGTTAGGTATATTACTAGAACTAGAATGCTCACGTAGAACTAAAATGTGTTCAGCTACATTAAGCATGCTGTCCCTTTCTAATAACACTATGCTGTCCCTTTCTAATAGTGTTATGAAGCATTATTACTAATTCTTATCTTACTTCCTACTAATATTATAAATGTGAAAATGTGTGTGTTTGGATGTTTGTTACTCAATCACGCAAAAACGGGTGAACGGATTAGGATGAAATTGGAATGTAAGTAACTGGGGACCTGAAATAACACTTAGGCTACTTTTTATCCCGAAATTCCTGCAGGAACCGGACTTACGCGGGTGAAACCGCGGGGCGCAGCTAGTTATTATTATAAATGCGGAAGTTTGTAAGAAATGTTTGTGTGTATGAGACTTTGTTACTCTTTCACGCAAAAACTACTGAACCGATTGCGACGAAAATTGGAATATAGGTAGCTGGATACCTTAGAGCACATAAGCTACTTTTTATTCTGATATTCTCGCGGGAACGGAACTTACGCGAGTGAAACTGCGGGGCGCAGCTAGTAGTGTTATAAAGGAATAGAATACTCAACGTAGCGGAACACTTTTTAGTTCTACGTGAGGATTCTAGTTCTAGTTCTTTACTCGTTAAAGAAAACAAAACTTCTTTGTACCCGATTACGTGTCATATTATTATATTTGCAAAATTAAACTCTGTTTGTTACAAATTCTATGAATTAGTTAAATGTGACATTTAAACCAATTTACATAAAACTTGTTCTTGAATCATTGTATCTATTGGTGCAAGAATATTACCGCATACCGCAAGAAAATCCTTTCAGTAAACTTTTTAAATTCATACGATTTGTTAACATATTTACATATTGCCGGGTCTTAATCTAATACGGGACCCTCGAGACCAAAAAAATAAAAAAAAGTACGCGAATAAGACCGGTAAAATGTAAATACTTTCAGTAGTTTTAGTTTATCGGTTACACCCAAAGACATGTTACATTGTCGTCTTCGAAGACTGTGCACTGGACAACTTTTTAAATGTCACTTTCAATTATGTTCTCTAAGGTTAAGGTTTTTGCTTTGATATATCAAAACGCTCCTGTTGAACCCAGTTGGTTCCAGTAATATTATGTCCTTATTTAACTAACCGACGAGCACTAAAGTGGAAAAATGACAGACGTCTCTCTAACATCAAGCGGGACAGTTTTTTGACGAAGTAAGCTTTCTAGTTAGTAGTACTATTTCTGTGGTTACATATTTGACGACAGACAAACAGACTTCAAATTGACTGTAGGCTGTTCTCTCGGTTCTGTTCCGTAAATATACCAATTTCTAGCCTGAGCAGGTGTAGGTACCGGTGTGGTCATCTTAATCATTTTACTTTATACTCAAGTTACCTGCTTCGAGTCGAAGTATGGTCATTTGTATACTGATACAAATCGTTACGTCACTGGACGTAACGAGTAATCGTTATAGCCTATTATGGGTACACGACATGAGGACCGATTCCCGTATTGAAATTGTATAAATATCAATACAGTTAAAGCGTTTCAGTTGCAACTAAACTGTAATCGAAATTTCCTCTTTTATTTTCATTTTCCTAGGTCTTGTACATATAGACTCTACTGACCCTTTAACTTTTACTGACTGGAAGAAATCGCTTTTTATCGATAAGGTCGCCCATTTGTACAACAATTTACTTCTAAGCTTTCTGTGTAATATTTGTTTTACTTCTGATGTAAAGGTACTGATTGTATTTGTTGGTTGTGCAAACAAAGTATCAATCTGTCTATCTATCTATCTTGTTGGCATATTGTTATTTTTTAATTTATAATACCTCTACCTTTTTACTATATTACTATTCACGAGGTACCGAATAGAAGAAAAAAAAAACGTGATATTTATGAACAACAAATCGTGTAGGTGAGTTTAAAAAGTCTAATCATTTTTTACTATTAAGAAAATTTTAAGTCAATGAAGTTTCGAATGCATTTCGACTTGTAACTGAACTGCAATCGAAATTTTATTGTCTCTAAAATTGAACGTTACAATTAGAACGCAATTTTAATGAAATTCAAATGGCTTTTAGATAAATTCTGGAACGGGAATCGGGGCCCAGTGTGTTATGTTATGTATGACCACATGATCAGGTTTATGGGATGTATGTTGCCCATTAGGGTTATGTTTCCTTTGGTTAGTTGATCGATAGAGTATCATCTTTTCTAGTTAGTTAGTTATGCACCGTATGTTTGTTCTAGCAAATGTCACGCGGTTTTACCTGCATTATCCTGTCAGTATCCCGGTATTTTTTCTTATAAAGCACTTTTATACTGGATACCTGCACATCACAGAAATAAAACCCATCTACATTTCTTGTCCAAACTGCTGGTCATTAAGTTTGAGTGGTGTGTTCTTTGCCATGTGTAGGTCCACTAAAAAAGGATTTTTCGAAATTTTCACGGAATCGGCACTTACGCGGGTGAATCCGCGAGACCCTGCTAGTATTTTATATTAATTTGGGTGTATTCTATGTATATGTATGTTTTTACAAAAGAAAAATGAATACAAGATGTAACGGGCAAGTCCTTTTAATCCGAAATCCATTTTAGACGTCTAGGCGAACACCTTTTGTTGTACGACTTTTGAAAATTCGAACTTTTTTTGAAAATTTTGAGATTATGTTTCACTGAAAAATCAGCTATTTTTTAAAATAAACGTAATTGAAGGTTTGATTGTAGTAGACCAAACTAAATGAAAGGACAACATAAGGTCAATGACCTCGAACTCTAAGAAACAGCTGATCTTCAAGTAAACTTTACACATAAAATTTTCGAAAAGATCTTCGAATTTCCAAAAGTCATAGAACAAAAGTTGTTCGCCTAGACGTCTAGAACAACCCCCTTTCGGCTTTAAAGGGCTTACCCGTTACATCTTGAATAAGTAAGTATTATGTCCGTCGTCTAGTCCCGTAACACAAGCTTAGCTAGATGGCAAAACTTATTTATACATTTGAATTTTGCTACTAATAAAAAAAGCAAAAGTAATTTTAGTTATTATAAGCCTGTACTGTCCCATTCTCGGTCTAGGGCCAGCTGTGGACCAGTTAGAGACTTTACGCAAAATGTACATTTTCAAAACTTACCTAAAGGCTAAAGGCACCCTGGGTCAATTATTACCCAATTTTAAAAACAGTAAATGCATCTCTGGGTCAATTATCACCCAATTTCAAATCTCGCGGTTTCTGCATAAACTCCTTATTTATGAATTATACTGATTTTACCAGATTTTACCAAAACATTAATAGTCACGGTAAAAAACTAAAGTATTTACAGTATTTAGTCTATGAATGGCCGGTCGGCGGGACTAACTACAGGTTGTTGCGGGGTGCGGGAGGTAAACGAACAGGGTAACTGAAATAAAAAAAATGATAAATTCACATTTCACCACAGACGCCTAGTTGATAAATTCACATTTCCGCACAGAAATAAATATGAATATGACGCCTAGCCGCGTCGAGATAATACCACCGCTGCACCACCGCACCGCCGGATGCACGCGGCCTCAAAACCATCCGCTCTGAGTACTCCCATTAATTTTACACCGAGCCTCGCCGCTCTGTAATGCGGTATAATTCTACGCAGTGTTTGACGGCCTCTCTGCCGCGGCGCTGAAGGTTGCGAGTACGATTCCCGCCGGGGATAAGTATTTATGCTGATCAGAAAAGTTTGTTTCTGGTTCCGATTGAGTCTAGTTATGTATTATGTGTATGTATTTACAACAAGGGTTGTCAAGTACCCATAGTACAAGCCGATGAGTGCGATGTGTTCCACGTCCTGCAATGTTGATCCTGCGGGATTATTAGCATCAATGTCCTATGTCTTTGTCCATCACATAAACAATCCCTTTGCAGATTTTCATTCAAATCGGTCGAACAGTTTGACCGTGAAGATGGAACAAGAAATATGCAAACAAACTTCCGGATTTAGCCATAACTATGTAAATTCAATGATATTTAGACGCAATATAATTGAGATGATAATTAATTGTTAGCAATTGAAATCCGATATGATTAATTGGATGTTGGTAAATAGTTCGTGTAAACAGTTGTGGTTTGGTAAATTATAGCGTATGAATAGTTTGTTAGTGATATTGTTGTACAATTAAGCCACTGCACTGATTTCATTATCATATTTCCCTTTACCGTAAGCTTAGCTGGCTCTAGACGGACCCTGAAATTAAAAATTTAGTATTTGTTACTATAATAGCAGCAACATAAAAAACAACTTGTGTAAAAATTTCAACTGTCTAGCTATCACGGATCATAAGAGACAACTTAGTGACATACAGACAATGGAGTCTTAGTAGAATGTTCCCGTTTTTACCCTTTAGGTACGGACTCCTAAAAAGCATATATGAAATGAAACCTTAGGAGAATATCAGCTCGTGCGAGCGTATGCCGCGACCCCGTCAGAATGAGACGTCCCTTTCAAGTTCGTGATTTAAACTTACTATGATTTACAGAATCTCTTGTCCATCTTGTTGTTCTAGCCTATATACAATTTGTAACGGGTATACCCTTTTAATCCGAAAGGGGGTTGTTCTAGACGTCTAGGCGAACACCTTTTGTTCTACGACTTTTGTAAATTCAAACATTTTTTTTGAAAATTTTGAGATTGTTTCTCTGAAAAAAACAGCTGCTTTTAAAAATAAAGGTAATTGAAGTTTTGATTGTAACCCATCAAACTAAATAAAAGGACAACATAAGGTCAATGACCTCGAACTCTCAGAAACAGCTGATTTTCAAGTAAACTTTACACCTAAATTTTTCGAAAAGTACTTCGAATTTCCAAAAGTCGTAGAACAAAAGTTGTTCGCCTAGACGTCTAGAACAACCCCCTTCCAAATTAAAAGAGTTTACCCGTTACACCTTGTATAATCGTTATACGTAGGCATGCTGAGCTTCGGCAGGTCTCGTCGTAAGTCAATGATAATTTCAACTTGTATGGTTCGATCGAATACTCACGAGTGACACATTAATCTTTACTTTCACAATAATCGACATCGCATTAAACTTTCGAGATCATTTCATTTACGTTACGTAAGTCATGATGGTATGATATCACTGTCGCATCGTTTAAGATGGAAATCTCTTGTAGAGCCATTATATTTCTATCAATTATCATTTTTAACCAAATTGAAAAAAGGAGCAGGTTGTCAATAATTCGGTTGTGATTTTGCAAGACATGGGTCGTACGATACATGCTACTTATATCTATATGCTAAAACTACTGAACTCATTGCGATGAAATTTAATGTGCAAATAGCTGGAAATCTGGATTAACACAGGCTACTTTTTATCCCGATATTCCTCCGAGATCGGGACTTAAGCGTGTGAAACCTTAACGAAACTAGAACTACATTCACAAAAGCAATTTTATCAAATAAATAAATAGTACCGCTGTGCCTACGCTTTTTTTTGTTGTAAAAATGACTTTAAATTGCATGCCTCTTGTTTCGTAATGTAAATCCCGCTTAAAGCACAGTATGATAACTGCAAGCGCTGCGTGCATCCGTCCGTGGGCTTCCGGTCCGTTGGAGCCCGAATCAAGTTATCCTCCGCTATCAAAGACAATAAAGCAAATTGACTACTCATACCGCCAATTTTTCTACAAAAACAACTCACCAATGCGGGCAGGGGCTCCTCCTCTGCCCGCAAACACTATGCCTGTAATAATCAAACTTTGTGATTGGCCAATGCGTTACCTACCTATACCTAGACGCTTTGTGATTTTCCGATGCGTTACCTGTTTTTACCTAGACTCGACTTGTGATTAACCGATGCGTTACCTATCTAATACCCATGCACATATTAAAAAAATGGACATCTCGCCCGCAGGCCAGACGTCCCTTAACCCATCTATACTGAGACTCTTTGGCCGGTCTTGCACAAAAGTGCTACTAAAAAGACGAACTATTTCCGTCAGAGGGATTCCCGGAAATAGTACGTATTTTTAGAGGTATGTGGGTTTTTTTTCATATTTATGATCAGTCAACTGGTTTTGTTGTCTTTGTCCGCTATCTACCTGACAGCGGCCGCTTCCGACGTTCCGGTGGTGTCCGGTTGGATACGGTAGCCAAGTGTCCATTCAGGATATATGAGGTACCTAACCTACCTACTCATGGCTGGTTTCGATATTGAGTCTTAAATGAGTTATTTGAACTGATAGTGCAATGCGTATGATTTTTAACAAATTTCTAAAAAAGGAAGAGGGTTTGAATTCGAATGGGTTTTTTTGTGAATATCTCTACCGTCGTAATATTTTGTTTTTATATAAAATTAAAATGGTGCACTTCCGCGGAAATATCGGGATAAATAATGACGTATCTGATTCCAAGTTTCATCGCAATCGGTTCAGTAGTTTTTGCGTGAAGGAGTAACAAACAAACTCATTTACTTATTGACATAACGTACACACAAACTTTCACCATTATATTTTGTAGAGCATTCTAACTAATATGTAGCCTAATTGATTATCATTTTACTACTTAGTAGCTACAGATAGTTTACATCATTAAACCAGAACATATAAGGACATAAAGCCTAGAGATTAGTCCAAACTCGCGTAATTTCAGGCAGATATATTCCACTATAATTACCGTAAATCATTTGGTACAATTAGCTCATTTTCATGGAACACTGAACCACGCCAAATTAGTGCCTAAAGCTAAGCGTCCACCTACCGGCATCGTACGCACCGGACGCATCGAACAAACTGATCCTAACATTATTTGTATAGAAAGTTACACAAGTATACGTCCACCAATCCGCATTGTATCAGAAGGGCTAATAGGAAAAAACTTCGGCCGAAACTTCGGACTCGACCAAACGTCAGTAGTTAGTTATTGTTCGTTCGTTCAATATATTCTTTGGTTTTTGGTCTGGAACGTATAGTAATTATTAAATATTGCACTACATTGTACACAGCGCAATCTAGCCCCAAACTAAACAATAGGCTTGTACTATGGGTACTAGACAACGGATATACTACATATTATACTTTTTTTGTAAATACATACATATTATACATAGATATACACCCAGACCAGATACAAATATTTATTTTTAAGCATAAATATTTGCAACCGACAGGAATCGAACCCGCAGCCTTCTGCATTGCAGTCGAGCGTCCGCCCGACGCGCCACAGAGGCCGTCAAATTTGATATTATTTGATTGCTTAGTTGTCTTGTTACTTGCGTCGGCAAATGCGATGCTGCATTGTGCAAAATTCATCCGTTTGATGCGATCCGTTTGATGCGTACGATCCCGGTAGGTGGACGGTTAGCTTAACGCCATAGTTTACCTGATAGTTGGTACGCCTCGCGCGCGGCTCTCTAACGCTTGCAATTACCTAAATACAAGTTTATGGACTGCATTGTTACATTTCGCTAAAATCCAGGATAATGGATCATTTTGTATGTCTTGTATATTCGAGGAAATATTTGGGTAGTTATAAAATTATCTTAATTTTTTATTTGAAGAGAGGACAAAGAATATTTTAATCAAGAAATTGCACATAAGTTATGAAGCTCAAAATCAAAATGACTTCTACTTTAACAATTAAGCAGCTCTGAAACTCAAAATTCCTCAAATTGATGTTTAAACTAAGAAGCTGCTCAATGATTTAAGTAGTAAGTATCTCTCAAATTTTAAGCATCATTGCTATATTCGGCTGTATATACTTTAAAAATTTGGTAGTATTCTCATACATTATATTATTCATCGTATGCCCTAAAAAACTTTTTACAAACCAGACCGAAATTAAAAACTTACGCCTAGAAAATTTTAAATAGTTTCCCAGACGTTCCCCAACACTAGACAGTTATACGCAACGTTTTAATCTAAAATGTCTCCGTCTCATCATCTCCAAGGATACCTTTTAGCGTCTTAATGAAAAGCCTGCATTTCTCACAAAACGACGACAGTTTTTAAGCCGCTTTTCAAACGTAGATGTACGTAATGGGAATGTTCGCTCGGTGATTTCGTATCGTCTGGTGTAGACCATAGATTCTCAACCTTATTTTGGCCACTGCCCTCTTTAGGAATGTGAAAAGTATGAATGTGTTCTTTTCTAGAGCCCCCTATTTGTCCTGAAATCTTAACGGGGTATAGCCACTGTTTAATAAAAAATGTTTTAATTTTTACATTAGTTATTTTATCACTGAAATTTGAGTGAATTTTGAAACGAAAATTGCGTTAAAAAGGTACCTCAATGTAAAAAATATACAGTTGTTTTGATAAATAATTTGTACGTACACACAGTTTACATTATGTTGGTATAGTAAAGGCACCTATCAATTAAACTTATTGTTTTTCCGTATTAGTATGGTAAGTATACCTACTAAGGTTTGTGCTAATTAAAATGTATTTACTACCTACACTGACGTTATCCTAAACTCTACCTACATGGCCATTAAATACTTATTTAAAAGGTAGGAAACTACCTTTCAATACATAATAATTATTATTATGGATCAAAAGCCGTTGTAAATAATATTTTAAACCTAATAGTTAGACATTATACAGCAGATAACATAATAGGAGTATGGTTAGTTAGACATTATAAACTTAGGTTCGAATACATTTCCCGTGAAACCAAAACTGATTTCCCTACATAACAAGATTTGAGTTATATACCACAAACCTGTACATAACCGGATTTAAAATATACATGTACAGGAAACTAACGTATGGCTAATTGCACTAATAGAGAAGTTTCTAGCGTAATTATTGATGTGGTTCAACAAGTTTTAGAACGCCTATGAGAAAACGAATATAGAAAACGAAATGGTAGCTGACCATTTCTTTTTCGAATGTTATTTAGTTAGTTTTTCTATAGTTAGTTAGTTATAATCAAATACCTCCCGCGGACCAACACGCCGGAGAAGGATACTTCGATACCAAACCCCTGCTGCAGGCTTCTCCGATATATACGGAGCAGAGACTGTAGTCAGTGCTGTGCGTCTCGGTTGGGGTGTACAGAAGGGTTGGCAGCGGAGGAGCCCACTTTGGGTCAACGGCGGCACCCACATGTCTCCACGAGAAGAACAACCTTGGCGTCAGGTGGCAACCGGCCGTAAAACTTATGCCAAAACTCCTTGCACAATAATGTACAAGGAGACCCGACCCCAGCTGAGGAGCTGAGCAGAGGGGTGGCGAAAGGAGAAGTAGTTAGTTAGTTATGTATGGGAGCTCGGGTCCAAGCTAGCCCCGGACTCTTGAGAGGCATGTGACCTTTCCGTTGATATGCTCGGATGATGTGATGATAACTAAACTCAGTTAAGCTTAGCTTCGCATAATTGAGTTAGTTTTTCATACATGTGCGTTCAGCGCAAAGTATGTATTCATCTATGCTCACTTTCGTCCGATGGAACTGTACCGATTTTAAAAATTATTTCGCCAATAGTAAGCTACATTATCGAGGACTACTTTTGATCCTTATATTCCCACAGGACTTACGCAGGTGAAACCACGGAACACTGCTACACTATTAAAATGAAATCAAAGTAGGACTTAAAATACCTTACACGCTTTCACTGGCTCCATTCCAAATTCTCATTAAGGAAACGAGTAAACCTTCTGAAAACCGCAGAAACAGCAAAATAAAACCTACCTCGGAGGGAATTATTACAAAAAAATATGCTGAAAGAAACATAGGTCCGGGAAGCTTAGCGTCTAGACTGCATACTCAGATATTAATGCTTTTCTAGACGATCTTCTTTTTGGCAGGTTGAAATTGCGAACTTTGTGAAAAGTCTTCTATTTGTTTTTTTGCCGTATGATATTAGATTTGTGTATTACTTATAGAGTAAGTTGTGTTCATACTTATTTTACTAAATTGTTACTGTATTTTGAATTTTGCTAGAAATAGGTAGTTACTCGTAGCCTGCGTGTTGTTGCAAAGCTTCAGTTATCTACACACCATATTTTGTGATATTCGATTTTAGTGGTTTGAATTTAAAAAAAATACGCGATTGGAACTCAAAAAACTAATAACAAATAAACATACAGCCGAATAAAAAACCAAATCTAGTTACAATTGCTGGTTCTTTATTGAATTTGCTGTCTAACGAAAACTTTTAACAAAGGGTATATACGTGTTTCGCGTCTGGATAGGTAAGTTAGTTAAGGGGAAGGATACCTACTTATTCTCCATACAAACGTAGTTTGTTTTCTCTCTGGATAAAGCCATTAGAGCAATTATGTGTATTCCATAAAACCTATTATTGCTATGAAGATGCTTCTATGTTTAAAATATTATCCAATTCTAGTTTTTAGATCTTTCTTTCGCGACATTGTATTGAAATAAAACTAACCTTTATGGCAATGCCGTTCTTACATTTCGGTTGCAGCCTAGTTTTTCTAAATTTTATTTATCTTCGTATATTAGAAACTAAAAAACTTAGAGTTCTAAAGTGGAGACCGCGTCTCGGCAAACGTAGTGTAGGACGTCCTCAGGCACGATGGAGCGACGATTTGCGCAAGACGGCTGCCACAAACTGGATGCGAGAAGCCGAAAATAGATCTAGGTGGGGCGTGCAATTGGAGAGGCCTATGTCCAGCAGTGGACTGCAACAGGCTGATGATGATGATGATTAGAAACTTAGATAAAGAAAACCATAGGGGCATAGCATCGTGGCAGTAGATGTTGGGTCTGACGGCCTAAACAAAATGGTTCTAATATCATTATCCAGGGAAAATGAGTAGGTATCCTTGCCTCTTAAGTTCTTCGGCGCGTTTTGTGTAGGTTTTGTTTTTAACGAGCGTAGCGGCGTTAAATGTTGATGCCGCGTTTATGATGTTGTTTGCTCCGCCGTCTACAAGAGCGACTTTAATTAAGGGAATGGGGAATTTTATTGTGTTTGTTTATTAATTGTATAGGTACCTATCGTTTCTTATAGTTTGATAGCTATAAACTTAGTCATATTGATGAAAATTGTTATATATTAACAGTCGACCCGACCAACAAGAGACCAGCGGCCTTAGCCAACATTTTTTTGTATGAAATTGACATAAGGTCACGCTTGATTTTTCGCGAGCTTATGTCAATTTCATACAAAAAAAATCTGTCGATTGGCGATTTCGTTATTCGATAAGAATGTTGGCTAGGGCCGCTGGAAAGACTTGGAAACGTCGTATAGGCCGTTGTAAAGTACTTCAAATATCTTCTTCTTCTTCTTTTCGTGTCAATGGCATAAAAACAACAATAGGTATGTCAAATTTTGGTGGACCAGTATTCAGCCACATCCACAGCGGCCTCTGTGGCTTCCATTAGGTCTTTCCTTGTGCAGGTGGTCGGGCATGAAGGGCAAGAGAGCAAGTGCGACATATTTTGGCTCAACGCCCCACAGTCACACTCCGGATATGGTATAGCGGCACATTAAAACAGATAAAAATAAACATCGGGGAAATCGAAGAATAGGTACCTACTAACTTTTTAAATAATAAAAATGAAAAAATTAAGATTGAAAGTTTCATTTTAAATTTACCTTTAAATTTAACAATAACATTATGCTGGTAGGTATAGTATCTAAGAAAACACATAATTTATGGGAGTTTTCGTATGTTATAAAATAAAAGCATTATAAGGTATATGTTAGGCTAAGTCCGCATATGCAGGAGGCTTGCTTAGCGCCTAAAAGCTAGCGATAGTCGTCCTGCGAGTCACCTAACTAAAACGAACGATATCGCATCGAGCGCTTTGCACCTAGCTAGTTGCTAGGCATCGAAATAACCAAACTGTTATCCTCCAGGCGCTAAGCAAGCCTATGCGTGCCTAGCTTTAGCTATCTAGCCACTATAACAAATGCCTAGTTCTCTAGTTTGGAGCTAGATGACACTGTATGCATTGTCTTCCAATATTTATATTCCAATCACTTTAACTCCACTTTTCTTAGTCTCCGCTAAAAACGAACGTTCCATATCGAAAGCTTCATATATCATTAGCGTTAATTAACCTCTAGTATCAGCTATCTCAGGGAAATTGCATTAAACTTTGTTAACGTTATCAATGCATAAATCTGTAGCGGACATGTTTCGCCGTTTACTTTGCATATTCTCGAATATTCCTAATTAACCTTTGTCTTTGTAGGTACGTGTTGTCGTTGGAAAGTAAAGATATTTTTTCTAACTATATTGCATTAGGTACACACTCCGCTAATGGAATTTTGAATCCTATGTATTTTTGTTTAAGTTGTTGTAAAAAAAAATATTATAAACATTTTAAACTCACACGATTTGAACTCATAATTATTTTTTTCCGGGTCCTATTCGCGTATAATTATTTTTAAATTATCTTACCTCGACGTTTAAAAATTATAATGTCTCCCACATTGCACTCTAAATGTGTTTTGGAGGTAATTAGAGCTTATATAGAACTGATGGCGGTTATGAAGCGATACAGTCGCTGCAGCAGGTGCTATAAATGCCATAATAAGAACGTCTATGTTGCGAAAAGTTACATATTTTTACTGCTAGAGTAAATATGATACGATACGAAAGTTTTTCAACCGTACGCTGGTACTCCAATACAACTTTTCGAGAACTAATTACAATTCAATTGCAACCATTAATAAACCTAAAGCTCTCTGAATATTCATGCACTCTACCACGGTTACGCCTTAGCTCTTTAAGAGTTCCCAGTCGATCGTAAATACAGCCTTATGCCATTGACTTAAAACTATTAACTTTTCATACATATTTATTGCGGTAACTTTACACATGAGCTTTCTAAATTATTAACTGTGGGGTGACGAAGGGCACTAGTGATTAACTGTCGCCCTTTAACGTAGGTTAGGTAGGTAGGTAATAGTGAGGGATGAATGATAAATGTTACGTTAGTTAGAGGAGGAGTGTACGGATGACTGAGTTGTATTATGTTTTGTTAATTAAAGGTTGGGACTATTTTTATTTGTTATATATAACACATTTCAGTGTTTATTGTAGCTTACATTAAAAATTAAGGTGATATAAAGGTGTTTTTATCTCTTATTGTTTATCTCCAATGTGATCTTTCATCAATATACGCTTTACCGTTATAATCTCTTATCAGCTCTTTTACCGTTCCGCGCCTAAACTCTTTAGCGCTAATAATCACTATAACTAATGTAAATATTGCGCTTTTTAATGGGCTAATTTTTTGTGCTAGTTTCTACAACTGTTTACCATCAGTCCCTACTGTAACACGTCGCGTCGCTTGCGCCGGGACTTTTATCAAAGCAGAACTTAAACAAAGCTTTTTAGCCTTGCAGAACACTACATCGCGTAACATCAAAGTTGTCATTTTCATCTCGCTTGTATACGAGTGGAATCAGAGACATGATAAATCGTCGTCTTCGCTCCTAGAAGACTGTGCACTTGACAACTTTTGAAATATCAATTTCAATGAAATTATGAAATGATTTATTATTTGTGGCAGTTGTCAATCATGTTTACTTGTCAAAATAAACACGTAATAATCAAAATTACGTATCAATTATGTTCGATAAAGTTAAGGTAGGTCAAAACGGTCCTGTTGAACCCGGGTGTCTCAGTGTGTTCTTATGTAACTAACCGACAAAGACTAAAGTGAAAAAGGACAGACTGCATGAGGTCTCTCTTGCATCAAGCGGGACCGTTTTTTTTGACGAAGCAAGCTTTCTAGTAGTTACTGTACTATTTCTATGAGTGAAATACAGCCACAATACTACTATTTATATGTAGGTACTGACGCGCTCTGTGACTATCTTTCATTACTTGTCAGTGTCATCAAAAGGTCGGATGTACGTTTTGCAATGTGATGACGTTGTGGAGGCGGGTATGACCGGATAAGATAACGAAGGCGTGGGCTATTTGAAACGTCATCGTCCCTTGTATTTGCCTCTTGTATTTTTTGTGAGTAGAAATGTTTCGAAGAAAATATTTTGAGTGTCTATCGGTTTTATGGGCAACTACAACAGAAAGTGTAAGTTAGGAAAATAGGAAAGCCTTTGCCCAACAGTGGAACGATAACGGCTAATTTCATAATATAATGAGTTTCAAAACAGTTAGTTCAAAGTTTAAAACTAAGGTGAGGTAGATAGTGAAAAAAAAACTTTTCAATTCCGTAAAATATTACACCAATATGTGCCTGAATTTGATTTTATCTGATTTTAACAAATAGTTCTGTCATGAATTATGTCAATACCGGTAACAAAATAAATGATACTCGCACCATAAAGTTTCCGATAGTAATAATAGAGGGGTTAAATATCGTTTGGTTGTTTCCAACCGATAAAACTAGGGTCCACGTGTAATTTGATGCATGGCTGTTACAGATTATGGTTCATGTAACTATTTATTTTGGTGATTGATTCTAAATCATGACGGTTTCACCATCACAGGTTAGGAATAGGGATTTATTTACCAGAGGCCCAGAGGCCGACCTCTATGGCGCGTTGGGCGAACGCTTGGCTGCAATGCAGAAGGTTGCGGTTTCGGCTGCCGCTGGGTGCTAATATTTATGCTTGAAAATAAATATTTGTATCTGGTCTGGGTGTATTTCTATGTATAATATGTATGTATTTACACAAGAAAAATAAATATACTTATTTATTTTAATCCGTTGTCTAGTCACCGTATTACAAGCTTAGCAGCTTACCATGGGGCTAGATGGCGGGGTGTGTTGGTCACAGAATTTATTTTTTTAGCAGAATATCAATTGAAAATATCTGTTCCATTTCGCGAGACCAATTTTTAAAAATGCCTTATGACTTAGATTCAGATAATCATTTACAATATCTTTGAATAGAATAGATTCAGTGCAGGGTTTCCGACGAATGACCATTTAAGCCAAACCGGGGTTGTTCAAGACGTCATTTTCATCTCGCCAAAAAATCTCACCAAAAAAACGTTTGAATTTCCAAAAGTCGTAGAACAAAAGTCGTTCGCCTAGACGTCTAGAACAACCCCCTTTCGGATTAAAAGGACTTACCCGTTACACCTTGTATACAATCATTATCAGGTAGGTACACCAACATACTTATATTTAAATAAAATTAATTAAAATTAATAATCCACAAATGCGTCCCTACGTAAGGTACCCAAAAGGCTGGCTGCATTGCCTCTTTGGATTGCTATACCAATTCGTTGGCCAAAGTCTACCAGCCCTTATGTCACCCAATAATATATCGAAACAATAATGTGGTATTTCAATAAATTATACTTCTTTGATTCGATTAATCGATACATCAATATCAATATTTCCTTAATACGATAAGGTGTTGTATCGATTAAAATGCATTCGAATAGAACTCGATAAGATAGCATTATCAACTCGTTAACATAGATAGGTAAGTAGTGAATAGTGTTTTAGTGTTTGCTAACAATCCTACAATTGAGTGGTCATTCGTGCATTTTCTGTTAATAATTAAATGATGCAATTGTGTGGTTCGGTAAAGAAAAGTTCTTAAAGATATTAAAGTGCTTAATAAAACCCTAACCCTTCCGTTTAGCTTCGCCGTAATTGAATAAAAATGAGTGATTATGAATTTGAAGATTTCGAAACGTAAGTTATTTTAAGTTATTTAAGTTAAAACCTTGACAGCACTAAAAAAATTATTTTCAAATCGTATTTGTTTTTCATTTTGGATTGTGAAGAAATGTAATGTCTCCTTTATAACTGGTCATCAGGTGCTGTAAGCTGTCTAAAGCCCCTATGACTTAATTACAAAGATATTAGAGACCATTTAGTTGCGCTCCGTGGACCAATCGTGTGATTTACTAGTCATTTAACTGCCAGTTCCCATAGACCTCTAGCAGTTGGGACTGTCAGAACACTGTGCAGTTCTTTAGGTACTGGTTTAGTTAAAATTCCGCGTCTAATTTATGTTTGTAGGCAATGACACTAGTAGATTTCAATTAAATTGATTGACTAGTTCTAATAAGTATTAAGAGGAGTCTATTAAGTTCTTGTTTCTCTATTTTAGAAATATATTATTTACAACAGTTGTGATTTCTTTCAACAGTTAATAAGTTTTTATAATAAAATATACGACAACCTGCCGTTAAAACTAAAATAGATTTATTCCATACAAGGGTGGCCGAAATAAATTGCTTTCACCGATAAGGCCGCCCATTTGTGCAACTTACAAGAGCTGAGCTTTGTCTTTATTCTATGTATTTGTGCTTTGTTCTTTTCTCCTATAAATATTGTACAAATAAAGTTATCTTTCTATATGCATTCTCTCTCTTACCAGGGGGTTGATACCTAAATTAATTGAATTTGTAATTTCCCTGAATCATATGATAAGAATAATCTATAGAAGTAGCACTTTATTATCTATTTTTATTATTAGTCATACGTGTAATGTAAATAAACAGTGTTAGTAAATATATAGTATAAAAAATATCTATATCCGCATAGTTTTACGAAAATGTTCTGCAAATATTTTTGCGTTGTATTTCATGAATTCGTAATAAAACTTGCATCAGATTCCGACCGCTCGCTGTTGAAATTTTAGCGATATTTCAGCTTGAAGCTGTATAGTGAGTCTAGTGTAGGTAGTTATAGAATAGAGCCTTGAGCGTTATAAACGTGTTATTTATTACGAAGCGGTACTGCAGCGCGGTATTTCGTGAATTGTTTTATCGCCGAATATGAAATTTCTGCTCGCAGCATTTTGCTATTATTTTGAAAACGTTAAATGATGTTTTTAATATGAAACTGATTATTCATTCTTGTTATAAGAAATTCAGTAAATGCACTGTTGGTATTGGCCATTATATCAAATGGCCAATACCACTGACAATAACGAGAAGTTATATTTGTTAATATTACAAATATTATTAAATGTCAACAGCCACCCGGTTGCATTGCCACGGAGGAGGCATTTGGGAACTATTTTTTGGAAATAAGAATGTAATTTCGCACGCTAAAAATTGCCCAATGAATATATCTTACAATTAAGTTCATAAAATGGTTAAAACCTTCAAATCCAGACACAAAGGGAACAAAAACCTAAAACTGAACTCTGTCGATTGGAAAACAAACAGTACCTAAGCATTCCCCTCGTACATTTCACATCCACAGACTACCCCCGAAGGCCATACGAAAGTTATATAATTCTAGAGAAAACTACTGAACATTTCAGTTAAAAAAATTAACGTTTTAACGTCTTTAGAAAAAAATGCCTTTGTTCCGAAATTCAATGTTTCCAGCGGGACTTGTACCCACGCCACCAAATGCGCCAAGGGGGCTCAAGACACAGGGTTGAGCATAAGGAACGCAGAATTCTTAGTTTTTTATTTACGCTCGGAGTGGCGTCATCTACCGAGTAAGCTATTTACCAAATACAAATTTCCGCTGAAATAACTTCGGAAAACTGAAGAGCCAGTACATTGCAGTATAACCTTACAAACTTAGATTACCTAGATGGTAGGTAATAAATAAATAAACATGAAAAATGGTAATAATCAATAAATAGGAGATCGACGCGTTGTTCTTCTATTTATTACCTAAATTAATTAATTAAATAATTTTCGGGTCAAATATAATGTTTTACCATTCGATTGTGATAATTTTCCAATAGTTACAGTGGACCGTATGAAGCTCGGCCGTCCAACATATAAAAGCTTCACTATCAATCGGCCTTTCTCCTTTTAGTCTATGATAGTCTAGTTCTATGCTTACACACATAATATGCGTATGTATGTACAGACGACAGACAGTGTCGATGGACTCCAAGGAAATTGATAGGTCGCCTACCTGTGTTGCATTATTTGCTGAATGGGAAATGAGCTGGCCGCTGAAAGGCAGGTTCATTTCGTCATTAATGGATGCACTTTGTGTTTATTTTCACTAGACTGGCGCTGGCCTTTTGTTTGT
The DNA here is from genome assembly GCA_949358125.1 of Idaea dimidiata. NCBI lineage: Eukaryota > Metazoa > Arthropoda > Insecta > Lepidoptera > Geometridae > Idaea > Idaea dimidiata. Next base: position 4,246,859 of record OX442334.1, read on the forward strand.
AATAAATAGCCTAGACTAGACTTAATACATGCATTAGGTATATTGCTTCATAAGGAGTCAGCTTAAGACAAATATTTGCTATTACAGCTTAATATAGTGCAACAGAACTAAAACTTAATTTAATGCATAGGTACGTCAGTGTCATACTGCAAATAGATATGGCACCGTTTTTACGACCTGACACCAACTTTGACTTAAGTCAATATTTGGTATTTATAAAGCGATCTTCGCAACTATCCAAAGTTTTTACTAAAGCTAAAGTCGAAGTTTTTCAAATTTAGCATGTAAATCAATCAAAAATAAAGACCTAAACTTTGCTTCTGTGTTATGACTCTGAAGTTCTTTTTATTTTATTTGTATATTACTAAATGAATTTCGACTATAAATTCCAATTCAAAGTTTATGCTTAGTTTTTGCTAAGCTCAGTCAGAGCATAGTCAAAGTACGCTCTATAGATTTCAGCCTAAGATACACTACACTGTACGTACACGGAAAATAATCTCATCACATAAAAGCATATCGATACGCATCCCCCAACCCTTTACATTAATGAGGAAGGCGTCTAACATCCCCCTAGGCATTGTACCCCCGCACAATACAGTCTGGAGCCTGAGTGTACAACGGGCCGACGAAGTTCCCATGTTAATATCCTGTTAGGCCGTTGTTGGTTTATGCACAGTTGTTTCGTTAACTGTACGACGTTTCTCAGATTTGTTTTTGTCGAAAGTTTTTATGCGGGAAATCTAGTTAGTCGTTGATATTGTGTTTTAGGGTGTTGCTGTAACTTTTCTTGTTTTGTTTTCGTGATTCAAACTGCTTTTTCTGAGATTAGATAAACGTATGTATAAGAATTTGTTGTTTATACGTTACACAAAAAGTACTAAGAGTATTATGTAACTAGGTAGATTTAGCCAACAGAGTAATTCGCGTAATACACTTGTCCAAAACTTCAACTAATCTTCAATTTGAAATTTGACGTTTAATTTGATCAGACATATTTTTTTCAGTTTATAATTTAATTGGTATATGGTAACTTTATTCATCATTTTCACAAATATCGTTGAGTGAATAAAATTTCAATTGCAATTCAGTAGCAAGTTATCGTTTTATTTCAAACGTTTTTTTGCAATGATGTAAAATGAAATTATAGATAATTCTTATACTGGTAAAGTCACTTTAAAAGTGCATGAATTTTTAACACGTTTCCGCTTCGTGCCAAGCAATAACATTAATAATTCGAACTAATGTCAGGTGGCCACGACAAAGTTAACCATTACAAATTAACTGTCAGCAACTTTTGCAATCGTATGTGTTTTATGTCTCTATCAGCCGAAAAAAGAAACTCTACTGAAGTCTGAGAGTTACTTCAATGATTAAAGAGCTTGTAAATTTCAAATTAGTATTGTGTTTTTGAGTTTGGGAACTGCTTAATTTGTTATGTATACCTCGTTTTTTAATTGTAGACTATGATTTAACTCTTTTTTCCAAAGAAAAAAATGTCAAATAGGTACAAGTGACTAAAATGTCATATTATAGTCCGAAATTAAAAAATGTACTATAGAACAAGGATATAACTCTCAAATTTTGATTAGTTTTTATCTATTCGGCCGTTAGTTGCACGATTTACCAGCCGATACAGTAAAACAGTAAAAAAATAACGTATGAACGAACGACCCCTTTTTTACTGGCCTGTCATACCTATATTGAGTTATTTTGCGTTGGTTGACTTATGAAATTAGATTCTTCAGTGGACTTCACTAACGAATCTATGAGAGAAAACAAACACTACTTAAATCGTGCTAACTACCAGCATCATAATTCGTTGCTATAGTAACGCTCGAGCGCTCTAGACAAGCCGCCCGCCCTGCAGTTAGTAACAACCCGCCCGCCCAGTCGCAAGGCTTTCGTCGGCTAGGGCGGCCGTGATACAGCCTTCTTTCGTACCTCATTCCGAGTTTCGTGTTATTTCGTGTTTCGTGTGTTATTTGTATAGGTAGGTAAGAATTCATGTGAAATTATTTTAATTTGTTTGTAAAGTATTTAGTGAATTTGAAAGGCTTCTGTGGCGGGTTGAGTGAATACCTGGATGTGAAACTAAAGGTTGGGGCTTCGATTCCCGCTAATAAAATAAAACAGAATATTTACTCTCCGACTTTACTCCCCTTTTATTAATGGGTTTTAATAACTATAAAGTACAATTAAAATTTTAATATTAAAATAGGAGAATTTCATCCCAGGCAACTTTGTTAAAGTTAACTGTAAAGCGACAGCTCGGTACATTGTAACAATGCCACTAATAAAAAAAACGCGAGTACAACTCGGTAAATATTGTGTTTCATTAATTATCCAAAATCGCGAAAATCTAAGACAAAACTGTTACAATTTTAATTAGATGTAGGATCGATAATTTAATTATACACTACATTTTTTTTACATCATTATTAGTTCAAATTAACACGATTGTTTTTTTTTTTAATATTAACTATTTAAATCCTACCACTCTTATAATAAAACCTAACTAGCTGCTCCCCGCGGTTTCGCGAAGTGAAAAACGCGTTATCACGGACGCGGGCGGCCGAGCGGTTGCACTTTTTCATTCATTACTCGGGTTCTACTAATTGGATTTTGATTCAAAGTATACCGTGACCTGCCTCGAAAATAGAACTATCTAATATTGAAAACCAGATTTCAATCGAATTAGTAGTTTTTAATTGTATAAGGAACAGACAGATAGACATGAATTTTAAAAATTATATAATTTGGTTCAAGTACGTATGCTAAGTCGCATAAACCGCTTTTTTTTTAATTTACTTCCAAGTACAGACTTTTTGTCCTCTCTTCCTTTATTATAAGTATGCATTACTAAACGCATAGATATGCGAAATGAATAAATATACCCTTCCAGGATTGCTCGGTTGTAAAAGGTCAAATGATAACATTGTTTATACTAGATACCTTCCTACTATTGTTTGCATAACTATGGCCATTATCAAAACAGGCAGGTAGAATGCAAATACATAAGTCGGGTTTTAACTTGGTTTTAAGAAGGAAATTATCAACTTATTAAAACGTTCCTACTGACTTGCTGTGGTTTGGGTCATTTAAGCCGAAAGTGGGGAAACGAAAATCGAATAGTTTAGTTCTACGACTTTTGGAATTTCTATTATAACAATTCCTAAAGTAATAAATACCGACAATGGCTTTAATTTCAATCCTACATTGCCAAAACAGAAGAATATCTAAATTCTATGTTATTCAGATTAAAGTTTACTTGAAAATCAGCTGTTAATAAGATTTAACTAGGTATGTACTAATACGTACACATACACACAACATGTACACATTGACGTAATATGTACACATTGATTAGCTTTACTCAAGATTTTCGGAAAATATTATACTTATTTCTAAAAGTCGTAGAACAAAATGTGGTTCGCCAAGACGCCCTGAAAAACATTAGGTATCATTGCATAGCCTAAACTTTAAACCATGATTTTAAAGTCATTACTTTGTTTTTTACAGTACAGTTTATGTTTTGTGGAAAAATATCAAATAACAAAAAAAATGGTATTCGATCTTCCCAGAATCTTTTCATCTGTTGAGTTACTAAATTTGAAATTTACACTTTATTAATAAACCAGCTGTTACCTGCGACTTCGTTTGTGTAGAAATAGTGCATGCCGACTTCTTCGTTCATTACTCGGGTTCTACTAATTGAATTTCGATGTAAAGTATACCACGAGGTTCCATGAAAATAGAACTAATCTAATATTGAAAACCAGATTTCAATCGAATTAGTAGTTTTAATTGTATAAGGAACAAACAGAGAAACAGACAGACTTTCTTTTTAATTTACTTCCAAGTACAGACTTTTTGTCCTCTTTCCCTTTATTATAACTGTAGATGAGTACACGCTGCTTTTACCCCCTTACTTATAAACGCTAATTAATGCGCTGCATAACTATGCATCGTTCGTCTTTTACTGTACCATGAAGTTTCAAAGTTGACAGACAGAGACTGACGTCATATAACTTAGTCATGTGTAAATATTATTTTTTTCAAGTTAGGGAGTTAGTGGCTAGAAAACGGCATAAAATATGTAATATACTCATATTTTTTTAAATCATAGCATTTGACAATAGAACAGAGTACCAATAAGGATAAAGAGCGATCTTTTTCCATTGTAACCGGGACATGTTATCAACATGCTTCAATAATATCCGTCTATGCCACTGTTCAGTGTCATTCCTAGCCCGACCATCGGCTGTCACTGTCGTACCCTTTTTTATTATAAAAATATATTATGTTGTAATTTCATTTACAATTGTTTGTTGAATTCCGTTTATTTTGCTAAGAAGTTGTTGCCAAAATGTTGTCCGTTCGACCTTTGGAGGACCGATCGTATAGTTTTAAAACTTTAAAGGAAAAGTTTGAGCAGCCTAGGTAAGGTGGACTTTGGAAGTTTATACCTTTGTTATTTTTGTGTTTATGTTTTGGAATTAATTGTTTGTGCTTATTTTAGTTCTTAAAATTGTTGATACGGAATTGATTTTGAGATTAATGTGCCGATTTTGTTTAAATTTTTTACACGACCCAACCCCTTCGATACATAGGTTTAGTGTATTTATTGTGCTTATGCACAGCCACAGAGAGAGATAAGCACTCGTATCATTAATCTACTAGTATATAACTTATTTTCATAGGCACCATCCAGTACTTTGCTGCTATGTTTTAACGTGGTAACCACTGTACTGTATCAGTCAATTATAACAAGAGTGCCGGAGAGATTCCGCGGCTCTGCTAGTTTCCAATCAAATACAAATACATGTGCGATATAATATTATTATTCAAACACCATCGGATTTATCTGACAGAAGGGAATTTAATGTATTTGTATGTATGCGGTGTTATCATACTTATTAAAGTTTTCCTAGAATATTATTGATGGCTAACCACTACAATAAAATATCAATAACAAAGTTTATTAAGCAGTCGGTTTATTTAATAAAACGATTCTTTCTAGTAAAATACCCAAACAAAAGTGTAATTAAATTTCAATCCTTTCTAGCCATATTAATAAAAGGGAAGTACAGTCGGAGTAGTTATTCCGCTTTTTGTTTCTGTCGCTCAACTTTTCACAGAAAAAGAAAGCATGGTCTCACTACTTCAACCTTGCTCCGCGTTTATTTATAAGGTCCTAAGACTTTATTATCATTTACCGTTAATTTTTAGAGGAATAATCATTCTCAAAGATTGTGTGTCTATTTATTTCAGATTCTGTGGCGGAATCCAGCGCAGCGCCACGCACGCCGAAATGCCGCACCGTGGAGGCACTATTGCTGAAAGGTAAGGATCGAGAAAATTTCACCCTGTATGTAGCCCTAGTCCAATAGTAAAAGTAGCATATAACCATGGTATTCACGCAGTTCAACAATCGTATAATATTAAAATTGGTTCAGTAAAAACTGTATGAAATCACTTTTCTTTCACAATCCACCTTACATATATTATTACAATATCGTTTATTTTGGTTCATTATGAAGGCAATAAAATGAAATACCGTACGACTCGTACGAGTATAATAATAACATGGAAACAAGGATAAAGTGGGAACCTGCAAAACATTTATACTTAGCAAGTAGCTGCATGTATATTGTAGTGACATAATTATTTTAATCTGTGTTTCCTCTCGGTTAGAAATGAACCGCTTAAGATGATGCTCACTGAATGACAATGATAACCATGGAATTGTAAAACTTACAATTTCGTACGGAGAATTGTTGACATTGTTAAAAACGTAACATAAAATAAAAATAAAGTTTAAAAAAATAAAAATAAACACTTTAATAAATAACGGGGAATGCGTTAGCTTCCACATTATTTCAGCAGCATAATATCAGCAGTGGGACATGATAAATAAGTTTTTTTTTTCTGTTTTCGCGACTTTGCAGTGCAACAATGCGGTTAATAAATATAACGCGAGTTGAAGCCTAAAAATATTGTGTTTAATTTCACGATAAATTGACATATAAAAATAACTAAAATAAATAACTGAATTATATACATATGGAAGTTAGGATTGAATCACTCAGCTCCCTTTAAAAAAAATCGCCGAGGACCCCACCACTAGGTAAACTTTAGTAATGCTTAGATAAGTGTAAAGAAACTGAAACAGGTCCGTAAATATTTGCAAAAATACCAAAAAAATAACAAACCATTTGATAAATGATTGCTATTGAGATTGTTTAGGAAGAAAACAAGGGAATATATTTACTGTATAGAAACAGCGTATAGATAAGATGCGCCCTTAAGTGTTGCGTTAAATTAACGATTCACTGCCGGTCGTTGCCTTTTGTTGCGCGTAATTCATCTGCGAAATGAGATGGATTTCTGTTAAATGTCTCGTACTTTATATAACTAATGTTCTATATTATTTAAATATTGTTTTTTTGTTCTTGTTCTCCATACAAATGTGGTACTGTTTCCTGCCTGAGTAAAGACATTAAAGCAAACATGAAAGAAATATTGTAAAGGAAAAATACATCTGCAAAAATCCACTCGCGCCGAGGTATGAGGAGAGGTGGGTTTTGAAGATGTATTTTTCCTCTCATAAGTCTTGTAGAAATGCCTTGAGCAATAAAAAACTAATCAAGAGATATGATTATACTATTAAACCTATATCTACCATGACCATATTTAGTCCCTATTTATCATATGCTATTTTATTTGCTATTCCAATTAAAAATACATAATTCAAAACATAGGAGCATAGTCATCGACTACACATGTATGAAGAATGAGTAGGTCTCCTTTCCCCTTAAGGGTTGTAAATTACAATATAATTTTAAAGGAAACTATAGATGGAGACTAATATTGGAATAATTTGCCGTTATCACTGTCTCTGCTCACACAATTCTACAAACAATTACCCCTAATTATAGCTAGCTATGATAAGGACCTGTATTGTTATTCGGTTATCTTTACGTATAATGACTTTCTTCACTTTGAAACTATTCGGTCTATATAATTATGAAGGAATACACACTATAGAAATATGTTTTCTATGACTCATACATAACTATATTATAGGCTTTAAGAACATAGCTCGCATATCTGGAAAATTTAAAGACGATGGTGACGTAAAAAGCCTTTCACAAATTTTCAAGAAGCCACATCTTGTAGCAAAATTTATGGAAGAGCTGGGCTGGTTCTCCCACTAACGTAATGAACCATCACGCAAAAAGGACCCAAATCTAAGGCGGTCTATTTGCGGAAAATGAGCCCGTAAACAATTACAATTGAAAGACGACAGTCTCAAACTTGAGCGGCTGCATCGGCTTATGTATCAAAATGAATACACGGACGATTATCCATTTTGTGAAATCTATATCTATAAATCAGACTGACTAATGAAACATAATGGTTTTGCACGTATAAGTCCCGATCCCGCGGGGTTTTCCAAAACACACACCACACACATAATACACTTTCTAATTCAAGTCTCAGCTCTGTCTTTATGACCAGCGGTTTGGGCTCTTCCCTGATACAAAGTTGAGTAAATCAAACAATCAGTCAGAAAATTGAATTGTATATAGATTTAGAATTATATATTATCATTTCCAAGTTCTGTAAACTTATATTATAAAATTTGGTAATAAAAGAAAACTGTATTTGTTTCCAGGTTGGCGGCATTGCAGGCGGCTGGTGATAACAATTGGCGCGCAAGAGTCTGCCGGCTGAGTCCCGAGCGGGATGACAACAAAGCTATTGAACGAGCTAAGAATAGGATTAATGTAAGTACTTTTTATCTTAATTAGACCCAAGGGTTGGTGTCAGGCAGGCAGGAGGTCGCCTGAAAAAAACATTGCCAAGTCTGTTAGCAGTAGCAGTGTGGTAGATGATGACTTTCTTACTTACCAAATTATTTAAGGTTTTAGCAGGCCCTGGGTTCCCAAAAGGAATGTTACATGGAATATAAATAAATAAATAAAATAAATTAATCATGTGACGAACACACAGCGCCATCTAGCCCCGTGGTAAGCCGCTAAGCTTGTGTTACGGTGACTAGACAACGCTCATATCAATATCGCTCATATGTATGTAATATATTTACAACAGAAAAATAAATATAAGTAGTATATCCGTTGTCTATTCACCGTAACACAAGCTTAGCGGCTTACCACGGAGCTAGATGGCGCTGTGTGTTCGTCCCATGATTTATTTATTTATTTTATATGAGATAGTGACACTTTAAATAACGTAACTAGTCATAATATAATTAAACAGCTAGGCGAATGACTAAGACCGGGAACGTTAAAAATTACTTGAATTGTCTTTCTAAGGCTCGGCGCCGACTGCTCGCTTCGCTCGCTCATGCTTAGTCAAAATGAAATCCTAACCTATCCGTGTCGGTTCGGCAACATAAAAGCACTCCAGAATTATGATTGACTAGTAAACCTAAGTGCAATCGAAAGGCAAAAAGTTTAGGCTGTTAATTAAACGACTAATTAAGCCAGTTGGTTGTGACAAACCTATTTAAGCTCAACGCACACCTACAACCACGCGCTAACCAAAGTGAGTTCAAGCATGTATATTGTATACCAACATAAAATAAATGCTATACATGCTCTAATTGGCTCCTAGACTCGAGAGTCTAGACTATATAGTATCCAAAGTTTAATAATACAGTCCCTTAAGGCTCTTGGCAAGCGTCAAAGCGAATGCAAGGTCGACATAAAATGCGGGGTTGAAATCTTCAAGTGCACTTTAACTGATGGGTGCTCGGGGGTACGTCATATGCAGGACTTAGCTGTATGGGATATAAAATAATATGGTGATCTGAAAAAACCTCTATCGTACGTAGGTAGTTATGGTTTTTTTTACTAGGGATCCCGCTCAACTTAATATTTATTTTATTCTGTTTCAGTATCATATCAAATACATTATTTGAGAAAATTTAAACTCTGAAGCTATTACAGTTCATGAAGTAGGTACAGCCTGGAGACATACAGATAGATAGATAGTAGAAGAATAGATAAACGTAAAATGGTTCCATTTTTACCAAACCAATTTTTTCCCATAGAACATGGTACCGTGACTTTTAGATAAAAATAGTACGCGGCCAAAAAGGAGTGTTATTTCTCAAACTTTACCGAAAACTGTGAATTTTAGGTCACCAGATAACAATATACTAATACACTTTCATGTTTTTATAAGTACTAGTAACATAAGATCAAATAATAACAACTTTATCATGTGATAACAAAGCTCTCTTCACAATGAATCATTTCAATATCATTTAACAATAAGCTTTTTATTTGTAAACTTTTTTTTAACGATAGATGAGCGTTTGACCACTTTCTCACCTAACGAGTCTGAGGGTCTGAGATATAGCGCACTCTTCTAGAAGATAGGAAGGACGTGTATTCGAAATAATGATATTCTAAATAGATAATGAAAATCGAATCAAAATCTGACTTGTAAGTGTTTTAAAAGTTCGAAACAAACGAACACAACCATTATACTTTTTGTAGGTATTTCAAAAGAATTTTTTTATTCCTTATCTGTACAGGCTTCAGCAAATGCCTTCGGCATAATTTCATATTCCATTGTTATTTCTACATCCATGCTGCACTGCACACAGTGACCTATTTTTTATTCATGCTTCAAATAAGGGACAGTCGACAGCAAAACTTCATAGTCTTCTCTGTTTTTTTTTGTTGTATAAAAATCGATAGGTATCCGATTATTGTAAAACAGAATATGCTGCTAAAGTCAAGGTTAATAATCTTCGTGCCATCCTGTGCTATCACCGTTTGCGTCATTCTTCTACCTTTATTAAAATAGTATATCTAGGTAAAATATGCAATTCTACTATATAAGCCTAGTGGAGTTGCAATTTTATGAAGGACTAGCTGCGCCCTGCGGTTTTACCTGCGTAAGTCCCGTTCCCTTGGGAATGTCGAGACAAAGAGTAACCTATTTGTTATTCCAGGTCTCCAGGTAAGTATCTATATTTAATCACAAATTTTATCGCAATCAGTTCAGTAGTATTTGCGTGATTGAGTAACAAAATCACATACATACAAACTTTAGCGTTTATAATATTAGTAAGATTTCATTCTATGGTAGGTGTTTTCGTTATTTATTTATTACTAGCTGCGCCTCGCGGTGTCACTCGCGTATATCTCGTTCCCGCGGAAATATAGGGATAAAAAGTAGCCTATGTGTTATTCCCGGTATCCAGCTACCTATATTTCAAGTTTCATTGCAATCAGTTCAGTAGTTTTTGCATGAAAGAGTAACAAACTCACATACATAAGTACAAACTTTCGCGTTTATAATATTAGTAAGATTCTGTTCACTATCTCACCTGATGGAAAGCGACGATGTGGTCTAGAATGTTGCACGCTTATCTAGGAGATATCCGTTCACTCGTGACTTGAAGACCCCAAGTTGTGGACATCCGCATAATAATGATGTTTTTTAAGTAATTTGAATAATTTTAGAAAGGACAAGACACGATTCTATTTGCCACTAATCTTTTGAAAGTGTTTCAAAATAACCAATCAAATTAAACATTAAGTACCCTAAATATGTCCCATCAAAGTAACATTCTAATAAAATCCATAACATCCAGATATTTACGATCTATCCATTTCACGAACCATATCGTGTTAAATGAATGGCAAGGACAAATTTTTCGCATGACTGTGCTTTCACTAATTTTGATATGCCTAGTAGAAATATGAATTAATTGTGACACGACATTTCCGGGCTTGATGTTGTTTGTAATTAAATTTTACACGTTTTAGGGCGTGCTTTGCGATAATTAGTTATAATTTATTCAAAAAATAAGTTTTTAGGTATTTTTTTTTGTAACGTGACCATTTCGCCAAAGTTCCATTTTAAAAGGCGAATCTAAAGGAGACCTACTTTCATATAATGTTTACTATTATTTATTTATTGTAATGTTCTATTTATCAAATTTCAAATTAGAGATTGACTGCAATGATATTGAAACGAAATTATGGATAATTGGAACCTTACAAATGACCCGTAAGGTTGTTCTAATGCTTTTTACCAGCATAGCAACCGAGACGAACTGCTTAGAACGTGCCAAAGCACGAAGAAGCTCAAGAAGTTGTTTTGAATTCATTTACATTACCTTATTCATTCAAACAACGAGAAAATAAAACAACTACCTCATATCGAGCAACGTTAAAATCCTACGCTTCCGTTTCCCTAATTCATAAGTACTTACCTAAAGATAACACGAAGTGGGTCATCGACCCTTTCAATGTCATTCGGGGTGTAAAACTTGATAACCTTTGCCGCGCCTCGCGCGAATGTCATGAAAATTGCGGGGAAACGCGCGAGTTTTCGCTATAAGTATAACTGAGTAGGTAGAGAGAGTAGTGTTGTTATAATTATTTAACTTAGGTACCTGTTCAATTTTTATTAAATAGTAGCAGCGCCCTACGGTTTCACCCGCGTAAGTCTCTAAACCGTAGGATCATCAGGATAAAAAGTAGCCTAATTGTTAAGCCCGCCCGCGCCTGGTCTCAAGGCATCTACATACCGAATTTCATTGCAATCAGCCATGCACAAAGGAAATAACTGGTCAATCTTACTATAAGGTTTATTAGACATTTCCCAAATAACATATATCAGACATCGGGACATCGGTATCAGACATTTGGCCAAATCCATCGTAAAACATCCAGAGAATTTCAGCAAATCTCAACAAACCAGCGCCATAAAACACAAATCTCCAGTCTATGACAAATTTGCAGCCCTTTGCACGACCCTTCAGTCCAATATCGATCTTAAATCAATTGATTTAAGCTCATTTTCTATTTCAATTAAGTGTCAGACAAACAAACATCAACCGCCCTTTGTTTTACTAACCATCAGTCACAGATTATCGTTCCTCTAATTGAAAACCGACTGAAATTTAGTAGATTTACGTTCGGAAAGTGATAATGCGTCTGTAAAAACTTTTTGTCAGAGAGACTGATTGCTATAAATTATGTTGATGCATATTGCCGTCTCTGACAAAACAAATTAAAAATTATTATTTTATAACTCACATACATAGGGATACACTCGAAAAAATAGCCCTCCATCGGCAGGTATTTTTATCACATATACAATATTTTTATTAAATATTTCGGAAATTAATTTTTATGCTCAGACATATAACAACAAATATGACCCATAGATGAGAGTTCAAACCTCGCCGCAAGTATTTTTCTTTAAGAAAAAACCAAGGAGTGCACAGTGCTTAACAGTGGGCTTAAGCTCTTTAAACACGTAGAATAAACCTTAACTGTTCTTAAAACTTCGAAAGGATGTTCCTTTTTTTATACATAATAGGCCAGCATTACTATCTATAAATAACGTATTTACCATCCCTAAAGTTCAGTCTATATTTGACGAAATGACATGGCTATTTATAATGTTTCAGAAATATCGTGTCGACCTTTATATCTACTTGCTTCTTTTGTTTTACTAAACGTTACCCAGCTTCGTCTTGCTTTAAATATATTTATTACGTAAATTATAAAATACTGCGTAATAAAGTATGTTATAAAATAAATACACTGGCGTAAGTCCCGATACTGTGTCAATATCGGGATAATAAGGCGTTATCCTGATATTGACACATACCCCAGTCAGAAGGTACATACACAAAATATAGAATTCAAATACTTCCAAAAAATATTAAAGTCACATGAAACGAGAATTTTCATCGTATTTCCGTAATTCACAACACAATTTTCCGACACATATTGCAAATTTCAATAAAATTGAATTGACCTGTTTCACATCACGTTATTGAATTTGTGGTTTGCGCCATCTATGGTTCGAGTCGGAAATCAAATATCTGATGCTACGTTACGTCGTAAAGAGATGTCACTGCGAGCGATTTAATCTCCGCTTCGATAAAATATGTTTTACAAATTGATTTACGAATTTTTTGCAAAATGTGCTTTGGTACATTTTTATAAACATTGTAAATATCCCGTTCTTAAATATCCATTCATTATGTTTGTTTAATCTATACTAATATTATAAAGCTGAAGAGTTTGTTTGATTGTTTGTTTGTTTGTTTGAACGCGCTAATCTCAGGAACTGCTGGTCCGATTTGAAAAATTCTTTTTGTGTTTGATAGTCCATTCATCGAGGAAGGTTAAAGGCTATATTACATTACGCTACGACTAATAGGAGCGGAGCACCCATGAAAAATGTTGCAAAAACGGGAAAAAAATCACCCTGTTCCGAGATTCTGTCGCGTGCGCTGAGTAAACGGTCAGAGTTACATAAAAACCATATATGAGAGAATTCTTCCTCTAAAAAGGATCTAATAAATAGTCCGCGACAGCATATGTTTAACTCTTAAGGTTGACTAAATATAACATCTTTTAGAATAATGAAATTTATTGTAGAACAATGCATTGTTTCCGAAGGTAATTTTGTAAATATGATATTAATCCTTATCCAAATAAATACGTTATTCATTAAAAGTATTTAATTTTAAACATAATTGTCCTTAACATCACTTGATTTCAATGAATATCTCACGAGATATTACAGTTTTAAAATAACTCCACAATAAATAATTACTAAGTAAGTACCAAGCGTGCATATATACACGTAGCGGGCGACGATGATGAGGGTGGCCAGCCAACTCTGTGAGGCATCATGCCGCGCGGCTCAATCGGTCGGCTCCATGCGAGACGGTTGTGTCACCAAACTGCAGTGCTTTTTAAAAATTCTTTTGCAATCTCTCATTGTACTTTTGATTCCTAATATTTTGTTTTATGTTGGTATAATTAATATTATAAAGAGGTTATGTTGGTAACATGTATGTATGTATGTATGTATTTTGGGGGTCATCTCAGAAACATCTAGACCTATTTCAAAAATTCTTTTACTAATAGAAAGCTACATTATCCAGATATGACATAGGCTACTTTTAATCCCGATATTCCCTCGGGATCGGGACTTACGCGAGTGAAACTGCGGGACGGCAGCTATGAAAAATAAAGTCGTGTATTTCTAACTCAACAACCCGTGAACCGATATGAGTGAAATTTGTACAGGGTTGGCTTAGAGGTAGAAATAATATACATATAGGGTACTTTGAATGATCGTACGGGTTAAGCAACACTTGGTACAACATACGTGATGGGTGAAAAAGAGCGGGTGACCCGATATTCATAAAACTTGGTACAGGGTTGGTTTAGAGGTAGAAATATTATATAGTACTTTGAATGATCGTTAAGCAATACTTGGTATGACATACGTGAGGGATCATTAACGTTACGGGATAGGAAGTTACGCGGGTGAAACCGCGGGGCGCAGCTAGTAAATAATAAACCTAAGATGACCACCAACCTTTTTCGACCTCATCGCACCCAATGGAAAGCCACGATATAGTCGATGGTGTAACAGACTTGCCCAGATGAAACCACGCTAGACTTGAAGACTTCAAAGAGACCTAAAATCTAACCTAACTCATACAGACAAGCATCGTAAAGAAACAAACCAAACATGTTTAAAACAAAAAATAACTAATTACCTAGTCTCAACGCACTCAATATACTTTTTTATATACTAGCTGTTACCCGCGACTTCATCTGCATAGAAATAGTGCATAGCGGACTTTTTAGTTCATTACTCGGGTTCTACTTATTGGACTTCGATGTTAAGTATACCAAGAGGTATAAAATATAATAAAAATAGAAATATCCAATATTGAAAACCAGATTACAATCGAATTAGTAGTTTTTAATTGTATAAGGAACAAACAGAGACACAGACAGACATGAATTATAAAAATTATATAATTTTGTTATACTACTTTTCCTAACTCCCCTAGACAACTTTTTTTTTAAATTCACTTCCAAGTAAGTACAGACTTTTAGTCCTCTCTTCCTTTATTATAAGTATAGATAGAATAGATATAGACGATAGATACCTATAGATAAATGGCCTATCCGTAGATCCATTATTCACCATTAAGATATTTGAAGGTGATTTCAATTGGTATTAGAGGCTACGTTGAATCGTTTTTAGGGTTCCGTACCCAAAGGGGACGGGATTACTAAGACTTCACTGTCCGCCTGTCTGTCATCATCATCATCAGCCTGTTGCAGTCCACTGTTGGACATAGGCCTCTCCAATTGCACGCCACTTAGATCTATTTTCGGCTTCTCGCATCCAGTTTGTGCCAGCCGTCTTGCACTTGCCAGCTGTATGTCGCAAGGCTGTATTTCATGAACCTTGATAGCTAGACAGTTTATTTATTAAATAGGCACACATTTGACGGAAAGCTAGAACCTACTAATGTTTAAACATGCAAGTTGTAACGCAGACGATTTCTTGTTCGATTCCCTTTGGGGACAAGTATACATATATGCCCCCGAACCGCTTTTCCCGGTCCTGCTTTTTAATTCAATATATATTTTATTTATATAGATTTTTAACCTAACCTAACCTAACCAAATGGAATGGTATGATGACAGTGTAATTTCCAAGAATATGGGTAGTAGTGTAATAAAATATAAGTCATTCAAGTGAGTCACGAGTGCATATTAGGTAGACTCGGCTCATAGAGCTCTTTAGAAGGGCAATTATTGCACAAAGGGTTTTTACTAACTAGTAGGTTGCCTGTACAAATTGGTAGAGTTTGGCATGAATTAAATTCTGAGAAATCTTTTAATTCAAGCTTTAAATAACGTCGACTTTTGATCCTGACTGTACTAGCATCACTCATCAAGATTTTAGGTACATTAAGATTTTCACATTTCATAATTAACCATTTTAAACTTACATGGTTATTTTTCACTACGAATATTGTTATTAAATAACGGGGTTTTACCATGTTTAATTTTGTTTTTTTTCGGCTTGTTCACGAGACAAGCCCGCACGTGTCTCGTGAACAAGCTCGTTGAAATTACTGGCGAAATATCGAACTCCGTATAAAAAACGAAAAAAACAAAATTCCACAGGTAAATGGGTACCCCGTTATTTAATAATATTAACCTTTCACTGTAGTGTCATATGTATACAATGTTCTACAAAGTAGAACGTTTGAACGGATCCTAATTGAACGCGACGACGTAGTGAGCACGTCCTCACTGCCTTATTCAGGTGTATCGTTTAGCCATGGCCTTATCTGGGGTTGGTGTAGAGGCCGCTATTAGACTGCTACCTAGTATTAACTCTTTTGTTGGAAATAAGAGGTTGTCAATTTGTGAGATGGTAGCCGTACCCAATGGAAAGTTTGACAGTTTTTACCCGGCTGCAAGGAAAGGGTTATGTTTTTCGTGCCCATCTTGTATGTATCTACACTCATATCTAACTTCCAAACCATTTGATGGATTTCTTTAATTAAGATATCGTCCGATTTGTCTCGTATCTCCAATGGTTCTTAGATAGGTGACATAAAAATAAAAACAAAATGGCGACCACCAGGTCGAAATCAAAGTGGACTGACTATATTATTATAATGTGTGAGTGGAGTATCGTTGAATAGGTATTTGAAAATCATTCTTAGCTTTCTTCAATAATTTTTCATTTTATGATACCATTTAGGATCAACAACGATTTATATTGTCAATTTATCACTTATTTTTTTAATTAAAGCGCAGTTTAAAGTTTAAAATTTGGATACCCCACTTAAATGTAGGAACCGAGGTAGTGACACAATACATTGATACGTCTGATATTTATATTTTATACTAGCTGCTCCCGGGGTTTACCCGCGTAAGTCCTGATCTTGCAAGATAATCGGGTAAAAAATTAGCCTATGTGTTATTCCAGGTCCCTAACTACCTATATTCTAAGTTTCATCGCAATCGGTTCAGTAGTTTTTGCGTAATTGAATAACAGTCACAGACATCTGTATATATAAAACTTTCGCGTTTATACTCGTAATATTTGTAAGATTTATATTACCAGTCTTTGATTAATATTGATACCTATTTCTACTGTCAGTCGGTCAATTACTACTAATGCACTATATCAATTCATATCAGATCAATCCATCACAATTAGTAGTGCCAAACCGAGCTATTTTAATTATCGTATACTAAAATAGGTCTTAGTTCAACTTGTCCATCAAACAGTGCCAGAATGGTTATAGTTGTGGCCTATTTAACCGTTTTGGCGTGGACTCTGAAGCTATTTATAGGTTTTGGCCTATGCAGAGATTTTTTATTCAATGTTACTGGAATGAAAGATGTGTCATATTGTTGGAACGGATTTATAATTAACCAAATTAGAGGGAACTACTGTGTCATTGTTTTACAAAGTTTTTTTTATTTTTATTGCCTACTAGCAGAGTCCCGCGGTTTCACCTGCTTAAATTCTGATCCTGCGGGGTTTTCCAAAATCACTTTCAAATCACACTCTCCAAATTTAATGTCTCTACAGTTTGGCGCTGTGCGTTGATTTAGTTTAGTCATCAGTCAATCAATCAGTCATCTGAATCGGGAATGAGTATTAGATAGATGACTTGTGAGTTTTTAGTTAGGGATATTTTGAGTACAATCTTCAAAGCCTCAGTATGAGTTTTGATAGTTTATTGTCTCGATGAAACTGGCAGTTAACTTCATATATTTCCCATCAGCGCCCCTAGTGGTAACTATTATGAACTATATTAAAATAATGTATGGACATAAACTGCCACTTTCATCGAGACGATAAACTATGAAAAGTCATACTAAGGGCTCAAAACTAAGTGTTTCATGAATGTTTGATCTAGCTATAAATCTAAATATATCTAAATGTTCAGTTAACAACTCTAGACCAATCAGATAGTTAGTTAATGGTCTAAGATGTACCACACTCACCGCGAAGGATAGAAAAGGCAGTACAACGAATTCTGTCCCGATTTTTTTGGCGCCGAGTCTCTTCATTGGTGTTATTTACACCACTTACCTAATTATTTCGAAATCGCAGATAAAACAAACAAATTTAAAGATTTAATTAGAAACTAACTAAAATAAAACATTTTATGGACATATCTAGAGAAACTTTCGTTGCCATAAAAGGAAACTAAACAATTTAACCCACGAGACGTCGTCGTCGGTAGAAATATCAAACAATCATCGAAATCGCGGCATTGTTACCAAAATATTTAACTTTCACCGTATAAAAACACTAGTTTTCGCACGAAATTTAATTCCCCGTATCGGTTAACATCGAACGTTTACAAATGTGAAATTACTGACTAAGAAACACCGCTTTAACCAGAAGTGAATTGATTTTCAAGGAGTTAAAGACATGATATTGAACTGTTCAAAAAATTCACCTGCACTTGAACTTCAGCCTTTTAAATCAAAATAGTTCCGTAAAATTTTGATTGTTTATGTTCTTGTTTAAACACATATGTATGTATATGCTTATTTTTACTTATGTTTTATGCGTAACCATACTCGCCAATGACCTACCTGGTCATCGAGACGAAGTGGCACCGTCAGTTGTTTTGGCGGGCTTGCATGGTGCGCTCGCGCTTTGCATTCACACACGCGAAATACTTACCGAAATTTATGAACTTTCACTCAAAACCATCTTTCAGTGTTAATTTCGGTTATTTTTCATTGTTTAAACATATTATATACTCTCGTTTATCTATTCAAATATCTCTTATTATTGTGTTGTGGTTAAAATGTGTGTTGATTGATCTTTATCTTTGAAGTGTTTCGATTCGGACTGTATCTTCCATGCACAAGTGTTTCTGTTTCCAATTGAGTTTAACGATCGTTTGCGCAATTCGACTCTGAGGCGAATTCTATTCTGTTTGCCGTCAAATTCTTAGCTGTTTTATCACTCTTTATCAGTAATTTATCTCGCTATCTATACTTTTAACCTTGTGATCTGACGGAACTTCACTTTCATTACCAATAACTTCTAAGTTTATTTTAAAGATTACGTTGCTGCATTTTGTTAAGGGAGTACCATAACGTCAAATTGAATTAAATTGGGACAAGGATAGCGCAAGCGTTTTTGAGATGTGGACACACAAGAACGATGTTTAGATGTGACTGCGAAATTTTGGACAAATCAATCAATCTTAGACAATTTATAAAAAAAAAATGTTGAGCATATTCAAGAAATAGTTCATACCTACATAATAATAAAAAAACTATCAAGTGGTTTTGATGATGCGAGCTGAGTAAGAAACAAACATACATACACACAAGATAGGCCCAAAAAACAGAACCCTTTCCTTACAGCCGGGTAAAAAACATTATCTATGATCGGTTTCAAAGATATTAAATAAAACATTTCTGAAACACCTGATTATTATATTTATTTTTTATCGTATATTTTTAATAAGCGTGTTTTCCCGCGTTTATTGGAGCCAAATTGGATATCTAGAGCCCTCTTAAGTACCTACGCGTTTGATTGTTTAGGTACTTATTACGATTTTGCTTTTAATTTTAGCTTTCTATCAACACGTGCGGTTCGTTAAATTTCGTCACGTCTATTGAGTCGTTTGCTATTTTATCGTAAACATTTTGGTCCTTGATGTCTTCATTTGTATTCGATTCGAGATTGGAATTTTAACGTATGCGTATAGTGATGTCGTTTGTATGTCAAGCATCATGATTGTGATGGATCTGACCCATATCGTCCTTAACTAGTGTTCCTATTGATCTCTATTGCTTGGTGATTGGTTTAAGTATATGGTCGCCGGCCGCTGTGATTTATATTGTATCGTAGCACGAGTTATTTTCATGATCATTGGAGCGAGTACCAAAAGCTTTGATCGCCTTTTAAAATTATTAGCAAGTGTTGTTTCTTGCTAATGTTTTGAAAACGTTTTGCTTATTAAATTTGGAAGATTCATTAAAACTTGTTTCATCAGTTAATCTGCCCAAAATAGTTGTAACATTATTAATTAAATTAGTTTGTAGCGTTTTTGTCGTGCGTCTACATAAGGAGTGGACAAGTCACGCATTTGGCATGGGTTGTTCTTCATTCGTACTTATTGCGTATCAGAGGCGGACGGAATGCCGGCTCTTGCATCGAGGATAACGACTTTATATGGTTTTTCCTAGGATGTTTACTAATATTGTTATTAGAATAAACTAATGTACTTTATCTATAAAGTTGTCATTCTTGGACACTACTGAGATAATATTATGCTAAAGTGCTTACCTAACTTGCGTATTTTGAAATTCGAAATTAGAATACTTAATCTAATTCTAGTTTTGCATGATTCAAAAGTCATTCGGTTTCTTTTATTTTGGTCAAGGCATTTTTAATTTGAGAGTTTCGTTTAGTCAGTTTTCCACATTGCAAGGTGCGTCATTGTTGCCGCTACTCTTGATTATGTTTACATACAATCTAGGGATCTGCGCGTGAGTCATGCCCCATGTCCGCTACCAGATGATATTGGCCATCTCTGGGCAGTTGTCACGTATCGGTTGCCGCGCATACTTGTGTTTTATTATACAAGTTTTATACATTGTTTACTTAGACACGTATTATTAATTTGCAGTCAATAAAGCGCAATCATGTTTACTCAATTGATAACTGAATACTAATAAAGCAAGAAGCATTCAAGGATCCATAAATATCAGTTCTAAACGGTGATGTGATTGTGCAGTAATTAAAATGATTTTCGAGACTATTATCGGACTCTGTGTGCTAGTTTATGTATTGTGGAAATTTGTGTTATCACCGAAGTGGAGTGCGAATATACGATGCAGTGAAGTTCATAATGTGGTTAAAGAAACACAGATACCTTCTCCTAATAAGTCTTTGGAAACGTTGGAAAGAAGCGAGAAGAAAGAATCGACGGAAAAAGTTTTCCAAGCGAAAATAGACACTTTAAAAAAGAACCAAGAAAATCTTCTATCCCATATCAAGCATGAAGTATCGAACGACCTTAAATCGCCTAGCTTAATTCTAACCGAGAATCGTAAAAAAAACGATTCAACTTTTTCTAAAAAAGAAGCCAAAAGAGAGAGTCCACCAAAGGAAAGGTTTGCTGAATTTCAAAAGTCTATTTTGAGCGATGATAAAATACAATCTATTATACAAAATCTTTCTTTAGACACTGAAATACTCAAACACGACATTTCGCCAGAAAAACACCTGGAAAGCGAGTTCAAACCACTAATTACAGAAAATAGAAATATAAGCCAAAAAGCTGTGCAATTACAAAAGTCCATTGACGAAATAGCTGATAAGATAAAACTACTGAATGACACTGTTATTACAAAAGATAATGAGAGAAATGAAAGCGTGAAATTGTCAAAGAGCGATGTTTTTAATACGCCTACGCGTGATGATATTAAGAACATCCCAGTAGTTGAGAATAAGTTACTGCTAAAACGACTCCAAAAACAATCTGGATTACCTACCGGTCTTAATTTTGGTTCTGTTATTGGCGAATTGAAGATTAAGACGAAGAATGCCAGCAATGGCCTCAAACCCGTGTTTAAAAAGTTCGACGTTGATTATGATGCAACAGACTCACAGGTTAATTATTTTTAAATGTTTCACTATATTTTTATGCTTGTGTGAATATATACTAATATTTTAAAGCTGAAGAGTTTGTTTGTGACGCTAGTCTCAGGAACTACTGGTCCGAGTTGATAAAATATTTTTGCGTTTGATAGTCCATTTATCGAGGAAGGTTATACTGGACATGCGGCATACACACTAACAATGTCTAAACAAACATATTTGACTAATATACATAAAATATAAATTACATTTATTTCCAAAATGACAAATAGTCTCAGGAAAACTATTTTAGGTAATTTTTAATTGTATACGTGCTTGTTTCCGCAACAGAGCTGTCCGATCGGATTAATTTAAATTAATTACGAAATAAATGCCGTACACCTTATTCCCATATTTTGCAAACTTTAAATGTTATGTAGGTACTAATTAAAGCCTATAATACTAGACAACTGTTTTTGATTTCGCTATCGTCTACTGTACTTCACTTTCTATTTAAAAGCACTTAGATATGTATATTTTAATTAGACGCTTAAACACCATACTTCTTTCTTAATCTGCTTTAATGGGAAATATAATACGTATAAATCAAACTTTCGTAGCCTTAATTGAGAATGCCGTTAATTTAATTTGTTTATGTACTGGACTTTAATTAACTTGTCAAACGCATATGTAGCTTCTAGGATATTTATAGAGATTATATTTATAAAAGAAAAATTAATAGATGTTTTAATGTTAAGACGTAACGGACATCTTTGTGATTCCGTAAAATTGTATGTAAGATTTATTTTCTCTATTCAGCTGAATTATCTTAAAGTGTATACTAAATCGTCTACTTGAAATTTAAGGGCTTCTTAAATAATTGAGCAGCTTCTAAATTCAAAGCTAAATTTGAAAAATTTTAAATTTCTGTGATGCGCAATTGTTTAAGTACTAACCCCCTTACTTATAAACGCTGGTTAACAGCTGCATAACTATGTATCGTTTGCCTTTTACTGTGACATGTAGTCTCAAAGTTTACAGACAGAGACAAACGTCACATACCTTGATCATCTGTTAATCATCGTTTATAATTAAGGGGGCTACTTTATAATCATTGTATCATCACCCTTCGTTTACCCACTATTGGGTTCTAGTGTAGGCCTCATCTCTACTAAGCACTCACACTCGGTCTTGCACTAGACTAATTCCCTGCTTATATACCAGTTACTGCTGCAATAAAATCCTTCGTTTCGGAAACTAGTGTACTAGCTATACCATGCTGTTTCATCCGCGTCTCGGTACAGAAATATCGGCAGCAAAAGTAACCATGTCCTACTCCAGGGACCTTGGAGAAAGTATGTCTTTCTTTAAGGTTCCTGGAAGAAGAGACTAAGTTATCTACCTCTAAACTAACCAAAATTTTTCAAAATCGGTTTATGGTCTTAAAAACGAAAGGTCAGTTCAATGACCTCTAACTCTAAGGAACTGTAGATTTTCAAGTAAACTTAAAATTTTCGTAAATTGCTAAGAATTTCCAAAAGTTGTAAAACAAAAGTTTTTTGCCGAGACGTCTAACACAACCCCATTTCGGTTTAAAAGATCATCTTTGGAACAACCTATAGATCTATAGATAGATATAGATAGATAGATAGTTGTTCAGTTCAAAGCTTGACCAGTATTCCATTTCTTTGTCTATAGTAAAGATCGTAGGTACAAAAGATGTTCAGGTACGCCAGGTTATGCAATATCGCGTGACAAATAGACGATGCGTGAATGTGGTTGATGTAATATACAATACGATACACCCACACACGTAACAATGGAATTATTATATTAACTAGGAAGTGAAGTATTATTGTAACGCTCTTATTCTATAAAATGTATCTCATGTCTAATTAGTCTTGTTTAAGATGGTTTAGCACTTGTAATTAAGTTTGAAAGGGGGTTTCGATCGAGGTGCTTTTACTTTTACTAAAGTATTCATTTCAGTATAATATGTATGTATTGGTATGGGGGACGCCTGTGTTCAGCAGTGGACGGACAAAGGCTGAGATTATTATGATACTGATTTTTTTGAGATGTAACTGTTTAAAGATCAATTTAAAAGTAACTTTTTGACTAATTTTTAAGAAAAATTGCAGACTTAATTAAAATGTGTCTCAGTTCTTTGCGTACTATTAATACCGACTTAAACACGGTTTGTAGTGTATAGTTCCGTATCCAAAGGGTAAAAACGGTACCCTTTACTAAGGCTCCAATGTCTGTCTGTCTCTATGTCTGGCAGTATCTTATAAATCGTGATAGCTAGATTGATGTTATTACTATAACAATAAAAACTAAAAGCTTAGTTTAGTATTTAATTTTTAAGTTATTGTTGACAGTCAAAAATAAAATTACAAAAACAAATTATATTTGTTTAAGTAATTTTATTTTTGAATGAATAAATGATCACAAATACTAAAAAAAACAGTAAAATAATCGTTAAAGTGAGGCTCTCTTACAATAAACTTGTTTGTCTTATGATATTGATAATAATAGTACGAAATTCTTCGTGCGCGACCTCTTCTAGTGATCTCTCTCTTGTGCTGGGCGCGTCCATGTATACGTTTAAATTTATTTTTTTGTTGTTGTTACAGGAATCTCTGAACACAGTTGTCGACGAAAAGAAGAAGGTACACATCGACGACAACGAACTGAGCCAGAATATTCTAGCAGAAAGAAGAAATAAACTAGAAACTGCCGCTCAGGTAAGTTTTATACGACATGACCGATTATTGCACAGGATTTAAGTAATCTATGTTTTAACTATGTAAACTTCTTCTTTAAAATGGCTTATCCTTTCGGACATTTGCCAGTGTCAAGTATCAATATTTGCATCGAACAAAACAGTCAAGTCAAGTCGAGAGAATCATTGTAAAAAGGGGGCCATTTTTTACAATGTTTGTTCACGGAGCTTTGGAGAGAACACTAAGCTAAAGTCCATGATTTGCACCGATTTTCACTTTTATTTTCACTTGTACACCTTCACGAAACTGAATTGATTTATTTGCCCCCGAAATTAAACAATTTACACGCATTTGAACTAAGTTTCACAAAAATGAAAATTTAGCAACACATCTCCTCAACGCATTCCCGCCAAAACTCGAACTATGTAAACTGTAAATATTTTTACTAGCAGGGCCCGGCGGTTTTATTACCCGCGCAAGTCCTTTAGGTAGGGGTATGATATCTCCATCTCGCTCAGCGCGATTCAATTAGACAGTGACAGGCATGTCAAGTCGATTTTCGGTTTCGGACCCGCGAGATTTTTGGTATCTTAATTAGCCTATGTGTTAATCCGCCTTCTCTAGCTATCTGCATATCGCAATCGGTTCAATAGTTTTCGCGAGATTGAAACAAAAAACGTCCAAGAAAGATCTAAACTTTTATATTTTTAATATTAGTAATGTCTGTAGGTATATCTTTAGAAAGGCTTAGTATTTCCTAACTTAAATTTCACTAAAAAAATCTTGTGAATTCCGAGAGCTTTAAAAACTATGGTAACACGTATTTAATATTCGAAACAAAATTAGTAGTATAAATTAAATAAAAAAAATTGTATCCCATACTTCATTTTATTCAATTTTATATAATGATGTTTTTAATCATAGACTCACCTTCGACCTTAAACAAGCTATAGACGATAAATAAAGACAATTCAACTCTATAAACATATGTTAGAAGCTGCATAAAATTATCTTAAAACACCCGAGACTAAGTCATCTAAATAAACATAAAAAGTCGTAATCGGAAACTCGTTTTTAATATTGCCATATCGCCATAAAAATGCTATGACTAAGTGTTTATATTTAAAACAATAATGTACGACAATAATGGGTATATTTGCCGCAATAAATCATGTTTAGTTATTACCTACTTATCTTTGTAAATGGCATTTGTTGATAACTAGCTGTGTTCTGCAGATTCACCTACGTAGTTCCAATTCGGAACTTCGGCCAAAAAACTATAAATATTGCAGCATACTGCACACAACTCAATCTAGCACCTTAGCTAAGCAACTAGGCTTGTACTATGTGTACCAGATAACGGATATACTACCTATAGCCTATTTTAGAATCATAGATTAAAAATGTAAATATAGAACTGTTCAATATCAAAGGAGAAAGTCTATAAATGTAAATCTATGTCGCTTTCAAATAAATGTATGAGATTGTTTACAGTTTTAATCTGAGATTCTATGCCTAACACTTTTTTAGTAGATCCATACTTAAAATGCTAAATTTTAATTCGTAATATCGGTCCACCTATTTTTCGCTAGCGTTCGAGACGTCTTTGACCTCATCGTTACTCACCTTCTCGTGAAATACCTGTCAAACACACGCCAATCAATTAAGAAAAACATGGTTTTTTAAGTTTAAAAAAGTTACTCAACAGAATTACCTAAATAAATTCCCTGCACACTCAATATTGCTCAGAGAACACAAATATTGCTTGTAAGAAGTCTTCTTTTTATTTTGAAAGGCCGACAGTACAGGGTTTTAACTATATACTCGTCTGGGTTCAAGTTGAACCAGTTAAGTGGTTATGTTAAAAACGGCTTAAAAAGTTTCAAATTTAACCAAAATGTATAAGGTACTTGTTTTGAAGACTATTTGGCTTAAAAGTGAAAAATGCTTAACAGTCTTTCTAATATCTGTTATGAACGTGAAAGGAGTTTGATTGGTTTTTACTTTTTCTCGCAAAAAAACTATTCAACCGATTTCGATGAAGTTGGCATAAGTACGTTTTTACATCAAAGTCTAACAAGCATATCTCCAACTTTTGTATGTTTCTCTACCTCAAAGCCTGTTTGTAGACCTGGTAGAGATAAAAGTTTTTTTATTACCAGCAGGGTTTTACCCGCGTAAGTCCTCTGCCCCCAGATTATCTATCCAGTGGATGTCTGACAACAGTGGAAAATAACAGGCACTATACAGTTGCTTGCTGCTTTTAGGATATTACCGGTAATAACCACGTTACATCAAAGCAGCAATGTACTGCATAGTGCCGTCATATTCCACGGTTGTCAGACGTCCACTAAATATATAATCTGGGAGCAGATCTCGTAGGCATGTCCAAAACGCTTTCATACAAAATGCTACACATCACAAAGACTATACTCTCCAAATTGTATGTATTTAGGATTATTTTTAGTTTAGGCAGTGTGCTGATATACCGTCTAGTCAGTCAGGACTTTTGAGTTTTATTTATAGGTATAAGAATAAGTTGTGGACATTTCGCCGAAGTATACCTACCAATGGAACATTTACACATACTCGTTAATTATCCTGTTTACAACTAAATCGGAAATCATAAACTCGACCTTGATTCACTTTAATATTTATGGCTGATTTTTACAACCGAATAAAAAACACATTTCCGACAAAATCGAAAATAAGACTTAAATATAAAATAAATCCTTTAACAATCGGCAATAAATGTCTGGGACGTATTTTTTAAAGTTTGCGGTGATAATAATTTTAGCCTTAACTTTTAAGTTAAGTTACGGAGAAAGATCAAGGATGTTCTTCGTGTTCTTTATGTTTTTAAGGCTACGTTATACCACAGATTACCTATTTGTGTGCGCCTCGGCTCTTGTTAATAATGTGCAGTAATCTTGCAATAGCAATACGGTAATTCAGCCCAGTTAAGTGATTACCAAAGTGTAATCAAATCATGGTATTCCAAGTGCTGACTTTTTGCAAAAAGCAATTCGACTAAAACAATTTGACTATGGTTGAAATTAAAAAAGCTTTGAGAATATTAAAATAAAGAGTGGTTTCGGTCACAGAAAAGCGTTCTTTGTTGTAAAATGTGCCAAACTGATATAGACAAATTGTTCTAGTCGAATTTTCTGTAGATGCCGTTTTCGGTCCAAATACTGAAACGCTGCTTGAAATTTGAGTACTTTCCACTTTAAGAAGTAGTTTCTAAGTTTTAAAATTATTTTGAGTTTAGTAGCTGTTTAATTGTTTAAGTAGCCTTCTAGTTTTGAGTAGCCTTTCTGTATTCAGGCATAATTGTCAGTAATATCACTGCCCGCATTAAACGCAGCCTTAAATAACAACTCCCTTGATCCGGAACCGCAAAGTGAAGTGAAGGCTCAAAGCTAGGTATGTTATGTTGTACATATGAGTAATTGTATACTGTTACGCTGAATCAGTGACCGCACAAAGACTACGCTAATTTTCATACAAATAACATGTTCAACGAGAAAGAATGTATGTTTCGACTAAATAAATATACTTAATTTAAGCACTTAGTTTTAAGGAAAGATATATGTTTTGTAGTGTATTTTGGTAGCAAATATTGAACTCTGAGACTCTGACTGACATACTTACGTACTTATTTTAAAATGTGCATTGTAGAATGTAATTGTTCATTGGCTCATTTCCGCAAATAGGCCTACTCGAATTGGGTCCTTTTTTCGTATAAGGATGAAGTAACTACCTAGCTAAAGCACACTTACTTTGTGTTACATTGAGATCGAAATTAATGTCATTTTCAACAACAAACACACATACACACAAACTTTTAGCTTTAAAATATTAGAAGGATGAAAGGAAAAAAAAACAAGAACAAAAAAATGTTATCTATTTGAACTCAAAAACGGCTTTTATACAATAATATATTACGATTTTAAAATGCATGTCTATCTGATTATTTATTTATTTGTTAGCGTAATCTATGGAAAAAGTTGTTTTGTGTTCTCAAATAAATAAGAGAGATTATACCAAATAAGATTCAATTTGTTTCTTATTTTGTGATACTTTTAGTTTGTGTTGTCTATCATCCTCGTTTTACATCCTTTCTCCATAACTAGCTGGATCTCTTAAGTTGGAATAAAAAACCGATTTCAAAAAAAGTTTATTTTTTTTCTAGTTTTGAACATAATTGTTTTTTTTTTTTTATAATTCATTTTGTATTTCTTTTCAGGGTTGGCGCAAACGCGTCCCGCAAAACGATGCGTCTCTCTTCACTGTCGCCGGTCGATTAGAGAGAGACAAAGTAGCAGTGTCAACTCCGCCTCAAACTCCTCCGCCTGCGCCACAAGCACCAGTGGTTGCCTCTCCGGGCATCCCTGCACCTAATAAATTCAGGTGAATACGATATATCTTTTCTTCTTCCCTTTTAATTTATGCCTTCATCGGCAAACAAAGTCGATTGGACTCGCTCTAACTCGCGTGTATATTATTAGGCAATAACCTTTTTCCAACAAAATCACCAAAAATTAATACACTTGGTTTACGATGGTTAAATTTTATGAGAAACTGATTTTAAAACGACACAATAAAAGAAAAAAAAAGGGTATATTAATTAATTCCAAAGCCTGTCTAAAAGAGATGATAGTCTAAAAAATAATTGGCTGGCTGCCCTTTGGGCCACCCAAAAGTTAAAGCTCAGATCCCGTAAGAATTTCAGTAAATGGATGTTTATATCATAATATAAAGAACATCACATACTCCAAATTATAGCTCTCTACTGTCAATAGAGGCTGTGCGTTGATCCGTCAGTCTGTCAGGGCTAAATGTTTTATATAGGTAGCCGTTATAGATTTTTATATTAAAATTTAATTAAACATATCGTCCCCACAACAGATCTCGTAAACAAACGTCGCCAACCAACGGGTTCGCGTCAGGCCCGCTCCGGTCCGCCTCCTGCGCCGTCGTAAGTCAGGCCGCAGTCGAAACCAAACCCCCGCCTCGGATCGACAGGGAGTCTTTCAAGAGAAGCCATTCTGTCAGCGAGAGCATCAGTAGAGCCGATGAGAGTAAGTTTCTGAAGTATTTTAGACTAGATACTCATTGTATGGCTAAAGGTTGCCTGGAGGAGATCACTGAAAGCGATTAGGCCGCCCTTTGTTCCACATAGTTTTACGATATTTCATGTTACATTTGTGTTTGTAGTGTTTTGGTGTGTACCTACATATTTTTAATAAGTATAAACGATAGCTAAGCGTTTAATTGCAAAAGTGACCAATCATTATCATCAATCACCTGAAGGTAAGTGATGAAATGGTCTAAGATGAAGCACGCATATCTAGAAAAAAGAAGACTACAATGGAATAAGAATTGACCCGAAGTATGAAACTGTACGTAGACTAGTGCAGCCACCAAGGAAATTACTGGTTCTATGTATTGGAACACGGATGAGTTCGGTAGTTGGTAACAAGCCGCAGCCAAAACTTCCCACTAACAAACCCCTTTTGGTTCAAAAATAACGATGTCCACTAAAAAAGAACAGTGTTCAACCCTCATTATCTGTTCCTCAGAAGATGAACTATCCCCCGGCGCGGAACGCAATGGGTGCGCGGTTCGAGTCCCGCGCGCGGACGATGAGACTTTCCAGGCCTTCTTCGCGCCGCTGCTCACACAGGACAAGAGTGAAGGTCTGGAGGTCGACCTCGACGCTATTGACAGCGGCTCTAGACAATTGTGAGTATGCATTGTTAGGTTAGGAAAGGAAAACAAGACTTTACAGGCGTCTTTATGTATCTTCTAAGTCAGCGTTCTTTTCCTTAAAGCTTCTTAACCCTCACTATCAGAGTGGTTTATACCTGTGGTAGGATTGTCCATATTTTTATTATACAACACCATTGCAATTGGAAACAAATACACAGCATACTGTAACGTGTAACTCTTGAATATAATGAAATAAATAAAATATGATAAGACCGCGTCTCGGCAAACGTAGTGTAGGGCGTCCTCAGGCACGTTGGAGTGACGATGTGCGCAATGCGGCTGGCACAAACTGGATGCGAGAAGCTGAAAATAGATCCAGGTGGCGTGCAATTGGAGAAGCCTATGTCCAGCAGTGGACTGGCTGCAACAAACCATCTCTACTCGACCTACTTATATAGTATATAGCGTCCTCACCGACCCACGTTTCGGTATAGCAGCAGGGGCCGCTGTACCCGATCGAACACCTCTAAGGGCGACGTCAGGGATCGAGTTTAAGACTAATCTAGTCCTCAATGCTAGACTGGTTCTCACAAAGGACTGGCTGCAACAGGCTGATGATGATTAAATAAAATATAATATACTTTCAGGCTTGCAAGCGAATGGACTAGACGAGCGAAGCGCGAGCGACGTCACGCCGCCTCTCGAAATCCGCTGAAGGCGCTCGCCGCGAGGACCGACATCCGGGAGGAGTACGTCGCACAGACATCCAACTTAAGGGAACAGTTGATCAAGGAAAAAGGTACGTCCTAAACAGTCCATCCAGGCATCTGGTTGGTGGTAATTTACGTACCTATGCAGAAATTTAAAGGAGCAACAAACATACTCGTTTCCATTCTTACACAGAAACTTTCACCTTTATAGTATTAGTAGGTCTTGTTGCATTACGTAAATCTCATTTTGTGGAAATTTCGAAAAACCTTTTCTTTTCGAATGTCTCCATCATCTAAAGAATACATTCTCCAAATTTCAGCTCTCTGCAATCTTACTTCTTGCTAATATTATAAACGAGAAAGTATGTATGTGACTTTGTTACTCTTTCACGCAAAACCTACTGAACCGATTGCGATTAAACTTGGAATATAGGTAGCTGAATATCGGAAATAACACATAGACTACTTTTTATCCCGATAATCCCGCGGGAACGGGACTTACGCGGGTAAAACCGCGGACGCTCCTAGTAAATTACTAGTAGTTCGCCCGATAACGTTTGTTCGACAATAACTTGAGTATCGTAGCTCCGATCTTCGTGAATTTTGGCATGCACGTAGTTTAGGTCAATAGAATTTATAAGTTCCAAGATGAGTCGGATCGGTGGGGGATTGGAGAGATAGGGGGTCGTGCGGTCTCAGTTCGGGACGAACTCCTAGTTATAGACGTTTTACTCTTTTACAGCGACAGCAAACTGCGGTTTAGCAGCGGAAGCGTTAGCCGCTTTAGCGACCAAAGAGGACTTCTCGAACGTTTCGCTTCGAAGCGCTGCCTCCAACATTACAACGACACATGGCATTAAATCCATCATGCTGCTGCATGTTAAAGGGAGAAGGAAAGTCCAGGTGAGATTGATGGTGGTGGTGGTGATGGAGGTGGTTGGTTTGAGGTTGAATTTTCGATCTGTTAGATAAAGATAACTGTTCAAGAAAGTGTTATTAACACCAAAGAATAAAAATGACATTTATAAGAAAGTCAAAAAATTTTTGACTCGATTTTTTTTTTGCGCAACATTACTTCGGAGTTGCAGGTTCAAGTCGTTTGCAGAATTCTGATTTGTACATTTACTAAAATATTGTAAACATTTAAAAATATAATCAAGGTTTAGAAGGTTTTAAAGAAATAAATGTGTCCGATTTTATTCGTTATATTTTTTTTTTCTGTAGGGTGAAAAATTGATTTGGCAGATTTGCTTATACAATACTTCGCTTTTACCACAACTTTTTATGTGAATTCGACGATATTCGGCGAACTCATTCAAACACAAGACTGCAATATTATTATTTTTATAATTATGTTATTTTTTTTAGACACGGCTCGTGGACCCTACACATACGAGTATAAACCGCGGCGATTGCTTCGTTCTAGTCACTCCAGATCAGGTGTTCCTTTATATGGGACAATATGCCAATGTCATTGAGAGGTAAGTTACAAAATCAAAGACTTTTTACGTGTGCATTTCAAGTTAGAGAAGGTTCTTTAAAAAAAAACTAAAACTAAAAGATCTCATTTCATCTCATCAAAGCCACAGTAGCATTAAGATACTTTTGATCTCAAAATTTCCATCGGATCGGGACTTACGTGGGTGAAACCGCGGGACGCAGCTAGTACTATGTTTAAAGAAGAACATGGTTTTGATACGTTCTACTTGTTTCCCTTTTCAGAAACCGTAGCACAGACATTGCCCTTCACATCCACAACACCAAAGATCTCGGCTGCAAAAACTCTGTCGGCATCATCAAAATTGACGAACAAACCAAAAACTACACAAACAAACAATGGACACAGTTCTGGTCACTCCTAGGTCTCACTGAAGGCATAGAGGATTATAAGCCTGTCGAAACTGGTCACGCAGATGAAGATGAAATCTTTGAGTCGTGTATAGTTCAAACCAATATGTGTTACGAAGTATTAGACGATGAATTGGTGCCGATCAAAGAATACTGGGGACAACTCCCTAAAATCGCAATGCTAAATCAATCAAAAGTGATCGTCTTTGATTTTGGATCAGAAATGTACATTTGGTACGGGAAAAACGTACCTCTTGAAAGCAGAAGACGTGCCGCGCAATTAGCCCAAGAATTATTCGATGAAGGTTATAACTATGAAGAATGCCATATAAATCCGCTAAACGCCGCTTTGTACCAAGGCGCTCGTGAAAATATTGAATCCCCAGCCAAAGTCTCGAAGAAACGCCCCGAATGGGCTATCCTATCAAAAATAACGCAGCATATGGAAACCATACTGTTCAAAGAAAAGTTCCTAGACTGGCCCGATTACACTCGTGTTATAAAAGTCAAACCCCAAGAGAATAAAACCAATTCTGTTGAAATAACCCCATGTGATGCTGAAGAAATGTGGTCGAACGAGTACCAAGACCCAGATCTCATTCTAGAAGGGTCGCATATTGGCCGCGGAACTCATTACTACGACAAAGAAAACCTGAGACACTACGATATCAAAACCAAATCTGTTTGCAAATGGGTAATACAAGAGTATGACTACCAAAAAGTGGAAAACGACGCCGAAATCGGTGAATTTTTCTCCGGAGACAGTTATATTATTAGATGGGAATATCAGATAACAGTTTCGGGAAGAGAATTGAATGGAAAACCTTCGAAACATAATGTAACTGGGCGAGATAGGTGTGCGTATTTCTGTTGGCAAGGCCGCGACGCTAGTTCCAACGAGAAAGGCGCTGCTGCCTTACTGACTGTCGAATTAGACAGAGAAAAGGGCCCTCAAGTCCGCGTGGCACAAGGCAGTGAACCTTCCGCTTTCCTAAACCTCTTCCAAGGAAACCTAGTCATACATCAAGGCAAGAAGAACACCGACAAAAGCCGGTACAAACTCTTTGTGACGCGCGGTAACTTATCCAACGAAGCCTATCTAGTGCAAGTTCCATGTTCAGTCCGTCAATTAAGAAGCCGTGGCTCCCTGCTACTGGCCGATACAGAAAAAGGATGCCTTTACATCTGGCATGGTTCTCGAAGTCTAAAGCATACAAAGAACATTGCAATCGAGCTAGCCAATAAGCTGATCGCCAGGAAATCCTCATACTTATTCAACGTAGAAGACATAAAGATAACCGAGGTCAAAGAAGGGGAGGAACCGAAAGAGGTCTTGGAAGCTCTAGGCGTTGCCAATAAACAACATTATAATTCGGTTCTAAGTTGTGGGAAGGATAGTGGTGGGGATGTTACTCCGAGGTTGTTCCATTTTACGGATTTGGGAGGGCAGTTCGAAGCGAACGAGGTGCTGTCACCACTACGCCACGAGAGTCTGGTGACACCCTTCCCTTTTGAACAAAAGGAGTTGTATACGGCTTCGCAACCAGGTAAGCCATTCAAAAACAATAATACTTTTATCCTGCTGATAACTTGCAATTCAATTGTCTTGGGCAATACTCAGTTTTTTTTGGCAAATTACTGCTTATTTAAATACAGATTAAACATGAGCAAGATACAGTTTGTAATTTTACCACTATATGTTGAAAATTTCAATCTCCTTGCGGTAACACTTTTTATTACATTTTTCTCTAAAAATTAATTGTCTGGACATGTGTCTGCTTTCTATCGGCTATCTACCACTAGACCAACACCGCTCTCATTAATAGTAAAACTCAACGAAACAACTAAAAGTTACGTCACAATGCAATTGTTGCGAAACTTTAACTGCTACTTTGACTTATGTTTAAGATAAAGGATGGCCATTCTATGTTACCCAGTGACATCCCAACTTGGTAACTTTCTGTGCAGCTGATTGTGTATTTCCATACGTTAAGCAGCTGATAGATTGGGTCATTTTGTTATTCCAGGTCTATTCCTTCTGGATGACGGAGTGACGGTGTGGGTGTGGCAAGGCTGGTGGCCGCGCTCCGAGGACGGCGAGCTCGAGCCCGCGGAGAGAAACGCCGGTAAGACCGTAGTAGAAGTAGGCAGAGGCAGCCACTAAGGAAGTATGTTTTTTCTTCTAGATGGCCATACTACATCATAATGGATTATCGTCCATTAATTAAATTCATATTTATTATTAAACAAATTATTTTTACTTGCATTAGATTTCATGTGCACCTGATTCCAATGCGTAATCAAAGGATTATCCAGCCTCTCCAGCAAAGTATCTCGAAGTATCTTAGACCGTATCACTTTCCATTAGGTGAGATAGTGGTCAAACACTCACCTATCTATCGGTTATAAAAAATGACCAAGTCTTCATTGGCCTACATATGACGTTATGCGGTGGTGTAATATAATTGGTCTAGGCCGTTCTAATTAATTAATAAAATAAATAAATAATTTAAGTCTTGGTCATATAAAATATAAGCAGTCTAATCCGCTTTTTAAGAATATAGGACGACGATAGAAGATGGATTGAATCTTATTCCTAGCTATATAAACTTCTTAAAGCCACACGATTTGTTAACATAGTTACGATTTACTTGCTCCAGTCCCCTCGCGATCTTGATCTTTGTAACAAATTCGAAACGTCAAGGTGAGAAAATAAATAATAATACGCGATTAAGACCCGGTAAAATGTAAAGTAACTGTATTCTCGCTTTGTCATGTATGAACTGGACCAAGGTGCCAATCTTAAAGTCAAGTCGAGGGAATCATTATAAACCGGGGGCCATCTTTTACAATAATTGTTCACGGAGCTTTTTAGAAAGCTAAAGCTCATGTTTTGCATCGATTTTCATTTTCATTACACTTGTACACGAAACTAAATAGGTTTCACAAAAATGAGAGTTTAGCAACATATCTTCTCGCGATCGAACGCGATCCCGCCAAAACTCAATAACCTAGTTGCTCTAAAGCCACACTGCTTGACACGTTCAAATACATGTGTATACTTAGGTGTGGGAGCGTTCGCGGGTCGGTGGCAAGCGCTCCGCCTTGCCGCACTGCGTACAGCCGAGGGTTACTGGGTCGCGGCGCGCGGCTCGCGGCCCGACGTACGTGTGGTGGCCGCGGGGCTAGAGCCGGACAGCTTCACGCATCTCTTCGACACCTGGACCGACCACGACCACGCCGCTGACGCCAACATCGCTGTAAGTATCGCGCTGATTGCTTCGGGATATTTGGTCTTGATTTTGTATTCAATTTTAGCTTACAAAGCCTGGTGTTCACTGTAGGTTACATAACCTAGCTAACAATTCAAACTTTTATGTCGAGCTCCTAAACACAAAGTTTCCCATACACATTTTGAATTTGGAACGTGCTCAAATTTTAAAAATCAAATTTTAAATAGCTCATTCATTTTACTAGCTGCGGTTTTGCCCGCGCAAGTGCCGTCCCCGCGGGAATATAGGGATAAAAAGTCTATGTGTTATTCCAAGTCTCCAGCTACTTATATTCCAAGTTTTATCGCAATCGGTTCAGTAGTTTCTTGCGATACTCGCAAAATCATCAAAAAAATATAAAAGCGCCCGCTATAGGTCATTTTGCATTCTTTGAACGACGGCTATCTTTGAAAATTTTCATCCAAAACAAGAAATGTTTTGTCATATTACCTAACTTGCTACTCTATCAGTGGATACCAGGCTTAACGAAAGGTTGGGAAGACTTGTAAAAAACTAAAATACATGTATTTATAATCTTACTTAAATTCACTGTAATTAAATTAAATCACGGTGAACGGTAACCCCAATAACACGAGACTCGGTAGCTCTTTAAAAATGTATTCAAAATTGCGTTGCCCGATTTTGACTTTTGAAGACGTACCTGTCTAGTTTATATCTACGACTATTTCCTTTCAACTCTCCTGATGACATCAGAGTATCTGCTCTGCCAATTTAATCTTGCCGTGATTCTTGAACATATCCATTACTTTCTTTTATATTCTCACTGACCGAACTACATTCATTTTGCGTACAGCGGTGCCTGCTTGCCTCCCACGCTCACCAACACCTGAAAGCTATTATAGAATTTTCCTTTAGTAACTTCGAGCCCCGCGGGGCGAGACGCTCACCAGTACCTGAAAGCTATCATAGTACTTTCCTTTAGTAACTTTCTTCTATAATCTCCCTAGAATCTATCCCCCCTCCCCCCTACGCATTTCTGCAGAAAAAAAATTCATAGCAGAAAAAATACTACTATTTCCTTTCAATTTTCTTGATGACATCAGAGTATCTTCTCTCCCAATCCAATTTTGACGTGATCTTTCCGCTAGCGGCGCTATTTAATTACCATTCATTTTGTCCCTCTATTCTCCCTAGAATCCCCTGACCACTTTTATGACATCTCTCTCACTCTGCGACTATTCTCTTTCATCTTTCCTGATGATATTATCAGAGTATCTACTCTGCCTATCCATTCTTGCCCTCAATAACCTCAATAGTTTTCTGCTGACGATCACCTACCCAAACTTCCCATTAAGCGAACTTCATTGTAAACATTTAGCGATGCATCACACCTATCTATAGTATAATCTTAGTGTATAAGTATCACTGTAATTACGCTTGACCCACGGTGCCCGGTTGCCTCCCCCCAGCACGGCTACAAAGCGGGCGAGACGCTCTCGGGTGCGTGCGAGCTGTCCCGCCTCACGCAGCAAGACGCGGTGTTGCCACTTGCGGCGCTGCAACGTCGCCCGCTTCCCGACCACGTCGATCCTCATCATTTGGAACGACATCTCTCGTCGTCTGATTTCATGGTATGGTGATTGGTTTTGTACATTTTTTGGGGAAATCTTGCGGCCTGTTTCTTCTTTATCGAGAAGTCAAAGCTAAAGGAAAAGTGACAGCAAAATTTGTTTTGGACGTCATTTTGACTGTTCTTTTGGCTTTTAGTTTAACTAAGAGACTGATCGCCTGTGTGTAAATCTTGTGGCCTGTTTCTCCTTTATCCGTAAAGTCAAATTTAGAGTCAAGGTGATATCCTAAAGTAACATTTGTTTCGGATGGACGGCATATAAGCAGTTTTGGCTTTTAGTTTAAAGAAGAAACAGGTAAATTTTGGAAAGTGTTATATTTTTGTTAATTTGGTAATTTAAAATTGTAATTATAAGTATTGAATATTTAAAAAAAAATAATCTTTGGCTTGGGTTATCACAATATACAATGTACATAAAACATGATGATTCAACTATTATTTGATTTTTGTCAAGCTTTTGATAAACCTATTTTGATTCTAGGAGGCATTTGGTATGACTAAAGAAGAATTCTCCGGTCTACCGGCGTGGAAACAGACAAACATGAAGAAAGACGTCGGTTTGTTTTAAAAGAAACTTCGACGTTTTTATCGGATTGAGTCGAAAACTCGAGATATCTTGAGCACATTTATGGTTACAAGTAAATTAATGGCCAAGGAAAGACATAAAATTATGTGGTCGTTACAGAACTTGCTCCAATCAGACTTGTCAGATTAACTTGCGAGTAGATTGTTCCAACCGAGGCTTGCAAGGCCAAAATACAAGTAGACTTAGACTAATCTGGGACTTGCAAGACCAACTTGGAAGTAGATTGACTCCAACTGGATACTTGCAGTGCGGACTTGCAAGAAGATTTGATCCAATAGGGAACTTGTAACTTGGCAGAAGATTTACTGCAATCGGGAACTTGTTTGGCCATTTCCAAGAAGATTGTCTCCAATTGAAAACTTTCAAGAAGTGTCGCACAAATTCAAAATTGCAAGGATGGATAAGTCATAGTATCTTGCTACAATTACAATTGGAGAATGTAACACACACATCAACAATGCCTAGATTTACCCGCAAAACTGTTCCTAGACAATGTTATTGTGTGTTTTCGCCAGTTTTTTACCCAACACCGCAGCTGTTTCATACTTTTTTACTGTAACGG
The DNA here is from genome assembly GCA_949358125.1 of Idaea dimidiata. Lineage (NCBI taxonomy): Eukaryota > Metazoa > Arthropoda > Insecta > Lepidoptera > Geometridae > Idaea > Idaea dimidiata. The sequence goes on from OX442334.1 coordinate 4,285,343, forward strand.
ATTTGATACGAACATAAAGTTAAGAGCACGCTTTAAATTTTCTATATTAGATTGTCGATACAGTTTTTTATATTGTAATGAATAATGATTATAACGATGTATTCGCGTGATATTTTCGTATAAACGCCTCGATTAGGCAGTTTTAAATGTTGGATTTGGTATTGGAATTGTTATGGTATGGTATGATAACTGTCGACTGCGCCCTTGGTTTTGTATATAGGTATGTATATTTACTTATTTATTTCTATTTGTAACCTTAAATATATATTTTTTGTAAATTTAGTTCGTTTTTTTACGAGGGCGTAGGGAGAGTGATCAAGTGATATTTTTCAATGAGTTTGTGTTTAAAGAAATTTGGATTGTAGCGTTTTCTTTTCTTTTGTAACTGTAGTTTTTGTCTGTAGTCTGGTCAGTGGTTATTGGGTGTGGGCTGTGATTTCGGTGCGGTGAGAAATAAAAAAAGTATAGGTTTTTTTAAAATTAATACTAAGAGTATTCGAGCATTAACATTTTTAAACAATGTTGTTTATAAGGCCTTTATAATAAACCTCCTTAGGCCACACTTTTTTTTGGGTCACACTTTTTAAAGTTAAGCCCATCTTGGGTCACACTTTTTAAAGTTAAGTCCACTTTGGGCTACACCTTTTAAATTTAAGCCCACCTTGGGCTCTCGATTGCTTGGGCAACGGGCAGTCCCCTTTTAAACGTTTTATTTCGAAATCGAATTAATCCATAAACTGACTGATTTTCACTTTAGTCAAGTTTTGGATAAAGAATAGCACTTTTTTTCACGGTCGTCTCCAACCATAAATTTTAAACAGCAGCATGACATCAAACAAATGTTATAACTCTCATTACGAAGTAATTTCATAGTAAATGATTCCAATTTTTTTGTGTTAAAACGTAACAGGAAGACAGTTACTGTCACAATTAGTAGGTCGTGGTTTTGAAACCCGGCCGCGCACCAATTTCTTTTTCTTTAAGAAAAAATATGTTCACTATTAACATCGCTCTTACGGTGAAGGAAAACATCGTGAGGAAACCCACGGCTTAATGTCACGCACAAAGGCCCAATTAAACTTGAACTTTACTTTCACAATTATTGTACTTCGTTTATAATGAATGATAATTGTTTTTCCATTTAATTTCTCACCACACTGTCATGGCCTTGACTATACTAGTTTACTATATTGTATTCGCTTTAGGCTAGCTGTACTTTACCGGTGAAATATAAACTAAAAATACGTGTGATATCGTCCTTTATCTATTTGAAGTTATAATTCACCGATGAAGCATGAAATATATTATACTAAACTCATCACATATCTACTCATTGCTACTTTTTATACTGTGCGTTAGGTGGACCATGTATGCCTGGTTACGTAAACAAAATTATGTACACACGTTAGTTTCGACTGTTTACCGTTGGTTTTTACTGCTTGATTTGCCCTTTAGTTTCGACTACTTGGTTTGCCCGTTAGTTTCAACTTTCAACTGCTTAGTTTATCCGTTAGTTTCAACTAATGTCTTTGGTAGCAGTTAGGTTAAGGTATGGCGTAAGGGCGACCCACAAAGCGTTAATATGATTTCAACTAATTATAAGCAGTTTTTAGGTCGAGCAACTTCACAGCATAAAACTGACCCTTGAATTAACGGTCATTAGTTGAAATATGCAGTGTCTGATCCATTCATTTGGAGTCGTTAGGTCACTTGACCTAACGACTCTCGTGCTCTCATGTTCTCACTTGAGAACATTGAAAGACATTTGAACGAATTCTCAGCAGTCGTTAGGTCAAATAACGCCACTTTACTACAAGAGGAATTGGATGTAAAACATAGTATTGTTTACGTACAGGCCATAGTTTTTATATAAGGAAATATTCTACCTACTAATGTATCCTTACTTTGATATAATATTGTTTTAACTTTAAATTTTCGTTACCAAAAGAAAACTGTTAGAATTGACCCTCTTATTGAAATAACGCTTTCCTATTTAGACGCGTGAAAATGTTCAAGCGAAATTGTACTTTAATTTGGAACTTTTAGGATTTATTGTGTAACTTAGACTTTTTATACTTAGCTTCGTCGATTAAATTGTTGCCAGTATTCTAAAAATGAACTGCCAATGAGTAGAATAATTTGTAACAATCGAGTCATTGTTTTAACCAGCAAATAATCCTTATGTTATATTTTATTAAGTATGCATTTACGGCTGATAATATCGCGGGCCTCCCGTGACGTAAAACTTCTCAAATTCGATGTGTAATAATTTTGCTTTGGTTGTGTTACTATAACTATAATTATTATTGTATTTGAGATTTATTTTGTATGATAATGATGTAATAAATTGGTAAAAAATATTTTTGTTTTATTTCTAACTAGCTGCGCCCCGCGGTTTCACCCGCGTAAGTCCCGTTCCCGTTTCAGTTCCCGCGGGATTAAAAGTATTCTATGTCCTCCTGGTTCTAAGCTACCTCCCCACCAATTTTCAGACAAATCGATTTAGCCGTTCTTGAGTTATAAATGGTGTAACTAACACGTCTTTCTTTTATATATATAGATTAGGTTTCTAAAGCCGAACGTCCATCGCTGATTAAACTAAGTTAGTTTAGCTTGGCTAATGTGGTGCTTCACAGACACCCCAACATTCGTTTTGCTAAATAAATTATACGCAATATGTACTTAATTAGTACTTACTTAAAAATTGTACCTTAAGAGGTAAAAGGGTACAGCCAATTTAATTTGGGGCCTACGCATAGTTGAGCATGAGCCTGTTTTATACATGTGCGTCCACAGCAAAATATGCTAGCCCACTTGTTTAAAAAACTAGCAAGATAAGGCGGAGGACGCTCCGCTTTGACGATCTGCTTTGAATTTTGGCTATTTACCTACCTAGAGCTATTAGGTGACATGAGATGACTCATAACAATCTTAGGTTACGGTAATCCATAGCCTAATCTAACGATGAAAAAAATTCTTGAATTTATGAATTCTTTTTTTTCCATGTAGTGCTGTGCCTCACCTAGTGTTAAGAGTTGTCAGCCCCAGATTATCTATCCAGTGGATGTCTGACAACAGTGGAAAATAACAGGCACTATATTATAGTACATTGCTACTTTGAGGTAATTACCCGTAATAACCACGTTACGTCAAAGCAGCAATATACTACATATTAGTAAGTTAGTTATGTCACTGCATTGGCTTAGCTGTAAGAGTGGTGTAACTTAGTTTTTAATAAATAAATAAATAATATTGCAGTCATTTTCCACGGTTGTCAGACGTCCACTAGATAGATAATCTGAGGCCTCTTACTTGACTTAACGACGGCTATCAAAAATATTAAACGGGATAAAATAATAAAAATATTATTAAAAAAATATATTTAAATTCTCACTCATTTAAATAATATTTACAAAATTGCACAAAGTGATCTCACAATTCACTTAAAACTAAGGGTCTCCACCTATATACTGTTTCAGTACCGGCCCGGCATACGCATTTAATAATCAAAGAAGGCGACGTATGCCGTTCTGGTTTCTTAAATAAAGTTGGGTTACACCAAACGAATTCTCTTACACGGTCTGAAACTAAAAGACTGCACACGTGCGTACGTAAATGTCCGATAAAGCTATATCTCTTTCAATTCCAATGTAAGAGTGTGAGAGAGGCAGATTCGCACGTAAATCGCACGATTGGTAAGACCCGCCTTTTAGTAAATTAGTTGAAGACCTTTAAAGATAAAACTATCTAAACTAAAAGTCAAAATAAATAATCTACGTATCTACAAGCTTTCTGTTCAAATATAAAGTTCCATCAGGAACAGTTTTTGAAACTAAGCGAAAAGTCCGAAAAGGCGTTGGTAGAACTTCACTTTAACTTCTTCTGTTGAATTTTCTTCAATTTCTTCTTCTCTGGAGTCTTCTTCTTCAGATTTCTCATCTTCATTCTCTTCCTGTCTAGAATCATTTTCATCGACTTCATTTTCATTTTCTTCTTGGTCTTCTTGTTTAATGTGACATCTTCTCTTAATTTTAGTTTTCTCTCCTTCAGAATTCTCATCTTCGTCAATATCTTCTTGTCTATAATCTAATTCTTCATCATCGAGGTCTTCTTGTTTGCAAGGATGCCTTCTTCTCCTTATGTTCTTTTTTTCTTCGTTTAAGCTTTCTTCCTCATCTACATCTTCTTGTCTAAAATCAATTTCATTTTCGCCATCACTTTCTTCTTCATCTTGCTCTTCTTGTTTAACGTGACGTCTTAATCTTTTAATTTTTTTCTCATCTTCACCTGTTTCTTCCTCATCAACTTCCTCTTGTCTAGAATCGATTTCATTTTCGCTATCATTTTTATCTTCATCTTGCTCTTCTTGTTTAACGTTACGTCTTAATCTTTTAATTTTATTCTCTTCTTGTTCAATTTCTTCCTCATCTACTTCTTCTTGTCTAGAATCAATTTCATTTTCGCCATCACTTTCTTCTTCATTTTGCTCAACTTGTTTTACGTGACGTCTTTCTCTTTTAATTTTTTTCTCATCTTCACCTGTTTCTTCCTCATCAACTTCCTCTTGTCTAGAATCGAGTTCATTTTCGCCATCACTTTCTTCTTCATCTTGTTCTTCTTGTTTGACGTGCTGTCTTGATCTGTTAATCTCTAAATCTTCTTCGTTGTCCTCCTCAAGTTCTTCTTGTCTTGCTTCTTCTTCATCATTGTCCTCGTCAGCTTCTTCTTGTTTACTATGTCTTCTATGACTTTTCTTCTTTTCAATATCAGTTTCTCCTTCTGATATTTCCTCTGCAGTTAATTCTTCCTGACGCTTTCCTTCTTCCTGTTCTTCTTCTTCTATTTCTTCTTGTTTTTGGTGTTTTTTGCTGTGTTTTCGAGAATGTCTAGTGTCTCCGACTTCTTCATCTTCTTCATCAACTTCTTCTTGTCTCGTTTCTTCAAGATCTTCGATTTGAAGTTCTTCTTGCCTTTTTTTTAGTTTTTTCTCATCAAGTTCTTCTTCTATTTCTATTTCTTCTTGTCTGTAAACTTTGGCAAACTTTTCAAGGGTGTTTTCAAGCCATTCTTCCCCAGAACCGTCATCATTTGGGAAAGGTACTTCTTCGGGCCCAGTTTCTGGTTCAGTTTCTTCTGGTTCGATTTCTGGTTCTTCAGGATCGATTTCCGGTTCTTCTGGTTCAGGTTCTTCCGGTTCGGGTTCTTCTGGTTCGGGTTCTTCTGGTTCAGGTTCTTCCGGTTCTGGTTCAGGTTCCGGCTCTGGTTCGGGTTCTACTACACAACTGTTGGGAGGCGTAGACCTTTCACATACCTGAAAAAATAGAAACATATTATCAACAACAACTTCCGTCATTTTTACATCATACGTTTTATGGCCTAATTGCTAAATATTTTAAGCTCATTTAATTGATATTTTTATATTTTGTTTTGTTTATGTTATGTTAAATTTTCATTTATGTCAATGGTAGCATGCTTGCCACCCAGATCCGCTAGCTGGAAGCCTGAAGACCTGTAAAACAGGGTTTACTAAAACTTTAGTGCAGGCTGTACCCCCCACAATAAGAATCAAATGCCATCGTTTGTAAATATTTTACAAACGTTGGCCACTATTTTATTATTTTTTGTATCAAATTGATTGTTAGTGTGTAGAACAGAAATAAAGATTATTTATTTATTAGTAACTTACATACATACAGACAACAACGTCTTACATACATACACTTAGCTACTGACGCGTCTGCTAGCTAGGTTAAATAAAGTTTCATTAAAATATTACCTTTTGGCGGATACTTTACATAATATTTTAAGATAATTTAATGTATGCTATTAACATCGCTTTTACGCTGAAAACATCGTGACTTCGTGACATTTGCCAATTCCCGTCGCGTCTTAGTACCTAATCCTAAGAGGCCTTTGGCCTACCAGTTGACCAAATCAACGGGCTCATAAAGTAAATAAAGTATAATATCTACATTGACAATACAACGTAGTAGATAGCAGAAGTAAAGTAGAAACAAATAGTTAAAAGTCTAAAGGAACACTTAAAAGTGATAGACAAATTATTCTTGAAAATGTAATTTACGTTGTTACATTAAACTATTACTTTAGGTTGAAAAAACATTTTGATCATACAATATTGTCCTCATTACCTGCTCTAATTCATTAAACCACGTATCTTCAGGGCAGAGCATGTGATAGGCCCGTCCTCCATAGCACTGGTAGTAGGTGAAGCAGTCGTCAACTCTAGGGATCCTCAGGAAGTTCTCTTGTCCAACGCAGATCGTCTCCGGGTTCTGTCTCAAGCTTATTGAGTGAGCGGAGGCGTAGGCGAGCACTGCCAGGCATAATAGCCAGGTGATTGCTGTGGATTGGAACAATTTACAAGTTTAGGAATGTACTTTCACATTTTTTAAACTTAGACGATTTTAGCCCCTCATTATTGTTACTATGGGTCTAGAAGTAAACGGATGCGGGTAGTGAAGTTTAGATGTTTTTAGAGACATTGTTTTCTTCTTTTCGTACAGTGGCATGGCTCACCTAGCGTTAGAGTGACATCCTAAAGACCTCTTAAGGTGCCGCCTCGCGGCGAGCATTCACGTTTAATGTTACTTTCCACATTAAAACTCACATACAGCGCATCCTATGCGCATGCATAGCCCTATGCGGGTGTATACAAAAGAAAAGTAAATATAAGTAGTAAACCCGTTGTCTAGTCACCGTAACACAAGCTTCAGCTCAACATGTGGCTAGCTGGCGCTGTGTGACCAACACAGAATTTATTATTTATTTACCTTGTAAGTCGAATTTATAATGTTACATTAAAAGTGAAAGCTCGTGAGGTTGCACCTTTACATGACCTAGCGACTGCTACCAGAGATAACAACTACTTACCTTCCGATGCACCAGAAACTTTGTTATTTAATTAAACGGGCTATATAGGTAAAATTATGATTTAATGTCGTCAACTAGTTGACGACGAACTTACAGTTTGTACCTACTTACAACATAGGTAGAGTATGTTATTAGGGTTTGGTTCGTTATAAGCAAGACATTTCGGAACTTTTATCACTGTTGTCTTCCTTTTTTTTGGTAAGCTTTGAGCGTGCTATATCTCAGACCATATTATTATCAGCACTTAAGATTAGGTCACATACGATCTCATGCGATAATGGGGAAATTTTAACTTAGGGGAAAATTGTATTTTAAACAATTGTTTTTGGGTGATCCTAAATTTTTTCAATGACCCTAGTGGAGATTGAAACATTCTAGAAAAGTACCTAAATCATTGATAACTTCGAGTTGAATGATAAGAATCTCCATCGTATGTCGTTTTATTCCAAGGTTCCTTCATCTGTCGTAAGTCGATGCTATCGATGAAATAAGATAAACGATCTAGACATTTATAAAGATAAACTTTTAAAATATTTCACTCAAAAAATTCCACATGAAATTCAAGCAGGTAAATATACGGACTAAAACTGTCATATTATTCTTTCTAAATCGGTAGGTTTGGTAAAGTAAATCCTTTCATAGGATCCCAGAGAATAAACAAAGAGCGTGGGTTACAATAACGCATCAAAACTTTACCTACACACGTACAACAACGCCAAAGATATTTAAATTGAATAGTTAATAGAGAGAGAGAGCTATGCTTGTTTCCCTGCGTGATTGAATTCGACATACGAAAATCCGTAGGACAACCAAAATCACCAATATTGCTCTCAAAATTAGTAGACTATAGTAGCAATAGGTAGGCCATATAGATTGAAGGACAGATAACCGTAAGGGAGTAAAAGTTCTAGAGTGGCGACCGCGATACAATACGAAACAGAGTGTTGGAAGACCACCTACTCTGTGGACCGACGACATTGTAGCGGTCGCAGGGAGTCGTTGGATGGAGCTCGCGATAGCTATTTTTGGCGTCGTATGGGGGCGGCCTATGTTCAGCAGTGGACGGTTAAGAGTTATACTTGAATAGTTCATAGCATGATGACAAGTTTATACAAGGCCAGTAACAAGCTAAGTTACTCGAAATTAAGAACCCTGTCAATGAATAAGAAGGTACAGCCAGGCTGCATATTTTAACACTAATAACTAGTTGTGTAAAATAACGTTCTTTTGCTTTTTTACAAAGCATTACTTTTTCAGTATACACAAATTTACTACTCAACTCTGTTTAGCGAGCAATAACAGTTAGGTGACATTAAAACATCGCAACTTTGGTTCAGATGCGACTACACGTTCCATTACATACCTACAATCCATTCAGCAGCTGGTTAAAACTGCCAAGTTACTAGCCGCTTTAACACTACGTACTTATTAACGAAGGAATTGTTAATAACGTATCAATGTTTTGCTAAAGAAAAATGTTGAGATGTTATCTCTGCTGCAGCATGGATATTAATGTTCTTTGGTCACAGAGGATAACCCATATTAAAAAAATAAATCTCACTTTGGTATAAAAATGGTTTACATTTAAATAAAATCAACTCGTCTGTTCTGTTATAATAAAATTAGGTTGAATTCGATGAAAAATGTACGCGAACGATTTTTCTACTTTTTTCTTTATGGAGATATGTAAATTTAAATTCGTTTGCAAAATTACCCCTCGTAATAAAAACAAACATTACCTACAAAAATACAACAAAATATTTTCGTACCTAGTTATAGTTTTTGCATCTCAGAGGGCATACTTAAACGAGACTCTTCATACAATAAAAACCTCTATCCGATTCTAGTGTTTTTCTTATCTAACAAAAAATAAGGTGTTAACTTTTTCGTTTAACTGTTTTTTTTCTTTTCGCTTTCTAAAACTTTTTGGAAAATCACTACTCAGCAATGAAACGTACCTTCAAGGTATCGTCATTCGAATTAATGTTCGACTAACATAAATGAATACCTACCTACTTATATTGTAAATGATAATACGTATCAGTCTAATATTACGGCAAAATAGAGTAAAGGACATCGTCCACAAATTGTCGATTAGAAAGAATCTTTCTTGAAAGAAAATATTTTTTACACTAAACTGCTGCTTGGACCGACTAGGCATCGAAATGACGTTGACGTGATTTTTGTTGAATTTTTTAAACCTCAACGATAAATTCTTGGTTGCCTGTTGAGATGCAAAAACGTAAACATAAGTATTTTATATTTTCTCTGTGATATATCTACCTATATTTTATGTACGTACGTAAAATATAGAACACCTAGTTATGAGTTTCATATTTCGAATGTAAAATATTTTATTAAGTAACAAAAACACAACGTGAAAATACTTAATTCAGTTTCATTTTTAATTTCCACAATGTAGGTTATTTATTCATCACATTGTAATTTATTTACAATATTGATGATTATTTATAGTACAATTTTATTTAACCATTTGCTTACAGTACCATTTTTCAATGAAAGTCGGAAATTTCAAAGATTTTTAATAAAAATTCTTATGTCGCAATAGCTGCGCCGCGCGTTTTCACCCGTTCTCCCAATCCCGTGAGTACATCGGAATAAAAGTGGTAAACCTGATCTTCATACCAAGTTCATTCGATTTAGTAGATTGTCCATTGCGGTTCAGCGCGGAAATGCTGCTAGCATTTTGGGCAGTTTTGCGGCGGGAACGCTTGGGGATGGATTATTTTAGTTTTAGTTTTTTATTTTAAATTGTGTTTCGTTTTTTAATTGTGTGTGTTAGAACAGATATTATATATTTAGTAGGTAGTTTTAGGAGTAAGAAACATGTTTTTACATTTATATATTACAAAAGCAAAACAAAAAATACTTTTTAAAATAACTATAATTTTCAGCAAGTGTCCTTTTAATAATATATCTAAGTTTTATCCTATACGAAGCTATCACAGGCTAACTCCGATAGCACACTACCTCTGAGGCAATTTCGCCTGTATTCAGCTTGCTGTTAACATTTGTTTAATAACCAACGTTGTATTAATTCCTATGTAAATAGGAAAACACGTATATTATCTTAACTACATAAAGTTAAAGTTTTAACTGTGTGTTTCCGCAATTAGCCCAATTATTGGGCCTTTGTGCGTGATTTTAAGCTGTGGGTTTCCTTACGATGTTTTCCTTTACCGTGAGAGCGATGCTAATAGCGCACATAATTTTTTCTTAAAGAGAAAGACATTGGTGCGCGGCCGGGATTCGAAACCACGACCTTCGGAATGAAAGTTGGGGTATCTACCACTAGACTAACAACGCTTTATCTTAACTACATAGTAGTTAAACTAGAAATCATCAAAATTTCAGCCTTGCTAAAATGACGTAGGTCTGGCGGCACAGGGACTTGGACTATTATTACAATTCTCAGAAGTCTACGGTTTTGAAAAATTACAATTTCCTACGGTATTGCTCCAAAAATATGTATTATATACTAATACTCCTACTACTGTAGTATATCCTTTGTTTAGTACCCTTAGTACAAGCCTAGTGCTTAGTTTGGAGCTAGATAGCGCTGTGTGTAATGTCGTGCAATATTTATTTATTTATTGCCCGACTGCGCGACGCAAAGGCGGGTAATGTGTTTATCGGTCTATGTATGTATGGATGTTTCTGTGGCGTTCTAGAGGCCAAACGCGTGGACCGATTTTGATGGTTCTTACGATTCATCTTAATCTGGCGAGTGTGACTAAAGACATGACAGTAATCCAATTTAACTTTTGTCACATCTTGACGCCATATTGTCAATACTTAAAAATTCAAAATCGTCAAAGTACGTCAAGATGGGTAACCCATTGGAAAAATTAGATCGGTAAAATTAATGGGTCCCGACTATGACTAACTTTTTACTCATTTACTATGTGTTCTGTGTGTATCGATTACAAAACTATTTGAATGATTATTCAGCATTATTTAGCATAATTTTAAATTACTGGGCTTGTTTTTTTATAATAAAAAGTTCGCGGATACGCAGAGGTGTGATATAGGAGTCAGATATTCCTCTACGTCTGTCTAACGAAAACCAAACACTGCCATCTTGTTAACATTTTCCTAAAGAAACATAGTACAATTTTATGATAAAAATACAATAAAGGACAAAACTGACTTTAGTCCTAGATCAACGACCGTTCAACTTTTATGTTTGGTTTCAATTTAAACTTGCTCACTTAAATCAGAGTTAGTTAATTTGACACTAGATTTAGACACAACAGTGTCCTTAACCTAGGCAGCAGTCATATTTTAGACAAAAAACCTGGGATCAATTTCCGACCATGTAATAAAATATCGCTTTAAATAATACAACCTAATGACCCCTATAGCTGCCCCCATCGCTTGAGCTCACTCGGCACAGTTGCTTCGCGCGCCTTGGTAGAGAACTGTTGAAGTCCCGCAGGGAGCATTGAATTTCGGAACAAAGAGCTTTTTTTCATAATACGATTTATCCCTAAAATATCTAGGCAGCTATCACGGTTCATGAGATGCAACCTGGTGATAAACAGACACAAACTGACAGTAGAGTCTTGTCTAAAAAGTACCAAAAAATGTTTTTCGGACAACCTATTAAAACAAAAAGTTAAGAGTTAAAAACCATAAAGTTAAGTTAGTTAAGGAAAAAAAACAACTTACTGTTCATTTTGACCGCACTTCTTGTGTCACTGTTGCGATCTAATACAATAGTAAGATAAACCGAACAAATGCCTTCAATTTTATCGAGATCAGTTCCTATCTGGTACGATAAATACAATTGTAGCGACAAGATATTCTCTTGATATTGTCGATCATGTGCTTTACCTTTAAGCCGTGGATTCATTGTTGCGATTCCGTGAAGCCAAGCCGAGCTTAAAAAGTTACAGACGTCAATGCAGTTTCCCGCGGGTTTATTTAAATTGGAAATGAAGAGGTAGGTAAATATTGGTTATCTGCCTTCTGTAATAATTATGCGGAAATAATAAATACATTTGAATATTTATGGGGTTTTCAGAAATCGCATAATTGCGTACCTTTACATGATTTTCATGGTGTGTGTTTTTTTAGAAGTTAATTGTAAGTGTACGTTTAAAGTAGGTCAGGTCGAAACAGCCATTAGCCGAGTAGAAATTCGTCCTGGCGCCGTCTTCTTACTATTTTAGTCATGCTACATCTAAGAGTTAGACCAATTGTCCACGTAATCTGCTCGTCATAATTACGCTATCGTCAATTGACGATTACTGTCATTTTGCGTTGAAACAATCATTCCTGTGCTGACGGAGTGGCTTGCACCGCACGACGAACGCATGCCGCCCCGCGTCGACGGTCTTAGCAACATTAATAATTTTCATTGATCATTTTCATGAGATTGACATATCAATGATGAGATCAATATTAGGGTTCATGAATTGTAGTTGTCTCCCTTAAGGTGACGGCAAGAGATGCAATTTTTAACAGTCTTACACGGTTGCATGAGAAAACGCACAGAGTCTGTATGAGTTTGCGATTTTTTTCTTAGCTATAAACTGTATAATTTTATATATTTATCGTATTTATCTAACTTACCTCAAATAATACGAAGTATTTATACACAAACTGCACACCACGCTATTAGCTAAGCAATTGGACGTTTGTTTATATTTTCACCAATTGCGTGTTGACAACGAGGACGGCCCAGAGGCAATGCGCTGTTCTCTAACGTGATTGGTTCTTTGAATGACCCCATCCGAGTACAAACGAAGTGACAGATTCTTGTCGCTGCACGTCATCATCACGGCCTATTTAACGTAAAGTCACATAAGGAATACTTCCATGCTTATTTTAGTTCACTGCATTGGCATCTCTCGCGCTTTTCATTTGAGACTTGATGGCGTTTTAGTCGTGCCAGTTTGTCTAGAGCTTAAACAATTTCCCCGGTCAGCAATAGCGTACCGAAAGACCTTGTATGTCATGTGAACCATTGTCTCATCTCGAACACGCGTTTCGCGGTCAATCACGAAATTACCCACTTTAGACGACTTAAGTAGTCAAGAATTCAAGATAAATAACTACGAAGTTAATATGACGTTTAAAATACCTTTACTTTTTGTTTTGACAACAGTGTAATTGAAATTTAATTCATTTTTCCGATTCGTTGCTTTTATTGTACAGGATGTTTCGAGGATGGTGATTCAAACCGAAAGTAGGTTGTTCTAGGCGTCTAGGCGAACTTGATTTTTAAGTAAACTTTTAACTCTAAATTTAAGATTAAGAATGACGATGTATCATAGTACGCCTTTTTACACAATTTATGTTGATTATGTTTTTTGAATCTCGTAATGGACATGTAACGCGATATAAACTAGAAATATAAGTTTAATTAATAAATATCTTTCTCAGTCTACTGCTCCTGAGGTGCTCATTGGCCTAGCTGCACCAGCCGATCTTGAATGGTCGTGTAGGTTAAGCAACGTTTGGCGCGGTCCTCACTTGGATGGGTGACCGAAAATTTGTGTGACAAAAAATCATATTCTCGAGCTCCTCCGTGCTTCGGAAGGCTTCGGTTGTTATCTGTGATAGCAGTCGTTAGGTCAAGTTAGAGGCCTTAGGGCGACCTGAAAACTCTAACACTAGGTGTGTCACACCACTACACGAAAAGAAGAAGAAGAAGAGTCTACTCCTATTTCGGAAAGCTTGTCAAGCAGGTTGTCCCGATTGTTATTACTGATAGCCACCGACCAATAAACCACTAGACTAGTCATGAAGGGTTCATAGGGTTCTAGCCATGAAAGTTCACCACACAAGCTACGTTTAGTTGTCATATAAAAGAGCCGTTTCGAATACAACTTCAGTGTAAGCCAAATAGCTGCGCAGTCCTTGGCTCATAGTTTTTTTTTTATTATTTTGTGTTTTTGACGCGAGAATTCCATAGAAACGGTTTACAGGTTTGGTGTGGGAAGAACGATAAGACATCTAACTATCAAAAAGTTTCGATATAACGCCTTCACTCAATGAAAAAATAATATTGTTATTTTAATTAAAGTACCTAAAAAATTTGAAACACGTGTAACTAGTGACTGAAAAGTTTTATCGAAAATATCGATTTAATAAAATTTAGAACTGATATTATGTTTTATATTTTATTTATTACCCACGAACCCACGTATTCAGTTAAAATATCGGTGCTGATAGCAGTCGTTAGGTCAAGTTAGAGAACTTAGACCTAAACCTGAACAACTCTAACACTAGGTTAGCCGTACCACTATACGTTTAAATGGTGAATCAATTTTTTTTAAATTATAAACACCAAATATAAATTACAATACGTATAAAGTAAAACATAATCAAATTAAAAATACGTGGCATAACGGACGGTTTTATCACTTAAAGCGATTTCTTCCAGGCAATCTTTGAAAACGAAAACGTAAAGAAGAAAACCCCTATTTTGTACGAGTTTATTAAGCAACCAGCTGCGCCCGCGGTTTCACCCGCGTAAGACTCGTTCCCGCGGGAATATCGGGATAAAATGTGGCCTATGTGTTATTCCCGGTATCCAACTACTTATATTCCAAGTTTCATCGCAATCGTTTCAGTAGTTTTTGCGTGATTGAGTAGCAAACATCCAAACATCTAAACATCCAAACACACACACTTTCACAGTTTGAATATTAGTAGGATTATGTTAAAGCTGTGTGCTACTGACATTGCTTATTATTACGGTAAGAAAAATACAGAAATCCGTTTTGAGATTGCCGTAAATTCTCTACGAGAACCGACAGAAATTCATAAGCGGACATGTTTTTAAATCGATCTCGAATAAAAAAACAACTGTGTGAATCTTAAGTAGATACTACAAGTTTTACAGCAGAAGAATTTCGATATTTTTTACTCACAAGATATACTTGAGGAATATTTTATACAAGGAGGAGGCAATAAGTTAAACAAGGGATATTTTAACTAAGTTAACGGAGCCGGAAGACGTCCATTTCAATAACTTAAGTTTAATTACTTTACTTACGGATCAATTTGATAATGTAAACCTTGTGGTTACGAATTTAATCCATAAATTATTTACTTTTAGTTAGTCTAGTGAAGGAAAACTGTAAGCTTTAGGTTATGTTTGATCCAAAGTGAAGAGTTGATATCGTAACCAAATGTTCATAGTACGAGTGTCTAAGCAGAGATTAGTGAAGTCATATATTGACCTATTAGTTACATAATAATTATTGTAACATAACGTCCTTTATACCATCTAATCTTTAAAATCTTCAATGTCTCCACCTTGCATAATTGTCGCAACGAAGCTAGACAAAATCAAATGGCGTCCAATAAGTAGGTTATATGCAGAGACATGTCACATCGTCGTCTTCGCTCCTATATGACTTTGAACTTCAACTTCTGCAGCTAAGTAATGTCAAATCAGACAGATATCTTCTAAGTATAACCTAATATATTAATCTATGGTATAGAACTTTTGTTTTTGACGCGTTAGTGGAACGTTGTCCTGAATTTTTATTTTTGCAAAACCTAGTTTTATAGCGTGTAAATTGTTTAATTTCGGCGGCATGGTATCAATTTAGTTACGCGAATTTCAACGAGTGTAGTGAAAATAAAATACCAGTGCCAAACACGAAATTAGCACGTTACAAACAAATGTTCCAGGGGGTTGGAGAAAAATCGTCGCCATTTTTTCTGCAGCTTTCACGCATTGAAAATTATTTCAAACTATTACAGTATAAAAGTGGTAGTACACTATTAGTACATGAATTTGGGTAAATTGTCCTATATTGCTGACAGAAAGCCATAACTAAGAAAATGAAATTAAATATATTTAATATTAAGTTAATTAAATAAATAATTAAATAAAAGGTAAAGTACAAAAAGTACTCTGAGAATTCCCTTTGTGACGTCACTTTTATTTGGCAGTTACTTTGACTTGTGCTACTGGTGAAAAATCTTGGGGTTAGTCTGGTGAGATAATGGTCAAATGGTCTTTTTACAATAAAAATAACCCTTCTTTGCGTCGCGCAGTCGGCTAAACAGAAGTTAAATACAAAATACAAAATAACTTATACAAGTAGGTATGTAAAGATAAACAAATTGAAGTGATGCTTATCGTCAAGATAAGACTTCTCAACGACACATGTCAGTATGTATCTTAGTAGAATGCATACTGCTTCCGTTTATTCCAGCGAAGCGGGTTATTCCTAAAGTACTCAGTTCTTTTGTTTCAAAATGAAAAGATACCTATTTATATATTGATTCCCAAACTCCCTAATACAATTATTGATAAAACTAGTAGGTATCTATTCAATTTTTATGTTTCGAACTCCTCGATGTATCTCTGATATTGCGAAGTGTACTGGGTAGTAGTGGGTACTGGGTGTAGTGGGTACTTCGACACGAAGTTTGATTTTTTCCAGTTTTTCGAAATTCTTCGCAATTTTCCTCCCTGTATAGGGCATTGGTTTCCAACTACTTCAACCTTACTCGGGAAATAGGTAAACATCTGTAATTTTGTCCAAAGTATGCAATACACGCTGTAAGCAATAAACATAATGGTAGAAAGTCTAACAACACCCTTCAAAATAAACGCAGAATAAGGTCGGATTATGTTTCTACCAGATATATGTCAGATAAAGGTCTAATAAACTATTTAAATTTACACGATTTGTTAACATAGTTTTAGTTACATTTTACCGGGTCTTAATCGTGTATTATTATTTATTTTCTTACCTCGACATTTCGGTCATGTTACAGTGATCTCGGTCAAGGTAAGAAAACAAATAATAAAACGCGAAAATTAAATTGTTAAATTTGTCTAAAATTGTTACATTAGCTCGTTAAACGAAACCACAAAACATCTGAAGAATCTAGTAAACCTAGGTCCTTATTTACACATCCATGATTTTTTTATAAACTAGCAGCGTTCGTTGGTATCACCCGCGTAAGTTCCGTTCCATCAGGAAAATTGAGATAAAAGATAGCCTATGTTTCTGTTATCTACATACTTACTGAGTTTCAGCGCGATCGGTTCAATAGTATTTTTAACCGACTTCAAAAAAAAGGAGGAGATTCTCAATTCGTCGCGTATATTCTTTACATAAAGTAGCAACAAACACACAGACTTTAAAACATTTATTATTAGTAAGTAGGGTTTATTTGACTGCGATAAGATTTTGCGTCAAAATAATGTCGAGGTGATTTACTTCCTCTCTACATGACAGCTAGACGTTTAGACTGTTTAGCGCATTTCCTGCACTTCAGAAATCCTCTGTGTGACTAATCACTCAACGTTGATTGACTTTGATCCACGCTCGCACATATCAGCACCCTGTTATTGCCGGAGTCTTGGATTAGTAGGCAGTGGAGAGTTAAATTGCGGTGGAAGCCGATCGCCAATTATAGAGCTGACTGGTGAAAAAAACTGACAAGAGTATTGGCCAATATTGCTTCTGGTTACCTGGGTATATAAACTTTAAGGAAATTAACGATAAGTATTTATCATGGCTATGGAGCACCCAGAACTTTGGAAGGCGTGCGTGGTGCTGAAGTCAACACGAAGAGGCTCGTTTTAGTAACATTTTAATTTCCAAATTTGTGATGGCCACCTCAATATTATTATATAGTGTAAACAAAATCATTCCCGCTGTCAGGCTGTCTGTTTGTCTTCAAAACAACGCAACGCAACGGATTTTGATATAATATCATAATACAACTTGTAACATCAATGTGCTTCACTATTCACTTGTACTAAAGGGTTACATAACACGTCAATGCTCGTAATGCTCAAAGTTCATTCCATAATGTTACATTACAAGCGAATGGTGGCGGTGAGCGAGGACCACTAAGTAACTTGACACGCTACAAATAAAAATCAAAGAAAAATATAAGTCGTTCACCGTACTAATCACGTGAAGCAAAAAAATAAACTACCCACAAACAAACTTATTGCAGCCGTATCAATTCGAAACAAAAGTTATATTGCAACTTGTTCCATTTCACAACTTTAACGATTTATTTTGTTTTAAGTTTCCCTGTTGATTAAAAGTTGTAAGACGGTAATTGCAAAATAAATTTCATTTAGAATGCATTTCTTGAAGTATATTTTTAGAAAAGCATTAAAATCCAAAGTGTATGTAATCCGTCATTGTATACAATTCTTAGGAAATGTAGTATATATTATTCCTGAATTCGCCCTAAAATGTGTAAAATAAATTAATTTATACACTTTTCTAAGGAATTCTATACATTCCCTAAACAGAGAGCGATTGGAAATGTAGTCTTTCTGGATGGTTAAAAAAAGAACGATTTCGTTTTGTGATAGATAATCCAGATCTGGGACTGATTTTAACTTGATTTTAAATTTAATGTGATACATTTCCTGTCTCTTAGGAATTGTATACATTCAAAAATATCATTGTATTGAATGAATTGAATGAATTGTATGAATTGTATACATTTTAATATAGGTATTGGTATTGTATACATTTCCTAGAATTTGTGTGTAATCGGTAATCTTTGAAACCATATTTTACACATTTCCTAAATAGATTCGGAACTAGATACCTACCATTCTTAGGAATGAATGAATGAATAGAAAAATACCATTCGAGAAGCTCATTGGCCAACCTGCACCAGCCGATCCTAAATGGTCGTGCGGGTTTAGCAACGCTTGGCGCGGTCATTACTTGGATGGGCGACCGAAACTTTGTGTGGCAAAAATCATATTCTTGAGCTCAGCCGTGCTTCGGAAGGCACGGTAAGCAGTTGGCCCCGGTTGTTACCTCTGATAGCAGTCGTTAGGTCAGGATAGACGCCCATAGGGCGATCTGAAAACTCTAACACTGGGTGAGCCACACCACTATACGAAAAGAAGAAGAATTCCTAGGAAGTGTGTACAATATCTAAGTTTTATACATTTCCTGTGACATACACCTACCTATCATTGGTTGGTACTTGACTTTGATTCTGCAGAAATCGCTTTGCACATATTTGTTACTATGTGCTACGACATTCAATAGAAAACTTACGTTACGCCTGTAAAGGCTTTGGATGCATTGAGATCTCAAACAAATTTCATGTTCCTTTTACGCGAAATAAACTATAAATAAAATAAAAAGCAGCTGCATTGCTGACTAAAAATGTTACGTCTATCGTAAAAATTTAAATGAGTATTATTGCAGATATAAAGATGAAGTCGACGAATAAGGATTTTAATATGTCAAAAAAATCCTTGACTTTACGGTTTGGTGTGCAACTGTCTTCCTTCGGATATCATATCAGATCAATGACTAACCCTCGTGACCAAGACCTTTGTAACATTGTTGAGACATCCAGTTACAAAATTAAAACACGTGATTAAGACCTAGAAAAATATGAAATTATAAACATGAAAATACAAACATACCTACTATGATTTTATTTATTTAGGGTCATCGAAGAAGATGGACAAGTGAGTTTAAATTTTTGAATAAATAAATAAATATTGCACGAAATTACACACAGCGCAATCTAGATCTTTGTTACACACTAGGCTTGTACTATGGGTACTATACAAAGGATAACTACATTTTATCCTTGTTTTTTTTTTTGTAAATTAATTCATAATTGGCCTTTACATCTAATTTTTAGATGATTTATACAGCGCAAGCAACTTGTAATCCATGCTTTTTTATAGCGCTGTATGCCCGGGACATTGTTAGGTGGAGTAGGCTTGCCCAGCACCTATACCGCCCTCCCAGCCCAGCCGGCTAAATGCCGTGAATTTCTGTAGCAGATTTAGGTTTAAATTGCTGCTTTTTGTATTGAAGTATTATGCAATGGCGTGACCATGATTTTGACGTGATAACCGAATGATACCTTGTGATATTATTATCTCAATGCATGGTTTTATCATTTTATTTTATCATATTTCTAAGAAAATTGGAAACTACATATCAATTGTCAATCAGTGCATCTTGTATGAAATAGGTAGGTTTTTGCTTGTACGTTCGATCTAAGAATGTTTTAGTTAATTTCATAATAAAACACTTTATTTACCGGGTTTAACTCGCGTTTTATTTAACGTGTTCGTAATGTTTTAGTTATAAAAGACTTGCCCTGGGAAGTATAATAATCTTACTAAAATGTTTCAACTATGTCTTTGCTTAGAATTTACAGAAATTAATAAACAGTTTTCGAAAATCATATTTTAGTTATACAGAATAAATACATAATAGTACTATGTAAGTTGTATATGTTTGAAACAATATGAAGTAAAACAAAGGGAAAAGGACAAAACATATTTTAAAAAATTAAATATAAAAAGGAGGATTAAGTAATCAATTTCGGATTATTCTTTATTAGAAGGGAACTAAAATGGTATCGATCCCCATTGGAAGTGAATTTTTGAAGGTGATGTATAAGTGGATGCAATTTTTTGTTTAGTACCTAATTATTAATTTAGAAGAATAAATAACAATTTCCAAAAAAAATATTTTTTTCATAGATAGTGGTTATCATGAATCCTTGCATCATAAAATCATGTAGCTATCAATAATAAATTTTAAATTTGTGTTTGAGGCAACAGTCGATGATGGCCTTCTTGCAGCATGAAATTATGAAGCTTGTTCAATAACAAATTTTTAATTTGTGTTCATTCGATGATGACCCACCTTAAATTTGCCTTAATCTTTGTCAAATTGAAGGCAAAACGTTTGCCTTCACTGCCTTCAATCGATCAAAACTTGGTAGGTACTTAACTTGGCTTTTAATTATCAACTGTATTAGCCACTAACTACTCGAGATTTCGATCTCAAAGGGTGCTACGGTTGATTTCACCGGAATAAGACAAGTATCGGCACAAACAGGGACAAATTGACATTGTTTCAGAGGAGAATTTATCGATGAGCTTCGAGAATGTTCTTTAATGATTGACTACTTCGGACTAGAGTGTTTACGGCGGAAATATCGATTAATAATCCAATACAGAGATGAAAAGACCATTATTTGTCATGTTTGGACATCAATCGGACTCTTACATAATTCGGTACGAAACTGACTAAGTGTTCTTTTAAAATCACGGTATCCGCTCAAACATAGTATTAATTTATTTATGTCATTAAGATGTAAGTCTATTCCTGCTGCAAATACTGCAAAGTCCATAACTGCTGCAAGACTATGCCTGCTGCAAAAGGAAGGATTTGGCAATGTTTTGAAGGTTGCGAAATCTCCTTGGAACTAAACATTTTACTTCTCACCGCGTTTGGAGAACTCCAAGTTCACTAGTTTTCCTCATAACCCTTAATCGCCTTTACGACACCTCAGGAAGAGATGGGGTAACCCTACTCTATTCAGGGATTATACGGCTAACTATGTACATAAGTCTATCGATCAAATTACTGAATCATATTTTGTAATGCGAGCTTCATATTAGTATAATAAAAATAAATGTTGTTATAAGCTACAAGTGTGTTTTTGCCCTAAAGCCTTAAGCACAACGCGCAAGAGTTAAGTAACGGTAGCACAGCGATACTCTCCTTTGATTTAAAACCACAGAATAGGTAATAGTAACAAAGGCATTCAATGGGCTTCTATGGTCCTACTACCATTACTGCCTTTCGTCCAGACTGACTTCCTGGACAAAACAAAACTTTTGAACCCAGTCACCAACTACGCGATTTTTTACTGTAAGAAACCCTAACATTATACTACCTAGTTATTCGGGGATCACGCGTTGTCCAACTCTATACAACTTGTTGACAACGACTGTTCTGTTTGACGCCGAACGATGTTGTTCGGGTCGGGTCCCGGGTGGGTCAAATGAATCAACGTTAATTGCGGAAACAAACTCTAAAGTATTCGCTAACTTTTCATTATATTGAGGTCTAAAGCTACACCCACTGTCATTTTGACCTCATAAACAATATTATACTAAATTTCATTTCTTAAATAAGTAAGTATTCTTTGATGGAAGTTTTTTCCTCGGAATTGTAGATTAATTTGTTTATATGTTCGTAACAAATGTTCTAAGTTCAAAAAATGGCCCTAACTTAATTTAAGGTTTTTGCCTTTTCTTTGTAGTATTTTTTTGAGGTTATGCACCCTGCGGTTTTATTCGCATTAGTCCTGAATTTTGAAGTACTTACCTTATAAAAATCGATACAATTAAATTAGAAATTGCGGTTAGAGGTTATTATTTTATTCGAAAACTTTATCCTGTACCTTGTCTATCAAAACTAACAAGATTTCATCACTCGATGATTGGTTCACTCGGTTCACTTCCTGCTGAATTAATCAAGTAAACCAATTACCTAGCGATTTCAAACAAAACACTTTACTTGTGAAATTTTGAAAACAGAATAAAGGGTTGAGAGACCTCATAATTTAAATATTATAAAAGGAAAAATTCATCTACAAAAACACAACGCACTGTCGATATTGAGCGGGATTCGAACCAACAACGCATCTCAATCCGGGAGTACCGACTCGAGCAATTAGTCAACGTCGCGCCGGTGCCTCATACATCGAATCTTTGATTCTGTATTTTACCATCTACTACAAGTTAGGCACGTCTGCGGCTTCCCGACGGCGTTAAGTTACATCAATGTTCACGCCCACCCAAGTTTGTTAAATTAAATAACGCAATCTCATCATTCTATATAAGTAGTTGTAAACACATCTTATAATATTAAAATGTCCCCCATACGAGACGCCACAAATAGCGTTCTCAAACCACCTCATTCATCTACTCCCTGCGATGATATTTATAAATTACTTACTATCTGCGCCCCGCGGTTTTACCCGTGTTTCGACGCAATCTCGCGGATATATCGCTATTTTTCTTTCATAAAAACCTTCTGATAACAAACACAACACATATTTATCAAAATCGGTCCAGTCGTTTACGCGTGATGCCATGACCAAGGGAAATAGGGATTCATCCTACTAATATTATAAATGTGAAAGTGTGTGTGTTTGGAAGTTTGTTACTCAATCACGCAAAAACTAATGAACTGATTGCGATGCAACTTGAAATATAGGTAGCTGGATACCGGGAATAACACATAGGCTACTTTTTATTCCGATATTCCCGCGGGAACGCGACTTACGCGGGTGACAACGCGGGGCGCAGCTAGTTTTTATATAAAGAATATTTATTTTGTAATTTGTTTTTATTGCTCAAGGCATATTATCTACTAGAAATATTTAAAAGGAAAAATTCACTCGCGATGGGATTTGAACTCGCGTCTCTGCGACAGTACCGCAGCGCCTTAACCAACTAGGCCACACGAGTGCCGGAACTCCCACACCACTTCTCTTAATATAAGAATTCTTCGAATCCACGCACCTCAACAGGGTTATTTCTGAAAATCTATATGCTATACATTTAATTAATAAGCTGGAGCTGCTTTTATGTTTTTTTTTTATATTTTATTGTTTTTGTTGTTTTAAATTGTGTATTTGGTTATGGAATAAATTATTATTATATTAATAAGCCCCCTAGTAAAACACTTTATTTATCCGGTTGAATCGCGTTTTTATTCATGGTTTTAAACGAACCGAGCTTCCAGTCAACCTTGAAAAAGCCAACTGTAAAGTTGGCGAAAGCTCGGTTCGTTTAAAACCATGAATAAAAACGCGATTCAACCGGATAAATAAAGTGTTTTATTATGCAAAATCGCGAAACCATAGAAGAAATTAAGCCCTCTAGTATTATTTAGTTATTTGCTTTCTTGTATTTTTTTGTGTAGTTTGTAGTGATTTTTTTCCCAAAATAAACGTTTATTTATTCATTCATTAATTCTTTCCCACGGACCACACGAGCCCCCCTAACCCCACGGAGGATGAATTTTTCCTTTAAAATATTTCTAATAGAATATTTATTGTTTAAAATTCGTAGAATTTCATCACAATGTTATAGTACTTTCAAGATCAATAAGGCAAAAAAACGTCTTTTATCGTCACCTTACCAGAAGAGCTATGACACCGGAATGCCTTTGAAAACTGAGGCGGATGTAATAATAGCTGTTTTTCAAAGAACCGAGAGGGTAGGTTCATGTAAATAACTCCTAAATTGTTCAGAATTAACTGATAATTGGAGCTCTGCTCTTATTTCAGTTGCCGGTAGGTATACAATTTTAACGTTTAGAAAACCACGCAGTTTTGCATTTCGAAACCTACTTTTGATATGCCTAGTCAAATTTTGGTCATAGAGATTTTATTATCCAACTGTTTCTAAGTGTAGTAAGTCATTAAAGAAATCAAACTCTTTAATGAAATAGCGTTTGACCACAATCTTATATTACCCCGCGTAAGTCCCGTTACCGAGGGAATATCGGGTTAAAAAGTAGCTTATGTGTTATTACCGGTATCCAGCTTCCTATATTCCGAGTTTCATCACAATTGGTTTTTGTAGTTTAAGCACATACATACAAACTTTCGCGCGCATAAGGCCCAAAAAATAGGCCTATACAATAAAAAGAAAACAATAGTTTTTTTATTGTAATTATAAGCCTATTACCTTGCCTATTTACCTTGCCTTGTATTATCTTAGTTAAGGCACAGTTTACCTAGTGGCTTTTTAGCTTTTTACTATGGTTTTCTACTATTGACCGAGTGAGCGAAGCGTTACAGCTTCAAGTGTGGCCAAAATTTCTATTGTCTGTCACTATGTTGCTTCTCCTATAAAAGTCTTATTTCTCAACCGATCGCCTCGAACTTTATTATTATTATTTATTTATTTATCAGGCATGCAGTTAGTACAACCGATCAGTGCCTGTATCCTGCTATTCTAAGTTTGTTTCAATTTTGGTTGGTGTTTGTCAAGTTTGTTCTTATAAAATGGTTAACATTCTATGCTGAGATGATGTCATCTGGTAGTTTGTTTAAAACTTGGTTTAAGTTACTTTAAATTCATAGTTTTTTTACGTAAGAGATTCTTGATTGCTTCGGTATTAAGTTATTATGAGGTTTGTGAGATGTGCTGTTTCCAGAATTACTAAGTATATTTATATTCATATTCATTTATTGATAACTTAAATTACACGTCATTTATTAATCAATTTACATTAGATTGGGTATACATTTCTATTATTAAGGTAACATTACAGCATAATCTTATGTCAAATTCATTTTGTATTTGAAATAAAAAGTAAATAAATTAAAGAAATAAAATAAAATAATCATTCATATTTAGATTTCGTAAATTCGTCCATGCCATAGAAAGCTTGCTCCATAAGCCAAACTTTAAGCTTTCTTTTAAAAGATTGAGTACAAGTTGTGCCAGTAATTTTCCTAGGTAAGTGATTATATACCGTTGGCCCCAGAACATGGATAGATTTGGATGTTCGCGATAAAGAACGCGGTATCTGTTTCAGTCTATCTGGATCTCTTAGACTCCTAGACATCCCGTGTCTCTCATTTCGCTAAGTAAGTAGTATATTTATAGTGTGTAGGCAGGTAATTTATACCCAGTTCCCTACCATGTGACCACTTATTTCCACAGTGGTATATTTAGCTACTACAAACAATGACCAGTCCATTGCATGTAGTCTTCCTATCTGTAGATACCTAGGTAACCTACAACGAGCGAACAAGATACTGAGCTATTGTTTGAAAACAATGTCCACTCCATTACGGGTACCTATCACGGTGCATCTTTGGAAAACTTCTGACCTGATTTACTGCTTTTTTATGTAGAGTAGTGAAGTACGGATGTATATATTAACCCGGCTATAATTGATAATAGTAGTATAGTACGTTTTTTTAGTTTCAGACAATAATCTGACGTTTTGGCTCCTTGTATCTGATTTATTTCTATAGAAAGAAGTGTCAAATCGTAGTCTTTAATTAAAAAATGAAGTATTGTTTGGTTATCTTTTCGGTTTCATTTGCTTTGCTTTTTAATTAAAGGAGCGTATTCATTACAAACAAATAAATATTTCCTCTTTAGAATATAGACAATAATATACAAAATATATATTATAATATATTTATAATATACCTACAGGTTAGAGTAAATCTATTTTAAAAGCTTACGCATTTCCGCACTTCTTATCTTCACTTCCGGTCCCCAAGTATTAATATCTAATAGACTACTCCTTATTAAAATTAAGGAATACATTAATTTACTTTTGTTAATTGGACAACGGGGGCTAATAATCTACAATCCATTTTAGGCTTCAAAAGTAAAAAATATATAACATACATTAAATCTTAAGTATTTATAAAAATGAATCCCTATTGCGCATGGTCATGGCATCACGCATAAACGGCTGGACCGATTTCGATAATTCTTTTTGCGTGGTGTTTTTTATGATCAGGATAAGGATCTTATGCCAGATTTTTTTTAAACTTTGGATAAAGACTTACTTCTTGTGACCTCTTATAAAATAAAGTTTCGGAATAAGTGAACCAAAATTAATTTAAATTACTCTAAGAAGGATAAAATAAATAAGTATTGACATTTGTTAATTAATAAAATATACCTACCAAGAAAGTGAAACTCTATAATAATAATAAATGATGACTGTTTATTCTAATAAGAACTATTGTATTAGAAGCACAACAACAATGTTGCATACTAAATTTGGTGGAGTAAGGTGATCCTATTTCTATGTTACTTATCTATTAGAATGTACCCTTATTCGCAATAAATGAATGATGAAGTAAAATGCCTTGTATTTTTTATAGAAAAACACAGGAAAAACATCATCATTCTGTCAAAATGAAAGGTTTGTGTGAACAAGTATTTTTGAGTGTATTGGGTTTGTCGACTTTAACACCTTTTAGTTTATTAGGAGGGTAAATATTGTGGTTCGTGATTGAGCGGTTTGTTTTCTCAGTGATGGCTGGAGATAAGGGACAAAAAACTGGGTAAGGGATGATTCACAATCAATCACAGCTGGATAAGCTTTTTGAAAGCAGACAAAATCAGAAAGAGAAAGAGTGTGTATGAGTAAAATAGAAAAATGTATGATTACTCATTACAAAAATGAGTAATCATAAATTACTCATTTTCGAACTTCTACTTTGCATTCTGAGATCCTGTCTTATCCTGTCCATCATTCCGAAGATAATCATCAGATTCTCACCAATTTTTTTCAATGGGCCATCTCGGGGCTCTCCCACCATCTATCTTCTTCAAGCCATCTTCAAGCAATAGGTGAACCAACATTAAAAAAAAATACGCAACGAATTGAGAAACTCCTACTTTTTTTAAGTCGGTTATAACAAGATTCGCTCTAACCTACCGCACTAAATGTAGAAGTGATTAAAAAAACTCTTCGGTTTCAGTTTTCAAAGTTACGACACTGCAGACGTTTGCTGTATATTTAATATTTTATTTTTCTCTACTCTCAGTAGTTTGAAATACTTCAGCGTCGTCACTTTGATAACTGAAACCGCTGTAAACCGATTGAGAAACTCTTTCTTTCATGATAAACTACATTTATTTTTCCTAGGGCTATTAACACAGTTTACCTAGTACAAGGCCCCAACCCTTGCCAAGTGATAGGTATTAAAAAAGAGCGACATCTCTTGGCGAAAGTGTTTTAACTGTTAAGTTAATCATTAGCACAGGTAAATAACTGGAAAATGATCCTGTAGATGGCGTCTCAATCAAGCCTTAGTCGTAAAATAGTAGACAGTAGGTATATAAATAGTACTCTTAAATTAGCCGATCGAGATGGGAACTCGTGTGGCATAGTTGGTTAAGGCGCTGCGTAACTGACGCAGAGACGCGAGTTCAAATCTCGTTGCGAGTGAATTTTTGGAGATGAAAATATTTCTAGTCGATAGGCCTTGAAAAATAAAAACAAATTACGAATTATAAAATTCCAGAAAAACTAAATTTCAGTTATTACAATTCTGTTTTTTTTTTCCTTATTTAGTGTTACCCAAACTTTATGGAACATTTGCGGGAAATTCATCCATAACCATTTGATCTTGTGTATATTTCCCTCAGAACGGTGCGTGCTAGTTAATTAATAAACATAAAAGTGCCGTTAAAATGCCCACATACCTACGTAGCGAATCCGTATCATGAAAAAAAAGGTTATCCGTTGGATAATCATTTTAAAGCTCAAAATTGCCGATGCCCGTCGAACCGTTTAGGTCGGTCGTATCATTAAATATACGGCAGTGTAACTCGATATTGTTCGAATAGTGCAATCAAAATCCTTTAGTTTATGGTACCTTGTACAGCTGCAAATAACAACACAAATAACAATAAATAATGACATTATTTTTATCTTTTTTGTCATTTTTGGACATGTTTTGCTTAGAGTATACGCAAACTATAGATAGTATGGGCCTATGGGTATTTGCCTACTGCGCAAAGTGTAAGCAGATGCTCTATACATAGATATTCTAATGTTGAGGTTGAATAGTGATCCGCGAATCATTTTTACACCGCGGCACTGAACATTTCACCATAATTAATAATAGAATAAATTCAAAATAAAAACAGTCAATTCTTGTATACCTAGGTGACTGATGACATCGTTTTTGTCATTTTTGACTGTTCATATCGGTGCTTACAGTTCAAACTCGCATACCAGTGCTCTATAGTTTGCTTATGTAATACTCTAAGATGTTTTGTTAATAATTATACTCGTCATGCAGCCCTAAAAACGTTGCACAGTCCTATCTTGTTTGCTATTTCCGGACCGTACCGGTCAACATAATTATATCTAAGGTTTTCGTGATTTTGCATAATAAAACACAATATTTCCCTGGTTTTACTCGCGTTTTATTTAATAACGTCATAATTATCAACGACCGCTTGGCCTTTACAGATGCAACTCTGATTCTCACTATCTGGAAATTCAATTATGTATGTTTTTTTAAATCAATTTGATGTTTTTTTTTACTTTTGACGTGACTAAAATGTTCCAAATAATAACTTATTACAAACAAACAACATTTGACATTTAATAAAGGTGCAAGCTTAATTTTATATCTAACTAGCTGCGCCACGCGGTTTAACTCGTGTACCTATGTCCCGTTACCGCGGGAGTATCGGGATAAAAAGTAGCCTATACCCGGTTTTCAGCTACCTATATTCCAAGTTGCAATCGTCATCGCAATCGGTTCAGTAGTTTTAGCTTGAAATATTAACAAACTCACATACATTAATACAAACTTTCGCGTGTATAATATTAGTATGTGTAGGCACCTATAGCTTCAAGTGTTACTTATTTTCTTTACTGAAATGCCCTTGCGATGTCTGCGCCCGATTTTTCGTATACCTACGAACGATCGTTTCATGGTAAGTTTATTTGAATGATTATTCACTTCACACATCACTTTGAAAGCCACGACTTTTTTATATTCACATTTCATATCAAAATGCACTTAACACGTCTCACTGTCGAGACGATAACTTTATTTCGACGTCACCTCATAAAACTATATTTTTATTACAAAATGTTGAGACCATTGTCAAGATCTTTTATTGTAAATGCTTTTGTCTAGAAATACACCTGCGACATTTACAGAAAAATTCTACCAATGATATAAAAGCTAAAGTTTGCAAGTATGTATGTGACTGTGTTACCTACTCTTTCCCGTAAAAACTATCTGAACCGGTTGTATTAAAATTTGGTATCCAAATAGCTGGAGATCTGGACTTTTTATTCCGTTCACGGATTCAGGAATCAGAGAGGCCTATGTCCAGCAGTGGGCTGATATGATGATGATTCCCAAGAAATCGGGACTTACGCAGGTGAAACCTCGGGGCGCTGCTAGTAGATCTATATAAAAAGAATAGATTGTATTTTGATCTGAGCGGAACTGAGCGGTGTTGGTCTAGTGGTAGATACCCCGACTTTCATTCCGAAGGTCGTGGTTTCGAATTCCGGCTTACCGCGCACCAATATCTTTTTCCTTGCGGAAAAGTTATGTGCGTTAATAACATCGCTCATACGGTGAAGGAAAACATCGTGAGGAAAGCCACGGCTTAGTTAGCTCCAGGCGTATTGACCATTTCCTCTGGGCATGGCTGACTAGGCTGGGAGGGTGGTATAGGTGCTGGGCAAGCCTACTCCAACCTAACAACGTCCCGGGTCATCTAGAATTAGATGAAAAGGCCATTAATTTTGATAGACATAGGTACTCAATGAAATACCCTTTTTAGGACCTGAAAATGGCCGGTATGTTGATGCCAACTTAGCACTGAACCGTGCTGAGTGGAGAAAGAGGAAGGCTGATCCCAAACAAATGTTATAAGGTCAAGGAAGATGCTGATGATGGGACTTACTGAATTTTTTAAAGAAACGTGGGCTATATTTTAAATTATTGGATATCCTGGGAGCATTTTCTGTGGCGTTGTTCAGGGATTTAAAGCGAAAATGCGTCGGTTTTCAATTGGCGTGAGTGCTTTTGTTTGGTTCCTTCAAATATTTTTGGAATTCCTGAGTGATTTCTCCTTAGATTTCTCACTGAACTCTTAAAATATCGATCCGTGGAACAATGGGGTCGCTATGCCCCAAAAAATACAACGCCCTCGAAGTCTTACAACTTCTAAGTAAAATTTTAATAAATATTACACGACATTACACACAGCTCTATCTAGCCCCAAAGTAAGCACAAGGCTTGAACTATGGGTACTAGACAACGGATATACCTACTTCATTTTTTTTTGTAAATACATATATGTACCTATGTGTGAAGTTTATTAAACTATATCTGAAACCTTATATTGTAAAAGCAGAAGTTTGTATGTACATGTTTGTGACTTTTTTGTTACTTTTTCACACATAATCTACTGAACTACTTTAAATCCCGATAATATCGCGGGATCGGGACCTATGCGGGTGAAATCACGAAGCTCAGCTAGTTTTATAGATATAAATAATGAATAATAGCAATCTTAACTAATTCGATTCAAATCACCTAAAGATATAAAACTAACGTTAAAAAAATGTCTTCAAGTAATTAACTGGACGCAAAGTGGATTAATGAAATGAGCGATGCAAATTGTTTCACCCACATCAATTAGATTTGCATTTTTATTTCAATAGCCACTTGTTGGCTGAAGCATCTTTGATAATTGAATTAAAATGAATATTTTAACAAATGTCCTTAGTTACACTTGTCTAGTAGATCAATCATAATGTTGATGAAGTGATTTTGTTATGGTTGAATTTACTCTTATTTTTAAATGTTATTATTAGAACTTTAAGTTTAGATTAGATTTAGATTTAGACTTTTTTTTTATTTAAAGTATTCATTTAGCATAAATTACTTCGGCGTTTCGGGAAATGGGTGGACGTGGTCATACTTATCGGGATACTTTTAAGTTAAAAAATATTTTAAATTTCAAACCCTGAAACACTAAATTAAAACACAACCCAATATAAATAGAGAGTCCTACTGAATTATATGTCAAAATAATAAAATAGTTGATACTTAAATTGTATAGCAAAACCAAACATCGATTATAAATAATAACATTCATTAAGAACTTTATTGGTTTACTTAATATTAGTTAAGTAAGTGATTGTGTTTGAAAAGTTTTTAAAAGACAAACTAATCAAATAAAACCACAACACAACCTGAGTTACTTCAGCTCTTAAGTCAGTTAATTACACATACACTGTAATACTTATTTGTTTTTATTTCCAAGTCATTTTGGACGGAGAATTATGGACCATCTAATATGTAAGAGACAATTCCAAACTTCACACCAAAGTTATACTTTTGCTCCTAACTTTATACGTTTTGTACTCGGCAAGTAAGGATGCGTACTCACAAAGATGTATGATACACTAAAGTATAACAAGGAATAGCACTCCAGATACAAATAGTGGTTATTTTAAGGTCACAATTCTAAACTGTTGTTTATTACTCGGGTTATGTGACTGCGACAATAATAAGACAAGAAATAAGGAAATCCCAGGCCAAGGAACCAAACATTTCATAGTTTCCTGCACTTGGCTATAAAAGATTATTTTCAGAGGTAAAATGTATCTACTAAAACACAATGCATAACGGGACTCGAATCCGTTTGATCAATTGATTGATTAACACTTTATTGTACCAAAAAAAATAAGAATTGTAACAAAGTTACAGATTAGACCTTAAAACAAAAATGGTACATTGGGCGGCCTTATCGCCCATGGGCGATCTCTTCCAGGCAACCAATCCCGTATCCCTCTGTCCTCATGACCAAGCGACTTATGGGGGATGCCGCACAATACCTGAGTTGTAAAGTATAATATAGAGGTAAAATACATTTGCAAATTTAACGGCGTGAATCATGTGCAAAATTTGCAAATGCAGTGTAAGTATTTTTTCTTAAACACATTTTCTATTTTACAATAGAAAATTTTTCTTAAAAAAAATTGCTAAACAAGTTTCAAGGACTAGGATCTAAAACCGAATAATAAAATCATGATTTCTATGAAACGATTTCAATATTATAGGGTTCGGTAGGCATTTAACTGAAATACAATGCATTACGATGAGCAGAAAATCCTTTAAACCCCCGCAGACTACAGACTTTTACCCGATTGCTATCTGCCGGTAGTTAGCTTGTTATAACATGCGCCCTGAATGCAAATTAACCGATTTCATAGCCCCAGATATAGGACCTTACCATGGTCCCCTTACTGCAGGAACTAAGGCCTGCAGGACTAAGGCTAATAGAAAATAGATACAGTAGAGCGCCGATTATCCGAACTAATTCGGGGACATGTGTGTTCGGAAAATCGGTTATTTCAGATAATCGAACTGAATACTATTACAAATGTACTTACGATGTACACATCACTAAAACACAATTAAATTTCATACTTTGCCCATGTGTGATAAAGTGTAGTAATTATTGTATAGTTCCATTGGTAACTAAACATTATTACAATATTTTAACATTTACGATTTAATTGCAAATGAACTGCAACAGAAACTATATATAAGAGTTTTTATAGTCAATGTATTTTGATTGCAGTTTAATCGCAGTTAGTTGCAAATCGAAATGCAATCGAAACTGTATTTAAAAAAAAAAACAATTGCATTTCAGTTTCAAATTGCTTGTATAAAAATGAAATTTTAGATAAGCTGATCAAACTATCGGAAAAGAGTTAGATCGTGTAAAAGTCTGTAGTGTAGGGAGGGCCTAACACTGACACCTCCGTCCCATTTTACGAAGGATCATTACTTGCAAGATTGTGAATGTAAATACAATAAAATAAAAGGTAAAAAGGGTCCTCCTTGATGTTAAAGGTTGCTTCGATTTATAGTTCCTGACAATTTACCTTCAGGAATTGGATTAATGGGATATGGAAATTGGTTTATTTAAGACAATTTTAAAGGTCTGCATTGCCCCTTAGCATTATCCGATTCCAGTGTTTATTTGTTTGTTCCGTTGTTTTTTTTTTGTTTCCGGTCTTTTTTGTATGCACAACTGCTCTCTAGTGCATTGGTACTCGTTTATTTAGCTCACCTTAAGCTCAACTTAAGTTAAAAGAGGTACTGAGTGTACTTTACCCAGTTTGAGAATCTTAAATCAAAAATGCAAAATAAAACTGTCAATTGTCAAGGAAAAAGTAAAAAAAGAACTTCAAATAAATGTATGTGATTTTTGTTTACATTTTTGATCATAGATCCTGAGACAGGGTGTAGGTAGATCACTTTTTTTCTATATGTGAAACTTTTACCTGTGTAGTAATATTAGTGAGAAAAGTAACAAAACCAATATTTAATGGCCACAGATAACGAGGGCTACTTTAATTATAACTCGGACTGAACCTTTATGAGCTTATCAGAAGTGTTATAATGATACTAACAGAAGCCACTTTAACGGTAAATTTGTGGTTTTATGACATGAGACATGTCTTTATTAACGAAATACTTAAGAATATTTGAAAATATTTCTTATCTGTAACTAATATTTGATGCGCACCGTCGCATAAGTACATATCCTGCTGGAATATCAGTGTCAAAAGTAACCTGTCTGCTTATCCACATCTCCAACTATCTGCCAAGTTTCATTGCAACCGGTTCAGTAGTTTTTGCGTGATTGAAACGCAAACATCTAAATGTTTGTAAGTGCGTCCGGTCAGCTAGTTATTTATAATTTTACTGGGCGAATCGAACTCACAGCATGGCGAGCTGGTTTGATCCAGGACACCAGCAGGCGACCTCAAGCATGAGCAGCATACTACATGTCGTCGCGACATGAGACATGAGGATGTGTCAATTATATCAACCTAAGGAATAGGGCTACCTTAAGGGTACACAGACCGGAGCGGAGGCTAGCTTAGCGACTCACCTAGCGATGCCCTAATTAAAACGAACGGTCTAGAATGTTCGCGACCGGCTACACTGAGTTTTTGGCGCCTAGCTAGTAGCTTGGTATTTGCTAAGTGCGGTCAAACACGAATGTTCTGTGTGAACGTAGCCTTAAGGAAGGCTTTCAGATCTTCCTCAATAACACTTGTCTAATTGTCTATGACGTATCAAAGAATTTCATTACCACATATCATAGTTGTGACGTAGATACGCCGAGAACACAATATCGAAACTACGGTATAAATGGTGACTGACACAATTTCATTATGCATGAAAAACTATGCGAGCAGAGACATTCTTGTCACAGAATTTAGTATGTTGATAGAATATAAATGGGACTACGAAACATATCTCGATAGCCTATTTTTAGAACAACCCAACCCCTTCTAAAATACAATTCCAAATTCCAGTTAAATTTTTCAGATCCAAAACAGTCCAAAACTCCATTTGCGGATCCAAAACAGGTCAAAATATCATTTACGGAGTCAAAGTCATAAAATTTCGCTATTTCTAAGACCATGTCTCTATTTGTACGATGATATTTGCAATAAATTGTTATTCGACTAGACTAGCAAGGCACTTGACACGTGCAATCAAGGCTGTCTAAATACTAAATTTTCCATCATGAATGTGTTTTATAGCTAAATCCTATAATTTAAGTTTTTAGTGTCTTCTACTTATTGGAAAAATACAAAACTTTCAAAAACACAATCCAAAATTACTTTTTGATTTTAAGACGTTTTTATTTACGATAAATGACTTAATTTGTAGACCTTTTTGTTGAAACCAAAGATTACGGGTGAAAAAGGAAAACAAATAAAAATTGTCAACACTGCCACTGTCCACTCATAAGTAGTTTAATATTTTTTATTTTTGTTCATTTGTCGTGTCACATTACCTTTGATGTTCTGCAGAACTATGCTCTACACCTCATCAAAGATAAAATGTGAAAAATATTTAATAATTTTTGACAAAGGAAGCACCGCGCGCGCGGGTAACTTAAATTTCCCGTAGTTTCGGCATGAAGGGTCGTGAGGAACCGGTGGAGCTGTAAACCACTGGCCGCCCATCAAAGTAGCCCCACACATCCCCGTCGCCTATCTGTTATTCCAGGATTCTTGCTATCTGTACCCGTAGTGTGAGTTTTTTCGTAAAAAAAACGCGAACGTGACAATTTACGCGTCAACTTAACGCGTAAATTGTATGGAAACTCAAAAAGCGCCTCTAGCGGACGATATCGAAGTTACCAGTTTTCATACAAAATACGCGTTAACTTAACTATCACGTTCAAGTTTTTTTTACGAAAAAACTCACACTACCCCTACTCCATACCGAGTTTCATCGCAATTGGTGCAAAAGTCACATACAGATGCCTATATGTGTTATTCTAGGTATTATTTGTTCAATATAGATAGTTGGAGTTGAAATTAGTCTTATTGAATGATAGTAACATAGGAAGGCGGAAGCAAAAAGAAAAGTTGGATCAAACCCATACCAAAGCAGACAAAGAGATAATTTGTGGTTTGAGATTTAAAGTTCAAAGCGAGTAGCCAATCAAACACCAAAGAGTTTTTATTAACGATAGACGAGCGAGACAATTCGGACTGAAATGTAGCCAATTTTAAAAATAAATTCAACTGTTGGGTACTTCTTAATAAATAAATAAATCCTGTGACGAACACACAGCGCCATCTAGCCCCGTGGTAAGCTGCTAAGCTTGTGTTACGGTGACTAGACAACGGATATACTACTTATATTTATTTTTCTTTTATAAATACATACATATTATACATAGAAATACTCCCAGACCAAATACAAATATTTAGCCGTAGCTAGCCAAATATAACGGACGCTACAATATCTTTATGGCTAGGAAGGAAATTGAACCCACTACTTTCTGTGTGCTTCGTCACTTCACGGCTAAAACTGGTTACCTACCACTATATATGGTTACATTTTACCGGCTCTTAATCGCGTATTATTATTTATTCTCTTACCACTAAGTTTCGATCATGTTACAATGATCTTGGTCGCGAACAAACTGGAGCTGCGGCAGGAGTCGTCCTCTATAACTGTCCGATGGTGGGTAGGTGTAGAAACACCACAATTATAGGTACCTACCTAAGTACCTACATGATATATGTATGCAGGATCTATGCAATGGATATTGAACTATGTACCGTTTTATTAAAATGCATTAATCACTTTTATCGGTTTCGTTAGCTTGAAAATACATTTGTCTTACCTTGTTTATGCGGTTTTTTGCTTGATTTTATAAGCATCTAGGAGTACTAGGTTGTAAAAAATATGTATTTCTAACCAACCGAATTTAAATCGGTTTAGCGACCGCAGAGAGAAGCAACGAACATGCACACACACTCCCTAACTTTAACCTTTAAATAATTTTAGTAGAATTGGTATTAAACTAAGTATAATGTTTCAAATAGATAAAAATCAATCAAAATGTATTATGATTAAGAATAAATTAATTTAATTGTTATATATAGCTTTAAGAACAAATGTATGAATGTAATTTAGTAGAAATAAAGGCTTAGGTATATTATAGTAGAATTGGTTGGTTATTTTGTCTACGAGCTCTTAGGTTTTGTGAGATAAGTCTGTTCTGCAAATCGTGTAGGTTGTACCTTTTACTTTGATTTTTATGGATTAGGATTTTAGGATCAGGAAGTTGGTTGGGTTAAAACCTTGAATCTACCAGCCGTGGGCGGGACGTCACAAATCTCTGGTTATAACTAATTGATGAACACTTATCCTTATTATATTGAAAGAGAATTATGAACAAATAGGAAAAGGGATAATTAATAAATGAAATTGATAGAATAGTTATGTAAGTTGCATAGGTTTGTTCGTGTTCGCCCACTCAGTTTTGGTGGGATTGGCCACTCAGGATTGGCTAAAGGAATTGACATACGATGACACAGAGGCATTTCTAAACACTGTTGTGTGATATAGGATTATTTAACTTAATTTAATTTTTAACATTTA
The DNA here is from genome assembly GCA_949358125.1 of Idaea dimidiata. NCBI lineage: Eukaryota > Metazoa > Arthropoda > Insecta > Lepidoptera > Geometridae > Idaea > Idaea dimidiata. The sequence goes on from OX442334.1 coordinate 4,322,528, forward strand.
ATTATTATTTATTATGTATTTCATTTTTAATTTTTACGTATTATTGATTGATTAATTAATTGAATATATACCTATATTTTTTTTTCTTGTTACTTTAATAATAATTATAACACACTAGGTACCTATTTTAATATGTTTTTAACCGAGCCCAGTCTCTAGTGAGACTGGTGTCTCGAATTATTATTTTGTCCCGCTACCGGACTATCGCTTGGACCACACGCCTATACTCATAGTTTGTACTTACTACCTATCGGTCCGGGCGCGGACCGGTTTGTCCGTTAGCATGCTGACGTTTATAATTATTCATGTATACCCTCTGTTTTACTAATAATTTATTTTATTTTATTGAATTTGAAATGATATTTTATTATTGTAATTGTTGTTGATTGTTTAGTTTTATTTTTGTGAACGTGTACAATAACTGCTTATGTTATTTTAAAAATAATGTTGAAGAGCGGAGTTTTCTGGCACAGGCATTTTTGCCTACAAGAAGACTCCCACCCTTAATATGTTAACTAAAGCATTGGAAAATGAAAATAAATTATTTATTATTATTATTATTATTATTATAGTTTTGAAAGCTTAGAGCTGAAGGAGCTTTAATTGAGAAGCGTATCAGTGTTTTATTGACTACTCTACATTGGATAACTTCTATACCCTTCTACAGATACATAGATCAGAAGATCAGATAGAAAATGTAAACACAGAACTATATATCAATTATCTTAAGAAAAAGTAAACAAAGAGCTGTCACTCGCAATTAAATATAAGAGTTTTTTGTTCTTTTTGATCTAATATATGTTTTTGTAAAAGGCTATAAGTTTGGATCACTTTTACATCGGACCATTAAAAGTATTAAAATCGAGATTATGAATTTGCTTTTTGGAAACGAAAATAAAAGACGATCGAATAGTAGGTACAAATAAAGACAGATAATAAAAGTAAAAAAAAAGACGATCGAAACAGAAACATAATAAAAACAGACGATAGTAATACACACGAAATAAGTGAAGACTCAAAGAAACTTTGCTTTATTATTTTAACTAGGTTTCATGAAAATGAAAAGTCAGTACCACATTTCCTCAACGCGTTCCTCCGAAACTCCTGCTAGAGGTTATTGGCCCGTGGGTGTGAATGAGTTACACATGTAAACACATCACAAAAAGGTTGCTTCGACTAATATTTACAACTTCCGTTTGCACTTACTCTCATATCCGGTAGCATTTTCTTCTGTTGTTCACCAACCTACACGCTTTGAGATCAATTATGTGGGTACTAGCTGCGCCCCGCGGTTTTACCCGCGTAAGTCCCGTTGCCGCGGTGATATCGGAATAAAATGTAGCCTATGTTCTTTTCCAGGTCTCTAGCTACCTATATTCGAAGTTTCATTGCAATCGGTTCAGTAGTTTTTGTGTGAAAGAGTAACAAAGCCAATTACATACATACATACATACAAACTTTCGCGTTTATAATATTAGTAAGATTTAGAGTCACCGTCCAGTGTTCACTTAGTAGGTGACAATGATAAAGTAGGTATATAATATGACTAGCTGCGCCACGCGGTTTCATTCACGTAAGTTTCGTTCCCACAAGAATTATGGGGATAATAGTAGCCTATGTGTAATTCCAGGTCTTCAGCTACCTATATTCCAAGTTTCATCGCAATCGGTTTAGTAGTTTTTGCGTGAAAGAGTAATAAAGTCTTATTTAAAAAACGTTATGCAAGCCACCTTTAGTCCCTAATCACATTAATAAGTTTGGAAGGTAAACCAGTCGAAATTCTAATGTATTTACCTTACAGAAAAGATTCAAGGATGACCTAAGCTGATAGGATAGCCAAGCGCTTTAAATGGTTAGTTAATAAAACTTCATTTTCGATACCCGATTATATTTTATTTCATACACAACTTCTGTATTAACAACAAACTAAGGGTACCCATTGACTTTTCAAATAACTTTAGTTAAATACATTTATTTATTATGTCTATGTATGTATGTAGAGAGAAGGAGAAAATTACATACAATTTTTTTAATTTAAATATGAAAATTGACATCGTTTTTTTTGTGTTTTGCCCAGCCTAATAAAATGGTTTGTTACAATGATATTAGTTTGTGTCATATTTCATATTCAGATTTATTTAAAAATATAGTTCCTTCAATTCCAAATCATTTATAATTTAAAGTAGTAAAAGATGTCAGTTTTTTTGGTTTCTTTATTTAAGTGCTATGTTATGACAGCAGACATTGAAAAGCTAAATTTTTTGTGTCCGCCCCGAACTAATACAATAATTAAAAAAAAGGGAAAATGACGATCGTCCCCTAAACCCTCTCTATAACCTTATTCAAATAAAGTAAATAATAAAAATAAATGAACAATAACCAAGAATTCATTGACCTAACTGTAATTTACAAAAACAACTTCTAACAACAACGTAAGTCTTTTTCTCTAATGTAAACTTCAAACGTCTTAAAGTTCAAAATTAATTTAGCAACTAACAAAGAGGGAAAGTTTACACGGTTTACTATTAATAATAGCTTTACTAATTACACAAATATTATAATTAAACATTGAAGGAAATCCTGTTTATCACACTATAAGTTAATATACACACCAAGGGCGGTTTGCTTAGGAAATCTTAAACAAATTTAATCTCTTATAGCCTTACTTTAAAAAGGGGAATAGGTCGGAGTAGTGATTCCGCTTTTTGTTTCATTCTGTTTACTTTGAAAGATCTGGTTATCCCCTTTTATTAATAAGGCTGTTATAGCTTTATTAATAAACATGGGGTAAGGTCGGGGTAAGTAAGAACATTATTTGGTTTTTCCTTGACAAGCACTTTAAAAGTTGACTGACAGAAACAAAAAGTGTTAAAATTACTCCGACCTTACTCCACGTTTCTTAGTAAGGCTATTACTGAAGTGAAGTTAGGTTTTTGATATCCCATAAATTAATTTTTAAATACGTTTAAGAAGAATCAAGCAAACCACCCTTAGGATTTGTAAATTTGTTATTTTTTTTTTGGTTAATTTAAAATGCTTGGATGGGCATAGATTTGCGGAGATTATCCCAAGGGCTGAGAAGGGAGTTTTTGACAGGCTTGTTTTGCAATCCAGCATCTGTTCTTACAACCATTCAAACAAAATGCTGAGTGCAGTCGTGATAGTTGGTCTTAAGCTTTGTTCAAACCGTCACGGCTGGTCGCGTCAGACGATAAGACTTTACGACTAAACCAAGAACTGGTAAATGTATTGTTAAAGAAGTCGATTGGGAAATTATAGTTGGAGTAGTATATATAAGTAAGAAGTTAGATGAAAAGTCAAAACATACCGCTTTGCACATTTGAGAGCAAAGCTCTAAATAGAAGCTGAAGGCGAAAATAAAATTTGACACATTTTTTTTAATTATGCTTTAAAAAGGTGGGTAAGGAAGATGAGTCGGATCTTATTCCACTGCGGTCCTTGTAGATTCTAGATGAGCGTACTATTCGGTGAGATAGTGGTCAAACGCTTATCTATCGTTAATAAAAAAAACTACTTTCCTAAAATATATTAATAAAGTATCAATGGATGCATGTTGTTTAAAATTTAGTTGCGGCCAGTCGCGCCGGTTTGTCGAGAACTTTATTCACTAAAGCCGTTAGTCGTATGGTTATAAATATTAGGTCGCCCTTAGATTCTATCTTAACCTAACCTAGTCCATCAGCGGTGATGCTAAAAGAATTAAATCTACATTCGAATGGACAGACATCTTACGCCATAGAATTAAAAGTTATTTACAAAAACAAAGCTAGAACTACATTAGATTCACATGGTCTCTACTTGAGTATATTTGAATTAGTATTTTTTTTTAGAGAATTACAAATATAAATAATAAAAATAAATAAATAAATAATAAATCCTGTGACGAACACACAGCGCCATCTAGCCCCGTGGTAAGCTGCTAAGCTTGTGTTACGGTGACTAGACAACGGATATACTACTTATATTTTATTTTTCTTTTGTAAATACATACATAGAAATACGCCCAGACCAGATACAATTATTTATTTTTAAGCATAAATATTTGCACCCAGCGGGAATCGAACCCGCAACCTTCTGTATTGCAGCCAAGCGTTCGCCCGACGCGCCACAGAGGTCGTCAAATAAATATTTTCAAACTTTTAGAAAACAAAACTAAAGAAATAACAAACTAAATAAAGATAGTAAGAGTAAGTTGTCCGCAACACCTACGCGAGGCATGGTGCTTAAGATGCTGGCGGCCTTTTTTGGTTTGATAGCAGAATAGGTCTACTGAGACAAAAAACTTCCAGGTATCACCAAACGTCTAGACAAGACGCCCTAAAAACTGTAGTCTTGAGTAAATATCATAGGTACTTGTTCTTAAAGTTAAGTGTGTAGGGGCAAGTAGATTGCCTACATTGCACTTTTCGATAGCGGGTAACTTTAGTTTAAGTTCAGTTACTCCGCACCCGCCATCGCATAATAAATACAGTTATCTAATGCGGTCTGTTTTCCTTAGGTTGTATTTGGGGTTAGATAAGTATTAGTATGAACAATATGACAAGTAATAAACAACTTAATTGAACAATATAATATAACAACCCATAACCAAACTCCATTTTATTTCCATCATTCTGACAGGGAACATAGTAACCGCTTAAACCCCCAAAAAGTGTTCAAACTCAAAAGTCTGTTAGAAGGTTTCGAACTACTGAAAATCTATGTTTAGCACAGTTTCAATAATTACTTAAATAAAATAATCACAATACAACCGAAGCTTTGAACTACGATAAACTAGCCCTGAACTTGTCGAACCCCACGCATTTTAAATGGAAACAATAATCTAAAGCCCCGAATTAGAAAAGTCGTGGGGTGTCTTGGAATTTGACAGCGGAATTTCAGGGAATCTTATATACGCTGATCATCTTGGCAACTTCACAGAGTCGTGGAAGTGCTTAAAATATCATGCGGATCCAAACTCTTTTTGGATCCTATGTGCTTTCTGTACGCCTATCATGAGTTGATACGTAAATATGTGACTTGTAACGTTAACAGTTTGGGTACAGTGCATGTATTTACGTATCAACTTATGGTAGGGGTAGATACTGAAATAGTTCTGTGTAATTATCGTAAAGTTCCATATTTATTCTTAACTATCCTTTAATTCTTTTTAACCGACATCAAAGAAGGAGGAAATTCCCAGAGAACAACAATTTTAAAGTTTTTTTTTTGTTTCACATGCTTTTTGTCGACATATTTATGTTTAACACTTACTTATATTTATTAGATTTCTGCGTACATTTAATGTAGGTCTAGCTTAATTATTTAAACCATCAACATTCATTAAAATAAGAATACTTTGAAACGGAATAGCGTTTTATTTTTTCTTCTTGTTTAACGTGAAAGTTTGCGTGAATTTTTATTTATATCACAGTAATGTTACAATTAATATAATATATATTTAAAGTACATAAACAGTTGTTCGAATAACATAATGTTATAATTATAAACATGTTTTTATTGTGTTATTGTTATAGAAATAACATAACTTTTAGGTTAGATGGGTGTTTTTTTTAATAACAAAACAAGTTAGTATTCGATTAAGCCACGTTCCTTAGTAGTTCGTCCAGCGATAGCATACCGTCCTGTAACAAAATAAATCTGTTAATAAATAGATAGATATTGCGGCAGAAACCTCGACTTTTACCCCAAGGGACATGCGTTAGAATCCCGGTCGTAGTTCTTTACGGGGTGTGTCATTTATACTAATATTATAAAGCTCAAGAGTTTGTTTCTTTGATTGTTTGTTTGAACGCACTAATCTCAGGAACTCTGGTCCGAATTGAAAAAAAACCCCAAGGGGCATGCGTTAGAATCCCGGTCGCAGTTCTTAACGGGGTCATTTATACTATAAAGCTGAAGTGTTTGTTTCTATGATTGTTTGTTTGTTTGAACGCTCTAATCTTAGGAACTAATGGTCCGAATTGAAAAAAAACTATTTGTGTTTTATAGTCCATTTATCGAGGAAGGTTATAGACTATATAACATCACGCTGCGACCAACAGAAGCGGAGCATCCATGAAAAATATTTGATACGTGTGCTATTGCCATCGCCGGTCACTTTACGGATGATTTATATTAGACCGTCACGAGCGCCGGCCGGGTCCGAGCTTCGTTGTCCATTGCTCGGCCGCCACTCGGTTGCAACAGACCGATCGACTGCTCGCCGAGCAATGGACAACGGAGCTTGGACTCGTGAGGGTCTAATATAAATCATCCCCTACCCGGCTCGCGTACACTAAATCCGCCATCGGCGGCGCCAACTTCGCTCGACCGACGCGTGATGTCGGCATCACAGATCACCCTAAGGCTCTAACTTGAACTGACTACTATCAGAGACATCCTCCTGCTTGCCTTTCGAAGCACGCAGGAGCTCAAGGAAGAACTTAAATTGTTTTTTGGCAACATTCACCTATCCAAGTAATGACCGCGCCAGGCGTTGCTTAACCCGCACGGCGGGCGCAAATAGGACAATGAGTTCTTAAAAATAATTTACCTGATTAATATCGATGAATTTGCGCACGACAGACCGCGTAAAGTCAGGGTTGTTCATCATTTCCAGGACTAGAAGTTCCAGCGGCATACTAGTGGGAACAAACAACCTTATATTAAAAAAAAATTACGTAGTCTCTCACTGCTAGCATTAATTTGTAATGTAACGTTACAAGTTTGAGCACCATACAGCGCGCACCTTTTAATGATACAATATGTAATATCTTGATACAACTTGTAACACGAATGCGGTTCACTTATAATATACATACCCTTAGACATAACAATTATCCTACTAATATTGTAAACGCGAAAGTTTACAAATTTGAATGTCTCTGTTACTATTACACGCAAAAACTACAGAACCGATTGCGATGAAACTTGGACTATAGGTAGCTAGAGACCTGGAATTACACATAGGCTACTTTTTATTCCGATAATTCTGCGGGGACGGGATATACGCGGGTGAAACCGCGACGCACAGTCTTTTATAAAGTAACGAACGAAAAAATTATACGATAGAAAAATAAAATACTAGTAAAATTCAGAAAAAAAACGATTAACCTTTTTTGCCAGTTTTCGTAGGTCTACAAGTAGAAGCTAATGTCCTACGAACTTGTAGAACTGCTACGAACTCGTAGATCTGCTAAGCTGCTGCGTTTGCTATGATTATCAGATGGCCTTTTTTTTACAAAATGGCTTACTCAGTGCTGTGTCATACAAAATATGACAAAACTATAAGGGTTTTTGTTGACTACAACAAAACCCAAAAAAGTAGTTGTAGAAGCGTCTTCTATGAGTATTCACGTCTTCAAAAGTTAGTGTAAAGTCGTGAGTTTGATGATAGCTTGAGATGAATTTTTGTAAAAAAAATCTAGTGGGTCCCATGAGAAGTTAGCGAAGAACATTCGAAATGATGAGGTCTAATAGCATCCTAGTATGCAGTACAAATTATGTTTTTTTATTTCTATCAGGCTTTAGAACTATTTTCTATGTGTCATCGGGACATAGGCATCTACGCGGGTTTTAACTAGTTCAGCATTTAATCGAAACAGACCACAAAAATAGGTAATAAACTTATTTTACTGCTGTTTAATTAACACAACAATCGAATGCCGTTACCAATTTTAACAATATATTGGAATCATTTAGTAGATATATTAAAATGACGTATTAATTAAGTACTTCGTATTTTATTAACTCTGTGACGGCCTCTGTGGCACGGCGGGCGAATACGCGACTGCAATGCAAAAGCTTGCGGGTTCGATTCGCGCCAGGTGCAAATATTTATGTTTTAAAATTCATATTTGTATCTGGTCTGTGTTTATTTCCATGTACAATATGTATGTATTTACAAAAGAAAAATAAATATAAGTAGTATATTCGTTGTCTAGTCACCGTAACACAAGCTTAGCAGCTTATCATGGGGCTAGATGGCGCTGTGTGTTGGTCAGATAATTTATTTATTTATTATTATTTATATTAACTAGATATTTCCATTTGGTTGTCATTTAAAACTAGGTCTAGATCTAGGTCTAGATGATCTAGGTAAGTATAAGTTATGAATATTATTAGATAACGATGCATTTATCATGTTTATTTTTATTTACAAGTCTCGTGAACCAGCTGCCAGTCGACCGCGCAAGCTCCGTCGGGTTCAACTCGACGTCGGTTTGGGATACACACTGTGCAAAGCGAAAACCTGCGCGGCGAGAACCAATGCGTTGTTTTGCATGCATTTAAAGGCGACGGCGCGCAGTACAGTACAGTTGCCGTCGAGTTCAGCTGTCATTGAATGCGACAGTTCAATTTAAGGGACGTCGCATTAAACTCGACGATGCACGCAACGAAACCGTACTGTACTGCGCGTCGTCGCCTTAAAAATGTATGCAAATTAACGCAATGAACTCGACGCGCGAACCGCCGCGCAGGTTTTTTTTGCGCAGGAGCACCGTCGAGTTGAAATCGACGGAGCTTGCGCGGTCAAGCCCCTGGTCGAAGTTACTGAAGAAATATCGAGCTTATTGTAATTAATAATAAACATGGTAAATACCTCGTAATCTAATAATATTCATAGTGAAAATAACCATGTAAGTAAGTATTTGTCATGTTTACATTAAGGGGAATACTACCTGCCTGACCAACGCGACGAGCATTCACGTGTTAGGTATATTACATGTTATATTGTAACGTTGTAAACGTTTTCCTTCGCGCGCCTGCGCATCTCTAATATTCAAATCGCCGACTGCGCAGTTCGTTAGGTACCCTACCTAGCTTACTTGCGTGATCGCGCATTTGTTTATTGCGGTGACTTATTGCTATCTCTCGGAGCGCGCGGACGTCCTCCGACCTCGGCGGACGCGCCGTGCGCCCGAGCTTTATTTAATTACTCGAATGTCGAATATCTTTGTTATAATATACTAAAATCAGTGTAATACTAGTTCCCGATCTCGGGAACTTGGCTCGGGCTTCCTGCTGCCCGACCTTGGAACTCTGCACGGGCTATCTGCTGCCCAGCCTACAACCTGTTCACCGCTCGGACTGCAACTTGCCTTTTCGCCGCGCCGCGCCGCCGGATTACGTCGACCTTCGATCCGAGGGAAGTGCGGTAGAATCTGTGCCCGGTTTTTGGTGGGAAAAGTGAGCTCGACTAGGCGGTCTACGACCTACCCCTTTCTTTCTGTTAATTTAAATTCTTCGTCAAAATAAAATATCTTGTTAAAACTCTCTTTGTTCAGTTATTTCAGACCCCCTAGGTCTATTATAGCGACAATATTACATTTTATTAATGTAACATAACTTAACGGAGGTACGTAACTCCAATAACATTAAATTTACCTATCATTTCCTGTAACTAAGCCACAATTAACTTAATGAAAAGCTAACGACATCGAACCATTCGGTTTGATGTGTGTTGTTTAGCGTGGCTGCTAATGAAACCGGTAACAATTTTTTTACAAGCCCGTCGACACATATTTACCCACGTACATAAACATTGAAAAATTACTTTCCAAAATTCATTGATTCTGTTCTTTGATATTGAATTCATGTTTGTTTTTGGGTTGCAAAATTATCTGGTTCTATCCAAGTTATAACTCACTTTCCACTAACAATATAAATGTGTATGTAAAACCAATTTGTAACAACAAAAATTGAACTAATTTTATTGTTTAAAAAAATCGATATTTTTTTATTTTGTGTCTCACGTATTTATTTAAATTAGTTTTTGTCCAAATGGTGAACGCAAACATTTTAGCCTGTCTCGTTTGAAAAAAAAAAGGTAAAGGTACGTAAGAGTGACAAAAGCAAAATATGTTAAGTACCTGTCTGTCTTATCTTCGGGGTCCTGTCCATCTCTCTCAGGAGAGGCGAGTGCTTCCAAAAAGTCGTCCATATCCACCACTGCAAACAGACCAACCTTTTAATAAGTAGTTCACTTATTGTTGAACTATGTTATAGTGTGACGTCACACAAACGCCTTTCCCCCTTATTTATAAACGCTAATTAATGCGCTGCATAACTATGCATCGTTGGTCTTTTACTGTCACATGAAGTTTCAAAGTTGACAGACAGAGACAAACGTCACATAACTTAGTCATGTATAAATAATATTTTATAAATTAGGGTGTTTAAGGACAAACACGTAAGAGTTGTTATGTTGTCCAGGCCGTTTGTATAGAACTATATAAGGTACATCTTTGCACTTAAAAGCATCAAAATATTCACAAAATCTCTGTCTTTCTTTTAATTTTAGAATGTATGTCCTTTTTTGACTCCTCACAATTTTTATTTAAATAAATAATAATAAATATATATTGCACGACATTACATACAGCGCAATCTAGCCCCAAACTAAGCACTAGACTGGTACTAGACAACGGATATACTACATCTTAATACTTTTTTTTTATAAATAAATAAATATTATACATAGAAAGACACTGAGACCAGATACAAATATTTATTTTTAAACATATATATTTGTACTCTTCGATAATCGAACCCGCAGCCTTCTGCATTGCAGTCGGACCTTCGCCCGACGCGCTACAGAGGCCGTCAATTAAGTCATTTAGAAAGATTTTGAAATTTTTTGTATAATTATATTATGAATACCTACTATAGATATGTATGGTCAAAATAGTACAAGTAACCAGGAAGATTTTAACGATTAATAAATTTTTTTGGTGATTTCGCTATAAAACATTCACAGTCTGGCTACAATTGCAAAACCAATAATCGATTTCAAATTGACATGGTTGTTTTCACTACAAAAATTAATAAAAAACGGGATCTCTATAATAAAAACAGCTCCTTATTTAATAATATTTGTAATTGCAAAATAGTTTCAGAAAAAAATTACTTTCCAAATTTACCTGGTTAATTATTATATTTTAACTACACTTTTACACTCGACGTACACATAAATTCACAGCGTAGAGTAGGCAGAATTAATTACTAATTGAAGCAACAGGTAACATAATCATATGTTCAGTTGCAGTCAGTAATTATTACACGAGGTATTAAATAACTAGATAATTATTGACTGCAATACAATATCCTTAATAGTAAAAGCTTCCATTTACTGCAACAATTCTGTTATTAAGCTATACACGATGGGTGCTTGGTTAGATAGAGTATAATAGTTTTGTGGAATGAAAAGTATTGTAGGTTAGGTTTCTTACGTATTTTCATATGCAACTGTGGAAGAGAATAGGTACTTCTGATTGTGTAATGTAAGAAAGGATTGTCTAGAATATTTATAATTAAGGACCTCCACCTGAGGTTTTTTTTTTTGCACAGGGTTAATTTTAATAATTTTCAGAAGAGAAAACGGAAATCACAACTAAAGAAATGAACCAAACAATTTTCATTCAAAATTAATGTAAATTTGTTCTTAATATTTGTTTAAAATAAACATAACACCTAAACAAATTAAGTCGATCCTAATTTGTTAAGTTTTTCTCAATTAATTCAAATTAATAAGTATTATTTCAATTGAAAAAACTATTGTTTTTTTTTTAGATTTAAATGTTCAATGAAGTCTAAATTAGAAACAGTTGTACTATATATATTTATTACATAATGACGTCAGTATATTAATACTCCATATAAGTTAAATCAGTTTTTCCGTACCTTCAATGACATTATTAAAGTAAGTATCATCGCAATGGTGACACGACAAATGCCTCAATTTTTCCAACAGTTCCTACCAGCTTATGAATAAGTCTAAGCATGACAAATGACTGTCTACGCAAGCACCCAAAACACAACAGTTCACGAAGACAATGAAAGCCAGTACGACTGTCCGTCGAGATAAATTCTTTCATAAGCAGCTAAAGCAAACTGAGTTATTATTTACGTTTACTCCGTAAGCACCTTTGGGGTTTCCTTAGTTATATGTAGGAGACGAAGATGTTTAGAGTGTGTTAAAGAGTAGACACCTCAACAATTTATAAACTAGAATGTCTTGCTATAAACTCACTTTATAACAAGACATTATTTTTTTGTATAAGTGCCTAGTAGAATTATTGTATTCTCAAATTATCGAACCGAAATATTTGACAAATACAATTCGATGTTTTTTTGAGCGTTTATATTTCTGTTGTGATAAAATTGTTATAATTTTACAAAATAACAATACGTTTGCACATGAGATGCATGTATGTTCAATAATTGAATTTATTATTGTTATTGTTGTTGAAAATATATTTATTTATTTTATTTTACTTTATTCGAAAAACAAACAGTACAAACACAAACTGAATTACAAAACATTAACACAAAAACACCGCATTTATACGTTTTCATAGATTGGGCTCGATATTTTGAGAAAACAATAATTCTAATGTTTATTCATCAAGCGACATCGATGAGAAGCAAAGTTTTGCTATAGACATTCTGGTGTACTCTCTGTAACTGTATATATTGTGGATCTTTGCAGGTGAGTACTTATTGTGGCAGGTGAAATTATAGCATCAACGTGTTAGGTTAGTTCATTGTTGAGCTAGAATATTATACTATATGTTTAGATTGTGAAGAATAGATATTTTCATCTTTGATATTGAATATTAGAATTCTTAAGAAATATGTAGGTGGCATCAAATAATTTTTTTAATTAAATTAATACAAATCAGGAAAATGATAATTGCGAATTTCGAATTTTGGTTTTATTATTTTCTATATTGTTTAACAGCCGAATACAGAAACCCTACTTAAAATTCGAGGGCGACTTAAAAAAATAAGTAGCTATTAAACTTAAAAATGATCACACTAATTTTAAATTTCATAACTGCTCTATTTAAATAGCCCTCAAATTTTTAACATTTATACAATTTTATTATTGCGATGCAGCAGTTTTGTTAAAAAAAACCGCACTTATAACTTAGAATACCGTGCTTCGACTAAAATGCTTGCACCTAGTTTACTACCAATGTTAAAATTTCTTCCCTAGGAATTAATTTCATTTGTACCAAATCACTCATAGACACACTCCCCAAATGAATTCTAACCTAATAAATTAATGCTATAATTTATTGAATTTCCGCAATTAATTATGTCAGTTACATTACATTACGCTTGTAAACTTGTAGCGATGAGTTTGCATGTATTCATAATTTGCATGTTTTTATGCCCAATTGTCACAAAGGGGCGATCCCAGGGGTATATAATGGACACGTAAAAAGACCATGACATCACAATATTGATAGTTCTTTAAAACCCCTTGTCCTTCTACATCTTTTCACGTTTATATTGCGTTTACGGATTACGGATATATGGGATACTTAAAATGTGTTAATATTTATTATTTCTATTCAGTTTTATGAAAGACGGTTTTTTTTCGGTAAATAATAAAAATATCCTACTGTGGGATGATCAAGTTTTTGATCAGTTCTGGTGAAAACTAAAGTCACTGCTGTCTGAAATATTTCGGTAAATCAAAATTAATTTCAGTATCGATTATCTTTTGTTTTGTATTTGACCGTTGTATCACAGCCTACTAACTAAAAATAACTACTAATGTATGTTGTCATATGTACAAAGCCTATGAGTTACAAAAAAATCGATCAGTTTTGTACCTGCTTAGGTGCAAAAGATGTAAATAACTGAACCTACTCTAATGTGTAATTTTATGAAATATTGTCACCGATAATAGGAAAACTTTTTAAAAATATAACAGGGTTAATTTTATTTTTATCACACCGTAGGTCATATTTTTTATGATTTAAAGTCAGGGGTAGGAGCATTATAATCTCCTAGATTAGACATTAGAAGTTATACTATCATTGATATAATAGAATAATGATTTTTATTTTATATTATATCATATCAAACCGAAGAGTTTTCTAGCTAGATAACTGTTTACTCGCCACTTATGGACCTCTAAATTTTATACCTTAATAAATGTACACCTACAGGGAAACTGATTTTGTTCCCTAGCAGTGTGAAAAAGGAATGACGAAGCGAAACGCTAATGTGGGTCTCGGTGACCTCCACCATGAACCAGTGAATAATTTTCAATTGTGTATGTGAATGAATATTTTCAGTAGAAACCGTTACCACGTAAACGCAGTCAACACTTTAAAAAATGTATTGGACAAAAGATTTTAAATTCGGTTTTAGATACCACCTTCTTTCCCTTCAGACTCATCACCCCGTTTTCCATAGCCTCTGGCAATTAGGATTTTAGAGCTCGGTCTGAAAGTGCCCCGTGTCACTCTGATTTCTTCCTCTAAAATAATGGTTAATACGTAAACAAAACGAACAACAACCCGATCTCTTGGCCATAAATCGTACTAAATGACATTGTTTTAAACAATATCATCAGATTAATATACTCAAGCTAGGTACGAAATGTCCAAAATTCAATGTCATTCTTAAACATTCTAATTTTTAAGATATCGATGTTCGATGCTGTATCGATGTATTGTTTACAATATATTAATGCTGTTGTTGTTGTTGACATCATTTTCAAATGTTGTCACTGACAACATCATTAGGTATTTTAATTTTGACAAGGAACACTATTCGTTCGTGATTTCATCAACAAACCAAGATCATCAAATCGATGGTAAGTTTGTTTATTAGAAATCGTTAATTTATTTGCCCTCAAATGTTTCTAAACCAGCAGTTGAGAGAAAGTTTGTAGCCTGATAGCGGCAACAGCGCCTCGCTTTGGCACACATAAAGTTTGCAAGGCAGAACGAAAATTTATTACGTCTTCATTTATAAACATTAATTAATCAGTTAATCAATATTTGATCTTATTTCCGTCAAACAATTCTGGTTAAATATTGATTAATAAGTTCAGGGAATCAAATGACTGGAGCCTTTTACGAGGGTTGGAGAAACGAATTTGTCAAAGAAGAAGATTTAAGAAAGACTTCAACTTCATGTGAAAAAGGGAGGTCTAAGAAGGGACTGTGTGAAAGAGGTTGTGGAAAAGGGAAAGAATGAGAACTTTACTGGATTAGCGTAATCTCCATTCTAATCAGTAGAGTAGTATTAGATGCTGTATACATAAAGAGAAAAAGCTGTTGCGACGCATCTGCATCACATTAATGAAAAAAAAAACTCAATGAACGTACCACCTGTTGAACACTGCTAAATAATGTTTATGAATAAAGATGTGAAATATGAATAAGCCGTAAGTTTAAGAGTTGCTTTTATCTGCGATTCTGCTTGCTTTATGTTGCTTTTAATCTGTGGTCAGTTCATGGTACCTTCATCAGAGAAATCGCTACTCCTTTTGCCAAAGTCATAGGCTACCATAAGACTGTTTTTGGGATCGAACTTCCTTCTCGGTGTAGGGCCGCTGAAAGGTGCTGTGTTTCGGAAAATGCGTGAATATTTTGTTGAGTATATGTGGGTAAATGTAGTTAATTGGTACCTAAACCAAAATTGTTATGATTATTTATAATTAAAAGTAGAGTCCAGTTTCATCATAGTTAAAAGTCAAAGTAACAGCTAAAAATGATGTCATTTACTTTGACGGTAACTATGAAGAAACTGGCCGTAAGTTTCGATTGGGGGCAAATTAAAGATCTACGCTTATTGTACGTACCTATCTACATGCTCATATTAGGTTCGGAATGATTTGACTCCATCTTTATTTAGAAGTTGTGATTGCATTCCGTGGCAATACATAAAGCGTAGACCCAACTACTATGGCGCTTTTCAATCGCTTGAAGTCCCAAGCTCTAATTGACGCCAAAACGTTTATTGAGTAGTGAGTGGTAAGATATAAAGTTAACGTACAAAGAAAGGCTTTTAAGTGAATTTGTCCCCAAAAGTAACAGTATTATGGCACATAAAACATGAAAGCTTCACACCGGTCTAATAAGTGTGACGTTCTAACACGTATTTTATTGTCTCCCAAGCCTTCGGATTGTCGAAAATGTTCCAAAGTGCTTGATCCGTGACAAAATCCAACTCGCGGTTAATTAAGTGACTCTGCACACGGCTGATTGATTGAAGTCTAAATGGGTATAGTTCGCTGATATATACAGTTTCATTTTGAACATAAATTAATACCTATACTATTCGTATTAAACGACTTTACACACAGAGACATCTAGCTCCAAACTACGAAACCTTGCTAGTGATATTGTGAGCAGTTAACAAATAATAAAACACTTTATTTAACGGGTTTAATCGCTTTTTTATTCATGATTTTTAAACAAACCGAGCTTTCGCCAACTTTAAAGTTGGCTTTTTCAAGGTTAGGTGGTTCAGTTAACATTATTTGTAATTATGGTAAAATGGCTTTCAGACGTTTTGGTGTTTAAATGCTGTAAGTCTGAAAGTGTTTGTTATATAAATAAATAAATAATAACAAATATTAGTACTCTTCATATTATAAATAAATCAATAACGTCTCTTTCTTACAAATTCTTACAATAATAGAAGAGTGAAAAAAATGTATGAACTTGTCTAAAAAAATGTGTCAAGATCACTTAGAAGAAGCTGTTATACTCGTACAAGGATTTACAGTTTTTGAAATTGACGTCTATCTGTTACTTAAAACATTCAAACACGACTGAACCAATTGAAATTTAGTTCAGTAGTTATGTACCCGACCGTGGAAACGTCGCAGTGTTTTCTACTAGCGAAAGGAACCACGGGACGCAGCTAGTTTAAATACTATAAAATAATAGTTTGAAGCTACGATGCGCTCGCTATGCGTTTTATTTTCTACTTAGAAATATCGGCAAACTATAAATCCGCAGTGTGCGAGACCGTCAATTAACTTGAACAAGTTGGAATTTCTCTGGAAGAACGAGCCAATACGGTTCATCCGGTCATCGGAGTATTCAACAACAAAGCGCTGGTCAGTTTTCAGCGCACCATTTCCAAATGGAGGTATCTCTCACACCCCAATTAGAAGCCAGGATCTGTTTGCCCACGAAAATACCTTCGTTTTCCAGTTCTGGCGCTCTTTTACCAAAATCCCTGGCAATACTGACTGTAGGGCTTTTAAAAGTGGGGGTACTTCGACTAGATCGGTCGGTACCAGACGGTAACTCGTGCTGCGAATGAGTGTCCCCTTAGGAAATCAAAATCAAACATTAATTAGAAAAAGTTTTTGATGTCCGGAAATTGTCACTGAAAAGTTTTTTGCTGCGATAAAAGAACAAAGCGTGAATAGACTGCAAATAGCTTAATAATAGTATAATGGTATAATAGAAATATTTTATCGAAAATACTACAAAAGTATATTAAAAATTAAGACCAATTTTAAACGCTAGTAACATTACCTATAATATTTAGTTCTATGCAACAAAATAATATTTTTTTAAGTTGACTTTAAAAAAAGGAGGTTCTCAGTTCGATTTTCACCATTTTAGTATCTTTATTAAGATCAAGATGTTTAGGTACATTTTTTTATGTAAGAGAACTTATGTATACGTAATGATGATATTTTATAGTCCAAAATGGTATGAAAGGTTCCCCACACTTCAGGAAATCCGGTCGGCAACAAAGATTTGAAAAATGCTTACTCTAGGTATGTACCTATTATTTGATGCTTACTCTATGTACCTATTATTTGGTCCGTTGATGCTTATATATGGTACGAGTAGGTATATAAGTACCTGCCTGTAGCTTCATCAGTGACCTCACATGATCGAATAAATAAATATGAAAATATTGAACGCTATTCATTCAGCGGTGTTAACCTACGATAGGTAATAACTTGAAATGTAGGATAAATAAATTCGGAGGCCCATGTAACGTATAGGTTTTATAGGCTTGTCTAACTTTTATGATTTTAAGTGGCATTTGAATATAAAAGAGAAAGCTACAGGATGCTACATATAATATTCATAACAAATTGTGCGCGCCATTAACCTCAAAGTGGATGAAATAACATTACGGAGATGGTAATAGATGAGCAGTAGATCGATTATTTTTGCATAAGTAGGAACCACCTGTAGGTGGTCCTACGAACTCTCGTCTTTGCTCAATTTTTGAAATGGAATTACAGTTGTTTAGTTTTCTTTGTATTTATTTGAATTTTAATAGCTTATCTTGACTTTTAGATGTATTTATAAGTTGGAGTTTTACGATAGAAGTATAATCGGTACTTAGGAATTGGTGGAAGTATATAACAGAGTTCGACCTTATGTATAGTATCAAAATAGACTTGCAAGATGTGATCTTTTAACATTTTTATGAAGTTATTTTTTATTTAGAGAAGACTAACACGGATTTAAATTAAAATATTTATTTCTAGGAGTAAAATCTATTTAAAGTTAGAAATGTTTTCAAAAATTTCTAATGACAGGATTCGAACCTGTGCTATCCGAGCAATCCGGGCGAGTGCTCTAACCACTGATGTAACTTTTTAAATCTTTATTATTTTATAGCTAACCCTCTTTTTATCTACCTATTTTTTTTTTTTTTACCTCAAAAGTATAAAAAAGAACCCTTATCGTCTACGTGTGTTCAGGTCAAGCGAACTGCATAATACCACTATTCTAGTAGTGAATTTTGCTTCTATTTCTCACCTCAATTCATTACTATTTCGCATCGACACACAACCAAGCGAAGCCTAATGGGTAATTAACTGGGGCTAGTTGATTAACACCAGACAATGGTCGTATTTACGCTAACTTAATAGCTCGAACGTCGGAAATGGATGAGAATTCTTGGTTGGTATAGAATAAACCCCTAATCCTATAATACTACCCTACTACCGCGGGGCGCAGCTCTTTCATAATATTTTAATGCTGCTGCTAACAAATCTCGTTAAAAATGATTGATATTGTTGATTTGATGTCCTTCTTTGGAGTTACAGTCGCTAACAAATTACCATTGCAATTAAAACTAGGGACTATGCTGTCTAATTGATCGCAAAAAAGACATGAAAACAAGAATTTCATTATTATCAAGCGAGATTTGTCAACAACAACATGCATCAGCTGGTTGAAATTTGCCGAAGAAAACACAGATGCTAATTAGCGGTTCTGTATTTACCTACGGTAAAATAAATGGCGCAGTTTTATCTCCAAAAATCTGAGTTATTTTTTTCAATCGCACCAAATTATATGCAACATTCAATATAATGTACCTATATCACACCAAATCTGTGACTCAGAGACATAGGCTGAAATCTATAGAGCGTAATTTGGCTTTGCTCAGACTGAGTTTTGCCAAAACTAAGCATAAACTTTGAATTGGAATTTATAGTCGAAATTCCTTTTTAGATACTATACGAATAAAATAAAAAAAACTTAATAGCCATAAGAGAGAAGCAAAGTTTAGGTCAATATTTTTGATTAGTTTACATTCTAAATTCAAAAAACAAAGCAAAAACATTGCAAAACCGCTTTATAAATAACAAAAATTGTCTGTATTCAAAGTTTTTTGCTTAGCAAAGTCAAAGTACAGACTTTAGATTTCAGCCTCAGTGTCGCTGTTTTACACAGTTTTTGTGGCTTGTGCGTGCAGTTCGAAGTATAGTCGATTCAGAATTAAAAACATTCCTTTGCCTATTAGTTGATAAAAGAAACTGAATAGCTACGAATACCTACTTTCACCGAAATATTGATATTTAATTTCTATAGCTCTTTGCAAGGCGTAATCAAGTAATGAAAGGAGAAAACGTTACATGTCATTTCATTTCACATTAAGGACCCACCTAAGCAAATTTTTATTAGGTATTTAATATCTTTATCTAATTAAGTTATTTTCTGTTACTGTCTATTGATTAAGGTGGTGTATTTCGTTCAATAAACTACTAGTATTTTATACTAATTAATAATTATGAAATTACTAATAAGGCTTTTAATTCATTTGATTAGGATACCGACTCTTTACAAATGAACTACAAAATATTGCCAGGTTTTTTGTAAAAAGAGTTTTGTCTAACTTGAATGAACAACCTAAAGACATAAGGCGACTGCAAACAATCTGAAAAGGAACGCTGTACATATGAAATTAATAAGTACATTTGTATTATGCAAGATGTAACGGGTAAGCCCTTTTAAGCCGAAAGGGGGTTGTTTTGGACATCTAGGCGAACAACTTTTGCTCTACGACTTTTGAAAATTCGAAGTAGGTACTTTTCGAAAATTTTAGGTGTAAAGTTTGCTTGAAAATCAGCTGTTGACCTTATTTTGTCCTTTCACTTAGTTTGGTCTACAACAATCAAACTTCAATTACCTTTATTTTCAAAAGCAGCTGTTTTTTCAGTGAAACATAACCTCAACATTTTCAAAAAAAAAGTCGTAGAACAAAAGTTGTTCCTCTAGATGTCTAGAACAACCCCCTTTCGGCTTAAAAGGGCATACCCGTTACACTGTGTATAGAAGTGACTACAAATAAAATGTAGGTACATCTTTTTTTTTTTGATCCGATTAAGGTTTTACCTTTTTATCCGTTTTTAAACCGGACCGTGCGAAATTTAAATAAAATTCATCAGTATGTGAAAGAAATAAGTAAATTAATAATACATTTTACGTGGCCCGGTAGAGTTTAAAATGATGAAAATAAAAACAAAATACGATTATAAAAGAAACAAAAAAATATTTTTTTTGTTTATTTTATATTTTCTTGTCTTTTGAGACATAAATTACATTGTTCACAAATTGGTAAGTTATATAATATGAACAATGCATTTTTTAAGTTTTAAAAGCTTAATTACAGGCTTAGTAACTTTACAAAATGTACAAAATGGATTTTAAAGTCTATAGAGTAAATTATATTACTTCAAAGCAAAATGAAGATTTATAAAGTTGAGAAGAACGATCTTCAGAAGTTGGAATCAAGAAAAAAGTTCATTTCGATATGCAGATCAAACATATTTTTTCAAAAATCTATTAAAAAATTATACACGAACAGCAAACGCCCGCAGTACCACCCATAAAAGTTCCGATCCGGGTGTATTGGGATAAAAAGTAACAAGTTTTGTCACTATTTCGCGCAAACACTACTGAAATGATTGCGATGAATCTTCGTATGGAGGAAGCTGGAGGGTTGGATTAACACTCATTATCCCGACATTCCCAAGAGATCGGGACTTATTCAGGCGAAACAGCAGGACGCTGCTTGATAGACTTAATATTATAATGACTTACTTTCAGTTCTTGTATGGGGCCTGTCCCGTTTACCGAAGCCTCTAGCAGTCATCATCTCCACGTTTTTGAAGCCCCTCGTGGGTCGCTGCTGTTTTCTGACCAGACGACCGTCCGGCGCGCTGTCTGCCAGGCAGAGGCAAGCGGCCACCACCACGACTGTCAGTTGCATTGAGATGTTCATTGCTGTGGACAAGAATGAAAAACATTTTAAAAAAAATTAAACTTACACGGTTTCTTTATTTATCTATTTATTTCTCATACAACATTGGTACAAATAATCTTACTAATATTATAAACGCGAAAGTTTGTATGTATGTGAGGTTGTTACTCTTTCACACAAAAACTACTGAACCGATTGCGATGAAACTTGGAATATAGGTAGCTGGGGACCTGGATTAACACATAGGCTACTTTTTATCCCGATATTCTCGCGGGAACGGGACTTACCCGGGTGTAACCGCGGGGCGCAGCTAGTGGTGTTATAAAACGCATAAAGAAAGATCAACCAAACTTTACCTATTTGGCATACGAGATTGAAAATAGTAGTCCGGTTATTGGTTATTATTATTCACTTAAAATTCTACTCATATTAACGTTTTTCCCGGCTTTTATTCGCGTAGGTGCTGTTAAATTTTCATACCTCGTCGTTTCGACTATGTTACAATAATCTTGGTGGTGTTCCTTCACGACTTAAAACCCGCCACCGAGACTATTGTAACATAGTCGAAACGTCAAGGTTAAAAGTCACAACACGAAAATAAGACCCGGGAAAGATGTTAATAAGAACATTAAGATTTCAATTAAGTCTTTGATCAATTATGTAAAATTTGATTAAAAAAAATTTAAATGAAAAAGATAAAAAATGTCTCTTGCTTATAAAATATTAATAGGTAAGATGCCGAAACAAAGTAGCTCTAGACATGATGTCTTAAAAATATTTCACGGAAGTAATATAACAAATAATAAATATTGCACGACATAACACACAGCGCAATCTAGCCCCAAATTAAGCTCTAGGCTTGTCTATGGGTACTAGACAACGGATATACTACATATTATACCTTTTTTTGTAAATACATACATATTATACATATAAAGACACCCAGACCAGATACAAATATTTATTTTTAAGCACAAATATTTGCACCTGGCGGGAATCGAACCCGCAGCATTCTGCATTGCAGTCAGGCGTTAGCCCGACGCGCCACAGAGGCCGTAAATAGATAATTATGAAATGTCTCCGCAGCGGACAATATTGTTACGTCTAGCGTAAAAAAGCAACTAGTATAGCTGCGGGCGCTAAGATACAGTCGATGAAAGACGATTAAAACGTCAGAAGCTTTTAGTGATTTTTTGATTAAAAATACGTACTTACAGTAAAGCTTAAATGTTTGTGTTTAAATTAGACATTTTGAAATTAGGAATCAAAAGTCGATCGAATCCAAATTTTAAAATGGAGACATATGCAGCCTTTTAACTTAGAAAGACAGTTATAAATTCAAGAAAATCATGTATTACCTAGCCTTTAAGTACATGCTCCGAACTTCGAACGTACACGTTTAAACCCACTTCAATGTCGCCACTAAACCGATTTAGTGTAGGTGGTTCTATAACGCAATCCTCTTTGCAAAACATCATCATTCATACAATCACATGGTTACAAAGGAACTAGAACTAACCCTTCGAGGGTTGGGTCTGTTGTAAGTAGATTTTTTAAATCAAGACAAGCATCTATTTAGTTTGCCTAAGTCCAAAATGTAAACGAATAGTACAATGGAATATTTCCATATTTGAAAAGAGAACTTGACTTGCAAATATCGTTTATTACAGGTAATAAACGATATTTGCAAGTTCTCTTTTCCCCCCGGGCCCCGGGGTTTAACTCAAGTAGTAAGCTTCGAATAAAAGTAGCCTATGTGTTAACACATAGGCTACTTTCTACACATCTCCAGCTATCTGCATTACTAAGTTTCTCTGCGATTTCAGAACTTTCGGTTCAGTAGTTTACTTACTGTTGTGGACTGTAAGTACACACAGACTGTCACGTTTATAATATTAGTAATTACGTGAATGATCCCGGTATGATCCATCTATGAAGTATTGATAACTCTGTTTCACAGGCACTCTCTATTATATTGCGGCTTTGAAGTGAGATTTATGAATACCACGTTGCGTCAAAGCAGCGATGTAATGCAAAGTGCTTATCAAACTCAGTTACCAACTAGACACATAATAGGTCATCTGAATATAAACCAAGTAATCATTTTTATTCAATTACTTCTGTCAAAATACCTACTAACATGCTTAAAAACTTAGTTCGAGTACTTACACCTACATCCATCATACACGAGATTACTTGCACTTACCAAGTTCAGAGTTGTACAGTGTACATTAAACTCGTTTGCTAACACTAACTTTAACATTACCCAGTTAAGCTAATGGGTGCCAAGTATGTACTAACGACCATTAGGTATACTACGAATAGTTAAAACGCTAACTGAAATAGATATATTGAGATCGGAGACAGGACACACCAAAAAGTATTTGTGTTTTTTCCGCAGGTCGTTTTAATAATTGTTAATTAATATTTAGGATTACATCGCTCTTATAACAAAAAAATACGTAATTCTAGACATCCAGCTATCAAATTTCGTTGATTCCGATTCCCGAAATACAGTGAAAACACACACCAAGTAATGAATGAAGTGAACTACCAAATTAGGAATAAATACAGATGCATCTGTGGCCAAATTGGAAAAGGCGTTGGGACGGATCCTCAGAGATGCAGGTTCAAGTCCTGTCGGGTGCGAAATTTTTGGAAAGCATTTCTTTAGGTATAGTCATCCAAGTGTAGGAGACACTTTAGAATATATCAAAAACAAATACAGATATTGCACACAGTGCCATCTAGCCCGTAAGCTATAAATAAACATAAAATACTTATGATACATTATTGAAATCAGCCAGAACTGGAAACAAGCATTTTTGGTCAGCATAAACACTTATCCCCAGCCGAAATCGAACCCATAAACCGAAACCTGCTTTGCAGTCAGGCATACGCCCGACCCATCACAGAGCCGTGGATAAAGGATCTAGGTTACTTATCACAGGATGTCTATGCCAAGTAACTAAGTATAACTACTTAACAAGCTATATAACATAGCACGTGAAGATTTTACGAGCGAGAGCCTGTCACACTTAGTTTATTGTTTCATTAACACCAACATCGTTACCCGATGTTCAGTTTTAGTTTTAGCCTGTTTAGTGAGTTACCGGCTTAGAGTTTGGAAAAACAAGATTTAATGTGGAATTACACCTACTCACAAAAAGTTTCTTAAACTGATAGTAAAAGTTAATGCAAAGATATTTCGCCGAAAAAATCTTAGGATAATATATTTGTGACGTCACTTTTGGTCGTTAAAATTATCAGCTCTGTGGTTGCTACAAAACTTTGACTATTGAAAATAGAAAAGGTGCGTGCTCATTCAAGACAACTTCATTAAGACATGCCATACTTAAAAATCTAAGAATCTAAAAAAATCGAAAAAAAAAACATAAGTTTTTCGTAAATTTGTTTTTATTGCTCAAGGCATATTTACTAGAAACTTGGCAAGCGTGTTTACGCAGACCATAAATGCTTTTTTTACTAGGGAACTTGCGTGGCCGAGCGGTTTAGGCACTGGAGTATTGATCCAGGGACGCGAGTTCAAATCTCGCCGCAAGTGAATTTTTGTAGATGAATTTTTCCTTTAAAAATATTTCTAGTAAACATAGTTATAAAGATTTGACTTAACATGTTGAAAAGATGTGTTGAGTACCTACTGAATTTCCATTTTCGTGATACCTAGTTAAAGTGCGTATACGTACCAAAAATGTATAAATGATGGTAAAAAAGGACAATTTGGTTTCGTGAAATAATAGAAATGTAGTCAAAATGAAAATCAATTCCAAACATGATTTTTTCCGTTGCTTAAAAATCTCTAAGAAAATTGTGTTAAAAATGTTGGCCGCCATTTATAAATGACTCCCGGGAAGAGATTTTCTATGACGGCCTTCTCTATCAAATTTGTATAAAATTCAACCTGTTTGTCGCAAAGAACTAAGCCCTACATTAAAAAAAATTGTCATTGTTTGTCAGAGTTTCGTCTATCAGTATTTCAAAATCTTTGTTCCCAGCTCAATCGCTTTAAATAGAATAGAGTAAAATATAGAGTACAGCAACCAATAGAAAAGTACTTAGTAAATTAATTAAAGTTAAACCGAAAGTCATGAAACAGTCAGTCTATTCTTGCTTACCTTAGGAAGGCAAAGGCGACAGATTGAAATTAAGAAAGTTCAAAAGGATGCCTTCGTCTGAAGACGAGCTGTAAAGGACGAATAAATCGTTGACCGAAATAAAATAATTAGTAGGTAGGTATTGGTAAAAGAAATCACTAAAAATAAAAACCTGATATTTAAAAGTCGTCAGTTTACATACTGAGAAAATGGCAAACCTGAAATATATTACCATTTTTTCATTTTTTTTTCTCATTCATGTCACTTTGAATATATGTACTCGTACACTTACTGCTACTTTTATTGCTAAATCACTGTTACTTTTATTTCTATATAATAAAAAACTGGCTTCAAAGTCCTTGAAACATATCTTGAATGTTTGAGAAATACTGAACTATAGAAATATTAAATGCAACGCGTTACAATCCAAAAATGAGTTTAATTTCATATCATTGCAACTGTCGAATTTACATTCGTATGTAATTTATGTGGAATATATTATGTATCGAAGTAATTATAAATTCTGGAACATTTAGCTCTCAATGCCCCCATTCCGTTTTCCCTCATTATGATTTATTCGCATCGGCGGTCTTGGTAATTTCAATTTTATTAGGATTATTCAATAATCCTTCGATTTACACAAAAAATCTAAACAAAAAAAGTATGAAAATTGACCAAAATATCATTTCAACATCAGCACGTGCAAGCAAGTGTGTATCAGTAAGTGTATCGAAACGAAACTTATAACTGGCTTATAACTAACTTTCAAATTTCGAATGCAGCGAATTTTAAACTGCGCTGCATTCGAAATTTGAAATCCGATGCAATCGACTAGATTCAAAAATGTTTGGAAAACTATATTCTCCCAAGAAATTTTTATCAAAAAAATGTCAGATATATTTATATAAAATGAAAAACGTAAAGTTTGAAATTGAAACTTGACTGCTATGTAATTCAAATTATAGAAATAGTACTAGTAACTAGAAAGCTTACTTCGTCAATAAAACGGTCCCGCTTGATGGTACGAGAGACCCCAGTCTGTAATTTTTTCATTTTAGTGTTCGTCGGTTAGTCAGATAAGGACAGACTGGAACCAACTGGGTTCAACAGGACCGTTTCGAAGCAAAAACTACCTTTACCTTAGAGAACATGATTGAAATTGATATTTCAAAAGTTGTCAAGTGCACAGTCTTTTCTAGAAGCGAAGACGACGATGTAACATGTCTCTGATTCAAATAAAATTTTGGACAATTTGAGGAAATATGTGAATTACCCATCAGATGTCTCGGCTTGGGACTGCGAATAAATAGAAAAAAAGTTTGAACAAAGTTCCTTAAATCGATTTCAAAGTGGAGCAAGCGACTTGGTAGAATTTGTCACGTAACAGTTTATCGTTTTTTATCCACGCTATAGGTGCAAGCGAGTACGTTATGTGTGTGAGTATAGGTTCAAAAATTCGTTCCTAACGGGGGTTTCCATCTGCATTGTTTTCTTTTGTTTAGAATATCAATTATTCATCAATTGATACGAAAATTGGATACGTTTCTGTATTAAATTAAACATAAAATTACAAAATCAATTAAAACATAAAAATTGACTTTATTTTGTTTTGTATATTTATTGGCTGCTTAAGCGGCTTCCTATAATTTTGTAATTAATTAGTTATTGTTTTGTATATAATATAATTTTACACACCTACTGCTCTACAAAGTTACTTTATTTGACCAAAAAGGTCAACGTAAAGCGAGTCTTTATTCCCTAGGTGCATAAAGTGCTCATTATGCACCTAGGGCATAAAGTAATTTAAATTTGGAACTAAGGTTCTGGTAGCATACGACCATTTCGAACTAGCCACCTAGACATAACACATTAAAAAAATTAAAACTGTGCTAATTTTTCTATTTTCACGGACGGAAGGGTAAAGCAAAAAGTTTTGGTTAGTATAAAGCCCCAACTTTTTTTTTTAATCAGCTAAGGCCGATGTGTGGTTTCGTCATTTTGATGTAACATTGTTAAATTTAATGAATATAGAGCTGTCAATATCTTACTAATATTATAAACGCGAAAGTTTGTATGTATGTCTGTGAGGTTGTTACTCTTTCACGCAAAAACTACTGAACCGATTGCGATGAAATTTGGAATATAGGTAGCTGGGGACCTGGATTAATACATAGGCTACTTTTTATCCCGATATTCCCGCGGGAACGGGACTTACGCGGGTGAAACCGCGGGGGGCAGCTAGTATTTCATATAGGTACGTTGCATTAATCTATTTTTTGTTTTTAGTTCAATGCTTATTTTTGTAGCCCTTTCATTGTCTCGCAGTAGATGTGTAAAGTAGAGTATTCACCTCGGTACTAAAGCCTGTCTTTATCTTGGGCGCTTGAATCCCACGCTTCACTCAGAACTCTAGGTACATAACTCCTTCGCTTCGCTCAGGAGTTAAGTTTTTAACACCCTCGCTGCGCTCGGGAGTTAACCCTCTAGAGTCCTTCGTGCGCTTTGGATTCAATATGACGCCCGCTATATAAGACAGGACTTTAGTACCTCGGTGCATAAACTACTATTACGTTTCTGTTAAATTCCAAATGACCATTAATTTAATTGTCCACCTGTTAGGATCATATCGTATCATATCATCAAAATAGGCATGTAATTTGTTTACATCTTCTTTATTGTATAAAAAATATTTGACTTTTGGACCATATTTCAGTATCAAATACTTACAACTCAAATAAGTGTACATATTTTAGGCATAGAGTACAATCTATTTATTATGTATTCTGTGGTATGGGTAGATGGAATTTAAATTCACACCTTTTAAAAAGTCTTCGGTTAGCAAGCCGCCGTTCGCGTCCTTAAAATGTTTGTTCTAGATCGATTTCGTTCTGGATTACTTACTTATAAGAAGGGAAAGGACGGGTCGATTGCCACTTACCGGGTTATTGAGTAAACCGACATTTGTATGCATTACCATCTTCATTAAGATGGTAAATGGAATACACCTTTACATTTTGCTAGTTTTTTTTTTATGTGATCAACTTTCGAATAGTGCAGTGGTTTCGAGCTGTATGTAGGGATGTTAATATACAGTTATCGATCCATACAGTTTGATTCCTGGCTAGGGTATTTAATAGGATTAAAATCTAAATATTACGCTATTTTGGTTTTTGCCACGTTGAATTAATTAATAAACTTACAACACTGTTATCTGTTCTTATAGGAATATACAGTCTCGGCCAGGTCTCGGCCCATAATTTAATTCTACGAACGAACGAAAAGTCTGTCATAATGCCTACTATAAAATGACAGATTTTCTTTCTGAATGACAGATTTTTCCGTTCTTTATTTCGTTCGTAGAATTAAAGTAGAGGCCCTAAATAATAATAAATTCTGTGACCAACACACAACGCCATCTAGCCGCATGGTAAGCTGCTATGCTTGTGTTACGGTGACTAGACAACAGATATACTACTTATATTTACTTTTCTAAACAATTTTATGAAACAATATGGATGAATAGATAGTAAAAAAGTTATTGATTATAATCACTTATGTAAAGAGAATTTTAAAAAATATGTTGAAATGATAGTTTGGACAGTCATATTGCAGGAAGAACTCTTCAGAACTTTTAAAGTTCGACGACCTCTGTGGCGCGTCGGGCGAACGCTTGGTGCATTACAGAAGGTTGCGGGTTCGATTCCCGCTGGGTGCAAATTTTTATGCTTAAAAATAAATATTGGATCTGGTCTGGGCGTATTTCTATGTATTATATGTATGTATTTACAAAAGAAAAATAAATATAAGTAGTATATCCGTTGTCTAGCCACCGTAACACAAGCTTAGCAGCTTACCACGGGGCTAGATGGCGCTGTGTGTTCGTCACAAGATTTATTTATTTATTTAAAGTTGACAGATAAACAAAACACGGACCAGCTGGTACGTCTCTAGTACCTATACGAAGGTTCATTAATAGCCCGGTTTTACACCTACGAAGGCATACTGTTATAACTGTTGTTTGTAAAACCTTTAACTTTTTTAAATATCAATCGAAATGTTTATATAGGCCCTTTACGATTAAAACAACCGTTTTGATTATAATTAAATACCTTCGTTATGTAAATATAGCTAAATATGATTATTATCTGTCTAACGAAATAAGAATAATTAATATTTTGTTTGTTATTCTTAGCTATATAATTAAAGTGAGTATATTGATAATTTATTTGATACTTAAACTAGGTTATAAAAAACTAGTAGATCCTTACAAAATAAAAACTAAATGGTTTTTAACTATTTAACAGTGACTATGTTTATTATGAACTCCTTCGCGCAAAAACTATAGAACTGATTGTGATAAAACTAAGTATGGAGATAACTAAAGATCGGGGGGATCTTCCCATATATTTTAAATTGTCCAAAATTCCATTTCAACATCACTGGAATTGCAAACACTCAAAATGAAACCATAACTTGCCACTTGACTGCAATCGAAATTGAATTGACTAAATAAAATGTAATTATTCTCGATTTAAAAAAATGACACATTTTATTTCACTAAAGGCAACTTTGAAATTAAATTGACTAGAATGATATTTTAGATAATTTTAATATGCTTTTAGGGCATCTGTGTTAGGCTTTTAAGCTAGTACCTACTCAACAGGTGACGATTGATCAGCAAAGTAAAAAAAATTGACAATGTTGTTCACGTTTACCCCCGACAACAAAAAAAAACCCTCCATCCCAACAACGATTTTATTTAACTTATGAGTTAAAAAAAAGTGCCTTTAAACTTTTTAAACTTACACAATTTGTACCTACTCAAATTAAAAAAAACCTTTACGTAAGTTTAAAATACTGAGGTACCCCATAAAGAAATTAACAGGCTTTTGTAATACTTAACTGTTTACTAAAAGAAAACAAACGCTAACTCGATTTCCTTACTTAGTTACCAACATAGACGTATAAGAGTTAAGTAAAGTCAAGATTAACTTAAGGATTAGGGCTTCAGCCCGTCTATTCTTGTTTAAGTAATCCTATTTTTATGGGCTTCAAAACAGAAGTGAAGTTCAATGTTTTATAAGAAGTTAGTAAGTTACATTAATAGTTATGCAGGAAAAGAAATAGCGTGGAGTTTTGAAATTGATAAATGGCAGTAGTATTATATTTTTTTACACACGATAGATAAGCGTTTTACCACCATCTCACCTGATGGTAAGTGGTGATATGGTCTAAAATGTAACACGTTCTTCTAGAAAAAGGAAGACGGCAGTGGAACAAGATCTGGCCCGTCTTTTTTAGTAGCTGCACCGGCCAAGGTACCGGAACACGAATAAAAGTTTTTTCATTTATCCGTTGGGATTGGTTTAGTTATTATTTGTTTCGGCCCTGGCACGAAATATAAAATAGCTAATACTACATGCAAAAGTACTAATGCGGGTTAAATAATCAGTTTCTTTTCCTTAAAATCTAACTACAAACTACAGAAAATATTGTTTTTACAAAGATAATATGTAGATAGATTAGATGTACACATAAGATGTAACGGGTAAGCCCTTTCAAGCCGAAAGGGGGTTGTTTTGGTCTTCTAGGCAAACAACTATTGTTCTACGAGTTTTGAAAATTCGCAGTACTTTTCGAAAATATTAAGTGTAAAGTTTACTTGAAAATCAGCTGTTTCTCAGAGTTCGAGGCCATTGACCTTATGTTGTCCTTTTATTTAGTTTGGTCTACTACAATCGAAATTTCAATTACCTTTATTTTCAAAAGCAGCTGTTCTTTCAGTGAAACATAACCTCAAAATTTACAAAAAAAAAGTTTGATTTTTCAAAAGTATTAGAACAAAAGATGTTCACCTAGATGTCTGGGGTGTCTAGATGTCTAGAACCCCCTTTCGGCTTAAGAGGGCATACCCGTTACACTTTGTATAGTACCTACTTGTTACTCAGGACGTCCAGTAATATAGTTAGCATCAAATCATTGAGTCAATAGAATTTTAGTTCCAAAACAAACTTTTTTAATCAAGGGATTTGAGGAAACGATTTTTATTAAATTATAAAGCTCTCAGGATTATTATACTAAAACGTTAATTTTTCAAAAACGTCATGGAACTTTTAATTAATTTAGCTATGTATCCCATTTTAAATTAATTACTTAAATACAGAACACTACAACAAAAACTATTGCTGAGCTGAGTTGACCAAAGGCCTGAAACTAGGATGTGAAGGCATACCTCCAGGAGCATTAGGCTCCCATATAAGGGTAGATCAAACTGAACAAGCATATCTGTTCAGTCCATCCGGTCTGGCCGATTTCATTGAATTGCTTGAGGGCCACCTGTTTAGAAGTCACGCTTTAGAAACTTGAGGTCGTCTCATCCATACAAGCCATGGATTTATGTCTGGTCAGGCGAAACCGAAGCCAAACCTGGTCGTATAAAACGGCTTTTCTAATTTATATAGTCGTACTTTTCCCACTGCTTAATTACAGTCGTCATAACGATGCCGGTGCGGTGGTACAAGAGGTATTTCTAAACAGTATATTTTAATTCTTTATAGACCTACCGACTTGCCCAGGTTGAACTAAATAAAGAACAATGTTGATCAAAGTAGATTTTAATCACACTCCTTCATTAAACACTGTTCCTATTACCTTAGACGGAAAACAGACTGGAAATACTCTGCTCATGATAAAAGAACACCGATATGTTCTGTAATTTAATTTTCCAGTCGCCTTTATTTAAATTTATAAATGGTCCTTTGTTTTTATTGTTAAACTCAACTGTACCACGTTAAATATACATAATTGTTAATAGTAGGTATCCACAATGGTCATTTTTTGCTTTTGGATCTGATCTGAAATAAATATAACTTTGAAAACTCATATTGTAATAATTACAAATTGAAAACGGAATGCTTAACTTTGACATTTTGTGACAGCAGGAAGTTTTAATATGACGTATGTTATTTGCTGTTATTTTTTTGCAAAATTAACTTCTTTCTTTCTTTTTCATAGTTATGGCTTCTGTCAGCAATATAAGACAATTAAGCCAGTTTCTCGTACTAATAGTAAACTACCACTATTGTAATCGTTTGAAATAATTTTCAATGCATGAAGGCCGCAGAAAAGATGGCGACGATTTTTCTTCAACCCCATGGAACATTTGTTTGTAACGTGCTAACTTCGTGTTTGCCACTGGTATTGTTATTTTCACTTAACTCGTTGAACTTCGCGTAACTAAATTGATAACGTGCCGCCGAAATTGAACAATTTAAACGCAGTAAAAGTAGATTTTTGCAAAATAAAGACGATCGGTTTATCTGACGATAAAAAATTGTTAGTCACAGTCTACAATTAAGAGAGCAGAACGTCAATTGGTTTTGGGAGCTCAGAAAATACTTTAACTTAGTCTTCATCAATTATTTTCAGGTAATTAATAGTCCCTTTGAATGTAATGAAAAATCAATGAAGCGGAATCCGTCAGCGAAATGCGGTTTTGTAAACACTATTGAAATTTAGATGACATAAAATAATGGTTCGTTTCGTATTGTAATTTAGATGATGTCAGTTGATTTTCTTGTTTAGATGTTTTAATAATAAAACACAATAGGCTTTTTCAAAGTTGACAACCTGAAAAAGCAAACTGTAAAGTTAGCGAAAGCTCGGTCGTTTAAAAATAATGACGTTATTCAATAAAACGCTAGTGACACCCGGTATATATTGTGTTTTATATTGCAAAATCAAGAAAACCAGAGACAAAATTAGATGTTATAATATTTGAGGCTCAACATCTACACTACAATCAATTAAAGTACCCTTTACCCAACTTTAAAAAAAGAAAAACTGTTTAAAAAATACAAAAATACTGACCTCATATAGTTACAAAATGTAACCGGTTGTATAATGCGTATTATTTCATATGTAGATACCTATGTTAACAAATCCTGTGAAATATTTTAAAGGAAATATACATGTTCAAAAACATTTCGCGGCGCGGATTTTTGAAGATGTAGGTATGTTTCCTTTAAAATATGACTAGAAATGTCTTGAGCAATTAAAGACAAATTACAAAATCGTGTGATTTTTTTATTTTTATTACGTATCTACCTAGTACTTCCTGTAATTTTACAGAATAAACAATAGAGTAGGTCTAAGGAGGAAGACCTTAGACCCTGGGCCCTGACCCTTGGGGGAGGAGGAGGGGGGAGAGGGAAGGAGTGGGTAGGAATAGTGTAGGTCGCTTTAAGCGATAAGGCCGCCCATTGTGCCACCTATTTTTACGTATTTGTATTTGGTGTGTATAGGCAAGTATAGGTAATAAAACAATTTATTCCTTCATTCATTCGTTCATTCTGACCTAAACCAACAGACAAACAATTCTATTTAAAATAGTGAGTGATGAGAGACATAATTCCATGTGACCTAGAAAAAATATTTTATCAAAAAATATTTATATCCAAAATTCGTGTTGACAGAACCTGCCACTTTAGTTTTCAAACGTATTTTTGCGTGTAATTCGGATATATCATGTTCGCTCCATATCAAATAGTTTTATCAGTTAGAATACCACTGTTAGATATTATTGTTATTGCTGCTTATTTCACGGATGATTTATTATCCAACCATTTGGAACAATTTCATTTGGAAATTGTAACGCTGAAATAGGAATCGGCCTAGAACCTCCTCATTGCATATAAAAATGTATTATTTAATTCATCGTTAACGATTGATTTTACGAGAAATTATTTTTTCATGCAATTCCATCTCGCT
The DNA here is from genome assembly GCA_949358125.1 of Idaea dimidiata. Lineage (NCBI taxonomy): Eukaryota > Metazoa > Arthropoda > Insecta > Lepidoptera > Geometridae > Idaea > Idaea dimidiata. The sequence continues at coordinate 4,356,700 of OX442334.1, forward strand.
CATTTCTATAAAATCGGCCAAGGACAGATAATTATCATCTATCGCCGCGTAAGTATAATATATAACTATTGCTTAACTATTTTCTTATTATTTCATGATATGATTTATCACCTAAGCGTTTGGACGGAGAAATTGAAGCGCTAGGCAAATTCGAATCGGCCTATTCATTTTACCATAGGTAGGTAGGTCTAGGCGTTATCAATAAAGATTATATAGGTTTTTAAGTATATAAAAGTTCTATTAAATTAATCATCGTAGACTTTTCAGAGTACTAATTTTATAGGTATATTTTTGTGGCTATTTTAAGAATTAATGTTTATCTTAACAATTGGACAGATAATTGAAACGCTGGAGAAGTTCGAATCGGCCTATCAAAGTTCCTGAATATATAAATAAAAATTAAATAGATTTTTCATATACCTACCTAGTCTCACTTTAACCATCTGCCTATTTCAAGTGTAATAATGTTAAGTATATATTTTCTGTGGCTATTTTTCAATTGAATGTTTACCTAAAATTTTGGACGGAAAAGTAGAAACGCTAAAGAAATTCGAATCGGCCTACTTATTTTGCTTGACATAAGCAAAGCAAAGTTCCTGACATTAGCAATGAAGATTAAATTTAATTATATTATATTACTTCAATTTAGATATTTTTTCCTGTATTGCATAGATCTTTAATAAATCTGCACAATGTGATTCGTGTGAAACGCGAGCAGAACGCTAGTAATTTAATAAATGAACCTTCAAATCCCTGTACCTACTTATGTATCAACTTGTATTTTCTATTTTCAAACTCAATTTAATAAAGTAGATATTAAAGTAATTCAATTCATATTGGTATTGACAGTTCACGGTTGAAGTAATGGAATACAGTTCCACCGTCTTACCTAAGGTGGGAACTAAGAACGGTTTTAAGATGAAGCGGATTTGACCAATCCCGTGTGCTTGAGCCGAGCAATTTGTTAGGCCAATCTCGTGTGCGTGAGCAATTTATTAGGCCAATCTCGTGTACGTGAGCAATTTATATGGTAAATCATATACGTAAGCAATTTGTATGAGCAATCTCACGAACGTGAGAAATATTTGAGGCCTATCTCGGGTACGCAAGCCATTTGAATGGTCAATCCAGCGTATGCGAGCTTTTTGTAGGGCCAAGCGTGAGCATCTTGTAGGGCCAATCTCGTATGCGTGAACAATTAATATAGTCAATCATGCATACGTAAGCAATTTGAAAGGTCGATCGCGCGTATGTGAGCTATTTGTAGGGACAATCTCGTGTACAGGCGTGAGACAAGACACAAACAACCCAAAACATATCGTTGATTGTAGTGCCTGATAACTTGGTCGAAGTGTAAAGGCTTTGTTGGTACATTATATTATGTCCGTAACAATTTTGTTAAAAACCTTTTCTGTAGGTACACGGACATGTGTGTTGTTGACGTCACTATGACTGTGTCCGAACATGAAACTTGCGTTGATACTACATACAGGATGTTTCGAGGTTGGCCACTTAAGCCGATAAGGGGTTGTTCTAGAAGACGAACAACTTTTGTTCTATTCTATACTTTTGAAAATTATTTTCTTAAAGATTTCGAAAATTTTAAAGTTATCTTTTAAGCTTAGTTTTTAAGGAAAAAACTGCTGTTTAAAAAAATAAATGCAACTAAAGTTTTGATTTTAAAAGACTAAACTAAATGAAAAGACAACTTAAGGTCAATTACCACTAACTCTAAGAAATAGCTGATTTTCAAGTAAACTTAAAAATTAGAAAAATGCACTAACGAGATTTAAACTCGCGTCTCTGCGTTTAAATCTTAATAAACTTAAAAAAATCTAAAATAATTCGAATTTTTAAAAGTTATAGAACAGAAGTTTATCGCCAAACCGTCTAGATTTGGAACAACTCCTTTTTGATAATATTTTTCCCGGGTCTTATTCGCGTATTATTAGTTTTAAAAATCCCACCCCCCCTAGTTCCCCTAGTTCAAATCGTGTGAGTTCAAAATGTATAACTTCTTTTTGGCTTAAATGAGAATCCTCGGAACACCCTTTATGTTCGATAATATGCTCCTACTATGTGTACCCTTTAACGGCATAACTTGTAATTCAATTTGTATGTAACTTTGAATCTAATAATAGAGATTGATTGTAAGTACATTTTACGACGTATTTGTCATGTTTATTTCAATATTTCTTTTATTACTTACTTACGTAAAGGTGACCGTCTGACCATGTTTTCACGAAATTATGGTTCGTCAACATTCTAAGGTGTAGCACGTTCCTAAGAAGATATTTTTTTAAAATTATTTTTACATGAGGTAGGCTAGTTAACATTTGACCTCAATGGGAAACAATGACGTAGTGGGTGTAACAGAAGAATAAGGAAGGAACCTATTCACTGTTGACTTGATGTCAAGTGGTTGACTTGACTGGTGTCCTAGTGACTATACAAAATACCTCTAATAAACATTTTTTAATTCCACACAATTTGTTAAAATAGTTGCATTTTACCGGGTCTTAACAGCGTAGGTATTATTATTTATTTTTTTACCTCGACGTTTCGATCATGTAATAATAATAATAATACGGCAAATGTAACTATACAAAATACCTCTTTTCTACTTTCAAAAATAAGAGTCATAGGCTATGAAAATGTGCCAAAGAGAAATAAAATAGAGTGATTATTTTTCGGCGGGTTCTGACGCGACTTAAATAGATATAAATAAAGATAGAATTGTTTTATCTTAGACAATACATCACTATAGTGTTTAAAATATTCAATTATCAAGTGAATCGAAAGACAGATTCCTAAATCCTCGGGTAACAATGCCTTGAAAAGCTCGAAACGTAAGATTAATCTCCACGACGAATACGATTCTTACGTCTCCCCATTAAAACTAAATTAGTAATTAATTATTTAATCTAATCGCGGGTGTAACAACTCAATATTATGTTTAAATTTTTAATTCGATACTAGCTGCGCTCTGCGGTTTTACCCGCGTAACTCCCGTTCCCGCAACAATATCGGGATAAAAAGTAGCGTATGTGATCAACTATAGCTCTCCACTATCTATATTCCAAGTTTCATCTCAAACGCCTATGTCCTTTTCCATCTATCTCTATACCAGAATATAAATTTATCAAAATCGATCCAGCGGTTGAGACGTAAAAGCGCAGACAGAAACCTATTTTTTTTTTAATAAATATTGCACGACATTACACACAACGTTAACAAGCCCCAAACAAAGCACTAGGCTTGTACTATGGGTACTAGACAACGGATATACAACATATTATAGTTTTTTTTGTAAATACATACATACATATTACACATAGAAAACACCCAGAACCAGAAACAAACATTTATGGTCAGCAGAAATATTTATCCCCGGCTGGAATCGAACGCACCACCTGCATTGCAATCAGAGCTTCGCCCTCTGCGTCACAGCGACCGTCAGATTTAAAATATTAGTACGGATGTTTATAATAAATTAATAATCTACACCTACATAAACGCTAGAGTTTCAAAATGCTAAGTAAACTAAGTACTTTATTCCCATAATCTCGAGACCAATAAATTAATCCAATAATCTACAGGTATTTTAATCTGCCCATGTGGTGACTGGTAAATTATTTGGTTCCAAGGAAGGTTGATGTCAGTCTAGCGGCAGTGTGTAAAACATATTGCCAAATCTATTGGGAGTAGGAATGGTCACTGAAAACTTATCTACCTACTGTTCCGACCCTAAATAACTTGGGATAAGGTTAGGAAAAGAAAATAAACCACAGGTAAATTTTAAGTAAGCACCAGATAGTTGTAGGCCAATCCGATATTCCTGGGACTGCTAACTGGGAGAATAGAGTTTCAGAGTTAAAAACTGTTATTTAAAAGGTACCTACTAAAACCTACTAAAGGTTTATGGTATAGAAAATATGCTTTTTATCCCAAAATTAAATTCTACCTGCCGGACTTGAATTCCCTACCGGGGTGCGCTAGCTAACCATCTGCGCCATGTGAGTTCAAGATTATATTGAAAACACAAATACAAATATGATGCCTGAAAATGAACTGTTACTGTTTAAGGCGATAAACACACGTTCCGTGTGTGAGATCCACTTTTCGCCGTGAGTTAATCGCCTTATTTTTCATTCTCATTTACACAATTTTTTTACTGTTTTGTTTTAGTTTGTACGAGCCTGATTTCTTTTCCTGTTTAAAATTATTATTTTTTTAAGTGAAATGCTGTGTAGTCCCAGCATAGAATTGGGGCTACCCCATATCTTCTCATGGGTGTCGTAAACGGCGACTAAGGGATCCGATGTGACGCTAGGTCCAATAGAGGATTCGTGTCAGGATGATAGCCAGCCAGCCTTTTGCAGTAGGTATGATCAATAGACTTTACCTATTTATTATTTATTTATGTAATGTAACTCAAACCCAACGAGTTAAACATAAAGGTACATTATAATTATGTACCTAGATTAATTACTTGATAAATTATGTAAGTAATCAAAATATTGAAAATGTCAAATGTATTACATTTACAACATTAATTCAATTTATGAATAAAATATGCTCTTGGGGATTGGATTAAGTATTATGATGTATATAGGTATATCAGTTTCACTTTAAAGTAGGTTGGTTCAATTAATTAGTTCTCCTACATAAATATACCTGCCTTATATATTATTTCTTAACTCAATTGAGATATTAAACATTAATAATGGGGTAAGATCTTATTTTTGTAAATAGGTCGACATATTTTTTCAATCGAAGAAGATTTTTTTGCAAGCGTATCTTACGTTTAGATTACGAATGGAATTTTCCATTTTGGTTATAAGGAGCATGATGTATTGTATATGTTGAGGATTATCTAAATATAAATAAATAAAAAAATTCTGTGACCAACACACAGCGCCATCTAGCCCCATGGTAAGCTGCTAAGCTTGTGTTACGGTGACTAGACAACGGATATACTACTTATATTTATTTTTATTTTGTAAATTCATACATATTATACTATTGTTAATAACAATAATTCATTTAGATCAATCAACACAGAGATCATATTTATGTTAGTAAAACTTGTCTAAATGTTAGTAGGTAATCATTAAAACTTCGTACGTAATAAATGTCAAATAACTAAATAAAAGTCCGGTTAACCGATATCATTTACATGTCACAATTTCTAAGAGCCTTCACCATACAACAATGGTTTAAGTAGTGGCAGGCGAATCTCAACGTAAATACGCTAAAGACACTACTGGCACCGCCCCGTATCCTACGCACTAAGGAGGAGGTAATAATTATATGGGCTAGTTCAATCACTGGGCTGGCACTTATTTTGCTACATAATATATTATGCTTTTAAGTTCCTTAAAGGATTTGACATATTTATTAAATTACGATAGGAGCAACGTTTCAAAATGTCCCAAACTCAAATGGAATCGGATTTCAATATAAATCTGATTCGCATTGTGTTACAGTTTAGTTCTCGTTTCAAGTCGCTCGTTTTATTTTCTTTGCGTTTCATCAATGATACTCAATACTCAATATTTTTTTTCTACAAGGAGATATTTTATAAAGGTCATGATCATTTTGAAACGACTTACAAAATAAATAATTTACTGTGGTTTCGGAACGCGCATTCGGATAAGAAGAAACCACAAAATAGTAATGGTTCCTAGCTTAACTTTTTTTGTGATCATTTGTTAAATTACAATTGTCCACTTTGTCTTTATCCACAATTGTCCTCTAACTTCACCAAACGACTGCTATCAGAGGGAACAACTGCTTAACGCTTACTATAATCGTAATAAAAGCAATAAGCTCTTTGTACACTTAAACAGTCAAAGCCAAGAAGAACTTCAGTTGTACACAATCCGCAACACGATTTACATAAATGGATCAGTTAAACAATCTAAATTTTCAGCTCAACGGCTTATTACATAATTGTTCAAGACACAGAGCTACAAAGATGTTCAACACCTTAATTCTATAAAGGAAGTTTATAATAGTTAAATATTCAGCGATACTGGCCTTAAGCATTTGTACAACAATACAGTGTGCATATCAAAGAGGGGATAGTTTAAGGGTGAGTACAAACTAGAGCATTTTCTCGAGCATTTTCAGTGAACGGATATAAGCATGGAATAAGCCTTTCCATACTAGCTCACCTCAAATAATAGCGCCAAAACTTACTCAAAAACGAAGTATGCATACACAAACAACATACCACACTACTAGCTAAGCTAATTGGACTTTTTATATTTTCTCCAATTGTGTGTTGCCAACGAGGACGGCCCGGCGGCAATACGCTGTTCCTAACGTGAATGGTTCTTTGAATGACCCAATCCGAGTACAATCGAAGTGACAGATTCGTAGCGCGGCACACTTTTTAAACATCGCGGCCTTTTTGACGTGGTGTTATTTTAAAGCGTAAGGAATACTTCCATGGTCAATGGTCATATATCCGTTTACTGAGCATTTGTATATAATCTGACTTTCTTATGGTATATGACAGGTAAAAGCTACCCCCCTTGTTTATAAATCCTAATTAATGCGCTGCATAACCTTGCATCATTTGTCTTTTACTGTCACATGAAGTTTCAAAGTTGACAGACAGAGACAAACGTCACAAAAGTTGTTCATGTGTAAATAATATTCTATGAATAAGGGTGTACGTTTCAAAAGCATTTCAATGTACTGCGTAACGTTCTTGAAAATGTTCGGGGTTCTGTTTGGCGTACTGTTTACAGTGGCTCGTAACATTTCGTCGTACCTTGTGTTCGCTCTTTCTTAAAATGTCCCGCTCGTACAGAGGTTCGACGAAATGTTACGTGGTTACACCGCTTGTTGGTTTTTAAAATTAGGTTGTTACTAAACATTAAGCATTCATGTTCGAGGTCCGGCTCGATTGAATATAAAAACAGAAATGCTCGAAGCTGGTTGTTTTGCTCAAGTCTATGTCCACCCTTTTTGTAGTTTAAATTATTTAATCATTTAATCGGAGATGCTAAGGGACTGTTGTTCTTGTTTCAATTCTATTGTCACAGTGTTTAAGTTTACTGTCGTAGGCGGATATTTGTCTTCTATTAAGGTTCAGCTTTTTTAGGCGTCTTCTTGGTAAAGACTTCTAATGTCAGGATTAATTTAAGAGAAGATTTTCGCTTAGATAATTTTAAAACTGAAGATAATTAACTACAAACTGATTTAAGGTTCCTGTTATATAGTAACATTGCATGAAAGAATAGCTTGCGCCAATTATGTCGAATATATATTTACCAGGCTTAAATTTTAAAAGCATATTTTCTCTAATTTTTTGGTGATATGTTGTACTTACAACTAATTTATTTCAGTTATTAAAATTTATAATTTCATTGCAATTTCTTTTTCACATCTGAGCTATGTTCACGGTAGCTTACCTCTCGGAACCATTGAGTAATTTAGGGTTTTAATTTTAAGTAACTTGAGGTCGCCACAGTGGTTAAGTCATCATTGAGTATAACTGCCTACTGCAAATAAATTCGGCAATATTTTACGGTCGACCGCCTGCTTGACACCCTCGGTCAAGAAGTTTATCCACCACCGCGCCGGGAGAACCAAAGGTTTCCTAGTTACCCCTAAATCCCTTAGTCCCCTTTTACAACACCTAGGGAAAGAGACGGGGTAACCCTATTATATTCTATCACTTCACGACAAGTGTTATTTTTAAATACCTAATTGAACCATAATGAATTGACCATAATAAAAAATAAATACCAAATATTGTTGTGCTGATATAAATTTTGGATTTCTTACATAAATTTAAGCTATTTAATTTTATACTACATTATTGTATGTTCGAAATGAGTAGACTGTGCACTAATATAGTACATATTTAAGACCAATGTACTTTCATAGTTTGAACAATAAATTATTGTTATTCTTTTTCTTGAAAACAAAGAACTGAAAATTTCAAACAAGTAGAACCATCACTAAAATTATAATTTTAAGACATTCGAACAGTGAAATTTAGTGTAGGCACCTATGTGGAAATGTCTGCTTTATTCAAATTCAGGATCTAGTCAGGCCAACGTACCTGTCCATGAATAATTGATAGCTGCCGATAACAGACTAATAATTCGGTTAAATTTATACGTAGAGACCTAATTGAATCGGTAATTCAAACAGTACGATTCAAAACGGGGATAGCTTTGAGCTATTACTTTAGTAGCGCCCCGAGATTTTATACGCGTAAGTCCCGATCCCAAGGAAATATCGAGATAAAATTAGCTGATGTGTTCAACTAGATTTCGAACTATCTATGTCTTAAGTTTCATCGCAATCGGTTGTATAGTTTTTGTGTAAAAGCAACAATTTCACATACTTTTATTTAATTTTTAATTATTTAATCAATGATCAAAAACTTATAAAAACATTTATAACACCACGAAGAGTACATAGATGCATGTCTGTCACTAGGCTGTGTCTCATGAACCATGATAGCTAGACAGTTAAAATTTTCCCAGATGATGTATTTCTGTTGCCGCTATGACAACAAATAAATACTGTATTTTCCATATCACAAACATGATTTTTCAAATATAATCGCAATGATATCGCGATGTATATTTACCACTGGCGCCATCTAGTGATAAATTAACGTGACTTGCATGCAGGGATTTCGATTTCGACCAAATTGTGATAATAGTACGGAACCCTTTGTGCGCGTATTCGACTCTGACTTCGACCGGTTTTTCATACAAGCGACTTCAAGCGAGCATAGCTTGCGATGAAAACACGTTTATGAAAACCTGTCTCAACCATACAAAACTAACCTAATTACACATAGGAACTCGTATCCAATTTCAAAGGAAACTTTCTTAAAACTTATATACTGTACTGAGAGTCTTTTTAAAGTTACCGCAAAGCAATCTCATCTAGTCGATAGTTAGTAAGTAAAGAACCTAAGTTAACGAGGGTTCTGTTACCTATATAGCGTTTAACAGAGTCGTGTTAAAACTTATAGTACATTTATAGTGTTGTTACAAAAAAAGAGTTGGATAAGATACTTTGTAAGTATGCCAAATCGGATGAAACTTGTTACAAAATAGTTTGAAAGTTGTTACAGTAAAGCTTGTATGTATACAAATACACTAGTTTTTGTTGTAGTCAAAAATACCTATTAGTTTTGATTTTACAGGCATTTGAACTTACGATAAATATTGAGTCTCGCTAACAGTCACGTAACGTCATTTACAACGCACCCCTAATCAAAACGTTAGACAACATGTACTGGTTCTTGTACCTAATATCTCAATGATGTACTGTTACATCGACACATGGAGCGCGAGCCGACGGGGCAAGTGTGAAATGACGTCACACCCGAGTACGAGTCTGCATCGCACGTTTACTTCTATAAATCGGAAACGAATTAGCTTGTCGGGTTAATTTTTCCACTTGTATAGAGGATATGGTGGGCCAATATTCAAAATTAGTTATTTTCCCTCATTTGTAGCGATTTATCCTGGGCCCACGGAGTGCTGTCGGCAAGTCGAAGCACTATTACCTTTTCAGTGCCTTTTCACGAACCAACTCGTGGTACAAATATTAATAAGTAACGGGACATTTACCTTGTAAATTTATGTTTAATTTTTAATTTAAAACCAAATGTGTGCAGATCCACTAGTCTTAGGAACATAAAATTTCGAGAGTGTGACTTTGTCCTACGTAAGAAGGGATTTTTTCAAAACTCCCACGGGAACGGGACTTATGCTAGTTAAATTATGAAAGTAAATCTTAAGCACAGCTTAACTTACATAAGCTCAAAGTACTAATTTGGAGTGTCACATTATCAAATAAAAGAAATTATCATTTAATAGGGTAAAGTATAACAACCAAAGACTTTTAAATTGACTAGACTAGACAACAAAATACTGTCAACGACTAGGAGGTACTTAACTTACAAAGTTACAAAAGTACGTTATTGGTTTTTGACAGAAGTTTCAAAATTATTATATTATAGCGGAACGTTCACCGCCGACTAAACTAAGCTAGTTTATCTTCGCTCATGGTCGATCTAGTTTCATACTTACGTCCACCGCAAACTTTGCCATCTATGCTCACTCGTATCAAAAACTGACGAGCTAAGCCTAGTTTAGTTGGCAATGGACGGTTGATAGTGACAATCAACGTCAGTAAAAATGTGACAAAAGTCGAATTCATGCATAGGGTCGTTTGTGAATTATAATATGTCCGTAAGTAAGTACCTAGTTACAGACTGCAGCGTGACGGTAAATACCTATCTCAGCCACAGCGAAGAAAATAATTTAAAGCGAAATGTACGAAAATCGTATTGCCCGCTCTACTGTTAAAAAGTTTAATATCTTTGTTAAAAAAAACACTTTTCCAACAGTCATTTGGTAAGTTTCTTTTTGAAAATTAAATTCAAATGTCAAATGTTTCCGTTAAGTACGTAAGTAAAAGTATAGATAATACTAATAACAGTATTCATTAAGAGAATTTCCTTTGGGAACGCATGGAAATATTATTATTGTTGATAAACTGACAGGTCACTGTGTAATAGCTAACGTAATTTGACAACAATACCTAAACTGAAAAAACAGTAATTTTAATTTAATTTTAGTGTTTATAATCTTAGCGTATACATAAACAAACTATAGAGCGCGTCTATGGGTACTTGCCTACTGCGCAAAGTGTAAGCAGATGCTCTATACATAGATATTCAACTGTTGAAGTTGAATAGTGATCTGCGAATCATTTTTACACCGCGGCACTGAACATTTCACCATAATTATTACTAGAATAAATTCTAACGGGAAAAACAGTAAATTCCTTAACCCTAGGTGACTCAAGACATCATTTTTGTCATTTTGACTGTTCATACCGGTGCTTACAGTTCATACTCGCATACCATCGCTCTATAGTTTGCTTATGTATACTCTAAGGTTTATAATATCTATTTTACATTTTTTCACTATGTCTTCGTCCATCCAAAAGTTGCCTGGAAGAGATCTTTTTAACATCGACCGCCATTGTGCCACTTTTCTATTTAAGATGTAATGATTTGTATTGTAATTTATATGGTGTGTACGTACACTGTACAATAAAGAATTTGTTTATTCGTTCATTATGTAAAAATAAATACATATCACCAAAAACATAAGAAACTTAGTAGGTAAGTTTATGCTGATTTCATCTGTGTGCTAGATGAAATCAGCATGAAGCATTTGCTGCAATCAGCAAATTATGATATTACCACAGAACAGGAATAATTGTAAATCTGTCACAAAACATCACTCGTATTTAGTATTCGTTTAAGTGTAAATAAAATAAGTTGTGTATAAATATCTCCATAATGACATTCTATCATCTTATTTCTCACATCTCTTTACATTACAGTGGTATATACCTATCTATCATACCTTTCAATTTCAAGCTATCAAAATCGGTCGCGGATCGCAACTAAATTGGCGGTCATCCCGTGTGGATTGAATCGGTGATCCTCATAAATTGTTCCGCTACAATTCTGTCCACTTGAAAGAGTTTTCCTTTGAATAAATTGATTTTATGTACATACAGAGGAATCGTGGTGATTTATGACTGAAATTGTGGTTTAAAGGTTATAATAGTTCATACTTGAAGTAGAAAAAAAAGAACATTTTTTTATTTTGCATTGGTCTAGATACGTGATGCCATACCTGATGATAAGTGTAGATGTTTATCTTAGACTGAAGCACATAATTCTGGAGATGAGTATCACTCTTTCGCTATAAAGACACTCATAACCTGGGGCTCTATTTTTGAAACAAATGCGCCACTTCGAGCGATTTAAATTCTTCGATTTGTACAGATTTTCGTTCGATTTCTGTAATTTTTCGATGTTAATCGCAGTGGACAATACGAATCAACAAATGTTGTCAACCACACTGGCTGGAAGAGTCCGACATCGAACAATAATCACCAGATAACGAATTATTTAAATCGCCTGAAGTGCCACGAGCGATTCAAAAATAAGGCTCCTGTACTTGTATGTACTTATTGTAATCTAAATTTGGTGTGTATAATAAAGAATTTGAGTTTTAGCGGGAGCGCCAAAATTGCAAATTGTTTATTTTCTTGAGCATATCAATCAATATAGCTTCGTGAAATCGGTGCAAAACATGGACTTTAGCGTTGTCTCCAAATCTCGCGTTAACCGTCATTGAAAGAGCCATCATTTACAATGACTTCCTTGACTTGACTTTTACAACCACTACGACGACTTGACTGTTTTGATGGAAATTGCAAATAACTTGCAAAAATTAATAATACTAGACACTAGCTACTTTCCAAATGGCCATAATCGGTTCACAACAGATAAGAAATACTATAAATAATTGATTCATTCATTTACGGAGGCACGTAGTCGTAGCGTCACGGATTCCTTAGTGACTATCGCCTATACTACGGAATGTCGAAGGAATTCGCGCACCTGTGTCATGACTTATTACTCTTATCAATGCTCGTATAGCCTTTGTCACAGTTTATCCAATAGTTGGCGCGCCTCGAGGCGCTCTCTCTATCTACTATGGCTTTGTATTATTACAAAATATTATCTTTTATAACAGGTTTTAGGGTGCTCCACTAGAAAAAGGAAGTCGCAGTCTCAAGTATAACACAAGGAGCATTAAATTTTAGAACAAAAAGCATTTTGTTTTAAATTTAAAATCACGTCAAGTAGTTGGTCGACCTAACGGTCAAGTTGGAGGCCTTAGGGCGACCTAAACAATTATAACCACTAGGTGAGTCACACCACTACCCGAACAGAAAAAAAAGACCTGAAGTGAGGTACCTAAAACTAAAATAATTGCCATTTCGATTGATTAATTTTGTACGCACAACAAAAATTACAAAAAACATGTACCTACAATACAACATGAATATCTTAAAACTAGGTGGTATGTACATTATACAAAGAGCTAACTTGTCGCTTAAACCCACCCAGGCAACCATTAATACGTTATGTCGGAAAATTTAAAGTCGCTATTCGATCGCCCATTATTAGTTTAGAAACGTAACGGTATTTGTACTCCGATTTACAGAATGTCAGAAGGGATTCGAGGATTATGTATCATCTATTGTTATAAATAATGGTATAGGCATCGGTAAGCAAATAGTGAATCTGTAATCTAATATTTACATTAGATTGTTATAGAATATAATACTTTATGTTTATTTTTAGATGATTTATATGACTTACGAAATTGACGAGAAAGGGAGTAGCAAGTAGCCTGAGGGAAGCATACGTGTAGGATACAACGACTAACGACCGAATACAGATAAACGATAGGTACTCAAAATGTACGTTTTTCTTATACAATGAAGAATGTTAATAGGAATGATAACCGGTTGAAAGTTTGTTACAGTAAAGCTTGTGTACAATGTGTAACGGGTATGCCCTTTTAAGCCGAGAGGGGGTTGTTATAGACGTCTAGGCGAACATCTTTTGTTCTACGACTTTTGGAAATTCGCGAAGTACTTTTCGAAATTTTTAAATGTAAAATTTACTTGAAAGTCAGCTCTTTCTTAGAGTTCGAGGTCATTAATCTTAAGTTGTCCTTTCATTTAGTTTGGTGTTGTAGTACACCAAACTAAATTACATTAAAACTTCAATTACCTTTATTTTCAAAAGCAGCTGTTTTTTTAGTGAAACATAACCTCAAAATAAAATAAAAAATGTTCGAATTTAAAAAGTCGTAGAACAAAAGTTGTTCGCCTAGACGTCTAAAACAACCTCCTTTCGGCTTTAAAGGGCATACCCGTAACACCTTGTATATAGAAATACGCTAGTTTTTGTTGTAGTAAAAAATAACTATTACTTTAGATTTTACCGGCATATAAATTTACGAAAAATATTGAGACCTGCTAACAGTCACGTGACGTCATTAACAACGCTCTGCTATTAAAACTAAGACGACACCGTGCTGACAGCGCGAGCGGACTAAGCGAGTGCTGTTTGATGACTTTACACCCGAGTACGATTCCGCATCGCACGTTAACTTCTATAAATCGGAAACGAATTAACGTATCGAAGTAATTCTTTCCCTTGTATTTTTTTATTTTTGAAAGATAATATGCAGAGCTAATATTCAAAATCAGTTATTTTTCCTAATTAAGCAGCTCTCAAACTCAAAATTTCTCGTACAAATTTATAATTTAGAAGCTGCTTAATCTAGTACCCTCGTTTAAAGTTTAAAGTGGTGTTTCTGTATGTTAATATTTAATATTATAATACCCATATTAATAAAATAAACGAACAATATCCCACATATCCAAAAATCCCCATTTTACATGTAGGTAAGGCATGTAAAGAAACAAATAAAAGAAAATAGTTTCAACTTTGCGTATTTAATAAATAAATTATAAATAAATTCTGTGACCAACACACACACTTATACTAGACAACGGATATATAAGTACTACATTATATATATTTTTTAAATATACATATTATAAAAGATACCAGACCAGATTTTAAAGAATTTGCTCTTATTTTAAAGTTTGAATTTGAATTGCGTTTGATTTTCTAATAATTTTGTCTTAGGTTTTCGCGATTTTGCATAAAAGCTCGATATTTTTAAGCATAAATATTTGCACCCAACGGGAATCGAACCCGCAGCCTTCTTTCTGCAATGCAGTCTAGCTCCGCCCGGGGTGCCACAGAGATGAGCTTTCAATCTGTATATAGTTTTAACTTTATATAGACTAAAAAGATTCACTGTGAACAAGTTCCCAAATTTTGTTTATGTATTGTATGTCATTTAATAGTGTAAATGACAGGGTGGTCTAGGGATGTAGCTCACCTACATTGATGTTAAAATGCAGTTAACAACCGTCTTCTACTTAACGTTTTTCCCGCTACATAATATAGTACCTACTTGAGGTTAAGTACCTACTTAAAATAAACGCAAAAAAGTGGGTTATAAATATATATAATTTATTTAAGAAAGCCCATGGGATAAAAATAACATCAGTTATGATTAAATTCTTTCCGTGACCCTTAAATTAATAAAAAAATATTTGAACATTGTATAATATTATTATGTTTTTTATTAAATGTAGGATAGAGAATCAATGACTTCGCAGAACTCGAATGTCAAGTGTCCAATCGACTGAAAAATTAGATTATAGCATAAGGGAGCAAAACTATGTTTTACGAGCTTCGTCGGGTGGCGTATATAAGCCCTAGGTATTAATGGATAAATGTTTCTAGAATACCAAGTACATTCCCAAAATTCTATATATAACCAGAAGTAACTTGAGTACTAAGTGTATACTATAATAATGTAACTTGATTATATTATGTATAGATGTATGTATTATATCCAACTTCTACTAATATTATAAATCTGAAAGTTTGTGAATGTGTGTATGTGTGTTTGTTACTCAATCACGTAAAAACCGCTGAACCGATTGCGATGAAACTTGGAATATAGGTAGCTGGATACCGGGAATAACACATAGGCTACTTTTTGTCCCGATATTTCTACGGGAACGGGACTTACGGGCGCAGCTAGTAAATATATAGTTTTTAGAGCGGCAGTCTATTAGTAAAGATACCCTGACTTTCAGTGGATCCTGGTTTCGAATCCCAGCTGACCGCTCACTGTCTTTTTTTTTTACGAAAAAGTGTTGTGCCTTAATTACATCGCGCTTACGGTGAAAGAAAACATCGTGAGGAAACCCAAGGCTTAGTTAGCTCCAGACGTATTGACCAGTTCTTTCCTATGGGCATGGCTGACTAGGCTGGGAAGGATAGGAGCTTGGCAAGCCTACTCCACCTAACAATGTCCCGAGCACTATAGCGCCATAAATAGCATGGATTATAAGTTGTTTGTGCAGTATAAATAGTCTAAAAAACTTAGATAAAAAGGCAAATGATTGTAATTATTATTAAGTATGTATAATTTTCTCAATATTCTAACAACGATTTTTTTTATAGTTGATAGGTAAGTGTTTGACCACTATCTGACCAGATGGAAAGCGGCGATGTGATCTAGGATGGTTGGTTGTGGTTTGTATAAAGTATAATAAGCCTCAATCTGTAAAAATATTATGTAGGTAAGTCAAATGTGTATTTATAATCTATAGGTAAGTAGGCACCTATGACGGAATTCACCTGTGAATTGTGAATCGTGGGTGGGACAAAAGACTTTTGAAATCGAAATTCAGTTCATTAACAACACTTCATGATTAATTAAACTCGAAATCACCATATCATTCTGTTATTGAAATCTCAAAAAGGTCAAACTTAGACTGCTCCATTAAAGTTATTTTTCCATCTTAATAATGAAATAAATGGTTTTAAAAAGTTGAAATGCGTTTTTTTGTGAAAATCCAGCGAACAGCTAAAACACCATTCACCATGGATTTAGTCATTGCGTTACAAATAATTCTCCGACGTAATAATTACGCGACAACTCGATGCTTCGCGAAATATAAAGAGAGATTTACATTACGAAGCTAGTGGCATGCATTATAGAATCAGTTTCACAAAAGCAATCTTGCAGCAGTTACTGGAACAACTTTATTAAATAGGTCTAAACTAAGAAAATATAAGATAGTGTGGCCTAGTAGCCTTATTAACAAAAGGAGAATAAGGTCGGGGTAGTTTTTCCCCTTTTTGTTTCTGTCTGACAACTTTGAAAGTTTTCACGGAAAAAGACGAAGCATGTTCTTACTACCGGGCCGGTTCTCATTGGAATTTCCTCAATCAACCTTTGTTTGATTCAATGGTAAGTAATCGTAAACTAATTATTTTGGTCCGATAGAAATATATGTCGTAGTTCTAAAAACCTATTGTGAAAACATTTCGTTAAAAATACGATATAAGCAACATCGCTCGATAAAAAATATATCAGAAAACTGTAAATTTTTTAATTTTTTTATAATTTGTATTTAGAGAATATTGAACTTTAATTTAAAAAAAAACGTAAAATCGTAGGTAGACGTAACATTTCTAAAGGATGTGTTTGGTTAAAAATTCTAAAATACAAAATGTTTGTACAATTTGATAAAATAAACATATCAAATATTCTCACATTCTGCTGTCTGGCTTCGTTAAAGGCTTAAGAATTTTACTCAGTACCGCAACATACCTTTAATAAGACTTTACTTGTTTCGTCTGTCATTATTAAGTATGGCCGCCATTATGTCGCCTAGGACAAGGGTTGTAAAAAAATCTAAACACTTCACGTGTGGTTGAAAAGAAGTAGGTACTTGTAGCCGTCTACCACTTTTATGACTTTACAAGTTTACGCACTTTATGAATATTTAGGTAAAGGTAAGGCGTAGGTAGAAGCAAAACCGTAAAAACTTTACGTTTTTTATTCCGTGTAAAACTACACCTTCCAGAGTACGATAAAGCAAAATACCGAGTAGTTTAACTGCACTCATGATTTTCCGTTTTATATTTAAAAAAAAAGATGGCGGTGTAGCCACATCTACCCCTCAAAAAGACAAATGCCGTGTCATAAAAAACAAGTAGTTTTAGATGCGTCTTCTTTTATTTTTCGTGGCTACAAAAAGTAAAAGTAAATTACCGTGAATTTGAAGCAAGACCGACATGTACTTAAGTAATTTTAAGAATAAAATATATTGGAATAGTAAAAATAATATTAAAACTAAAATAAAACTAATTACTTAAATTAAAATTAAACTAATTAAAAACTAAACTATATCTAAATCAGCTAAACCCTTGGTGGAGGGAAAAGTGTCCAAAATGCTGGCTGCATTGCCCCGTTGTATGCAAATACTTATTTTTTGGGCAAAATACAAGCCAGCATTCCGGTCACCCGATGCCTCCACCAAACGTTTAGCTAGCTCTCTGTACAGCTCCAGAGCGGCCGACCCCCACGGACCTAAAGTCTCCACCCCAAACGGCACAAATACGTAACCTGAATCTAGATTACTATATTTGTGCCGCTTGAGGTTTTCAGCTTTATCAGCGGCAGCTCCTGCCCGCGTCGTGGTCACTGGAAGATGGGTAGGAGCCAGCGTATCCACACATGTGGCATCCCAAACTAAAGGCCTACCCATCTTCCAAGGAACGAGAGTCATTCCGTCAGGTCTCTTGCCGTCGTCCCGCAAAAGACCGTTGGGTTCCAACATTGACGGAACGCCTGCACTAACAAAGGCCCGACGGATGACATCGTTCAGGCTGGAGTGCCGCGGTATCCTGCCCGCACTCTTTTGGCAGGATAGTCCGTGGTGACCGAGCCGGTCTACTGTATCTCCGCAACTACACAGGTGAGGAGCTGTACAGGCAGCACCTACGCGAAGAGATGCGGCCAACCGAAATGTGTTGTTATCTAAAAGATTGCCAATATTACGGGATGGTAGCGCCTGTAACCAAAGCCCCGATTCCCATCGCGCGACGGCATGTAAACGAGCACGCTCTGCAGAAAAACTTGATGTCAATAAAAGATCATCGAATTCTAGTTTGCAGAGCGGCTCGTCCCATTGCCTCTGAGACGTGGGGGCCTTGGGTAAAGACTCTGTTGGGCAAGCTCTTTTCCAGCTTTCTGTGGCTTCAATTAAATAACTTAACTGGCAATTTGGAAATATAGGTTCTAAAATGGTGTGTACTAAACTCGACGTACTGTATATTGAAGACAAGAAAGCTGGCAATGATACACTAGAAATTTTGCGAATACCGAGACCTCCAAAAAATTAAAATTTTAAGAATTATTTTTTTTGTGTTTCAAGTGAGAGCGATAAAACAGCTGTCGAATTTTAACGTGAAACTTGTTAGAACAACACGTTTCTATGGTAATATTTATCTGACCAGCCCCCAGATTATCTATCTAGTGAACGTCTGACAACCGTGAAAATTGACAGGCACTATACAGTACATTGCTGCTGTGACGTAACGTGGTTATTACCGGTGATCATCTCAAAACAGCAATGTACTGCAAAGTGCCTGTCATTTTCCACTGTTATCAGACCTCAACAGATACATAATACGGGTACAGATCACAACAAGCGTTTAAACCAGATGTCTGCCACTAACTAAACTAAGTCAGTTTAGTTTAGCACGCACGTTTTTCAAACAAGTTAGCAAAGCTAGAATGGTAAAATGTAGTGGACGCCCATGCGAACCGAAGCTTTCCTGAACTTACTGAGTTGGTGATTCGTTGAACAAAGAATATAAGTCGTCATACTTTTTTCAACCGTATTTTTTTATTCAAAATACCTACCTGGGATGGCTCTTTAAAATGTTATTCGTTTTTGGTTGTAAAAAAAAAGCAGCAAAGCCTTTTTTAATAATTCACAAAACGGATGCGTCGGTTGCTGTACCCCCGGCAGTCGGTCAGTTCAAATTTCATGGTGTTATTAATATTATAATTTAACTAGCAGAGTTCAAAGTCTCACCCCCACGTAAGTCCCAATTTTGCAGATTTTACCAAAAACCCTTTCTTAGTAAATACATCACATCACAAAGAACATACTTTCCTTATATGACTCTAGGACCAGCGATTTTGATTCTGTGCTGCTGATACATCTAGTTTAGTCCATCAGTCGGGACCCTGAATTCTAATGTGTATGTATAGATTTTTTTAAAGCATATTTGGATGTTTGTTTGTTTTTTTATGCTCAAGACATATTTAAACTTATGAATATTTATTCGCAAGTGTCTACTGTAAAGTTGACCACCCGAGCCAGGCAATAGTTGTAAAACTTGACTGGTAGATAGCGCTGAAACAAACTTCAGTTGGTAAACAATTAGCAAGGAGAGATATGGTCGGAAATTACAACATGACACGGGATTCCGTGTAGCTCAGTGGTTAGAGCACTCGCCTGGTTTGCGCGGGGGTACAGGTTCAAAGCCTGTCATGGGGAAAAAACATATTTGAATGTCCAAATAGGCATATTGTTAGTACCGAACGAAATTTTTGTTTCGACATACCTAACCTTGCGCCGACTATAAATATTTTTAATTAAATAGAGTTAAGCATATAATAAGTGAAATTTCCCTCGGTCGAAAACTATAAATAAACTATTGAAAGCGTTATTTTAGGCGTCAGTAGGTGTAACTATTGTCAACCTTACAATGTGCTTAATTTGATTAATCCAATCTAATATTTAACGAATACACTCAAGAACTTTGTAAGGAATATAAAATTGTATGAAAACCGCCAGTAGCGTTTTGTGGCATGGGCAGTTGTACTGTACCCACAGGAATACTGGAACTCATAGGAAAATAGCTCTTAAAATGTCAAACCCGGGTCATCTGCCCTACAAGTCGACTCTATTT
Source organism: Idaea dimidiata (assembly GCA_949358125.1). NCBI lineage: Eukaryota > Metazoa > Arthropoda > Insecta > Lepidoptera > Geometridae > Idaea > Idaea dimidiata. Next base: position 4,377,002 of record OX442334.1, read on the forward strand.
TTAATGTTTTTTATATTACCTCTATTAACTTCAAGATGTTTGTTTTAAGTTTGTTTGTTGTAACCGTTAAAGAAAAGGAAGAGACTGGGCCCTGATTCTCTAAAAACATAGCATGCGACAAGCAGGCGGGATGCATGAGCAATGCAGAAGTCGATTTGTTGCCGGAGTAAAAATAATAGCTATTCTATAACTTCTTTTAATATTGATTGGCTGAGGAACAAGGGGAGCTATTTAAATAATTAAGTAGCCCTTAATTTTGAAGGCTACTTAAATAATTAAGTAGTAATTAAGTAAAATAACATTTACAAAATACGAAATAACGTACATCTCCTGCACGTGGTCTGAATTCCGCCTGCATTCCGCCGGCATTTCGCATGCTATGTCCTTAAGGCAGCGATAGATGATAATCATCGGTCCTTGTCCGATTACATATAAATGAGCGAGATGGAATTGCGTGAAAAAATCTACAATTTCTCGTAAAATTAAGAATTACCGAAGATTAAAATAATATTTTTATAAAATGCGATGAAGGGGTTCTAGGTATTGTATTTTCTAATATTATGATGCCTAAAAGAAAATATTTAGATTTAGAAGAATAATTGATTTATTTTGTAAAACAGGGGTAACTTTGCATGTACCTATAATAGTGGTATTTAAAGTTATTTTTTATTGTTTTTGAAATGAAGGGGACACTTCTTGTATCATGTACAATAACATTAAACATTGTTTAAAGATCTATTTGATACCGGTTATGAAGAAAACTATTCAATCGGAAGGGATTTCACATGAGTCGCGTCCTTAACGAATCGAGCCGCAACACAGGGTATTCAGCGCCCCGCGGTTTCACTCGCGTCAGTCCCGTTCCCGCGGGAATATCGAGATGAAAAGAAGCCTATCACAAAGAACAGCTAAGTAAAAAATAACAATTTCAATCTAACTTTAGATTATATAACCCAGAACGACTCGAGGCTACATCAGCCAAATTTATTTACCAAATCTGAGGCAACACGTACGCACGCAGTCAAAAACTCTAAATTATTTCATTTGACAGCCTCCGTGGAGCAAACGTGACTTCAATCATGCGAAATGTAGTCGTGATGCTATTGAAATTGTTATCACTGTGGGCACAAAAACATTGAGAGAAAGAAACAGGTGAATCCGCAGGGTAAACTCCACATTTAAACAGACTGCCATGATTATCTTCTGCTCAGCATCAATACTTCCCGTATAAGTGTGGATTTTTGCGCATTGAAAGGTAGGTGTGTTCGAACAATGCTGGCAAAATCGCGGCCACATCTAGTTTTAAATAAATGAAAGATTGGTATCGGCAGAAACGCGGTGAGGAGATGTGTGCTAAATTTTTATTCTTGTGAAATCTAGTTCAATGCGTGTAAATTGTTAAATTTGGGGGGCATATTAATCAAGTTAGTTTGGTGAAGGTGTACAAGTGTAGTAAAAGTAAAAATTGGTGCAAAACATGGACTTTAGCGTTGTCTCCAAAGCTCCGTGAAAAATCATTGTAAATGGACGCCGTTTGACAATAATTCCCTCGACTTGACTTTAACTATGACGACTTGACTGTTTCGATTCAAATATTAATAATACTTGACACTGGCTTATGTCTAAATGGAATAAAGCCATATAAAAGAAGAAGAGAAGAGAGAAGAATAAATGAAGGATGGTCTACGAACTAGAAATTAATATTAGAATGGCAAAGAGGTGGTAAGTTTCACAAAAGAGGTTGGACAAAGGGTAATGATCCTATTGCCAGTAATTAATATCTACACAGCACTATCCAGTGCCATTAAATAATAACAAGGTAAGGCGACCTACTTTCGGACATACAGCTTTGTGCCAAACAATGCTTGAAGCGGTGCCTTTGAAATTTTAACCAAAGTAAGTAGCTTGCAGAATAGAAGTTTGTTTAGGGCATTACAAAATTGCTTGCTTTTCTAAACAAATTACAGGTTTTAGATAAACGGCTACAGATGTGTTTATAACTAGCTGGATCAAGCAGTGTTAAGGACGTTCAATGTGAAAATGGAAAAGTAACACAACATGGTTCAGGAGGTACGACCTTAGTTCGCATTTGTTAATAAAATTTTCCTGTTGTTAATAAAAAATCATGGCTAACGCGATCGTCTTTTGTTTACACTTCGATTGTCCCTTGTTTTTATTTTCTAGTCTTTTGTTTATATTTTCATAGATATTTGTAAAAAAAATCGATTAGATTTTATGGGAACTTTTTTCCCTGTAAATCCATACCTTTAATAGGAATGGATCTATCTTACTAATATTATAAAACCGAAAGTCTGTTTGTTAGTTTATTTATTTGTCTGTTTGTTCCCTCTTCACGGTCCAACGGCTCGACCGATTTGGATGAAAATTTGCATGGGGATAGTTTTAAAGATGGAGAGTAACATAGGATACTTTTGATCCCAAAAATCCCGCGGGATCGCGACTTGCGCGGGTGAAACCGCAGGGCGCAGCTAGTATTAGATAAATGTAAGTACAGACATTTATGTTTTTCTCTAGACTCATATGGATCTGGGGAATCATCCACTTTACGTACAGGTTTAGAAAACAACCTATTTTGAATACGTACCAATGATAAAAAGTGTCAAAGTAATCTGAAATTAATTCTTCGTAATTTATCCATTATTAACGATATTTCCCTCTCAAATTCTTAATAGCAGTACCGTTGTGCTGTCAACCCCTGAATCCCTTTTCTCTGACGGATTTATTTTTAAAGGTAATTCTACCTGTCGAGAATTACGGTGAAAAACATTCTTTTTGTCATTCACAAACTAGGCTGGCTGACAAAAAAATATATTGTTCACGTGGATAATTTTTGAACAAAAACTTTTTAACGTTGAAAAGGTGATGTGATGCTGATGACCTAGGCTGCTTTTTGCATATTAATTCTTTCTAATTTGAATAGGACTCTTTTGAAATGACCTCTTCAAAACAAACAAAAATATTGGTACTGGACTTTTTAACAATAACGAATAACGATTTTTATAAACTAGCTGCGCCCCGCGGTTTCACCCGCGCAAGTCACGATCCCGCGGGATTTTTGGGATCAAAAATAGCCTATGTGTTATTGTGATATAAAGTAGCCTAAGTGTTATTCCAGGTCTCGAGCTACCTACATTCCAAGTTACATGGTAATCGGCTCAGCGGTTTTTACGTGATTGAGTCCAAGCATACACACTTTCACATTGATAATATTAGTAGGATTAGTTGCTGACACAAAGTCACTGATATATTTTTCAAAAGTAGCAAACTGAAGTTGCAATGGACAGCGAAAGACTGATATTCGTTGGGAAGTAATAGTCCTCGAGTGGTGACCACGATGCAATGCGAAACGGAGTGTTGAAAGACCACCTAATCGGTTAACCGACAACATTGTTGCGGTCGCGGGATGTAGTTGAACGGAAGTGGCTAGGGATCGCTATTTGTGGCTTCGTATGGGGTTAAAGTTCAGCAGTTAACCAATAAAGGTTGAGATGATGATGATAAATTATAACGTTCTAATTGTTCCACTGTAGGCCATGATCTCTAATATATATGGAACTAGCAATCCTTTGAAAAAATGTTCCACGCAAACGGTGGGTGCGGGGCCTAGAATGATGATTCGACCGCCAGTCTGTCATTAAAGATCGTCCGCCATTGGTCGATCCAAGGTCGATCATACGTAGTACTGTACGGAACATGTCAGTGCATCTGCTGCTGTGTGACCGTGGAACATGGTTTTTTGGAATTTAATAGAGAAGTTAGATCTCCATTCTATTTATTCCTCGTAGGGCATGGTTCTCCTTTTAGAAACGTCAGGCAGCAAGACGCCATGGGGGCCTCATGCCTTCCAAACGTGGTGAGTCATAAGTACAATGATTTCCTTTACCGTAAGATTAGACAATGTTCATTACTTTAACGGCAAACATTGCGGAGTTAACTGTTTCAGGGTTCTGTTAATTAATTTGGTAATATAAAATAAGCCGTGAACAAAGATAGAATGAGTTATATCTTTGTTCCGCCTACAGGAAACGGACCCACGACATCCACTTTACGGTCATGTGGGGCCGCTAACATACGTTTTTCTTCATACAAACATAGTCGACTGTTTCCGCCCTGGATAACAGGAAATATGTTTATAATATAAAATTTAGCTATATCTATCTGCCATGGCCTTGCGCCTATGTTTTGGGAAAGAAAGCTCGTAAAATATCCCTTTTTTTTGCAAATATTTTTTTTATTTGCTTATGTATATTTCTTTTGTTTATTGCGCACGGCATTTTATTGGAAATATTTTACAAAAGAAAAAGAAGAAAAAAAACACATCTTTAATTTTATCAAGACACGTTGGTTTCCGTGTGGCGCAGTGGTTAGCGCCCGGCAAGCGAGAAGCTCAGGGTTGAATTCTGGCTCGAGGGAATTTTTGATGATGCCTTTGTAATCAATATTTCGAATCATTTATATGTTACTTAAACAATAATTATATAAGGGCAACAACATTAAAAAAAATTGTAGGTATATAAATAAAATAAAATAGAAACGTAAAAAAATAAATTTCCAATTGTAATAAAGTCTGTACCTAATAAAGGACTTTTTAATCGTAATTGTACGAATTTCACTCAACTGTTAAAGTAAATGCAACATTGTTTGCTCATATAACAAGCGACTCCTTTGTACTGTTTAATAAAGTCGGATTGTCACTGGTACGGAACATTTATTTTTTTATTAAAGTTAAAGTACTTAAGAGCACTCTATATCCAATTTTGCTCCGATAAACTTGCGAATAAATCGGCATTAATTGGAGCTATAATAGCAAAAATATAGAATATCTGTAATCATTACATTGTATAAAACAAACTTGCTTTTCGCTGTCTGTCTAGATGTTTCTATAAATGAATAAATGAATGTCATTTATTTGCACGAAATATGGTTACAACAGATGTTATCAATTAGTAGGTATAGTTCAACATATTTCACCAGCACTTAACTTAGCATGCAAATTTTACAAATATACCTACCGACTATTAAAACTACTAAATTTCAAAGAATACAATGTCACAGATAAAATTAATGAATATAGATTAATAACAATGTCAAACAAAATTAAATACCTACCTACATGTCGCATGTCAATTAAATCATGTCAGAATATTGTATATAAATAATATGAAATGTCAATTAATACATTTATTTAGTGCAATTATGTCTCACAATTTCTCATATAGGTACAACCTACAATTGTATGAAATTTAATATTATCTTCATTATAATGAGGAAAAATAACTAATTTTGATTTATGCTCTCCATATTCTCTGTCAAAAATAAAAAAATACAAGTGAAAGAATTACTTCGATATGTTAATTTGTTTCCGATTTATAGAAGTAAACGTGCGATGCGGAGTCGCGCTAAGGTATGACGTCACGTCACACTCGCCCAGTCCACTCGCGCACTATGTGTCGATGTCATAATACATGTCGTCTAACGTTTTGAGTGGTTTTGATTAGGGGAGCGTTTTAACGTGACGTCTGCCACGTGATTGTTAGCGAGACTCAATATTTGACCGTAAGTTTAAATGTCTGTAAAATCAAAACTAATAGGTATTTATGACTTAAACAAAAACTAGTGTATTTGTAAAATACAAGCTTTACTGTAACAAACCGATTTGGCAGACCTACCTATTAACATTCTTCATTGCTACTAACTTGCAACCAAACTGCAATCGAACTACATTGAGTCCAAAATGTAAGGTAAACAAAAGGTAAAGTTTTGCTTGGAGTTCAGTTGCGATTTGTTTTTACTTTTGTTAACGGTGCGGTGTGTCAAAATCAAAATATTATCTTACCAGTTGCACCCCGCGGTTTTACCTGAATTAGTCCCGATCCCGCGGGAATATCAGGATAAAAGTAGCTTATGTGTTAATCTAGTACTCAAACTATCTACATACCAAATTTCATCGCAATCGGTTCAGTAGTTTTTACGTGATTGAGTAACAAACACACATACATACATACTTACAACTTTTCAACTTTAAAATATTAGGAGGATAGGATTATGTTTGTGCAAAAGTAATGTAAATCAGATTAGGTACCTATATCTATATTACATGCCTGCTCGCAAGGCCGACACAAGTCAGCCCCCAGATCATCTATTCAGTGTATGTCTGACAACAGTGGAAAATAACAGGCACTATGCAGTACATGCTGCTTTGACGTAACGTGGTTATTACCGGTAATTACCTCAAAGCAGCAATAGTACATAGTGCCGTCATTTTCCACGGTTGTCAAACGTCCACTAGATAGATAATCTTGGAGCAGGCCGTCCCAAGCAAACATCGAGCAAATATAAAAGCTAGATCCATTAGAACTGGAGTATCATATCTGGCTTCTGCCCCGACGTGGGGCCTTAGGAATCAGAGAGAAATCATATGCAGGAGCCGTTTTCAGAAATATTGGAACAAAACAGCATTCCAAAATACCGAACATGTCTTTTATCCGATAGCCCAGGTAAGGTAAAGTTTTTACTATCTAAATCAACGACTTTGAAATTCTCGAGAAACGCGTTTTAAATAAGTCAAATAACTTAACTTAAAGAGAACATCCTACTACACTGTTTAAGCTGATTACACTACAACTAAGTAACTATTCAATAATTTTATGTGCCTAATGCCTGTGTCAATTTTACGCCTACAGGCAGCCTACATTAAAAATCGTAAATATATTTAACGATAGTACTTGGTGTTAGCCGAAAACTATCAAGACTGCAGGCAGTCTGATAGTTTTTATGATTCGGACGAATTTAAACCCCTTAAAGGATGAATTATACTAGACCGTCAACTGGCCGTGCCGGGTCCGAGCTTCGTTGGATGTTGCTCGGCCGCCATTCGGTTGCACTCGAAGCTCAGCTGTGGTATCATCTAATTAGCGCTAGTAGTTTCTAAGTTGCAGCACATTACTGCTTTGACGTAACGTGGTTGTTACCGGTGATTACTTCAAAGCAGCAATATAGAATACGAAATATGTTTTTTGACAGTAAATACCAAATGGTAACGGTGGATGCTAATTAGATGATACCACAGCTGAACCGACACGGTAGGGTGACGGTCTGTAATTCATTCCTTATATGATATTTTTTAACTTAGAATTGGAAGACATAATGGGGGTTATCATGATCTTGGTAACATAATTTTAAATCCCGAATTCCGACCTCTGTAATCGGCTATTTTGTATTTTTCGAATGCGATCCAGATGAACATTTATTTTTACTAGATTAAAAAAAAAACCATTTTGTAAATACTACAACAGTTACACTAAGTTATTGTGAACGTTTCCAAAAGCAGAAACGCTGTACAGGATCTACAAAATTACCTTTTTAAACCACAGAGCGTAGTTTTAAATGATTAAAATGTTGTAAAATCACATTTCAAATTCTCTTAACCGAGTTATCAGCTGATAGAGTATCATCAGTCTGTATTACCCTAAATAAACCCTAACCAGATGTGAGTCTGCCACCCACACTTGTACCCTTTCTGCAGAAAGGACACCTATTTCGGCCGCGAGCTACAACGCAGTAAACTTTACACTGTTTCAAAACGTAGTTAAGCGACTTTTAATTATGCTTTCTAGAATTTCGATGGCGTAATGTCAAACTGAAACGGTTGAAAAACGAACGATTGAAAACTTGAAGGCAAATTTATGACGTAAGACTTTCATAAGATTAGCTTTAGGTAGTTATACTAGTCAGGTGTCGGGACTAAAAACTAAATATTAATTTTTATTATAGTCGATATGGAGTTCCGAAAAGTAACGCCTAAAATACAAACAATTATCTTAAGGGCCTATATAGCCGTATAGTTTCATGATAACTAAACGTTAATCTTGAAATTCAAAACATTTACTGCCTGTATTGAGCTAAGCTCAGTTCTTATACAAAGTTTTATTAGTTATCGTACAATATTGACTGAGTAATATCACTTATTTGTACAATTTAGAGGGAAGAATGGATTTTTTTTCCATCGAGAAATTTTTCAGGAAGCGTTTTTTCACGACATTCACGTGTTAGTAAATATCCTCGACTTTAATAAATATGGTTTCAAAAACTTTTATTTCAAATAACTTTTGTAGTAATTCACCCTAGAAACATCAGTTCTGGCCTACTACGGCCCCTTAAGATTAGCTTTGCTAAAATTCTTACAGTTTGACTGTTAACGCTGAATTTCTTAACCGATAGTTAAAGGCAAAAGTAACAAAGGTTTGTGATAAATCAATGTTAGTGTTTTTTTTTCCTTTCTTTAGCAATTATGACTCTCTTCTGATGTGCCGTGTGTTTTTTGGCTATTTTTACACGACTGCCAAAGGAAGTGTTATTTGTATTATCTATCTCAAACTTAAAATTGATTTATTTTATAAGACATTTACATAATTGTTTTGAAACGTCAGCAATCTACTGTGTTTTCGGAACGCGACCTCCGAAGAAAGGAAGACGCAAGAAAGTCATGAGGTTAATCTTTTATACATAAATAAAATATTAGTGAAACAAGTAAAAGAATATTATAATGTATAAGAATAATATATGAAATAAGTAAAATAGTGTCGTCCTATTTTAATGAATATAATCATGGACGGACAAGAACATTGAACATGTTCAAATTATTAAGAAGTTCAATTAGATCATTTAATTATTATATAATACGACGCTTAGAAAGTACGTGTAAACGTTATTTCCAAAAATGTTCACTCAGACTTAGAAATATTGATTTTTGACAAAATGCTTACAAAAATAGTAACCCACTGAGTCGAAATTCCAGCATTTTTTTAGTTTGCTGGTAACAAGTAAATAAGTTTAAGGCTGAAATCTTAGAGTATTAATAATTAGGTAGAAATCAATAGTGCGTACTTTAACTTTGCTCAGACTGAGCTTAGCAAAAACAAAGCATAAATTTTAAATTGGAATTTATAGTCGAAATTCATTTTGTAATATACGAATGAAATAAAAAGAACTCCAAGTCATAACAGAGCAGCAAAGTTTAGGTAATTATTTTTGACTGGTTTCCATTCTAAATTTGAAAAACTTCGACTTTAAAAAGCAAAAACTTTAGACAGTCGCGACGATCGCTTTATAATAATAATTAATTTATTTCAGATTAATTCCATATTAGTACATTAATTATATAAATTACATTAAAATTACACATAAAATAAAACAAATTCCATTAAACTCTTACTGACATCATAATTATAGAAAATTATCTTAACCTATATTTGGGTTTGGACCCGGAATGCTCAACATGTAATCCGATCCAATGTTGCATTATAGGGCACCCCAGATCCATCCTACAAGCAAACAATTGCATGTAACTGTTGAGACTGCCACGGACCCGGCACATCAGGGACGCAACTCGCTTGCGCATAATCGCTGCAAAGCCATCTATGTGCGCATCAGCGAACATCCCCGATGCACTACAGTGTGGCGGCAACCTCATCAGCACCCTGTAGGCATTATTGTATTGAATGCGCAGGGCATCGTGGGACTTTTTCTTATACTTAACCCATTATAAATAGCATAATTTGTCTTAAGTCACAGTTTTTGCTTAGCAAAGTCAAAGTACGGACTATAGTTATCAGCCTAAGTATCTTAACTTATTTACTCTTGTATAACGGTTGCGAGAAAATGATTAGGTTACAGTTAAAAATAGACTACAAAACGAAACTCCACCCACCTAAATAGTTCAAGCACTTTTCTTAATTGACGGTTTACTTTAATTACAAGATGTCTACCTTCAATTGGATTCCACGGTTAAGTATAAAGTAAGTATTATTACCTTCCTCAGCCGAGTACGCGATTCGAAACAAATTAGTTAAATCAACATCTTTTGTACCCAAATAGTTGAGATTTCTTGTTTAACTTACATTCAAGTGTTTAACTTTAACTAATAAGTTAAATTTAAATTATTCGAATTCAATTACAATACGCCTACGGGTTAAGTTTTGGAAACTATGGATTTGAGCGTGTCGTCAAAGTTTGGCGACCTTTGTGACGCGTTGGGTGATTGCCCGGCTGCAATACAGAAGGTTGATTGTTGATTACCATCGGGGAATGCTTATTTCTGGTTCTGGGTGTTTTATGTAAAACTACGACGAGTTCTAGAGTGGAGACCGCGTCTCGGCAAACGTAGTGTAGGACGTCGTCAGGCACGTTGGAGCGACGATTTGCGCAAGACGGCTGGCACAAACTGGATGCGAGAAGCCGAAAATAGATCAAGGTGGCGTGCAATTGGAGGGCATATGTACAGCTGTGGACTGTTACAGGCTGATGATGATGATGATGTAAAACTAGCTTCGCCCTGCTGTTTCACCCGTATGAGAACCAGTCTAGCATTGGGGGCTAGATCAGTCTTTAACTTGATCCCCGACGCCACCCTTCGGGGTGTTCGCTCGGGTATGGCGGACCCCGCACGGAATGCCTGCATTTGGCTGTCGGTGGGGACGCTATAACATAATATATAAATAGTCAAGTGGTGTGTTTCAAAATACAAAGCATTGGTACTAAAATTTATCAAAATCGAATCAACATTTTTTTCTTCGATGACGACACCTGACGCACACACATAGTATCTCTATAATTCACGTTACATGACATTTTCTAACGACACTACACAAGCTAGGGCTAGGCTAGGGAGCCTAGTTGGAAAGGCGCCGTAGTACTGATTCGAAGGCACCTCGCCGCGAGTGTATTTTGAAGATGGTTGTTATTTTTCTTTTAAATATTTCTAGTAGAAATGCCTTGAGCAATAAAAAAATAAATTACGAGACACTACACTTGCCAAGCCTCATCACAGAACTTCGTTTAAAAGTGTAAAACAATAATTTTAAAAGTCAGTAAAAAAGTTAATTATTTTTAAGTACCTAATCAACCATAATAATTTTATTGTTCAAGTATATAATTACCCTTAAAGCCCACATACAATTATCATACTTCGGCTTTTAAAAACATTCAATTTCTCTGGAACAGAACCGTTGAATAGAAATTAGAAGAAAACAGAGTTAGAATATAATATGCGTGAAACCTACAGTATATACAATCTGAACCGAAAATCCGTGTAGGATTTATCGAAAATTGGTGATTATTTCATAAGTTCTTTACGGAATGGCGTTGACATTTTTTTTTGTTTATAGATTGTAGGTGAAATTGTTTTCTACATTTTAGTTTAGACGGCAGATATTTTACTTCTACAGGCACACAAAAGCTTAAGACGAGGTACCTATAGTTACTTATTTTACCAACTTTTAATCGCGTATCATTATTTATTTTCGTATCATTTTATTTTATTCTTATCTTAGGTAACAATGTTTCCTACATTTTGGTGTAGTTTTAAGGCAAAGAGTCTTAGTGTTTCAAAACCTAGGTATGTACATTTAAGACAAAAACTGACTGTGTTGAGTAAAAAATGTTTGTCTGGAAACACAATAAGATAAAATGATAAGAAAATAAATAATGATACGCGATTAAAAGTAAAATAACTAACTATAGGTACCTCGTCTTAAGCTTTTGTGTGCCTGTATATAGAAGTAAAATATCTGCCTTAAGTCAAATACGACTTACACCAATTGTAAATGGGCATGCGGGCAGTTGTTCGACTTCCAACATACATTACATAATAACTACATTTATTTCAGTGGGGATACTTCTCCGGGCCTCCTAGTTACTTAAATGACGTCGGGCAAACGCCTGACTGCGTTGCAAAAGGCTGCGGGCTCGACTCCCGCCAGGTGCAAATATTTATGCTTAAAATTTAATATTTGTATCTGGTCTGGGTGTCTTTCTATGTTATAATATTTATGTATTTTGATGAACCTTCTTTGATTTTCGTTTGATTAGTATTTCTCAAGGCGAGGTTGCTATATGGGTTATTAAGTAGATGTTTTAATTTGATTTCTAGCCGCAATCCAATATTTAAAATAAAAACAGTATTCTTTAGTGACTCCTTTTGAATTACTTTTAAGTATGAAAGTGTAGTTATCACAGATTGTGTAAAAGTTTATTTTACCCATTTATTATGTTTTAAATAGGGCTTAAATACAAGAAACAAAGTTTACTCGCCCGTGAACGGTACGATACGTAGGCCGGGGCAGCTACTAAAGAAGATCGGTCTGGTCTTGTCTCACTGACGTCTTCCTATCTTATAGTTGAGCGTGCTACATCATAGTATCGTGTTTTAAAAAAAATACCCTCATCGGCCAAAGAGACGGTATATGCGTTAGGGGTTAGAGATTTGTGTGTATGTGTTTGTGTAACCTTTTTCTTAGAAACGGCTAAACCGATTTTGAAACGGTTTTTTTTTTACTTTGAGTAGGTCTGCGTGACATATTCATAGTTAAGAAAACACTTTATTTATCGGGTTGAATCGCGTTTTATACATGGTTTTAAACGAACCGAGCTTTCGCCAACTTTACAGTTGGCTTTTTCAAGGTTGACTGACTGGTTGGTTTTTTCATAGTTAAGTTTGACGTTCCAGACTGCTTGGAAATATACCCCATAAGTTCAGTGGGTAGTGTTCTTTTACTTTTCCTTCCTTTTACCCACTCTACTATGAGCCTACGTCTCCTACCGAGTTGCTACGAGAGGCCTACGATTCGCTCTACGACCAAATACGCAGTAGACGTTCTACGAATGTATACTTCGTATTCATTATTCTAATAGGGGTTAAAGTATGAAATTGCCGTTTTATTGCAATAATTCTTTGAATTGACATAGAATCTTCATGGTTTGAGGTTTTCGAATGAAACTTTTTTCAAATGGTTTCTGTGATGTTCTTTTTATCGGCTTTCAATTGTTTTTGTTATTCAATTTAGACAAGAAAGATGGATACTGCGAAAATTCGAGTGATTTTTGAATACGAGTTCCGACGCGGAACTAACGCGGCAGAAACAGCCCGCAATATCAATGCTTCGTTTGGAGAGGGGTCTACTAATGAACGCACCGTGCGATTTTGGTTTAAACGCTTTCGTGATGGAAATTTCGACTTAAAGAACGAGCCACGAGGAAGACCGCCCACACAGGTGAATAACGATGAATTAAGAGAGATAGTGGAAGCCGATCCTAGTCAAACTACCCAGGAATTAGCGGCATGGTTTAACGTTACCTTACCCACTTTATTGACTCACTTGCGTCAAATCAATAAAATAAAAAATACGAAAAATGGGTGCCTCATGATTTGACTGATCTGCAGAAAGAAACGCGTGTTGAAACTTGTGTTGCCTTGTTGAACCGGTACAGAAATGAAGGAATATTGGATCGAATTGTAACATGTGATGAAAAGTGGATTCTTTATGATAACCGGAAAAGAAAAATGCAATGGCTGACCCCAGGTCAAATGCCACAACAGTGTCCTAAAGCAAAACTTACCAATAAAAAGGTAATGGTAACTGTTTGGTGGTCTCAGCATGGTGTTATTCACTATAGTTTTCTTCGATCTGGTCAAGCAATTACGGCAGATGTCTATTGTGCCGAACTCCGAACCATGTTGACAAAACTAGCAGTAAAACAGCCCCGACTCATGAATCGATCTTCACCATTATTGCTCCACGACAACGCGAGACCTCACACAGCACAAGAAACCATTTTGACCCTTCAGGAACTGCACTTAGAAACCATTCGTCATCCTCCGTATTCACCAGACCTTGCTCCAACGGACTACCATTTTTTTTCGTGATTTGGACAATTATCTACGTGACAAGAAGTTTTCTTCCCAGGAGGCAGTACAAAATGCTTTCACACAGTTTGTGCAGTCTAGATCGTCGGAGTTCTATCGCAAAGGCATTAATAACCTTCCCATTAGATGGCAGCAATGTATAGATAATAATGGCAACTATTTTGAATAAATAAATTTGTTAAGAGTTTAAAAAATAAACAATTAAGATTTTCAGTACAAATCGGCAATTTCATACTTTAACCCCTAATATAATTCTTATAAAAAAGGCCTTTTATTGGAATGTACAGAAGCAGGAATGGACTATCATTTTTTTTCTCTAACGTTTTATTTTCCCAATCCGGAGGTTTTATATTTAGGTTTTACCCGCGATACGTTTTCACGCATAAAAATTCTAATTAAATTAGCATTTATTTAAAGTCACCAAGACTCATTTTATAAGTACATATTTTCGTACACTTTCATTATAACATAAGACAACATATGCATAGGTTAACTTTATAGTTTAGCACACAATTTGACGGGGTCCTTGAGAAATCATAAGCGGTACCAGTGTACTAAAAGAACTTACGAGAGCCCGTAAGCACACAATGCAATTTCAACCTGGAAACGCAACCAAAATTGGTACTAAATTCAAAGGAGCATTCTGCACCATTCCAACAAAGTGAATCAAATACCTCCGTAGGCAGATACAAGATCAAACTCCTATGACTAGATATCTAGAGTTCCTAGTGCATGTTCGTGAACAAACATGGTAAAATTGAAGTGAAGGCACAGCTAACTGACTATGTAAGTCTGTTGCTAACAACTTGAGAGCTATTGCTCTCGATTGAAACAATTGAAATTATATTAATTCTTCTATGTATTGTTATTATTATAAATTTTATTAAATAACTGAGTATTAACCATGTTTAATTTTGTTTTTTATACAGAGCTGTAGTTACTGTTATTTTTTTTAAATCTATTTAATAAAGAGCTTTACCGAACAAACGGTTATGTCGCTCTGTTAGGACATCACTTCACCTTATCTTCTATTCAACCCTACGAAAACAAGTTTATAAAGCGCTATAGCTTCCTCTGAAAGAGGACACGCCAGAGCGCCTGTTACCCCTCCAACCAAATACATATTGTAATTAAAATTATGTAACATAGAAAATCGCTCATCTTCATTTCGACCACATTCCATCATAATATAAGTAACGTCTTCGAAGTTACTGTTTAAACTGGATTGTTCACAAGACTTGAACAAGCAAGCAAAATTATGCATTGTTATTATTGAATAATATTAGTAGTGAAAATAACTATGTAAGTTTAAACCCGTTTATTTTTATTATTGTTTTTTTAGTAGGTATGTACTTTTTCTCTCGTTTAAGCACTGTATGCCCTTTCATCTTTCTTCACTTCTTGTCCATCCAAAGGTTGCCTGTAAGAGATAACTTAAGCGATAAGGCTGCCCATTGTGGCACCTTGTTCAAGTTGTTTAAGTATTTTCTTTTTATTGTAATAATATATGTATTTATGGTGTGTTACAATAAATTATAATATTAAATTCATTTATTTCAGGCTACAAAGGCCCATAAATATATACCTAATAGACTAACATACATATAATTAGAGAAAAAAGACTCAAGAAATTAGTAAAACTTGACATAAATAATTATTCAATTTAACTATATTTTTGCCATTACGGATTTTAAATAAAAACCTTTAATTCACAAAATCACACAATAGGCATACATTTAAAAAGTAACATACTAATAAAAACAAAACTAGAATCTAAATTATCAGTAAGCTGTCGAACCCACCCTCCCGCGACATTTAAAATTTAAATTTAAAATTGACAGTCATATTCGCTAGTTTTAAGTGTAATGGTAATTTGTTTGCTACAAAATGATGTGAAAAATAACGTCATTACAACAATTTCAATCGAGATAGCAACAGAGTTACGTAATCAGACTTAGGGCTTATGTGACGAACGGTAGTTTGATTATATTGGCTTGAAACTGGCGTGAAACCTCTAGAGTAGGTACAATACAAACACTGCAATCTTCATGTTGGGTAGCCGAAGCAATTAGGTTTCTACTAGGGAGCGGTGTTGGTCTAGTGGGAGATACCCCAACTTTCATTAAGAAGGTCGTGGTTTCCAATCTTAATGTTGACATATTCAAATGGTGCTGAAATGAAAATTTTGTTAACTTTGATATGATATCATGCATTGCTGTAAGAGGCTGATCAGTCGTAATGATGGATGCGATGCCCTATCCGTGTTGGTGACTAAACTGCGATTTTTGACATTGAGATTTTATTTAATTTCATTAAAATATTTAATTTTACGATTTTTAAATTTTAAAATACTGATTTTTATATTTTTTTGAATAAGTACTTTAATTTTACTTTTAGGGGATTTTCATTTCAATTACTTTTGTTTATTCTTTTAATCAATTTATGTCTAATGATTGTAATATAATTTAAATTACTTTTGTTTATTCTTTTAATCAATTTATGTCTAATGATTGTAATATTGTATGTAAAACTTGATTCTGTTTCTGATATAGGCAGAGCATGAAATTAGCAATTTTTATTTTTTTAATCATGGGAATACGGCCTCTGGTTATTTTTAAAAGTACAAATTAAAAGAGACAAGTACAAGGCATTAAGGACTTAAAAATATGAATACCTCACCTAAGTATTAAGTTAAAACGCTACTTAATACTTTAGGTACGGTTTTTTTAAACACTTAATAAAATTAATGTGTTTTGTTTACCTACTGTTAAACCATTATGGTCAGGAATTAGAACTTTTATAAATTATATTATTGCTTTATTAGCCACAGTTACACCTGTGACATTTTGTTAAGACGGAAAATTAGGCTAAAAAGTAGCATAAGCGTGGACATCTAAATTACTACTTGAAGTTTAAAAGTAGCTGATTGATTTGTTTTAAGGTTTTCGCGATTTTGCATAATTAAACACAATATTTACCGGGTTTTACTCGCGTTTCATTTAATAACGTTACAGTAACTTTTACGGCGGTAAGCTTACAGTAACTTATTAGAATATTAAAATAGACGAATTACATCTCAGTCAACCTTGAAAAAGAAAGAAGATAAACAAATACCTGATTGACTAACATACATATTTTATAATAAAATGAATGTGTTAATAGATAGCTTAAAACTACGTTAGTAGCACTTCCACTAAACTACACTTTAGTCTTAGTGCGTTCTTATGGAATTTGTCCGCGGAAGCGACGGAACACCACGCCGTTCGGCCAGGTCCCTGATTCTGTAAGGACAAAGCAAGCGGAATGCCGGCGTAATGCAGGTGACGTGCAGGAGATGTATGTTATTTCGTATTCTGTAAATGTTATTTTATTTAATTACTACTTAATTATTTAAATAGCTCCCCTTGTTTCACAGCCAATCAGTATTAAAGGAAATTATAGAATAGTTTTTATTTTTACTCATGCAACAAATCGACTTCTGCAATGCTCCTGCATCCCGCCTGCTTGTCGCATGCTATGTTTTTACAGAATCGGGCCACTGAAGTCTCCGTTTATGACGCGAGGCAGGTAGCAAGTCAGAACTCGCACCAGAAACGCCTTGAAATTGAATTGAATTTTATATCAACGTCCTGCCTACACTGCTGCGCCCTCAGTGTTCTAGAGGGAAATTAGCACTGCCAATCTAATCTATACTTATAATTTAATAAAAAATTTTTTTGGTTTGTTTGCAATGAATAGGCTCCAAAACGACTGAACCAATTTCAAAAATTCTTTCACCTATAGAAAGTTATATTACCGAGGAATAACATACCACTTTTGATCCCGATATTCCCAGGGAATCGGGATTTATGAGAGCAAAACCGTGAGACGCTGCTAGTATCTAATAAAAGCAACGCGATCGAAACCAAATAGTTTAACTTCATATCTGAACAGAAGGAAAAAAATAAAATATTTTATTGGCTACTTTTATGAAGGCAGTTTCACATTCCGATCAGCAGCGAATGAGAAATACCTAATCCTTTAAAGTCACTTTAAGTGTTCCAGGTATTTTCGTCACAATAAAAACGTGATTATTTTAACAATATAATATTATTATCAAGGGTAGTTATAAAATCTAATCTTGCTTAGAAAGCATTAATTCGAGAAACATTAAAATTCTGTCTGTATCTCGAACCTCTGCAGATATTTGAGGCTTATTCCTAGACGGATGTTTAGTTTTTTTCATTTTTATAAATGGGTTCTAGAACCACGGAACATTTTATCCGTGTTTATTTAGATTACAATATTTTTTAAATTTGCTGGGGTGCTCACTGCCACCCTGACCAAATTTTTTTAATTTAAATTAACATATAAGACAATAATTTTTAAGGTGTTTAGTTCAGTTCTTTTGGATTTTCTTTTAGTACTGAACTAAAAGAGCTCATTAGAAAATCTTATAAGTTAAAGCTTGTATCGTAGACAGTAATCATTTGGTGATTTTAATAATATTTAGGACGCCGCGCCATGCAGCCACGGGTCGAAACTCATTCTGCTGAAGGCTTTTTACCTTCTAAGTGACCGTGCTCTATCTTAGATCAATTCTTTACTAAAATGTGGCAATCTTATAAAAAATAGCTAATCTTCGATTTAAAAAAAATATCTAATAAGTACTATTTTTTTTTCAGCAAGTAGATGCCGAGACTTCATTGTTTTCAGAATATTTGCTTAATTATTAATTTTTAAAAACAATTAATTCAAACATCGCTTTCAAAATTTTTCTATTGTGGACAGTGTGTAGGTGTGTCTATTTCAACTTTTTTCTAGAACGTTAACTGTTTCTCAATATATCAGTAAATGTATATAAGTTTTATTAAACGTGCAGTATTTCTCCAGAATCGAAATGAAAAGTAGAGTGTTCTCGGGTGACTGTTACCCATTTCACCCTCCAACTATTAGATTTCAAAATTACAATTAGGTAATGTTAAAATAAAATTATAATTTTCGTGAGACCAGAATGCTGGAGTTTATTTGGCATAAAGAATAAGCATTGCAATTCAGCGTGGCAATGCGGCCAGCATTTGGACTTGCTGTCAAGTTACGAAGAATCGGACTTTTTGAATAAGTTCCTATGTATTATAACTATGTTTTATTCAAAATATGTATTTCAAAAGATTTTAATAGTGATTATTAGATCTAATTGTAGAGTGAGAAACGTTTCAGAGAATAGTCCCCTGTTCAGTATTTTTTGTAATAAAATTAGCTATTAATTTTTACCGTTCATTGTATCGCTATGTTCTTTGTTAATAAGGTAATTTAAGATTTTACCCGGTACCAGGTACCCACGCTTTTCGAATATTTATTCATCCGTAAATCTTCAGTTTTCATTGTTAGTTCAAATGTATTTTTTACTGTTCTATTTTATTAGTCTATTTTTGGAACAAATTGGAGGTTTTAACTCTAGAATTATCTACAATTACTAATACCATACCTTAACAAAAACGATAGCTATTAAATGTTCATCAACATTTTGATCTGGATTTTAAAAATTTGAATAACTTTACTAATGAATTTCACATGTGAATCAAGTTAATTGCAGCACATTGTGTTGTGCCTAATTAAATTAAATAAGAAAAAAATGTATGATTTTTGTAGAAAATAGATTATTTGTTTTAAACGATCAGCTGCGTGACAGTAGATATCTTCTCGTACGCTAGTAACTCGACTCGCCTTATGTATCAACACAACACAATACATAGTACTGGTACGTATGAGTTAGGAACTCGCAAGTTACGTCTAGACAGTGCGAGACACTACTTAGCTACTCGTCAGGGTGACTCGTACGGTAGCTTGAAAAGAGCTTCAAAGGTTCAAACCAAATCAAATGCTATAGTTGTGTCTGGGCTTTCACAAGCATTCGTTCCGAAGGAATATCATCTCCGAATATCCTGGGAGATAATGAATGAAAGTAATATTGGTAGCTATAATGGATTCCGACGTGGCTAAACCGGCCTACGTATCGTAATATCATTTACTTCACTTAAAAGCCGCTACTAACAATATTGTTCCACCCACTGTCTGTTTAACCAAGGGCCTAATCAAGAGAGGTAATCAAAATTGCTAAATTGTTATCCTGTATTCTGGTAAATTGTTTTCATTACATTTACAACATCTGAATGTGTTAATTAACAATTTAGTTTGTAGATTCAATGGAAATTGACGGGGAAACAGCTCTGGTAGATGTTGTGACTTTGAAGAGTTATTAGCTATGTTGTGGATGTAACATATATGTGCTTATCTACTGGAAAATTGTCGCTTTACAAAGCGATTTTCAATATATAAGAAATAACGGTAATTTAGTACACACATAGGTGTGTCGAATGACTTTTAAATTACGAAGCAAACGAAAAGGTTGGTTAAGGTATTATTTTTGACGACCTTTGTGGCGCCTCCTGCAAATACCTGACTGCAATGCGAAGGTTGCTGGGTCGATTCCCGCCGGGTGCAAATACTTATGCTTAAATATTTGCATCTGGTAAATATATAATATGTATGTGTACAAAAAAGTATAATATGTAGTATATCCGTTGTCTGTTATCCCAGTACAAGCCTAGTGCTTAGTTTGGGGCTAGATTGTGCTGTGTGTAATCTCGTGCAATATTTACACATAATAATATATTTTAATTGTTATTGTTTTGTTTTTGCTGTTATTTGGTTAATCGAAATCGAAAAAAAGTTACATCTTCGAATATGGTATAGTATTGTCTTATTTCTTTTACGTCTTCTTATGCTCATGTGGTCCTTGTGGTTTAAGCGTTGCAACAGGGCGTGACTCTGAGCCCCTATTTTCCATAATTTAATATCACTTAGCAAAAATATTATTTTAAAATACTTTGAGGGAGTACCTATTTTTTGCGCTTTTTTCTAATTGGAATATTCACAAACATCCAAACAAACGGCGTTACAGTAATCCAACACTGCAGCAATCCCACTGGACCTCTAACATTTATTTATACTTAAATGCTAAAGTTTTGATGTTCGAATGAATGTTTGTGCGTCAATCATGCAAAAATTGTGAAAATAATAAAAACAACTCGTTAATCGCGTTGTTTTTAACTGGAAAATGAGTTAAATTTGAAATTGATTTGTTTTTTTTTATTTAGACGAGTAATAGTACTTAGCTGCAAGTTTTCCAGTACGTGACGACTTGTTGCACTGCCTGCCATAGCGGCTGTTTCCATACCCTTTTAATTGCTTCAGGTTCTAAGGAAACTCTTAATCATCATAAAAATATTTATTTTGCAGGTATGGTTTTGTTGAAAATAGGTACAACAATATTTTTCATTATTATTAGAACTACGATTCTATAGATTCTAGATTTAAATTGCCTTGAGGTCTCGACGGAGGATACGAACTGTTTGACGAAAGGAAATCGAAGAGTTAGGTAATAACAATATTTCATGGCTATCACGACAGTATGTTAAGGACGCGACTCATGTGATTTCCCTTCCGATTGAATAGTTTTATTCATAACCGGTATCAAATAGAGCTTTGAACAATGTTTAATGTTATTGTACATGATACAAGAAGTGTCCCCTTCATTTCAAAAACAATAAAAAATAACTTTAAATGCCACTATTATACGGGCAAAGTTACCCCTGTTTTTACAAAATAAATCAATTTTTCTTCTACATCCTCAACCGCTATATTTTCTTAAAGGCATCATAATATTAGAAAATACAATACCTAGAACCCCTTCATCTTATTTTATAAAAATATTATTTTAATCTTCGTTAATGATTGATTTTACGAGAAATTGTAGATTTTTTCACGCAATTCCATCTCGCTCATTTATATGCAATCGGACAAGGACCGATGATTATCATCTATCGCCGCCTTAAGCACGATAATATGTTTGAAGCTTTCCTTGCGTGTAAAAGAATAAATTATAATAACTTTCAATAATGTCGGCCTCTGTGGTGCGGTAGGCGAAGCCCGGACTACAACGCAGAAGGTTGCGGGTTAGATTCCCGCCGGGAACAAATATTTGTGCTGACAATATAATTTAGTAGGTAACGAGTACTGCGTGTAAAATATTCTTTATGTTTTTATGTAATCGGGCCTTAGGCAGCTGAAACTGCGGGCTGTTACTAGCTTTCAATTATTATAGTTACATTTTATCGGGTCATAATCGCGTATTATCATTTATTTTCTTACCTCGACGTTTCGATCATGTTACAACGATGTCGGTCGCGACCAAGATCATGCTTCTTTAATATCAACATGCTTCTTTTGGTGATGATACATATTTGTGAGGTTTGCAATCGACACCTTGGAACCGTGTAAACCCGCGTCGTTGGATTAAAAAATGGTTTTAGGGTCTTGTGAACGAAGGGGCTTTGGTCAACGAATAGGTATTGCTATCCAAAGAGGCAATGTAACCACCCTTTTAAGTTTCTCACTTACGGACTAATTTTGGAGTTAGAGTTTTTAGTTTTTAAAAATTATTAAAACCCATTAAAAAAAACATATAACTTTATACTTGATATAAGTCCGATGAAGACAACAGAATCTATTATAATATCAGAGATAATTAACTAGATCGGATAAATTAGGTCAGTTCACATTTTCATGCGAGATTTTAACTCGGATGTTAAAAATAGGCTTTAAATTATTTACTTTGATTTACATTTGTAGACATTTAAACCGGTTATTAATTCGAACAACATTAAGTATTTGATTTAAGTAAAATTTAAAAATTGTTATGGCTTTAAAATTATTTTACGTTTGCCTACTAATTGTGAAATTCTTACTATTTCATTTTTGTCTCTGTACTTATTTATTTGTTGTATGTTTGTCCTTTTTACTTTAATAAACATTTTCTTTTGCTTTCTTTTATTTAAAAAATATTACGTTATAACAATAATAATATTGAATTATTAAATAATTTAGGTTAGCGTATTAAAGTTATTATATATAAGATCTTATCGTCATATTTCTATTAAAATGTATACGTACGAACTGAAAGTCTTCAAAACTTCAATTTTTTTACATAAAAAAAATTTTGTTGTAATCACTAAAAAAAAAATTGTGCTATCTTCACATGTTTTATCTTTTATTTAAAAATAAATTCATACCTATTAATATTTCAAAACGTTTTATACCTAAAGAAGTTCTCTGCAATGATCCACCTAAATAATTCCATTCAATTGCTGTAAAAATCCAAGTAAAAACTTACACCCTAAACTTACCTTCAACTTTATTTCACAACACAACACTAAAGCGCGTGCTTCGCAGTTTGCTGTTGGAACTGAAATGGCCAAGGGGATCGTCAGTGGCCGTATTTATCAGTTGGGCGGCCACTGTGGTAGGTTGCCGCCCGCTCGACGACGTAGGCGTGCGTACATTGCGTGGGCATCTACCTACGGGTTATGGGTTGTAGCATGCAAGCCGTTGATTGCACTACAATAATATGATGCTTATCTAATTACAATGAATAAATATTAAATTCGGTCTTAATCGTGTTCCATTTATTTATTTAGGAAATCTTCAACTTCCGTTTCGTATTTAGTTTACTTCTAGACTAAGCACAGGATTTACCTCGAAACTTCTCATGCGTTGAGAGATGCTTATCTACTTCTTCTATTTCTATTCTATATTACTTATAATAAAGGAAGAGATTATAAAGAGTCTGTACCTACTTGGAAGTAAATTAAAAAAAAGTTGTCTAGAGGACTTAGAAAAAGTAGTAGAACAAAATTATATAATTTTTAAAATTCATGTATGTCTGTATGTTTGTCTGTTTCTTATAGGTACAATTAAAAATGTCTAATCTGATTTAAATCTGGTCAATTGAATTCTATTTTCGAGGAACGTCGTGGTATACTTTGCATCGAAATCCAATTAGTAGAACCCGAGTAATGAACGAAAAAGTGCAACCGTTCGAGAACCGCTCGGCCGCCCGCGCCCGTGATAACGCGTTTTTTCACTTTCGCGGGTGAAACCGTGGGGCGCAGCTAGTAATATAATAAAAGCAACGCGATCAAAACAGAAAATATACGTTTAATTTCTATAATATAATAAAATACTGTATATTATAATAAATAAAACTATGTAAGCGGTGTTGGTCTAGTGGTAAAAACATCGACTTTAATTTCAAGGGCCGTTGGGTCGAATTCTGGCCGACCGCGCACCAATGTCTTTAAAAAAAAAACATTCGCTAATCCCGCAGTTTCACCCGCATAAGTTCCGATCCTATGATCATTTTCAAAAAATATAATTTCTTAGCGGATGCCTACACACATTAAGAACACACTCTCCAAATTACAGTCCTCTACTATCAGTGGTTTAGGCTGTGTGCTTTTTAAACATATGGATAGATTTAACATGACATTTTATAGTAAGCACTCTCATGTTTTATTGTGCAGTATTACTATATGGTACACAATAAAACCAGCTAAATCACAACGTTGATGTATGATAGATAATTGTGTTCTATGAATTTCCTTTATTAGGTAGGTACACCAACATACTTACATTTAAATAAAACTAATTAAAATTAAAAATCCAAAAATGCGTCTCTACGTAAGGTACCCAAAAAGCTGGCTGCATTGCCTCTTTGAATTGCTATTTAATTTTATTTTTAATTGCTAATTAAAAATTAAATATTAAAATTAAATTAAATTAAATATTAACATAACTCTAATAGATGTATCTATTAATTCAAGAGAGTTTTGAAGTTTGTTTGTACCGCAGCTTAGTTATCCCTTGGGATTTTTAGGATAGCTAAGTAACCCCTAAATTATTCAGTTTTGTTTGTTAACTAGTTAATAATAACCGGATAACATAATTGTATTATACCCAACAAACTAAAACTTTGAAGTCCTGAACACGTATTCCTGTATTTAATTAACAAAAAATTCATCTGAACATCATTTCAATATCGTCGCAGTCAATTGTCAATCTCAAATTTGACGGTTATCAAATTACATTTGAGGCTCTGATTAGGTAAATAATAAAGAACACCTAGCTTGGATTATGTAACAATTGCTTTTTCTTCTGTTGTCGCGACTTATCTTTGTAATAAAACACAATATTTTCGGCTTTAACTATATATATATATATATAATCGCTATTTATATATATCGCAATCTTGCAATGCCGTACTGGCGTTTTACTGTCTTTACAGACGCAGTTTCCTCAGGAGAGACTGAGATGTTATTCGTCATTTAATTGTTTTAAAAATTAACTGTAAACTACCTGCAAAAGAAAAGTTATGCAACATATCTTCGAAATATTGTCAACTAGTTGCATCACGCGGTTTTACCCACGTAGGTCCCGATCCCGCGGGATTATCGGGATAAAAAGAAGCCTATGTGTTATTCCAAGTCCCCAGCTATTTAATTCCAATTTCATAGCAATCGGTTCAGTAGGTTTTGCGTGATTAAGTTTCAAACACACATACATACAAACTGTCAGCTTTATAATATTAGTAGGATAGCGATCCTCATCACCTCGACCTAACTTTTGTCAATCAATGCCATTGCGCCTATTTTGGTCATTTGAGGTCAAAAACACAAAGCCGAAGCTTTCATTTAAAGCATGTTGCAGAGCTAAGAATAGCTTTTAACCCATGGAGACGACCCCTCGCAAGGTAGCTACTCGCACCTCTATTTTGTCTTATAACCTAGTTAGTTCCAAATCGAAGGGACCACGACGAAATGCAATTACTTCAGTGACGAATAGACACAAAGTAATGTTACCTTACTACACATGTATCTACTGTTTATAAATAACTAACTTTGCTCTGCACGATATCCTTGATATAATTGCTTCAAGTAAATCCTATACATTTCAGAGGAAGTAATAAGGAGGAGGTCTATAAGATAGATACGTTTGTGCGAAATTGTATGTAATAAACGTACATCCTTCCATACTAATATTATAAACGTGAAAGTTTGTATGGATGAAGAATTTGTGTGACAAAAAAATCATTGTCTCGAGTTCCTCCGTGCTACGGCAGGCACGTTAAGCAGTTGGCGCCGGTTGTTATCTCTGATTGATAGCAGTCGTTACGTCAAGTTAAAGGCCTAAGGGCGACCTGGCAACTCTCCCTAGGTGAGCTACACCACTACACGAAAAGAAAAAGAAGGAACCCGATGCTCTAATGATGATTTAGGTGTTTTAAATTTTTAATTGAAATCCAGTTTTATTTTATAGTAAAAAAAAATCTGAATCAATACCTGTATAAAAGGTTTATTACAGGTAAGTACCAAATATAGATATTCAAAGCTTTTGCTGACGCTAGATTTCGTGTCATTGGCAAAAACAATACACAAGATTGATGAACCCGTTCACCTGTAATTTACTTTGGAAAAATAAAAGGGTGACTTCAATAATACTATTTTAAAATATATTAAACTAAAATCAATTTAAAAACCAACTCTATTCAGTCATTTATTAAACACAAAAATTACAATACAATTAAAATACATAACATACACTTAAACTAAAAAGAGAATTAGCCATTGTCGACGCCCTCACGAGACATCGTCCCCAAGATGCTTGCAGCATTCCCTCTCTGATTAGCGAGACTAACTCGCTGAGGAAGGATTCCGACAGCCCTGGGGCCACCGGTCACCTTGATCAGACGTCCCGACAACTCCATTTATTTATTTAAAAATAATTAACGGTACTTTCATTTAAGGAGAAGGTTGGTATTTCGTCATACTTTGACAGCTTTTGATATTTTGACAGTTCTTAATCATGTTTTAAAGCATTATCATCTGAGATTATCATATGTAGAAACAATTATTGTGCACAACACGTGCCGGCCTAAGAGAGGTAGAGAATCTCCACCATTTTTTAAATCGGAAGTGTTGCCGGCCTTTTTCCCAAAAGTTCGTAGGTTGTACTATCGGTTAGGATTGGTGAGGATAATAATTTAAGCCCGCATCTGCTCATTAGGAAGTGAGATAGTAAAACGTGGTTCAATAATATCCTTCTAAAATCAACTTCTCGTAAACCTTTGATTAGGGTCGAACTTTGCTGGTTTCATGTTCCCTACTAAATAAACCGAAAAATCGCAAAGACATCATCTGTATTTGATCAGACAGAGGGTTTAAGCGGTTTTTGCGTGATTAACACACACAACAAAAATACCAAACGTTTTCACTTAGCTTACGTCCGCATAGCGATTTTTCGCCATGGAATTTTAATTAGAAAAATCGCTTTGCGGCCTCAGCCTTATAGTATAATTACTGGAATTAGTCATTGATGAATTAGATTTCATCGAGTGAATCGCGGCCTCGATCTGTATTTAATTTCTTATATCCCACTTGCCCTGTTCGTGATAGATAACACATTGCTATAAACTGATTGGTTTCCACTACTCACCGACCTTTCGGACAAATTGCAATTAGATTTTTGCTTGAATCAATTTTTTGTCTGGTTTTCGTCCATGATTTGGGAGATAGTAATGATTTGCTGTTTCCTTTTGATTATTATTCTCTCGAGCTCCTTCGTACTTTCGAAGGCACAAAGAACGAACAACGAAGGAGTTGTTTAGTTGGATATTTGATAGGAGTCGTAGTACAAGGTATTAAGACCTTTAGGACATTCTGAGAACTTTAAAGGTAAGTAATAAATCATACACTGATCAACATCAGCGCGCGTAATACGTTATATTACACAACCAGCGTTCTTGCAGTAGTAGGTTACAGGAAAATATTATAAGGCGCTCACAGCGGAGCTCACAACAGTACCATACTCGCTACTAATAAAATAATTACGCGCTGTATCATCGCCCACCTTTAAAATTTACATCTCAAAAACTTTGAAAGAGCAGATTAATTTTAAGGTTTACTTTAAATGCCTCTTATTTCCACTTTAGGTATCTAGTAAAGTATCTGCTTTACCGACAGGTCGGTAGATACTTATGGTTACTTAAGTGTCTTTTAGTGGAATCGTTGAAGACAACTTAAGAAGGATTTAAGTAGGTATGCAAATCTGATTGATTTATTGCTGAGTTAACTAGTTTTTAGTTAGTTACAGCTTTTGCGTTAGTATCGCACCTTCGGTACAAATCATTGACTTGGCTATTGCAATATTGACTTTTACTTTTAATATAAGTACGCGTACTTATGAAGATAATATTATTATCCTATCCTACTAATATTATAAAGCTGAAAGATTGTGAGTATGTGTGAATGTGTATATGTGTGTTTGTTACTAAATCACGGAAAAACTACTGAACCAATTGCGATGAAACTTGGAATATAGGTAGCTGGATACCGGGAATAACACATAGACTACTTTTTATCCCCATATTCCCGCGGGAACGGGACTCACGCGAGTGACACCGCGGGGCGCAGTTAGTTATTAATAATTATACTAAGTTTAACATCGTGAAGTTTACCGTGTAACTCCCGTCGAGTTCAACTCGACGCGACGTCGGTTTGGGAATACGATGCTGTCGATAACGGGGTTCGAAAAGCTACAGCGCAAGCAGCGAGCAGAAATTGTCTATGGCTTTAACATAGACAATTTGTGCTCGGTCCTTGCGCGGTAGCTTTTTTCAACCCCGTTATCGACAGCATCGTATTCCCAAACCGACGTCGAGTTGAACTCGACGGGAGTTACGCGGTAGGGTCCCAGTTCCTTCCTCTGGACATGGCCGAGAAGGTTAGGATGGTGATGATAGGTGTTGGGAAATCCTCTTCCATCTCGTAATGTCCCGGGCGTAATTGCATCATACACAGCATGGATTAAAGTTCCTCGCGCTGCATAAATCGTCTAAAAATTACATGGAGAAGACTCTGATTTTATACAGAGTTTAAAACCAAAATTCTTAGTATTCATGGCACTCTGTAGTGTTAAGTATTTAGAAAAACATGTTTTTTTTTTAAACTCATTGCTGCCTGCGGGATTTGAACCCACGACCGCCTACTCCTTATTCTAGTGGGGCGTTTCAACCATCTGCGCCAAGCGAGCTGAAGCGAAAGGGTTGAATATAAAGAAGACATTATTTTTTAAATAATATTGTTTTCTATTTTAATATTTGGAATTAAGAGCCTACAATCGTCATCTATAAAAAGCTTTTTGCCTCTGTGGCAGAGCAGTTACTTTTACCCCCGAGAAGTGTTTGAAACATCTCTTCTAACATATTTTTCTCCGGAAATGTGATGTACTTTCTTTATTAACTTTTCTCTTACGGCGAAGGAAAACCGAGAAATACCAATGCATTATTTTTAAAATTCAATAAAATCTTGGTTCATTCATATCATACAGAACTGGGTTTTCCCAATGAAAGGTCTCCAATCCTATCGCACTTAGTAATAAAAAAGCATGGGATAGCGTGTTTGTCTGTACCTACTTATAATAACTAATAATAAAAGTTTATTGCAAGTCACATTAAAACTACTGAATCGATTGTAAATAATTAACTGAAGGTAGTAGATTTATAGGTTGTTTAATAATGACATATTGCAGGACTCTGTACATTGCACCATCTACATATATACTAAGCAGCTGGACTTTCACTATGGGTACAGAATAAATAATGGTACTATGTACGTATACTGTGGGTAGGTAGGTACCTAAAAGAAAACAGATAAACTACTAAATTACTAATTTATAATTAATTACAAACATATTATACATCTAGAAACACCCAAAATCGGCATTTAGATCACATTAGTCTTTTTTTTTTAAATGGCTTTTAATTGCTTTTATGGTTTTCGCGATTTTGCTAAAACATTTTATTTATCGGGTTGAATCGCGTTACGTTTAAAACCATGAATAAAACGCGATTCAACCCGATAAATAAAGTGTTTTAAATAGCTTTTTTAAAGAATAACTTAATTGTTTTTGTTTACAATCACTAATTCAACGATTTGAAGGAGCAATCCGCTTTGTTACTCTAAACCTAACTCTACCAGTTCGACTAAAGTCCACGAGAGAGGGCTGCCCATGTCATTGTTAATCAGAGGTTACATACTACTTTTTGTTTGTTTGTTGTCATCATAATTTTCACCCGGTTTCCGTAAGCAGAACGTTGGGGCATAACTAGTATAAAATATAGTGAATTTATAAGATACGGTTGCATATCTGAATCAATAAGGAATACAATAGAAATGTCTCTTCATAATGCCAATATATCGAGTTGGTTTGAGTGCTTGTTTGTATATTGGAAATGTCGTGGATTGTTTTATATTAGGCATTCTAAAAGCATGGTATTTTTTAACCCCATTAGGAAAAAGCAGAGAGTTCTGGGTGGTAACTCACTACACAGGATGCCAAAGATCGTGCGAAGTGAAGACGCAAAAGTGGAAAGCGGACCCCGGGGTCTAGAGAGGGATACAACCGGGAACATCGCACGGATGCTAATGACTTTAGGTTTGACGTGTCTGTGTATACCTGCATATGCATAGGTTGATCGAACTGTTTTAACTAATTTCTTCTATGGTTTTCGCGATTTTGCATAATAAAACACTTTGATTATCCGGTTGAATCGCGTTTTTATTCATTGGTCTAAACGAACCGAGCTTTCGCTAATTTTACAGTTGGCTTTTTCAAGGTTGGCTGAGATGTAATTTTAACATTCTAAAAAGTTACAGTACTTAAACTACCGCCTCAAAATTATTTGCAACAAAACGTTCCAGTGTACGCAGACAATAGGTTATTGTTTTCAATTTAAATTATAATTATTTTTATCCCTAGCTAGCTCAAAAGCCATGGTAGTTTTTTGAGCTAGCTAAGGATAAAAATTCAACCGGATAAATAAAGCGTTTTGTTTTAACTAAATTTTAGATTAAGTCTGAAGCAACTGTAGTACTTAACTGTTTACGAAACGGCGTGCTTTTAGACTGAGCAAATTAAGCCATAAAATAATATACAATTATACTTCCAGTATCACGAGGCTATTTAGCCCCGGAGCTGAAGCCAACACGTATAGACAGTTTCAATAACAATTTTACTCGCAAACTATGAAGTGGACTTCAAGTCGGCGACTATCCCTGCTTGAACTATGAAAGGCAGCCAAAGCCATTTACCGGATTATTTTATTGGTATTACTAGCTCATAATAAGATGTGCACCCGTATTTGCACCGTAATTAATTAAGTAAAACTTAGATTTTGAGTACCGTTCTGTATCCGGGGGTAAGTGACTTAGGATAGGCAGCAGAAGTTAATAAATGGACAGATCATAAAAGTCATCGTAACTACGATAGAAAAATACTTTGATAATTCAAAGTATTTTCCTTAGTAGGAAGCAGAGATTTTATTTCTTATTTCTAAGTATCTATTTTCTCATATATTTTTTTTCCAATAACTTATCCTTAAGAGCTTAGACGGGCTAGCTCTTCCCCATACAAACAGAATATGTCCGTTTTTTTCAATATTCAATATTAAAAAATAATAATTGGGCAAACAATATTTTTTTTATTATATTGGTTTTTATTTTGATATTTTATTATATATGTAGCCAATGGTGTTCCACTGCCGGGCAAAGACAAATAGATATACTTTTAGAAATATTTTAAAAGGAGAATGCATCTATAAATAAATGGAAATTAGATGGGTCTGTTTTTATAAGTCGCTTGGTCCTAAGTAAGAACTCACCTCATGACCATGAATACTACTTCAAGTCCCGCCTTGTGTCTTCATGAGTGTATTTTTGTAGACGTATTTATTTATTAAAAATTTCTACGATAGCTTGGAACAGGCCTAAGCACTAAAAAATCAATAAACTGGCGATTTAGTTTTGGTTTTGCTTTTATAAATCGGGACTTTTTTCATTTTCCCAATTAGGAAAACAGCAAAACTGTCGTGGATAAATACGGCATAAATAACACCCATTTATACAATATTATTTACACATGACTAAGTTATGTGACGTTTGTCTTTGTCTGTCAACTTTGAAACTTCATGTGACAGTAAAAGACAAACGATTAATTAGTTATGCAGCGCATTAATTAGCGTTTATAAATAAGGGGGTAATGTTTATTAATAAAACAATTTCAATACCCGGGAAGAAAAAATCGTAAAAATAATAAAAAATACGTATGTATGGGGAAACTCGAGCCCGTCTAAACCCTTAAGGTGCCTTAAGTTACTTTTATCTGAAACACACGTTCCGTACACATTTTTATAACATTTTCCAATAGAGACAAATGAAATCGAGTGGGTAATGCGTCACGTAGCTTCCAAATTAGATAGACTTGAGCAAATAGTTCAATATTTGTAAAGATAAGAGGAAGAGATCGTTAAAATTCACTGTTGTAGATAGAACATTCTTAATACAAGTTCTAAAAGCAGACCTAAACTAGGTCCATTTTAAAATGGGTAAGTATACTTTGTTTTAACGAAAACTGTTTTTTCGTGAGAGACTTGTATGTTTTTGTTATTGCAAATAACTTGCAAACTCATTAATGCGTATTTACTAGCTTGAAAGCGAACTACACACGAACTAAAGGTGCATAAAATGCATTAAAAAAAGTTTCTGCGATAATCCAATTTAGATCCTAGTCTAGAAATAACAAAAAAACTGTTTGACTACAACATCCTCTTGGAAGTTTTCAAAATTGATTAATAACAAATTGTTAAACAACCACAATTTTCTATACGTGCTGAGTTAAGCCTGCGGGTGGTCTAAATAGGAACTAAACTAGTCTAAATATGAATTAATTAATAAACATCCCCCTTATTTAAATACGTTAACTAATGCGCTGCATAACTATTAATCGATTGTCTTTTACTGTCACATGAAGTTTCAAAGTTGACAGACAGTCCCATAACTTAGTCATGTGTAAATAATATTTTATAAATGGATGATAATTATGCCGTATTTATCCACGACTGTTTTGCTGTTTTCCTAATTGGGAAAATGAAAAAAGTCCAGATTTATAAAAGCAAAACTAAATCCCCAGTTTATTTATTTTTAGTGCTTCAGCCTGTTCATAAATAGCTATCGTAGATTTTTTTTTAATTAAAATACGTCTACAAAAAGACACACGGACAGAAATACCTATATAAAAAAAAATGAATTCGCACTACCTGTGAAAGGGATGGCTCCCTTTCACAGGTAGTGCGAAGCTAGTAAATACGCATTGTATTAACTACATAGACTAGAAATTCTCAAAACAGCCTTGTTAAAATGACGTAGGTCTGGCTCATTTATTACAAAAATAAATAAAAAAGTATTATAAAATTGGTTAATAAAATCTACTTACTTCCGAAATTTCTATACCTAATCGGTTCAAGACCGAGATGTGGAAGAGTGTCAAGCGTTATCTCTTTTGAACTAAAGCTCTTTGTTAAGAGGGTGGTAGATTTGTTTCGTGGGTTTAGTGACTTGTGTTTGTGGGCCAGGTAAGCTGATTCCCTTACCTACTCACAGACATACTCCGTCGAAGACAATTTCTTTATTGACTCGTACTGATGCGTGCTTAAGTCGCGTTATTGGATGACTATAATATACCTAATAATAACATAACTTTATTACCTGCCTAGTTAGAAAATATTAAACAATTCCTCTTTGAGTGGTGAATAGGTTGATTGATACCGGTTTGTTGTACTGGCATACTATCGTAATTTGCACATTTAGCACGTATACAAGATGTAACTGGCATGCTCTTTTAAGCCGAATGGGGGTTGTTCTAGACGTTTAGGCGAACAACTTTTGTTCTACGACTTTTGTAAATTCGAACTTTAAAAAAAAAAAAAATTTGAGGTTATGGTTCACTGAAAAAACAGCTGCTTTTGAATTTAAACGTAATTGTAGTTTCGATTGTTGCCGACTAAACTAAATGAAAAGACCAGATAAGGTCAATGACCTCGAACTCTGAGAAACAGCTGATTTTCAAGTAAACTTTAAAAATAGGTACAAGTTCGAAGGACAGATTTATTATAACCGTTGGGAAGTAAAAGTCCTCAAGTAGCGACCACAATGTACTGCGAAGCGGAGTGTTGGAAGACAACTTAGCGATCGTGGGGAGACGTTGAATGGAGGTAGCGTATGTGTCGTATGGAAGAGCATGTTTAGCAGTGGGCGGAAAAAGGCTGAGATGATAATGGCACGTGCTACTTACTTACTATGACTTACTGATACTAACTAAGTAGTATGTATTTTAATATTAGGGGTTAAAGTATGAAATTGCCGATTTGTACTGAAAATCTTAATTGTTTATTTTTTAAATATTTAACAAATTTATTTAATCAAAATAGTTGCCATTAATATCTATACATTGCTGCCATCTAATGGGAAGGTTATTAATGCCTTTGCGATAGAACTCCGACGATCTAGACTGCACAAACTGTGTGAAAGCATTTTGTACTGCCTCCTGGGAAGAAAACTTCTTGTCACGTAGATAATTGTCCAAATCACGAAAAAAATGGTAGTCCGTTGGAGCAAGGTCTGGTGAATAC
Source organism: Idaea dimidiata (assembly GCA_949358125.1). NCBI lineage: Eukaryota > Metazoa > Arthropoda > Insecta > Lepidoptera > Geometridae > Idaea > Idaea dimidiata. Next base: position 4,411,126 of record OX442334.1, read on the forward strand.
GGAGGATGACGAATGGTTTCTAAGTGCAGTTCCTGAAGGGTCAAAATGGTTTCTCGTGCTGTGTGAGGTCTCGCGTTGTCGTGGAGCAATAATGGTGAAGATCGATTCATGAGTCGGGGCTGTTTTACTGCTAGTTTTGTCAACATGGTTCGGAGTTCGGCACAATAGACATCTGCCGTAATTGCTTGACCAGATCGAAGAAAACTATAGTGAATAACACCATGCTGAGACCACCAAACAGTTACCATTACCTTTTTATTGGTAAGTTTTGCTTTAGGACACTGTTGTGGCATTTGACCTGGGGTCAGCCATTGCATTTTTCTTTTCCGGTTATCATAAAGAATCCACTTTTCATCACATGTTACAATTCGATCCAATATTCCTTCATTTCTGTACCGGTTCAACAAGTCAACACAAGTTTCAACACGCGTTTCTTTCTGCAGATCAGTCAAATCATGAGGCACCCATTTTTCGTATTTTTTTATTTTATTGATTTGACGCAAGTGAGTCAATAAAGTGGGTAAGGTAACGTTAAACCATGCCGCAAATTCCTGGGTAGTTTGACTAGGATCGGCTTCCACTATCTCTCTTAATTCATCGTTATTCACCTGTGTGGGCGGTCTTCCTCGTGGCTCGTTCTTTAATTCGAAATTTCCATCACGAAAGCGTTTAAACCAAAATCGCACGGTGCGTTCATTAGTAGACCCCTCTCCAAACGCAGCATTGATATTACGGGCTGTTTCTGCCGCGTTAGTTCCGCGTCGGAACTCGTATTCAAAAATCACTCGAATTTTCGCAGTATCCATCTTTCTTGTCTAAATTGAATAACAAAAACAATTGAAAGTCGATATTCAAATGTTTCACATTTTTTAAAGAAAGAACATCACAGAAACCATTTGAAAAAAGTTTCATTCGAAAACCTCAAACCATGAAGATTCTATGTCAATTCAAAGAACCTATTGCAATAAAACGGCAATTTCATACTTTAACCCCTAATAATAAGTAGGTAGGTAGGTACCTAATTTTTATACCAATACTTTTTTGGGTTTTACCTACTCTAAATGTTCCAAACAGTTCCAAACTCTATTATACAATTTGTAACGGGTAAGTACTTTTAATCCGAAAGGGGGTTGTTCTAGACGTGTAGGCGAACAACTTTTGTTCTACGACTTTTGAAAATTCAAACTTTTTTTTTGAAAATATTGAGATAGTTTCACTGAAAAAACAGCTGCTTTTGAAAATAAAGTTAATTAAAGTTTTGATTGTAAACCATCAAACTAAATAAAAGGACAACATAAGGTCAATGACCTCGAACTCTCAGAAACAGCTGATTTTCAAGTAAACTTTACACCAAAATTTTTCGAAAAGTACTTCGAATTTCCAAAAGTCGTAGAACAAAAGTTGTTCGCCTAAACGTCTAGAACAACCCCCTTTCGGATTAAAAGGACTTATTCGTTACACCTTGTATATATATGAGATCGATAGATAGATATTTTAGATATCGAGATCGAGTAGTATCGATACTTGACGATAGATAAAGTGTATCGAGTAAAGGTATCGATACCTCAATGGTATCGTTTTATCCCTAGATATGACCAATGGAGAAACAAAGTGTGCCGGGCCATACGAAATTAGCTTAGTTCTTTGCAGCTAGAAATACGGCTGTTTGCTGCTAAACAACACGACCGGTCTCGTCTCGTTCATAATGGATGAAGTCTACGTATTGAAACACGGATGAGTCCTCTTGGCATAAACAGAAAATGTTTGAAATCATGGTTCTTCCATCCACTGTAAATTGGCCACATAATGATATGGCCATTGATCTAAAGACTGAAAGGTGGCCTTATTTCTGTATTACCTGTGGTTCATGCGCACATCCGCAAAAAGTGCCAACATTGCCCCGCCAATATTGTCTATGCTTATGTCACTATAGTGCGCTTCTATTGGTCGACTCATAAAATTAAAATGGCGCGGGCTTTTGTCACTTCCTATTGTGCGTTTGGTGAAGTGTGCATGGCTTCGATGTCGATTACCGTAAATTAATGAAATTCACGTTACGTCTTTAGTTTTAAGTGATTAAACCGCATAATAATCGTGATGGTGTTCTCTAAAAGGCCATGGAGATATTAAAAACGGTAAGCGAAACTTAAATATTGCGAAATTACTTAACATTTTGTTTGGCTTTTGTTTCTTGTTTTGGTGGTATTGAAACTGGCCATTACATTAGAAAAAATATCTTTTTCCAGAATTGTGTGCTCGTGTGAGGTAAGTGATAATTATTGACATAATATTGAAAGTGTCCAGTTTCGGATAAACGCAATACGAATCACCCAAAACTCGATTTGTCAATACATTGATGGCACCCGGCAACCGAGCGTTGTTACGCCATCTTATAGTCCTCCAAATGTTCCGCATATTTTACAGCTTTGCGTTAGTGCAAGAGAAAAATAGACGCTGAATATCATGCTTTAATCAATGGAAGTCTGTCGGACGGTCATTGGTTCTAGGTATGTCATAATTTCACTATTGCATTGCATCGTAACATGACTTGACAAACCACATGTCTGGTATGGATTTGTTGTTGTTATTAGGTAGCACAGATATTCTTGCATAATATACCTAGTCGTGCACGGTAGTTGGGTGAGTGTCATTTATAGATGTATAATGTATGCTTCTCTTACATATTTAGTACTTTCAATTCTTCTTGTAGAAATGTCTTAGGGAGATAACCTAGAAATTTGACAGACCAGCCAGTCAGGTCCAACGTTCAACCATAATGTCACTTGATCATACAATGCCTATTTCCAAGGTTGCTTTTTTTAGAGACTGTTCTCCTATTGGTCTGATGCAACCGTCTTGTAATTTATAAATACTTTTTTACAGTACAAGAATGTTGTTTCAGTTTTTTTGTAGAGTTAAATATAATTAGGAAGTAACTTTCGGTTAACATTACTATGAAAAATGGCATTGTTTACTAATGTTGATAGTAATGAGTGTTGATTTGGCAATGCTCGTTAATTAATCACTTAATTAATAATAAATAGGCAAGTAAATTTTTGTGATACTAAGTAATTCTATAGTCATATCTTGAGAATTCGTCTTGGTATATCCCTTCCTGCTGTTTTGTATAAATCTATATTTCTCTGTAATAATTATTGGTAAGTCTGTATTTATGTTTAAATGAAGTGTGGCATGCGGCAGTGGAGGCCAGCCGATCACAGACATATAAAATTGGCCTGTTTCAGGAATATGAGTTCCTAGACTTGACTGATGTGAAAGAAGCCGATCGAAGCAGCCTACAGTGTGCCCTGTTTAAAACAGACGCTAATCATAACACATTCAAAATTGCTGCCACTGAATCAATCGTAGGTAAGTGTTACATTGTCTTGAATAACTTTGTGTTTTGTTTTCTTAATAATTTTCAGTGAAACTTGTGCTATTAAATAAGGTGCTGTGGAAACTTGATTTTTCTGGATTGATAATTGTATTTTAGATCTTTGGATAGTCAAATTAAAAAAAAATAATAGTTTTCTGCATTTTAAATTAACCTTATAAATAGGTAGATATAACAAAAATCTAAAAGTTTTTAATAAATATGTTTTTCAACATACATATTTTGTAATGAAAGTAATTTTATTGGTTTTATTGGATAGATTTTATTATATTAAGAATTTAATCAATGTCTCTATGTTTGAAATCTTTAAAGACCTCTTCCTCAGGAGTAGACAATAAAAAATTAAAATACTTTAACAATGATCATGGTATTTAATCCTGAAATCAAAATGTTCTTCATTACACCTGGTAATCAGGATAGTATAGAACCTGTTTAACTGAGAAGGACAGACAATCAAACCATTACTGTACTAATAAATGGCCTAACGAGGCTGTATTTTCACCAGAAATGTGGATGCCTTGCTATGGTGGCCATGTTTGCTAGAACTGATAGTATCATTCCTTTTGCCCTTACACAGCTCCTGTTCAATCAACATTGCAGAGTGACACTAAGCAAATATATCAATTTTATAGGTTCATAACAAATGTTTCATCTAGCTAGATATCTTTATACATCTCTGGTGCATACTAAACCAAGCAAAACTGCTCGCAGCACCACACATATTGTGCCAATTTAGATCTACAATTCTCTTTTACATACATTGTAAATGATATCTTTGTTGTGCATAATAAAGTGTTTTATCTATCCATCTTAACTAAACTGTGGTTAATTTATATGTTGTGTAATCTGTGACCAACCAGATCTGTCGTCGTCAGTGAATCGCGGCGCGGTGTCGGCCTGCGTAAGCGTGGAGCCGGGCGAGACGGCGGGCGCCGGCGAGATGGCGCCGCAATCGCCGGCGCGCGGCGCTCCGCCGTACGCGCAGCCGCCGCCCGCCTACCCACCGCCTCACCAGTGGCCCGTCGCACCACCTAACGTCTACGTGAGCCAAGTCACGGCCAACGTCAACGTTCACGGATACATGGGGCAATACTACCAACCGGGGCCCCAATATCCTGCCCCAGCTCCGACGCATCCTGGGAATTCTGGTGCAAGGCCCCATCGCCGTGATCGAAGAACCAAACGCGCCCCGTCCCCTCCCCCACCACCCCATGCCCATCATCCCCCACATGCTCCCTACTACCTACAGTATCCGCAGTACTATCAAGCGGCGCAGGCGCAGGGTGCTCCGTTATACCATCTGCCTGTTTACCAGCCTCTCGTCTATGGACCTTACCCGTATCCACCTTACTATCCTGAATATCCCATGCCGGTCGAAGGCGATGGTGGGGATAAACCTCCAGATGAATATCCACCAGAGGTAATTATGTTTTACTTATTTATGCAATGTTTATAGGGACATTTACAATGTGATTTAAATCTGATAGACCAAATCTGTAAGGCAAGTAAGTAAGTAAGTAAATCAGTTCTATACAACTTTCTTCAATCACACTCATTTGATGTTGTTAATTAACAGGTGGTACTAGAGCAAGAAGCAGTGGACGCATATTACGGGGGTGGTCAATACGCGCCGGCTTACCAACCCGAAGCGGTGGAATATATGCCCCCAGTCTACCTCCCACCGCCGCCTGCCCCTGCCCCAATACCTCATGCCGCCCCGATACACCAACACGCCCCACCACACCAACCTCACCAGTTTAATGTCCACGCTAAGAACTTCGTAGCAGGGCAAGGGAAAGCATACGTGCCGCATGAGAAACCACGGTCGCCTCCCGCCGCGCCTATCGTCTCCGCAGCCGCGCCAATCGATTCCCTCCCAATGAAGGACTTAAAGATCGCCACGAAGACTCCTGTCAGCCCAAAACACACAGACCGGCCGATGGAAGTTCCTCCCAAAGCAGCTGCATCGCCAGTGGAGAAAGTACAATCAAAGCCAGATCCTGCCAAACCAGTCTGGACTCCACCAGAAAACAAGATCGATTCCGGCCCGAATCCGACCAAAACCTTTGTTCCAGTAGTATCAAGTGGATCTACACCAACGTCAACACCGACCGCTAAGTTACCTCCAACAATTGGCAAAGTCACCAAAGGTCCTGCAGCACCATTCTCAGGTGGAAAACAGCCGCCTAAACCTTCAAGCGTTCCACCGAGCATCTTGCCTGTTCAGCAGACTGTGACTACACCAAAACCGCCTTTCGGCAACCGTCAGAAGCGCGAAGGCCCGCCTCCACCTACGCATCGTTCACCTTCAAGCGAGAACGTTGATTTACCACCGCGTGACCCACCTTTACCTCCAAGCAAAGCTCCTATGCCGATCTCTATAACTTTGCCTACGGGCGCTGGTGGACAACCCCTAATCGTAGCCAACAAGCCTCCATTTTCCCGTCGGGCGGTACCAGAACCAGTTCCAGTACCTCAACCACCTCCCCCCGCACCAACAGCTTCAGACTTCCCTCCCCCTCCGACGCCAAGAAACCGCGGCGAGTTACCACCTCCTATAGTAACTCCGCAACCTCAACCCGCCCCTGGGAAATCTTGGGCCAGTTTATTCTCCAACAAATCCTCTGCAACCACAACTACAGTAGCTGTAGCTGCAACCGTTCCTATCCCAGTGGAAGAGCCTCCAAGCCCAACGTCAATTGCTCCTCCAGCTATTGCTAGCTGTCAAAAACCTGTGGCGAAAGTCCCTCCTTACGATGCCTCGCCTCTAGCCCAACAAACTCCAATCGTTGACAAATCTTCACCACCTCGCCCCGCTCCTTTGGTCACCACTCCTCCTGCCCAAACTCCAGTACCAACGATATCCTACTCAGAAAAGACCTCTGTAAATGCTGTGAGCGCTTCGGTTCCGGTGGCCGCAACGACTCCTGTGAATAAGACTCCAAGTCCCACAAACAGTGAGCCTCGTGAGATGCCTGTTCAGAAAGATTCGCCGCCACAATTGCCGGTTCAACCTTCGCCGTTCAGTGATGATCCTAACTCTTATAGGATGGGAGGTAAATATGACGCACATTAATATTTGTTGCAGCAAGGTTTATACCCTCATTGTGCCATCAGTTCAGTTGATTAAAGTTACCACAAACTGTCTTATGTGGCGTGGCAAGACGGCAAAGCGCTACTTTTTTTTGCAGCTGTCATGCCGTGAATACATAGGCAATGTTTCGCCAACCCATATCATTCTAATTAATAAAAGCATAATCTTGTAACTTATCGAAAGAAATTAGGCATAATTATGGAGCATCATTCAAGGAAATGCAGGATAATAGTCCAAACTGATGATATAATAACCTTACTCTTGTAAATTCTACACACCTTACTTAACTAAATACCTTTTTGTTTCTTTCAGAATTTCTATCAAAATACCAACTGGACAACCGCCCAGTGTCACTGCTACCTCGTGGTTTGACAAATCGTTCAAATTACTGCTATGTGAACTCGATACTGCAAGCTTTGATCGCTTGTCCTCCGTTCTACAATATGCTGAAGGCTTTACCGTACCAGACTAGGCGCGGGAAATCTAGTACGCCGGTTATTGATTCTATGTAAGTATAAATACAAATACAAAGTATTTAGCCATGCAAAGTGTCATTTGTGAATATTATATGACTTTTGTTTATGTCTGTTTATAACTTTGCAACTTCAAACTGTGGTAAAAGACTAGTAACACACAGTTAACGTGTCAATTAATAATTGTTTTAAGAATGATAGATAACAAATTAGTATACTAATTAATTGATCAATTATTCAATATGTATGTTATCATTTTTTTAACATACGAGAGTGCACTGAATGTTCTTAGAAAATCAAATAATGAGCAAACTGATAATTAGTTATTTACTAGCTGCGCCCCGCGGTTTCACCCGCGTAAGTCCCATTTCAACGGCAATATCGAGGTAAAAAGTAGCCTGTGTGTTATTCCCGGTATCCAGCTACCTATATTCCAAGTTTTATCGCAATCGGTTCAGCGGTTTTACGTGATTGAGTAACAAACGCACATACTCACAAACTTTCAGCACTTTTATAATATCTTTTAGAAAGAGGGTAAATTTACATCAATACATCGCTTGCATAATAGAAACAATCCCTCAGGCTGAGAACGACAACTAGGAGAGTAAATTTTTACGTGAATTTTTTTGTCTTTTTTACAAAAAAATGTAAGTCCTTGTTGTCGTTTTAGGAATTGTCTTTTTCGGAAGTTGTCGTTCTCAGCCTGAGGATCAATCATGAGAAAAGCACTTTGACCACTCGTCCTTAGCGGAGTTATTGTACTTTGGATTTTTCTAAATACAATTGTATGTTATTGTTACAGGGTGGAGCTATGCTACGAGTTCAGCCCACTGCCGTCCCCGCGGGCGACGCGCGGCGCCGCCGGCGCGCCCGCCGTGCAGGTCCCCGCCCGCCCGCCGCTGGAGGGCGGCGCTGGTCTCCGAGTCCTCAGGGCTTTGAGGCCCTTCGTAGGCTCTCAGGAAGGCAGGCAGGAGGACGCTGAGGAGTTCCTCGGATGTCTGCTAAACTCCCTCAATGATGAAATGCTTGAGGTGAGATTTTTTAGGTATTATTTACTATCTGCATGCCTCTACTTTACCCGCATTTGTTTCGATTTTAATACTAAACAACGATCAGAAGGCTAAAAGACAGGCGTTAAAACAATTCACCTGGCGAGATAATGAACACGACATTTTCAGTATTCGTAAGATCACCATGCCAAGCAGCACGGTGATCTTACGAATACTAAAAATGTCAAAAGGCCATAGTTAGAGAAGAATCAAATTTTGAAAAATTATTGCTTAATTAACCAAGACAACACAGTTTTAAAGTTTGTCTGTTTATTTTAAAAGTTCCCATGTAATATTTCAGCTAATGAAACTAGTAGAGCCTGAGGAATCTAAGGAGGCAACGGGGCAGCCTCCTAACGGTGTCATACCGCAAGAACAGGCGCCTGAGGAAGACGATGACGATGATGAATGGAAGGTAAGGAATAAGGAAATTTCTCTTAAGGATTATTACTGCTTAAATTGAGGAGCTCATTGGCCTAGCTGCACCTGCCGATCTTGAATGGTCGTGTGGGTTAAGCAACGCTTGTCGCGGTCATTACTTGGATGGGTGACCGAAAATTTGTGTGACAAAAAATCATATTCTCGAGGTCCTCCGTGCTTCGGAAGGCACGTTAACCTGTTGGTCCCGGTCTGATAGCTGATGTCTGATAGCAGTCGTTAGGTCAAGTTAGAGGCCTTAGGGCGATCTGAAAACTCTACCTAGTGTTAGTTTTCAGAGTTTTAAGTCACACCACTACACGAAAAGAAGAAGAACATTGTTTAAATCGTCGCGATAAGCATTACGAAATTCAGATAATCCACTGGTATATCAGGAGAAAAAGTAGAATGTGTATAATAATAAAAGATTTCAATCCGGTCGGATCGCCCCGGCGAACTTGCACAGTAATTTTAAAGTAGTCGTACTTAAGGCCAAACAGGTTGTCGAGACACAGTCAAGTCCTCATACTTACACGTCTATCAGCCTCTAAACGATTATAAAAACGTCTGAGACTTCCTTTAGTATTTCAAGCGTTATGGGTTCAGCAACCAGAGTGTATACACTTCACACAGCAGTAAATCGCTTGCTACACTGTAGACTGAAATACAGGATTACCTAATTCAGGTATAGATAAAACAGTTAGGTGTGTTTGTAAAAATAGACTTAAGTTAAATTTTGTTTAAGTTTGTATTATGGGTCCTAGACGGATATACTCTACATATTATACTTTTTTTTTTTAAACATACATACTAGAAGTTCGCCTCGAACTGAGACCTCACGACCTCACCCCCTATCTCCCCAACCGATCCGGTTCATCTTCGAACTCATAAATTCTATTGACCTAAACTACGCGCATACCAAAATTCATGAGCTACGATACTCGGGTTATCGTCGAACAAAGATACAAGCGCCAGGTCCCTCTACACTACCTCACTCGCTTCACTCGTTCGGTCAATTATTCATAGAAAGACACCCAAGAAGACAATTAATTTATAACCCTCCCCCCCAGGTGATGGGTCCCCGCAACCGCGGCGCGGTGGAGCGGCGCTGGGCGGCGCGGCGCACGCCGGTGGCGGACATCTTCCGCGGGCGCACGCGCGTGCGGCTGCACCGCGCGCCGCACCATGACGTCACCGACGCCGTGCAGCCCTTCTTCACGTTGCAACTTGATATCGAGGTGTGTATGCTAGCTAATATTTGTTTCATCATCATCTCGGCCCTTATCCGTCCACTGCTAAACGTGGGTCGCGAGTCACCTCCATCCGACGACTTCCATCTTAGACTGACCCATAAAGCCAGCGTTCTGCCAAGACGGCTTAAGACTTCTGAAGGAGTTTTTCTCGTTTTCAAATATTCTCAGGTACTACAGCACTTAACAGCACCATCTATTAATTTTTGATAACCAGTTTTTTTCATCAAATTCAGAGCAATATTTGACAAACTATTAAACCTGTTGTATAGAAAACCTATTAAAGATTATAACTCATTTGATCAAGAAATCTGAATGTTTTAAAATTAGGTATTGTGTTCCACATTTCACATTTTCAATAATTCAAATAATGTTGACGACTGGGATGACGCAGAATACACATTAGAACTGTCTCTTGGATTACATAACGCTATTATAACTTCACTAATCCTCCATTGCCCTATTCTGAACACAGGTCTGCTATTAAAAGCCAGACCATAAAATTTCTGTTACAATGATGCACTCTTTATTTTTCGTCTCCGAAACACTAAAAAATGTGGACAACTTGTTCTGAGTAAAACAATCGCCTTATCCAAAATCACCACACCAATAGCCAAATCTTAACCTTCTTTACTCTATATTTCAGCAAGCGACGAGTGTCAAAGATGCGTTAGAACTCCTCGCCGGTAAAGACACGTTAGAAGGAGTATCTGATGCATGGCAGCAGTTATCGATAGAACAGTTGCCGGTAGTGTTGCTTCTACATTTGAAGTGTTTCCAACTCGATGCTGAGGGGCATACGGCGAAGATTGTCAAGAATATCGATTTTCCAATCGATCTAAAGATTGATCCTAGTAAGTTGATATTATTTACACTATTTTTATAAGGTTTATAAATTATTCACTTTTGGTAAATGTTATAAAACAAATAATAACTTTAACAATAACTGAAATCGACAGGGGTTGCTCACATAGCATGTCATGATGATAAAGAATGAAGTAAGACAATGTACAGCTTAGCATAGAAACAAGAAACAAATCACAGAAAACTTGACTTTTGCGGTTTTGTCGTGGTTCTTGTAATTTAAATTTGTTTTTTAATAGAAACTCACTAACAATGTGTGTGTGTGTTACTCAATTATCTTACCAGATGGTGAGTGACTTACGGTCTAAGATATACTGCTTTACCTAGATGATAGGAAGTCTGCGGCAGTTAAATTAATATTGATAGCATAAAACATAGTATAAAACAATGGCGCTCCCTGCTGTCTGTCTGTTTGTATGTATGTTTAGATCTTTAAAACTACGCAACAGATTTTGTTTCGGTTTTTTTTGTAGTAGTTTTTTTGTAATATAAGTAAACATGCTAATATACCCGCGGGATCGGGATTTACGCGGGTAAAAACGCGGAACGCAGCTAGTTAACAAATAAAAGTTACTCAAAAGCGTAAGGGATGCAAAACAATGGTTGTTTCGTATTACTTTTACCGAAAAAAATCTAATTATAACTGCCTGTCAGCCACTGCCTTTTAAATTGCTTCAAGGTGTAAATAAGCTCCTGCCGCCAAAATATTTATTGTCTCTATCCAGTTAGACCTGTAAACTATGATGCTAATTATTTTTCGTCTCCAATAAGTGTAAATAAAACAAACACTGTAAATGAGGACAACTTTAACCGAGTATTCTACTCATCGACAACAAAATATTCCTAACCAAGCAGTCTCAGAAACTAACCAATCAACTTGAACCTTTCCAGAGATAATGTCTTCGAAACAAAAGTACACGAGCAAGCAACGGCTGTACAAGTTGTTTGCAGTGGTGTACCATGAAGGTGTGGAGGCTGTGAAGGGACATTATGTTACTGATACTTACCATGGACAAGTTGGATGGATTAGGTAAGTCTAAAAATCTAATATTTTTTTATAGTATTAGCAGAGATGCTGACTGCCTGGTTTTTCGGATCGTTCTTAGCGTTCTATATCCAAATGGGACTCATTTACGATAACTACTGGCTATCTGTCTGTCACCAGTAACAGTAAAATAGATTTTGAGTGGGGCTGTCATACAACAGACGTTATTTCTTGCGATGTGAACTTGCACTTGACAGGTTTTATAGTTATAAGTAATAAAAATCTAACGACTGCTATCAGGGATAACAACCAAAACCAACTTAACAGCTTAACAGTCATTGTACTTTAAAAAGTTTAAAGTCAACCTTGAAAAAGCCAACTGTAAAGTTGGCGAAAGCTCGGTTTGAAAGACGTTATTGAATAAAACGCGAGTAAAACCCGTTAAATATGTTTTATTAAAAAGTTTATTTACAATGATGCCAAACATTATTTTTCGTCTCCGAACACTTACAATGTGGACAATCAAAACTGAGTAAGCCTCTGTAACAAAATTTACTCTTACCCATTCCAAATTAATCTAAAACCCACCGTTTCTCCTAGGTACGACGACTCGACAGTCACCCAGGTGACCGACGGTCAAGTGCTAAAGCCGAAACCTCCTCGGATGCCGTACCTCCTGATGTACCGCCGCCACGACACGCTGCCGCAACACCGCGGGGTGAAGGAGTGAAACTCAGCAACGCGCGAGATCTATCAATTGCAAAGTTGGTACGCGCGAGCTTTGTACAACATAAATTTGCACAACTTACACTGGTGAATATGTGAAGTGAACTAAATTAGTGTTATAGTGATAAATAGTTTGGAAAAGGTTGTCTGTGCGTCAGGTACATCACAGCAGTCTAAATCGGCCATCAAATATAAGCTTGCACAATTTGCACGACGGATATGTTAACTGTGAATTTAAAATTAAAAGTTGTGGTGTATAGTAATAGATATAAATAAATTGTTAAGGTCAGCTATGCTTCTATAGACTTGATATCAAAGTGACTCTGGGATTGGTAAAAGGTGACCCTAAAGCCTGCAAATTGACCTAGCAATATGCAGGCTTGAAGGTCAAATTAGTCAACTAATGACCCAGCACTAAATTACTTAACTAATCTCACCTTACAAGGCTTGAATTGAGGTCAAATTAGTCAAATGACCTAGCGTTGTTTGGTCAAGTTAAAGCCTTTGTCAAATATTAACGATATTAAGTTAGGTTCCTTAGGATGTTTGTCAGCATTCATTAGGTCACGCTCAAAACCTAAATGCAGCTAGTATCAGTCATTAGGTCAATATCGAATCTAAAGTTTAACTAAGTGGTTGTTAGATCAAAGTTTGAAGCTATTGACTGGTACCAGCTTGGTTAAGTTAAAGAAATGTTATAATGACTTGAAAACAGTCAAAAGTAGATGAGAAAGAAGAGAACGTAGTCATCTTAAGTGTAAATATTAAAAAGAGTGTTTTTTTGTGTTTCGAATTAGAAAAAAAGTCTATAAAGAAAAGAAAAAGAAATTGTTTTCGTTCCGTTTTCTCATATTTTGGCAAATAAAATCACTAATATTTATATGAATGTAAAAAGCAACTTAATTTTTAAGTCACATTATCGCATTGTAGATAGTCTTATCTCACGAAAACAACTCTATAGTTTTGGTTTTGCCTTAGAAATTCCCATTGTTTTGGATGTGACCACATAATGTACCATGTAATGTAGTAAAAAGTTGTTTGTGGCAAAAACTTCATCACATTTCTTATAAACCTCATTATTGGTAGCAAAATTTGTTTTGACAAGCTGGTCTTGATATTGCAAAGTGAGTCTACTTTTCACAGTATTACAGAATCAGCATTTAAACCTTGGTCGTTTAGATTAAAGAATTTAATCTGTGGGAAAGTGACGTAAACACGTTTATTTAGTAGTGGTAAAGTTTAAAGTTACCTAGGTAAATCTGTAATTTTACTTCTCATTGGTATATTTTTATTCACACTTCGAACTTTGTCAAATGGCCCAATATAACGCATCCTAAGCCCCAATTCTATCACGTAAAACTTGAACACAAGAATGACGTCTGCCTAACTGACGAATAGATCAACAAACAATCTTAACCATTGATATAAAAGAGCCATGGGCTCTATATGGTTTTTGGAAATTGGCACAGGACACAGCTAATTATTGTATTTAAAAGTCTTACGTGATAAAATCGCGGCTTAGATGCTTTTAAAAACTTCAGAGTACAAAAAAATTTAGTAAAATTATGACACTGCTATTTCACTGCTTGTTTGCTTAAGTATAGAAACTTATTTAAGTTTGTAAATAAGTGTAAATAGTATAAAAATAGTTGGAAAGATTATTTGTATGTCGGAGCGAAGTCTCTTCAATATCGTAAGAAATGGACAATATGAAATGTGTTAAAATTTATGAAAAACAAAACTATAATACATTAGTATAGTTTTCATGATAAATTTGATTGTATAAATATGTTGAAAGAATTAATATCTAAAGGCGAAATTAGGCGGTTCAACAAGTGATTCATTTTAAGTGAACAGTGAACGAATTTTTCTATTGAATTGACCAACACTCATCAATGAAAGATGAAATGTCTAAAATTAACCATATAGTTTCGTCTTTAAGGGAAACGGGATTTGAACTGATAGTAAGTACAAAGCTACGATATTGTTGTGATATTAAATGTGTGAATTTCCTGTAATACTAATTGTGTATTATTTAAAAGGGAATAGGTTTGTTTCTCTCGACGTCTGAACGCTTATTTCGCGTAAGGGAATGATGTATAAATTGAAAGATCCTCTCCTGAAATGATCTCCTCCTGAAAGTCCTCTTGCTTCTAAACGATTTATTATGGGTAAATAGTTCAAACTATGCTTTGTTTTACTGTAAAGTTTCAAAATTGAATGACGGAAATATTGTATATATTTATCATTTATAAATCGTTTATAAATAAAGGGTATAACTTCTTACTCTACAGAAACAAACAATTTTCATGCAAAATGTTCTTGTTTTATTTAAAAATCGACTTTGTACAAGATTGTATAAAGAATTTAGAACATTTGTTTTGTTGTGTCCTGTCTAGAGTAAGAAGTTTCGTCTTAAAGACTGCAGGACAGTGAGTGTATAGTTTAACAATCTAGTTTTTAGTTTGTTGAGAAACTTATTGGAGAAAATGTAAAAGGAAAAAGGTGCTTTGAACTAAGACAAGCCAGCCAGTGAGTGTAATGTGCCCTTGAAACATGTGATATGGAAACGTACGATGACTTTGCGGAACGTAGTCTATGTATGAATATATAGATTTTGTTGTCCTAAATGTTACTTATATTTGGATGTTGGCATGTTTTTAATATTATTTTTAAGTCGATCGAAGTGTTTTTTTTATTTTCGAAATTTTGGATCTTCAATTTCGCTTGTAAAACGAATCTTGAATGTGTGTAGTGTATTTTTTACTTGAAAATGTATAGTAATATTTTTTTATTTACAGACAGACTGTCAGATCAGATAGAATGTTCTGGTAGACTGAATAATATTTTTCTTCAAGGTCTCTACCCATAGGTAATATAAAGTGTTGAAAAATATTATTTTATATGACACAAAATGTCTGTAGATATAAGTCGATATCTAAGCTAAAACTATATTAGGTCTAAACAAATGAAAATGCCATAAAATATGGTTCAAAACGCCCCTACCATGAGGTGTTAAAATACTTTTCCGTGAAACGTGTTGTAGGGGTAGGAGCGTGATTGTTTTGTCCTAATTTAGTTCCAACTTAAACCTTGCAGTTAAATAAAATGCAAATATAATTTGCACTGCCAAATTATCTTAAATGTCGATTGGCTGCGCTGAGATACGGCCCTGAGAATTATACCAACACCCTGTCTTAGAATCTTAGATCAAAAATGTAAATAGAAATGTCAATATCGATGAAAAGTAAATATAGAGCTGTTTTTTTAGTTGTCTTAACAAGAAAAAAAAGTTGAAATGAGGAAATAACCATTAAAATAGAATTTTTGATCACACAAAGCCATTTGACCAGTGAACGGATAAGCATCCTGTGTCGTCTTAACCATGTCCTGTGCTGGCTCGCTACTGGGTTTGAGACTACTTTAAATCTAAGTGCTGACTTCTCACTTCCTAAGTGAGGAGTCCTCACTTATGGTTGTTGGTGAATATACGAGACTTGGTCAAATCAGCCATTACTAGAGAATTTCTCAGGGACGTTGCAAAATGCGGCCGGTGTTTAGTTTGTACGAAAGTGTCTTTACTAAAGCTAAGTTAGTGTGAGTAACAGTGCTGTGTGACGATTTACGTAAATTCAAAGTGAACCAGTTTGATCTCACTTAAATTGTTGTTGTTTTGAAATGTTTAGGGTTATTGGCGATTAACTAGCAACCTTTTAGGAATTTATTTTTCTATATATACCAAAATTAACCCTAAAAATAATTAAAAAACTCGAATTTCTTAAATTGTCCTAAGAGAGTGCCAATTAATTCCCAAACGACCCTTTTTACTGCTAATTTCCTAATAGATTTGGCAATATTTTATTATGCCTAAACTATTCGAGTGCTATTTATACGAAATTGACCAAATAATTGTTTGAGGAATGCTTCTAGCTTTTCTACTTACATTTTTAAAAATTATAAAAAAATGAGACACCATTATAGAGATGTATCTCGCACGTGTATGGTAAAAGTGTCTGGTAATTTAAGATTAAATTTAGTCAATTTATCGTAACAAATGTAGATTTAATTTTTGCTGTTAAGAGGGCCCTTGACGAAATTTGACAAAAACAATTGACATTTTCGTCAAAGTTGTCAAAGAACATGAAGGGCTATTAATGACTAACTTTGCTAAGTTCTTTATTTGTATAACTTGATTGTTGATAATTATTTTGGATTGCGGGTAGGTTAGATATTAATTAAAAATCAGTCACCCGTGTCTACAATTGTAGGTGTCTGTTGAATGCCTATTATTTGAGCCAGAATTTAGCACTAAATTTTGAAAAAAATTCTTATGCTGTCCAACGACTTTGATTGTTTTACAATACGAATTACGTATTTCTTATTTTAAAGAACAACATAACTAAGTGTAACACATAAAACAAGTCAAAACATAATATAAAACATATTAAAATTGAACGAAAGTTTATGAAATAGAATAATTTTACTGATTTTGGCATTTAATTTAATTTAGCAACCCTAATGTGGTTTAAACCCTCTTAACAAAAACACGTTGTATTTTTTTTGCACGTTTTGTTTTTTCTTGATAAATCTCTGTCGTTTCGTTTTTACCCTATTTTCTCAAGTTTTTAATAAAAATATATATGATACATCTATTGCATTTAAACACGTTAAGCCGAAATGCATTAGTAAGTAGGTACTGCACAAATATCATTGCCCTAGGTTTAACATAAGCCCTTCGTAAGGGAGTTCCTTCTTTCTAAATAAAAATACCGTAGAATATTTTTTGCGCCGTGTCATGCGGGGGACTCTTAATGAATTAACAAATGGATTGATTGATTATTAAATGTTATGCGTGTTAAAATGACTATTGATATAATTTGCACGTTTTAAGACAATAATCACTATTATTTTCTATAATCTTCTAAGCGGGAAATTTTCTCTCGTTCGAATGGCCTATTGATATCCTCAAAATTGTTTGTTTGATTCTGTAAATATAATACGTATCATCTATTAATCAATATCGTATTTAAATAAAGAAAATCGTTAAAATATTAAATCGTTCTTAGAATATTTTGGAAGAAACTGGAAAGATTTGGTCTGACGTTACAATACCGAATGAAAGAAAACAAAATAGGTTACTAGAAAATAGCTTATTTATAGGTTAACCTACAATTTAATATTCTTTAAATCAAAATCGGCCATGTTTTTTGACGGCGAGAAACAAAAAACTGACTTTTCATATATTAGAAAGGCTCGAAATTATAACTAAATACGATACAACTAGTGATATAAACTTAAAAATACGCAGGGTTAACTAGTTAGTAATATAGAATTCTTGTTTTTAGTCAACCACGCACTTTAAAAATAGAGTATCTAATAGATCTACTCTGCTATAACAATGTTGGCTATTTTCGAATAATCCGCCCTTTCACAAATAATATTAAAATAATAATCGATCGAATTAATTTATTGGTATTATTTCGTTTACTTATGAATAGGTATATTATTTCTCTATATTTATAATGAGTAAAAGTTTAATATTAAAAAGAAAATTAGATAAGTATATTAATAATTAATGAAAATTCCCCATTGATTTTCGTTACTGTATTTTTTTTCTTTATTATTGTGTTACACTATCGGCTGTATTTAGTATGTAATATATTTAATAACCATATTACAATATCTAAATAACTTGAAATAGTATTTGGGCGCAACGAGGTAAGTCCACGCGGGATTTTTTTCTTGCGTCGTCGCTGAGAAAAAAATGTCGCGTGGGTTATTTCCGCAATGCAAGCTGAAAGCCTAAATCAAAATTTGCTATAATAATGGTGCCTAACTGAATCCAGAAACCATTATTCAACTATTAACGATACCTATTATGTAATTTTTAAGGTCATAAGTTATAAATTAATTTTCTGATAACTAAAAAATAAGTAGATTTAGTCGTTAAATTGTTACATCGCATGTAAGTTACACAGGTTTTTTTATTTAGTAAATGTTCCTGAATATAGTTTTAAATAAAACTGCAAACGGTTTTTTATTTCACTAGTGAATCTTGCTGGTAGGTTTAACGCAAAATAATTATCCTTTATCACAGGCGTTTTATGAAATTAAACTCAATTTTTTGTTTAAATCACGTTGCTTAAATTATTTATTTTTTAGCATTTTACAACGCCCACCCCTTTTTACTTTGCCCTCATTTCGAGGAGTTTAAAGTGTGAATGAGTTTAATTTTATAACAGACTATCTGTGCGGTTTCATCCCCGTAAGTCCCGTTCCCGCGGTGTGTAATTGAGTAACACACATACATACATACTCAAACTTTCAACGTTACAAGTTTTAGTAGGATGATGATTCTCCTAGAAATATTAAAAAAAAACTTTTTTCATCTTTAAAAATTCAAAAACATCTTCAAAAATTTACCTCGCTGCCACTAAATTTTTGAAGATGTATTTTTCATTCAAAATATTTCTTATTATTAGAGATCGTTTTCACGTCTAGAATCGCGACGATATCGTCGAGCTACTTATTTCTATACAATATATCTATATGAACGTGTCTCCCTCCACACGGCGATGCGTTGTATAGAAATAAGAATAATATCGTCGCTATTCTAACGCTCGTGGAGACGGTCCCTTAACGAAGGAAGTAAACGCGTTTTTGTTTTGCTGATTTCATATGAAAGTAGCCCGTCCGTCCCCGACCCGGCCCGTTCTAAAGAGAATCATCCCTTAAACGTGTTGGACAACCCCTTAACTGGTCATTTTAACGGACCTTAATTTCATTGTGCCATCAATACGTATTGAAAGTATTTCATAAAAATGTGTAACTTTACCTAACTACGGACACGAATTACATGTACGGACTTTTAATAGACCGTCACGGGTCCGAGCTTCGTTGTCCATTGCTCGGCGAGCAGTCGATCGGCCTGTTGCAACCGCGTGACGACCGAGCAATGGACAACGAAGCTCGGACCCAGCCGGCGCTCGTGACGGTCTAAATCATCCCATAAGAGATCTTTAAAAACCGAGGGCAGTGTCCCGGAAATCGGTTTAGTTCTATTAAACCGTAATCTATTAAGTTCAATGTTCAAAAAGAATATCGGCGTTTTTCCTTAGAGTTTGAGCTCTAAAATTGCCTCTATAATGCCCTGTAATGCCTTTAATTTTTCCTAAATAATTAATTCCTAAAACACAAGATATGGATTATTCAACTGATTTACGTGATTTAAAGCCACGACCACAAGAAATTTAGCGGAAATAAAACGAAAATACTAACACAGTGGCTTTAGATCAAGTAAATTAAACCTATTGAATAATCCATATTTTTTCTTTTAGGAATAAAAAAATGTCGTATTACTTGTTTGAAGTTCAAAATGTGTTATCTGTGGAACATAGCTGGTCCATTTTGAACGGCCTTCTGTTTGAGGAGCTCATTGGCCTAGCTTCACCTGCCGATCGATTTTGAATGGTCGTGTGGGTTTAGCGTTGCTTAACCCACACGACACACGACCATTCCATTTCGATCCGTTGCCAAAAATTTGTGTGACAAAAATCATTTTCTAAAGCTCCTCCGTGCTTCGAAAGGCACGTAAAGCAGTTGGTCCCGGATTTATGATAGCAGTCGTTAGGTCAAGTTAGAGGCCTTAGGGCGACATGAAAACTTAACACTAGGTGAGTCACATCACTACATGAAAAGAAGAAGAATGTTCAAAAATTTTTATATATATTATACAACTTGTGATTAGTTAAGTATAAAAAAAATCTAAGTATAATAAATGGGTGTTATGAAAAACATGAATAAAAGTTTTGTGTCATTTTTGATAAGATTTCTTTTATTTTCAAAAAAACATGGATTAAAAATAGGTAGGTACTAATAAATTAAAAGTAGGTGGTTCCCTACTATTTCTCGCCTACGATGTTCTGAAAATAAGAAATAAGTAAGTAGGTAAGTAAATATTATTAAGATCAAACCAAATACATTTTATCGTCTTTGGATCAAACAATAAGGTCACAAATTCAATCACAAGCGGTTCAGTCTATTGGACGCTCATCTAACTTACTAATATTATAAACGCGAAAGTTTGTATGTATGTATGTGAGGTTGTTACTCTTTCACGCAAAAACTACTAAACCGATTGCGATGAAACTTGAAATATAGGTAGCTTAACACCATAGGCTACTTTTTATCCCGATGTTCCCGCGGGAACGGGAAACACGCGGGTGAAACCGCGAGGCGCAGCTAGTTGTTTATAAAAAAAAGAATTCGGGTTGCATCTTAAACTGCAATCTTCCTTGTAAGATGACCGTGATAGCTATTTCTTAGACATATTATTAGTGGCCAAACACTCAACTATTGTATGTATGTATGAAAAAACCTTACCCTGACACGGCACTTGAAGACGAAGCTAATAGCAAAGAAGATAAAAATTGGCATCACAATGAAAGCCACCAGCAGACACCCAGCGACACTCTTCTCAAAGGCCCAGCATGTTCCTAGACCAAAGCCGAACATAATCTGGAAACAGTTTAACATACTTAGATTTTTCTTCAGTTTTTCACATGCTATAAATATTACTATTACAATCATTAATCATTTTTCGGTTTTGATCGAGCTGCTTTTATTTGCGTATGCTTAAAATGTAAAAAGCAACGCTATACGCGATTCCCAATAGGAACGAAATGTGATATTGGGCCCTACCATCATGTCTTATAAGTCGTCACAAAGTCGTCGCGTTGTCGTTCAGCTAAAAAAAATAAAATTGAAAACACATCAAACAAAAAAAAAGAAAAACTAACTTAAAAATAGGAATTTTTTTTTTTATTGTCTGTGGTTTTTAAAAGTAGTCGGGGTATTTTTTATTTAAAATTTACTTTATTTTTATGAACGACAAAAAGACGATATAGCAACGATTACCCTTTTTGGTAGTCGATTCTAAGGGATAAATAAAATACGTAATAATAACTACCTACCTATTATTAGGTACCTACTTACTTATAGTAACGTATTGTTGTATTCTGAGTGAAACAGAAATAAGTTTATTTATTACTAAAGTTGCACATACCGACTTTTAGCTACATTACACACATAATTAAACTTCCGTTTCTATATGGTAGTTTTTCCCTATTTTTATAGACATATCTACTCAATTCATTTATGGCTACACCTGTGGGCTACACAATTGAGTTGAGTTCTCCCCTTTTTTGGGACCTCGGGCAAAAACGAAAAAAAAAATTCATCAACTGTTACTAGATGGCACCACACAGAACCGTCTAAATCGCGATATCGTTGTCGCGCCCTGACAAGTGACCTCCGCGGCGTTAGTTAGTGAAATCATACTTACCTGGCGTAGGGGTTACCGTGATCACGAAGGCGGTTCCCCCAGAGCGAGGCCCGCTCATTGCACTGCGATTGGGTTGACCTCTGCGATTATCCCTAATGTGGATAACTCGGACGCGTAATTTTTGGTAGTGGGGACTGCGTACGCGCTGTCCCCTTCTAAATTAAAGTTCTGCGGCAGAACAGTATTGTCATTTATCTATTTTACTTATTAGGGTGAATTATCTCAGTTTAATATGTCCTATTATATTATGTATTGTATATTTCTACTTTTTAAGTAATCACTGGCGATTACTACGTTACGGCAACGCAGCAATGTAAGGCAACGTAACAAACTCAGTAATTTAACTTAACCATACGGTGTAAAAGAGCGATTCTGCCGGATTAATAAGGCTGATATATTATGATACTGATAATCGGAGTTAATAATCGGAATTAACTAATTATTTTTCGAGTAGATATTTTATCGAACCGTCAATATTCACATAGACTCAGGAGGTAGGTACTTACTACTTATTGTTTCCTTTGATAAAAGGTGGGTGATGGTAAAATTATTATTTTATGTTTTTGTCAGTAAGAGTCAATAGGAATGAAAGGGTTGGAAAATCAAGGAATACCTATCCGTTATCATTTTCTCTTGACTTACAGTAAGTAGCAATGACGTAAGTGCCCAACAAATTCTCAAGAAAAGGCTAGGGTACTCTCCCACAGAAAAATAGACATCTTCGCAGAACGTTGTTTGGCCATAAACGAATGTCACGAAGCCAGACACCGTGGCCACTATGATAATCCGTGGCATCGCCACTGGCCACTTCATCAAAAAGTCCAAGATGTATTGACCACCCTGAAATAATTATTTTATATATTTAGTTTCTGAATTTTGGTGCCTATTCATGAGTTTAGAGCATGAGTTTATGAGTGGGACCCATAAATATGGGAAGTACCTATGCGATTTCTTAATGTATGCTTAATATATGCTAAATAGAATAAGAAAATAAAACATTCAGGAATATATTAACTAAATATTAACCTGAGTACATAAAGTGATAACTCCAATGAAGCAGAATAAACAAGATATCACAATTAGAAATGCCCATGCGCTCTTCCTCATTGTGCGACCAGTGAATGTAGACATCATGGTTTGAACTAGGAGAGCCTGAAATATTTGAAAAGAAATATTTATCGATCTTAAAATGTGGTAAATCGACTAAGCAATGCTAATTAATTTTCTGAGGGGACAGCGCGTACGCAGTCCCCACTACCAAAAATTACGCGTCCGAGTTATCCACATTAGGGATAATCGCAGAGGTCTTTTGATTCTAGAACATCTAGGGCAACAGCTTCTACGTAGCAGAGCACGATTGATTTGTGGAAATAAGAAACTGTTTGTTTTCACAATTAAAGATTGTTTATTCACCAGAATAAATTCCCTAATCGTACGTATATCTACTTTGATTCTATTGGATATAAAAATATATATTTGTCTTGTAATATTACCAAACATGTCTACCACACAGGGAGTCAAAAATGGAAGAGAGTGAGTTAGAAAGAAAGACTACAATGCTTTTACATTTACGTCAATGTCAAAACTTATTGACAGCTAATATGCATGTTGAGTGAATACTTGTTTAGTCCACAATTGGCCACGGCCAGTATTTAGTATTATTTTTAACACTTCCCCTTATTCACACAACAGACATAAACGTCTACACAAAACAGTAACAATATGTCTCTACTCTACTTATTTCAGGTACCTGTTATACATAACAAACAAATGCTTTACAATTTTATACTCTACATTTTCTATCTCCAGCGATAAAACTGAAATTATGTGACCTGCCTTATACAAAGTTCATGACAAAAGATGCAGTGTTTCTTCTTACATAAGGGTTTTGTCAACACATCTGCGATCATTTTGTCAGTACACAAATATCTAACATTAACAAAATTATTTTGTACCAGATCCTTAACATAATGGTATCTAATGTCTATGTGTTTAGTGCGCTTGTGGCTATATTCTTTACATTGTAACAATTTTTGCGCACTTTGATTGTCATTATATAACATAATAGAATTTAAGTTCAAAGTACAAATAATCTCAGATAAGAAATTACAAATAAAACTCAAATCTTTACACACATCAGATATCGCTAAATATTCAGCTTCTGTGCTAGAGAGTGCTACACATTTTTGTTTTCTACTCTCCCAATTAACAAGATTTTTTCCGAATTTAATTGCAAATCCCGTATACGATTTACGATCGTACGAGTCATTAGCCCAATCGGCGTCGGCATATGCACTTAAACTCAATTGATTACTTTTTACAAAAAATAAACCGCAATCAATTGTACCTGCTAAATACCGTAACACTCTTTTTGCAGCAGACCAATGACTAGTGCCAAAACAGTTATTATATTGACTTAACTGACTACAGGTATAAGCAATATCAGGGCGAGTGCAGACGGCGAGGTACATCAAACAACCCAATAATTGTCTGTAGTTATACACCCCGTCATCCAAAACTTCATTGGACTTACAAAGTTTTAAACCTGATTGCATGGGAGTCGAAACTGGTTTGCAGTCTGACATACCAAACCTTTTAAGCACATTTTTAATGTATACAGATTGGTCCAGCATTAAAGTACATTTATCTCTATTTCTAGTTACTCTAATACCTAGGTAACTCTGTATAGGACCCAAATTCTTAATACTAAATATAGATTCCAACAATGTCAATAAAACCTTTACTTTTGAGCTATTTTTACTATACATTATATAAAAGTCATCTACATAGAGTGCAATAAATACAATATCATTTTCATTGTCATTATTATAATAAACACAAGGTTCACACTTACTCTGTTTGAAATTATTTTTACATAACAAAATATTTACTTTACAAAACCACATTCGACTGGCTTGTTTTAAACCATAAATACTTTTATGCAAGAAACATACTTTATCACTATTGATTTTATCAATAAAACCTTGTGGTTGTTCCATAAAGATGGTCTCATCTAGGTCTCCATTTAAAAATGCAGTATTCACATCTATATGGTCTATATCTAAATTATATTCATTAGCTAATGCAAATAACAAACGCATAGTAGAGTGACGTACAACTGGGGAAAAGGTGTCGGTATAGTCTATTCCTTCTTTTTGAGTAAAAACCCCTAGCAACAAGTCTAGCCTTAAAACGTTGAAAATTACCTGAAGCATCACATTTAGTTTTATAAACCCATTTACATTTAATAACGTTTTTATTTTTAGGTCTATCTACTAGCTTCCATACCTTATTTTCAACCAGAGAATCATACTCGGACTGCATGGCATGCAACCAGTTGTCTCTGTTAGGACAAGACATCGCCTCCACATACGTCTGCGGCTCGCTGACCATTACATCGGCAAACATGGACAAATCATAAACGTCATACCTTTTAGGCGGTACAGATCTATTGGCCCGCAATGGGCGTGAGTTTACAGGGGCCTCTGCTTGTACTTCCCCTCCAGCTGACGCCGAGCAAGGTGCACCAGATGCCGGACACTCAATTGGGGAGTCATACTCGCTACAACTGCTGCTGCTGTTACCACTCACTTCTGAATCTGAAATCAAAGAATTATGTTCATTTATGTCCATAACATTAGATTCATTTATTACATTATCATTACTATTAGAATTCTCATTATAATTTTGTAAAATTGTCTCATTATTGCCATTAAAACCATTTGTAAAAATTAATTCATTATTCTCCATTAATGAATTTGAATGTCTAAAATTATAAAATTGCTCTTCCATAAATGTGACATCACGGGATAAGATGACCCCTCTAGGTTCTAAAGGATCACTTAACCTATAACCTTTAGTTGTATCAGAATAACCTACAAAAATGTATGCCCTACACTTAGCATCCAGCTTTTTACGCTTTACTTTAGGAATGAGTGCATAAGCTACACAGCCAAAAACCCTGAGGTGACTAAGGTTCACAGGGGACCCGGTCCAGACCTCCTCAGGTATTCTACCATCCAAAGCAGCTGTAGGGGACCTGTTTTTGAGATATATAGCAGTCATAACTGCCTCTCCCCAATACTGCTGGACAAGGCCAGACTGCAGTAACATACATCGTACTTTATCCATAATTGTACGATTTAAGCGCTCAGAAATAGCATTTTGCTGTGGGCAATACGGTACAGTAGTCTGATGTACAATCCCTTCCTTTTTCAAGAAAGTACTAAAAGGTCTATTCACATACTCTGTCCCATTATCTGAACGTAGACACTTTATAGATAAACCAGTCTGCTTTTCTACAAATTTTTTAAAATTAATGAAACGGTTAAATACCTCTGATTTTTGTTTAAGTAGATATCCAAAGCTTTTTCTCGAGTAGTCATCAGTAAATGTAACCAAGTATCTTGCACCACCCCAGCTGCTCACAGGCATGGGTCCACAGACATCGGAATGTATGAGATCAAGTAGTGCAGTTGTACGCTTCTCACTGCGATGAAAAGGTTTCATGGCCAGCTTCCCCTGCAGGCATGGCACACAATCCCTGATTTCTTCATCATCCTGAAACAAACAACCAGCATGCTCTAACCTATCTCTTATACTAAACATACCTTTCTGACTTAGATGACCCAACCGTCGATGCCATAGCTGAATAGCTGGCAAGTGAGCTGCAACTGTGGCCCTCGGTGATTCCTGCCTAGGCTGCAGGAACAAAGAGTGCTCCTTTTTGTGCAAGACAACACAATCCTTACCTCTAGTACTTAGCTTATATATACCGTTAACATTTCGAGCAGAAACCAAAAGTTTATCATTTGAATCATATACAAGACAACCTCCCGAATTGAACATCACTCTTAAACCTGACTGAATTAACTTACTAACAGAGATAAGATTCGTGGATAATAGGGGAACATATAAAACATTATGCAAAATAAGTACCTTACTACCGAGCTTAAGTTTAACTTCACCAGCTCCTTCGCATTTCAGGACTTCGTCGTTTGCAACCGCAACTGAAGTTATTGACTGCTGGTTCAGTTTTGCAAAATAGCTTGAGTTTTTCACCATGTGTGCTGTGCACCCAGAATCTATAACGAACTCATCTGCCTTTGCTATGAAAGCAGCTGCCATACACTGATTATTAGACTCACTGGTTTTCTTTCTGTCACGTTTCAATTTATAGCACTTCGACTTAACATGACCTTCCTTTTTACAATAGTGACATGAAATTTTCTTTTTAATAATTAGAGCCGTATCTACTGTGTGTTGTGAAAATTTCCTTTGCTCTTCTTGTATTAATCGGGATCTCACAATATCACTTGTAACTTGGTTAGTTAAGTTTGCAGTTGACAGATTTGAAACTAAGGAGTCGTATTCCTGTGGCAGTCCACTCAACAAGATTTCAGCCACTTCAGTATCCTCAATTATCTTTCCTATATCAGCTAGTTGCTCGACGAGGTTGATGGTACTCTCAATATACTTGTTCATATTGTTATACTCAGCATAATTGCTTCGGTGTAGCTGTCGTAGTAGCAGCACACGACGATAAAGCCCCTTATCCTCAAACGAATCCTTCAGCTTGGTCCACGCCTCTTTTGCCGTCTCGGCATTTCGTTTATACTGATAAATCGGCGTTTTTACACTAAGTGCGATGCGCGCCAGCGCCTTTGCGTCGCGAGAAGAATCGATCTGATCACCACCTAGCACGCAGTCCCATAATCCTTCTAGGACTAACATCATGCGTGTCGCGAATTTCCACGTGTGATAATTCGCCACGCCCTCGAGCTTCTCAAAGCTATGCAAATTTTGTCCACCGGATGAATTGTTAACAGGAAAAACACTGCCGCCATTGGAGTCTCGTCCACGCGGTGACATCGAAAAATTTTCTCCTCCACCAAGCATTCTTTCGTCAGTCAGTAAAAATGGATGTTAACAAAATCTTGTCTCTTGAATACGCACGATCTCATGAAATCCTCCAGTAGCAATCTTCAACTTGTTTCTCGTGACTGGGGCCGCTAACCTTTTGATTCTAGAACATCTAGGGCAACAGCTTCTACGTAGCAGAGCACGATTGATTTGTGGAAATAAGAAACTGTTTGTTTTCACAATTAAAGATTGTTTATTCACCAGAATAAATTCCCTAATCGTACGTATATCTACTTTGATTCTATTGGATATAAAAATATATATTTGTCTTGTAATATTACCAAACATGTCTACCACACAGGGAGTCAAAAATGGAAGAGAGTGAGTTAGAAAGAAAGACTACAATGCTTTTACATTTACGTCAATGTCAAAACTTATTGACAGCTAATATGCATGTTGAGTGAATACTTGTTTAGTCCACAATTGGCCACGGCCAGTATTTAGTATTATTTTTAACAAGGTCAACCCAATCGCAGTGCAATGAGAGGGCCTCGCTCTGGGGGAACCGCCTTCGTGATCACGGTAACCCCTACGCCAGGTAAGTATGATTTCACTAACTAACGCCGCGGAGGTCACTTGTTGTGGCGCGACACCGATACCGCGATACAGACGGAGCTGTGTGGCGCCATCTAGTGACAGATTGTATATATCCACATTGTCACTACTAGGACTAATATTAATTAGGTACCCAATACACTATTGAATTGGGTAATTATTATTATAATTATGTCTAAGGTTTTCGCTATTTTGTATATTAAAACACAATATTTACCGGGTTTTACTCGCGTTTAATTTAATAACTGCATTATTTCTAAAGACCGAGCTTTTGCTAAGTAGGAATTAGTAGGATACCTAGATAAACTTTTTTTTTTTAATTCAATTGGGTAAACTTATAGTTTCTATTAAACTTATAGAAAATTCCTCGCAAAGATGGTAAAAGTAAATTAAAATTAACTTACAGCTGTAGAAATAGACAATACAAATAACGTGAAGAAAACTAGAGCAGACCAGAATTGGCTGCCAGGTATCCGAGCAACAAAGTCCGCCCACATTATGATAGCGGATGCCGTACCTACGGAAAATTTAATTAAGCAAAATTAGGTAAGGTATGAGCATGTATGAGGTATAAAGGTATCCAGATACTTTAATTATTTAATCAAGAGGCTATGAAGTCCCAGACCTTAGAAATGCGTGCATGTAACCGAATCGTACAAGAAGATATTTAAAAAAGAACAGTAGAAGAGCAATTATTCCTGTTATACAATAATGTTAGTTTCACTAAGCGCCAATTCCTAACCATATTAATACCATCAATTCAACCAAACTTTCGGGTAATCTTACTAAGAGGGTAGAAGGGTTGACAAAACTACTATTGAAACTAATAAGCCTTACTTATTACTTACCCAGCAAACTGGTATACTATGGCACAACTCACCACCAGGTATAGTAGCCTTGTTGTCGTAATCTGTCTTCAGAGCGGCGAAGTTAGCTGCCAACGCCAAAGTAGCGCCCATGCAAGTACTCTTACTAACTGCTAGTGCCAGTAAAGCAGTGGTGCCCAATTTGTGGGGCTGTTTAGGAAGGTAGGAACCGAGCATGGTGAGTGAACCTTGGCCAACTGACATCTCTAAGAGAGAGTATTCAATAGCCTCGCGCCATATCTGTTGAAGTTTGAGAAACATAGATAATATTGAATTGGATTTAAGATTGAATCAGTGGGATGAACAGACAGTTAATTGTACCTACTTGGAATCCTTCAAACAATGTACTCCAGTCATATTCAGTGAAGATAGCTTTCACACCGTCGAGTCGTAATGCCCCCACAAAAGAACACACTAGCACGAAGAACGCAAGAACGTCTTTGAATAAAACCAGCTGTTTTAAAATATACAATTTGGTTTATTAATTACGATATAACTTATTTAAGGAAATTGGTTTTGATGATGTATTTCTGTAGGCGCTATAATTTTAAATCTATAAACGACGGACTTGCTACACACACAGCTTGGCTGTTTTTTTAGACGTTGATAGATCAAGAATAATCGTTAGGCTAAAAGTACAAATACAAATTCTTTATTAACCAAAATAGTTACATTTCATAGTTTCCTAGAGATCCCACAAAAGGCAGAGCCTGAGTCGTAGAATCTAAGCTTGAACAGATGATTTGCCGTGGATATGATTGTCAAGATTAATATAGGGAGAATCAAAACTATGTACCTCTATTATACTTATTTCATGTAAGAAGCAGCAAAAATCTAAATGTTATTTAAATAATACCTTCTCTAAGGCATGTAGATGTGGGTGTGTGTTTGTGGTGAGAACTTCTCAAAAAACACCAGCCTCATAAGGGTTGGGCTCCTTGAAGTGATCACTCATAAGTATGTTAAAGTGTTGTGTATCAGGATGTAATTGTCAGTCTTTTCTTTCTCTGTGAAGTTTTTGAATGTTCGAAAAGTTGTAGGGTATATAATTGCAATTATTGAAGTACTTCACCTTAGAATAGCTATAGACCCTTTTAATAGCAACGCCGTAGATAAGAAACCAACAGATGCCATAATAGATAGCCAACTCCCACACTATATTGCCAAGTCCACCTACCAAGCCGTCTCTTTTTAGTTTTAGCACGTAGTTACTAGAAAAAAGGAAGGTAACAGAATTTATAATAAACTAAGTATATCTACTAGGTTCGATGCAACGGTTAAAACGTAGTAACCCAGGTGATAGAAGTCTTAAGACCCTCTTCGTACTGAGAGTTTCGCTTTCTTTATAATTCCATTTTCGCATCTTAGACAGGGGCTTGGACCCTGATAGTAAGAAGCTTTTTACACGAGATAATATGTTGGGGTTAAAACTCAAAATGAGATCTTTTAACCAAATTAAGAATAAATGCCTGCCCAATCTCAATAGCTAATAATCTACATACGTAAGTACACTCCGATGTGTTTTGAATACGGCACCGCTGTGCCGCTTTATAAAAGATCAAAAATAAAACTAACAAATAAAACGATTGCGCTGGGGTCTCTGCATCTGGTGAGATCGGTCTATGCCGCGCCGCACATGGAGGATGAGCCGCGGCTGCACAGTGTAGCCAAGGCAGGAATGAGTGCATAGAATGTACAAACAAAGCAAGGCAGTGGCTTCCGATCACACTCGCTGATAGGGCCGTGAATACACAGCAGCCAAGCATTGCAAAACCTACGCCTAAAACATAAAATATAATTCAAGAAGGTTTAAAATTAACTATTACGACGAGGTTCGAATCAGTGCATGTCACTTACTAGGCGAGTAGGTAAAGGTATATTCTACATTTTCCGTACATAATATTTGAATCCAATAAAATAAGACTAGAGCAATAAAAAAAGTGGCTTGAAAATGCAATTCCGCGGTCATCAACGGCTATAAAAAGAAACTAGATAAAATATTTCTACTGTAGCCTATTTATTTAATTTTTTTCCATGTTATATGCGTTAGTTTTTCATGATTATGCGAAGGGGACAGCGCGTACGCAGTCCCCACTACCAAAAATTACGCGTCCGAGTTATCCACATTAGGGATAATCGCAGAGGTCAACCCAATCGCAGTGCAATGAGAGGGCCTCGCTCTGGGGGAACCGCCTTCGTGATCACGGTAACCCCTACGCCAGGTAAGTATGATTTCACAAACTAACGCCGAGGAGGTCACTGGTCAAGGCGCGACAACGATATCGCGATTTACACGGTTCTGTGTGGCGCCATCTAGTGACAGTTTGTGGACACTTAAATAGGCATTCCACTTATTATTTTAACAGCGAAAGTTTAGATATTTGTGTTTGAAGCAGACAAAAACTACTGAACCGATTGCGATGATTGTACGTAGATGGCTAAATACCAGGATAAACATACAGGCTACTTTTTATTCCGATATTCCCGCGGACCCGGGACTTCCGTGAGTGAAACTGAAAGACGCTGTCAGTGTTTTATATAATAAAAACAGCTAAAATTACCTCTGGCAGCCGGCGACATGTCCCAGCAATTCAATACTCCCTTCTTAGTAACGATTCCCATAGCCAATTCCAAATAAAACATTGGATAAGCAATCACTACGCTAAACACGTTGTATAGGAACAGAAACGGTAGGAGTCGCTTTAGGTCGTGCAAATACGGGTTCCAGCATAGCTGGTATATGCCGATGCAGGAGGAAAGCACTAGCTGGCGGTATGTGATGTTGTTGCTCCATCTATCGTCTACCTGTTGGGTTAAATAGGTGAAATACAATAAGTATGGGGAGCTATTAGATACAATTAGACTAGGTCCGCATTCTGAATGTTATTGAAGTGTCCGTTTAGTTAGGCGATAAAAAATGTGCGGTGCAGCCAAATTGCGGGAGCTGACTTATGCATATCTTAAGCAGTCTAGTCTTTGTAATAAGTACTTAAATAATTT
The DNA here is from genome assembly GCA_949358125.1 of Idaea dimidiata. Taxonomy (NCBI): domain Eukaryota; kingdom Metazoa; phylum Arthropoda; class Insecta; order Lepidoptera; family Geometridae; genus Idaea; species Idaea dimidiata. Next base: position 4,443,064 of record OX442334.1, read on the forward strand.
CAAACTTCTAATAAAAAACATAAGCGGTCACCACGTAAGGAGTGTCCGTTGAACCGGAGTCGCCACTCTCCGACAATGTCTTGCTGTGAGTCGTCTGAAAATAGTAATGAGGAAAAATAGTCTGTTGAACTATAAATAAATGCAGATAAGCCTTCTGAAGATAAAATCAGATGTACAAAATAGTTGCTCTACTGTACTCTACTCCTACGGTAAAGGAAAACATCGTGAGGAAACCCACGGCTTAAAATCACGCACAAAGGCCCAGTTGCAGGGTTAATTGCGATATAACTTTAACTTTTTTTAGTTGCTCTATGTAACTCAAAAGAGAAGAAAAAGATTTTTAAACTCACACGATTTGAACTCATAATTCTATTTCCCGGGTCTTATTCGCGTAATATTATTTTTAAATTTTCTTACCTCGATTCGATCATGTTACAATGAACTTGGTCGCGAGGGGACTGAAAGAGGGCGGGAAGGGGAATTTAAAAAAAAAATTACGCGAATAAGACCCGGGAAAAATAATTATGAGAAGAAAGGGATTCCGGTCGTTTGCGGAAAATTCAATAGGGGTACGTACTTACATACCCCTGTTGAATTTCCCAGAGTTGTTGTTGGGTTCCATAAGTGGTTGTAGGGTTTCTATGATGTTTTGGGAAACCTGCCTTATAACATTGTTGTTGAATTGATTGCCTAGAAAATATCGCCCTTTGGCGATAAGGTCGCACGTTGTGCCACAGTCAATTTAAGATTTTCTTTGTACATAATACTTATTTGTATACTTTATCTATCTTCTGAGCTTTCTATAGATATACCTATTTATATGTATAGGTCGTCACAAAGTTCAATTAAAGCTGTGAAAATACTACTTACCGCGCTTTCGCTCATCTTAAACAAATGTACCGAGAAAAAATACAAAGATTAAAACAGAAAATAATTAACTATGAAACACCAAACTCTTGTTTGCAAGTTTACTTACAAGCTAATTTCGTTTGATAGATTTTTGACATGTTTCAACCGTACTTATCATTGTTTTTTAATCAATTAAAAGAAGATCCTACTACTTATTTGACTAAAATAATTTCAAAACACTTAGTTGTTAAGGCTCATTATTAGAAAGTTATCATTTACCATTTCCCCAACGTGTTTTTACGACCAAATACCACTGCAATGGTAACGAAATAACGACTTAAAAAACGTAATATATTACACATCATTATTAGTTGTAGGTTGTTATTAATTCACTATGCTTGGCGCAGGGGGCACGACAAGTGATATGAAGTCTAGCGCCAAATGATTTTAAACTGTTTTTTTTAATACTAAACTTTTTTTCACTACAAATATTGCAAAAGAACGAGGTATCTATTTACCATGTCTTAACTTTATTAAGAAAAATAACGTGAGTCTCGTAAGGCTTACAACTTTTGTTCTACGACTTTTGGAAATTCGAAGTACTTTTCGAAAAATTTTGGTGTAAAGTTTACTTGAAAATCAGCTGTTTCTGAGAGTTAAAGTTGTCCTTTTATTTAATTTGATGGTTTACAATCAAAACTTCAATTAACTTTATTTTCAAAAGCAGCTGTTTTTTTAGTGAAACGTAATCTCAAAATTAAAAAAAAAAGTTTGAATTTTCAAAAATCGTAGACCAAAAGGTGTCCGCCTAGACCAAAAGGTTGTTCTAGACGTCTCTAGAACAACCTTTCGGATTAAAAGGGCATACCCGTTACAAATTGTATACCCCTTCAATTATTTCACATTTGTAGTCATTTTTACAAAGTAAGTACGGGTTATTATAATCTTTTATATAAAAATGAATCCCTATTTCGCGTTATTACGGCATCAAGCCTGAAAGGCTGGACCGATTTCGCTAAATCTTTTTTTGTTGTGTTTGGTATGATCAGGATTTTAAGAAAGGAAAAATGCTAATTATTAAATATCTGGATTAACACGGGTGAGCTAGTAATTAAATGAAAACAGTCATTGTAAATATAACAATTCCTATATTTTATTAATATAAGACACATACATCTAGCTATAAATTGTAAGGCGAGTCATATTACAATGATATTTGGTTCAACGTTACGTGCGTTACATCGAATTTTAGAATACTTACATGTGCGTACAAACACAATGGTTTTTTTTTATGGGTACATTTATAGTCGAAAACTTCGAGCACTCTAGGTTTCCAAAGTTTGTACGAATATTTCTGGTTAAGCCGCATTATCACGCTAATGACAAGGTACAAGCAGCTGTGTTGTTATATTTCTTAATAATAAAAAAATTATACAGTCCTTTGGCAGTCGTAAAAATATCATGTTACTGAATGAAAAATTGATATCACAAGCTTAGAAACGACGAAGGATTTTACGTCGCAAAATTATAGCTGAGAATTACTTAATGTATATACAAAAAACAATCGTTGTACTGCGCAAGTTCCATAGGCTAATAATGCGCCTTAACCGCGATCCTTACAAATACACATAATTTGATGTTATAATTATACTTAATATCCATAATTATTGCAACACGAGTTTTAATTTACATTTTATTATATTTTATGTCCAATTAATCTAAACAAAAATTAGATTTAAGTTGCAGATAACAACTTGAAGAAAAAAAAACACATGTTGGAGAATTCACACGATACCTTATTAAAAGTCGATTTTTCATTCCTCAGATAAAAGATGTCTGTCGAATAAGTTCGAACACAACCAAATTTAAAAGCCCTCAAATTTTATTTCTTTTTAATATCATGGTGATGTTTTTTTAATAACAAATAAATAAATTGAACTGAATCCAACAATTTCAGTAAAATAATTATGTCTCAGCTCTAGTATTTTTTTGATAATTACTGAAGCTTATGAAATTTTCCAACAAGTACTAAACTGTTTTCGAAAATGAAAATAACTGAGTTGAGATGAGACATATTTGGGACATTCCAATAGTGGAATAGGTGTCCGGGCTTGTAAGATTTTGAAACACTTGTTTTTTTTTAAATCCGGTCAAAAATTCGTTGCTTCTAATTTACATTTTCACAGTAAATAGGTAAATATCGACACTGAATGAATCGACCATAATTAATGCGAAAAATTACATTACACCAAAATATTGCTTTATCTACCTACTTATAGGTAACTTTATGTCCCGTTTACATCATTCCAGTATAGGGATCGAAATCAGCGTTTAATTATTTTTTTTATCTGTTAAATTGTTACAGATAAACTCCTAATCAAATGTCTTTCATTAGGAATTTTGAACTATAAATGCTAATAGGTATGCCAAATTGGTGGAAAGTTTGTTACAGTACAGCTTGTATGTATACAAATACACTAGTTTTTGTTGTAGTCCAAAATACATATTAGTTTTGATTTTACAGGCATTTAAACTTACGATAAATATTGAGTCTCGCTAACAGTCACGTGACGTCATTTACAACGAAAACAATGAAAACGAGAAATAATAATAACGAATTATTAATAATAATTTTCTTATGAAACCGCAAGACGACATGTACTGTGACATCGACACATAGAGCGCGAGCGGACTGAGCGAGTGTGAGATGACGTCACACCCGAGTACGAGTCCGCATCGCACGTTTACTTCTATAACTACGAATTAACGTATCGAAGTAATTCTTTCACTTGTATTTTTTATTTTTGACAGAGAATATGGAGAGCTAATATCAAAACTGAGTTATTTTTCCTCATTTCGATATCTGGACTACAATAATGTAAACGGGGCTTTAAAACTAAATTATATAAACAGTCCAACCATTTAAATACAGGATGCTTGTAATATTTTATAGCATTTTTAACTACTTATTTATTGAGACGCAGTTTTTTTCTTCAAATAAAATAAAGAGAGAATAAAACCTGTATTCACAAATGACCTTATGCGTGGTTTAATGCTTTGTCTTGCTCTAGTGAGTGGGACAATCAACGTCAGTGAAAATGTAATAAAAGTCGAGTCCGTGAATACGAGCCTATGATATTTATAAAGAAAGAGACAGAAAAAAAACACATAGAAATAATAAACGAAATTAAACAAATGTTTCAGTTTTAATAGTTAACCGACTTAAAAAAAGGAGGTTCTCAATTCGTCGCGTATTTTTTTTTATGAAGCGTTTTTCAAAGCCCCACGTTTGAAAGTCTTTACAGACCTCCTTTTCACGGGTAGACTAAGATCTTTTCCCTGACATCTGTCTACCCGTGAACAGGAGTTTTGGAAAGACCTCAAAACGTCGGGCGTAAAAAATTTACTCATTCAAATAATAAAAGCAACACGTTTTAAAACAAATGAGTCTAGGCGTTGTTTTTGCAAAATTATTTACATTTCGTAATTTTCTTGCTTTTTTACTGGAAATATTGTTTAAAGGAAAATTACATCTTTGCCATCAACCAGAGGCGTGAGTTCAAACCTCGTCCCGCTTGAATTTTTGAAGATGTATTTTCCTTTAAAAATATTTCTAGATAATTTATTACAAAAGAAATAAATGGAACGGATAATGTTAAGAGTTGGAAGAGATGATTTCTTTTTGTATGGAGCGTAACGTGTCAAATATATAATATATAGTTTTTTTAATTCTAGACTACGATTTGACCTAAAGAAAAAATGTCTAATTTACAAACAACCAAAAACTCAGCTAGCTGATTATGTAACTCTGTTTGTAACAAATATTGATTGCAACAATTAAAATTGTTGCTAATTGCGATTACGGATTTACAATTTGACAATAATTTTAATGTCGCTTGTTTTTATCGCTTGTTTTATTTGCAATGTCAATTTGTATGCTACTGAAGGACGTGAAAATTAACATGAATTCAACAAGAAATACTTTATAGGAAAAATACATCTTCAATAATTCAGTCGCAGCGAGGTTTAAAGATGTATTTTCCTTTAAAAAAAGTTCTAGTGAAAATACATTAAGCAATGAAAAACAAATTATAAATACAACAATTTCAATTCGTTTCATAATGTCAACCGGACAAAAAAATTACATTTCTTAAAACAATAACGTCAACTACTTAAAATGTCAACTTCTTATTGTTTCAATCGAAATTTGCTAGCAACAGAGTTAACATTTCTTTAGCTAGCAGACCACAGTTCGTAGTATAGAATTAAAAAGAAATGTAGTATCCTATCTACACTATAGCGCAAGTCTTTATAATTTTGAAGGTAGTTCTAAATACTAAACAAATCACCAGCGGAAGGGAGCGGCGCGAGCCCGCCCGTCACATCCGGTAACTGCGACACATCCGGTAGACTTTCTATGTGGGACTTTACTTCCGCTTTCACTTCGTATATCTTCTGTAGCTTTATGTTGTATTCCTATTATTGAAAAAAAAAATAAAGATTAATTAAAGCTTTTTGAACGATTTACGAACGTTACGAGTTACGCGGTAGGGTCCCAGATCTACTTTAGGTTAAGGAAACAAAGCGATATTGTGCAACAAACATGTTTGATACACAATGACGGCCTCTGTGGCGCGTCGGGCGGATGCTCGACTGCAATGCAGAAGGCTGCGGATTCGATTCCCGTTGAGTGCAAATATTTATGCTTAAAAATAAATATTTGTATCTGGTCTGGGTGTCTTTCCATGGTTAATATTATGTATTTACAAAAAAAAAAGAGTAGTATAATCTTTGTCTATTACCCATAGTACAAGCCTAGTGCTTAGTTTGGGGCTAGATTGCGCTGTGTGCAATGTAGTCAAATATTTATTATTACTTATGTTGCTCAACCAAAGCACAATAAAATTGTAATAAATGTATTCAAAAGCTATTCTTTCTTACAACTTTTAGCAAAACGCCTAGAGAGACGTCTTAACAACCCCTACTCATATTTTCGTCCCTGCAACACGTTATACCTCAAGCCTAGCTTCAGCCTGCTTGGCCAAGTCCCGCTGCGCCTGCGCAAAATCCCGCAACATGCCGGCCACCTTCCTCCGCTTCTCTAACTCCTCAGATAGCCTCAGGTTGTACTCCGCTAGAAGTTCCACAGCCGAGTTCACGACCGCGCTCAGGCTTATCGCCGATTCTTTATCTGGAATCAATATTTCTCTTTGAAATAAAAATATTTTTCATCTCTCTTGTTCGGAAAGTTTAACTTTCATGGGTAGATAGCCGGGTCGAAAGTGGCTCATTTCATCCTTAGGGTGGAAAGTAATTTCTTAACTAATGCAACCATTTGACACATCTTTCTATAGAAATATTATGAAATACAAGGAACCAAAACGTCAGATTATAGTCTGAAATTAAAAAACGCCTTGTTTTTTTTCGTTTGGCTATGATAATTGAATTATCTATTCTTCTATTCTGCCACTCGCTATAATGCCAAATCATGATTACTTCTTACTTTTTTTTTGCTTGTCGGCATGGCCGCATAGATGCACGTCGTGACTTGATTATATTGTAGAATTTTCTAATGTTTTTAAATTTTCTAATTAACATTAGAACATTTTCTAATGTTGGCAGTAAGTGTATTTTTTTTAAATTTATTAAAAATAATAATTTAGATTTTACAAATTGTTCTAAATTTACTTAACATTTTAACTGATTCTCAATATACTTGTTTTATCAAATGTGCTAGTAGTATTTTAATTTCTTCACAGTCGAAATGTAAAGTAGAGTGTTGAACTCGGGTGAACGTCACGCATTTCACCTTCGAACTATTGGAACTATTAGGTACCAAAATATCTAATATATATCTATAATAATAAAAGTCAGTATGGATTCCGCGCAGGAATGTCTACCGAGGACGCAGTGCAACAGTTGGCCGATGGGGTGTCGAGTGCCCTCGATGATAAAAATCATTGCGTTGGTGTATTCTTAGATCTCGCAAAGGCATTCGACACAATATCGCCCAGTATACTCCTCAAAAAACTAGAACACCTTGGAATCAGAGGTTTGCCCCTTCAGTGGTTTGAAAGTTATCTTAAGGACAGGTGTCAATATGTTCGAGTAGGAGATACTGTCAGCAATGAGGAATGCTTGAATTTCGGTGTTCCTCAGGGCAGTGTTTTAGGGCCGACACTGTTTCTCGCGTATATCAATGACATTTCTGAATCGCTGCCCCACCCGGCGGACAATATATGTTACGCCGATGACACGGTTTTGCTTTCGTACGGTAAATCCTGGGACTTAGCATTTCATAACGCTCAGATTTCCCTTAGTCAGGTCTCCAAATACCTTGATGCTAACCTCCTTACCCTGAATATCTCAAAAACAAAATTTGTGTGCTTTAGAATAACCAGAGCATCTGACCCCGTCACGGTCCCGAAACTAAGAGTACATACTGCTTGTAACGCTAACCTTAGTGATACAAATAGTGACTGTGGTTGCTCCTCAATTGACCGCTCAACCTGCATCAAATATTTGGGTATTGAGATCGATGAAGGCTTGTCTTTCAATCCTCACCTAGTATTGATGAGTAAAAGAGTACGCAAATTGGTTCATATAATGAAACTTCTGCGTAACTCAGCGGACCCCAAAACTCTACGACTTGTTTACGTTGCTCTCTGCGAGTCTATTATATGCTACTGTATAAGGGTGTGGGGAGGAGCTGGGAAGACGGCAATGTTAGGATTGGAAAGGGCACAAAGATCGGTTATAAAAGTAGCGCATAAGAAACCTTATTGCTATCCTACTAATCTACTGTATCGAGAAACCAAATTTCTTAGCGTGCGTAAACTCTTCATCCTTCGAGTCACACTCTACTTCCATCGAATAATACTAAACTCTGATATATATCACACCTTATTGAAAAAGAGAGTGTTCACGGTGCCTCAAAAACGTGTTAATACTGCTTTTGCGTGTCGTTTTCCCGGATATATTCACACCTTCATATACAATCGTATCCTAAAGCTGTGCGATATTCGTGACTCCAGAGTTAGAAGGGCCAAGACAATGGTGTTGGGTCTCCTGTCAAATCTATCCTACCTTGAGATAGAGACCTTAGTTGGGGACTTAGAATGGAACGTACTTCAATTCGTTGCTAATGTCAAGAAGCCATAGTCACACACATACACACACACACCCCAGACGCACCCTCACTCACCTATACACACACACACCCACAAACACCAACACACCCTCACACTCATTACTTACACATACCGTCACTCTACGCTTAATTTGGGTACCTATATTAAATTGTTACTTAAAACAAAAATTTACGTAACTAAATACACTAAACCTAATTATTCTTTGTTGGCATCTCCACTGAGTCAAAAATTTGTTAAATGTCTATATAACAAATTTTATTGTATAGACTCCCGAGATACAGGACTCGATCCTAGTTCGGGGTCTGATGGTGATTCTTCTTTTTACTTATAATTAATTACCTACTTAACTAGAAATTTGATACGTTAGTTTAGGAAACTATATCTATTGTAAGTAGTTACTTTAGTGTGGCCAATAAAGATTTTATTATTTATTATTATTATTATCTCAGGTGGAATGCTTCACTTTCAGCCCTTGTATAACAATCTACTATTACGTTTTTAATAGCGTTGTTTTCATTATCAGCATTGTTGCAGAGCCCATTGCAGGCTTTTATATTAAGGTGGACTTAGATGTATTATATTTATCATTTTAAAAACTGTTTGAAATTGCACGATTGGAAACCATTTTTTTTACACATGATAGATGATCGTTTGATCACTATCTCACCTGATAGTAAGTGATTGTAGGGTCTAAGACGTAACACGCTCATCTAGAAGAAGGCAGACGCCACATAATTACATATTTAGTTACCCGGATCTAAATCGTGTGATTTTTGCTTTTTAATTTTCTTATCTCGACGGTTCGACTTTATTTTTAATTAAAAAATAAATATTGCAAGATATAACACGTGGCCCAATCTAGCCCCGAACTAAGCACTAGACTTGTACTATGGGTACAAGACAACGGATATACTACATGTAAGTACTTTGTACTTTATAATGTAATTTTTTTTGTTGTAAATACTGTTGTTGTTATGTGGGAGGCGTTTTGATTCTTTTATGGTTTCAGGGTTTCAGACGAATAAGTAGGTACATACAATTTTGTCTGTATTTAGTATTTATCGATTCAGTTGTTTTGCATGAAGTAATAACAGGGTTGTCTACCTTTTTAAATTCACACGACCAATTTTTTTAACTGAGGTACCAAATAGTACCAATTTGGTACTAAATCTATTAACAAAATAATATTAATCTATTATCCAACTTTATATTGTACTAAATCTGACAATATAAAGTTTTAATATTGGAGAGTTGGTCCCGCCATATTGACGCTAATGAAATAATGGGTACCCAGTTTAGAAAAGAAGCGTCGTTCAGAATGGCTGTAGTTTCTGTACCTATATATAACTAGCCGCAAATACGAGCCAAAGACTATAAAAAACCTGTTTTCTAAGTCTAGTAAAATCTCATAAAGTTCATAACGTAGATATATACTAATTAATGATAAAATAAAGCAAATTTAATGACTTGATACTTTCAAAAGTACATGAAAGTTCAAATTGTGAAACACCTAAAGGATTACCTTAAACTCTTTCTAAATCACCAACTTAATAAATAGCCTAAATAGTCTACAAATACTTTTATACTTGTTTGAACTCATGTTGGCGCGTTTGCGTAACGCTTGTACATACATTTGACACCGAGTGCGTGATTGAATTTTTATTTACATTCCTATATTATGTAGAAATTATCATCGTTACTAAATCATTAGTTATAAAAATATTTGTTTAAAAATGGCTGGGTTATTGAAATCAGTAAATATATCATTTTTAATGAGTCGGTTGTTTACAGACAATTTCGTTAGGCATAAACGCACGTACGTGCGTTCGGCCGTCGTAAAAATGTTGTCACGCGCCATTTTGAATTCAAACAAGTAGGTATCGACTGACCGGTATTCGTAGATACAATATAAGGGCAAACAATTGAAATAAAGGTACGAATGAAATTACCTACAAATTAAACAGTCTTGTGCCTTCAAAATTGGTCGATAGAAGTGTGAAATCTGACCATCAACAAGAAACAATCAAGTTAAGAAAATGCTCTTAAGCAAAAAAGCAAAATAAATAAAAAGTTAATTGAATTTACTTTCAAAAACATAAGCAAGTGCCATTTTTTCTTAATAATTTTGAAATCTTCATTTCTTTTCAAGACTGAGAGTATTTTTCATTATTATTTTTGATAAAAAACTTTTTTTTAATGAAGTGAAGGGCCTAATTGAATAAATAAATAGATTATTACAAATATTTCTTTATTGAATAAAAAACTTATTCTAATACAAGATCAATAACACTAAAAAAGTATCGAAATATTAATAATTGACAAACATGTTTTCTAAGATGAATGAGTACCGGAGATGCAGAAATATAAAAATGTTTAGTTATTCGTAAAAAAACTTGTCATAATGATCAAGATTGAGATTTGAATCTAAAAGAAACTTTATTTAGTAGCATGAGACGTTTTAAAACAGTTTAAACTACTAAAACTGGCATTGGCTTCGGAACTATCATTAATTTAATTAAAAACGCACAATACGATAATATTTATCTAAACCTTAAAATTTGGAATGATTTCAAAGCCAAATTAACGTTATTGTAATCAAAACAAATATCATCTAAGCCGTAGACTACTAAAATAATGTAAAAATCAAATAATTTCACAAAAAAAACTGAAAAAAGAAATGATATTTAGCGCATCCGGTTCGCAGTCCTCTTAAAACGCAGTCAACCCATCGAGAACATTAAATTATTTTAAAAATATAATCAAGTCTTCTTAGTTTCATTACATATTTAATCACATAAGTTTGATATTAAAATAATAATTCAAGACACAAAACACAACAAACATTAATATTAATAATCAAACGCCATAATAAAAACGACGTTGTAAATATGAAGTCATTAAAATTGCTTTATTTTTCACTATTTATCACATTAGGTTTCGTTAAAGTAGTTCTATTTAATCCTTTTTTATCCTTAATCTTTACTATTAATACTAAAAATGTGCAACTTTGTCTTGTGAAACCTCGGGGCAAAGCTTGTCAATTATTCTTAGATAAAAAATCAAACATAGAACCCAGTTTCATTCAAGTCGGAGGAAATAATCAAACATTGAACCCAGTGTCATTCAAGTCGGAAAAAAACAAACAAACAAAAATCCGGTGCCATTCAAGTCGGAGGAAAAAAATCAAACATTGCATCTATTGTCATTTAAGTGGGATAAAAAAAATCTAACATGGGATCCAGTGTTATTTAAGTCGGAGAAAAAAAATCAAACATTGGACCCAATGTCATTCAAGTCGGGAAAAAAAAACAAACTTAGGACCCAGTGTCATTCAAGTTGGACAAAAAAAATCAAACAGACCCCATGCCATGGTCAATAAGGTTGGAGAAAAAATTAAACTGGGTCCTACCCAGCGTCATTCAACTGGAGACAGAAAAGAAACGTAGGACCCATCTAGTCCATATTTTAAAAATTAAGTTAACATCAAGGCTAAGTCCGGAACAATGATTTACAGCCGTATACAATGAAATTTTAAAATCTCTCATATACGAAGAGGCCAAATCGACAGTCAACCCTGCGTCAGTCAGCATTCGAATTGTGTAGTTCAATCGGACCGCTTTAAAGCCATTGGCCTGCACACCATTTTACCTATACAAGGTTCGGATTTATATCCGATCAGGCAGAACTGACGTTAAAAACCTTATCCGTACGGCCTCAAAGAAGATGCACGCCTTAAACTAAAAATAAAACAAGGAAATATTCATTTTCTGGAAATGAAGTGGCAATGGAGATCGGGTGGTCCAATGGCATGGAAGGTCGTTCGGCAAGCGAGAAACACTGGTTTGAATTTTTTAATATGTTCTTGGGTTTAAAAAAAAACACATGCAACTTCATACAAAGTTCTGAACTTAGCTTTAGTTCTATAGTCACTTAGTTAAAAGGTACTGCAGTCAAGGGGTCATAGGTCAATGGGTCATAGTTAAAAAGGACCGAAGTCACTTAGTTAAAAGGTACTGAGGTCAAGGGGTAATAGATAAATGGGTCATAGTTATGATTGAAGTCACTTAGTTAAAAGGTACTGAAGTCAAGGGGTCATAGGTCAATGGGTCATACATAGTTAAGGAGCACTGAAGTCACTTAGTCAAAAGGTACAGAAGGCAAGGGGTCATAGGTCAATAGGTCTAAGTTAAGGGGGACTGATACTGAAGTCACTTAGTTAAGGAGTACTACTCATACTGAAGTCACTTAGCTAATCATCCCGAGGAGGTAAACTATCATGTTCACGAAGGTAATTGTGCAGTCTTTTAAGGTAACATACTAGTTTGATGACAAAGTTGATCCGGTAGTAGGGTGTCATTTTACCTTCTAACTTAGATAATAATTGAACTTCGGACACTTCCGGCGGGAGAGAAGCGATCCGTTCACGGACCTGCTCGTCGGATGAAGCGCTAGATTCGAGGTCTAGGAGTGCCTGGAATTGTATAACGGATTGTTTTAGTATTGAGAAGATGCTTTTCATCTCTCCTGTTCGAGAAGTTTAATTTTCCAATCAAAGTGTAGGAAATACTTTAAAAATAAAATCAAGATATGAACCGATTCCCAGTATACTAGTTTTATTAAGTGTACATGTAGTACTTTAATTTCCTCAGTCGGAATGAAAAGTAGAGTGTTTAGCTCGGGTATTGAGGTCTTCGAACTATTGGCGCTCTCAGCACTTGAAATATCTTAGGTGAAATGGGTGACAGTCAGCCCATGACTAACATTCTACTATTCCATGATTCCTGTATAACCCTTTCCCTATTTTAAGGGTTTTGTACCCAGCGGATAAAAATGGGACTCTTTTACTAAGACTCTGCTCTGAAAAACAGAATTAAATAAATATTTAAAGTGGGGTCTCATACAACAAATGGGGTTTTTAGTGGTAATGGTACAAACGGAACCCTTTGTGCGCGAGTCCGATTCGACTTCGTCCGTTTATTTGGGGTTCCTTACCTCAAACCTAACTAATATTAGGCAAGTAAGTGCATTGAATTTTAGAGAAGCATCTTCTGAATACTAAGTTTGAGTTCCTTGGAAAAAAAGTCAATTTGGGTATCGATTACGAGCGGCAAACCGTTGAACATTACCGTGTTCGAACGTGCCGCGCTGTGAACCATTTTAAATCGGTATTTGGCGCGGCAACGACGACGGCGGATAGTCAGTGATTGGTTCGAGCGTGGTAACGATAACTCACAAACTTTACTTTTGGAATTCTACTAACAATTTATAAATGTGAAAGTAAGTGAGTACTTATGGTTGTTACATGGCCAAACACGGACTTTTATTGCTTCCAAAAATCTCGGGAACAGTTGTTAGAAAACCGCCATTTACAATGACTCTCTCGACTTTAGTGTTTTTGTATTCAAAAATTATTCATTGACACTGAATCATTTCTAAATGGCCTGCAAACCACAGTTCGGAACACTCAACAGTGGCCCCAATTGTGATGAGCTTTAGTTTTCAGTTTCTGTGGTTAGCTTTCTACCCACTATTAGTTTGCCGCGGTCATAGTCGATACGCAACTTTGTTAAGATAACATAAGAACTTACCCTGACTAGTTCTTCTGGTTCAGGCGGGTCACCTGGCGGAGTCTTGGGGCTCAGTGTAGTGTGGGTCTCGATCTGCCCATCCACCTAGTGTCAATAATATGAAGGTATTCTTAGACTGCGTCTACACTTACCATCGGGTGTGATAGTGGTCAAATGCTGGCCTATAGATAAAATCTTATACAACTATACACAGTCCGAATGACTTTTCCATTAACGTTACTGAACCTTTGCCTATAGTTTTTGACCAATGTAGGCCATTTTAAATCCAAGATGGCTACTGCTACAAAATGGCGCAATGCATTTTTAATACTATCAATATATTGGTATTAACTTATAAAACTGTACTAGTACAGTAACTGAACATCATGTTTTTTTACATTAAAAATAAAACATTTTAACCTTAACTTTTTCTACAAAATATGTCCCGATCATTGAATCCTATGGGATATGTGGACTTGTGAGTTGATCCATCAAGTTGTTGTTGACCAACATGCATCAAGCAGCATGTTGGTCAGATAAGCATGTCTAGTTCATTCTCACCTCAACTTTAGTTTCACTTCGACGTCGCTCATGTTTCGGCTCAACTTCTTTCTTTTCAGCTTTTTTGTCTTTCTTGGATCTCTTTCTTTCTTCTTTCTTGTCCTCTTTCTGCTCCGATTCAGTTGACTTCCGCTTGGTCGCTGTCTTGGCTGGTGGGACAGCGTCGTTAGGGTCAACTGTAAATAGATAATAACAACTGATAAAATACTTGTTTTTTTTTTACTACAAATATAACCTTACTAATCTCACTATCCTTACTAATATTATAAATGCGAAAGTAGCTCTGTCTGTCTGTTATAGAGATAGATAGGGACCTTGGAGAAGGAGATCCCGATATTCTCGCAAAATCGAGACTTACGCAGGTGAAATCGCTGGGAGCGGGAGATTGATTGATAAGTTTTTATTATCTGTTCCTAAATAAAACAGGGTAAAGGGCATGATTTCACAGACGGCCGTCAAATCATTGAAAAAACGGGACCTACTGTCTTAGGTTAGTTTTTTTCATGAGGTAAGTATGGAATCCTAAAAGTGTAATATCATGGAAGACATTCATGGAGCCAAAACCAACATGTAGCGCCAGTTTCAGTTACTATTTTAATCAAAAAGTATAATGTGGACACAAAGCTGGTGATAATCCCTAACTGCATGCACTATAAAATTCAGCCAAAGACAACCCCTGGTTTAGATATAACTATTATTACAGTTTTGTCTTGGGTTTTCGCGATTTTGCATAATGACACACAATATTTACTGGGTTTTACTCGTGTTTTTAAATTTATTAAAGACATTGTTACAATATACCGAGCTTTAGCTCACTTTACAGTTAGCTTTTTCAAGGGTGGTTGGTTGAACCCCAGAGAAAAACCTGATAACTATTGTGTTTCATTAGAACTATTATTATTAGTAATGTGGGTGCAATAGGTAACCAGTAGTTACAAATACACAGGATGCATATTGCTTATTTGCTCAGAATAAAAACAAAACACAAATATTTTTATTTTCATTTAATTGTTTTTATTCTGGGTGCACATTATAAATACTTTAGGTTTTTAAGATTTGCAAACTACAGTAGGATGTTGATTATCCGTATATCAATCAACCGATTAATCAAACTCCGTGCAAACACACTCGTTGTTTGTATTTGTCAAAGAGATTCATATTTAAATGTAATTTTATGGGATATCGATGAATAGTATACACCGTATCACCACCTGTAGCTGAGTACAGAAATGCTACGTAACATTTAAGGGTGACTTTAATGATTGGGGACCTTCTAAATTTAAAATGCATATGGAGTTTTGAGTTACTTTAGTATTTAAGTAGCAGTAAAATTTTGAGTGGCATTTCTGTAATTGGCTGTTATTTTTCCTACATTAGTAAGGATGTTTGTTCACGCACCTGCTTCTTTGAACTCCTGAATCTTCTGTGCATCGTAAACTCCTCGTTCCTGCCATATATTTAGTATCCTGTGCAGCGAGTGTTTAGTCTTTGTGTTGATGCCAGTCTTGGCCATGTGCTTGAAAGATTCCACTAGGACTTCACCAAAAGACTTCCCATACTCTGGGCCTTTCTTTTTACTGTTCTGTATGACATCATTGGCAAGGTACATGAATGTTAACTGCTTGGTGTCTTTCACTGTGAAAGGGATATAAATTGTTTTATTAATTTAAAGTTGAGAACAATATAGTATAGGTATAGGAGGCCAGTTTTTTTTATAAGCACTATTGTTTTATATACGCTAGATCTTAGACTGCCTTATCTCCTACAATTTGATCAATAGTGGCTCTGTCCTATGTTTTTAAAACGTTTCAGTTGCAAATTATCAGTGTTTATTAGAGCCCATTAACAAACATTGATAATTACAAAATTGTCAACATTCCAAAGACCAGTTGTCATGTCAACAAATCGATAGATCAATCAATCAATGCGAAGTAATGGGTTTTGTTACAGATCTAGAAACGTCCAAGTATGCTGGAAGTTGTGAATATTTGTTTATTTTACTTCGAGCATTTATAAAATGATAAGTTGACAAAAAATGGAGAAGATGACACCAGCTACATTTACAAAATTGTTATGTCGAAATAGTTATCCAACAACAATAGGGAACTTATGGGTATTTTAATTATTGAACTCTATTTTGGTTTTCTATTAGACCGTGACTTCTAATGGATTATCATGAGTCTGTGTAGCATTCATAGCATATAGGTAGGTTCAGAATGTTAAAAAATACAAGAAAAAGAAAACACTAGCATCAAAATAACCTTACCTTTTAGCAATTCTTTGAACCAAGTTTTCACGACGGCACTATGATGTTTTCTGTGATGAATTAGCCACAACGATAGTGTTTGAATACTTTGCTGGCTTGAATTTAACTCTTGGAGTTTACGAACGAGTGCATTTTCCGTAAATCCAGCCATGATTTACGAAAAATCAATAGAAATTATTGCCACGGCAGACACACCGAGTGCTTCAACTTTGTTTGACAATGACATCTAAACGCCATCTTGAAAAATGCTACGGCATATTTTTCTAACTGGCAACGCTGATTTTTGTTAGAGATGTACCTTGGATGTCCCTCCAGTTCTATCAGTGCTACCGGATATCCGTGTAATATCGAATAATTATAATATATATATTAATTTCAATATTGCCCACTTTAATTTTTTTATTTATTTATTTTATTTTTATTTAAAAAAAATTGAAAGATATTATTTAGTTCTATTAGTACACGGGAAATCTGTACAATTATAGTAAGTTTGTTAATATTACCCCGCCTCTGAAGTAAATTTGAATATTTGGTAGGTTTTCTCTATCAGGCAACTGTACTTATATCTAATGCAATATTCGGAGATTAATTTCAAGAAGAGGATCAATCAAGCACAATTATTATTGGTAGATAACCGCCAATCTATCTACACTTCAGTTCTAGAAATAGTAAGTACCTGTACCTAATAGTTTTTCACAAAATGTTGTACTATATAGCCCCACTTTGCGGTACTTGACTCTTCAACGATCAACCGATCAAGTTTTACAGAAAAGTCATTACACCTAGCTAGGCTTCACCTAGACAAGGTGACTAAACCCGAATCAACATTACAGAAAAAAAAGACGCAAGGCTTTTATTATTTTTCTGAAGATGGCACCGACCGGTTCGAGGCCAATTCGATGAAACGATACTGTGATCTTAAAGCCACCTGCGCTCGCAGCTTCCCCAGTGTTCTTGTGATAGTTAAAGCAGAGACTCACGCGTCACGACCGCGGACACCGTAAAATCCGCGCGAAAATGAAATCGACCTTCTAAATTCGAAATTGTTTGTAACTCGAATGGTTTACGAGCTATAAAAAGCTTTAAATTACAAAAGAGACTAGTGATTGATTGTCTTTAATTTTATTGAAAATTGAAATATAAAAATGCAGTTCGTTTTCGGTAATAATTTGCAAAGTGTGCTGTTGGTGTCGTTGCTGATTCTAGCAAATGCTCAGAGAACATCCAACAACTTCAAAGATGTTGGTAAGTTCTTAATTTTAACTTTAACTCCCGACAGAAAAGAGGAGTGTTAGGTATTAGTTTTACGGGTCTGTTATGTTTGGCAACTCTCCTAACTCTAGTTGCCGACAATGATAATTTGTAATCACTACGTTTTGTGCCGACCCTACAAATGGGACAAATTGTCTACTCAACTACAAGCTAAATAAAAAATAATGAACTAGTTATAACTACTTAATTTAAACTAAAATCATATAATAAACTTAAAACATCTATAATTACTTAGATACTTAAATATATAAAAAACTGTCGAGAATGGTTGGGGAAAGATCACTGCTGGGGAAGATGCCAAAAAGATGGCAAAATTTCCCCTCTGGATAGATCGGTATATCTTATCTTACTAATATTATAAACGCGAAAGTTTGTATGTAAGTATGTATATGTATGTATGTGAGGTTGTTACTCTTTCACACAAAAACCACTGAACCGATTGCGATGAAACTTGGAATAACAACTGGGGACCTGGATTAACACATAGGCTAATTTTTATCCCGATATTCCCGCGAGAACGGGACTTACGCGGGTGAAACCTCAGGGCGCAGCTAGTATAATATAGATTTATGTCGGTATACGGTATTTCGTAGATACGTAGATAAGATATAGATCGGCGGGAATCTATGCAGGCTACAGATCATCAGTTTTAACTGTCCAGTTAAATCGTATGTGTGTGTATAAAGGCAAAACTAGGAACTGTACCAGTACTGAATGAAATGATTAAAGAATCTAATCACTAGGCCACAGATATCGTAAAATTGATTCACTTTATTCCGCCTAATAAAGTTATTGAGGCCAAACTAGCGACGCGTTGACCATTAGTTGCATCCAGTAGGCAAGTAGGTATGCCATGAGGTAATCTTACGTAAATATGAGATCGAATTTTATATCACTAAGTTTACACTTCGATAATCGTGAAGCTGTTAATAAATCGCCTTTAGCTGCGGAGTCATTAGTGCGTTGCGTCGCAGAGTCGCGAACTATATCTACCATCTATATCGCGATATAGGTCACTTATGCCCGGTTTCTGAAGTCTGTTTGTCGGTGGTTTATCTATTCGATATCGCTATTGGTTCGATAACTAGCGTCAATGCGTTTCCGAACAGCGGAGTGACAGTGATGTAAGAGTTTATGTCAGATGTTCAGAAACCGGGCATTAGTCATTAGTGTCAGAGAGTTTTAGGACGTTACGGAAGAAAGTGCCGTTTTTATGAAAACTTTTTATTGCACAAATCGATAATTATAGTTTCGAATAAGAGACAAAAAACAAACAAAGTGGATTATCAGCAACTCCGCAAATCGCAAAATTCTATTCCCATACATTTTGTACTGAAATCTTCTTCTTCTTTAAAATGGCTTTTCCATTCGGACATTTGCCAGTGTCAAGTATTATCAATATTTGCAGGTTATTTGCATCGAACCAAACAGTCACGTCGTCATAATTAAAGTCAAGTCGAGGGAATCATTGTAAAAAGGGGGGCATTTTTTACAATGTTTGTTCACGGAGCTTTGGACAACACTAAGCTAAAGTCCATGTTTTTTCAACAATTTACACGTATTTGAACTAAGTTTCACAAAAATGAAAATTTAGCAACACATCTCCTCAACGCATTTCCGCCAAAACTACTGTTCTGAAATCATGGGTTAACCACGGTCCTAACATTGCAGCAATGATTAGTCTTCTTCTTCTTTAAAATGGCTTTTCCTTTCGGACATTTACCAGTGTCAAGTATTATCAGTATTTGCAGGTTATTTGCATCGAACAAAACAGTCAAGTCGTCATAGTTAGAGTCAAGTCGAGGGAATCATTGTAAAAAGGGGGCCATTTTTACAATGTTTGTTCATGGAGCTTTGGAGAGAACACTAAGCTCTAACTAAGTCCATGTTTTGCACCGATTTTCACTTTTATTTTCACTTGTACATCTTCACGAAACTAAATTGATTAATGTGCCCCCGAAATTAAACAATTTACACGCATTTGAACTAAGTTTCACAAAAATGAAAATTTAGCAACACATCTCCTCAACGCATTCCCGCCATAAACTCCCAATGACTAGTCAAAGGTTTTGCTTTGTAATTTCGAAGTTTTTCAAATTTAGAATGTAAACGAATCAAAAAGAATAACCTAAACTTTGCTTCTCTGTTGTGACTATGAAGTTATTTTTATTTTATTCGTATTTACACAATGAATTTCGACTATAAATTCCAATTCCAAGTTGCTTAAACCTAAGTTTGTATAAACAGATTAGCAAGCCCGTGGTAAGGCCGCTGATGGTAAATAATTTGCATATCATTGTGGTACTCCTACTTCTTTTCGATAACAAGTCTCACGTATTACATTAATTTTAGGTTTTGATTGATTTTTTCTTACTTTTTTTACTCTAATTTAAAGAAATATTACCATAGACGCGTTTTTTAACAATTATAATACTGATACAAATAGGTATACAATACATACTATGTAGTATGTACCTACCTATGTATGTACATAGGTAGGTACATAATCTCGGTATTCATTAAAACTCTTGGAAATTTAGTACCTGCCTACCCATTTTTGTAGTCATGAAAAATCAAAGACGGTGCTTCTAAAACTAAGTTAAATTATATAATAATTACTCTAAATAGTGGAATGTTTTGTGAGATATATTATCTTTGGACATCAGCTCTAATACTAGTACATACCTACCTAATATACTAAAATGTATGCACACAATCATAAATCAGAATGTATACAAAACTACTTTCTAGACTTTGCACTGCCGGATATACCTACCTACCTATAGCTATCGAATTAACACCTTTCTTATCGTATCCTAAAAATTTATTGATTCATAAATAATATTCCCCACATGGACAGAGGTGAGGCAAAGATGCCTGCAGAGAAATTAACACCAAAATAATTATAAAAGAAATGAGTATTTCTAACTCATACTTACCTCATTTGTTATAGCGACAACAGACTTACGTCAACTTTTTAGACCAACACGATTGGAACTTATAATTTCATATTGACCCATAAAGAGTAAGGGATTATTTATATTAGACCGACACGAGCACGAGCTTCGTTGTCCATTGCTCGGCGAGCAGTCGATAGGTCCGTTGCAACCGAGTGGCGGCCGAGCAAAGGACAACCAAGCTCGGACCCGGCCGGCGCGGGCGTGGCGCTCGTGACGGTCTATATAAATTATCCCTAAAACACAGGAGTAAAAATAACACGATTAAAACCCGGGAAAATATCAAATTACCAGAAAAACGTCATCTGTAAATCTTCAGAGTCTATTTACGCTTCATGAGATTTAACCTAGTGGACAGACTGACAATGGGGTTTTAGTAAATAGGGTCCCGTTTTTATGCTTTGGGTATTGAACATAGCATGCGAAAAACAGGCGGGATGCATGAGCACTGCTGAAGTCGATTTGTTGCAGGAGTAAAAATAATAGCTATTGTATATATAACTTCTTTTAATACTGATTAGCTGAAGAACAAGGGCAGCTATTTAAATAATTAAGTAGACCTTAATTTTGAAGGCTACTTAACTAATTAAGTGGTAATTAAGTAAAATATCACTTGCAGAATACGAATTAACGTACATCTCCTGCACGTCGGTCGCCTGCATTCTGCATGCTATGTCCTTACCGAATCGAGCCCCTGAGTTTAACTTCATATGTACTAGGTGTATATCTTTTAATAAATACCACTCTCTTTACAAAGTAAGTCGTAACTAAGAAAGACGGAATGTTATAAGTACCTACATAAGTCACAACTTACGTGCTTATGAAATTTTATCATTTAATCTAAATTTCGCATTTTAATATGGTCAAGTAAGCCATATTACGAATTCTTTTGCGTAGATTTTTGCAAACCAATTTAGTTTATCTAGATTTAGGTAGGCGATTAAAATTTGAAACCACGACGTACGTGTGCCTACCTTTTGAGGTATTTTAAGGTAATGAGGTAGTTAACGTTACACACGATCATTGCCTCAAATCTCAAATTGCCTCGGTCTCATTTAGTTTACCACCTACTTAGATGTAGTTAGGATGTTGGTAGATGTTTTGTAGAACTGATTAAAGACTGCTTACGCGGAGGACTGACGACGTTGTACAGTCAGCAAAAGACTTAGGTTACCAGGTGAATATTTTAAAGTTTTCATTTTATCAATAGTTGTTTAGTGATTTTTGGTTATTTTGCATGAAATTGTTAACAGTTAGGACACTTTATTGATATCAAGCAGAATTATCAGCCAATATTGAACGATTCATGAAAAAAATTAAATTTTGAATAATATTATTATGCACCTGGTACCCTCAGTCCTTTTCTGACTACATAGGTAGCGGTCGCGGGGAGTGGTTAGATGGAGGTAGCTCGCGATCGCTTTTTGTGGCGTCGTATAGGGGACGCCTATGTTTAGCAGCGGACGGCACCAGGGCTGAGTTGACGATGACATGTAGTTTCTAAATATGTTATCTTAATTTAGCCTTTACTGGTATTATTCTCGTGATGGACGAGAATTATACCAGTAAATCGCGACGCTGTTGATGGTTAGAATTAACACTAATTCGTATAGCGGATACTTTACCTCTGTCTGCTTGTGACAGAGGGAAAACTTGGTAGAGTAGTCTATGTTACTCCGCAATAATGTACCCTTCTATTGGTGATAGAATTTTAAAAATCGGTCCAGTAGTTTCGGAGATTAACCCCTTTATACATACATAAATACATGTTTGTTACCAACGTTACCTTTTTCTAATATCAGTATACACACACAAAGGCAGGGCGAAAACTCGTAACTACAACAAAAATAACTGCTCTTTACAAAGTAATTTGGTTACAATTTAAAACAATTTCACTCCAACCAATCTTACAAGTGGCCATTAAAATACAATAGCGTGTTATAATTGTCATGTAGATACGAGTTATTAATATAAAGAGCAAACAAGAACCGAGAGAAATCACGGAGGCTTGAAAGTAAAAGTTGTGATCATCGGACCATTGGAACAGCATTGCTGGGCCCTGATTCGGTAAGGACAAAGCATGCGGAATGCCGGCGGAATGCCGGCGACGTGCAGGAGATGTACGTTATTTCGTATTCTGTAAATGTTATTTCATTGACCGAACGAGCGAAGCGAGTGAGGTCCAGTGTAGACGGGCCTGGCGCTTGTATCTTTGTATGTTTGTTCGACGATAACTTGAGTATCGTAGCTCCGATCTTCATGAATTTTAATATGCGCGTAGTTTAGGTCAATAGAATTTATGAGTTCGAAGATGAGCCGGATCGGTAGGGGGGTTGGGGAGATAGGGGGTCGCGAGGTTTTAGTTCGGGGCGAACTCCTAGTTTAAGTAGAATTAAAATTCAAGGGCTACTTAATTATTTAAATAGCTCCCGTTGTTTCTTAGCCAATCAGTATTAAAGGAAATTATAGAACAGCTTTTATTTTTACTCGTGCAACAAATCAACTTACGCAATGCTCGTGCATCCCGCCTACTTGTCGCATGCTATGTTTTAACAGAATCGGGCCACTGAATGTGGGTGTGGAGCTTGCACTCATACTATGTAGGTTAACTTCTTTTAAGGCTGCTTAAATGATATTCTGCTGTGTTCATTTGTTGTTTTATTTCTGTAATGTGAGATATTTTTTGAAAGTTTATGTGCTTCACAACTTCACAAGCATTTCTTACTTAAAAGGTGACTTCCATGGCTATGTTTTGTACCTATCTATAAAGGTTACTGAAATAAACATTTTTTATTATTTATTTTATTCATTTTTATTTAATTTACTTAGGCCCACTTGCACTGCTATACTTAGCTCCGGGCTAGTGAGCTAGCCCAGTGCTAACTTTACAAATCTTGTGATGGGTTTTGCACTTTGACGTCTGTGTTTTGCACTGACATTTGTGTCAGTACAAGACCAATCACAAGATTTGTAAAGTTAGCACTGGACTAGTTCACTAACCCGTGGCTAAGTTTAGCTTTATCTACAGCAGCGCAAATGGACCTTAAATGTATTTTTTACTAGTTCGATTTATCATAATAAATTACATTTGTTTGCATTTCTTGGACCTGTTTATGTTTTTCTTTAAGAAAAATTTATGTGCGCTATTAACATCGCTCTTACGATAAAGGAAAACATATCGTGAGAAAACCCACGGCTTAAAATCACGCACAAAGGCCCAATTGTAGGGCTAATTGCGGAAACACAAGTTAAAACTTTAACTTTTTACTGTTACTCAATCACGCAAAAACTAATGAACCGATTGTGCGATGAAACATGGAATATAAGTAGTTGGATACGGGGAATAGCACATAGGCTACATTTAATCCGCGAAACCGCGGGGCGCAGCTAGTATTAGTATAAAATGG
This sequence comes from Idaea dimidiata, assembly GCA_949358125.1. Classification (NCBI taxonomy): domain Eukaryota; kingdom Metazoa; phylum Arthropoda; class Insecta; order Lepidoptera; family Geometridae; genus Idaea; species Idaea dimidiata. Next base: position 4,467,094 of record OX442334.1, read on the forward strand.
TGCGAAAAAACAGAGACACTAACAAACCGTCTCAAAAATAAAGTAAATAAATACTAAACAAAAACAGGTCCGACAAATACACCTATTTTATAATAACAAACGTAACATTTTTATAACATCTATTTTTGCAACAATAGGTCCTAAGATTGCAGACGTGAAACATTATCATTAATTTACATAATTTTTGTAACAAATTATTTAAAAACACTACTGTGTACATTGGTAGATAAGACATCTTATTTAAATAAAACTCCATTTTATGCAATCTCAACTATTTAGAGTTGTATAATATAAACATTATGCGTAAATGACGTAACTTAGGGCTGACTTAATGATGGCACTTGCATCAGAAACGTGTACCTTACTGGAAATCCACTGGCTTACCACAAGAAGCTAACATTTTGTAATACAAATATACCTAGTCAAGCTTCTACTTACTATATTCATCAGTTTATGAGCTTCTATCATGTTCCCGGTTACATCCCTCTCGAGACTGGGGTCCGCTGATCTCGAGGGCCCGGGGTCCGCTCCTCTCGGGAGCCCGGAGTCCGCTAAATTATAGGGCGAGCATATGCTCGCATATACAGTCCCGACCAAAGGTTGCCAGGAAGAAATCGCTTTTAGCGATATGGTCGCCCATTTGTACAACTTTTTCCTTTTAACCTTTCTGTGTATTTTGTCTTACTTATTAATTATAATGTAAACTGATTTCTACATTATAACTGATTTTCTACATTATAATTAATAAGTATCAAGTGTTATCTATGTATTTATATATCTATCTATTGACGTTGATTGAGAAGATAAAATAATACTTTAGTAAGTATGTACCTACTAGTTTTATTTCATATTCTTAGGATCGAGATGTGTTTTATTAAACTGCGCCTACCTTCAAGGGCGTAATTAAATTTCTCGTCAAAGTTAAACTTCTATATTACCCGACTTCAAAAAGAAGTAATAATTTTATTTAAATCACTGAAGTACCTACACCAAAATCTTTAACGTACATGAATTTCAAATTATTTTATTATTTTCTATATTTATAAAAGCGCAAGACTACTCTGCTGAGAGTAGAGAGCTATTTGGAGAGTGTACGTGTTGATATGACGTAGGAATTCGATAAGAATCAATAGGGGTCGGGATTTACCCGGGTGAAACCGCGGGATCCCGCTAGTTTTGGCCGTAAGCTCTAATAGTAGCAATTCTATCTTTTATTTACCTAAACTAAACTAAAACAAAGTTATTTAATATCAGTTTACAAATTCCAAAAAGATATTCTGTTGTTACCTACGCCGAGTTAAATTTAGTACCACAAAATGAATACTGTCTAAACTTAATTTATATTACATTTCCGAAATTAACATTTTTTTATTTTCTTTTATTTATACTTATTTTAATTTTTTGTCATTTTTATTATTGTTATTTTTTACTTGACATTTAAAATTATTTAATTTAATTTTTATTTTTTGTAGTTGTTTAAATTATTAATCTGATGACTGTTCTTGAATACCTAATCTACTAACGTTCACATGCCACTAGGCGAAGCATAGTTGTACCATATTTTAATTATTAAGACCATTGTTTTACCTATGTTTATGGACGAATAAATGAATCTGAATCTTACTTTTAGGAATTTTTTATTTAAATTTTAGGATTTGGTGACAGAAGAATTGCCACCATTATCAATTTCATCTAATCTGTAGCTCCAAATCGATCAATTTTATAGCTACACTAAAATCGGTTTATACTAATTTGCTCTCCCGTTAATAACTCCTTAGGACCTTCAATCGTAATTATTAACAATTTAACATAAAAATTGAAGACATGCAAAGGTCAATAATACTTATATTAATTTGCAATCACAAGCGCAGTTATATACATTTTGATATTTATATTAATAAAATTTATTGTGGCTGTTAATTTTTAAAATGTTGCCTTCTCATCAAAATATCATAATGCTTTAGCATTGCGTTGTTTAAAATAATAATTGGACTGAAGTTTTAAATCATTTTAGCCTTTTAATGTATTTTTTTATCATTTTAAATAGTTTTTATGAGGATTTCGTGATGAAGATTATGATCAATTATTACGATTACGATTGCAAAATATGTCTAATGAAAGGTTAAATCTAAATTGGATAAAATTATAATCTTTAAATAACTACTTCACGGATGCAATACCTACATTGAACCTATTGCGACGAAACGCTCTATTAAACTCGAATATATATTTACCTACATTTTATAACCGACTGACCACCGCTGACTAAACTAAGAGGTACTAAACTAGCTTCGCATAGTCCAGCCAGTTTATATTAAATGTTCGTCCACCTTAAACTAGGCATAGCTGGCAAGCTAAGCTAACTAAGCTAAACAAATTAGTTTATAAACTTTTTAAATTAACACGATTTTTTTAACATACCTAGTTACATTTCAACGGGTAATAATCGCGTATTATTATTTATTTTCTTACCTCGACATTTCCATCAAGTTACAAAATTGTCTTGGTCACGATATATACGCGATTAAGGCTGCTTTCCACAAGATATATATTATGTGCTATGCTACGATGCTATGGATGCGTTTGATATCCACCAATCATATTCCTTGGTGCACATAGCTTAGCGTATTTTGATAGCGTAGATTTCACATCTTCGCAGCATAGCTGCATAGCACATCTCTGGTGGAAAAAGCAGCCTAAGACCCGCTAAAATGTAACTAAATTAGTTTAGTTGGCGTTGAATTCGGATATTTTTATGAAATCTAGGTCCCTTGGCTAATAAAACTGCTGGCTTATAATCTAGTACCTAAATGTAGGAAACATTTTTGGTAGAAAATGCTTTATCCCTATCTGATCGACTTTCACGCCGGACCGAGATCTAGCTATACTTACCTACCTACCTACCTACACCTCGATATAGTTTTAAACTGACGTAACTAGAGCGGCGACTGGCAAATCCTTTCAGATGTAATCGTAACATGGGTCTTTCGTGACTCAGAATAAGTTATCCTTTATTTAAGAATGAATGTATTTAGTAAGAATAGATTTGAATATTTTTATCCAAGGGTTAGGGTAGAGGGTTGGTGTCAGATAGGCGGCCGGCCGTAAAAATATTGCCAAATATATTTGCAGATGCTATGGACAATAAAATAAAATAAAATAAAAAATAAAAAGTGCTTTATTCAAAATGGTTAACAATCTTATACAGAGGCCGAGGCTTCCCAGTAAGTAATCAAGGATACTTGTGTTGGGAATGTCTCGCTTAAATGATGACAATGATGATCGATTACGACGCCAACCCCAAATAACTACCAAAAACTCCTTTAATGAACGTGGACGGAGATAGTGACACCCATATCTACATATGGGTGTCACTATCTCCGTCCACGTCGTTTCCTCCACTCGACTCGACCTCGACTCAACTTGAATGATACTCGTAGAATCGGTATGATATCGGTATCGATAGATCCGAGGATACCTTAAGGTAGATCGCGACGTACCTTGAGTTTGACAATTATAATTCCTCGACTCGACTGAGGGATTTCCTCCAGAATTCTATCCTTCAAGTTGAGTCGAGGTCGAGTCGAGTGGAGGAAACGACTCTGCATATGGGTGTGAGCCTATCGAACTTTCAAAGTTGACAGATAGAAACATAAAGCGTAATAACTACTCCGACCTAATTCCGTTTTTGTTTGTTGTTAATAAGGGTGTATATGGGCTTAGCGACCCCGGGCTCCTGAGACGGACGCAACATGCAACACGGGGAAATAAAAAAAAGAAGATCCAAAGAGGCAATGCAGCCAGCTATTGTATGCTATGTACCTAAGTATTACTATTATTTATTCTATGAATTAGGCTCCCTCCCGCCCACTTATAAAAAGGTATAGTAATAGTCAAAGGCCGTCCCATAAATTTAAGAATACCTTTAAGTAGGGTTCAAAATTTGGTTCTTCAAAATAAAATAAAAGATTATGCGTATACTGGACTTAAGTTAATGTATAAGCTTCAAAATGTACGTTTTAAACTCTACCAACCACAGATAGCAACATGCGGCGAAGGCGTTCTATTTATTCACTCCAAAAGCAATCTACATTATATGCAGCAATTTTCAATGCATGAGAACCTTAGCTCACGAAAGTGTTCCGCTACGTTTGCAATAGGAAATGTTATTTGCAAATATGCTTCAAGCTATGACGTTGGGGAGATAACAGTTTCTTATCTTTAATATCACTCAAGTATATGCACTTAAAAAAGTTAAAAAAGAAAACAAATTGTTTACAAAATAAACTGCCCGACTAACTTCAGATGATAAAACAGATTGATTAGTTGGTGGGACTGTACCTATGTAGAGGTTATTTTGGTCTTTTTTATCAATTCTTTTTTTTGGTTGTTTTTTATGTCTTTTTGAAGTCGGTTTCGTAATTTTTAAATTATTTTTTATTTTACCCTTTTTAGTATACCTACCTACCTAAAAATCAACAATATTGTTACCATCATTATAATTATTGAGGAGTTTGCTGATGAGAAGGTGGTTTCAGGTGCCCCATCTGCTCAATCTGTACTTAGTTCTTTAAGGGTCTATTCTTTTTGGTAGAAGTCCAAAAATAAGTAATTTATTGAATTCTGGGATGCTATCCTGTCCATCATTCCGAAGATACTTAACAGATCCTTACCAAACTTTTATGGGACCACCTCGAAGCTCCTACCTTTCCATTAAATAAAGAACTATATCAATCGGCCAAGCTATCTTCGTGTAATCGATGAACAATTGACTTGAATACAGCGTTTTGAGGAGCATTCCCGGTCCTCATCAGATCCTAATCAAATTTTTATGAACCCATCTTGGAGCTTCCACCTATCTATTAATAAAAATCATCTTAATCGGTCAAGCCGTCTTCGAGTAATCGGTGAACATACAAAAAAAAATATTATACAAACAGCCGAATTGAGAACCTCCTCCTTTTTTTGAAGTCGGTTAACAAACAACAAGCAAACTTGCATTTATAGGTATACCAGCTGCGCCCCGCGGTTTCACCCGCGTAAGTCCCGTTCCCGCGGGAATATCGGGATAAAAGTAGCCTATGTGTTATTCCCGGTATCAAGATACCTGTATTTTAAGTTTCATAGCAAACGGTTCAGTAGTTTTTGCGTGATTGAGTAACAAACACACATACATGCATACATGCATACATACATGCACACATACTCACAAACTTTCAGCTTTATAATATTAGTAGGATTCCTAATAGTTTCTTTCTTTTTCTTAGTTATGGCTTCTGTCAGCAATATAGGACAATTTAGCCAAATTCTCGTACTAATAGTGAACTACCCCTATTATACTGTAATCGTTTGAAATAATTCACAATGCGTGAAGGCTGCAGAAAAAATGGCGACGAATTTTCTCCAACCCCATGGAACATTTGTTTGTAACGTGCTAATTTCGAGTTTGGCACTGGTATTTTTATTTTCACTTCACTCGTTGAACTTCGCGTAACTAAATTGATAACATGCCACCGAAATTAAACATTATACACGCAATAAAACTTGGTTTTGTAAAAATAAAAATTCAAGTCATTCCACTAACGCGTCAAAAACAAAAGTCCCCTAATAGTTTTACTTACGCCAGTAATACTGCGGGACAGATTGTCACAGCCAGATGACAAGTAAAAACTGTCAAAAAGGAATTTGCGACGTGTTTTACGAATTTTACGACACTGACGAATGAGGAAACTGACCAGTCAAGGAAACCGGGGAATTAGTGAAGAGAAGGGTGAAACCTTGACCCGGAAGAACCCTTAATCCGTAAGAGAAATAGTATACTGTAGCCCTCAATTAAAATCATTTTAGAGAGCGTACCAAACAAACATCTCAAATTAATTAAGTTCCATGTAAACTTAACGACTTTCAGTCTAAGCTTGTAAACAACAGTGCATTCACTGCAACAAGGAAGACAGGTTTAACTGGAGCGAAAGTATTAAGCCTTTTACTCATTAGGGGACTTTTGTCGCCTTTTGTCGCCTAATGGGTGAAAGGCCATTTTGGGCCTCTACTGATGAACATATGCAATTTACTTAAAATTACTTAAAACCGAATGCCATTAATTTAAAAAAAAAAGTCAAAAAGAACACGGTCTAGCTAGATATAATAATAGGTATAAACAATTATTTAATTTAAGTTTGAATGGAAACAAAAAAAATATCGTTGATCTTGTGTTATTCAAGATTCAATCTAAATAAAACAAAGATGATAAACAAAATGAAATAAACCCCATGAGTACATAGCTTGTGACTTCTTCTCATGAGAGGGCGCATTCCGAATCCACATAATATTAAAAAAAAACGGAGACAAGACATAGGGGGATACTTTGGTCTACTTATTGAAGGAAGTTCCCCCTGCAAATAAAATAATAAAATAAAAAATCCCCGACTACTTTATAAACCTTCAAATAAATAAATAAATAAAATAAATATTTCCCTACAACACAGCGCAATCTAGCCCCAAACTAAGCAATAGGCTTGTACTATGGGTACTAGACAACGGATATATTTAATTTTAAAAAAATACAATATTTTTGTCAGCTAGGCTATGTTTTCATTTTATTTTTTATTATTTGAAGCTTTTTAAATTTCAATGTCGCGCGTCGTGCGATGTGTTGCGATGTCTCAGAAGACATAAATGTCGCGGGACATTTGTCCTCTAGTGCGAACGAGGCTTTAGCTACAAAGCCTTCGGCGATACAAGTGGCCGAACGTTCTAATGGCATATTTTCGCACGCATTGTTTGCAGTTGCACTATAGGTACCTTAGTATATCCTTACCTAATGTTATAAATGCGAAAGTAACTCCGTCTGTCTATTACTTTTTAAAGCATAAACCGCTGAGCCGATATTGTTGAATTTTGTTAAAGAGATAGGTAGCACCTTGAAGAACAAATAGGCTAGTTAAACCCGTAAATCTTGAGGGATCGGGACTTACGCGGGTGAAACCGCGGGGCGCAGCTAGTTCCAAATTCCTACACGTTTGACCTAAACTTTCGTACAATATTGATTGTAGGAACCAGCTATTTAGCTACAGGTTATTTCATAAAAATGTTGACTTATTCTACGAACATTTTTATCATTTTTTCCTGTAATTTGACATTTAATTGCCAAGGCACCGATTATGTTTATTGCTGCGTACATATGTACTTTAAGGTACTAAAACTAGTGATGTAACCAATAGTTTTATTCGGCTACTGTCCGAATGTTTATAGAATACTTGGCCAAGAACATGATTGAACAGCGAGTATGGCCAAATTCAGGTAAAATATTTCGTAAGATTAACTGAGTTATTTTGAAACTTTAAAAGTTTAATCAAATAAGTCTAGTTTGGCTCAAAATACGTAAAGTAACTAAGACGTTTTTTAATTAAATATTTTCAGGATGAAGTTAAAGAGTTAAAAGGCGTTTATCACTTTCATATTTTGACTCCAGCTAGATACATTTTTAAAACATATTTTTTCATAAATTTTATGACATAATACTTTATTATTTATGCTAAATTTTTTGGTATTTGGCCGAACGCAGCCGAATAGTAACCGTTTATTTGTGACATCTTTACCTAAGTATTAAAACCCAATTATTTTAAATTGAAATAACAAATAATTTGAATATGTTAGATTCAATTGCAATTAGACGAGGATTTGTATAACTTCAATTGATTGACCTTTATTATTGTAACCGCAAACGTTATGAAAACACTTTTAATGTGGTTTAGGTGGGTAGGTAAATACTCTTTTCAAATTCTGTCTCAAAAAAGATTTCGGCATCTTCCTTTTGAGGTAAAGATTTCATCATCATGGTCCTCACGTCTTGTCGTCATTAAGAAATTAACAGGAAAATACCTTCGGTGAAATGAAAGTTTGTTTATAATTTGATTAAGGACGTCATTGGCACCATTGATTGAATAATTTTATTTGTTTAAGGTGGAAACGAAGTTCTTACTCATCGCACGCCTTGTGTAACTTTTGACTAGGTCCCGCTGCTGTCGCATCTGTAGTTCCTTTTATAGCCACTGACAATTTGGCACAATACCTAGACTTGCGCTGTTTTATTAAGCCCCGGGCTAGTCAGCTATAGTACATATAGTCCAGTGCATTGAAATTTGTGTCAGTGCACAACCAATCACAGGAGTAAGCACGTTTGTTAATTAGGGCTAAGTATAGTTAGCAGCAAGTCAACCTTAGTGGATATTCTGCTGTCACCAAATCTTAAAATTTAAGTTCCTATTCCTATTATATTGTAATTTAAGTTCCTAAAATTAAGTTGAAACATTATTCCTATTCTCTTGGTGCCATCCTAAACTTAAATTTAGATTGACAGTTCTAAACTATTTATTTTGTGGTTGTAAATTTAACTCAGCGTAACAACAGAATAGCTTTTTGGAATTTTTAAATTAAAAGTGAACAATTTTAGCTTTATTTTAGTTTAGGTATATGAACAACAGAATTGCTACTAATAACTCCTATTTGATCATCATTGTGCCGGTGATTATATAACCTATATCTACATATAAAATTCAATGTTATGTTATGTATGACTGACCAACTTTATGACTGAACTGTATATCAATGCAGCACAAACTGCTGGTTCTAGAGACATGAAATTGGAAAGTGTGTTCTTTCTGGACTTCCGCGAGTGAACCCGTGGGACACTTCTAGTGTATCATACGTCTGGAACCTATTCCATGACAAAGTGTAACTTTTTAACTGTGGTTTAAACGTTGATAAAGTTTATCGCTCCTTATAAATATTCAGTAACCCAACATTTACAGAGCTCAATTAATTTTAATTGAATAGTGCAAAACGTTTAAATGTCAAACCGCAGAGTATGTACATTTGCAAATCTTTGGTTTATTCTTTTCTCGTCATACTTGCCCAATTGCCACATATCTGTCTTTAGATTTAGGTTGGCGTGTAGGTAAATAGGCAAATAGACTTGAAGTCTACTCTCACACATTTTATATTTCATTTATTTGCGATATGATTTGGACATTTTTCTCTAGGTACTTGAACAAAATATTTTTGGACACTTAGGAACGGCAAATCGTCCCGGACATTCCAGTTCCCAGTATGACTGTTAAAACGTCTAGGTTGATGCGACTTACCACGGTGCTACCCGCGTAAGTCTCGATCCTGCAAGAATATCGACATTTTTCATAAAAACCTTCTCCTGACAATAACGAACACAACAAAAAAAGTATAAGCGAAATCGGTCCAGCCGTTCAGGCGTGATGCACGAAGCGAAATAGACATTCATTTTTATTAAATTTAAGATTTATTATGCAAGAACTTCGGAACCGATTGCGATGAAACTTAGTATGCAGATGACTGGAGATTTGGATTAACACATTGATTACCTTTATATTTCGATATTACCGGCGAAACAGGGCGGGGTGCAGCTATAGCACAAGCATACCTAGTTATTTATCATTATCTTTCCTAAATTGCAAAAGGTGAAATTACTGGCGAAATATCGTGCTTCGTAAATAACAAATTTTAACATGGTAAACTCATCCTCAGCCAATCAGTATTATAAAAAGTTATAAAATAGCTATTATTTTCACTCGTGCAACAAATCGACTTCTGCAATGGTCATGCATCCTGCCTAGGCAGGATCGAAACATAGCATGGGACAAACAGCTGTTTGTCCCATGCTATGTTTTTAGAGAATCAGGGCCCTGGTCAGACCAGCTTTTCGGACTCCGAACACATACGTATAGGCTACTTTTTATATCCCGATAATATAACGGGGGGCAACAGGACCTTCGCAAGTGAAAACCCAGGGCGCAGCTTTAGCAAGAGCATAGCAATTTATCAATCAACGTTCCTAAATTGCAAAACCATGAATGTTGAAGGTAACAATTCACCTGCAGAGTGCAAGACCAAGCTGAATTTGAATCGATCGTAAATGTGATTTATATGCGAATGAACAAGCGGGTAACTTTGCTTGCGTTTCAAATCACAAACTAGTCATCGTATTTCGAGTGATTTTCACTTCTCAAACTTTAGATAGGTAGTTAAAACTTTAACTAAACTTTGAGTAGCTTATTTATAAAGCTCTAACGTGAAAATATGATGGGTAATTTGCCTATTGAAATTTGTCCCAAATTACGGTTGAATATCTGCAGTCGTTTCCAATTTCTTTGACGTTCGCCAAATTACAATTGATATTTTCGTTTTTTTTTTACTTTGGATAGGCCAGAATTTGACCTCATCTCACCTGATGGAAAACGTTGAGGTCGATAAAGATTTTTTTTTAAATACCATCTGTTATTCATACATTTTTGAGTCATTTTTCGATTGAAGTTGCAATTTATAGTTTCATTTTGAGCGCGAATATTGCTTGCAATTGTAATGATGTTGAAATTAAATTTTCAGACAACAAGGAAAAATAACTAATTTTGAATATTAACTCTCCATATTCTCTGTCAAAAATAAAAAAAATATTTCAATACGTTAATTCGCTTCCGATTTATAGAAGTAAACGTGCGATGCGGACTCGTACTCGGGTGTGACGTCATCTCACACTCGCCCAGTCCGCTTGCGCTCTGTGTCGATGTCACAGTACAAATGTGTTCTTAACATTTCATTTGCGAAGCGTTGTAAATGACGTCATGACTGACTGAATGACTGTTAGCGAGACTCAGTATTTGTCAGACTCAGTATCGTGAGATTTAATGCCTGTAAAATCAAAAGTAATAGGTATTTTTGGCTACAACAAAAACTAGTGTATTTGTATATATACAAGGTTTACTAGAACAAAATTTTCAACCGATTAATTATTATTCTTCATTCTAAAAATTTAATTTCAGGAGTAAGATAGAAATGATTTAATAGCGAGATGCCTACTATCGCACTTAGTTAATGTTTTTGTTCTACTTGTAGAATGTAGCATAATGACAAAATTTTCAAATTTCCTTAGATAGTCGCCCGAATCAACCAACGATAGGATAAACACTTGCATAACATAATATTTACATAAGAAATTACCACTTTATATCAATTACCTACCTACTAAATTATATATTATAGTACCAACTACTAAAAACCTTTTATAACCAATAAGTTTGTGCAGGTAATATTGCTTTGGTTAACCACAACTCTGTAAATTGCAGCACCAAGATGATATAACGCCACAAATTGGTGAGGACACGATCATTCATTTAGAAATGGTATGTTTTCATATTGTGTAAGCAGTGTAAGAAATACCACAGTCTACCTAGTATTTTGTCTCGCTGCACTTTTCTCTACTATGCCATATTTATTACTAATACCATATTTTATTATTAACTAGCTGCGACGAAGCTAGATTATAAATCATCTAAAATTAGATGAAAAGGCCAATATATAGAATACCATATTTGGTTAGTAGTATTTGGTCCTAGGGATTACGTCATCGTACAATGTCAAATTTTCTAAAATACCATAGCATTCCAAAATAATAGTATACTAAGGTATTTTACTTCTTACTAATATTACACACGCTGACTTTGGTACTCAATCACGCAAAAACTACTGAACAGATTGCGATGAAACTGGGAATATAGGTAGTTGGAAATCTGGAGCGCACATAGGCTACTTTTTATCCCGATAATTCCGCGGGATTGGGACTTACTTATGAATGTATTATGAACACCCATGGGAAGAGATAAGGTAAGATAAGATAAAACTTTAGTGAACCAAAACAATATTTACAATTAAAAAAAAAACAAATGAAACTCTTTCCATCGAAACACCTTTCGCCCAAGACGATTTATCGATAGATTACATTACCGAATAGTTTTTTGCCCTGTGGTTCGTTTCACCGAAAATTCAAGAGTGTACCGGCGAAGAAGAGGTAAAAGGCAAGGTTGGGGAGGCTATATCAAACCTGGAATTCTCCCCGGAAACATCTAAACTGTAGCATCTCTAGAATTAGTTGCTAAAGTTTAGTTGTTTGTTTGTCTTGATATTTGTCTGCCAATCACGTGAAAACAGCTGAATGTATCGCCAATAATGGTCGCCATTTAGCACACAGGTAGTTTATAGTCTGGATTCTTACTTTTAAGGATACATTTAATCTAGGTATTCCTATGGAATTGGGAACTACCTATTCTTATAGAAATACCGGGCACTCACACCTAATGATAAAAGTTGAATATTACTGAAAAAAATCTGAATATAACTGAATTTACCAACCAACAGCACTTACCAACCAACATAATGTGTCAAAAGTATAGGCACTTCTGCGTCCATAAATTCCACTTAATATTTCATTAATGAGACGTTAATCGAAATTTAAACCTTGGTAAAAATTAACCAACTTACTTTTACTGCCTACCTATCTCAGCTTAAGAAGTAATTTTTAAGCGTGAATCGTTTAAAGATGTTAAAATATGAAGTAAGTAGGGTTACTTACTTACTTCATTATTGTTACATAATACATTTTAAACTTAGCGACCATGCACTCCAGTCAAATATTTGCTAAAATGTCTGAAGATACGCAACGCAACTCCTCTCCGCGTAATATGCTAAAATGTTCATGCTCTAGTTTACGTTTACAATGAGGTACTGTCGACAGAAAAATTGCATAAAGCACAGACAGAAAGACAGAACTATTAATATATAGTAGGTATATAATGTTTTAACTATGCAAAATCTGTTCAATTTAAGTCGTAAACAGTTCTAAAATATTACAATACTTATTTTATTAAAACGGCATATTTAACAGTTTTCACCTTTTTAGTAATTTGAAACATGGCAAATAACGAATTATTTAATAATATTTTTAGTGAAAACAACTAGGTACTCTGGTTTTATATCGGTTTAATATTTTTTGGAAATTTAGCAAAGTTACGCAAAGTTTTTGATATGCTAGTGAGTTTTTGCAAAATGAAGTTGGCAATCCAATTATTTCAGAACAGTTTTCGAAAAAAAAAAAAAACAAAGTTGCTGTACAATATGGGTATAATTGAGACATTTTAGTTGTAGAATACATGCTTACTATAACGTAAGTAACTATACTATAACGAGCTTCTCTATCCAAAGGTTGCTGGAAGAAATCGCTTTCAGCGATAAGGCCGCATTTGTGCAACGTGTTAATTTTAAGCTTTTTGTGTAATTATCTTATATGAGTATCTTTATTATTTACTCATTTATTGGTAATTAATCATTACATGTCAAACTTATTCATACAGTTCATAGAAGGAGTTAAGGTAGTGCCAATAAAATTAAGTCGTAACAAATTATATAGTCGAAAACAATAATTAAATGTATATTATATAAAATTAAATGTTAATTTACAAAATTAATAACAATAAATTGATTCTCAAAGTTATACTAAGCTACATTTTATAGTCAAAAAATTCTTCTACTGAGTAAAACGATCTTTTAACTAACCATAGCCTCAATTTGTTTTTAAAACTGTGTAAACTAACCCGCGTTAGTCCCGTTCCCGCGGGAATATCGGGATAAAAAGTAGCCAATCGGTTCAGTAGTGTTTGTGTGAAAGAGTAACAACCTCACATACTAACTTTCGCGTTTATAATATTAGTAAGAAGTAAGATGTATGTGATTAAAAAATAATAATTTATTTATTAAACTTTTAAAAACAATGATCTTAAGTAAACAGTCTCAGGGTCCCGAGACTAAGACCAAGGCCAGTAAAAGTTGTTAATTTGACCCAAATTAAAACTGTAGGTAAAAAAGGGTTGCTGTGCAAAATTTATTGATTTGTAGGCAATTATAAAATGTTGCAGTGAACGGCATATCTTACTTCTTACTAAATAGTATGCGAGTTTGTTACTCTTTCACGCAAGAACTACTGAAACGATTGCGATGAAACTTGAAATATAGATAGGTACCTGGATAACTGGAATAACACATAGGCTACTTTTTATCCCGATATTCTAACGGGACTTATGCGTGTAAAACCGCGGGGCGCATCTAGTTAATAATGAAATAAGTAGTTATTTGGCATAGTATAGAAAAGTGCGCATCTAATTTAGAAAACACCAAGACTACGACGGTAATAATTTAAATTATTGATAAGCGTTTGACCACTACGAAAACAGTTCGCTTGGATTCGCATGCGAAATGCCGGCGGAATGCAACCGACGACGTGCAGGAGATGTACGTTAATTCGTATTCTGTAAGTGTTATTTTACTTAATTAGTTAAGTGGCCTTAAAAATTAAGGGATACTTAATTATTTTTATAGCTTCCCTTGTTCCTTAGCCAATCAGTATTAAAATAAGTTATAGAATAGCTATTATTTTTACTCCTGCAACAAATCGACAATTGCTCATATATGCACCCTGCCTGCGACAACTCGCATGCTATGTTTTTATGAATCAGGGCCCTGTCTCACATGATGGTGAGTGATAATGTGGTCTATGAATTAGTAAGCTTATCTAGAAGATAGAAAGACGGTAGTGGAACAAGCAAGATCCGACTCGTCTTCTTTAGTGGTTGGGCCTGTTTACGTATCGGAACACGGATGAGTCGGGCTGACGAACTTCACTTTGAACTTGGTGCATCTATCAGTCTTACGTTTTGCGTTATTAATTAGTATTAGTAGGAGTTAGGATTTAGGTATAGGAGTTAGGATTAGTAGCTTTTAATTGTATAAGGAACAGACAGAGAAACAGACAAACAGCCTGTGAGACATGAATTTAAAAAAATATATAATTTTGTTTTACTACTTATCCCAAGTCCCCTAGACCACTTTTTTTTTAATTTACTTCCAAGTACAGACCTTTTGTCCTCTCCTCCATTATTATAAGTATAGAGTAATTGATATACCTAGAAGATTAGTATAGATAGAGTATAGAAAAGTAGTCCGTCAATAAAGAAGTGGTTATAATAAGTTAAAATTCATAATATTTTCGAAATACAAACATTGTAACACTAATCCCTTCTAAGTTTAATAAAGTTACAAAATAACAAAGCAAAATACATAATAAATGAGATCGCATAATCGCATATATTAACCCTACTAGACGCCAGCGCCAGTATTGTGTTGACTGGTCGCGCGTCGTCGCATAAATTCGAGATGGTTACGCGATTTTAGCTTGACCCAGCTAATATTTTGATCATGCTGTGACTTCAGACTACATAATAATTGTCAGGCACCGTGCTCCGAACAACAAAGTGTTGTCAAGTTCAATAATACTAAATGCACAAGTAATACGTTTCCGCTATCAGTAAAACAGCTGTTACTCGTGTCATACGACTCTATGCTACCAATTAGTACCACGGAGACATACGACACGAGTAACATATTGCTCTGGTTCCACTATAGCCCTAAATATGCGACAATGTGAATCATATTATGATCATTGTAAAAAAAATTAAAAAATAAATATATTTTGACGATTGTAAATAAAACATGATCACAAAAAAAACCCCATGAGTTTCTTGTGGCTTCTTCTCATCGGAGGGCGCGTTTCGAAGCCACACTAGAGTCATAGCTGTAAGAACACTCGACGTATTTAAAGTAATCAATACATTTTGACTTTGACTTTGACTTTCAACAGCTAACTGCCTACTGAGCGCGGAAACGTATTAAGTGGTTTATTGCATTTAGTATTACTAGAACTTTGCTTTATTGTCCGGAGCGCGGTGTCTGGAAATAATTATAGAGTCTGAGGCTGTGACTCGGAATTTCCACAAGCTACCATAGACAACACATTATCTGTCGGCTGATATTATGTTTGCTGATGCAGTTTGAAATAATGTGCCACTCAAAGCCTCAAAACTACGAGAAAGCGCTGAATCATATTGATCGATGCAAAGTCTTTAGTAGGGTCCTCCATAATCGCAATATCGAGTAGGTAGTTGGCAAACGGTCACGTGCTTGGCACTGAAATAACTGAGGAAAGACCCATAGCTTACCTATGCTTGGGCATAAGTAAGCAATTTAGAAAAGCAGTGAATGGAGACTGTTTAAAGACTCAATTGAGCTCTGACTCACTCTGAGCTTTTTATAGGGCTATTTGCCCTATAAAAGCTCAGTGGAATAATGTCCCCACCTAATAGCAAGACAAGAGCGGTGTTGGTCTAGTGGTAAAATACCCTGACTTTCATTTCAAAGATCTTGGTTTCATATTCAGGCCGCGCACCAATGTGTTTTTCTTTAAGAAAAAAATATGTGCGCTATTAACATCGCTCTTACGAATAAGGAAAACTTCGTGCGTGAAGATTTTAAGCCGAAAAAACCCACTGCTTAAAATCACGCACAAAGGCCCAATAGTAGGGAACTAATTGCGGAAACACACAAGTTGAAACTTTAACTTTAGCGAGATAAGACCTTTCTTTTTCTTGCGGCTTCTTGCACTGTTAATCATTCACGCAAAAACTACTGTTTGTATGTAACTTGGAAATTAGGTAGCTTGATATCTGGAATAACAGGCTACTTTTTATCCCGATTTTCCCGCGGGAACAGGACTTACGTGGATGAAACCACGGGGCGCAACTAGTAAATAATAAAAATGTGTGATTCTGTACCTACATTTTTTTTCAGTACTAGGTATTAGGTGCCAAACTTTCACAATTTTCATAAAAAGAATTAGCAAGTGGTTTTCTTATAATTTTTACGCCAGTAGGGTTGCTCCTAGCTTTACACCTAATCATAATTATGACATAAAAACACATAAAACAAGTTCTTATTTGAATAATTAAATACAGAAATTCCCTAATCCTCTTATTTATTTAAATCCGGGTCAATGATCCTAAGTTATTTTCAATTTGTTTACGATAAATCAGTAAATGTGAAATGTGAACAATCTCTGTTTGTCAAGTTAATTTTGATAATAATTATTTTTATAATTATTAATTATTACTTATTTTTATTCTTTGGCATTTTAAAGAGTTTGAGCCGGTCGATGTAGAGGGAGGTCGATGTATCGGCAATAAATCAGAGGTTGATGTGTTATTTTCTTTAAGCCGCTGATTGCCTTTTAGGCTGAAATCCATAGTCCGTACTTTGACTTTGTTAGCAAAAACTTTGTCTCAAGACTCAACTTTTGGTATTTATAAAGCGATCTTCGCAACTATCCAAAGTTTTTGCTAATGTAAACTAATCAAAAATATTGACATAAACTTTGCTTCTCTTTTATGTATGACTATGAAGTTCTTTTTATTTTCTTCGTATAGTACAAAATTAATTCCGACTATAAATTCCAATTCAAAGTTTATGCTTAGTTGTTGCTTAGCTTAGTCTGAGCAAAGTCATAGTACGCACTATAGATTTCAGTCTAAGTGCACATGCAACACACGTACTTACGTGCATAGTGGCACGTTAGTAGACTTGATGCCAAACACACCTTACAATTTACTAGAGCCAATTCCATTCAAGCCATTCAATATCCTGTATCATCGAAACGAAGAAGAAGAAGAATACACATATTATGGACCGGAAACTAAGGGGTTAGGGATGATTTATATAGACCGTCACGAGCGCCGGCCGGGTCCGAGCTTCGTTGTCCATTGCACGGCGAGCAGTCGATCGGTCTGTTGCCACCGAGCAGAGGCCGACCGGCGCTCGTCACGGTCTAATATAAATCATCCCTAAGAAGGTATGACTTCATCTATGAAGCTTCACTTCATCCACGACTATGCATCCGGACTATGCGGAATATTCCGATTCCTGATTCCGGTCGGAATAAGTACCAACCCTATACGTTCGTCCAGCAGACGCTCGCTCAGCAGTCCGCAAGTTCGGCGACAGAATTCGCTTTCTCCGTACAAACCGGAATACGTTCACGCAATAGTACCCATTTATAAATGACGATGTCCAACGCAATCACAATAATGACTTGTAGTATTTTACACACCTGTTCTGCTGAAGGTACGTGCTGTTCGTTACATTGAGTTTATTTTGTGTTGTATTCACTTCAATTGTACCACCTACTTAGATTAAGGTACTAGGTAGGTGATTATTGTAATTATATTTTGGTAAATTTTTAAGTATACTATTCATTAACTTATTTGTAAAGATCCAAGAAATGCTGGCATAACTTAGTAAGGGTTAATAAGTATGCAAATGACCTATAGGTAATGTCGATATTGGAGACGCATACGATGGAAAGCAAGTCCCCCGAAGAGGGATGTAACCGGGATCATCGCTCGGATGATGATGATGATGACGATTTTTTATTTAGTTAGGTATCTATCAAAATACAAAAATAACTATACCAGTACAAAAACAGTGGTAGTAGGTATATTGCGCGGAACAGTTTATTTAAATCCAGGTTACATGAAATTTTGAAAAACATTTTATTATTCCGGATTGCCAGAAGTCTGTGTTAGGAATAAAATTATATTCTTGACTAGTGTGCTAAGTGCCATAATGATTTATCATAATCATTCGGGCGATGTTACCGTTTGCATTCGAGGGCTTAAATAGGGTCCACTTTCCAACTTCCACTTTGAGGGAGTCCGAGGTCCGTCTCCACTTAGGCACTTAAGCACCACTATTAATTTTATTTGACTGAGCACTCAGTGATCGAATGCCTACTCAAATTACAAATCCGTATCAAATTCTACAACAACGTATGATTACCTATACTTGATTTGCTTTTTCATTCTATGTTCGATGCGTCAATCATAGGAAATTACAAATCGGAAGCTCACTTATGAATAATTTGGTGTTATTTAAGAAACTAACAAGCGTCTACTGGAGGTACTTTTACTATTAAGTATTCTGTGGTAGAGGTCCTTTCAAAAGTTCAAAAACGGAGTGTTGGAAGACCATCTACTCGGTGGACCGACGACATTGTAGCGGTCGCGAGGAGTCGTTGGATGGAGGGACCTCGCGGCCGCTATTTGTGGCGTCTCGTACGGTGAAGGCTTATGTTCAGCAGTGGACGGATAAAGGCTGACATGATGTTTTTTTCAAAAAGCCCGGGTTGAAATGCACTAATAAATCTTATTTTAATTGTACAAAACTCGTGATTGCTATGAAAAATATGGTCTACTCTCCGACCCGGCCTGTTATAAAGGACTTTAAGTACGTAGGTAGCTAGGTACCTTAACTTATTAATAATTAAGTTGGTACATAATAAGGTATTATGTACAATCATATGTACTAAACATTAATAGTAGTTTTACAAGTTGTATTAGGAAGGTCAAGGAGAACTCGCTAAAGCATCCCATCGATCAATACAGAATTATTTAAATTAAAATAAGTAAATATTCAGTTTTAATTTAACAAAAACCATTAATAAAATTAACCTAACACTTTACTTACATTCCAATATTTAAAAACATATAACGTAATTTGGGTACATATACATAACATTAATCAACAGTATGTTTTTATCTAAAATTCCTACTCGTACCTTTATAAAACATTAATATTTTTTGAGTTTAGAAGAATGAACATGAAAATCAAGATCTTTGAATTAGGTATCGCTATCTATTTTCTATACCAACCTATAATTTTTGAGGTCTAGTTACTTTATCTCTTCTTTTCTTCTTCTCTTCTAATATTATAAAGAAGAATAAATTAAATATTTTTGTAATTTGTTTTTATTGCTCAAGACATAAGATAAGGGTTGGATAAGGCGCTGCGATAGGTACTGACGCTGAGACGCGAGTTCAAACCTCGCCGCGAGTGAATTTTTGGAGATGAATTTATAGGAAAGATTTATTTGTTTGTTTGTGTTTTTTTGTTTGTAATGAAAAAGGCTCGGAAACTACTGTGCCGATTTCAAACAATCTGTCACCAACAGAAAGCTATATTATCGAGGAGTAACATTTTAGCCTAAATCCCGATATTCTTAAAGAATCGGGACTTAGGAAACCGCGGAACGCAGCTAGTTAGAGATAAATTTGTTCCCAGAACATGTTTGTTTTCTGTTTTCAAATAACGTTCCCTTGATGTGCCTCATTTCACATACATAGAACGTAACATATTTATGGAATTCGCATGTTGCATCCCATGAGCACGTTACCTGCGTGATGGGGATTCTCAACATCCATGCTTCCATGCAAGGTACGAGTAGCTGCTTACTCAGCACTAATGATTAGAAATTGAAGTCGACAGCAGCATAATTACTTACTATAATAAACACTTTGATTGCATTCCGACACCTGTTATAAATAACATACGTAGATACGTATTAAAAATAGACTGCTATTACATTCACTCGTGTAACAGAATTGTTAATTATTGATGTGATCGAGACTTGCTTTCACTCAGGTCTTCGACATTTGACGTGGGTAGGTACCTACATAAATCGTATTCAGTATAATGGTCAAACTCAAAAGGAAATTAAGGATTGTGTTTCAAAAATAATCAAGTCAAATCAAATATTTATTTATTAACTATGACACTTATTAGTTAGACATTTCTCAAAGTACATATATCAGACATCGATTCTACACTAAGCACAAGCTTTTATCGCAGTAACCGAGGTACCAATATAATGCAATATAGGTAGATGCCTAATAAATCCATAAAAATACATACCTTATTAACTAACATACATATAAATTATTATTATAACTAAACACGAACTACATAACATGTTACGTGTTACGAGGGTACGAGATTAGCGGCTGCAAGGGGGGTGGTTTGCGGCTTCTTACATAATAGTAGTTTATGCACCAAAGTACTAGTCCTGAACTCAAGTCCTGTCCTAAAAGGCATCCGGAGCGAACGAAGGACTCTAGAGTTAACTCCCGAGCGTAACAAGGGTGCTAAAAATTTAACTCCTACGCAAACCGAGAGTGTTACTGTAACTAAACTAAAGTGACTTTTTTAGTCATGTAAAGTAACTTTGTAAAGCCGTAGATGTGTAAATTGAATATTATTAAAAAATAAATTAATGACTTGAAAATGCAGAAAAAATTAAAAGTATAATTTCATAGTAGCATAACCTAACCAACCTGGTAAAGGAGACCTGGGGACCTGGGATGGTCCTAGGATACTTAGGATCATCCCAGATCCTAGGGCAGAAGGAGCCCCATAGGTATTACTCCTAGCGGAGGACCCACATATCCTCACTGCTCTTCTCGGAGTGGTGGGACGGTATATTAAGACTGGATGTACCCTAGAAAAAAAAAATGGGGAACTGCTATGTTCAGGATTATTGGAAGACTAGCGCCCCACGGTTTTACCCGCGTAGGTCGCGGGATATCGGGATAAAAAGTAAGCTATGCATTATTCCTGGTCCCTAGCTACTTATATTCCAGTTTCATCGCAATCGGTTCAGTAGTTTTTGCATAATTAAGTAACCAAGTCACAGACATACATACAAACTTTCGCGTTTATAATTAGTAAGAAGATAGTGAAATTATTGTTCCACACGTCTAGACGTAGGTACAACTTTTGTACTTCGACTTTTGAAAATGCAAAATTAGAACTAAGTAACGTTTTAAAAATACCTGATCCAAGAATTTACTTTTACTTTCGTTTCCAAATGATTGACATGAACCACTTTTAAACAAATTATTATTTAATGCAACATCAACAAATATGTGTAAATTAAATATATTTCTATAATTTATTGTTGTTCTCCAGTTTGAACGCTTTTATTTGCTCTTGGTAAATGCGATGCTTTTCTTCGAGCTTCTTGAGGGTGCTTGAAGGGCGGACTCCTCCAAGATTTACCATGAAGTTGATCTGTACCGGTGGAACCTCGCTTTTATTGCTCGCTACAGTATTGATACCTTGGTTCCTAGTTGATGACTTAGTTCGGGTTCGTGGTCCTTGTTCAACTTTTCTTATTTCGTCCTGTTTTTTGTTTTTTATAATTTGTTTATTAGCTGTTGTTTTAGTCCTTTCGTCAACTTTTTCTTTAGCATGTGCAGAATCTGTAATGCGTTTTCGTACATCGGCCGATTTTGAATAAATTTTGTTTAATATTTGGTTAGGTTTTTGCTGTGGTGATTTATTCATCAAATACGAAGCATGTTGATTATCTTGCGATGATGGTTGCTCTAGAGCTCGATGGATGCGCTGTTTCGCTGATGTATCTCTGTCAGCCTTCTTCTCTGCGTCCGCCTGAACAGACTTTTTGTATATTTTGAGACGATTTTCCATTCGTACTTTTTCCGAATATCTCTGTAGACTACGTGCCCTTTCGAGTCTTGGTTTAATATTCTCTGTATCTGGACCTAAACCTCCGAGCTTGACGTTTGGTACTGGTAGAACTGTAGCTCTTCTTAGACGACGTGGTGGAGATATTTCAGATACGCTTTTTAAATTATTTAGCGCTATTTCATTCCGTGACTTACTCTCGGAACCTTCATTGAATTGAATCTCGTCTTTAAACAAATGATCAAAATAATTAGTTGTATCTTGATTCATCAGCTTCTCATAGTAAATCTCATTATATGATTCTGTGTTGAAAAATTCTATAGCACGGTTCTCAGGATCTTCACTAAAACTTTCCCTCTCAGTGTCCCCAAACTCAGGTGATAAGGAACGTATTTCGTTGTCATGTGGTTTCGGTTCAACCTTCTGCGGAGATGCTAATTGTTTTCGAAACATCTCTAGATACGAGCGCTTGACCTTCCGATCTTTGTTTTCTAGGTAACTTGAGTGTGTTTCTTTTTTCTGCCTATTGTTCTCTCTACTTTGTCTCCTGCTTTCTCTCTGTCTCTCTTCTTTTGGCACTTTGATCAAAACATCGTGTTCGTAAAAAGGCACGAGTATGGTTTCGACTTTTTCATTTGAACGGTTTCTGAAGCTGGTTTTTTCTCGAAAATCGTGTTCTAAACTGTCTAACGATAAATTGCTACCTGAACTTGAAAGTTTCTCCATTTTCCTATATAATAATCTTTTTTGGTTGATCAATAAATATGATGAAGTTTCCATCGTGTCAGTTTGACTTGTTGATGTTGCATAAAATAGTTTTTTATTTGCGTCTACAAACTAAAGAGGCCAAAAGGTTTGTAAGTATTCATTTCATATTTTAGAATATACGGTACTATTTTGATGTGAAACTTATATAGGCGCGGGTAAAGCTGATTTTGGCGTGGCAATACAGGCTGTGACTACGTATATAAAATCGACTTCAATGTTTTTTATATTCACTTTTCACTTGTTGCACCGTGTGGAACGTGGGATTGGTGCAGAGAGAAAACAGAAGATAAAGGTAGGCAAAGGCTAGGTTGCCTGGAAGAGATCGCTTTGAGCGATAAGGCCGCCCATTGTGCCACCTACTTTAAAGTTGTGTTTGTTTTCTTTGTACGTATTTGTATTACGTGTGTATAATAAAGAATTTATTCTTTCATAAATTTACCCAGTTTTTTAAAAAAACAGCTATCCAACTCTTCCAAATAATGACTAAGTGAGCATATTTTAATTCAATCTGCTTTACTATCGTGGAAAACAAATCTGAAGCGTAAATTCAACGGTTGTCAAAAGTTGGGGACTCGTAGCACGCAGTATGACTGGCGCGGTGCCAACAACGAATACGCAAATTGCTTCGTGTCTGGAGTAGAAGGGGCTTTGTAGACAGCTTAGGATTTTGCGCAAATCCTAAAGACGACAAACAGCAAACAGTTTAAGCAATTTGTTTGTCGTGTAGTAGGTGTACCACTGAGTATATAGTAGTCCAAGTTTAAATTAATGAAACACTATATTTACTACCGGGTTTTACACAGTAGACAGTTGAAATTTTCACAGTTTATGTAATGTTGCGGCGATACAACATATTCTAAAAACAAAAATTTTCATTTTTTTATATTTATTTCGCGTAAAAGGAACTTGGAATATGTTAGCAACATCACCTCTTCTAGTACTAGTACATAATCCGCGCTACCATGCTCGTTTGTCGTTGCTATGTCGTCGTCCTTTTGTCGTTCAAAAAAATAAAGTAAATTTTAAATAAAAAATACCCCGACTACTTTTAAAAACCACTGACAATTTATAAATCTTTTTTTTTCAAGTTTGTTTTTCTTTTTTTTCATTTGATTTGTATTTATTTTTATAGCTGAGCGACAACGCGATGACTTCGCGACGACTTATACGACATCATGGTAGGGCCCAATATCTCAATGAAGTAAAAGTCTATTATGCATTACAATTTATTAAATCACCACATTAAGCTTATAATCCGTCATTAATAAATACAAATTTAAAAAAAGTAACACAAGGTTCACAATCTCCTATTAAAATGAACAAGCCAAACGAGGTAGGTTCGTCCCTGTGTCCCTTGATTGGAGTGTCGCCGGCGGTAAATTTTTGATTTACCCACTCGCCATGCCAAATTGGAAATGTTTACTGCCTTCAAATAATAATTATTCGGTACCAGTTGCGCCCTACGGTTTGACCACCATAAGTCGCGATTCCGCGGGAATATCGAGATAAAAAGAGCCTTTGGGTAAATCCAGATCTCCAGCTATCTGCTTGCCAAGTTTCATCGTTATCGGTTCAGTAGTTTCTTGCGGGATTGAAACACAAAGAACTGGACAAACAAACAAACATCTAGACTGTCGTTTTTATAATATTATCTTGTATCGTACCTATATTATGGGCGCCGTGCGAAATCCCTTGGTGCCTTGACTATCGCTTATTCCGTGATTATCAAAAGAATTTGGCGTCTCTGGCTCCGCCGCGACTTATTGCTGCGCGTTGCACCTTATATGATAAAAGATCCTGGATCCTAACTCCTAAGTTATAATTTGATACGTCTTTCGGGTTCACATAAGTAGATACTTTTCATACTTAAACAGAGAGACGGACAGTGGGGTCTTAGTAAAAGACTTCGATTTTCGCGATTTTGCATAACGAAACACTATATTTACCGGGGTTTTATTTATTAACGGCATTATTACGAGTTTTGTAAGCTCGGTATATTGTAACGTAAATCGGTACATCGGTAAATAAATAAAACGGCGAGTAAAACCCGGTAAATATTGTGTTTCATTACTTACTTCGAATTTCTTAAATTTGTTCGCCTAGACGTCTAGAACAACCCCCTTTCGGCTGAAATGGTCATCCTCGTTACATCTTGTATTTTCCAGAAAGAAGTCCTAAGATATCAACACTTTCGTAACCAATTTAAATAAACTCAAAAGTAAATGTTAATTCTTTGTTCTCCAAAATAGTACTTATAGTTCTTTAACAGTTGTAGGTACGAAAGAGCAACTCACATATTATTGCTCAGACAATTGTTCGTATTATTATGGTATCGAAATTATAATTGAATAATAGGTTACGAGCCTTCCGTAATATGACATGATGATTTTAATGTTGATTGATTGCTGTTTGAAGATGGTGTGAAGTTACATTGTCCGTTAGAAATAAGATGATTTCAAAATGTCGTAATGAAAATCGAAACAAGAATAACTATACAGGGTTACAGAAAAAGTCGTGCTAGATCCGTTGAGGGCGTGGAGTACCCATCATTTCTGACTTATTTCACTATGAAACACCCTACCCTAAACTTAACCCTTTTTGAGATATTCGACTTTTAATTTTTTCATTGAAAATTGCCGATATTTAAGCTACTAAATTTATTTTTGTTTATTTTGTGTGTCTTATTATTATTATTATTGCATTTTGACATGCGTAATAAGATGCTTAAAGACGTCAATCATTAAAATAGTACATTAGTTAATTGAATAGACCGTAGCAGACAAGTGAAAGTTAAGAAATAAAAAAATAAATTAGAAAGTTTATTTTTCTCTAAGGGATATCTAAAAAAAACTATATGGCAATTGTTCGGCAGATGTTTTTTAAAATATCTACGTTTCATCAGCTATCTAACGAGGTACAATAATCAAGTGTTTTATTCAAATACATTATAAAAATAATTAGTTTCATAGGCGACAGTGGAGAAGAAAATTTATACTTAGCCCTAAAAAATAAAATAAAACAATAGGTAAGCATGAAATGTTATTTATTAAAGCTTTTCACACAACTTTTTCTTGTTTACAGTTCATGTTCAACATGGCCGCCTCTATTTCTGATACATTGTTGCATTCTTCTACGGAGACCAGTCTTCACTACTCCAGTGGTCAATGTGGTCCTCATTTTGTTAGCTGCATCCACAATCCTTTGTCTTAAGTCTTCCACAGACGAAACTGGATTCGGCTCGCTGTATACTAGACTTTTCATGCACCCCCACACATGAAAATCCATGGGGGTAATGTCCGGACTTCTTGCTGGCCATGGCAACGGCCCACCTCGTCCTATCCATTTGTTTGGATAATTTGTGTCCAGCCAGTCTCTGACACTTCTTCTGAAATGGGCAGGGCAGCCATCGTGTTGGAACCACATGTCCCTGATCAGGTTGAGTGGCAGATCATCCAGCAAATCACTCAAGTCTGCTCTCAGGAAATTTTCGTAGCTTTCCCCATTTAAATTATCCGGGAGAAAGTAAGGTCCAATCAAATGATTGGAGATAATGCCCATCCACACATTCACGCTGAATCTACGTTGGGACCCCTTCACTCTTTTCTTATTGGGATTCCTTAGTTCTTTTGGGGCCCAGTAATGGGCGTTGTGATAGTTAGTTATGCCATCTTTATCAAATTTGGACTCATCCGTCCACAAGATATTTCTTAGAAAATCTGGGTCTTCCACATCAGCATTTAGCATAAATCTGCAAAAGTCCATTCTCCTCGCGGGGTCTCCTTCTTCAATAACGTGTACCGGCGTATAATGGTATGGGTATAGGCCAGCAGTGTGCACGGTAAACCACACTCTCCATTGCGAAAGTCCCAGATCACGGGCAACAATATTAGTGGAAGTAGTCGGATCCGCTCGAAAGCGTTGCACTATCTCATTGTCCTGTTCTTCGTCGTCAATTCGTGGTCTTCCCATGTCTGTATTTCGTCTCAAAACAGAGCCAGTTTCACGAAGTCTTCGATAAACTCTGTCAAAAACGGCCACATCCGGCACTCGACGACCGGGGTAGCGAGTTATGTATTCGTTGCGAGCTTGCGCAGACACACAATTGCAGTATCCGTAACAAATAAGCATTTCAGCATATTCTTCAGGTGTGTAGGACGTCATCTTCAACACTTCCGAATCGCAGGTACAAATCAGAGTCCGGTTAACAAGCACAGTAGTCACAAATCAGAAGAAACAGTCCAGAATCACAGCCAAGTCGAGAAAAAGAGCAATACAATGTCACATCTACTATGTACGAAGCACAAAAGCAGACTGACTGACAACCAAAACAATACCCCTTGTTGTATTCACAGCCCTAACCGGTCTCTACACATTTTTTCTTTCATTCGCACCTACATAAATCGTCACTTGTCTCGCTCGCACGGTGCGTCTTAACTTGAAGGACAATAGGCGCGGTACCGTTAGAACTACTACTACTACTGGAGCGTCCCTTTTTTCCACGAAATGTAATACAATCCCTAGATTGTTATACGTCGTTAGATAGCTGATGAAACGTAAATATTTTAAAAAACATCTGCCGAACAATTGCCATATAGTTTTTTTTAGATATCCCTTAGAGAAAAATAAACTTTCTAATTTATTTTTTTATTTCTTAACTTTCACTTGTCTGCTACGGTCTATTCAATTAACTAATGTACTATTTTAATGATTGACGTCTTTAAGCATCTTATTACGCATGTCAAAATGCAATAATAATAATAATAAGACACACAAAATAAACAAAAATAAATTTAGTAGCTTAAATATCGGCAATTTTCAATGAAAAAATTAAAAGTCGAATATCTCAAAAAGGGTTAAGTTTAGGGTAGGGTGTTTCATAGTGAAATAAGTCAGAAATGATGGGTACTCCACGCCCTCAACGGATCTAGCACGACTTTTTCTGTAACCCTGTATGATGGAGGTGTACTAACTTGCGCATACTAAAATGCAACACAATATATCAGCATATTGTGTTGACGCAGGACCTTAATTTTAGAGGGTTGTTTAGTGGGTGTCATGTTCGATTTTAGTCATATTCTGTCTATGTCATTTTCTGTTTTAGTATAGTTCTCATGTGGTCTTGATTATAATAATTTTAAGTCATCTTCTGTTTAAGTCTAGTTCTCATGTGGTCATGATTATAATCATTTTAAGTCAATTCAATTCAATTCAATTCAATTCAATTCAATTCATTTATTCACAACTGCGTGCACTAGGTAAATTACAATAGGTGTTATAAAAATAAATATGATGTCCTCTAGGCCCACCATAATAGGTATACAGTCAACTTATAAGGTAAGAATATAAATCAGGAGAATTATTCATAATAATGTCAATATTAGTTAGTTTGTCATCTTCTGTCATCTTCTGTCGACCTCTGTGGCGCGTCGGGCGAACGCTTGGCTGCAATACAGAAGGTTGCGGGTTCGATTCCCGCTGGGTGCAAATATTTATGCTTGAAATAACTATTTGTATCTGGTCTGGGCGTATTTCTATGTATAATATGTATGTATTTACAAAAGAAAAAAAAAAAAAAGTAGTATATATGTTGTCTAGTCATTGTAACACAAGCTTAGCAGCTTACCACGGGGCTAGATGGCGCTGTGTGTTCGTCACAGGATTTATTTATTTATTTTGTTTTAGTTTAGTTCTCACGTGGCCATGATTATAATCATTTTAAGTCATCTTCTGGTTAAGTCTAGTTCTCATGTGGTCATGATTATAATCATTTTAAGTGATATTTTGTTTTAGTCTAGTTCTCATGTGGTCATGATTATAATCATTTTAAGTTATATTATGTTTAAGTCATCTTCTGTTTTAGTCTAGTTCTTATTTGGTCATGATTATAATTCTTTTAAGTCATATTCTGCTTTGGTAATATTCTGTTCTAGTCATAATCACCTAATAGGGAATATGGAATTTAGTATCTAGTATTGACTTCAACCTGCTAAGAAAATAATAGGTAGGAACACACATACAGAGAGACACTGCCAAACGAGCATCAGGGCAATATTATCAATATTATTATTCATTTTTTACCTTATGAGGCATGGAATTCTAAAATCTTATTAGATACTAGCTGTGCCCCGCGGTTTCACCCGCGTAAGCCCCATTCCCGCGGGAATTTCGGGATAAAAAGTAGCCTATGTGGTATTTCAGGTTCCCATTTACCTACATTCCAAATTTAATCCATATCCGTTCAGCCTTTTTTGCGTGATTGACAAACATTCAAACATCTAAACATCCAAGCACACACACTTTCACATTTATAATATTAGTAGGAACCGTTTCCAATAACACTCATAAAAATAACTAGACATCTAAAGCGTGTTAGTTTTGAGTCTCAAATAACACTTCAATAAAATAACTTCATATTTTGAACGTAGTTTAGTGTAAAGTGAACACGGACTCTACGGACATTTAAGCCGCTGGAATCGAGCCAACGTGCAGCGATAACGAATTGGGGCACACCACGTCCATCCTGCCCCACTTTCCTGAAATGCTTACTACTATTTCCCAAAATAATAGCGGTTTTCTTTCGTCGAAAGCTGAAAGATTGAATTGAATAGAAGGATTTTTCATAGAATTCTAAATGAATTGGGGGTTATATTATGTAACTAGCTGCGCGCGGTTTTACCTGCCTAAGTCTCGTTCCAGTGCGAATATCGGGATAAAATGTAGCCTATGTTTGACTCCCGATATCCAACTACTTGTATTCCAAGTTTCATCGCAATCGGTTCAGTAGTTTTTGTGTGATTAAGTAACAAACATCCAGACATCTAAACACTCTACAAGATGGCGTTACTAGTATATAGTCCTGAATCGCACATACAACTTTCTTTCAGAGATAAGCTCATTTTACAACTTCCGACGGGACATCGTCGCATCGGGTAATGGCGTCTTAGGTACTGGGCAAAAAACCATTGTCCGGTGGAAGATACACACTACCTCGTACCTTCAAACCTCTTCGTAATTCGCGTGGTCTAGTTCGGTATATACAGACCAAGAGACGCGAGTTCGAGCCTCGCCGCGGGAGTGAATTATTAAAGCTACCTATATTTTTTTCTTAAGGCCCCATACTCACCTTATGACGTGACAGGGATAGGGCTACCAATTTTCAGATGTGTAAAAGGACGAAAGATGCGACTATGCAATATTTAAGTGAGTAAAACACAAACAATTTTTAATAACAAAATAACTTTTGCTAATTCAGTTAAATTGTTCTATACTAATTTCAAGTGTATGCTATTATGCTTTAACACAGAAAAAATGAAAATTTCGGTTTTAAACGAGTTGTTTTTTTTCTGTTATAAAAGTTAACCAATCGTGTAAAGTAATCTTCCAAAATGAAGATAGGAGACCATATATTTACAACATTGCTTAGTACTATACCAAAATAGTACTAAGCAATGTTGCGATTCCTGCCGCCAATTTCGTGAATAGGTATATTATGTCACCTTAAAAATATTTCATTAATAACTTATTACTATAATATTAGGAAGATCTGTTTTGTTTTTATGGAATTTTAATTGAGTTCACGTCCTTGAGAGCTTTTGAGCCTACATTGCGGTTAACCTTTATCTGTTTTTAGTATTACACCATAATCCGTCTTCAAATAATTAGATATTTTTCCGGGTCTATTTGATTCGAAATGTCAAAGACAGTACCAATTAAAATGTCCTTCTGAATACTTTTGACAGGCATCATTGTGTATTTGTGGTGATTTCGTCATTGACCTCTAGATTTGTTTTTACAGCGTCTATAATTATTAAAAATCAATTATAAAAGTTGTAGTTATGTGTCCGTTAAATTTGAATTTTATATTTAACTAGCTGCGCCCGCGGTTTCACCCGCGACTTTATCCAAACAATTTAATTATGTGGCATAAGCCTTCTCCTGATCATAACAAACACAACGCAAAAATAATTATCGAAATCGGTCCAGCCGTTCACGCGTATATAAGAAGATAATGTTAACTCTAAAGATAGGGGTATTGCACACCTGCAGGAAAAAAACTATCTGCCAATAATCACGCGACTTCGATCAGTATGAATATGTATGAAGGTGTGCAGCATACAAGCTGCGGACTGTTAGTATTGATCAAACTATCGGCCGAGAATTTAATCGAGGAAAAGTAGTGTGCAAAGAGTCTAGCAGTTATTATTAAACTCCAATAGTATTAACGCATAAAATTGTAAACATTTATAGAATATCTATAACGGGAAAAACACTTGCAATAAAACTTAGAATGTATCATCGCAATCGGTTTAGCAGATTTTGAGTGTAGAAGTGACAAACACTCGTTTATTTGATCTTATCCTTAACCCCCGTAGTTAGCTTATAATTTATAAACGATGATTAACAGATGACCAAGTTATGTGACGATTGTCTCTGTTAACTTTTAAACTTCACAGCGTCACAGCAAAAGACAAACGATACATAGTAATGCAGCTGTTAATGAGCGATTTTAAATAAGGGGGTAAATAGCTTACACACAAACTCTCACATGTATAAAATTACTAACTGCACCTCGCGGCTTCCCCCGCGCAAGTCCCGATCACGCGTAAATAACAGGTTAAATAGCATATGTGTTATGTGTTATTCCAAGTCTCCAGCTACCTATATTCCAAGTTACATAGCAATCGGTTCAGTAGTTTTTGCGTGATTGAGTAACAAACTCCAGGACATTCGTACATACTTGCAAACTTTCGCGTTTATAATATTAGTAAGAATAGGATTAGTGGAGTGGAGCATTATTTACAACCTCTGCTGATTCAAATACGGATTCAATAATTATATAGCGAATGTTTTCAATGCCACAATAAGGCCTTAAATATATCTCTAGCCACACTGCAGTTAATCACCTTAGTGCAACACTAAGTGTATCTAAATTATTTTTACGCACGTTTGTACAATTGATTTTTGAACTTTGTAACTCCTAATCATTATGTTAATAAATCATCGAGACCATTGTTGTAATTTATTTTCGTCTCGGTCTTGAACCGATTATTATGGCCGTTTGGGAATTAGCCTGTCTAGCATTTTATTCTATTTACATATTTGCAAATACAAAAACAGCCAAGTCGTCGTATTTAAAGATAAGTAATCCAGAGCCATTGTAAAAAAAACAGTGACCAACACACAGCGCCATCTAGCCCCATGGTAAGCTGCTAAGCTTGTGTATAGGTGACTAGACAACGGATATACTACTTATACAATTTGTAACGGGTAAGTCCTTTTAATCCGAAAGGGGGTTGTTCTAGACGTCTAGGCGAACAATTTTTGTTTTTTGACATAGAGGTCGTCAAATGACTATAGTACGTGCGGCGACTAATTTACAATATCTTGAAGTTTTGAAGATATTGTAAATTAAGCAATTAAATAAATTTGGATTGGAGCAAAACATTGTAAAGAGATGTACAAGGTTTTTCTTCAAAACATTGTAAAGAGATGTTGTGAAGGTTTTGTGTAAAAGCTCAAAAACGGTTTAGTAATTGATCGTCCTTTGCAAGAAATAACTAGGTCTTCAAGATCTAAAGCATGGATGAGACATTTTGTTGCCTATTTTAAACCCTGCTCCTGCATTTACATTTTTCACGTAAAACAAATCAAACCTGACAACAACAAATTGAAACAAATTTGAAACAAGACAAATCTGGTAATACCATCATGGCTAGTCTTTTTTTAAACTTTTATATTTTTCTATTTTTGGCTAGTCCAAGTTCATCTGCCTATATCAAGAATGCCATTGCGATTGCTATAATTGCATAATTATTGCAATCAAACCAAAAATCCTTTACTTACTAGCAGCTTCCCGCGATTCTATGTATCATTTATGTAATATATTTACAAAAAAAGTATAATATGTAGTATATCCGTTGTCTAGTACCCATAGTACAAAAGCCTGGTGCATAGTTTGGGGCTAAATTACGCTATGTGTGTCGTGCAATAGTTATTTATTTATTTCACGTATTTCTCGACCACATGAGAATTTTAAAACCCTTTCTTATAATGGAAAATACCCCACATTTTTGTAGACCCATACTCTTATTTCGATAGTACACAATTAGTGTAATGTATTCTATACAACTCTGTAAAAAGTTATATGTGGCCATACATTAAAAAAAAATACACGACTTATCTTGAGAACCATCTTCCGTGTTTTCGTCGGTTAAAATTCAGTCAATAGAAGCTTGTACCTAAGCACAAATTTCGGACAAAAGCGTCTGCAATATGGATCCCGCCAAACGTAGGATCCATCCCAAAGTAGGTGCACAACCTATTTTGCCACAGCGGGAATAGAATCCCACAACCTTGTGAGTCATACATGATCCACCATTAATTTTGATAAACACCTACAAGTGCCCTATGAATGGCATTGCGTGTGATATATTAGATCTCATTCAGTTACGATTACGACATAGTAGTCGGTCAATGATACAACGTCTCTGATGGAGCGTTCTTGTGAAACATTTGTATTAAATTGTTGTACCTATATAACAACTAGTAATTGAGGTGCTACGAGATTATCAGCAAAAAGCTTATGTGTGGGATTCTGCTGCCATTATAGCACTTTAATATAATGATTTTGCGAAAGAGATGCAAAGACCCATGCCTGTAGACTTTTTATTCGAATTTTATAGCTGTAACAGACGCGCAAATTCGCATCGCACCCGCACCGTACCGTTGAACTATGTACTGACTATTATGTGTAACTAGCTGCACCCCACAGTTTCACCCGTGTAAGTCCAGTTCCCGCGTATATGTCGGGATAAAAAGTAGCCTTTGTGTTATTCCAGGTCTACCACCATCTATATATATTCTAAGTTTCATCGCAATCAATCCAGCATTTTTTACGTGATTGAGTAACAAACATACATACTCACAAACTCTCAGTTTTGTAATATTATAGTAGGATAGTAGAATATGTCCGACGCCATAGAATACGTCATAAATAATTCATAATAGTCGCACATTTACCTTACTAGTAAGTGTCAGTGGTACCCGGTGCGATCCGGACTAGATTCGATCGTTTGTTACGGCTTTTAGCTTGGAGCTAGATGACGTTGTGTACATGCCATGCTTGCAATGTATTATTTGCCCATTGGAATTGCTTTAAAAACAATCTAAAACTTTTGAATTACTTACTTGATGCTGCATCCTACAGTTTTTCAAAACAAAATTCCCTACGGAATATGCCTTGACATGGCTGTGGTTTTTTTACAGAATCGACAGGCAGTTCAGCTGTAATTTACTGAGGATCTGCCTCAGTTAAGTTGGGGTTAACATAGGTCAATGATGGTCTGACAGAATCCTCCTTAAGTTTCAAGAAGATCATGCATTTCATGTAAATACATGAAATGCATGATTTTCTTGAAACCACACAAATGTGTACCCGCGGTATCGAGTATGCGCGCCACGCGAGTGATACCACGGGGCGCAGCTAGTAGAATAGAAAGTCCAATAAATAAACAATAGATCAAGTAAGTAAACTTGGCCTACTTTAAGATAACATTGAATAAATGGTTCATTTAAAACACTATTTAAGGAAGTGGCGGAAACGGATAATGACTATGTAGGTTATTTTATTAGTTATTTTACAAAACATTACCAAAATAATTTGAAATTGTTTCAATTAAAATTCACAGTTACAGATTCTTCACGTAAAAACCGCTGAACCGTGTGCGACAAAACTTGCTAGGTATGTTAGCTAGAGACGTAAAATAACACATAGGAAGTTTATATTTTGACGGCCTCTGTGGCGCGGCGGGCGAGACATCCGGACTGCGACGCAGATGGTTGCAGATTCAAATCCCGCCGGAAACAAATGTGTGTTTCTGGTTATGTGCATGTATCATATACATGTATTTACAAAAAAAACCTAATATGTAGTATATCCGTTGTCTAGTACCCACATACAAGCATACTAGGGCTTAGTTTAGGGCTAGATAACTCTGTGTGTAATGTCGTGCAATATTTATTTATCTCTTTTTTTCCTGAGATCGGGACTTCATGTTCTTATTATGTAGTAGTGTAGCTTCCCTTGTTTTAGAATTTTCAGGTCGCCTTAAATAGTCTAACTTGACCTAACGACTGCTATCAGTGATAACAACCGGAACCAACTGCTTAACGTTGCTTCCGAAGATTAGATAAAAAAAATATTGTACCAAAAATTTACAGCTAATTACAAGAAAGGCACAGACATGGCCGGCCTTATCGCTAAAGATGATCTCTTCCAGGCAACCATTCCGAAGCAGGGATCAGGACCAACGCGAGTAAAACGGGCGGGGGGAATAAGAGATAAACATTTTAAACTCACACGATTTGAACTCTCTTACCTCGACGTTTCGATCATGTTACAATGATCTTGGTAGCGAGGGGACACCCCCCCCTCGCGACCCCCCCCCCCCTCGGTGTTCCCTCGCGACCAAGATCATTGTAACATGATCGAAACGTCGAGGTAAGAGAATTTAAAAATAATTATAGGCGAATAAGACCCGGGAAAAATAATTATGGGGAATAAGAGATGACGAAATTGTCATTGATATGAATGTACATTGTACAATAGTTTTGTTGTACCTCTATAGCAGGTACATAATAGAAGAAGGACATGGGCTAGACTATCTTTAGAACTGGCCTTCACTTATAAAAGCCTCATTCATCAAAAACGTAACATCATACCCGTACAGTTAACTGAAAAAGTTTTAACCATTGTCCAATAAGAAAATAAAACGGATACCCGTCATTGAGTCTATTTCTTTATGTCACTACACTATCCTTATGAGATATAGGTACTTTGAAATAAAAAAAATTAAATTACCCCCAATTAAAATGGAAAAATGAGTATCAACCGTAGATATAACAACAGATAAACTTTAAAAAAGTTAAAGTTATTATTCAGCCGTTTTAGAACTCTTCAATAAATATCCGTTTTTATTGCCCACAGTGCTAGTCCTAAGCAATTCTGATTGGTATAATAGCACACATATTTATATAAGCACGTTTTTTAATTTCGACATTGCAAGTCGTCTGAGTAGGTAGATCCCATTCGTTCCTGTAAATTCAAATGCTAAGTCTGCTAAAATCTAAGGTTAAGGACTTTGGGTTGGTTAATAGATTTTACTTGGTCACCCTTCCCGGTGAGGTATTGAGTAAAAGTGTGGTGAAATAATAACAAAAGTTATGCCGCAAACTGTATCAGTCAATAACTAAGGTGGTGAGTTAAAAACAGCCTTAATTACAAAGAGAAAGCGCCCATCGGTCTATTAACTAACGAAGTAGGTGCGACTGAACTATTTTACGACCTATTGTCACGAACCGTTTGAAATTGAGTGCGCATCTGTACTTTATAGTTCTATAAGGGTTATTAATTAATCTTTTAGGTTTTGAACGTGACTGTACTTACTTCCATTCAGTTTATGTAATAGAAAGTTTTATGTAATTGATAGATGAGCGTTTGGCTACTATTTCGCGAGAAGGTCCCTAAGTTAGGCTAAGACGTATCACGTTGGAATAAGAGATATCTTCAACTATAGAATGCTTTGTCCTGATTGACTACTGGATTAACCCACAGCTGATAGTAGAGAGTTATAATTTGGAAAGTATGGTATGTTCTTTATATGACTTCAATAAGAAAGGGCTTTCCAAAATTCTTACGGAATCGGGACTTACGCGGATTAAACCGCGGTACTTATCTAGGAAAATATTTAGCAAAGGTATAGAAAGTCTATGGCGATTGAGTGCTGATGCTGTGTGTTACATCATTACTTTAAATTAGATTATAAAAATGTAGCTTCATGCATGAAGATAAATATAGCATCATTAGGGAAAGCATCATAATGTAATAAAAAAAGTGAAATTGTATCTGCGATTAATGGTAGCTGGAAAGTTAAAGATTTGTTATCATTTTTAGGGTTCCGTAGTCAACAACTAAGAGGAGAACCAAGAGGCTCATCGGCGACGATGAACTTTTGACTAAAAGGCTTCAAAGCCTTAAGGATAGTCGTAGGGTTGCAAGCTTGTCGGTCTTTTATTGGATACATTTCGGGGAAGTTGGCACGGAACTGCACCATTTAGTTTTACCATCTCCCTTCTACCATCGGACATCCAGGCTAACTCAAAAGCGTTACCGTTTCATGGTTGAAATACCAGTCTCCCGAACGAAGCGTTTCGCATCGTCATTCTGTATTCGTACTGCGAGGGAATGGAATTGGTTGCCTGAGTATGTCTTCCCGGATGTCTACAATTTGGGGGTCTTCAAGTCACAGTGAACAGGTATCTCCAAGAAACAAGAACAAGAACCCCTTATAGTTTCGTCATGTCCGTCTGTCTGTCCGCGGCTTAGCTTAGAGACGTCTAGCACTAAGAAAATATTGGAAACTACGAAATACTACACGGCGAGTGGCCTAACAAGGCACGCGCTTGCCCATTATTTAAATACCTTATATTGTCTTCTATCAAATACTAAATCAAGAAATAATTATTTGCAGAAGTGGTCATTTCTCTTTGTGGTAATAAACAAAGTAGGTTGGTATATGCTTAAGTAATAGTAATATTAAGAAGTTTATATCGATGGTAAGTAGCAAAATATTCTATCTGTATATAATATACCTACTAGCTACGCCCCGTGGCTTCACCTGCGTAAGTCCCGATTCCGCGGGAATATCGGAATAAAAAGTAGCCTATGTTATTGGTCTCCAGTCACCTATATTCCAAGTTTTATCACAATCGGTTCAATATGCGGGATTGAGTAACAAACATACATATAAATATTTGACTTTTAATATTAGTAGGATTCTATTAATACAAAATATTATACCTATTCTATAAAATATTCATAACTACGGGACAATAGGTATACCTATTAAACAAACCAACAATAATTAACAACCGACATGAAGGTACTAATTACCTACTGGACTATAATTATGATACTTACCTTATATAGCCGCGAACTTTTGTAATTCACCTTTAAAATAATTCTAGTAGAAATGCCTTGAGCAATAAAAGAAAACAAATTACGGAATATATTAAAAACCTAAGGTATGGTACGTATTCTTATGAGAGGATGTATCTAAGGTCAATTTTCAGATCAATTACGCAAGTAATTAAAAGGAATGAACAGCAGAGGTCAATATCCAATCTTTCCTTGCTCCCTTCCGGCTTCAATAACAACAATCCAATATTTACATTCAACTTTACCACTCTGTAATTAAATGGAGGAAAATTTCCGGGCATTCATTTGATGCTACTTTAGTAGCCTTTGGTATGAATGGAGGCCTTCGGAATATGTGGAGCGTGCGTATCTATGATAGTATGGTACAATTCTCGTATTATGTTCGTGTATTTACGTTTGTATTGAAAGTTTATTTATGGTATGGGTAACCTATTTTAGTGGTAACATTTATATTAAGCAAAGATTTTTATTTAGTTTTCTTGATACGGATTGATGATAATTATGAACCAATGTTTCGTCTACCCGGGAACAGGAGATCTAAAACGACCTCAAAAGGTCGAGCTTTGAAAAATGCTTATTATACTAGAAAATAAAAGCTACGCCATATAAATCGAAAAACAAGTTTAATATCTATTTGTCCGAACGCCTGGAAAGACAAAGCGAGACCAGAATGCTAGAATTTCTTTGGCAAAAAAAATAAGCATTGCCATTCAGCGTGGCAATGCGGCCAGCATTTTGGGCTCGCTGCCAAGTAACGAAGACTTGGACTTATTTAAATAAGTTCCCTTTTTATTTTAAATATGTTTTTGAGTGTTTATAATAAAACAAATATTTATATCAATTTTGACAAAGTAATTATTAGCAAACCATAGCACATTTCGTGGGAGATGCAAAAGCCACTAGTAATCTAATCACTTCATAACATAAACTAGCCACTTTATCTAGGTCATCCCGTCCATCGTTTCATGATGGTGTCATGATACTCGTATACCTCGGTAACGGAAGGATCTAGTGGATGATTTATTATGGTCCAAATCCAATCATTAATAAATAACTTTTATTTTAGATTTAAAAAAAAAGTGAAACTAATGAGAATAAGAAAATTACGTTTTTTTCGGAGCATATTATTCATATAAATATAACTTTCAAAGGGTCGACGAACTGATCTACGACCAATAACGTCTCAAACGAATAAAAAAGATAAACCATAAAAATCAATAAATTACTTACTAAAAGAAAACCAGCTAAATGAGGGCATTGACCAAACCTATTTAACATTAAATAAATATAAAAAGGTCTCTGATAGGGTCATCGAACATAAGGTATGACAAACGGGGCATTAGAGGTTTTAAGGATACACCAGGACAAAGCAAAAAATCTTACAAAACATTTAAGACAAATGGGACTTTTGACGCCGTATCTTATTGATGGTCAATGACATTGGCCGTATATTGGTCAGTGAACTAGGACCATAATAAAAAAAAGAGGCAATTAAATTGTAAATGGGACTGGATTCGTATTTTGTAGAAGAAGTATCCGATGTTTAAATTTATTAGATTCCAATAGTTGGTATTATTTACAGACAAAGTATATAGGTATAATATTTCATTGGAGCTATTATTTTTAATTTTGTTAGATACTATAACATAAATAACAACAAAGATAAGAGAACAGTAGAACGAAACAACTTATTTAACTAAACGAATGATATTATTTCATAACAGTTAAATATATTTAATCCAGATCCACTGTAGATTGCATAATAGAGATGGCGAATTTACCAGAAGTACTAAGTATTTAGCCAACGTTTATACTTAATATATAATAAAATTTAGACATCTCCCTCTGAAATTTCTTCGAACCAGTTATTCCACCCAATTCCCTGGAGAAGAGGAAACCAGATAAAAATGACGTCGTATATCCAAGCATATCCCTTTCAAATAAACTTATAACAGTCATTTTTATCTGCTTTCTTCTTCTCCACAGATTTCAACGAGTTGGCGCGTCAGAACAAGATCACTAAGCAGATTCTAGAAGCGTTCATCCAAAAGAAACTGGGTCTACGGACGATGTCGGTTCGGCCTCCGTCTATCACGGATATCCTGCCAGTAAAGCGGCAGACGGAGGAAACAAAGCAGGAGCAGGAAGACGTGCAAGATTCTCAGGAGATGCCTGAGTCTCAAGAAGGCCAGGATTATGTTGAGGATGATAGCTTGCAAAGCGTGGAGAGCGAGCAGATTGATTCGATTTATAATGAAGGCATGTATACTAATGTATAGTCTAATCGTAATCAATCAAATACAGTTGACATATTTAATGACTGCATCTGGACCTCTTCTATAATTCTACGAACAAACTCGACGAGCGAACGGAAAAAAAACTGTCATCCATGAAGAAAATCTGTCAATAACGTAGACATTTTGACAGATTTTTCGTTCGTTCGTTGAATTCATTTTGGTCCAGAAGCGTAATAGTCCTCCTGGTTCTAAGAATGATTTGATTTGAAGCAGTTCTAGAATGCGAAATAAAGTTTCGACTAGAAATCAGCCGAACGATAGCATGCGTTTGTTCGATAGAATAGCGTGAGAGTCATGAAGAATTATAAAAAAACGGCTTATCTACGTGATTTCTAAAATTCAGAAATAATTGAATAAGCTTTACTAAACAACCTTGCGTGTTGAAAAGGTTAAAGTTACGTTTTAGACCGTAAGTTAGTAGCTTGGTACCGATGAAAATGACTATTACAAACTAATAAAATTAGCAGTACATAGGTAGGTAGGTCATTATTTTTTAGCCTTTTGATGTTTTCAAGTACAGTAGGTAGGTAATATTTAATTGTATTATAACTTTTAATTGCTATGTCGAAATGTCAATGGGTATTTATAGAAATTAACAGGAATTTATTTGTGGCAATTAGTTAGTAGTTATCTAATATCAGTATTTCTAAAATTCGTAAAACAAAAGTTGTTTACCTAGACGTGTAGAATGTAATTAAATGTAAATATTATTTTTCCACAGAACCAACAGCACTTACAAATAGTTTAAAATAACACTTCGGTAAAACAGACTGCCAATAATAGATTCATACTTTTTAAACGAATTATAGTAGTAATAGTAGTATAGTGAGCAGTTTATAACCGTACCTATCTACCGTCTTTCCTTGTCGTCCATAAAGAGTCTCTCGCATTTGGACCACCATTCGAAGCCGCGGCGGACATTTGAACCATTTTATTTTTCATTACACTTAACGCAACTTTTTGGCATAAATTTGAAAAAAAAGACACCATAAAAATTGCTGTTACATTAAAAGCTTTTTTAAACCAATGAATTTGATTGTAGAAATTTAATACTTAAACATTTTAAAGTATGTAAGTACTCATATTTTTTTTTTATTTTACCCAGGCCATATTCGCTATTATTGTTATTACTAAGACGTTTCGGCTATGTTACTTGCTATGCATTGCTTGCATGCTATTGCTTGCATGCTATGTCTTGGTCGCGAGGGGACCAAGACTAACCAACCAACCAAGACAAATATTATTCATCTACATCATATAATAATTGTATGTCTATTGTTATAGTTAAGTACATCAATTAATTCAATCAGACCAGTATATTCCTAGTTCTTAAAATTCCTGAGCGTGGCTTTAAAAAATAGAGATATTTAGCACCAATTACGCTTAGTTTAGTAAAAATTGGCAATATGTTTAATTCTAAACATTGCCAAGCAATGTTTAGAATTAAACACCGCTCCGCTAACCAATATTGGTAATTAAAAGAAATAAATATCATAAAACACGGATTTGTACTTAACGAAGGTTACATTACAACGCTATATGTCGAGTTTTTTAACAAATATTGGCCGAAGCCTGAAGCAATGCATTGCACGTACAGTGACCCAAATCTCAGCTTAGAACAAACTCTGACAAAACCTGCTAAAGTCGTATTCAAATATTGATATTTGACCGTCGTGATTTGTATACTGTGTCATTGTCACGGCTACTATGATATTAGCACAGATTTATAGACAAGAACCAAATTGAGATAGACCTATCCTTGAAAAGATAGCAAATAATGTTATTGCACTATAATTCTGCGTAGCTCCTACTTACGGTCTAATGCTGGGGCTACATTAGCGGACTACGGCGAACATTCGCGTAGTAATTTTAACCATTACGTCAAATAGTGATAGTGTCAGATTTTTTTTGCAAAGTTTTGAGCAAAAAATGAAGTATTCAGGCAAATACTATTGACCATAGGGGAGCTGTCAGTTATCTGGCAGGCTACAATGTTCGCTTGGCCACTACAATATTCGCATGTAAAAATGTAATATAATATAAAAATGGCTACACTTCTACCACGAATCTTCGTAAATGTAGCCCCAGAATAAAAACATCTTTGACTACTACTTGACATTTGAGAATCACCTTGGGTTGTTGATGAGACATTCTTAATTTTAATAACTTTTTGATCAAATCTTTAGTAGTCCTTAGACTAAAATTGGTATTATTGTTAGAGCGCGCTCTACTTTATCTATACCTTTTTACACTAATATTATACAGAGAAAACATTTATATAAGGGTGTGTGTGTGCGTGTGTGTGTGTATGTTTGTAACGAATAACCTAAAAACTACTATGCCGTTTTCAAACATTCTTTCACCATTAGAAAGCTACATTTACCTGAGCATAGGCTACTTTTGATCCCGCTGTTCCCACAGAATCGGGACTTACTTGGCCGAAACAGCGGGACGCTGTTATTGAATTATCAATATCGAGCGGTTGGTTTTTTTTTTACCTTTTTTTAGGACTTTTCGAGCAATCTACGCCTCGCCTTTTGAACAAAACGTTCACATAGTAATGTATTTTATCATAAGAAGTTAGATGCGTGAGTCGTAATTTTTAATAATTAAAAAAACTGTCAATTCTAACGTCTAGTAACTTTTTAGATCTAGATCAATGCCAACCCCAAAATCAACAAATTAAAAAGAAATCCACAAGAACAATGAATCACAAAATAATAACTATTTTGGCATTCGCTAGAGCGACATTACATTAGTGTTTAGTTCGTTTTTGTCACATACAATAGCGGTTCTCCTTGAAGAGGTCATTGCTGCATTCGTAGACCCAGTTTAACAAGATGATGCTTAAAAATAGCACTATTAAAGTCGGGTCACAACTGACGCGTGGCGTGCTAGACAATGCGTGCGTGTCTCTCTCTCTTACATTGTATGAAACTGAAAGAGAGGCTAGACCACACACGTGAGTAGGTGTAGAATTGCATGTCAACCCCAAGCGCCCTGTCATTTTGCGGTAAAAAACTGACCAAGTACCTATTCACTAATTTTCACAGTGCGTGAAACTAGGTAGTGTGTACCCGGTTTAATGTACATGCATATGGTATCGTATGGTAGTTTTTGGCAATGTTACGGGCGTACATTGCACGTCACGCAGATACGCGTACGTTCGGTCTGACCCGAGCGCCTTTGAAACTTATCTGGCATGTACTGACCTTTTGTGGATATTTTTTACGTCTTCATTACCTTTAGTTTTATTTACCGATAACTATCTCAATCAAAAACTATACTGAAAATAGGAATCGAAAAA
This sequence comes from Idaea dimidiata, assembly GCA_949358125.1. Taxonomy (NCBI): domain Eukaryota; kingdom Metazoa; phylum Arthropoda; class Insecta; order Lepidoptera; family Geometridae; genus Idaea; species Idaea dimidiata. The sequence continues at coordinate 4,510,523 of OX442334.1, forward strand.
CCTGACTGCGATCAGTGGTAAATTAAAAGTACCTATGTAAAATGATTCCTAGCTACAATCCCTTCTAAAGCAAACTAACCTCATAGCGACGAAATAACGGATACAAGATTGATTGATAGAGCATCTCAGAAACCCATTAAACTGGTTGATGCAAATTATGCCTTCGATTCTGTGTGACTGTGGCATTCGCAATCCCGGTTTGGTGAGGAAATTTGTTAACCGAGTTATTTATCGTTAAGGATATGATACGGTTTTTTTTTAATTATTGAAAACAAAACAAACTGTCATTATAAAAATTTGACAACTTCAAAACTAAATAAACATATTTAAAAAAAAACTAAAATTAATTAAAATTCTTATAAATTAAATGATACTAGGAGTGGGTCGTCGTCGAATTTTTGGAGAACGAAACGCAACCGTTTTCTGGCGAACGAAAACTAGTCTCCGAAACGGTTCTCGTTGCAACTGGTTTGAAGAGGCCGTTAGAAATTCAATTTTTCGTTCTCCGGAACCGCAACTGGTTTTTGGACAACGAAGACGAAAAGTAGTCGGGTCGTTGCGAAGACAGTTCTCGTTGCATGCAACTGATTTTATGATGGCGGCGGCAAGAAAAGAACGTAGGATATCAAACTGTAGGCTATGAATCATGCCGCGAACGAAAACGAGTTTTGTGATTAATGTATTAAGGACTCTTTTTCATCGACAAAACGGCTACATAATTTTTATTTCGCGAATGAAAACAAGTTTTATTGTTACTGAATTAAGGACTCTTTTTCATCGACAAAACGGCTACATATTTTATTATGGAACAGAACGCGAACGAACGTGAGAGAGTTGTGTGCAACGAGCGACGACGATCGGCGAGACGCGACGACGACGGAGCGCGACGTTCGATGTCTGTCTAGTTGCAAAGACTAGCTCGCGCAACGAAGGACCGTTTCAATCCGAAACAGAAAACGGTTCCATCGTCCCAGAGCAAGAAACGGTCCTTAGAAACGGTCCGTCTTCGCAACGCCCACCGCTAAATGATACATAATAAAAGTAAAAAAATATATGGTACGAATATGAAGATAGTAAATTGATATGCCGGTTGATGCAGGCCGCCTCCAATCGAAATTTATGGTCATCAATGAGGGAGGCCTATGTCCAGCAGTGGACGTCTTACTTACGGTTGATATCATGATGATGAAATTAATATAGTACTAAACCAACCTTACCATAGCATCTGATCGTTTTAATCTATTACAAACTAGCTGCGCCCCGCAGTTTCCGCGTAAGTCCCGTTCCCGTTTCAGTTCCCGCGGGATTAAAAGTATTCTATGTCCTTCTCCTGGTTCTAAGCTACCTCCCCACCAATTTTCAGACAAATCGATTTAGCCGTTCTTGAGTTATAAATGGTGTAACTAACACGACTTTCTTTTATATATAGAGATATTATTTGAATTCAATAAATTAATTATTATATTCTGGCAATAATTCAAATTCATGCGGTCTTCTTGATAGATAGAGCGGGCGCGGGCGCGGGCGCTCAGACGGTTTACCTATCTATAGCTTTTTACTTGCGAATGCGTTTGCTACATGTAGTTAGTTATAGTAGAAATACATTTTACCTATTTAAAAACTGTATTATTATTCTAAATTACTGAGAATTCGTTATTTATCTGCTAATTTGGGGTAAACGCTGCATCTTTCATTCAAACCGCATGATAAATGAGTTACTTTTTGCCTAAAATATTACACTGCAACTATACCGCGCACCTCTAAACTTACCTACACTTACTTTATGTCACAGGAAACGGCTGGATAAAAAATAAGTGTAAAAGAACATCGTAAGTATGCTCTGACCCATTTCAGGAGTGTCCCTGCAAATGTTGACACCTTGTGACACGATAACTGGGAATACTAGATAGAGTCCATTTCACAAAAGAATTCACTGAGACGTAGCACTGCAGTCGTCAGGCGATAACATAAAATAATATTTAAAAATAGCATCCCTTTCATCCTGAGACGGTACCCATTCAGGCACCGTTCTTTAATAAGTCCTTTTTTCAAAAAAAATATAATAACATGACTAAATGTAAGGACATGACAAAGAGGATCAATATTTTGTAGACAAAGTAATTTTAAAATAAACCCCATTTTCCGGTTATAATCGCGTAAATATTATTTACACCATTGTTGAAATGCTGTTCTTATACGTTTGGTAGCCTTTACAGACTCCTTCTCAGGGTAGAATCAGGCTAACTTTAGTTTCGTTTGTTGCCACGAAACTCTTTTTGCAAAAAGGACTATATTCTGAAGTCCGCAGCTCGTTTGCCAGCCCTAATGAGAACTTAAAGCGGATTCATTTATACTGCTGACTATTGTTAATTGCTACTCTAAGTTACTTTTGTGTCTGTTCTTTGATATCTTCTACTGTAGGTCGACTATATTTTAATAGAAATCAATTCTTTCTCAACTTTGAAGATTTATTTCCTGAAGGCTTAATGCCTTCCATTTGATCTGCTTTTATATGGTCTAATCTGTATCCAATAGATGTTTTAGGCAGGGATCTGAGACATCCCTACTTATTAGGTCTCTACCTACTACTTAGTGACAACAGATGTTGTATGTCAATGCTCATGCGTCCCTGACACACACGGCGAAGGTTTTAGTAGATCAATCTTTCGCCACTCATTGGCACTGGTGGGCAGAGATGGTGTGCCTGTGGTAGCGAAGACGTGTGGAGCACCTAGAGAAAATACATTTTTGTCTACGGGAAGTCTTCCGGTTTCCGTACTTCGTTTTATAATAAAATGGTTTCTCTGTCGACAATGGCATTTAAAAAGCCTAGCCAAGTCAACTACCTTTACAATATGGCGGAGCTCGTTATTTTCTTGATCCTAACTGAAACTTTTCAAAAGGAATAAATATAAATAATGTTAGTAAAATGGCTGCTCAAGGATGGTACGAGTTACGAGTCGTAGCCAACGACCTATTTCCGCAAAATACTCGAGGTATTTTGCGGAAATAGGTCTTTGTAAACATCTTTGTATACCTTCTTTGCAGCGGACGATAAAAGTGGGTTGCTATTAGAGTTATCATGGTCCTTGTTAAACTTTGCATTTGCTATTGCTGCTAGCAATTAAGCAATACTTTTTTAACTGTAAGTTTTATACAAGATGTAACAGGTAAGCCCTTTTAATCCGAAAGGGGGTTGTTCTAGACGTCTAGGCGAACACCTTTTGTTCTACGACTTTTGAAAATTCGAACTTTTTTTTTGAAAATTTTGAGATTATGTTTCACTGGAAAAACAGCTGTTTCTTAGAGTTCGAGGAGGATTAAAAGGGCTTACCCGTTACATCTTGTATAATAATATGGCAAAGAGTGTTAAATGTCGCCAAGCGATATATTTCACTAGTTGATACTTGGGTAATTCGAAACTATAGATACGTGTTGTTACATTTTACCGGGTCTTATCGCGTATTGCTATTTATTTTTTTACCTCGGCGTTTCGACCATGTTACAATAGTCTTGTGTCCCTCGCAACCAAGATCATTGTAATATGAAATCGTGTGAATGTGTTTCAAATTGTGTTAATTTAAAAAGTTTGTATGTCATTAATTATTTTCTGCAAATTAACCAAAGGGTGGTTCAGATGGTGATACTTGATCTCTTCGAAGTACCCTTTGTCGTCAAGTTACGAGTATTTGTCACAAAGCTGATATCTAAACAAGATATTTTTTTTTGTTTTAGGGAGAAAAAAATATGCTCATCAGTTTGAAAATGAAGTGGATTCCGGTAATTTTAACGGTAAGCTACTTATTAGTCTGAGATATAGTTGCCATTCGTATTGATATGTCACTTTTCTCCAATTATCATTCTTAGCATAAATTCTTTCAATTTTCCTACACGAAACCCAACCTCCCAACTTAGAAATCTTTTCTATCACAGTAACAACATCGGGGTGATAGATCTTTGGCTTTAACCTTCTTGAGTTCTTATATTAATATTTTCCCGGGTCCTATTCAAAAATAATAAATCGCGAATAAGACCAGTGAAAAAGGTTAATAAGAATACCAAATCGTGTAAGTATAAAAAGTTTCTTGACATCATTTTTAATATATCACCTAGAAAGTAAATTGGTTTTAGGACTGATTGTTCATTCTACAAATAAAATATATTAGTCGAAAAAAAACAAATGCATACATCTTAATTAATAACCTTTGAAAGTTTGATTTTATTTGTCACATAATAAGCTGATTATGTGACAAATTTGAAACAATTGAAATTTGTTTGTAGTTTCTGCGATTACAGATATACTTACGACAGTTACTCTCGCTATTTTTAAGCGCATAACAATTTTAATTGTTTTCAATGAGATTTGTTACTAACAGAGTTACGTAATCAGGCTGCAGATATCATTATCCGACAAATTAAAAATCAGCCCTTAGGCTAATAGTGTTTGAAATCACGATGATAAGCAATGCTTTATACAGCAGTAAATATTTATTAATTCCGTTGCTATGTGGTTTTTACTGCATAGTAGCAGCTACAGACTTTATTATCGCCTATAGGCGGCGCCTGCTATACCAACTCTACCGCCTATTATCGCCTAATTGACATCAACAAATTTATTTAAATAATACATGAATATGATTGATTGACTATAATAACTTTTATATCCAATTATAAGGTTATTAGATTATTTTTTAAAGTCACGGCCGTAATAGAAAAATAACTCGCGGTTTTACATTTTATGTAAGTTTCTGTATGTGTAAAGGTGCGCCCTCACTGCGAGCTTTCACTTGGAATGTTACATTATAGATTCCACTTTGAGCATTACATTTAAATACTACCTGCTTGACCGACGAGCATTCACGTGTAAATGTAATATTTAATTATAAATGAACCGCAAGTTCTTTCGAGATGCGCTGTGCGTAATGCTCGAACTCGTAACGTTACATTACAAATGAATGCTCGCGGTGAGAGAGCACCTAAATCTAAGGATAAATGAATCTTCACAACAAAATGTTTTTAGTTCGTTTTTAAAATCCTATTCTAAAGATACTTATTATAAAAATGAAATATCTTTCAAATTGGTATCTTAAATTTTATGTCCAAATAATTCTCGGTGGCAATAAAATTATCTCATGCACAACAAATTTTTGTAAGCAGATTAATCAATTAAGGTATTTATTATCTTCACAAAAAGCGTATAACATAAAACGTACTTTATTACATCCATAAAACAGAAAAAAAGTTTAATTAACCAAAGTATATTTTAGATATAAATTAAATAAATAAAGTTAACCTATTGCAAAGGTCAAATATTTTAATTTAAATTCAATTTAAATTCGAAAGAATTCTAGGAATTCAACTAAGTACCTACTATTTGTTGTATCTCAAAAACATTACAATTTTCTTAGAAATACTATCACATGTTTGTTTATTGATTGTTGTTAAATGATGTCCAACAACCGACTACATTTACCTATATGGTATATATTATGTCACCGTAAAGTAATAAGAAAATTAAATTTATAAATTTTCCAGGAAATTATATTTTATATATTCGTAGTAAATTTATAAACTAACGGATATCCATTCGTAAGATTTTAAACGGTTCGACCAATAACAGAAGAGCTTTTAATTTTACCCTTTAAAATATAAAAATTACATACTACTCTCTGATTGGCAGATTGATTCTGATGTCGACAGAGGTACGTTAGTACCTCTGTGAGTACGTTACTATACGGAGCACCCCGACTAAGAGTTTATTAGGTTAGGTTTATGTTAGAACATGATTACACGGAGTATTAAGAACAATATACGTGGAACCCATTGGTCGTAGGGACATGAAATTTGGAGTATATATATATTCTTTGTCATGTGTATCGGGATTTACATCTGTGAAACCGCGGGCCGTTACAATTTATACCATAGCCCGTTGGCTGGTAATATTTCTGTTTTGAGACCACATGAGGTCTGTAGGCTTGTCAACCTGTAAAACCCATAAAAAGCATATTTAAATGCAAATTTCTCTTTAAATTATAATGCGAAATAAGGATTTCCAAGGACTTGATCGACCTTCCATAAATTATTTACTTACCTTGTAAGGTTACATTCCTGATTCATATTTTTATGTGTTAATCGGTGTAATATATTCATTGTAATTATATTTCTTTTTTATTTATAATATCATTATCTTTCGTCTTTCGTTTAAGCTTTTTACAATCTTTAAGATAGTAAATAGCATAATGTTTTCTGTTTACAAAGAAGATTTTCAGTTAAAATTAGCCATATTGCCCCGACTTAGAATAGGGCTACCCCATCTCTTCCTATAAATGTCGTAAAAGACGACGGAAACCAAAAATCATTCAAAAATGTAACAGTTTCCAAAGACGTTTTTACCAAGCGAAGTATTTTCAACTACAAAATGTATTTTTATATAAACACAAAACTGTTTATTTCATTTATTATACTTATCAATAAAATGCTTTGTCGTTACGGACTGATCAACGGAACGTACTGTCATACCCGCTGATAGTAGAGAGCTGAAATTTTGAGAGTTTGATCTTTATATGATGTAGGCATCCGATGAGAAAGGAAATTTTAAAATTACTACTGGTTCCGGACTTACGCGAGTAAAACCGCAGGATACTGCTGGTAAATTATAACGGAATCTGGCCAAGGTCGATTCGGATTTGGACCTTTAACGTGGAGTTAGCTAACATTTTTATTATCCTTCAGTCAGTCGTTGGTAAGTATTGTAATTTAATTAACACATTGTTGTCATGGTTAAGTTTAAATACCTAACAAGATTTCTGCCCTAACTTCTCTACTCGTCTTGACATTGAATACAATGCGGTCACTTTGTAGTTGCAACACATTTGTGTTAAATATGAACTTAAACATACTCTAACAAAGTTGTTTTAAAAGTCAAGGCAAAGATGCCCTGATAATCACAATTTGATTATAGATTTTCTGATGGGCCATTTTTAATTTTACATAGCACGTCAATCATTTCTCATGTCCAGACAATTTGCTTCAATGTTAGACATTAATAACCTAGTTTTTAACCGGCTTCCGAAAAGGTGGAGGTTCAATTCGGTTGTATATTTAATTTTGTGCACCTATGTTACTGGATATCTCCGCTATCTGACGGAAGATAGCGAAGAATTCTTTTTTATTAGAAAGCCTCTAATTGGTCCCATAAGTCTCAAATTAGTTAAGATCTAAAGGGAATCTTCGGAATGAATAGTAGAATCTAATTTTTAAACTTCTACCCTAGAATCAGCTCTTAAAAAAACTACATACAGATAGATGGAACACCTGATACAACCTTTAGGATTTTTGATTAGGATTATGGGTAGGTACAATTTTGATTTTTTACAACATTACCTATTGCCTTATCTTGTTATTTTTTTAATGGCAGTCGTACGAGCACTAAAAAGATGAAATAAAAAATAATTTATAAAATTTTAAACCTACGTCATAAACGACAAAATAACCTAATCACCTGTACCTACTGTTCAATTTTTGATAATTTTGCAAAAAAAAACAGAAATACTGAGCATTATTCAATAACTGTTTATTGAATAATGATCATCGCTCACAGTGCGGTAAATTCTCTGTCCATTATAAATTATTAAAAAAAAACAATAGAGTGGCATTTCAACATCTTGAAATGCCTAAAATAATGAATGAATAGGTCGTAAGTGTTATTAGCTGTCCAACTGCATATTTTAGATACAAAACTTGATTAATGGTCAGCTTGAACTTTTTGCTTGTGCAAAGACCTTAGTTTCATCTCGCTGGGGATAATAACTTGAAGATCATCAAGTTTCGTAGCGATTATTAGATATAATTACAATCTTAATTGATTTAGCATTAGCATCCCTTACCTACAAGGTGTGCCCCCGCCAGGCGCTACTGGTCGTCCGATTAAGTGTGGATTTTTGCATTGCGGTAGGTAGGTGAAGTAAGGCACAACTTGGTAATGATGACGATGGACGACGATCGATGACGATGGTTAAAAAACAACGAAATTACACAACTTTTATTTTTTATCCAGAAAAAAAATAGCCTATAATTATGTTAATCGAAGTCTTAAGCTATCTGCATACCAAATTTCATTGAATCGGATTAGCGCGCACAAATGCACAGACAAACTGACAAAGGTTAAACACGGAAATGGGGTCTGTTACGTTAGTACATACCTACCCCTAAAAATAGTTTTTTTCAAAATATCTTTCAAAACCAGACACCGCTAAGTTAAGATTTTATTATAAGTATTGATGATAAAGTGCCAGAAAGTGAAACATTTATTTAAGCTCTTCTTCTTCTTCTTCTATAAAATGGCTTTTCCTTTCGGACATTTACCAGTGTCAAGTATTTTCAGTATTTGCAGGTTACTTGCATCGAACAAAACAGTCAAGTCGTCATAGTTAGAGTCAAGTCGAGGGAATCATTGTAAAAAGGGGGCCATTTTTACAATGTTTGTTCACGGAGCTTTGGAGAGAACACTAAGCTAAAGTCCATGTTTTGCACCGATTTTCACTTTTATTTTCACTTGTACATCTTCACGAAACTAAATTGATTAATGTGCCCCCGAAATTAAACAATTTACACGCATTTGAACTAAGTTTCACAAAAATAAAAATTTAGCAACACATCTCCTCAACGCATTCCCGCCAAAAACCTTGTTTAAGTTCAAAGTTATAGTTTTAACTCTGTGTTTCCGCAATACGACTGGGGCTTTGTGCGTTACTTTAAGCTGTGGGTTTCCTCGCGTTATTCTTTCACGGTAAGAGCGATGTTAATAGCGTACATATTTTTTTCTCAAACAAAAAGACATTGGTGTGCGGCCGGGATTCGAAACTACGACCTTCGGAATGAAAGTCGGGGTGTCTATCACTAGACCAACACCGCTCTCTCAATATTTGTTTAGCTGCTACACTTAACAAGATATTTAACTAAGAAACGCAATTTTAATTTTGTGTAGCCCTATCTATTAACGGACTAGCAAGGTCCCGTAGTTAAACCCATAACGCCCGATTCTGCGGTAATATAGGGATAAAAAGTGTTATAGTGGTTATCCAGATCTCCAGCTATCCAGCCTGCAATCGCAATCGGTTCGGTTGATTTTGAATGTTTTAAACAAAATCAAACATGTCAATTTTAAAATTGGTAGGATTAAAGAATGGTTTGAAGTTCAAGTTTCTGCCATTCGATGGATAATCGACCAATTTCAAATCTACAGACTGGAATTTGCCTTTAATTAACTCTATAATCTTGTGTATGCACGGACTATAAACGTTTACTGCCATAACAATGTGGGTATGAACTAGGTACATATCAACCACGGATAATTGGATAACCAGAAAAATGCGATCAAAAAGTATAAAAAGTAGGCCGTACAGACTTCCAGACCTTGGACTTTACAGTTCGTTGGCTCGTATCCTATATGAGGGGATAATGCCCTGTACTGGCCGGCTTGGAAGCGTTATGCGCTAGTGGCATGACTGAAGCCTTTGTTCAATTGAATATTACGTATCTCTATCCGAGTCAGCTTAGCAGTTGAAGTTTAATGGTGATAAACTGGAGTTGTTTTAGTTGTAAGTGTACCTAACCATTGTAGATGCGCCTAGGCGCACAACTACTAGCTAAACTATAGTGTAAACTGTACTCTGTTATTTGAAGACAATTCTCCTTATTCTTACTTTAGTTTTCTTCGTGTTATAGTTTTCGGATGGCTTTGAATCCTCTATTTGACCTAATAACTGCTATATATCTTATCAAAAATAATTGGTTAGTCTTTAGACCTCCATCAATTTTTCTTTTTTTTATCGTGGGAAAATCTAATCTTCTTCATCCATCCAAAAGTTACCTATACTAAAGAATATTTCGTTAATTTGTTTGTATTGCTCAAGGCGTATTTACTAGAAATATGTTTTAAGGAAAAATTCATCTTCAAAAATTCACTTGCGGCGAGATTTGAACTCGCGTCCCTGGATCAATATTCCAGTGCCTATACCGCTCGGCCACGCAAGTTCCCCAAAAATTCACTTGCGGCGAGATGACTTGCTTGACTTGCTAAAGAAGATATCGCTTTAATAAATATCATGTGTTTAATTTGTAATTGTGTTTTTATTTTCGATTCCCGCTGGGTGTATTTCTATATATAATATGTTTGTATGTATTTACAAAAGAAAAATAAATATAAGTAGTAAATCCGTTGTCTAGGCACCGTAACACAAACTTAGCAGCTTACTATGGGGCTTGACGGCGCTGGGTGTTGTGTTGGTTACAGAATTTATTTATTTATTTTTAGTAAGTATTATTGTTCTTTTTTGTTCCAATAAATTGTTTTCCTATCTTAGCCGACTTCAAAAAGGCTTGTATTTGACTGAAAGGGTTAATTATGAGTCTGATGCTTTATGTTTTTGGTTTGATTGGATCTTTTCACTTTTGCAATAAAGCTGTATATAGTTTATATTCTAGGTCAATTTTATAATATTGAGTTAGTTACAAGTGTCAGGGTCATTCGATTATCTTATTGTATGATAGTTGTATAAAGAAGTCATGTGCAATATGTATATATATTAGTAATGGGTTGATGCCTACGTCACGCCCCCGTTGTTTGATGGTGAGATTGTGAAATCAAGTCATGTCAATGTCATCGTACTTTTATTGTTTGTGTACCGACTACAGAGAAGGAATTTTAATCAAGATTTTGAGCGTATGCTCTCTTCGACTGTGAATCGAACTCGCGCAAGAAGGGTCCCATAACATTTCTACAAACTAAATAAAACACGTTTGTTGTATGGGTACTTAAATATCTATTTTATTTCTACTCATCATCAGCATCGTCCCAGCGAGGTTGCATCCCTCTTGGTAGCCCGGGGTGCGCTTTTCTACTTGTACGTCTTATTTTACTATTTGTTGTTATAGCGGTTTGTAATTTTACAAAGTTTTTAAAGTTCTGGTGATTTCTTGTCAAAAATTGTAAAACCATTTTCGGAAAAAGTTAAGGCCTGGTACAAAAATCTCTTATTTTTTCTCCCATTATGGACCCAGCTGCAACTTGCTATAATATATACCTGCACAATACCCTACAAGTAAGGCCTTACCACAGGTTCGCACTGCTTCCATCTTTGGACCTATTAAGTCTCTGTCTCAGTCAACGGCCGCCATCTTGTTTTTTTTTTTCAATATGTCGTCGCACGAATGTATAAAATATAAAAGAATAATACTAAATATATAGGTTTTATATCTATATAATATTATGTCTCCGAAACGAGTCACTTTAGAATATCATGTGATGGAATATTTTCTGTTTATTTATCCAAATATATATTTTTTGATGTGAGGCAACATCAAAACGAATTCCACTATGCCAATATTTAATTTTGCCAAAAACTCGGTTAGAGGCAGGGTTTGAAAGTTAAAATGTGTGATTTGGCTGGTTTTTTTCGAGAGTTTGATTCCGGCGACATTATGATCTTCAAAGAATTTAGGTGGGTTTTAAATGTTAATCCTTTAATAACTTTGGTCCGTGGCAGTTTAAAGGCATGGTTTGTTATCATCTTTTGATTGGTATTCAAATCCATTCGCAACATGACTTTTTATAGAACTTTCGAAGAGTTTTCTTATAAAATATCTCCGAAACAAGTCGCCTTAGAACATCATGTGATGGAATGTTTTCTGTTTATTTAGATCTCTTCTATCAAAATACATAGGTTTGATTGTGCGACATATTGACAAAAAAAACAAGATGGATGCCGACGACTATGCCAAGGCTAATACAGGGATTTAAGGGATTCAAGTTGCACCCGTGTAACAAATACACGGGTGCACGCTTCCGAATCAAGCAGTTTCATAGTTCTATTTGAATCTAAGAAATCATCCGTATCCGCTAGAGGCGCTAGTGAGAAATATATGACATTATCGACAAACGTGCTGTTCGATCGAAATGCTAAGAACTTGTGGTAAGGCCTCTGTCTCAGTGCCTACAGCAAATTGATGTGAAGTGAATGACTAATATCTGAGATGCATTCTTGAATCAAGGTCGTGTAGAATCATCTGATCTCAGACGACGTTATTGGACGGCTTTCGATTTAGTTTGGTTCTATTTTTTTTTATTTTTTTTATTATTGTATCTATTTAAAATGTATTCTAAGTAGATAGGGGTGTTTTGAAATGTCATACCCATACCATACAGTGTTTATTTTTGAAGTGTAAGCTTTGAATGAAGCCATTTATTTTTATATTTTTTTTATTAACCGAATCAAAAAAGGAGAAAGTTATATATATTATATTTATGATATATGTTTAGTTTAGCTTAGAATCCCGGCTGACCGCGCACCAATGTCTTTTTCTTGCGGAAAAGTTATGTGCGTTAATAACATCGCTCATACGGTGAAGGAAAACATCGTGAGGAAACACACGGCTTAGTTAGCTCCAGACGTATTGACCAGTTCTTTCTTCTGGACATAACTGACTAAGCTGGGAGGGTGGTATAGGTGCTGGGCAAGCCTACTCCACCTAAGAACGTCCCGGCCAAACAGCGCCATAAAATAGCATGGATCAAAAAATTGCTTGCGCTGTATAAATCATCTAAATTAAGATGAAAAAGGCCAATTATTATTATTATTAGTTTAGCTTTATACAATTTTTATTTCTTAAAATTTTACGATTTATGTTTAACGTCTGTGTAGCAAATTTTTATTCCTTAATTTTTCGTAAATTCAGTTACTTTTAATTTCTTAATATTTATTTATTTTATTTATTCAGTACACAAGAGACATACATAAAAAAAAAACAAGACATAATATAAATTTATATTATAATTTATTTATATTATTATACTAGCTGCGCCCCGCGGTTTCACCCGCGTAACTTCCTATCCCGTAACGTTAATGATCCCTCACGTATGTCATACCAGGTGTTGCTTAACGATCATTCAAAGTACTATATAATATTTCTACCTCTAAACCAACCCTGTACCAAGTTTATGAATATCGGGTCACCTGCTCTTTTTCACCCATCACGTATTTTGTACCAAGTGTTGCTTAACCCGTACGATCATTCAAAGTACCCTATATATTATTTCTACCCTGTACCAAATTTCATTCATATCGGTTTACGGGTTGTTGAGTTAGAAATAGAAATACACGACTTTATTTTTCAGAGCTGCCGTCCCGCGGTTTCACTTGCGTAAGTCCCGATCCCGAGGGAATATCAGGATCAAAAGTAGACTGTGTCACATCTGGATAATGTAGTTTTCTATTAGTGAAAGAATTTTTGAAATAGGTCTAGAAGTTTCTGAGATGACCCCCAAAATACATACATACATACATGTTACCAACGTAACCTCTTTAAAATATCAATTATCAACATAAAACAAAATATTAAGAAACAAAAGTACAATGAGATATTGCAAAATAATTATTAAAAAGCACTGCAGTTTGGTGACACTACCGTCTCGCATGGAGCCGACCGATTGAGCCGCGCTTCATGATGCCTCACAGAGCTGGCTGGCCACCCTCATCATCGTCGCCCGCTACGTGTATATTATGTATATGCACGCTTGGTACTTATTAATTATTTATTGTGGAGTTATTTTAAAACTGTAATATCTCGTGAGATATTCATTGAAATCAAGTGATGTTAAGGACAATTATGTTTAAAATTAAATACTTTTAATGAATAACGTATTTATTTGGATAAGGATTAATATCATATTTACAAAATTACCTTCGGAAACAATGCATTGTTCTACAATAAATTTTATTACTCTAAAAGATGTTATATTGAGTCAACCTTAAGAGTTAGACATATGCTGTCGCGGACTATTTATTAGATCCTATTTAGAGGAAGAATTCTCTCATAAATGGTTTTTATGTAACTTTGACCGTGTACTCAGCGCACGCGACAGTATCTCGGAAAAGGGGGATTTTTTTCCCGTTTTTGCAACATATTTCATGGATGCTCCGCTCCTATCAGTCGTAGCGTGATGTAATATAGCCTATAACCTTCCTCGATAAATGGACTATCAAACACAAAAAGAATTTTTCAAATCGGACCAGCAGTTCCTGAGATTAGCGCGTTCAAACAAACAAACAAACAATCAAACAAACAATCAAACAAACTCTTCAGCTTTATAATATTATATATAGTATAGATGTTAAAAAAGATAGACTTAATAATGTTTATCTTAGTCTTACCTAAGTACATAAATAATTTTGCTAACTAAGCACATAATGTACCTAGTTACCTACATACCTTACCCAAAAGGTCAATCCAACACTTTGCGCCATCTTCCTTCAGCAAGCGCTTGACCACAAAAATGTTGCTTTCAACCCGAAGGTTGCATAAACGGGCTTTAGTTTATCATTGTCGAAGTAGTATAGCCGGCAAGTCAGAGTCGAGCGCGCGCAGCCTGCGCACACGCAATAACATTCGCGATTTCACGATCGGTTTTCTAATGAGGTGATTATTTTATTAGTGAAGTTTCAAAGTGGTTTCTAAAATGTTCTTTTTAAATATGATTTTTTTATTTTCGTGACGTCAGGATTTTTTGGTGAAAATCTAAGATTTGAAAAGTTGTTTTTTTGTGTTATAAAAGTTATTTTTTTAATCGTTTAAGCAAGATAAAGGCAAAAGAAGGATAAATTAAATACCAAACTATAGTCAACGTATTTTTTGTAATTACACAGATATATTGACATCCAAATCTACAAATTATTTAATACGCCATTTAAGCTTTCAAAGTTTCCCAGCAGTGTGATCGTGAAAGGATATGAAGTCAAACTTTCTATTATCTTATTAAAATAATTAATAATGTTTATACTGGTTTTTGTCTGAAATTTCACCCGGGGAAGTTCTAATTCCCATGGGATTGGACAGCTTTTCTTAGTGCATGTCTGTTTACGTCATTTATAGCTACGAGTTTCAATATGCAAAGCCATTGGTTTCAGCTAAAAGTAGAACTATCCAATGTTGAAAACCAGATTTCAATCGAATTTGTAGTATTTAATTGTATAAGGAACAAACAGAGAAACAGACAGACAGACATGAATTTTAAAAATAAGGTAATTTTATTATACTACTTTTCTTAAGTCCCCACAACGTTTTTTTTACTTCCAAGAACAGACTTTTTATCCTCTCTTCCTTTATTATAAGTATAGATAATAGTATATATTATAGATTGCAAGAATTTGTAACACGTCCTTGACATTAATAATTATTATTATCAAATGATGATGATTCCTATGAATTCCAGTTTTGTTAAAGGTCAGTTAAGTGAATATTTAAAAATAAATTTCCGTTTTTTATTGAAACTTGAAACGCATCATTATGCTCTGTTAAAACTGGTATAGGTTGTATTTTGAGATGCAACCTGTACTTTGCATTGAGTTACTCGATGGGTACTGCTATTAATAAGTATAGGTTTATTAAATCTTAAATTATAACAAAAATATAAAAATGATTAAATTTAAGAAAACGATTTATCATTAATATTATTAATGGCGATTATTTCTTAATGATAATGATACATCTTTCGAATAGAAATCTTATTACAAGCAAGGCCTCGCATCTTCGAAATTTCGTCATAGCGGATGCAATAAGAATCTTTTACGCAACCGCAATTTCACAATCACAAAAATTCGTGTTTGTAATTACTATTACTGTGCAGGTTTTAAATAAGTATAGACGGCATTCCTTTACCTATTTACTATTAAATTAGGAGCTCATTGGCATAGCGGCACCGGCGATGTTGTATAATCGTGCGGGTTAAGTAACGCCTGTCGCGGTTATTACTTGGATGGGTGACTGATAATTTTTGTGGCTAGAAATATTTTTCCCGATCTTCTCCGTGTATCGAAAGTAATTAGTCCCGATTGATATTTCTGATACTAGTCTTTAGTTAGAGACCCAATGGCGATCCAACTCTAACACTAGATGAGCTACACCACCACAAAAAAGATACTATTTTCTTTTATAACTTTCCCACAGTCGTAAAAAAGCAGACAAAGAAAAAGTTAAGTATTTCTTAGTAAAATTCTGCGACACAAATCTGCGAACAAATTATACAAAACTTATGTAAAATATCGTCTGATTCGTATAGAGAAATTACCTAATATCAATTCAACATTCCGGCCAGCTAGCTAGACCATTCGTTAAAATGCAATTTTGATGTAAATTATACGAATTGAATTCTACTCCAACTTGTTATCGCATCCTATTGTATCCACTTACATTGAAAACATAAGTCTTTGTATTGCAAGTGATGCGTTGATGTCTTTTGTGCTGGAGAAACGTACCTACATTCGTTTTGATGTTTTTGTTATCTTTAACTTTCGTGTTGGTAGTGTATTTAAATGTTAATACTACGTAATGGTAGTCACGCAACAAGTTTATAATTGACTAGCTGCGCCCCGCGGTTTCACCCGCGTAAGTCCCGTTCCCGCGGGAATTTCGGGATAAAAAGTAGCCTATGTGTTACTCCAGGTCCCCAGCTACCTATATTCCAAGTTTCATCGCAATCGATTGAGTAGTTTTTGTGTGAAAGAGTAACAACCTCACATACATACATATAAT
Source organism: Idaea dimidiata (assembly GCA_949358125.1). NCBI lineage: Eukaryota > Metazoa > Arthropoda > Insecta > Lepidoptera > Geometridae > Idaea > Idaea dimidiata. The sequence continues at coordinate 4,527,110 of OX442334.1, forward strand.
ATACTTACATACAAACTTTCGCGTTTATAATATTAGTTTATATTAGTAAGATATAAACTGTTGGTTGGCAACATGTGGGCAACGAGAAATGTCAATGATTTGATTGAAGTAAGCTTTCACGCTTTTACGAAGGCGGTGCAGTCAACAAATTAAGGATGTCGAGTTGAGACTACACACTTTTTAAACTTACATGATTTCTATCCAAATTACAAATGTAGTTCTATAATAAAAAAATGAGAAATTCCGTTGCAAATTGCCAACCGTGCAATTGTTAACCCACTTTAATAAAGTTTTGTTTTGTATTTGCCATCTAGTAAGGTCGATCGCTCATCTGTCTATAGGTACTAATATTATAATAAGTCAAGATTTGTTTGTTTATTTCGAATAGGTTCTGAAAGTACTGTACATAAGCGGGTACAACTGTGTAATGCAGGTAGTCTACAATAAAAATGGTGTTAAGTGGATGTTATTAAACTTTGAAGCCGATTTTTAAAACCATGGCTTGATCGACCAAACTAGCTATGAATAACAATTCGATTGAAAAGTTCAAGAGTATATCAAACAAAAGTCAATTGTTATTCGTTGCTTATTTACGGTTTGATCAAATTAAGCTTTATGTAACTAAAGACGAGTAAGAAACGTGTAGAGTTTGCGGACGATGCGTTAACCTTTAAAATCATTTAGAATAAATTAACCTTTGCACAGCGTCGCTCGCCTTTCTTGGCCAAGTATGTTGCTTAGTGCGTATGTACTTAGGTTACCTAAATATTAATTCTACAATCATTTGATGATTATGTAGGTAGTTTTTGACGTTGATGGCCCCTTTAGGACACTATAAGTGATTTGCAATATAATAACAATGAATTGGTATTTTCATTTAATTTTGGATAATTTGTAGAGTGAAAGCAACTTTATGACGCTATAGAGCTGGGTTCCTGACAACCTTTGGGGTAAATGAGTTCTAAGAGTGGAGACACGCGTCTCGGCAAACGTAGTGTAGGACGTCCTCAGGCACGTTGAAGTGACGATTTGCGCAAGACGGCTGGCACAAACTGGATGCGAGAAGCCGAAAATAGATCTAGGTGGCGTGCAATTGGAGAGGCCTATGTCCAGCAGTGGACTGCAACAGGCTGATGATGATGATGATGAGAGCTGGGTTCTTTGAAATTCGATTAATCGTTTTAGCTTTATATTTGAGAGAAATAAACGAAGTCTTGAATAAAGGCGACTTATTCCATAGTCATCGATTATAACTTTTTTGATGCAAAATTTAATTCACACACAAAAAAATCAAAATTTAATTTAACAATATAACATAGGTTAACAAAGTTACCTTACAAAGTTACCAAAGTACCTAGTTACAAAACAAAGGAACTTATTCAAACAAGTCTAATTAAGTCTTCGTTACTTGGCAGCGAGCCCAAAATGCTGGCCACATTGCCACGCTGATGCGCAATGTTAACCCTAATTTATTAATTAGGATCGAAATCAAAGTTTTTAAACATTATATAAATATCGGTGGCTTTATTCCTCAAATACAATTCATTAGAGTTTGTTCATAGGAAAGGTATACTATACACCCTGTTAGAATAAAGGCTTCTTGGCGTATTAAGTTTTTTTTATAGTTATTATAAAGATCAAAGATTTGATAAGGCAAGTTACTCCAATAATCTAATCCAAACTTATGGAAATGAAAAGGAAACGCCGATAGATCTTGATCTTAACTAAATGATCTAGCTAGACGTAGAATTAGACCACCGGATGAGCCCTACATGACTGATACATCCTGATATGCAATCTGTATTAATTAAATGTTAGGTAGGTACTGGTACTAGCCTCTAGCACACATTGTTTGATCGACATTGCGACAAGAAAGAAAACTCATTAAACAATAATTTCGAGACTATCTAAAAAAAGCAAAATAAAGCAAACAAATCATTTTGAATCTTGACAATATTACATTTGTTTCTGTATTACACGACTGCCCAAAGAAATAACTCTTGTGATTGGTCTTGCACTTGCACACAAATGTCAGTGCACAACCAATCACAAAGAGTTAACACGTTAGTTAGTTAGTTAGTTGGTCTGGGCTGTATAGTTGCTCAAGTCAACCAGATATTTAAGTATTCAGTGTCGCACAGATCTTTATAGGTTACCTTCGCATACATCGTGCGATGGTAGGATATCGTATGTCGCACGAACCAATGTGGACTATCTTCTTGCATCACCATTCCCTTGCATCTGATACGCATAAACTTTACGCCAGCATTAAGTAAAGATTGCAATGTGAATTATTGAAATTGATACGTGTATGCGTGGGAAAATTAAGTAATAATGTTTTAGCGAAAGTTTATTATTGTTTGAAAGGTTATTTTTTGATTTTCCTTGTGTGGTTACTTACTTATGTAATATTGTCTTGTCACGCAGTGGTTGACCATAGTAGAGTTATGAAACAAAAATGTTAGTTCTCAAATATTTTGTACAAAACGAAATGGGTAGGTTTATTATCAAACATAACGATAACCAGGCACCGAAAGTTTTTTTGTACAAGGGCATCAACATACATGTTCAAGAGCGGTTCAGCTAGTGTATGTAGGTATATAACTTTACGTTAAGTCTGTGTAATAACGTTAAGTAAATCTACATTTGTTTGAAATCCTTTTTCAAAGCTTACTTACTACAGATTTGTATTTCAGTATCAGTTTCGCAGCACAGTTTAGTACCTAGTTAAGTGCCTCAAGACTATTGTAATAGTCACGCATATAGTCGGAGTACAACTTCCTTATAGCCTCCATAAGCTAGTAAATACAACGAGACAAAGAGAAATTACTAATAAATAAATATTGGTTAACTCTTGCCTGAGTCATAACCTCGATAAACTTTCAATATTGATTACAGGATGTGTTCAACAGCTTGACACAAATGTCTGTTGTATTTCTTAACCATTGATCAAATAAAAGCATCTACATAGAATACCTTTATGTAGGTAGATGCTTTATGTAGGTGCTTTTATACCTCTTGTATTAAGTACAAATAATGACGGACAGGGGACACCGTATCCATTCTTTTAAACCTGGGCTACAGGGTTCGACACTACTTATTCTAATACCCGCGTAAGTCTCGTTCTCACGGGAATTTCGGAATAAAAAGTAGTCTATGTGTTATTCCCGGTATCCAACTACTTACATTCCAAGTTTCATCGCAATCGGTTTGGTAGTTTTTGCGTGATTGAGTAACAAACACATATACACACATAATGACAAACTTTCAGCTTTATAATATTAGTAGGATAGGATGACCAATAGGTAAAATCCGCTAGTATGACTAGTCTGACCATCAATCTGACCACTGGGAATCCTTACAAACTTAACAATCAGTTGCAAATTGCGGAACTTAATCTTATTTTGTAACATCTTTACAAAAACTTCAATGACGTAAAACTTAACTTACATTGGTTAAAAACTAGATCATCTCAAAGAAACTACCTAAATAAGACATTTTATCACAATACTACTGAATAGAGACATGAATCATTAAATATTTTCACTACGCGGCCCACGGGAATAGCAACTTGCGTCATTCGATTGGATGGTTATTTGGTAATGAGCTTGCCTGCGCATTGTTCTGTCAGATGGATCAATCTTTAATAAACGCTAATCAAACAGTCTGGCCCTTATTTGTAAGCGGTAAATAATTTTAAAATTTCTACGTATAACATGTTTTCTTGTAGAGCTAACTATTTCATGAAAGAGTACAAGGGTTAGTAAAATGCATACTACCATTGCTTCTCACTCTCGAGTGGTTGGTAAATTGTCAGCCGCCATTTTACAACGACTCCGTCGACTTGACGTTGAAGTTTCATAGCAATCGGTGTAGTAGCTTTAGCGTGATTGAGTAACAAACACACATACTCAGTAACTTTCAGCTTTATAGTATTAGTAGGATAGAAAAAGACCAATAGGTAATATATTCCAAGTTTCATAGCAATCGATTTAGTAGTTTTTGCGTGATTGAGTAACAAACACACACATACACATACTCACAAACTTTTAGATTTATAATATTAGAATAGTAGGATTACACCAACCGATTTGCAGGTTCCCTTACTCCACACCTACAGCACACATCGAAAGAAGTTCGTGTAAACATCGACATTTTCTTTCGATGTGTGCTGAACAAACTCTGCCCTACAAATCGTATCGTGTATCGATCTCTTAAGCCTGTTTGTTGTTACCCAATAGTACGAGTAAGTATTCGTACGTCACGACTCACGTATGCTATCATAGCTAAAAATAAACACAAATGTACCCTAATTAAATAAGTTATTTATACTTAACGATATTTGTACTTCAATTATTTTTATCGGTCTACGAGATTTCAATAATTAAATTTTGTTATAAGTATCATACGCATATTAATATCGTTGATAATGAGTAGGCGCGGGCGTAAAATTACATTTAGACTTTTTGTCATATGCTGCTGAACAAATGAGCAATACTGTCAATTATATTTTTTGTATGCTGTACAAATAATTAAAGTATAAAGCCTAAATAATAGTTTTTAAGCCCCCACTAACTATATAAGTAACTAGGATTGTGCTACTACTAGACCACAAACAAACATCAATTGGTCAACATAAATGCTAATTGTCCCTGGCGGTACTAGAACCCGCAACCTTCTGCGTCGCAGCCAGAGGTTTCACAGAGGTCATTTAAAAATATATTAATTTACTAGTACATTTAATATAGTAGTTTTTAATACTAGACTTGAATGTAATACCATAGTATAGAAAGAAGTGCATGACAGTATGCAAACTTGCCTGTTTTCTGAAAATGGGATTTGTAAAGTCATGTGTCACATTGCCTACATTTTCCTTCAACTTATGTTTTACCATAAGCTGCGCCGGCGGTTTTACCCGCGTAAATCGCGATCTCACAGGAATGTCAGGATGTGTTATACTACATATAAACCATCCTATTAAATCACTTTATCTACTTACTTACTTAAAAAACCACCTAAAAATTCGTTGTATAGTATTTAAGCTTTAAGCATCCATACAAACAGAAAGACAGCGGGAAGCGGCTTTATGATGACGTCACATTTTCCACAAATAAGACCCTTGTCCCAGAAAACATATTGACTTGTATGAATCTTGGCAACTGTTAAAGAGACGATTAGCTAAACTGTGGTAATACTTAAAAGGCATACTTGGCAGTAATGAGGATTTCATCAAGCGATTTCACCTCATTAAGAACCTCTCCTCATTAGAAAACCAGATATAAAACCTACTAGCAAAGCCTACGTAAGTGTTAAGTGCAAGTGATTCAAGTTAACTCGATAAATATAGACTTATCGAGTTAAGTGTCAAAATGTGGCAAAGGAACGTGTTGTGTGTAGTGTTTCTGATGATGAGCTGGATTGATACCACGAAGACTGTGTCGTATCACCCACCGTTGGGCAACGCTGGAAAGACTGGTTCGTATATTTTATTGTAAGATAATTTTTGCAGGGTTATTAATAATTGCGTTACTAGGGTCGTACTATAGACGAATTAATACTAAAGTAGCATGAACTTGAGTACCATTTAGTCTAAGGTCATGCCATCTGTTAAAAGTTCAAAAGTTGAATTTTCTCTAAGTATATTCCTTTACGCCCATAATTAAGGCAGTAGCGAGTTTCCTCACGATGGGTCTACTTGCTTATTTCGAACAAACAAAGAATAATAATTTCAGATGATGGATACACACGATTTCTGTTCATTATTATTAAGTTTTAGATTTTCGGGTCTAGATCGCGTTAGTACACAAAATTATTTTATAAATAAAATAATTTTTATTTTATAAATAAAATAATTTTTAAATTTATAACTATTTTATTTTTATAAACAAAATTATTTTGTTTATAATAAACGTTTGCCGAAACGTCGGGGTAATTTTAAATTTATTTATTAAACTGCTTTGTCCTGGCTAACTGATCAACGCTCAGCCTAAACTACTGGCAGTAGGAGAGTGTTATCTGTGGCATCCAATAAGAAATGGTAAGAAAGGGATCAGAACTTATGCGGGTGAAACCGCGGGGCACAGCTAAAGTTTAAAGTTAAAGTTTTAACTGTGTGTTTTCTGCAATTAGCCCTACGTGACTTTAAGCCGTGGGTTTCGTTACGATGTTTTCCTTCACCGTAAGAGCGATGTTAATAGCGCACATTATTTTTCTTAAAGAAAAAGACATTGGTAACAAATAACAAGTACATAAATAGAGATAGCAAAAATATTCTTAAAAGAAGCAATACTTATGTACCTAATAACAGTAACTATTAGTAAGTAGGTACCTATATTCTTTATAACCTATAAAATTTGTCTGAAAAGCCGTATAGAGCTAAAGTTTTATTGCAGTCGGTGCGATAAGAGAGCAATGTGTCTTATCTCCGTACAGGGACTACGATCTAGCTCTCCGCAGAGCTGCTCGACATTGCGGGCGCCGAGTATCTGCGGCCGTGATCGCATCGGGAACCTTCCGAAAACCGACGTCTTAACTCATGAATTTTCAATGGTTCTGTGAAAAATTGCGCGAAAATCCTTTGCTCTTTTACGACACTGTGGTTGGAAGTGGGTAATGTGAGTGAATCAATAAAGAGACTTTTGGCCGTAGTGGGATATTTTGATTTACAAATTTTCGTGTTTATGTATTTTACCTGTGCTGGCTCTATAATGTGAAATATAAGTCGGATCACACGCATAAATTCAAACATGTATAAAGTCAAAAACGCATAAAGAAAAAAACGCATAAAGTCAAATACGAAACGTGACGGGGTCCCTTTGCCGTAGCAGGGCAAAATTCTTTTAGCCTTACCATTCTTAGGCTTTTTCGTTACCATTTTTAGGCTTTTTCTTATCATACGGGATAAGAACCTCCGCAAATAAAACCGCGGACTAACTAATAAAAAAGCTAAATACCTTCGCGTAGCAACTCCGTACAAGTTTGTTTGTAATGAATCAATGAGAAACACAAAAGATTTCAATTTCCTAGTCCTTTGATATGCTAACCAGGTGGCTACATCGTTTTTACCGATAGTTTTTGTCTAAGTAATCGATATGCTTATTTACTCTGCCTTAGTACAAGTACATACCTATGTGTATGTGTATTACGTATGTACCTATAACGATCTAAACATTGAAGTATCTGATGAGGTAGACGATTTTTCAGCCGGTGCTCCCATTACTACTAACTATGATCAACTACTCGGTGGAGCGACAACATTGTTGTAGTAATCAGCTGTGAATATTATGCAAGTAAACAACCATAATGTTTGGTATTGGAGCGGTCGCGGGGAGTCGTTGGATGGAGGTAGCTCACGATCGCTATTTGTGGCGTCGAATAGGGGCATATGTTCAGCTATGGACCTGAGATGATGATGATAATTACTAACTATGATATCATTCTCTACTATGATACTTGCCCTTACACACATTAAAGTGCTCCCTTACCGCGAGCATTCACTTGTGAAGTATTATTATAGATTCGACTTTGAGCATCATTACATTACATGCTACCTGCCTGAGACTGACAAGCATTCAAATGTAATATATCATGTCATGTGACATTTTATTACAAATGAAGCGCATTGATGTCACAAGTTGTATCAAGATTTTGTATCATTACTGAGTGCGCGCTGTACCTATGTATGGAATGCTCGAATTTGTAACGTTACATTACAAGTGAATGCTCGCGGTGAGGAACACCCTAACATAATAAAATTTAGACTCGATTGGATAGAGATTATTTATCCCTTAATTACTTAAAACCTTCGGCCAATCAGTAACAGTTGTCAACTGAACCTACAAGGACTGGTCCTAAGCCGGATACTCACTAGCGAGCAGTAACCAAATCTGTTATTGTGTATGAATCGCGGTCAACAGCTCGTGTAGAATAGAGTAGAATATAAGATACTTATTGACAACAAAACAAACATAACATAATACTACAAAAAGAAGAACATAAAAGACACCAAAGAAAAAACCACAATAGATATAGTAGGTATATAAAAAAGAACAATAACAATTAAAAATGAAACTTACATGGTTAATCAATTTTTAAAAAGTTTTACACTTTTACGGCTCTACAAAGTTACTTTATTTGACCAAAAAAATAAAACACTTTATTTATCCGGTTTTATCGCGTTTTTATTTATTATTTGAACCGAACTTTGAACTGGATAAATAAAGTGTTTTATTATGCAAAATCGCGAAAACCATAGAAGAAATTATGTTGACCAAAAAAGTCAACGTAAATCAAGTCTTTATTCCCTAGGTGGATAAACTGCATGCATGTAAAGGTTAATATTACAACTCGCTAATGAGTACCCGACTGTAGGTACAACATAAAAACTACCTACTCACAAAAAAAGAAAATGTTGTACTTGCCAAAATAAATAAATCCGCATTATTTTATTTACATATTCTGACTAAATAAATTTAATTGTTAAATTCTGACAAGAAGGCGGGCAACTGTTACGAAACTTTAAACAAGTAACCTTCAACACTTCAAAAATAAGATTAAGACTTACTTTAAGTAATTAAATTTTATATTACGGAATCATTTTTTACTTTAGTTTCCTGAATTATGAAATGCACCAATGAGAACATGACGTCGGCGTCGGTAGTTTTTTTTAAATTAGCTAACTTTAGCGGCTCTTTATTATACTATTGTAACTGTACCCATACTCCCATACAACTCATATTCTTCCACTGTTGAGCAAAAGTCTCCCCCATCTATTGGCCGCGGTTTGGGGCCACCTCCGGCCGATCGAGGTCGTCTCGCCAGCGCTTTCGTGGCCGACCTCGATGTCGCCGAGCATCTGAAGAAGTTCATTTTGTTATGGCTGTGATGTTTTAAAATCCAATAATTAAAAATAAACTTTCCTGAGCCCTTAGTATGAGTTTTGATAATTTATCGTCTTACTGACTGTTCGTAATTAACATTAAAAGACTCGAGCTATAATATCTATCATAATGAAACAATCACATAAAACTAATATTAAAAATCATACTTGACATTTACAATGCAGGACTCTTTTACTTCACAAATAAATGTATTTCTTGTAATAAATAACTAACTTAGAAATATAACCACAGTTTACCTAGTAGTTGGCGCCTTGCGAACTTTCATTCAACTTTTTCCGGGACCGTCACATAAGTTGTATAAAAGGTCACTTACATTGTAGGAAAGATTACTTGAATTGTAGGAAAAGTCACATAAATTAGTAGGCAAGATGACTTAAATTGTAGGAAAAGTCACATAAATTAGTAGGCAAGATTACTTAAATTGTAGGAAAATTGACACATGACTTGTCAAAGTCGATTTTCAGAAAACATGCATGTCTGCGTTACTTCTTTCTACTATGATTTAACCCAAAATTCTCGTTATTTCAGAATGTTCGAGTTGCAACGACGACGAGCTTGGCGTGACGCGGTGGACGATGCCTCTCCTCAAGACTGGAGAGAAGAGATATTATCTCGGAATATTCTTCAAGGTAAACCTAAAACCTACATCAATATGTTTGTGTACTTTAAGTTGTAGTTTTTTATTTTAAGTTATTGTTGTGTGTTGGTTGCATTTTAATTTGATTGTGTAATTTTATGTTTAATTGAATAAATGAGATAAATCGAGTTGTAGTAGATAATAAAACACTTTATTTATCTAGTTGAATCGCGCTTTATTCATGGTTTTAAACGAACCGAGCTTTCGCCAACTTTACAGTTGGCTTTTTCAAGGTTGACTCCGCTCCACTCGGCTCGCTCGTCAAGCTCAGTTCGTTTAAAACCATTAATAAAAACGCGATTCAACCGGATAAATAAAGTGTTTAATTATGCAAAATCGCGAAAACCATAGAAGAAATTTGTAGTAGATAGTAAATACGGATGCAAAGATTGGACGTATAAGTCACCGACGCGACGCCGCCGGTGTAGAGAAGAGATATTATCTCGGAATATTCATCAAGGAACACCTACATCAATTGTTTGAATACTTTGCCCAAGTTGTAGTAGATGGTATATACGGATGCAAAGATTGGGCGTATAAGTCTCCGATGCCGGTGGACTAATTGGTTAAGTCATTAGATTACTCCCGGATTGACTAGAGATGCGTTGTTGGTTCGAATCCCGCTCAACGTCAATTGTGTTGTCTTTTTGTATATTTTTCCTGTAAAATATTTCTACATACCAACTTACTATTTACGTAAAAAGCATAGGTAAGTAAGCAAGTATATTAAAATACTTATCTAGTCTAATAATGATATTACCTAATTGTAATTACCTAGGTAAGTGATAAATTAATCTACATATTTCAACAAATACAAATTATATTTCATTGCAATAATATAATACCCAGCACTTAGAAGGTACTAGACAACTTAACCAAAGTTATGAGGTATAGTAATGTAACATGTTACACGGAGAGTGTTAATGCAGTCAATAATTATGGTTGCGGGGAATTCACCGAGCAACGAGCCGCTCAATACGTAGCTACTAACTGCATAAATGCTCGCCTTGTAACATGATACATTACACCACGTAACGACTGCGTCGATCAGTACACACCTTTAGAATAAAATAAAGATATATTTTGCCCTTTACTACCAGTACACTTAGGTATTTAACTGAACTACTTTTGTGTACTTAAAAACAGTCAAAAAACTAAAAAGATCAAAAAGTTTTTACATCGTATCGACTTACATCGTAATCTTTTACCAACTTCTCGATTCAGTTGATAACAGCGCTAATGTTCTACTAAAGTATGAAAGTGTTATAATTTATTACGAAATACGTCTGCACTGATAACTTGGTAGTGTAAAAACATGATTGATTCACTTTCACTTCGGCTCGCGACCGTTCCGTCAGGTATTTGAACTTACGAATTTTTTGCGAGCAATTGTATCACTTTCTTTATTATGACTAGGTGTGAACATTGAATAACAACCCCGGGCTATATTTTAATGCAATGGTGTAATTATTATTATAAAATGTAAGAGGAAAGCGTCAAATCAATAACGTAATTATATTAAAATTCAAACTGAGCGATGTCTGTTTTAAAGTACTAAAAAACATTTAAGGTAGGTAAGTATAATTAAATAATTAATAAATATAACAGGATTTTAGTCCCAAAGCAATCTAGCCCCAAACTCAATGTACTACTAAACAACAGATAAACTACATATTAATACTTTTTGGTATAAAACATACATAAAAGCTTCAGCCCGGGCTAAGCTAACTTTTAGTTAGCGATGTTGATTAGCTTCATACCTGATTCGGTTACCTCTCAAATCTTTCACGGGTAAGATTAATTCAAAACCTATATTCAAACCGAGCAAAAATCGTGTGAAAAGTTCATAAATTTCCGCGCAAGTAGTCAGTTTTCCACGAAATTAGAGCCGAGCTCGATCGCCCGGAACTAACAAGGTGACACATCCGCTGCACAGTGTATTGGAAACTCTAAACTGACCACTTTACACGCCAACACACCTTGTTTCGGTAGCAAAATGTAGGAATAAACACGTTATTATAGCATAGCCCACTGAGTACCTATATTTACTAAGCTTGGTTTAATGTAGGAATATCCTATTTTAAAATAGTCAATTTTAGATTAAGTCGTTTGTAGAATCAGTTATTTAAAGAATTATATACAACATATCCGATTAAACAGTCAATTTTAGATTCAGTCAATTAGAGAATTATGCATTCTAAGATTTGGTCAATTATAATCACAATTGAGTCTGTAGTATTTCGAGAATTAAACTAAACGGATTTTTCTTTGGTTTTCACGATTTTGGATTAAAATTAAGCGTAGGGCATTGATAATAGTAGTTTATGCACCTAGAGGCTAAAGACTCGCTTTACGTTGACCTTGTTGGTCAAATAAAGCAACTTTGTAGGTAGAGCCGTAGATGAGTAAAATATTGATACCAGAAATTTCAATTGTCGTAAAGGACAAAACACGATTGTTCAGGAGAGCTAATAAAACAAAATTAAAATTTTTGATGTCTTATATTTTTGTCAAATAAACTGCTACTTTAATAACGTTAAGGGCAACCCAAGCTATTTTTTCTTGCTCTATCATTAATAATTCATAATTTAAGCTTAAGTTAATTATTGAAGAAAATAGGATTCCTTTACAGCCTACAAAAAATAAACTTAAGTACTTTACAGCCACAAAGAATTTGATATAATAGATCAAATAAATAGATCAAATAAATATTATTTATTTGATCTTTGAATAAAAGCAACTCGATTAAAATCGGAAAAGTGAATTTAATTATAGTTAGATAGAAGTTTATAAAAACAATAGTGTACCATTGAGATATTGGGTATGTAGGAAACACAGAGCAGATATAGAGTAGAGAAGTTGTATCCAGATTTCTCTATGAAACAACTGTGTGATCAATTTCGGTTGAGTGTCCATCCACTTCTTTTTTCATCTACAGGTCAATAGCAAAACTGCTTTCTTCGGCCTATGTTGACTATAATACGTAGTAAAATAATAAACGTGGTCAAATTTCGCAGTTTGGCTACCCTAAACTCTAGTTTAGTAAGTAGGCCCTTACGTCTAAAAAAGTCACGAGACCTACCTAATAAAGGCATTGCCTCTGAGAAAGTTTTATTACGTAAATAAATTTCCACTAATTGCATTAACGTGAACAAAAATAATTAACAACTCACAAACAATTTTATTACATGGGATTGTCATGGTAGCCGACCATGTAACCAAACGTAAATTTAGACATCTCACACTTTATAAAGGTGCTAATAACTGTATAAATTCTATGAAGAAAGTTATTATTTAACATACATAAACATTTAGCTATGAAATAGATAGTGGGTATGTTCCAATTTTGTTTCGACTTTTTTAAAGATGTGTGAGTAAATTCCCGAACAATTTCACTTTGGAACTGATGAAGCTCGGCGGTCTGGGCCGACTTTGAAATGCTCCACTGTCAAGCGACTCAATAACTTTTTAGTCTTTTATTAGAAACCGGTCTAAATTCTTCGGCTTAGTTGCAACCAAGTAACTCCTACATTAATTCCAGTAATATTTTAAAGCTGAAAGTTTATGAGTATGTATATTTGTTACTTAACCACGTAAAACCCACTAAACCGATTGCGATGAAACTTGGGGTATAGGTAGCTGGTGACCTGTAATAACACATAGGCTTTTTATTCCGATAGTCCAGGGGGAACGGGACTTATGCGGGATAAACCGCGGGGCGCAGCTAGTAGGTAAAGGAGGTTTTTCAATGTGTTTGTGGTTGTGTTTATTAGTCACTAGCTGCGCCCCGCGGTTTCACCCGCGCAAGTCGCGATCCCGCGTTGTTCGAACACCTACCTACCGCAGTGCAAAAATCCACACTTAAACGGACGACCAGGGAAGTACTGATGATGCCAGGCGCGGTAGCGCCTGGCTTCAACAGTACTTCAATGGGCTTCAATGGGTGAAGTAAGTTAAAGTTTGTGTTTCGTCAGTAAGTGACGATGACGATGACGAAGGAGGACGATGACGATGGATGACGATGATGATGATGCCACTCTACGTCACTTATCCTACCACTGTGTCGATTTTCATTCATTGAATGGTTATCACCCGCGTAAGTCCCGATCCTGCGGGATTTTCGGGATCAAAAGTATCCTATGTTACTCTCCATCATTTAAACTATCCCTATGCAAATTTTCATCCAATAAATATTATCACCCGCGTAAGTCCCGATCCCGCGGGATTTTCGGGATCAAAAGTATCCTATGTTACTCTCCATCATTTAAACTATCCCTATGCAAATTTTCATCTATTAATATTAACACCCGCGTAAGTCCCGATCCCGCGGGATTTTCGGGATCAAAAGTATCCTATGTTACTCTCTATCACTTAAACTATCCCTATGCAAATTTTCATCTAAGAAATAGTTATCACCTGCGTAAGTCCCGATCCCGCGGGATTTTCGGGATCAAAAGTATCCTATGTTACTCTCCATCATTTAAACTATCCCTATGCAAATTTTCATCTAATAAATATTATCACCCGCGTAAGTCCCGATCCCGCGGGATTTTCGGGATCAAAAGTATCCTATGTTACTCTCCATCATTTAAACTATCCCTATGCAAATTTTCATCTTATAAATATTATCACCCGCGTAAGTCCCGATCCCGCGGGATTTTCGGGATCAAAAGTATCCTATGTTACTCTCCATCATTTAAACTATCCCTATGCAAATTTTCATCCAATTCGGTCGAACCGTTTGACCGTGAAGAGGGAACAAACAAACAAACAAACAAACAAACAAACAAACAAACAAACAAACAAACAAACAGATTTTCGGATTTATAATATTAGTAGGAGTAGGATTTATTAGTCATTTACGAAAAAAATACCGAACCGATTGCGATGAAACTTGATAAGCAGATATAGCTAGAGATCTGAATTAGCGCATAGTTTGTTTTATTCCAATATTCTCACGGAACTAAAATTAACACAGCTAGTAGATAATAAACTGTCGCTTCTTATAATTACTTAATTTCCATACTGGAAACCTATAGCAATCTTGTAAATGAATACCGACCAAGTTAAATTAAATACCTTAGCTAGGTTATTTTATACTTATAGATTCTCAACCTAGTTCTAATAAGTAGACTTTGTTGGATAGAGATTGGATGCATGTTTACGGATATCTGCAACTTTGATCTGCTTCTTCTTTTTCTCATCTGAGCTGAGGATCCGCTAAACCTCTAAATTACCTACTTGGGGTCGGCAATAAAGGTCAATTTGAATTGATCATACAAATAGATTTGGCAATATTTTTACGGCCTGCCGCCTGCCTGACACCACCCTCCTTAGGACCCTTCGTTTCCTTTTACGATACCTACAGGATAAGATGAGGCAGCTTTATACTATGCTTTACGGCTACTATCGCTAACCATATTACGTTTTTTTTATACCGATCGTTTATCGAAATGGAAATCGAATTTTTACGAAACTTAATGCATTGTAAAAAAACTTAGTCCTATTTTTCATTCTACGGGTAAAAGACATCTTTCGAATAAGTTCGAACCCAACCAAATTTAAAAGCCTTCAAATATAATTCCTAATATCAGAGTGTCGTTTTCTGGTCAGTGGTGTTACATTTTATTTGCCAGATATCTCTATCTAGGGATTTGAAAAATCAGCCTTAATACAAGCAATTAACGCGATTAACACCGGAGTTTAAACCGGAAAAAGTTGAATTTCAATAAACTATGTATGTATACCTATTCTTGACTTCGTTTTGTAATAATAAGGACAGACTATATTATACTTCTGTACCACCTACCTACAATACCAAATAGAACTTTCTCTACAAGTAGAAAATTAACTTCCTCGAACAATGGCAGAATTAGTACTAAACTTTGAATGAACCAAGTCTTTGCAGGAACTTGTAATGAAGGGAAACTATTCAATGGTACGTAAATGTCATGTAAGATGTAAGTAAAAGTTTATGCCTACACGTAAAGTTAGTTTGAATAAATAATATAGATTTAAAGGTGCACAGGAAAAGAAGGAAAAATATTTTCCAAATGAGAATTGCATATCATCAAATATTGTTCCGTGGCAGGATTCGAACCTGTGTCCCTCGCTTGCCGGGCGAGCGCGCTAACCACTGCGCCACAAGTGATATGATATTACAATTATGCAATCTTCCATCATTCTACTCCAAAATAAGACCACGGCGACATCCCCACGGGATCGGAAACTACGCAAGTGAAACCACGGGACGGGACTAGTTTATTATAAGTTTTTTAAACCAGCAGAATTTAACTCGCAAGCTCTGTAATGACCGTAAAAAATTGCAAGTTATTCGAACTCCTTGTTTGTTATATAATCTATAACAAAAAGTTCAGTTATTTGATTGTTGCAATAAAATGTAAATAAACCTTGGCATAGAAAATGAATAGGCATAAGTTGACCTGCTGCAGTCATTTAATTTGCGTAGGCGGTTTATTGAATAGTTTTTGAATGAGCTTGATCGATACCTACCTATGGAATGTAGATGAATTGTATCTTTTTAGGGTTTCGTAGCCAACAAGAAACACTTCTAATTCCCGTCTGTCCTCGTACTAGGTAGGTAGCCGAGCAATTGGGCAAGGCACGCACTTGCCCAATTTTTATATACCCGATGGTAAGTGATTATAATGATCGTGTAATAGGTTCATTTAAAAAAAGGTAGAAACGTAAACAGCACGGAACAAGATCCGACCCGTCTTCCTTTTATGACTAATAATAATTGGCCTTTTCATCTAATTTTTAGATGATTTATACAGCGCAAGCAACTTTTAATCCATGCTATTTTATGGCGCTGTTTGCCCGCGACATTGTTAGATGGAGTAGGTTTGCCCAGCACCTATACCACCCTCCCAGCCTAGTCAGCCATGCCCAGAGGAAACAACGGGTCAATACGTCTGGAGCTAACTCAGCCGTGGGTTTCCTCACGATGTTTTCCTTCACCGTATGAGCGATGTTATTAACGCACATAACTTTTTTTAAAAGGAAAAAGACATTGGTACGCGGCCGGGATTCTAAACCACGACCTTCGGTATGAAAGTCGGGGTATCTTCCACTAGACTAACACGTGCTTTTATGACTAAGTGGTTATAAAAAGAAGGCGGGAATGAGGTTTCATCCACGTAAGGCCTGATCCCGTTGGAATATCAGGATAAAAAGTAGTTTATGTATTAGTCCTGAATTCCTGCTATCTACATTTAAAGTTTCTTCGCGATCGGTTCAGTAGTTTTCGCATGAAAGAGCATTAAACATATTATTTAGTAATTACAACGAGCCCGCCATGTCGGCCGTGGATATGCCAGATGAATTTTGGGCCAAATTAGGATTCTAAAACCCCACCAACAGGCGACGACTGCAATGAAACGATAAGTTGCATCGCAATCGGTTCATTTATTTTTGCATGAATTAGCAACTTACATATTTACTTATTTACAAACTTTCGCCTCAATAACGTTTGTAATTAATTGATGTAAATAGATCAAATTGTATAAAAAACTACGCTTACGCTTAAAACTTGTTCGCAAGACCGTAAAACGTAACAACACAAAGAGACATAAAAGCTACAGTTATCTAAAACCAATCTAAAACGTTGCGTGTTCTATGTAATATAATAACACCACCTGTAGGAGGGTTGCAGAGTCACAGATAAAACTTTTCTTACAAAACGGTCTATTAGTCATTATTATTGTCTCGCTAGAAATGCAGACCGAAGACTCGGTGTCGCCGCGCTGTTTGCGTCGTCTTCGAAAAGCACATTTAAGGGCCGTAGTAGGCCAGAACTGATTTTTCTAGGCTGAATTACTACAAAAGTTATTTGAAATAAAAGTTTTTGAAACCATATTTATTAAAGTCGAGGATATTTACTAACACGTGAATGTCGTGAAAACACGATTCCTGAAAATTTTCTCGATAGAAAAAAAATCCAAACTTCCCTCTAAATTGTACAAATAAGTGATATTACTCAGTCAATGTTGTTGAAAACTAATAAAACTTTGTATAAGAACTAAACTTAGCTCAATGCAGGCAGTAATTTCACGATTAACGTTTAGTTATCTTGAAACTAGCAATTGTTTGATTTTACGCAATAAAATTTTGCATAGTCGCATCTTACGTCCTTCACTTACACTTATGAAATTCGCTAGCTTTATCCCTGTCACGCTATTAGGGTTATATAGGCCCTTAAATAATTTTTGTCTTAGGTTTTCGCGAATTTACCTAATAAAACACAATATTTACCGGGTTTTACTCGCGTTTTATTTATTAACGGCAGTATTACAAAATACCGAGCTTTCGCTAACTTTACAGTTAGCTTTTTTTTCTAAGTTGACATAAACCGGTAGAACACGACCCGGTAAATATTGTATTTTAGCATATTGAAAAAAAGTACCTTCTAAATAACATGGTCTTTGTGGAAAGCTGCGAGTGCAGTCAGTGGGTAACGACCGTTTTCATAGCCCAGAAGAGCCCGAAAGAGTCGTAACTGAAAAAGATAGTTAGATGTAACACTTTAAGGAAATAAATTCCCTTTTCAAGGGTTGCCTGGAACAGATTGATTCAAGTGATAAGGCGGCTTATATTGTCACCTAGTTTTTAGTTGTTTATACGTATGTTTCCTTGTACTGTAATTTATAAGGAGTGTATTTACTTACAATTTATATTAATAAAAGAGAAAATCGCTGACTCACTCACTCACCTATATATCACGCAATTTCAGAAACTACAAGTAGTAGAAGTCTGAAATTTTGCATATGGGTTCCTTTTAGGATGTAGGTGCTGGATTTTTCATTTTGTAAATTCACCCCCTAAGGGTGTAAAATGAGGGTCGAAAGGTTTAAAATATAAATCATTCATTAATAACTTCGCTTCGCTCTTGGTGGGAACCTGGCTTTAATGTCTCTATCGTAACAACGATAAACGCCACGAAGTCCCAAAAAAAACATCGTTTTTACATTTCCTACATATAGAATACCACCCATTCGATTGGCCAACTATTAATTTAATCATACGTAATTTCTTCTATGGTTTTCGCGATTTTGCATAATGAAACACTTTATTTATCGGGTTGAATCGCGTTTTATTCATGGTTTTAAACGAACCGAGCTTTCGCCAACTTTACAGTTGGCTTTTTCAAGGTGGACTAAGATGTATTTTATCTATTTTAACATTCTAAAAAGTTTCAGTAAACTACCGTCTCATAATTATTTGTAACAAAACGTTCCAGTGTATGCACACTATAGAGTTTTTGTAATAGTTTTCAGTTTAAACTCATGGGGGTTCTCATTTTACTCGAAAATTTAAATAATTTTTATATCAACCAAGAATTGACAAATCTAAATAATGAAAAAAAAAAGGTTCGTTTACAACCATGAATAAAACATGTTCGTGAACTTAGCAGAGCATTGTCCAGCAGATCAAAAAATAATGTGAGTTCTATTCGCATGCAGCCGAGTTCTATAGTTCCTGATACTTTTTAAAAATAGTTCCGGCGTTTAAACCTTAGTAAAGTCATTTGAAAAAATGCTCTGCTAACTTCGCGGTTTATTTCAGCAGAGCATAATATTATTTGATTTCTATATAAATACGGCATAGTTCCACAGTTCCTGATACTTTTTAGAAATAGTTCTGGTCTTTTAAATGAATTAAACTCACATTCAAGTCTCAGCAGAGCATAACATGATGTCATCCAAGTAAACGAAAAAAATCTAAAGTCGTCATTTCGAATTCAAAGTATGGGAGAGGCTAGAACTCATTCTTTTTTAGTAGATCTAGCTCAGTTCTACCCCTTACAATTCGATTTGAGTCCAGAACTCACATAAAAGTGTCAGCAGAGCATACCTGAAAATCCAAGTAACGAAAAATTCGTATGTTGTTATTTCAAATTCAAACTATGGGAGAGGCTAGAACTCATTGTTTTTGTGTAGATCTAGATCAGCACTACCCGCTACACCTTGATTTAAGTCCAGAACTCCCATAAAAATGTCAGTAGAGCATACCTGAAAATCCAAGTAGGTAACGAAAAATTCTAGTGTTTTAATTTCAAATTCAAAGTACGGGAGAGGCCAGAACTCATTCAATCTTAGTAGTTCTAGATCAGTACTACCCGTTACAACTTGATTTAAGTCCAGAACTCCCATAAATGTGTCAGCAGAGCATACCTAAAAATCCAACTACCGAAAAATTCTAATGTTGCCATTTTAAGTTCAAAGTATCGGAGAGGCTAGAACTCATGCAATCTTAGTAGTTCTACATCAGTACTACCCGTTAAAACTTGATTTTAGTCCAGAACTCCCATAAATGTGTCAGCAGAGCATACCTAAAAATCCAACTACCGAAAAATTCTAATGTTGTCAATTTCAATACAAAGTATGGGAGAACCTAGAACTCATTGATTTTTTGTAGATCTAGATCAGCACTACCCATTACAACTTGATTTGAGTCTAGAACTCTCATAAAAGTGTCAGCAGAGCATACCTGAAAATCCAAGTAACGAAAAATTCTAATGTTGTCAATTTCAATACAAAGTATGGGAGAACCTAGAACTCATTGATTTTGTGTAGATCTAGATCAGCACTACCCATTACAACTTGATTTGAGTCCAGAACTCTCATAAAAGTGTCAGCAGAGCATACCTGAAAATCCAAGTCTCCGCAGAGTATAACATGATGTCATCCAAGTAAACGAAAAATTCTAATGTTGCCATTTTAAGTTCAAAATATCGGAGAGGCTAGAACTCATGCAATCTTAGAAGTTCTATATCAGTACTACCCGTTAAAACTTGATTTAAGTCCAGAACTCCCATAAAAGTGTCAGCAGAGCATACCTGAAAATCCAACTACCGAAAAATTCTAATGTTGTCAATTTCAATACAAAGTATGGGAGAACCTAGAACTCATTGATTTTGTGTAGATCTAGATCAGCACTACCCAATACAACTTGATTTGAGTCCAGAACTCTCATAAAAGTGTCACCAGAGCATACCTGAAAATCCAACTACCGAAAAATTCTAATGTTGTCAATTTCAATACAAAGTATGGGAGAACCTAGAACTCATTGATTTTGTGTAGATCTAAATAAGCACTACCCATCACAACTTGATTTGAGTCCAGAACTCTCATAAAAGTGTCAGCAGAGCATACCTGAAATTCCAAGTCTCCGCAGAGCATAACATGATGTCATCCAAGTAAACGATAAATTCTAATGTTGCCATTTTAAGTTCAAAGTATGGGAGAGGGTAGAACTCATGCAATCTTAGTAGTTCTAGATCAGTACTACCCGTTAAGACTTGATTTAAGTCCAGAACTCCCATAAAAGTGTCAGCAGAGCATACCTGAAAATCCAACTACCGAAAAATTCTAATGTTGTCAATTTCAATACAAAGTATGGGAGAACCTAGAACTCATTGATTTTGTGTAGATCTAGATCAGCACTACCCAATACAACTTGATTTGAGTCCAGAACTCTCATAAAAGTGTCAGCAGAGCATACCTGAAAATCCAACTATCGAAAAATTCGTGTGTTATAATTTCAAGTTCAAAGTACGGGAGAGGGCAGAACTCATTCAATCTTAGTAGTTCCAGATCAGTACTACCCGTTACATTTTGATTTGAGTCCAGAACACTCATAAAAGTGTCAGCAGAGCATACCTGAAAATCCAAGTCTCCGCAGAGTACAAAATGATGTCATCCAAGTAAACGAAAAATTCTAATGTTGCCATTTTAAGTTCAAAGTATCGGAGAGGCTAGAACTCATGCAATCTTAGTAGTTCTACATCAGTACTACCCGTTAAAACTTGATTTAAGTCCAGAACTCCCATAAAAGTGTCAGCAGAGCATACCTGAAAATCCAACTACCGAAAAATTCGTGTGTTATAATTTCAAATTCAAAGTACGGGAGAGGCCAGAACTCATTCAATCTTAGTAGTTCTAGATCAGTACTACCCGTTACAACTTGATTTAAGTCCAGAACTCCCATAAAAGTGTCAGCAGAGCATACCTGAAAATCCAACTACCGAAAAATTCTAATGTTGTCAATTTCAATACAAAGTATGGGAGAACCTAGAACTCATTGATTTTGTGTAGATCTAGATCAGCACTACCCAATACAACTTGATTTGAGTCCAGAACTCTCATAAAAGTGTCAGCAGAGCATACCTGAAAATCCAACTACCGAAAAATTCTAATGTTGTCAATTTCAATACATAGTATGGGAGAACCTAGAACTCATTGATTTTGTGTAGATCTAGATCAGCACTACCCAATACAACTTGATTTGAGTCCAGAACTCTCATAAAAGTGTCAGCAGAGCATACCTGAAAATCCAACTACCGAAAAATTCTAATGTTGTCAATTTCAATACAAAGTATGGGAGAACCAAGAACTCATTGATTTTGTGTAGATCTAGATCAGCACTACCCAATACAACTTGATTTGAGTCCAGAACTCTCATAAAAGTGTCAGCAGAGCATACCTGAAAATCCAAATCTCCGCAACATAACATGATGTCATCCAAGTAAACGAAAAATTCTAATGTTGCTATTTTAAGTTCGAAGTACGGAAGAGGCTAGAACTCATGCAATCTTAGTAGTTCTTGATCAGTACTACCCGTTACAACTTGATTTAAGTCCAGAACTTCCATAAAAGTGTCAGCAGAGCATACCTGAAAATCCAAGTCTCCGCAGAGTATAACATGATGTCATCCAAGTAAACGAAAAATTCTAATGTTGCCATTTTAAGTTCAAAGTATCGGAGAGGCTAGAACTCATTCAATCTTAGTAGTTCTAGATCAGTACTACCCGTTAAAACTTGATTTAAGTCCAGAACACTCATAAAAGTGTCAGCAGAGCATACCTGAAAATCCAAGTCTCCGCAGTCATCCAAGTAAACGATAAATTCTAATGTTGCCATTTTAAGTTCAAAGCATGGGAGAGGGTAGAACTCATGCAATCTTAGTAGTTCTAGATCAGTACTACCCGTTAAAACTTGATTTTAGTCCAGAACTCCCATAAAAGTGTCAGCAGAGCATACCTAAAAATCCAACTACCGAAAAATTCTAATGTTGTCAATTTCAATACAAAGTATGGGAGAACCTAGAACTCATTGATTTTTTGTAGATCTAGATCAGCACTACCCATTACAACTTGATTTGAGTCCAGAACTCTCATTAAAGTGTCAGCAGAGCATACCTGAAAATCCAACTACCGAAAAATTCTAATGTTGTCAATTTCAATACAAAGTATGGGAGAACCTAGAACTCATTGATTTTTTGTAAATCTAGATCAGCACTACCCATTACAACTTGATTTGAGTCCAGAACTCTCATAAAAGTGTCAGCAGAGCATACCTGAAAATCCAAGTAACGAAAAATTCTAATGTTGTCAATTTCAATACAAAGTATGGGAGAACCTAGAACTCATTGATTTTGTGTAGATCTAGATCAGCACTACCCAATACAACTTGATTTGAGTCCAGAACTGTCATAAAAGTGTCAGCAGAGCATACCTGAAAATCCAAGTCTCCGCAGAGCATAACATGATGTCATCCAAGTAAACGAAAAATTCTAATGTTGCCATTTTAAGTTCGAAGTATGGAAGAGGCTAGAACTCATACAATCTTAGTAGTTCTACATCAGTACTACCCTCTATGCTCTGCTGACACTTTTATGAGAGTTCTGGACTCAAATCAAGTTGTATTGGGTAGTGCTGATCTAGATCTACACAAAATCAATGAGTTCTAGGTTCTCCCATACTTTGTATTGAAATTGACAACATTAGAATTTTTCGGTAGTTGGATTTTCAGGTATGCTCTGCTGACACTTTTATGGGAGTTCTAGACTCAAATCAAGTTGTAATGGGTAGTGCTGATCTAGATCTACAAAAAATCAATGAGTTCTAGGTTCTCCCATACTTTGTATTGAAATTGACAACATTAGAATTTTTCGGTAGTTGGATTTTCAGGTATGCTCTGCTGACACTTTTATGGGAGTTCTGGACTTAAATCAAGTTTTAACGGGTAGTACTGATCTAGAACTACTAAGATTGCATGAGTTCTAGCCTCTCCGATACTTTGAACTTAAAATGGCAACATTAGAATTTTTTGTTTACTTGGATGACATCATGTTATACTCTGCGGAGACTTGGATTTTCAGGTATGCTCTGCTGACACTTTTATGGGAGTTCTGGACTTAAATCAAGTTGTAACGGGTAGTACTGATCTAGAACTACTAAGATTGCATGAGTTCTAGCCTCTCCGATACTTTGAACTTAAAATGGCAACATTAGAATTTTTCGTTTACTTGGATGACATCATGTTATGCTCTGCGGAGACTTGGAATTTCAGGTATGCTCTGCTGACACTTTTATGAGAGTTCTGGACTCAAATCAAGTTGTATTGGGTAGTGCTGATCTAGATCTACACAAAATCAATGAGTTCTAGGTTCTCCCATACTTTGTATTGAAATTGACAACAATAGAATTTTTTGTTACTTGGATTTTCAGGTATGCTCTGCTGACACTTTTATGAGAGTTCTAGACTCAAATCAAGTTGTAACGGGTACTACTGATCTAGAACTACTAAGATTGAATGAGTTCTGGCCTCTCTCGTACTTTGAATTTGAAATTAAAACACTAGAATTTTTCGTTACTTGGATTTTCAGGTATGCTCTGCTGACACTTTTATGAGAGTTCTGGACTCAAATCAAGTTGTATTGGGTAGTGCTGATCTAGATCTACACAAAATCAATGAGTTCTAGGTTCTCCCATACTTTGTATTGAAATTGACAACATTAGAATTTTTCGGTAGTTGGATTTTCAGGTATGCTCTGCTGACACTTTTATGGGAGTTCTGGACTTAAATCAAGTTGTAACGGGTAGTACTGATCTAGAACTACTAAGATTGAATGAGTTCTGGCCTCTCCCGTACTTTGAATTTGAAATTATAACACACGAATTTTTCGGTAGTTGGATTTTCAGGTATGCTCTGCTGACACTTTTATGGGAGTTCTGGACTTAAATCAAGTTTTAACGGGTAGTGCTGATCTAGATCTACAAAATGTCAATCAGTTCTAGGTTCTCCCATACTTTGTATTGAAATTGACAACATTAGAATTTTTCGGTAGTTGGATTTTCAGGTATGCTCTGCTGACACTTTTATGGGAGTTCTGGACTTAAATCAAGTTTTAACGGGTAGTACTGATGTAGAACTACTAAGATTGCATGAGTTCTAGCCTCTCCGATACTTTGAACTTAAAATGGCAACATTAGAATTTTTCGTTTACTTGGATGACATCATGTTATACTCTGCGGAGACTTGGATTTTCAGGTATGCTCTGCTGACACTTTTATGGGAGTTCTGGACTTAAATCAAGTTGTAACGGGTAGTACTGATCTAGAACTACTAAGATTGCATGAGTTCTAGCCTCTCCGATACTTTGAACTTAAAATGGCAACATTAGAATTTTTCGTTTACTTGGATGACATCATGTTATGCTCTGCGGAGACTTGGAAATTTCAGGTATGCTCTGCTGACACTTTTATGAGAGTTCTGGACTCAAATCAAGTTGTATTGGGTAGTGCTGATCTAGATCTACACAAAATCAATGAGTTCTAGGTTCTCCCATACTTTGTATTGAAATTGACAACAATAGAATTTTTTGTTACTTGGATTTTCAGGTATGCTCTGCTGACACTTTTATGAGAGTTCTAGACTCAAATCAAGTTGTAACGGGTACTACTGATCTAGAACTACTAAGATTGAATGAGTTCTGGCCTCTCTCGTACTTTGAATTTGAAATTAAAACACTAGAATTTTTCGTTACTTGGATTTTCAGGTATGCTCTGCTGACACTTTTATGAGAGTTCTGGACTCAAATCAAGTTGTATTGGGTAGTGCTGATCTAGATCTACACAAAATCAATGAGTTCTAGGTTCTCCCATACTTTGTATTGAAATTGACAACATTAGAATTTTTCGGTAGTTGGATTTTCAGGTATGCTCTGCTGACACTTTTATGGGAGTTCTGGACTTAAATCAAGTTGTAACGGGTAGTACTGATCTAGAACTACTAAGATTGAATGAGTTCTGGCCTCTCCCGTACTTTGAATTTGAAATTATAACACACGAATTTTTCGGTAGTTGGATTTTCAGGTATGCTCTGCTGACACTTTTATGGGAGTTCTGGACTTAAATCAAGTTTTAACGGGTAGTGCTGATCTAGATCTACAAAATGTCAATCAGTTCTAGGTTCTCCCATACTTTGTATTGAAATTGACAACATTAGAATTTTTCGGTACTTGGATTTTTAGGTATGCTCTGCTGACACTTTTATGGGAGTTCTGGACTTAAATCAAGTTGTAACGGGTAGTACTGATCTAGAACTACTAAGATTGAATGAGTTCTGGCCTCTCCCGTACTTTGAATTTGAAATTATAACACACGAATTTTTCGGTAGTTGGATTTTCAGGTATGCTCTGCTGACACTTTTATGAGAGTTCTGGACTCAAATCAAGTTGTAATGGGTAGTGCTGATCTAGATCTACACAAAATCAATGAGTTCTAGGTTCTCCCATACTTTGTATTGAAATTGACAACATTAGAATTTTTCGGTAGTTGGATTTTCAGGTATGCTCTGCTGACACTTTTATGGGAGTTCTGGACTTAAATCAAGTTGTAACGGGTAGTACTGATCTAGAACTACTAAGATTGAATGAGTTCTGGCCTCTCCCGTACTTTGAATTTGAAATTATAACACACGAATTTTTCGGTAGTTGGATTTTCAGGTATGCTCTGCTGACACTTTTATGGGAGTTCTGGACTTAAATCAAGTTTTAACGGGTAGTGCTGATCTAGATCTACAAAATGTCAATCAGTTCTAGGTTCTCCCATACTTTGTATTGAAATTGACAACATTAGAATTTTTCGGTACTTGGATTTTTAGGTATGCTCTGCTGACACTTTTATGGGAGTTCTGGACTTAAATCAAGTTGTAACGGGTAGTACTGATCTAGAACTACTAAGATTGAATGAGTTCTGGCCTCTCCCGTACTTTGAATTTGAAATTATAACACACGAATTTTTCGGTAGTTGGATTTTCAGGTATGCTCTGCTGACACTTTTATGGGAGTTCTGGACTTAAATCAAGTTTTAACGGGTAGTGCTGATCTAGATCTACAAAATATCAATCAGTTCTAGGTTCTCCCATACTTTGTATTGAAATTGACAACATTAGAATTTTTCGGTACTTGGATTTTTAGGTATGCTCTGCTGACACTTTTATGGGAGTTCTGGACTTAAATCAAGTTGTAACGGGTAGTACTGATGTAGAACTACTAAGATTGCATGAGTTCTAGCCTCTTCCATACTTCGAACATAAAATGGCAACATTCGAATTTTTCGTTTACTTGGATGACATCATGTTATGCTCTGAATCAAGTTGTAATGGGTAGTGCTGATCTAGATCTACACAAAATCAATGAGTTCTAGGTTCTCCCATACTTTGTATTGAAATTGACAACATTAGAATTTTTCGGTAGTTGGATTTTCAGGTATGCTCTGCTGACACTTTTATGGGAGTTCTGGACTTAAATCAAGTTGTAACGGGTAGTACTGATCTAGAACTACTAAGATTAAATGAGTTCTGGCCTCTCCCGTACTTTGAATTTGAAATTATAACACACGAATTTTTCACACTTTTATGGGAGTTCTGGACTTAAATCAAGTTTTAACGGGTAGTACTGATGTAGAACTACTAAGATTGCATGAGTTCTAGCCTCTTCCATACTTCGAACTTAAAATGGCAACATTAGAATTTTTCGTTTACTTGGATGACATCATGTTATGCTCTGCGGAGACTTGGAATTTCAGGTATGCTCTGCTGACACTTTTATGAGAGTTCTGGACTCAAATCAAGTTGTGATGGGTAGTGCTTATTTAGATCTACACAAAATCAATGAGTTCTAGGTTCTCCCATACTATGTATTGAAATTGACAACATTAGAATTTTTCGGTAGTTGGATTTTCAGGTATGCTCTGCTGACACTTTTATGAGAGTTCTGGACTCAAATCAAGTTGTAATGGGTAGTGCTGATCTAGATCTACACAAAATCAATGAGTTCTAGGTTCTCCCATACTTTGTATTGAAATTGACAACATTAGAATTTTTCGGTAGTTGGATTTTCAGGTATGCTCTGCTGACACTTTTATGGGAGTTCTGGACTTAAATCAAGTTGTAACGGGTAGTACTGATCTAGAACTACTAAGATTGAATGAGTTCTGGCCTCTCCCGTACTTTGAATTTGAAATTATAACACACGAATTTTTCGGTAGTTGGATTTTCAGGTATGCTCTGCTGACACTTTTATGGGAGTTCTGGACTTAAATCAAGTTTTAACGGGTAGTGCTGATCTAGATCTACAAAATGTCAATCAGTTCTAGGTTCTCCCATACTTTGTATTGAAATTGACAACATTAGAATTTTTCGGTACTTGGATTTTTAGGTATGCTCTGCTGACACTTTTATGGGAGTTCTGGACTTAAATCAAGTTGTAACGGGTAGTACTGATGTAGAACTACTAAGATTGCATGAGTTCTAGCCTCTTCCATACTTCGAACTTAAAATGGCAACATTAGAATTTTTCGTTTACTTGGATGACATCATGTTATGCTCTGAATCAAGTTGTAATGGGTAGTGCTGATCTAGATCTACACAAAATCAATGAGTTCTAGGTTCTCCCATACTTTGTATTGAAATTGACAACATTAGAATTTTTCGGTACTTGGATTTTTAGGTATGCTCTGCTGACACTTTTATGGGAGTTCTGGACTTAAATCAAGTTGTAACGGGTAGTACTGATCTAGAACTACTAAGATTGAATGAGTTCTGGCCTCTCCCGTACTTTGAATTTGAAATTATAACACACGAATTTTTCGGTAGTTGGATTTTCAGGTATGCTCTGCTGACACTTTTATGGGAGTTCTGGACTTAAATCAAGTTTTAACGGGTAGTGCTGATCTAGATCTACAAAATATCAATCAGTTCTAGGTTCTCCCATACTTTGTATTGAAATTGACAACATTAGAATTTTTCGGTACTTGGATTTTTAGGTATGCTCTGCTGACACTTTTATGGGAGTTCTGGACTTAAATCAAGTTGTAACGGGTAGTACTGATGTAGAACTACTAAGATTGCATGAGTTCTAGCCTCTTCCATACTTCGAACTTAAAATGGCAACATTAGAATTTTTCGTTTACTTGGATGACATCATGTTATGCTCTGAATCAAGTTGTAATGGGTAGTGCTGATCTAGATCTACACAAAATCAATGAGTTCTAGGTTCTCCCATACTTTGTATTGAAATTGACAACATTAGAATTTTTCGGTAGTTGGATTTTCAGGTATGCTCTGCTGACACTTTTATGGGAGTTCTGGACTTAAATCAAGTTGTAACGGGTAGTACTGATCTAGAACTACTAAGATTAAATGAGTTCTGGCCTCTCCCGTACTTTGAATTTGAAATTATAACACACGAATTTTTCACACTTTTATGGGAGTTCTGGACTTAAATCAAGTTTTAACGGGTAGTACTGATGTAGAACTACTAAGATTGCATGAGTTCTAGCCTCTTCCATACTTCGAACTTAAAATGGCAACATTAGAATTTTTCGTTTACTTGGATGACATCATGTTATGCTCTGCGGAGACTTGGAATTTCAGGTATGCTCTGCTGACACTTTTATGAGAGTTCTGGACTCAAATCAAGTTGTAATGGGTAGTGCTGATCTAGATCTACACAAAATCAATGAGTTCTAGGTTCTCCCATACTTTGTATTGAAATTGACAACATTAGAATTTTTCGTTACTTGGATTTTCAGGTATGCTCTGCTGACACTTTTATGAGAGTTCTAGACTCAAATCAAGTTGTAATGGGTAGTGCTGATCTAGATCTACAAAAAATCAATGAGTTCTAGGTTCTCCCATACTTTGTATTGAAATTGACAACATTAGAATTTTTCGGTAGTTGGATTTTTAGGTATGCTCTGCTGACACATTTATGGGAGTTCTGGACTTAAATCAAGTTTTAACGGGTAGTACTGATGTAGAACTACTAAGATTGCATGAGTTCTAGCCTCTCCGATACTTTGAACTTAAAATGGCAACATTAGAATTTTTCGTTTACTTGGATGACATCATGTTATACTCTGCGGAGACTTGGATTTTCAGGTATGCTCTGCTGACACTTTTATGGGAGTTCTGGACTTAAATCAAGTTGTAACGGGTAGTACTGATCTAGAACTACTAAGATTGCATGAGTTCTAGCCTCTCCGATACTTTGAACTTAAAATGGCAACATTAGAATTTTTCGTTTACTTGGATGACATCATGTTATGCTCTGCGGAGACTTGGAATTTCAGGTATGCTCTGCTGACACTTTTATGAGAGTTCTGGACTCAAATCAAGTTGTATTGGGTAGTGCTGATCTAGATCTACACAAAATCAATGAGTTCTAGGTTCTCCCATACTTTGTATTGAAATTGACAACATTAGAATTTTTCGTTACTTGGATTTTCAGGTATGCTCTGCTGACACTTTTATAAGAGTTCTAGACTCAAATCAAGTTGTATTGGGTAGTGCTGATCTAGATCTACAAAAAATCAATGAGTTCTAGGTTCTCCCATACTTTGTATTGAAATTGACAACATTAGAATTTTTCGGTAGTTGGATTTTCAGGTATGCTCTGCTGACACTTTTATGAGAGTTCTGGACTCAAATCAAGTTGTAATGGGTAGTGCTAATCTAGATCTACACAAAATCAATGAGTTCTAGGTTCTCCCATACTATGTATTGAAATTGACAACATTAGAATTTTTCGGTAGTTGGATTTTCAGGTATGCTCTGCTGACACTTTTATGGGAGTTCTGGACTTAAATCAAGTTTTAACGGGTAGTACTGATCTAGAACTACTAAGATTGCATGAGTTCTACCCTCTCCCATACTTTAAACTTAAAATGGCAACATTAGAATTTATCGTTTACTTGGATGACATCATGTTATGCTCTGCGGAGACTTGGAATTTCAGGTATGCTCTGCTGACACTTTTATGAGAGTTCTGGACTCAAATCAAGTTGTGATGGGTAGTGCTTATTTAGATCTACACAAAATCAATGAGTTCTAGGTTCTCCCATACTATGTATTGAAATTGACAACATTAGAATTTTTCGGTAGTTGGATTTTCAGGTATGCTCTGCTGACACTTTTATGAGAGTTCTGGACTCAAATCAAGTTGTAATGGGTAGTGCTAATCTAGATCTACACAAAATCAATGAGTTCTAGGTTCTCCAATACTATGTATTGAAATTGACAACATTAGAATTTTTCGGTAGTTGGATTTTCAGGTATGCTCTGCTGACACTTTTATGAGAGTTCTGGACTCAAATCAAGTTGTATTGGGTAGTGCTGATCTAGATCTACACAAAATCAATGAGTTCTAGGTTCTCCCATACTTTGTATTGAAATTGACAACATTAGAATTTTTCGGTAGTTGGATTTTCAGGTATGCTCTGCTGACACTTTTATGGGAGTTCTGGACTTAAATCAAGTTGTAACGGGTAGTACTGATCTAGAACTACTAAGATTGAATGAGTTCTTGCCTCTCCCGTACTTTGAATTTGAAATTAAAACACTAGAATTTTTCGTTACCTACTTGGATTTTCAGGTATGCTCTGCTGACACTTTTATGGGAGTTCTGGACTTAAATCAAGGTGTAGCGGGTAGTGCTGATCTAGATCTACACAAAAACAATGAGTTCTAGCCTCTCCCATAGTTTGAATTTGAAATAACAACATACGAATTTTTCGTTACTTGGATTTTCAGGTATGCTCTGCTGACACTTTTATGGGAGTTCTGGACTTAAATCAAGTTGTAACGGGTAGTACTGATCTAGAACTACTAAGATTGCATGAGTTCTAGCCTCTCCGATACTTTGAACTTAAAATGGCAACATTAGAATTTTTCGTTTACTTGGATGACATCATGTTATGCTCTGCGGAGACTTGGAATTTCAGGTATGCTCTGCTGACACTTTTATGAGAGTTCTGGACTCAAATCAAGTTGTATTGGGTAGTGCTGATCTAGATCTACACAAAATCAATGAGTTCTAGGTTCTCCCATACTTTGTATTGAAATTGACAACAATAGAATTTTTTGTTACTTGGATTTTCAGGTATGCTCTGCTGACACTTTTATGAGAGTTCTAGACTCAAATCAAGTTGTAACGGGTACTACTGATCTAGAACTACTAAGATTGAATGAGTTCTGGCCTCTCTCGTACTTTGAATTTGAAATTAAAACACTAGAATTTTTCGTTACTTGGATTTTCAGGTATGCTCTGCTGACACTTTTATGAGAGTTCTGGACTCAAATCAAGTTGTATTGGGTAGTGCTGATCTAGATCTACACAAAATCAATGAGTTCTAGGTTCTCCCATACTTTGTATTGAAATTGACAACATTAGAATTTTTCGGTAGTTTGATTTTCAGGTATGCTCTGCTGACACTTTTATGGGAGTTCTGGACTTAAATCAAGTTTTAACGGGTAGTACTGATCTAGAACTACTAAGATTGCATGAGTTCTACCCTCTCCCATACTTTAAACTTAAAATGGCAACATTAGAATTTATCGTTTACTTGGATGACATCATGTTATGCTCTGCGGAGACTTGGAATTTCAGGTATGCTCTGCTGACACTTTTATGAGAGTTCTGGACTCAAATCAAGTTGTGATGGGTAGTGCTTATTTAGATCTACACAAAATCAATGAGTTCTAGGTTCTCCCATACTATGTATTGAAATTGACAACATTAGAATTTTTCGGTAGTTGGATTTTCAGGTATGCTCTGCTGACACTTTTATGAGAGTTCTGGACTCAAATCAAGTTGTAATGGGTAGTGCTAATCTAGATCTACACAAAATCAATGAGTTCTAGGTTCTCCCATACTATGTATTGAAATTGACAACATTAGAATTTTTCGGTAGTTGGATTTTCAGGTATGCTCTGCTGACACTTTTATGGGAGTTCTGGACTTAAATCAAGTTTTAACGGGTAGTACTGATCTAGAACTACTAAGATTGCATGAGTTCTACCCTCTCCCATACTTTAAACTTAAAATGGCAACATTAGAATTTATCGTTTACTTGGATGACATCATGTTATGCTCTGCGGAGACTTGGAATTTCAGGTATGCTCTGCTGACACTTTTATGAGAGTTCTGGACTCAAATCAAGTTGTGATGGGTAGTGCTTATTTAGATCTACACAAAATCAATGAGTTCTAGGTTCTCCCATACTATGTATTGAAATTGACAACATTAGAATTTTTCGGTAGTTGGATTTTCAGGTATGCTCTGCTGACACTTTTATGAGAGTTCTGGACTCAAATCAAGTTGTAATGGGTAGTGCTAATCTAGATCTACACAAAATCAATGAGTTCTAGGTTCTCCAATACTATGTATTGAAATTGACAACATTAGAATTTTTCGGTAGTTGGATTTTCAGGTATGCTCTGCTGACACTTTTATGAGAGTTCTGGACTCAAATCAAGTTGTATTGGGTAGTGCTGATCTAGATCTACACAAAATCAATGAGTTCTAGGTTCTCCCATACTTTGTATTGAAATTGACAACATTAGAATTTTTCGGTAGTTGGATTTTCAGGTATGCTCTGCTGACACTTTTATGGGAGTTCTGGACTTAAATCAAGTTGTAACGGGTAGTACTGATCTAGAACTACTAAGATTGAATGAGTTCTGGCCTCTCCCGTACTTTGAATTTGAAATTAAAACACTAGAATTTTTCGTTACCTACTTGGATTTTCAGGTATGCTCTGCTGACACTTTTATGGGAGTTCTGGACTTAAATCAAGGTGTAGCGGGTAGTGCTGATCTAGATCTACACAAAAACAATGAGTTCTAGCCTCTCCCATAGTTTGAATTTGAAATAACAACATACGAATTTTTCGTTACTTGGATTTTCAGGTATGCTCTGCTGACACTTTTATGTGAGTTCTGGACTCAAATCGAATTGTAAGGGGTAGAACTGAGCTAGATCTACTAAAAATGAATGAGTTCTAGCCTCTCCCATACTTTGAATTCGAAATGACGACTTTAGATTTTTTCGTTTACTTGGATGACATCATGTTATGCTCTGCTGAGACTTGAATGTGAGTTTAATTCATTTAAAAGACCAGAACTATTTCTAAAAAGTATCAGGAACTGTGGAACTATGCCGTATTTATATAGAAATCAAATAATATTATGCTCTGCTGAAATAAACCGCGAAGTTAGCAGAGCATTTTTTCAAATGACTTTTCTAAGGCTTAAACGCCGGAACTATTTTTAAAAATTATCAGGAACTATAGAACTCGGCTGCATGCGAATAGAACTCACATTATTTTTTGATCTGCTGGACAATGCTCTGCTAAGTTCACGAACATGAATAAAACGCGATTCAACCCGATAAAAATAGTAGTTTATGCACCAAGGTACTAAAGTCCTGTCTTATATAGCGGGCGTCATATTGAATCCAAAGCGTACGAAGGACTCTAGAGGGTTAACTCCCGAGCGCAGCGAGGGTGTTAAAAACTTACCTAGAGTCCTGAGTGAAGCGTGGGATTCAAGCGCCCAAGATAAAGACAGGCTTTAGTACCGAGGTGAATACTCTACTTTACACATCTACTGCGAGACAATAAAAGGGCTACAAAAATAAGCATTTAACTAACAACAAAACAATAGATTAATGCAACGTATATGAAATATATTGACAGCTCTATATTAATTAAATTTAACAATGTTACATCAAAATGACGAAACCACACATCGGCCAAAAAAAAGTGGGAGCTTTATACTAACCAAAACTTTTTGTTTTACCCTTCCGTCCGTGAAAATAGAAGAAAAATAGCCCAGTTTTTATTTTTTTTATGTGTTATGTCTAAATGGCCAGTTCGAAATGGCCATATGCTACCAGAACCTTAGTTCCAGATTTAAATTACTTTATGCCCTAGGTGCATAATGAGCACTTTATGCACCTAGGGAATAAAGTCGCGCTTTACGTTGACCTTTTTGGTCAAATAAAGTAAAGTAACTTTGTAGAGCAGTAGGTGTGTAAAGTATTTTATTAATCATACGTATTCGTAAATCATCAAATTCGGTGTTACCAAAAGTTGATGGTCTGCAAAGGTTTTACATTAGCGAGCAATTCTCACGAAACAAAACGTTCATTACTACCACAATTTGTTAAACAATATAGTTGTGTTCGTAACATGACTATAATACGATTATAATAGCTGAGTTTAGGTTATCTTTACATCAACATAACAGTTCTGTAACACTAAAATTTACTGCGACTTTAATTAAATTATGACGTGAATATGTCGTAATTTGATTTCATAATGCTCTAGGAATAAAATAAGAACAGTTTAAAACAACAAGCATATCTATTTATTGGAAAGATTCTTTCAATTCAAGACCGAGCGCCTGTAAAAATTATGCTAAAATGCTAAAAAAACATGCTCTAGGTATCCTACTAACAATAATTATGTTTAAAATAAATAGCTTTTCAAATATTGCCTCAAGGCGAGGCTCGAACTCGCGTCTCCAGAGACAAGACTGACTGATTATGGTAGTTTAGTGAGACTATTAGGTAGGCCTACTCATAGGTAAACCGCAAGTAAATTTTTGAAGATGTATTTTTCCATAAAAATGTTTATGCGTGACGTTAATGTTAAAATGTATTAACATTTTTACATTGAGTGAGATAAATAAAGATGTAGGCCACTTTATGGTGCAGCCTCATCGTGTCTCAATTTTCAATCTTGACATTTTCAAATACCTAAATAAATCAAGTAATCATAAAGAACTAATAAATTTTGTTTAATAGCCTATTAACCTTTCTTCCCCTTTAAAAAGAAATTAATTTAATCTATAGTCGTTAAATATTACACTCACTCATCATAAATTATCAGTAAAACTTCAATCAATCAATTCAATATGATTATTTGCGATATTACCAATTATAAACGCAAACATCTTGCTTCTTGCCTTATACCTACTTCAAATTATGCAACACAAGAATGAGAGAAAATGTGAGCTCCTCTTTCGGTTTTGCCTTTACATAAGAGAGGCTTGCATTTGTCTTCATCTCACCTGTAGAAAAGCGACTATGAAACCCATATTTACTAGACTTCAAGATTCCAAGATTGTAGGTAAGGGATTCTCCCTTTACGCGCGGGCAGGTCATAAGAAGAATATTAAAAATAATGTAATATGAGAAAACCAACAACATAGTTCACCGAATTAGCAAACTGAAGTGGCAGTGGGCTGGCCATATTAGCCGTAGAACCGACAACCGTTAGGGTAAACGAGTTCTAGAGTGGAGACCGCGTCTCGGCAAACGTAGTGTAGGACGTCCTCAGGCACGTTGGAGTGACGATTTGCGCAAGACGGCTGCTACAAACTGGATGCGAGAAGCCGAAAATAGATCGAGGTAGCGTTCAATTTGAGAGGCCATGTCCAGCAGTGGACTGCAACAGGCTGATGATGATGTTAAGAAAACTAATAAAGGTCTCTCTCTTCTTGATTTCATTCTTCACTTTCCAAAAGTCATTCGAAGTCTGAAGTCATTCGTTTGTCAGCTTTAAAGTCTGAAGTCAGACTTTAAAGCTGGCTTTGACCATTGAAAGTGACAGAGACTTATTAGCGACTTTTAAGTCCCGTTCCCGCAGGAATATCGGAATAATCTGTAGCCTATGTGTTATTCGCGGCAATTTCATAGCGATCGATTCAGTAGTTTTTTGTGTGAAAGAGTAACAAAGTGACATACACACATACAAACTTTCGCTTGTATAATATTAGTAAAATTATTACCCACCATCAGCCATCAAACGAAATTTTGAAGATTTCAAACAGACTCGCCTAATTTTATGTAATCTATCTTGTAACTGTTATAGGTATAATTTAGTTTCTTTCAAAAGCTACGTTTTCCCATTTCAACACGAGAATTATATCGAATTAGATCTCTGATTATCTTTTAAGCAACCTGTGCATGCGTATAACTCGTTGAAGAATAATATTAGATAGGTAAGTTTAGTATATCCATTCGTTTCTCGCGTGACGAGTTGCAAAACCCACCTCTTGTAGCAGTTTCAGTACCTACGTATCTCAGTAACCTAGTTCTGTCTTCCGTAATATTATGTGTATCAATATTTTGATAGGCCATTCAAGATCAATGCCTTTTAATTGACCTCGCCGTGTCGTGCCGCATGGGAGCTTGAAAGGTCAAGTGCTTCAGAGGGCTAATTTTAAGTTCATAAGTCAGGGTGTTATGAATAATTATTACTTTAAGTAAAATAATTAATGTTTAAACATTTAAAGTCATTAACGCACCACGCTCACTGGTGCACGGTTAACTCGTAAGAGTTTTGAGGCACCTTTATGTATAAGCTATATGTTGGTTATTCTTTTGTGAACACAAAAATAAAATAATAGGATATGAGAAACACAGATTATTCTTCATTCGAAATATGATATCATATTGAATGATGGCAAAAAGTAAAACATAAAATAATAATTTTGTTAGAAAATCTTCAAATTTAAATAATGTGTGAATTGGACTCGCGCGCATGTGGTTTTTTTGTGACAATGCTAATAAACCCTATTAGCATTGTCACAAAAAAACCACGTTGGTTGTATGGGAGCCCCACTTAAATATTTATCATCCTAGCCTAGCGACAAACATACAGACGGACAGTGGTGCCTTAGTAAAACTGTCATGAATAATATTTTAACATCCCAAAATATTTTAACCTCCTTAGAACTTTTTAGCTGTATGTTAAAAATGGTATATTGTTGTATTGCAGGCGAACTGGTTTAAGGCACAGCAGTACTGCCGGTTCCACGGCATGCACCTCGCTTCCATCTCATCGCAGCAGGAGAACGACAAGCTAGAACAATATGTTAAAGATTCAGGTAAATACCTACTTACCTACATCACTTCACACTTTTTACACTCTGGACCTACTTCTCATCAGAATCTTCTAGTCTACACGAGATTATGTGATACTATTATTCTGTTACATTTTACCGGATCTTAATCTCGTATTATTATTTATTTTCTTACCTGAAGCCCTAGAGACAAAATTCTTAAGCACAAAACATATAAGTTAACATAAGTTCGCATAAGAAATTGACATAAGTTCGCGAAAAGTCACGTGACTTTTCGCGAATTTATGTCAATTTCATACAAAAAAATCAGTCGATTGTGATTTCGTTAATCGATAATGTTGTCTAGGGCTGCTGGACGTTTCAATCATGTTACAATGATCTTAAACTCCTGGCGACTATTTAAAAAAATTGTGTGAACTTAAAATGTTTACTTATCCTATATTTTGTTTTGTGCTTGTGCTATTTTGTAAAAACAGTCGCTTTAGGGTTGTATCAAAATCGTTAATACTAATTATTGAAGAAATAGAGACTTTGGTCCAGATCTCTCTAGCTATCTGCTTACCAAGTTTCATCGCGATTGGTTCAATACTTTGGCGTTAACGAGACAATCAAACATACTCGTTTAACTACTTACAGACAAACATTCAAATTTAAAATAATTAGTAGGATATCCCTTGTGACTACACAACTAACTACACAAGCCTAGTTGGTTAGTGTTGGGACTAGATTGCTCTTTCTGCATAGTCCTGTAATATTTATGATTTATTTTCCAGGTTACGGCCGCGAACACTTCTGGACATCAGGCACAGATCTAGCCGAAGAGGGCAACTTCTTCTGGATGGCCAACGGCCGTCCTCTAACGTTCGTCAACTGGAACGCGGGAGAACCGAACAATTTCCGATATGAAAACGGCGAAGAAGAAAACTGCTTAGAACTCTGGAACAGGGACGATAAGGGTCTCAAATGGAACGACTCTCCTTGCTCGTTTGAAACTTACTTCATTTGCGAAGTCCGGACGGATTGATAGGTATTTTAGTTGTAGTTTTAAGTTGTTATTTGAAGGTTTTGTCTGGGCTTCTACTTACTAACTGTACAGGGATTGTAAGGAATGTTGATATAATAATTATTTGAAATAAAAAATATTTCCACAAAAACATAACACTTCCTTTGGCATACGTGTAAAAACACAACGCAATGCCGGTTTCGGGTCGCTCTAGTGTTAGGGATATTGAAATTTTCCCGATTTGTGCAAAATTTGAGACAACAATTTCAACTATATCTAAAGGATAAAAAATTTATCAGATTTATGCGAATTGGAACCCAATTGACAACCATTTTAGTTCAAATTCGTATGTTTCAAGTTACAGTATGAGTTATATATCCATCAAAATCAGGATAAATAAATAATAGGTATAATTCGGCAGGGATTCGCACGTCTTGATTACATTGGTGAGAATTGCTTAATATTGACCATTACATCCTAATGTCTAATCGACAATTCCAATATCGATCAATAATTTATTTGGTAAACGACCTAAATGCTTAGGTATGTAGTTATGCACTATAATAGTCGTGCCTATTCCTTTTCCTTATAAATTAATTAAACGGGAAAATACGGACCAAAGTGGAATAACCCGTCTCGTTAAATGTACTTTGTAGGGGACTATTTGACATGTGACTCTCCAAAAAGAGAAAAAATAATTTTCTGTTTGTATGCATACAAACAGAAAATACTTTTTCCCATTCTTCAACATTAACCGATTTCGATGTGCGAAACAAAAGAAGGAACCAATTTATTGAATGTTCTGTTCAACTGGGAGCAATGTGAACAAAAGTTTGATAAAGTTTATTTTACATTGTTTAAATCTGAAACAGGGAAAATGCTTAGCGTAGTTTTTTATGGCGTAATTACACAAAATAAAAAACATCAAAATCGGATAATGTTAAGGAGTAGAACAGATTTTATTTTTACCCGCGTTCTATGGAAAGTATGTATGTTTCGACTCGACCGTCAAATGCTTAATCATGTTAAGGTATTTTAATTAGTTCAAATCCGCGCAAATCAAATCGTGAAAACAAAAATAATTTATTAAAAAACAAAAACATAACTTGTGTTAGTAAATAGAGGCCCTAATATTGTGGGAATCAAATATTGACGTAAGCACTTAGTTATTGGAAAAAAAATCTCCAGAAAGTTTCTGAATCTTATGAATTGTGTTGTTTTAGTACAAACTACGAAGCAATAGAATTAGATTTAAGTTAAAGGAGAACGGGCACTTTTGTACCAACGCTTTTGGGCTGTAATATGAGGTAAGTTATTTAAAATGTGCTTGCCCAAAATATAGGTACCAAAATACCCATCCTTCTTCAAGATCCCTAAACTGAAAATTTCAGTCGGATTCATAGAAAATTGTTAATTATTTTCTGACGCAATGTTATAGAATATTTTCGTTTGTAGCGTTTGTAAATGAAATTAATGTTCTCTACATTTTGGTATAGATTTTTACCAAAAATGTCGAAAGGGGTTGACGCCTTAGCACAATTTAAACCAAAAAAAAATATTTTGTCTAAAATGTTCTGAGGCTTCGAAACAATACGTTTTAGAAACTACCTGCACCAAAATGTAGGGAACAATGTCATTTACAAACACTACAAACGAAAACATTCTAAAACATTGCGTCAGAAAATAATCAACATTATTCGATGAATCCGACATGAATTTTCAGTTTGACGCATAAAGGGGCCTTAAGGCGCTGTAATAAGTAAACAGATCAACATAACTTCTTCTATGGTTTTCGCGATTTTGCATAATAAAACACTTTATTTATCCGGTTTTATCGCGTTTTTATTCATTATTTGACCCGAGCTTTCGCCAACTTTACAGTTGGCTTTTTCAAGGTTGACTGAGATGTGAAAAAAAGCCAACTGTAAAGTTGGCGTTTTTATAAAGTGTTTTATTAAACAGATCAAGTTAGTTACAGTCAAATACTAAAACGCTTCTCGAAATTTGAGGTTAAACTGCTCCTAAATTAAAAATATTCTATAATATACCATTGCTGACAATTATTTAGGTGGCCCTTAAAGTTTAAGTGGCGTTTCAGTATTCAGCACTTAGGAAAATAGGCATTTTTTCACACTCATTGTCACCGGTAGGAATCAAACCCACACCCTCAGTGTGACCGTTGTGGAGCAAGTGAATTAGTACACAGCGTAATTCACTTACAGCCGAACTTAAAATTTTGAGTTGTACTTAAATAATTGAGCATGTATTTTTGAGTTTGGGAGCTACTTAATTGTTATAGTAGAACTCCAATTTTGAGTAGTATTTCCGTACTTGGCCGATAGCCACGGTAAACATGCCCAAGAAGCTTTCGTTTTTGTTCAGAAACAAAATTGTTTTTGTTCAGAAATAAAAATATCATTATGACTATAATCACGAAACTCTGTTCATAGATAGTTGCTACAGGTATCTAGTGTCTGTTTAGATAAAATTATATGTCCATATTTGAAGTTTTTCAGTAATAAGCACTTAATCTTCGGCTGCACCGGTAATATGATTAATGGGCTGCATTTATTACAGCGCCTTAAGCGCAGCGGGTTCCATTGGGCAAGTCTTGAAAATTTACCTACTTACCTTAGAAAAACTACCTACGTCACACATGAAGTCACAATTGCTAATTAAGTTGCTTGTGCAATTTTCATTTTCAAATTTAAATTTCTATCAAGTCTAAAGTAAATGTGTTGCTGGACTTGTAACCTAATTTAACCCTCAACGGGCAAGTCCATGTTTGAACTTAAAATTGGTTTGAATAAAAAATAAATAAAAAAAAACTGGACATGGTTTTAATTTTTTTTACCACATTTCTACACCTACGAGTACACGAAATGAAATTGATTATTATGCCACCGAAGTTAAACAATATTCACGCATTTTAACTAGGTCTCACGAAAATGAAAATTCAGCAGCACATTTCCCCAAAGCGTTTTCGCTAAAACTCCCTAATTGTTAAAATATAAATCAAAAACACCAAAACTCCCTGTATGCCATGCATACAGTGAGCAATCATGCAACGGACGCAATGCGGATTGCATTGCAATCCGCATTGCGTCCGTTGCATGTTTGATGTTTACTTTTTTATTGTAAGTAATTCATTTTTTGGTATAATTAAGTGTTTTCTTATCTTTCTTGCATACGATTTGAAATGTGACTTATTTCCGCACAACTTACAAGCAAGACTGGCCCAGTGTAACCGCGGCATTAGACCAACAATTAAATGTCACACAGTTTTAGAATGAGCTCATAGCAGATAATAAATCAAGAGAATTCGTCATAAAATCAATGTATTCAATCTTGTCTAGACAAGAAGATATTTCAATTAAAATTAATGCAGCAATCAGTTGGAAATAAATAAGTTGCGAACAATGGCATGCGGCCAGTATCGATTTTACAGTACGATCAACTTATCTTGTACGAAGATATAAAAAGATTAAACATTAAAAAAACCTGAAAAAAAAGTCTGGTTAAAAATTCCGTAAGAGACCTAAGGTCTTATTCACCTCTATACCGAGGTACTTATTCAAAATTGATAAGTAAGCACCCACCTGCAATGCTTACTTGTGCGATTCGAATCTCGCTGTTGAATTAATATTTGTTTACGTTTGGTTGGTTGGTTGTTTTGGCGGTTTCATTCCCGTAAATCCCGATCCCGCAGGATTATCGGGACCAAAAAAAATCCTTTCTTACTCTCCATCACTTAAACCATTCAAATCTTCATCCAAATCGGTCGAACTGTTGGACCGTGACAAACAAACTGATTTCTGATTCTACGTGTTTCAAAAAAGAATCAGTTTATTATAGTTACGGAATTTAGAAAGTAATCAGTTTATAATATCTTCGCGTTTATATTTTACAACATCTAGTGTGTATACCTACTCCAAAAATTACACCAGCTACGAGTTAGATAAATTGATCGGATTGTACTTAGTAATAAGTTAGCATTTGATTATTTATTTTTCAACTTTTCCGACTAAGGTTGCGGACCAATAGGGTTGTCAAAGGACCAATCACTGCCTTCTACGATATAAAAAAAAACCTCCGGGCCTCACGGTCCATAGTCAAAATAGTGTTAAAACAGTTACCTTAGATGTAGATGTAAAAATAATTAAGAAAAAAATGTAATAAAGTATTTTTAAAGTAATTTAAATTTGTTTCTTTTACCCGATTTCCAAAAAAGGAGGAGGATATCTATTCGGATGTATTTTTTAAGTAACTTGTGTCAGTGAACGGAAACAAGACTTGAGTCTTGTTTAGGTTGTGGTGTGCTAGTCTTCTACGAAACTACACTTCTCATCAAAAAAATCGAAACAGTACTACAATAACTATTGGATGGGATGAGTTATAGTTATTTATTTCCTCTTGTATAGCATGAGAGTTTTCATTAGAGCCCAGGGAGGCAATACGAGATATTGATATACCTACCTATAAACATTTTTTTTAACTATTTTTTTACGTCTTTACTTCTTAACATTTCTTAAATTTTTCTTTAAGGGTAAAATCGTACCTGTTGGACTAAACACGATAGCTAAAGGAATCAAATTTTAATTTGAAACATTAATCTTCGTTTTTTTTTTTTTTTTTTTTATTTAAAACATTACATTACAAAAACATCTTATTAATAAAAAGTACTAGTAAACGTTAAACGTTACCTTATAATATACGCAACAAACTGGCATTATTATAGTTTTATTTGTGTAATTTAAGAATAAGTTAAACTCTTTCAAACTTGTCCTTGTGAGTTGTTTCGATTTTTTTGATGGGAAGTGTACTACTACTAAGTACGAATTTAGGGCCAGTTTCTCGTTGAAATTTCAGAAATCGACCTGTGTTTGATTCGATGGTAAGTAATCGTAAACTCATTTTTTAATCGGATAAAAATACACGTCGTAGTTCAAAACCCTAGTGAGGAAACATTTGGTTAAAAACACGAAATAAGCAACTTCGCTCGATAAAAAAAACTCAGAAATCTGACTTTTTTTTATTATTTTATCGTCTTTATTCAGAGAAAGATTGAATTTTTATTTATAAAAAAAACTGTTGGTAAGTATTAACATTTATAAAGGATGTGTTTGGTTTTTAACAAATCTCAAATATAAAATAACTGGCTGCGCCCCGCGGTTTTACCCGCGAAAGTTCTGTTCCCGCGAGAATATCGGGATAAAATGTAGCCTATGTGTTATTTCCGGGATCTACCTATATTTTTAGTTTCATGGTAATCGGTTCAGTAGTTTTTGCGTGATTGAGTAACAAACACATAATATTACTAGCTACGATCCGCGGTTTCACCCGCGGATGTTCCGTTTCCGCGGAATATCTGAATAAAAAGTAGCCGATGTTTTATTCCCGATATCCAGCTACCTATATTCCAAGTTTCATCGCAATCGGTTCAGTAGTGATTGAGTAACAAACATCCAAACACACACACTTTCACATTTATAATATTAGTAGGATTATAGTAGGATAGGATATTGTAAATTGTCAAACATGTCTATTAGTTGGCCAGCCAAAACGGTTAAGGGATGATTTATATTAGACCGTCACCCGGGAGTCACGGGTCCGAGCTTCGTTGTCCATTGCTCGACGAGCAGTCGATCGGTCTGTTGCAACCGAGTGGCAGCCGAGCAAAAGACGACGAAGCTCGGACCCGGCACGGTCTAGTATAAATCAGTGAACTTTTACTCTTTCACTTCATTCTTTCTTACTTTTCGTATAGTGGTGTGGTTAATAACTAACATTAGAGTTTTCAGTAGACCTCAAAAAGGCCGCTTTAGCAATTCTGCTAGCAAAATTGCATTTTGAGACATTCACGATAAATGTGCACCTGGTTCTCACCGCTTTGTTCTATGACAAAGTGCTCGGTTATTGTGAATCTGTCAAAAAGCAATATTGCAAGCAGAATTGCTAAAGCGGCCTTTTTACGTCTACAGGTCGACCTCTAACTTGACATAATGACTACTCAGAAACAACAGACCGACTGCTTAAAGTGCCTACGGAAACACGAAGGAGCATTCACTAACCCCTATTTATAATAAAAATACTTGTTTATTTAACAGCAAACAAGTTTTTTCTCTATCTACACACAGGTACTCATATAGGTAGCTATACTACGAGTATTGTAACATGGCCGGCTTCCGTGAAAATTTCATGCGTCCACAGGCTCGTTCGTTGTATGCAAATACGGAACCAGTAAACATTGCGGACGTACCTAGGACAAAGGCCTGAGTAACTTTATAAATGCAGTTAAAATGACGCAAGAATATAGTTTTAAAATTCTTAGGGGGTGAATTTCGAAAAATTCGTTTTTATCCAGCACCTACTTTAAAGGAACCCC
This sequence comes from Idaea dimidiata, assembly GCA_949358125.1. Classification (NCBI taxonomy): domain Eukaryota; kingdom Metazoa; phylum Arthropoda; class Insecta; order Lepidoptera; family Geometridae; genus Idaea; species Idaea dimidiata. The sequence goes on from OX442334.1 coordinate 4,572,054, forward strand.
TATGCAAAATGTCAGACTTCTACTACTTGTAGATTTCGTGATATACAAAGTGTAACGGGTAAGCCCTTTTAAGCCGAAAGGCGGTTGTTCTAGACGTCTAGGCGAACAACTTTTGTTCTACGACTTTTGAAAATTCGAACTTTTTTTTGTAAATTTTGAGTTTATGTTTCACTAAAAAACAGCTGCTTTTGAAAATAAAGGTAATTGAAGTTTTGATTGTGGTAGACCAAACTAAATGAATGGACAACGTAAGGTCAATGACCTCGAACTCTAAGAAACAGCTGATCTTTAAGTAAACTTTACACTTAAATTTTTCGAAAAGTACTTCGAATTTCCAAAAGTCGTAGAACAACAGTTGTTCGCCTAGATGTCTAGAACAATCCCCTTGCAGCTTAAAAGGGCATACCCGTTACATCTTGTATAAGTGAGTGTGTGCGGAAGTCTGTGATTTTCTCTTTTATTAATACCTATAGATAATGGTTCAACAATTGTTGGTAATCCAACTAAATTGAAAGTGTGTGAGTTTGTATGTTACTCGATTACGTAAAAACTACTGAACCGATTGCTATGAAATATGACATACAGATAGAGGAGACCTAGAATAATACATAGGCTACTTTTTTATCCCGATATTCCCGCGGGATCGGGAGATACGCAGGAGGGCAGCTAGTTCTGTTGTAAATTCAAGTGTCAAATCGTGTATAGGTTTCTTCTAGGTAAGTATTTTTCACCGTCCATCTTACAGTCGCTTTCCATCTAGTGGACGACTGACAACAGTGCAAATTGACAGGAACTTTGCAGTACCTATAACGGAGCTTTGAGGTAGTCACTATTAATAACCACGTTACGTCAAATCACCAAAGTTACTGCAAAGTTCCTACCAATTTCCACGGTTGTCGTCTACTTGATAGATTATACGATGGCTGATGTTTTAATCATGTCAAATAAATTTCCTAATAAAAACAAACAAAACATTATTTTTTCTATGGTTTTCGCGATTTTGCATAATAAAACACTTATGAGGCGGTAGTTTACAGTAACTTTTTGGAATGTTAAAAAAAGACAATTTACGTCTCAGTCAACCTTCAAAAGCCAACTGTAAAGTTGGCGAAAGCTCGGCTCGTTTAAAAATAATGAATAAAAACGCGATTAAACCCGGTAAATAAAGTGTTTTATTAAACAAAACATTTAAAAACATCACGTCCTAACTCCAGACCTGTAAAATGGATAGGCACACGGTGGTTCTCAGTATTAACACCCAGGTCACGCGCCGCAGCCCTCAGGGCTGTAACCGTTTTCCTAGCCTTCATAGCTTTTACCACAGGTTGACACATTTCGATCAAACTTTAAATGATAGAATTTTACACTAGTGCCATCTGCATCCGTGTTATAAATACTATATAGGTCCAGCTTTCAGTAATTTTTCTATACAAATTAACTTGGATGACACTCATCTATTTCGAATGGTGTACTTATAGAAAATGAAGATTTGTTAGGTTGAAGTTAAGTTGTTGTAGTGTGAAAGGTTAGTCGTAGCAATTTCGTAGCAAACATAACTGTGATAATTAGAGATACCGTAATATTTTTTTACGAAAGTACCCCAACTTTTTTTTTTTTTTTTTTTTGAACTTTTTGGTTTAAAGTTTTTATTTGACATTCATATACCTACAAGCTGCATAGCATAAGTAATGGGTCCCGACTGTTAAAGTCGCTATATTCCATGACTTGTTTTTCTCTTTTTAGTTTTTAATAAAAGTTTTTTTTTTTCAGTTTTCATATTTTCGTTTTTTTTTAGCAGGCGGGTTTTTTTTTAAAATTTTATTCCTTATTTTTAAATATTAGTAGGAATAGGGATAGCTACATACTTGACATTATTTTTAACGGAAGTTTCCGTCGTTTAGACAAAAATTGGCTGTATGTTTCAGTCAAATTAAAACTAATGTTCGCCGATTAAATGATTTTACTGTGACTACCTACCTAATAAGGGACGGGCACGAGTGGAGTGGGGGCAACAATCCACCCTCTCCATCCGTACCCACCACCCCCTACATACAAAAAGCTCAAACTCTTTGTATACTAAAGTATTGAGTTGAAGTCTGGTGCAATCGTAACAGATTATCCCTGAACAAACTCAAGCCACACATTTTTTATTCAGTTTTATATCCATCGACGTAGGTTTCTTAACCTTTGAACAAAGAGATTTAAGATAGAATAGAGAGAATATGTCAACGTTTTTAAAATCAAACATGCTTTATAAAAAAATGTCAATAGGTATCATAGGAAAAAAAAACTTTATCAGTTTTAAAAAAAACTGATTCTTCTAAAAAAGGAAGGAATGCTACGAAAACACATCATGAGTTAAGTTAAAGTTAATGAGAAATATTTTCAAGGGAAATAAATCTACAAAAATTAAATCGCAGCGAGCCGAAAAAATATACACATCTCTTGGTTAGAATTCGTGGTTGGTGAATGTTTGAAGATCTGATCTAGTATCCACTAGAATTATTTTCTTACTGAATTATTGAATATTTCTTGTAGCATAGAGCTTGTAAAAATAAATCTGATTTTCAGTGTGTTTGAGAGCAAATAGTCATTGCATTAATTTGAAGCTTTTGTATTTTATATTTAGTTTTTTTTATTTTAATAGTTACTTTGCTAACAAATCCTCGTGTGCCTACAACAGTCTACATGTCGGACAATCTAGCTCTACTAAATGCTCTCTCTTTATCACTCTGGTTTAAACCTTTTTGGCTTTGCGTGTAAATATTTAGTCGTAATGTACACCTACGTATAGAGCTCGTAGCCTGTATTTTACAGCTTACACGAAATGAAATAAGGGTCTGCACCAACAGTACCTTTTTTCAGTTTCGTACCTAAAATCAAGAGGAAAAAACCTTATAGAATCACTCTATACACAATAAAATAAACTATCTATCATCTTCTATCTTTTTCTATACTTATAATAAGGTAAGAGAGGACAGAAAGTCTGTACTTGGCAGTAAATAAAAAAAGTAGTCTAGGGGACTTAGGAAAAGTAGTAGAACAAAATTATATAATTCTTAAAATCCATGTTTCTCTGTCTGTTTGTTCTTTATACAATTAAAAACTACTAATCCGATAGAAATCTGGTTTTGAATTTTGGATAGTTATATTTTTGAGGAACCTCGTAAAATACGAACGAGTAATGAACGAAAATTGGCAATTTCTACGCCGACGAAAGCGCGGGTAACAACTAGTAACCATTTAAAAAACTGTTTTAAAATCGGCTCCGTCTTTTGTGACAGATATGGTGACGTGGGTGACAAATTCACTCTAACCCAAACGCATATACATACTGAATCTCGCTGTTGTTTCATGTATCGATGCCCTTAATTAATTTTCATGTATGTATGTGCTATGTACCTATGTATGACTTTTTCAGCCATGAAAAAAGGACAACAATTACAAGTTTATGATTCGTCACTGCGGTAGCCACGTACATTTTTCCAATAAAACTCAAGTGGAATAAACGTTTAAATCGTGGTGCATATTGGATCTCCGACGAGCATGCATCGTGTTAGTGGCAATAGCACGGCTTACGGGCAGGTTGCCGGCGCTCAGGAAATGAGCAGGGGAGGATGAGGGTAGGCGATACTCCCCCCCACCACCCCCTCGTTACATACAATGTTGAATTATGGTCATTCAAACGGAGTCGATTTCCAAGTAATTCAAAAATGTAAAATGGTTGTTAATCTATGATTTACAGGTAGGTAGGTGGGTCTAGAAAGGCCGTCGTCGAACGTTCACTTTTATTAATTTAAATTGACGTATTATTTTGTATTTTCGTTTTAACCCGAAAGCTTAAAGCTTGACCAATTACACACTTCCCAAATGTGTAGAAATCGACTGCCCACCCCTCTCACGTCTATACGTCAAACGGGTTGGCAAAATAAATACAGCCGTTAATAGTATCGGCATGCGGGCTATATTTATTTTCAACTAGCTACGCCCAGCGGATTCACCCGCATAAGTTCCGATCCCGCGGGAATATAGACGTTTTCTCGACCTTGTCCTGACAAACACACCAAAATAAAAAAGAATTAGCAAAATCGGTCCAGCGCTTACGCGTGACGCGTGATTTTGTACAGGATGTTTCTACTATGGCCATTGAAAGCCGAAAGGGTATTGTTCTAGACGTCTAAGCGAACAACTTTTGTTGAAACCTAACTTTTTTTCGAAATTTTTGGGAAAATGCGTCACTAAAAATAAATAATATTACTCTATTAAGACTCGGTAAAATGTAACTATAATACGATAAAACTACCATCGAAATACAATCGGTTAAAAAATGTTCACTGGTAAAATACTAACCCAGTATAAAATGTACTTTTACACATTATAGTTAGGCGGTAAGCCTGTTACATTTAAGACTGCAGGTGTTCACAACACTACACTTCGAGTTTTCGGTTAAACAACCATTTTGTACTTCATGCAAGCATTCTGAAACAAGTGCATGGATACTACGACGCGCGGCGCAGCGCTTTGATGTGAGGCATGGTTCGCTAAAAACTGTTTTAGTGAGCCATGGTGTTACGGGAAAATGGAGATTTAGCTGAAAATCTAGGACAGGTACCTAAGTGTTCTGAAGGATGAAAGCAATGGGAAGTACAGTCACCTTGTTTTACGAAGTCGGTCGAGGCTGGGTTTCTATGTTAAAAACTAACTGTAACCTGCGGTTTTACCCGCAGTTGTCGCTATAAAGGATGTTTCGAGGACGACCATTTAAGCCGAAAGAGGGTTTTCTAGACGTCTAGGCGAACCACTTTTGTTCTGTCTTTTGTTTCTTTTTGTTTATTTTCAGTTTATGTTTCACTGAAAATCCAGCTGTTTTTTAAAATTAAGGCCACTAAAGTTTTGATAGTAACAGACCAAACGAAATGAAAGGACAATTATTTAAGGTCAATGACCTCTAACTCTAAGAAACAGCTGATTTTTAAGTGAATAATAAGCTTAAAATTTACGAAAACTACTTCGAAGTTCCAAAAGTTGTAAAACAAAAGTTGTTCACCTAGACGTCTAGAACAACCCCCTTTCGGCTTATATGGTCGACCTCGAAACACCCTCTATAACTCAAGTTCTATTTGTTTAATTTTGAGGTTATGTATTCCACGACTCACAATCGCTTTTGGAAATAAATATTGTACGACGTTACACATCGCTCAATCTAGCCCTAAATTACTACACTACCTAAACACTAGGTTTGTACTATGAGTACTAGATAACGGATATACTACATATAATACTTTTTTTTGTAAATACATACATATTATACATAGAAAGACAGGCAGACCAGATACAAATATTTATTTTTAAGCATAAATATTTGCACCCAGCGGGATTCGAACCCGCAGCCTGCATTGCAGCCGGGCAAACAGAAAATAGAAACAAAGCTGAAAATAAATTAGTGATATTTTGACCCAAAATAATATAATTGATTTAGTAGTTTGTTGATTATATGTATTCAAACCAGAGAAACAGCCTAAGCGGACTAAGCTAAACTAACTTAGCTTAGTCGTCGGTGTGCGTCCAGCTTAAAAGATTCGTTCTGGCACCCAACTGGCATCACGCAGTAAGATTGTCACTTAAGAAAAATTCCTCCCTCTACGGGAAACTGATTTAATAAGCTGGCCTGGCAGCCTGGCACCAGTCGCTAACTTTATTTATTACCCCTGTCTTCGAGATCTAGCATTTTCATGAAAAACTGCTAACCCAAATATATAATGACAATCAGAATACAACTTATAATAATTCATAACATTATTTAATAGGGCCATTTTTTATACTTTTAGCAATAGCACTGACACTGTTTGTTGCATTCACTTTTGTAAATATTTAATTACTCAGCAATATAGCCTATAAACTATTAGGTAAACTGTGGTATTAACTTAACCTACCAAAATTTTTTAAAAAACTAAAATCAATTCCGGTCTCAGCTCGGAAGTTTCTAGTATCTTTTTAATTTGCATTTTTATTACTTTCTTGATCATAGTGCCAGTATAAACATATGGCTACGTATCCAACCTTTTATACAAGATGTAACAGGTAAGCCCTTTTAATCCGAAAGGGGGTTGTTCTAGACGTCTAGGCGAACACCTTTTGTTCTACGAATTTTGAAAATTTTGAGATTATGTTTCACTGGAAAAACAGCTGTTATTGAAAATAAAGGTAATTGAAGGTTTGATTGTAGTAGACCAAACTAAATGAAAGAACAACATAAGGTCAATGACCTCGAACTCTAAGAAACAGCTGATTTTCAAGTAAACTTTACACCTAAATTTTTCGAAAAGTACTTCGAATTTTCAAAAGTCGTAAAACAAAAGTTGTTCGCCTAAACGTCTAGAACAACCCCCTTACGGATTAAAAGGGCTTACCCGTTACATCTTGAATACAAAAAAAACCTGACACTATAGCTAAAAACAGAAAAAATATTTTATACCTTCCTTCTTCTTCTTTATTAAAATGGCTTTTCCTTTCGGACATTTGCCAGTGTCGAGTATCAATATTTGCAAGTTATTTGCATTGAACAAAACAGTCAAGTCGTCATTGTTAAAGTCAAGTCCCTTTTATACCTTCCGATTTACAACCGGAATGGGAAGGAAGGGAACGGAAGGGTGGTTTATTTAATTGACTCAATGTAATTTAGTTATAAATTTATTTTAATATGTTTGACGTTTTCTATTGTTTTATTGTATTTTATATTGAACCGGAATTGACCATTTTAGTTTTATTCGAGACAAAAGTTTTGTCGAATGTATGGCGGCCAGAAACATTCAAATTGACAATAGAGGTTGTTAATATGAAATAAAAACATACCACTAACCTCCTTCTACTAACCTCCTTCTTTCCTTCTAAATATGATTTGTTTACTCAAAAAAGGTTAAAATAAAAATAAAGTGTTTGCGGGCCTTACCACCATTGCACCACCTACTGCTGAAAAAGTAAATAAATTAAATTAAAAAAACACCTTTTTATTAATATTTGTAGCTTTTTAAGTACCTAGTCGGGATTTTTATGATAATTTATTTAATTAGCAGGTCTGTTCTCCTTTAGATAAATAACGAGCAACGATTGTGGTACCTAACCACTTTATCATGTACTTCTATTGCTTCATTGTAAGCTTTTATGTAAAGTTATTGACCTCTTATGTTTTTGTCGTCAACAACTCTAGTGGAAGTTGAATGACTGAAATAAAAACCGATGATTACCTCGACATTACCTGTAATTTTGCTACCCTATACGTTGGTATGAAATGAGAACTCCATACCTACGTACAGTTGAGCACAAAAGTGGCTAACGAGCGGAAACCGGGTCGAGTCGCGTGGTAGATTATAATTAGGAGAGTCATGGGTTAATGCGCCTCTCCGATCTCAGGTTTTTGCTCTTTCATGTTATGTGAAGTAATGAACTCGATTGTACCCGTAGCTACGTAGGTCGGTGCTTTGGTGTTTTTTTTTATTCTTTATCGGTTGTGAACCGATTATGACAATTTAGAAATTAGCCAGTGTCAAGCTTTATTTATATAATATGCAAGTTATTTTCATCGAAACAGTTAAGTAGTCACAGTCAAAGTCGGAATCATTTGTAAACACGGCGGACGAGAGTTTTGGCGGGAACGCGTTGCGGAGATGTGTTGCTAAATTTTCATTATTGTGAAACCTAGTTCAAATGCGTGTAAATTGTTTAATTTCGGGGGCATATTAATCAATTTAGTTTCGTGAAGGTGTACAAGTGTAAATGAAAGTGAAAATCGGTGCAAAACATGCAATTTAGCGTTGTGTCCAAGGCTCCGTAAACACTCTTTGTAAATGGCCGCCATGTTTATAAATGATTCCCTAGACTGGACTTTAACTATGACGACTTTACTGTTTCGATGCAAATAACTTGCATTAATAATACTTGACACTGGCTAATTTCCAAATGAATATAATCGGTTTACAACCGACAAGAAATAAATAAATAAACACGGCGGCCATTTACATAGATTGTTCACGGTTTATTTTGTAAATACATACGTATGATACATAGATAACACCCAGAACCAGAAACAAACATTTATGGTCAGCAAAAATGTTTGTTCCCGGCGGGAATCGAACCCGCAACCTTATGCGTTGCAGTCCGAGCACCGCCCGCCGCGCCACCGAGGCCGTCTTATATTAGTAGGTTAGAGAAAATTCACAGATACATAAATTCTCAGTTAGAAATCGTACTCGTATCTAACGAAAACTTAGGCAACTCAACAGTATATAGTTTTATTCGTGTAAATGGAAGACTTTAACGCTAGTACCTAGTATATGCAACTTCAAAACTTTACATTCAGCTCTAATTTATGGCCTTTTCCTACAGTATGAAGAATTTATGAGTTTTCTCTAGCATTCTCTTAGGTTTTTAAATTAGGAATTAATTTTATGGTTTATATGCCTAAATGATTTGTATGGTTTTTGACTCCAAGAAAGTTAAGAATATTTCCATTTTCGTCCGTTTTCCTTCGGCTGATCACTTCCAGGTGGGCGGGAAGAGATATAAAAACCACCAAGCCATCCAGCCATTCTGTTGTTTTTCTTTTTATTGTAATGTATGTATATTGTGTAAACAATTTATTCATTCATTTCTTTCATCCCAGCTCTTGACTTGAATCTAAAAAATCATTGATAAAATGAAAATTTCTGCATACAAGGTGTAACGGGTAAGCCCTTTTAAGCCGAAAGCGGATTGCTCTAGACGTCTAGGCGAACAACTTTTGTTCTACGACTTTTGAAAATTCGAACTTTTTTTGAAAATATTGAGATTATGTTTTACTAAAAAACAGCTGCTTTTGAAAATAAAGCTAATTAAGTTTTGATTGTAGTAGAACAACCTAAATGAAAGGACAACATAAGGTCAATGACCTCGAACTCTGAGAAACAGCTGATTTTCAAGTAAACTTTACTCTTAAAATTTTCGAAAACTATTTCGAATTTCCAAAAGTCCTAGAACAAAAGTTGTTCGCCTAGACGTCTAGAACAACCCCCTTTCGGCTTAAAAGGGCATACCTGTTACAAGTTGTATATTTCTGACTAGTTAATCATTAAACCGATTTTGATGAAATTTGGAATGTAGTAGCTCAGAACCTGAAAGTACCATACTAACTTTTGTCCAATTAATTTAATTTCAAAATTTCAAGTTGATGGTGAGATATTATATATTCTACTAATTATAAAGCTGAAAGTTTATGAGTATGTGTGTTATGTGTGTTTGTTACTCAATTACGTAAAAACCGCTGAACCGATTGCGATGAAACTTGGAATATAGGTAGCTGGAGACCTGGAATAACTCATAGGATACTTTTTAACCCGATAATCTTGCGGGATTATCGGGTGAAACCGCGGGGCGCAGCTAGTTGAACATATTTTTGTATTTTAATGACAACTTTTGTGACTACCCCCCTTACTTATAAACGCTAATTAATGCGCTGCATAACTTTGCATCGTTTGTCTTTTACTGTCTCATGAAGTTTCAAAGATGACAGACAGAGACAATCGTCACATAACTTAGTCATGTGTAAAAAATATTTTATAAGTAAGGGAGTATATTTCCTAAAATAAATGACATTCATTTATAAACACTCATCGAACATTAAAAAGCGCTTCCATTATTTCCTTCACGCGCATACTTAAGAGCGCGGTATAGAATACAGCGGTACAGAAGTGTTTGTACTTTTAAATAGGGATATGGAACCAATATGGTGAGTGGTCGGAGCATTGTGCGAGTGCCAAGCAGGCGCAGTACGTTCGGATGACGTATCTCTACGACTGTGGGTAGGTGCCTACGTCGCGACGTAGGTTGGTCGGTGTACCTAGGTCTCTAGGCTTTGTTATTATGTGGCAGCTATTTATTTAGACTTTTTTATTTAGCCATATGCCAAAGAAAAATGAAACGTAGCATATTAGGAATAAGACAAAGTGATAGAGTCAGGAACACAACCATTAGGAAAAAGACGAAAATAACAGATATAAAGAAAACTATACGATCATTAAAATGGAAATGGGCCGGACATGTATGGACAACAATCGATGAGCAAAAAGAATAACAGAGTGGATACCAAGAGACGAGAAAAGAAGCAGAGGATGACCAAATAAAAGATGGTCGGACATATTCGAGCAAAGAGTTGGACCAGACTGGATGTCGAAAGCTAGAGATAGAGAAATATGGCATGAAATGGGGGAGTCCTACGTCGGAAAGGCGACTACTACGAATAATAAATAAATATATATACACACCTATACATAAGATAAACAAATATTGTTAGAAAAGAAAAATGTATGTAAATGGTAGTAGAAATAAAGGCTTTATTATTATCATTATTATTTATTTATTTAGACTCAGAGATATGTAAAGAAAGACTCATCTTCTCATCTGAGCGATGTTCCCGGTTGCATCTCTCGAGAGAGCTTAGTGGGGTCCGCAAAAATCTGACATTATTTGAGGTCAGCACAGTAGGTACCTTCAACACTTACTGCAAATAGATTTGGCAATGTTTTTTACGGCCGGCGGCCGTCTGCCTGACACAGATACTCCTTAAAATCAAGTTTACTCGCCACCGCGCTCTGAGAACTTCAGGTTAGCTCATCTCCCTTAGCTGTCTTTTAGTGGCCTTTAACGACACAAACGAAAAGAGTTGTGGGTATATTATCTGGGTATACTTATTACCTACTATTTATTTATATACTTAGCTTTAAGAACAAATGTATAAAATTTAGTAGAAATAAAGGCTTATATTATATTATTATTTATTATTATATTATTATAGTAGGTAGTTAACTAATACATTAGGGTATGTAGATATACAAGGTGTAACGGGTAAGCCCTTTTAATCCGAAAGGGGGTTGTTCTAGACGTCTAGGCGAACAACTTTTGTTCTACTTCTATTGGAAATTCGAAGTACTTTTCGAAAAAATTAGGTGTAAAGTTTACTTGAAAATCAACTGTTTCTGAGAGTTCGAGGTCATTTACCTTATTTTGTCCTTTTATTTAGTTTGATGGTTTACAATCAAAACTTCAATTACCTTCATTTTCACAAGCAGCTGTTTTTTCAGTCAAACATAATCGCCCCTTTCGGATTAAAAGGGCATACCCGTTACAAATTATATAAGACCACAAGAATTTAGTCTAAAATATTAAAAAAACTATGCCAAACTTACGAGTATAAACTCAATCGACCTTCATTAGAATTAAAAATGTCCTCATCTTAAGTTTGAATACTTACTTAAATATATTAAGAATCTCTGAATACCAATTATTTAGATTCGAATCAACCAATGGTACCTAAACAATGAAAGTTCAAGATATTCCAAAAATTATTAAAGTCTCGATATCCAAACGTAATCCCGATTTAGATACGTACGTCTCCCGATAGGGTCCCAAATAAAGACGCAATCAAACTTATCTGAATGGCGTCTTGTCGTTGGAGCCACTATTCTGCAACCGTTCGAGACTTGAGTCCCTTCAACCCGCGATTATCGACCACCCAAAAACTTGAACTGTGACCTTTCATACCCTACAGTCTTCATTCAGACGTCATATTACTGCTGCATTATACTTAGAAAGTTCGGTTTTATGTTTGAAGAAAATCTCTTTTACCAGAAATAGAGAGACAGTAGGAAATACCAGGAAATCAAGCGTTTATTTAGAAAATAAAAGCACCTAAAACACAATAACAAGGACTCATTAAATGAAAAAAATTGTAAGGAACACCAATAAAAGAGTAAGATGTATGTAGCTACGCATGCGGGCAATTACGACTTCATATCTATAGTTACAAAGCACGTTGAAAGTACCTAATTCATTTGAAAAGGTCATCCCCAGATATAAACCCTGCTGTCAGAATACTACCGAACCGAGACGTAATGTTATTATCATCTATAGACTAAGTGTGTGATAGGCAGGTTGGGGAAAGGTTATGTCTGCGAGTGAGGGGCGCGGGACGGCCGGCCTGACCTTTACGTCCCGCGGGAGCGAGGAACCGCGCCGCATTACCACGCGGTGACACCGATAAGGGACGACTAGGGTAGGCTGAGCTGGGTAACCTCGGCACTTCGCTCGCGTCACCTGTCTAGGTGAGAGTGAGCCGAAGCGCGCACTGCTGCAGCGATCGCGGCGCGCGGCTTACCATCTCGAACGATCTGCGCATGCGTCCCAGTTCGCACCCGCACATAAATTCCTGGTTCTGGCACTGTGAGCCGTGCGCCGGTCGCAGCCGCCGCGTCGGTCTAGCTAGTGTTTCTGTCACCGCTCGCGGTGCGGTAGACTCCGCGGCGGGTGTGGCTGTGGTCTGTGAACGTCAGCTAGCATACATTGACGATATGCTGGCGTGGTGCGCCGCTCGGTGCTAGCGCCCGCCCGCGGCATGGCGCGCCCGGCGCCTCACGCACCACCATGACCGACCTGCAGGCTACATTCGAGTTCTCAGTCGAACTCTACAAGTTCTACAATGTCGATCTCTTTCAAAGAGGGTGAGCATTACACTAGACCGTATCTAGTATTTGAACAGTCATAGTCCCTACTCCTACTTCTATCTTAAAAATCACTATCGTACGTACTCTGAAAACAAATGATAACGTGAAGATAAGCCAATTAGTTTAAGCCTGTTAATTTCATACGCAAATATATAAACTATACAGTCAATGAAAAGGTCCAAGAATTACCGGGAAAAATGTTACCATTAATCATCAAAGTCGATACAAGTTACAAAACGAAACGTCTTACTGAAAACTTATTGATCAATCAGGCATTCAGCGCCCTGTATTTTACATAGACGGTGAAGGCAGTCTTTGACACGTATTTTCCAAGCACAATTAGTTTGTTGTTATATAAGTGTACCACAACAATAACCCACGTCCATATGTCAGTATCAGAAAGGTAATGGGCAATAGGTATACCCTCGTATATAAAGATAGGTTACCGGTTCTATGGAACTGTCACAACTAGTTAGCAAAAGGACCAACTACTAGGACCTCTGGGAATAAATAGCCACGCAACAGTTATTTAACGTCAAACGAAGTTATTGGAGAGATGATATGCCTATAATAATTTATTAAGTTACGTGATCATTCCAATTTTCGTCATGAAGGTAGAATGTTTCAGCTATAAATAACTTATTAAATTATTTCCTTTTTTCTCGCGATGTCGGAGGCTAAAGCTGTACGTCCATCACCGACTGAACTGAGTTAATTTAGCTTAGCTCCGCATAGTCTAGCCAGGTTTATTATCTTACATGTGTGTTATGCGTCCACCGCAAATTATGATATAGCTATGCTCACATGTTTGAAAATCCGGCGAACTAAGATGGAAAGATGGATAAAAAAACTTGCACTACATTGCACACAGCTCAATCTAGCCCCAAACCAAGCACTAGGCTTGTACTATGATTACTAGACAACGGATATACTACATTTTATACTTTTTTTAAATATATTCATATGGTACATAGAAGGACAGATTAATAGAAAGATAGATTAATACTTTATTTGGACAAAACAAATATTACAATCAGCAACCGTGGTAAGCAAAGCACGCACAGTTAACTTAGTTAAGCATAGTTTGTTGATAAATTTAATATTTTTATATCTAAATGTTAATAAAGAGCTGATGGTTGACTGCTGGTTGGATGGTAAGATCTGGGCAAGCCTACTCTACACACCAGTGTGCCGGCCACTACGGTGTCATAAATAGCTTGGATTATATGACTTTCCCATGTTCAATTCGTCTAAAATTAAACGAAAAGGTCCATTACAGATATACATTTCCATAAGTCTGTATTTAATTAATATATTTTTAGCGATAGAGTTTTAGTAATAGGACAAGCCACCAGGGCGGGACGGTATAAAATATAAGCCAAATGAGCGTTGTTCTAAATGTCTAGGCCTAGAACAACGCTAGGAAATTATTATTTTTTTTCGTGAAAAAATTGAGTTAAGGTATGACCTTAGAAAGTAAAGACAATCAACAAATAGTATTCGTAGTTCAAAAAAAAGAACAAAAAAGGACAACTCAATGACCTCTATCAGGAACAGCTGATTTTAAAGTAAACTTTGAACTCGAAATTGTCAGAAAATACAGAGATATGTAAAAACTTCTAGATACGTAATAGGGCAAATTTCTTGGCTACACAAATGCAAGCTATCTAGCCAGAGAAGTCTTAGTTCCATCCCAGCTCACGTCACGATCACCCGCTTGTTGACATACAGTACATTTAGTTCACTTTCACAACATTATTCACAGACAACAATGCCTTCGTGCGTATTTAGGCGATGCACGAATTATACTCCAAAAACTGTCAAAAATATTTAATTTCATACGTAAGTAAAGCTGTATTTATTTATTTTAGTTTATTTTTTGAAAAAGTTTTTTTTCCAAAAACTCAACGAAGTTTTTGACTTTGACGTTTTATCATTCTCTCCTAACCGCTACAAATACAAATACAAAGAGTATACATTCGTCTATTTCTTCTTTAAATTATGTGAATGAATATAAATAATGAGGTTGTATAGCATACAATTTGTGCCGCTTTTCAATAATGATTTGTTCTGCAATGGCGTCTCTATAACTTTAATAGACTCATTGAGGAAATAAATAGAATCGCCACAAGTCGTAGAACTATAGTTGTTCGTCTACACGTCTAGATCAAAAACAACCCACTTTCGGTTTAAATCACTAAATTCGTAACACGCTGTATGGTCTGGTACATTTCGACGAAATGGATCATTCATTAAAAACCTTAATACCTGGAGGCGAAAGAAAATCTACCCAGGTTACAATCTGCAATGGCCTAATGGAAGTCACTAAATCGACTCCGGACCGAAGTGGGCCGTTGCAAGAAAAACATGATCAAATGGGGGTTCACTCCTTCTATCTCATAGAACACTTGCTCCAGTGCACATTGTGCCCTACACCTGTACTCTGGAAGATTTAGTACAGGTCAATGCCGCTGCAACTGAAGTGTCTAAGTACTGGGCTGAAAGAATTTGATGTCGAATCGCTGACTCAAAAAGAATAAGGAGATCAAAAACCTTAATAACTTTACTACTGGGATACTACTTTACTTAACTAGGAATACTTGATAACTACTGACACGACGAACTAACGAATAATCGTGACAAGATCGTCTTGAAAATTCGAAGTCACTCCTGCAATGGATTGAACCGGTTCCAAAGAGTTACGTACTTTACTATTTCTACCAATTCAACTGCTCCCGGAAGCCACGTAAAGAACTTCGTTCTAAAAAGCGTTTACTGGGATGATGGTCCGAAAAAAACAACTTGTTTTTCTTTTTTTGTTGAAAGCTATCGGAAAATTGTGAAAGAATATTTGTTTCGTAATGTGACCCAGATTCGTTCAGAAGGAAATTAATTTTCCTCGAGCTGTAATTTTATACGATGACTAAAACTGTTCAGCGGTTTCACCCGCTAATGTCCCCGTAAAGTGGGAACTTAAAAATCCTAATTTTCAAAAGCTAATCTAGACGTTTAAAAATTGGTAGGTACTTGTTCCCCCCTAATTCCAAGAAACAGCTGATTTTCATGTTATACCTATTATCCTATAAATCTAATAAACGCGAATGTTTGTAAGTATGTATCTATGTGTGTGACTGTTACTCTTTCACGTAAAAACTACTGAACCGTTTGCTAAAAAATTTCTACTTTTTATTTCGATAACCCCGCGAGATTAAGACTTAGAGAGAGAGTGAGAGAAAATTAAGTAACTCAAAAAAAAAGGCGTCGACTTGAGAACCTTTCTCCGTGTTTTCGTCGATTAATAAGAGTTCAGTAGCCTAGCAACTCAATTTTTTCAAAAATAAAGTCCTAGATCAAAAGTTTTTCGCCTAGACTTATAGAACAACTCTCTTTCGGTTCATATTACCTCCGCCAAAAGACATAGCATTATCTAGATTCTAGAACATACTACTACGTTTTATAATCTAGATACCTACCAAGTACCTACCATAATGATATCTAGATAATATAAATTTAAACCATTCGGAAGTAAATGAATAGATATCGCAACAAACTCGCTTAGGATATAAAAGTTCATAGTTCACCGCTGGAAATTCGTGGCTAAACTGAAACTCATTTTCATATTTCACTCACTTTCCTGCATTTAGAGTTTTAATTAGTTCGAAATGAATTGGAATATTAATGTTCTATTAATAGCATTAGGTACCTATTCCATAGTTTTTGCCGTTTAGGCCCAGTTCTATAGGGATAACTCTTCCTGTGGGTGTCGTACAGGGAACTAAGGGATCTGGGAGAGAGTATTAAAACTTTACTTCTCTCCGCCCGGTGGCGAAAAAAAAAAATTGGTACCATCGAACCCAGGCCTATGTAACCCTAATAGCGTGACAGGGATAAAGCTAGCGAATTTCAGATGTGTAAGTGAAGGACGTAAGATGCGACTATGCAAAATTTTATTGCGTAAAATCAAACAATTGCTAGTTTCAAGATAACTAAACGTTAATCTTGAAATTCAAAACATTCACTGCCTGTATTGAGCTAAGTTCAGTTCATAAACAAAGTTTTATTAGTTTTCGTACAATATTGACTGAGTAATATCACTTATTTGTACAATTTAGAAGGAACTTTGGAATTTTTATTCTATCAAGAAAATTTTCAGGAATCGTGTTTTCACGACATTCACGTGTTAGTAAATATCTTCGACTTTAATAAATATGGTTTCAGAAACTTTTATTTCAAATAACTTTTGTAGTAATTCACCCTAGAAACATCAGTTCTGGCCTACTACGGCCCCTTAACTTACCCCACTCCAGGGGTAAGTGAACAAGTATTTGTAATAAAAGGGCTTATTTAAACAAAACTATAGGGTATCATCATTCATCAATCACCATAGGTCCAAATGGCATTAATAAATAGTTATTATTTTAACCTACCCCACCTGAACCTTATTGATTACCCATAGCTAATTTTAATGACACTAAAGACCAACTTAGACTTTGTACCAATCAATTAACGGTGAAAAGTTTTCAAAACAAACGTGTTAATATTCGAATGTATATGTGAACGAAGGCCACGGTTTATCGTGAATAGCTAAATTTAACAGTTACAGTACTGAGTCGACCTTTACAGTGTTTCTGATTACGACACTGTGTTTTGCTACTTTCTATCGTAGGCCTGTACGATAAAACGTTGCTTTTTATATTTAGAATTAATTATTAGCCTTTAAGAATAAACTATGTGATGCCATGTCTCTTACTTTCTGTTTTTTTTTACATTTATATCTAAAACAGTTTTCAATGTGACGATTTTTACAAGTTCGCTAATAGCAAATGATTTCAACTCGTAGTCAGAGATCTTTTGAGTACAATAACTTTAAAACATATAACTATCACATTATATTTTTCTACATATTATAAACATTTATATGAGTAAAGTATGATGAGATGTAGAGGTACGACTAATATCTTTTTGAACAAGCAAGCGAATCGTTTCTGCTTCAAATCAGCCAAATTTGTCTGTTGTCTGTCAATGTATTGCTTTTCCTCTACAGATCGTATTTTCCAACCGATCTTCACGAAACTTGGAATTTAATTTCAGTTTATACTTATTACTAACTGCGCCTACGCGGTTTTACCCGCGTAAGTCCCGTTCCCGCGGGATTACCATTAGCTACCTATATTCCAAGTTTCATCGCAATCGGTTTAGAGTGATTGAGTAACAAACATACATACATACATACACACATACTCACAAACTTCAGCTTTATAATATTAGTAGGTTATGTCGTGGGAAATATTTGATTAGTATTTTGAAGTATTTTTGCCCAATATCAAGTGCTGGCGAATTCTACTTTTTGCAGAATACTAATTAAAAACATAACCCTGTCTTTTGCTGTAGTCGAGTAAAACATGGCCTCAATCACTAGGAAAATATTAGAAAGTTTATTTCCTTTCATTATTAAATATACCTGTTCAGTCAACCCGTCGCTCGTCGTCGGTTCAACGTTCCGTGCCTGATCAGGTCACCATTAAAATTAAACAATGACTTCAGTGCTTCCCTGAAAAACAGTTTGTTGACCTTCATTTGCTGTGAACGTTGGAAATTGTAAAAGTAAAGTGAAAATGAATGAATTCTAATTTTACGTTTTGAATATTAAAAAAATTACCTAATATTCTAACTCGATAATGATTGTAAGTGAGTATATTTGTTACTCTCCTTCACTTCGACTTTCATTCCGAAGGTCGTGGTTTAGAATCCCGGCCGCGCACCAATGTATTTTTCTTTAAGAAAAAAATATGTGCGCTATTTAGGTACATCGCTCTTACGGTGAAGGAAAACATCGTGAGGAAATCCACAGCTTAAAATCACGCACAAAGGCCCAATAGTAGGGCTAATTGCGGAAACACACAGTTAAAACTTTAACTTTACTCTCCTCCACGCAAAAACTACTAAACCGATTGCAATGCCTGTGCATTGCAATGATAGTCTGTAGACATCTAAAGATTCTATTCATTTTTTGTCGATCGTCAATATACTTTACATGCTCGTATGCTACAACTACTGCAATAATATGGTATTATTTATTCCGATATTACTGCTAGATCAATTTACACGGTAGAAAACTACGGGGAGCTGCTAATAAACAAATAAAAGTAAAATGTTTCACATAATGCAGGCAAACTACCCCTAATTACGTACAATTACCAAAAATATAAAAGAATAAAAGCTGCCTTCCTTGGATTATTAGAAGTTCATTGAATAGCTTCTATGTCGCAACGTAGTGTGGCTGAAATAGACCGTAGTTGGTACAATACGAATAACAGTCGTCAAAATATTTTCCATGGTTCTTGGTTCATCGTGGTTCACTCAAATTGTTTGACCTGCGGTTGAACTTGGAGCTTAATAATGTTAACCAGTACATAACATGCACCCAATAATGTTCCGTAGCCGAAGTATATCGTAGTAGCTACAATCAATCATAGGTTCATTAGAAACTTTTAAATTAGTTCATTTAAGCTGGTTGAACTGCGGTTGAACAGGGAACTTAATAGGTTAACTAGTAATACCTACATAAAATGCACCGAATGATGTTCCTAAATCCAAACACCGTAAAAGGTATCGCTTTTGGTAAGAAAAAACCCACAGTAAAATCCCTAGTTCCCTTACACTTTATTCAGAAAATGTAGACCTAAAATAGTATTGTGTGTGTCGGGTAGACGTTTACAGGCAGAGGTAAATGAAGAACCTGTTTTACAACCGAAGTACAGCCATATTTCACTGTCAGTAGGTATACCTATGTGTAGCGTGTAAATTGATTCGGGTCAACCGCGTCCGGCGCCCGCTTCTAGGTGTAAATGAATTGGGTTGAAAAAGATGTGTCATTCGATATCGATAGGTGTATCTTGCTATGAAGTGCTGTGGACATGAATGAAATAATGAAAATTAGTGTGAATAATGGAAATTAGGTTCTACTGATTTTGATTTTTAAAAGTTAATCATTAACTATTGTTACAAAGTTCAATAATCACTTTGGCATTTTAACCCCTGCTCTACGTAGCGTCTCAGCATTCATTAGTCTTACCTATTTTTGGTTAGCGCGCAATCTTCCGAACTAATGAAAGGTATATCTTTCAAACAAAGAAAGAATTTTCATCTTTTGCGAAAAGTATAAATAGTATTTTGTAATTTGTTTTTATTGCTTTAGGCATACTAGAAATATTTTAAAGGAAAAACTTGTCTTCAAAGATCTCGTCGCGAGTGAATTTTTTCTTTAAAATATTTACTAGTAGTGTAAATAGTTTCGAAGTTGGGGAATTAGGTACTTTCTAATTGAATAAATATTATGGTGCGTTATAACTATAATCCCTATAATTTGTTTAGTTAACATAAAATGGTGCTTGAGTTAATTATGCTTTGTTTGAAGGCTAACTTTCCTTTGAAAACAAACATCAAAATGGCAGTTTATTGATTGCTATAGTTGTGTATTTTTATCTTTTACCAGACTTTATCAAGTCCGTATCGGACTCCGCGTGTCGCCGAAGGTGCCGGTCCACATCGAGGCTTCAGTATCGAGTAGCAACAACGCAGCGAGGACCGGAAGGCCGACAGCCAATGCCTCGCTTATCAGCGGCCTGGCCGCCTCCAGGCCCTTTCAGATAATGTACAAGAATGAGGAGGTTACCCTGAGGGATATCGTGCATTTTAGAGCTCAGTTGTTAGGTGAGAATCGCAGAATATTTTATTCAGGGTGGGTTGCACTCAATAATAAATAACATTAAAATAACCAAGGTTACCATCTCGGTGCTGATTTCTCCTTGATTGGGTGTGGGTGATGGGTGGGTGTCTGCAGGAACCAAGTAGCAAACCAATGTTTCCTGTGCAGCCACTATATTGAGTATCGGCATAAAATTTATATAATTAAATAAATTAGCCTCGGAAATTGGTAGTAACGATTGCCTTTATTTTATATTTCGGAATATATTCTAAAAAAAATGACACTGACTTTGTAAATCAACTATAAAATGCATTTAATATAGTATCTACCAAATTAACTTACGAGTACAGCATTATTTTAATTTGTTTCATGCAGTGGATAGCCGAAATCTAAAAGAATCGTTAGAACGGGCTGAATTCAGTCTCGGAGTGGAACTATGGTGCAGCGAAGGTGCTCAGTCCAGCACCCTCTCGCCGGTGTCATGTCGGGTGTTGAAGCTGCACTTCCAACCAGCCCAGGGTTTACACTACCACTTGCCCGTGCTATTCGATTACTTTCATCTATCGGCTGTCTCCATCACAATCCACGCAAGCCTAGTTGCATTACATCAACCTTACATCAAGTAAGTGCAATGATATCAAAAGTTTTCCCTATGTATCTCTTACACAGTACCTAAGTTCACATTTCGTATTTCGTAATACAAAAGAACTGCTTTCCATAGCAGCTAGTCTGGCCTACTTTTCGTGTTCATCAATGATTCTCCTAAACAATGCGCGGCTTTATTATCGAATTCCCCATAGTTTATGGAAATTAATGATTGTACTTAAACTAAAAGGGTTTTATTTTTATGCTGCTTTAAGGAAAAGCATCATGCATTACATTCAAAGTTGGTGAGTCTTCTTCGTTTATGTATAGTGGTGTGGCTCATCTTGTGTTAAGAGTTTTCAGCTCGCCTTAAGGGCCTCTAACTTGACCCTACGACTGCTATCAAAGATAATAACCGGAGCCAACTGACATCCGAAACACAGAGGAGCTCGAGAAAATGATTTTCGTCACACAAATTTTCGGTTGCTTAACCCGCGCGACCATTCAAGAGTAAACATGTAACATCCACCTGTAAACTTTATGTCCGTGTAATCGTATTTTATATCTCCATGAGATTAGGTTCGACACCACAAACGAATTTTTATTATGAAGGGAAAGCAAGCTATAAAAAAGACGTTTCTCGTTTATAGCGCCGTGCTTCTCTACTTATTATACCTCTAGGAATACCTGTACGCTCTATAAAATGTTTGATTGTTTTCAGTACTCCACGATCGAGTAAACAATGGGGAAAATTGATGAAGAGTGCTGGCAACTTCAATACTTCTGGAAGTTTCGAGAACGTTCTATTTGGGTCAACCGGAAAATGTTCAGGCAGCAACTCTAGCAAGATAGCTCACGCAAGGTACGGTTTGTATTAAGTAAGAATAAGGATTTATATATTTAGCAGCGGCCGAGGTTTCACCCGCGTAAGTCCCGACCCCGCGGGAATTTCGGGATTATAAGTAGCCTTATAATCCCGAATAACCTTCCTCGATAAATGGACTATCAAACACAAAAGGAATTTTTCAATTCTGACCATTAGTTCTTAAGATTAGCGAGTTCAAACAATGAAAGAAACAGACTCTTTATAGTTTTTGGGAAAATTATACAAAAATCTCACTTGATATATACAAGATGTAACAGGTAAGCCCTTTTAATCCGAAAGGGGGTTGTTCTAGACGTCTAGGCGAACAACTTTTGTTCTACGACTTTTGAAAATTCGAACTTTTTTTTTGAAAATTTTGAGATTATGTTTCACTGGAAAAACAGCTGTTTTTGAAAATAAAGGTAATTGAAGGTTTGATTGTAGTAGACCAAACTAAATGAAAGAACAACATAAGGTCAATGACCTCGAACTCTAAGAAACAGCTGATTTTCAAGTAAACTTTACACCTAAATTTTTCGAAAAGTACTTCGAATTTTCAAAAGTCGTAGAACAAAAGTTGTTCGCCTAAACGTCTAGAACAACCCCCTTTCGGATTAAAAGGGCTTACCTGTTACATCTTGTATAACTAGCTGCGTCCCGCGGTTTCACCCACGTAAGTCCCGTTCCCGCGGGAATATCGGGATAAAAAGTAGCCTATGTGTTAATCCAGGTCCTCAGCTACCTATACATATTGTAAGTTTCATCGCAATCGGTTCAGTAGTTTTTGTGTGAAAGAGTAACAACCTCACATACATACATACAAACTTTTGCGTTTATAATATTAGTAAGAAGTGGAAGAAGAATCTTGGGCACTATGACTCGGATGGGCGTTGCCGACAACTTCATTTTAGAAAATTATTTTTTATTGATGAAGGGACTTACTAATTGTATTTCTAATAACAATGTCGAGTGCGATTTGTATTAGTCGAATACGGTTTTTTTGACAGTGAGTAATATCGATCAAGTGATATTACTCACTCACAGTATTATAATACTTATTTTTCCTTATAGGCAAGTTCATGCGGAAGTATGTGGAATATTGCTTGGGTCACTGGAAGGTCTGCAGAGTGCTTTGGCAATATGCGGTTCAACGGGCGTTCTTCTTACACCAGAAGAATCGACTTCCAACTCAGTCGTAGGAGAAGTGGCACAAAGGATAAAAGATCTTAGTGATTTTAGCAAGGTATGTGCCAAAAGATATAGGTTTACAGTCATATTGTCTTTTCAAAAACATGATTCTAAGGGTTTCCGGAGGTCGATTTTCAGAATTACGACATAGAAATAAGTATTTGTGTCAATTTGTGTCAAGTGCAGACTTTGTCAATAAAAATGTTTCAGTCGATCCGCGGCCCGTATTATAACACTCTCGTGAACATAGACATAAGTCTATAAGATAAGTTTCATCGCAATCCGTTTAGTAGTTTCAGCGTGAAAGAGTAACATAGTCACATACATACTTGCAAACTATCGCGTTTGTAATTTTAATAACATAACATTTAAAATAAGATAATAGGATTAAATACTTGGCCAGCCATAGATTATTTGCGTAAATATTAGCACGCGAAGGAAAAAGTTTGCCCATCCCTGATCTAGGTATAATAATATTCAGTTTAGTAATAATTTTGACAAGTACCTATCTATTGCCTTTGTGTAAAAAATTCAACCTCAGAAGGCCTCTTAACCGTGTATCTAACGTTGTCATGCTCTCATTAAGTAAGTAGGTACCAGTGCGTGTCGAATACATATCACCTAACAAACACACCGCCTACCCACATGTCTATACAAGCCGTAGGTATATAGGCAAACGACAATAAAGGGGTTCTATCTACCCTTGTGACACCTAGGGATCAACACAATATAAGTAAAGTACGTATAGGTAGGTAGGTAGGTACGACAACCGTATCTCATATAAATTAGATCCACGGAATGTCATACAATGCTGTGGGATCCATTCTAATAGTACCGCCTGTTCGAGCGGACAAAATCAGAACTAAAGATCGATTTGTTGATATTAGTAGTTTTGATTTAAAATAATCTAGCGCCAATGCTGCCTTAAATAAGTTTGTTAGTGTAGGTGTAGGTACCTATGTTACTGGTACCGATTGTTTGAAAATACTATTTCTTCTTGCTTAACATAATTAGAAATTCCGAAAAAAAAAAGACAAAATAGGTCATAATAAGGCTTAAAAAACTAATTTTCCATTAACATTATTTCTTACCAGCATTGTTGCCGTACCTACGTTTCAGTATCTTTGCAGACCTTTCTCAGGGTAGGCCATAACGTAGCATAGGTACGAAATTACAACAATGCTCGATGAAAGTTTATTAACGAGTTTTATTTCAATAAAAGTCACGAAAACGGAAGATAAATCTAAAGTAAGATTTTAAACTAACTTTGTTTTATTACAAATGGGAACTAACCACGTTTTAATAAAATTAAAACATTTGTTACATTAATAAAAACACTGCGCCCTGCGGTTTTACCCGTGTAAGTCCCGTCCTTGCGGGATTATCGGGATAAAAAGTAGTCTATGTGTTATTCCAGGTCTCCAGCTACCTATATTCCAAGTTTCACCACAATCGGTTCAGCGGTTTTTACGTGATTGATTAACAAACACACATAGGTACTAACAAACTTTCAGCTTTATAAAATTGGTAAGATTTTTATTCTAATAAAAAAATAATTCAAAAAAGAAACAAAAAATAATTTAAAAAGCAACCAAAAAAAGAATTGATAAAAAATATTAAGTTAAGTCTTCTGAAGTCGGGCAGCCAAACTAAGTACAATATGGAACCAACCAGTAAAACTGCCTACCTAAAATCAACAATATTGTTACCGTAATTTTAATTATTGAGGAGTTTGCTGATGAGAAGGTGGTTTTAGGTGCCCAATCAATTTGTACTTAGTTCTTTAGGGGTCTATTCTTTTTGGTAGAAGTCCAAAAATGAGTAATTTATTGAATTCTGGGATGCTATCCTGTCCATCATTCCGAAGATACTCATCAGATCCTTACCAAACTTTTATGGAACCACCACGGAGCTTCCACCTTTCCATAAAATAAGAACTATATCAATCGGTCAAGCCATCTTCGTGTAATCGATGAACAATTGAATTGAATACAGCGTTTTTTTTTATTTCAATGATTACAAAACAAAAAAAAAACAAAAAACCTTAAATAACATTTAAAAACCAATAAGGTTTGTCACTAATGTTATACTACTATAGGTAACTCATCAACGGCGTCTATCATATTAGCTAAAAACATAACACTTCCTTTGGCAGTCGTGTAAAAAAATAAGTCTTTAATTTAACTTTAATGTTGTTGGGCCTAACTATATGAAAGAAGCGATACTATATTTAAGGAGCATTCCCGGTCCTCACTTCGAAGATCTTCATCAGATCCTCATCAAATTTTTGTGGGACCATCTCGGAGCTCCCACCTTTCCATTAAAAAAGAATCATCTCAATCGGTCAAGCCATCTTTGAGTAATCGATAAAGAATTGGATTGATTAATGCGTTTTGAGGAGCATTTCCGTTCATCACTCCGAAGACCCTCATCAGATCCACATCAAATTTTTATGGAACCATCTTGAGCTCCCATCTATCCATCAAAAAAAGAGTCATCTGAATCGGTCAAGCCGTCTTCGAATAATCGGTGAACACACAAAAAAAAATTTATATATACAGACGAATTGATAACCTCCTCCTTTTTTTTTAAGTCGGTTAAAAATATCCATAGGGATAACCTACAATAAGTAACAATTGTTATCTCACTTAAGCACGGAGCGGACAACAATTTTCTATTCCGCCATGTAGAGATGCTTTAGCATTTTGGCATCACGATATGAATACGTTTTATTTTATTGATATCACAATTAACAGAACGTACAGAAATCAAACTGCGGTGAGGAGGAAGAGTGGGCGATGAGCGCAGCGCACGACATCGCCCGTCTCTGCGCTGAAGTGACGCTGCGGTGGCGAGCGTTTCTCCACCACACCGCAGACCGTCCGCATGTGCATCACGCGCTCGCTGCGAGGCATCATGCCCTACGGTATGTGATGCGCGGTTTCACCTGCGGAAGCCCCGTTTATCCCCTTGGGGGAAAAATTAAACAAAATCCTTTCTTAGCGGATGCCCACGTCATTTGTGAATGTTCGTAATTGGCTTTGTGTTATCTATATATATATATGTATATATTTACTTTGTATTATAGCTGTGAATGTTCCTTAAATAAATAAATAAATAACATCTACCTGCATTCCAAATTTCGGCCCGATCCGTCCAGTGATTTGGGCTGTGCGTTGATAGATCACTATGTCAGTCAGTCAATCACCTTTGAGTAAAATATAGTATTTAGATTAGGCTCAACTTACACAGGCGCAGAGTCGAAGCGACGCGACGCGTCATATTTTTCCTACAGCATATTCATATCTATTATACTATTATTAAATAAATAAATAAATAAATATGGAAGCCACTCGTCTCCAGCCGAGCGTCGAAGCGCGAATGCGCGCATTCAACGCGCGTCGACGAGCGTTATAAGACTTAAATAATAGTACAATAGAGATGAATAGGCGGAAAAATATGCCGCGTCGCGGTCGCGTCGCTTCGACTCTGCGTCAGTGTGAGTTCAGCCTTACTATGCAGCACCACCTTGTATGCCATTCAAGCCCTAGTAGCTGTAAGTACCTACGTTGGCTGACCTGATGTCAGCTAATGAAAAGCCAAGGAATTAGCAACATACTGGAGTAGTGGACGGGTTTAACCCATTCCCCTGACAAATTATGTGCTATCGACACAAAGAAGAAGAAGAAGACAGACTATTAATAACGAGGAGCTAATTAAATTTTCGAAAATATTTTAATGTTGGAATTAAAATACACGTCTTCTACTTGAATCATCTGACCATGATACATCACGTCAGTACACATACCTAGGCTATAATTAAAAGCATAGCATCGGATATGTCGGTAGCACCAACTATTTGTAACATTTTAGACCAAAATACATGATTTTGGCTATTTCATTCAAACATCTTGATTACAACAACGTATAATGGGACAGGTCTCATTCACCACCTTATCTTATTCGTAAATCTTTGAATTTCGGTATATCTTTAAATTTTTCAATAGTACTTATTGGCTAGGCTTGCATTTATTTATCACTAGCTGCGCACTGCGGTTTCAGCCGCGTAATTTCCGTTCCCAAGGGCATTGCGAGATAAAAAGTTAGGTCCTTCTCCAAGGTCCGATCAATACCAAAATTCATCTAAATCTGTTTAGCAGTTTAGACCTGAAAGCGTAACAGACAGACAAAGTTACTTTCACATTTATAATATTAAATATAAGTAAGGATTCTCCTCACTTTCCAGAATCAAGCGTTTCTCCGAATGCTTCTTCGTACTGGACAACCCGCGGCACTCGCTGGCCGGTTGCTACGACAGCAACTACCAGTCGTATCAGAGTGTCGGCGAGACGGCGCGCCGCTCGCGGTACCTGGCGCTACTGCCGCCCTTGCCTGTGCACTGCATTGCCTTAGACGGTGATCCCCACATCATGCCTATTATATTTGAAGATAGGTAAGAAATCCTTCTGTTTTTAGGAGCATGACAGTTTTGTTATATGTCAGTATGCGGTTTTTGGTATATCAGCAGGAATATTCCGGTATAAGTCCCTCAATTTACTTTCAGGTATCAAGACACTGCAGAATTTGCGAGACGTCGATCATTTTTAAACTCCGGTGGCAGCAAATCTGGCAGTGGTAAGTGTCTCAAATACTATATGTTTGTAGTTTCTTAAATAAATAAATAAATAAAATAAAATAGCCTTTATTTATCCCTTCTAAAAAGAATTTTACATTTCTATATATTATATTTATAAGTAACTATTATAGATTATGTTAATTTTCATTATATTAATTATTATATATTAATTAGTATTATACATTTTATACATTTTATTTATATTTATATTTAGATATTTAAATTTGTTGTGTTAGAAGGGCCCCTTTTGACAGGGTATAGGCCTCCTCCAACTCCTTCCATTTGTCCCTATCCTGCGCCACGTCCATCCATCTGTGTCCCGCCACCGCAACTAGGTCGTCTGCCCACCTCTCATGTGGCCGACCCTGTCTTCTTGATCCGAGTGGTCCAGACCATTTTGTTGTTGCCCGGGTCCATCTTTCATCATCTGTTCGAGCCAGGTGTCCCGCCCACCTCCACTTCAGGCCAGTGGTGTGTGCAAGTACATCCCTTACTCCAGTCATCTCCCTGACCTCGGTACTTCTTACTTTGTCTTTCAGTTTCAGTTTTAGCATACTACGTTCCATGCTCCTTTGACATACTTGTATTTTATTTCTAGAATCTCGGTTATAGATCCAAGTCTGGCACCCATAAGTAAGAGAGGGCAGTATACAAGTGTCTAAAACTTTGCTTTTAAGTTTTACAGGAAGGTTTGACTTGAATGTTTCTTTTTGACGCCAATATTTTTTCCAGGAAATATTTATACGTCTACTTATTTCTTCAGTGTTTCTACTAGTTCTGAATGTGATTTGTTTTCCCAGGTATATATATTCTTGCACATATTCTAGTATGCTGTTGTTTACTGATATAGGTTTGTTGTGGGTGTTCGTCATGACTTTCGTTTTAAATGAATTTAATTCTAGTCCAATACTTGAGCTAACACTGTGTAGTTGTCTAATCATTGTTTGTAACTGTTCAGGAGATTCAGACAATAAGACAATGTCATCAGCGAACCGAAGGTGGCTCAATTGCTTACCCATTATGTTTATACCCTTTTGTGACCAATTGAGTTTTTGAATAATGTATTGTAGGACAGCAATGAATAATTTTGGAGATATAGGGTCCCCTTGCTTTACTCCTCTTTTAATTTCTATTGTTGGTCCTATCCTGTCTAGTCTTACTCTGCTAGTACTTGTTTTATATATATTTTTCAAAATGTCTATGTATGTTTGATCAATTTCTAGATGTTCTAAGGCTTCCCATATGCTGGTGTGGCTTCTTACTAGGTATATTGTAGTTTCTTACTAGGTATAAAACGTAAATGAAAAAAATTGTTTTCCTGCAGATCCATTCCTTTGCTCGGAGTCTATAGCAGGAGATGACTGCGCTTGTAGCGTCAGTTCACTTATGGATTCTAGAAGGCCTTCATCAGAAGCATCGAGAGTGACGCTTACGCTTCCAAAAACCATTATGGATGTTCTTGAACCACATTTCAATGCCCCCAAATCTAACAACAGTGTAGTTCACGCGACACTTACATTAGCACCTCAGAAATCTGCTCGTGGATCACCAAAAAGGGCACTAGTTAAGCAAAATGTTGTTGAGCTTACTAAGCCCCATAACAAACAGCTAGAATTAACGAGCCGAAACCGATACATCGTTCAAAATAATCAAATAAGCGAGATTCAACTCCCACCAAACAACGCATTTGCGTCGTGTTCGATCCAACAAGGACAACAAATGTCACGATACTCGGCTTCAACACTGCTAGACATCAATGCGTTAAAAAGTAATACAAATGTTTCGCGAGGCGGTAAAGACAAAACTGATTTGAATGAAGTATTTCGTCAGAAACACGAAATAACAAGCGGAGTTAGCACTCTGCCCGCCAGACACAGTAAATCTTTAGACCAATTGAGAATGTCCCAAATGACTCCACTTAGCAATCCATCAACACTCACCAAGCCTGTTAGAAATGGATCAAACGTATCCGTTAATTATCCAAAGCCATATTTACCCCCACATCAAATGAAACCCACAACTTTGCCCAGAAGTGTGACAACGACTGCGTATCCAACGAGTACAACCACACGCTGTGGCAATAAAGGTGATGACTACAGAAGGAATATTAGTGAATTCAGAGAAAAATACAAAAATCCATGCAACATGAGCGTCAATCCTCATGTAATGAACAATGAAGTATTTCATAACGTAGGATATAAGTACGACGGAGCGATGACAGCTAATCCTAATCAAGTGTACGGCTATACTTTCGGTAATCAGGGTAATATGCAAGTGAATAATGTAATTCGTAATCCATTAGAGTTTCAGAGAGGCTACAGTGTAAATTTACCCCGTCCTATGTTGCCTCCGCGTAATTCTTACCCACCTGTTAGTGGAAAAACTCAAGCGACTGATCAAAATAATTTAGTTTCTAATAAACACGTGCATCGATCTAACTCTACCCACGTGTTTTATCAACAAAATAACATGGAAAATACACAAATTGATATTGAAGCTGCAAGAAATCAATTAAGACATGAGCTTAACTACTATTTACAAAAAGGACACTGGAGTTACGACTTCAACACCGGTAGCCTAATACAGAATTATCACCAGAAGAAGTCGAGCAAGAGTAGTGATGATAGTGGATTTGTGATGACGTTAGATAGAAGTAGTGATGGCACTTCTAAATCCACTTACTCTAAAACCCCACCATCGACCCCACATTCCACTATGCCCTCCGTGAGACACAAAAAGAGCAGATCGAAAGAATCCAAGTTAAGTAATTATGCTAAAGAAAACTCAAAAATGAATTCCAGTCGTGATTCATTGAGTAGCCATCATTCCATACGCTCCAGAGACAGTAAATCTGATCGCCATACTTCCAAGTCTGAACGCAGTACACCTAAATCTGAAAGAGGCACACCTAGATCAGGCAAAGCTACCCCTAAATCAGGTGGTATCACACCGAGATCAGGGCTTTCTACCCCTAAATCTGGTAGAGTTACGCCAAAATCCGGTTTAGCTACGCCTAAAAGTGGAAGATCTAGTGGGAAACCAGAAAAAAGATCAAAACACAAACCTTCAGAGAAAATGTCTCAATTGATGTCTGAAGCGGCATCGTCATCGAGCAACGAAAGCATTCCTTTCGAATTAAGACGTTTGGAATCATCAGCAAGCGTCCCATATAGTTTGGATCACGGACCAGAGCTATTGAGGCACTGTAGGAGTGCTGCATCTGTGTTAGACGAACCAAACATTAATAACACTTTTGGTTCAGAATCATTGCCAAACCTAGCCCCACCACCAGCTTTTGAGTCCCCTCCTTTAGATATAGCTGATAAAGACTTCAAAATACTGCCCCCCGAAAACTTCTCAAATAAGGAAGAGAAAAAAAGTAGAAGTAATTCAACATCAAGTCTCAGCGAACAAAGTGGTTGGGTTTCGAGCGGACGCAGCTCTGGCCCATCATCCCCGGATAATGCTAGTAGTCAATTAAATCAAAACTTTACGCCTACGCATTCTGGTATGCCAAAAATACCAGTCAAAAAATACGAGGAGCCAAGTGAATCTCGAAAATGCGAAGGAGAAACGATTAGTGATTTTAAAAGAACCGTTCTCAACGGTGAACAGCTGAGAGAACGATTGCTAAAATTAGCCGTAAAAGTGGCTCAGAATAACTCGAACGAGAAAATAGAATGCTGTGATAAGGAAGTGTGCGAAGAGTGCACGATATGTAGCGATTCGATTTGTACGGATAGTCAATGTGAATACAATAAGCTGATGCATAGTAATGGGGTCGACACAGGGTGTAACTCTGACACCTGCACGGCAAGTTGTTACCAAAAGTTATCCGAATCTAGCTCGAAAGGTAATCAAAGGCATAACTCATTTAGTGCAGTTCAAGGTAAAACCTACACTTCTAGTTCAAAGTCTTCGGCCGAGAACACGGTCAAAAAGTCACAAACTATGAGCGACAACCTCCATCCTTACATAAGAAAGGAAATAGCACCAAAACCTCAGCCTCAATCAAAATCGAGTACTTTAGACAAACATAAATTAAAAGATCGAATACAGTATACTGAAAAACTGATAGCCGCGGAGATAATGAGTTTGGCGGTTGATAGATCTTGTAAAAGCCACGTAAGTGGGAAGAAGCCAACGGGACCTGTGTCTTCGGTCCAAAAATATCACAACAAAGCGAGATCTGAACTTGATTTATCGCATTTCGTTGGAGACAATGACTATGAAGCGTTACCACCTCCACAACAGTTTCGAGACGCTCCTCCTCCGCCTGATGAATTCAAGGTAGATTCACTTTTCATTTCTTTGAGTTTACATTTTGATGTCATTTTGTTTAATAATTTTTTGTTTATTTTTAGTTGTTAAGTTATTCTAAGCAGCTAAGTATTTAACTTTAACTGTAGAAAACAAGGTGTAGTCTGGTAAATCTGATATGCTTATTCAATAGGGTAATTCCGAATTTATTCAAAAATCGTTTAAATATCACTCTGACTAAAAGTTAATTGCGGAATATTTCGAATATAACCAACTTTCGAAATAACCCTAGTACACTTATGTAAGTGTAGAAATAAAATTCGAATATTTTATAGGATCCTCCATCAAAATCTCCGAAACTAAGCAGACAGAGTAGCAAAGCTTCAACGCCTTCAAGAACGCCAAGAAAACAGCAGCCGTTATCGACACTCCAACTTGACAACCCCTTGTACCATGTTTGCGAAGGTAAAACATATCCTTTACTTAATTCCTTGCTTTCTAACAATAATTGAGGCAGTTTCATCTAATTTTAAATTATTGATACAGAGCAAGCCACTTTTAATCCATGCTATTAATGGCGCAGTAGTACTCAGAACAATGTTAGGTGGTACAGGAAAGAACTGGTCAATACGCCTGGAGCTAACTAAGCCATGGTTCCTCCCGATGTTTTCCTTCACCGTAAAATCGGTGTTATTAACCAACACCGTTCCTCCTTGCTCGTTTTCTTGCTTTCTAAAATGCAATTAACATTTAAACCGCTTGGCATATGAAGGTATAATGGAACGTCGGAAACTTCGGCCGCATCAGTCAGGCAACAGTGGTACTGGAGGCACCCTGAATAAGAGCCAAAGCACCGGTGAACTGGCAAACCGGAACGAAAATGGGAATAACAAAGGTAATGAAACCTTTACTAGTAAATACAAATATTACTCCTATTTACTTATTTGATATTTATTGAAAAAAAAAAATAGGTGCCTAAATCCCTCGATCATTTTTATTTTGGTGATTATACGTAGATTTGTATGAAAAATACATTGTTGCAATATAGCAATTCTAAACATAAATCGTCGTTTGTTCGAGAGGCTCTCGAGCTGTTTAATCGAAATATATGCAGAGAATTGTCATTCATTGCTTAAATTCTAGTTTGGTCGAATCAAAGTCGGTTAAAAAGTCAGCTTTGATAAAACGAATAGGTACTACGATATATTGAGCAATTTGTTTTATTTACTTTTTTTTTTTTCAAAAATTCCAGAACGAGAAAGCAACTTGGTCAGCATCTTCGGTTTAGCAGAATCGGAGCGACTGTTCGTGAAATGTCGCGAAGAGTTCAGACACAGTGTAAAATATCCAGGAGCGATATACTCCGATTTTCCACCTGTTGAGAACTCGTTACCGTATTTCCACATCAGCGATGAATATCGAATGTTTAATCCTGAAGGTAAGAAAGCATTCATGAGTTTTTTATGCAATATTAGCTTGTGCCACCGAAAGTCCCTTTCCTAATATTGTGATAAGATTATGTGTTTTTAGAGATATCCATCTGTCTACATCCGTTTCATTGCATTCGGTTCAGTTATTTGCGATTTGCTTAAAAGAGTAACACACAAACATGCCACAAACTTTGGCGTTATTAATGTGATGTGAAATTGTGATTAATAAATAATAATGCTTATTCTGAAAGACACTGAAAGTGGGCTAAATACGGAATAGACCTTTCGTCAGAGTGATATTAAATCGAAATTTGAATAATTCGAAATTACCCCATTGAATAAGTAAATCAGATTTACCCTACTACACTCTAATAAGATGAAGGTTTCGAATAATTTCTTTATTGATTATTCCGAGAAACATTTCAAATTGATTCCAGGATTGCATCTTGTGATATGCGTGCACGGATTGGACGGTAATGCAGCGGATCTGCGACTAGTCAAGACGTATTTAGAACTAGGATTGCCTGGAGCAAGGTTGGAGTTCCTCATGTCGGAAAGGAACCAGGGAGATACCTTCTCAGACTTCGATACCATGACGGACAGGTGAGGGTCATAACCGCATTGGTCAGTATCCTTAGAGCTTTTAACCTTTGTGTTGTCGCGTTAGCACATAGATACCTACGATAACTTTATTTGTGTGGAGTAGGTTACTGCCACAACGCAAATAAATGGCATATTATAATAATTACTGCAAGTTGTACTTAACGTATCCACAGGATGCTTAAGTGTTATCCTGTTTTTTATTTTGATTGGTGAAGTATTTCAGTGAAAAGGGTATTTCCTTTAATCCCCATTGATAATCCCTATCAATAGGGAAAACACTGCGGGCGACCATTGTCAAGGTGAAAAGTGATAACGCTCGGCTGAACTGTTTTGCAGACGTAAAGTTACTAACCAAGTTACGAATAAGCTTATATTAGCATTAAGAAGTTCGATGCCTATAGTTATTTGAAGATGATTACAGCTTCCAAACCTCTTATCGTTTTCAGGTTAGTCCAAGAGATCCTCACTCACATACAAAACTC
Source organism: Idaea dimidiata (assembly GCA_949358125.1). Taxonomy (NCBI): domain Eukaryota; kingdom Metazoa; phylum Arthropoda; class Insecta; order Lepidoptera; family Geometridae; genus Idaea; species Idaea dimidiata. Next base: position 4,606,341 of record OX442334.1, read on the forward strand.
GAGTGACCCAGCGCGTATAAGCTTCGTGGGCCATTCTCTCGGCACCATCATCATCCGGTCCGCTCTCGCCAGGCCTCAGATGAAGCCATTCTTGGGGAAGCTGCATACGTTTCTCTCACTGAGTGGACCGCATCTTGGGACGCTTTATAATTCAAGCGGACTTGTTAATGCTGGTAAGAATTAACTGGTTAGACTATGCTTACCTAGATGATGCGACGGGGACAAAGGCGGGGATATTATGGAATCCTATCTTTTTTGGTGGCATCACCAATTTAGTTCGGTGGATGAAGACAAACCGTAGCCACCCTATTTTATTAAAGTTTAATTATCAAACATCGTGGATTTTTGGGCCAGAACATAAGCTAATAGTGACCAAATTGCGCCGAACACATACTGACAGATCAGTTACTAAAAATAGCAAAAAACTGTTTCGGTACACCGAGCACACGGTTTTGCAGCTTTACCGATCAATACAAAGAAAAATTATTATTCGAAACAGCACATTTTCATTTATTAGTTGGTTTATCTTAGGTCTAGTTTTAGTATAAATTCTAATAAGATAATATGATTATAAAGTGTCTTTAATAATGTTATGAGATAATAAAATGTCACTCGTATACCAAATTATGTTTCGTGATGAGCACAACACGAAAGTACCATACAGAAGATATAGAAAGAACCTTAGTAGGTAGTTTCATAATATTTTTCATATGATAAGACAATTATCTGTATCTCACCCAGTCTCCCCAATATCTTCATCTAGCTGGCCTCTCTAACCACGCCTTGTAGGTACCTACTTATCAAAAATCTTTACGCTTTCCAGGAATGTGGTTCATGCAAAAATGGAAGAAATCCGGCTCGTTGCTCCAACTGTCGCTCCGCGACGCCGCCGACCCGCGCCGCTCGTTCCTCTACCGCCTCAGCGAGAGAAGTCAGCTGCATCAGTTCAAGCACATCCTGCTCTGTGGCTCCGGACAGGATCGATACGTGCCGCTGCATTCGGCGAGACTTGAACTCTGCAAGGCTGCTGCTAAGGATACCTCGTTGTTGGGACAGGCTTATAGGGAAATGGTTGGTTTTATTCTTTTGTTTCTGGTGTTGGGTGTGCCAGGTAGCATTATGTATGACCTCTTACTTGACCCAGCGTCTGTTATTCTGATATAACCAACTGCTTAACTCGCCGATAAATAGTTGGTGCCACCAAACATGTTGAAATATCGGGCTTGCTCACGGTCACGATACAGAGACAGTTTCAGGACCCGGAACAACTGTAAACCGGCTTGGCAACACCTACACCCTTGTCGTCCTAGATAGCAAGGATGGTTTAAATATGTAATTTTAAAAAGATTAGTGCCGACTTTAATCGATCTCAATCAGATAGAACGTTTCTTTCTTCCCATCCATCAATTCTTTCCATCTGGGAAGAGACTTTCCTCCAAAAACCATGAATTTGATTTTTGGAGGATGGAGAGGAATCAAAGTTCATGTATCTTACTTTTGCATAAATTTTAAAGTGTGTCGACTATTTTTCTAAAGAAATGTTTGCCAAAAATTCTTACCCAACAGGACTTGAACCTGCATCTCTTGAAATCCAGCCCAGCGCCTTTTCCAATTTGGCCACTTGAGCACAAGTATCTTTTTTTTTCATTTCAGGTGCACAACATGGTATCACCGCTGGCGGCCCGTGCGTCCAGCGTGTCCGTGGTGCGGTATGACGTGCAACACGCACTGCCCCATACAGCCAGTGCGCTGGTCGGTCGCGCGGCGCATATCGCCGCTTTGGACTCCGACCTCTTTATTGAAAAGTTCTTACTCGTTTCTGCTTTGAAATACTTCCGTTAGACATTTTTTAAATATCGAACACCATTGTTCCATTACATTGCATTTAACGGATTTTACCGGAACACCCCGTTTTCTGAGTACCTACCCCGATTACGTAGCTACCTTCATTTTTTAAAAAAAGTAGGTACTTTGTTACATTAACCTAACCTAAATCTACAACAATATAGTCTATTATTCTTTTGTTTCCTGAACAGTAGCTATAGACAGGCAAAGTAGGTACCTATTACGAAATATTATTTGTTATAGAAAGAGAAGCATTTGTAAAGCATTTTGTGGGATAGGTAGGTACCTATATCTACCCCACGTTTTGTGATTTTGAAATTGCACCCCCGATCATCACTTTCATAGGTACCTACAATGTTTTTAACCTTCGAGACGGTAAAATAGAGTTGTTATACAACTGTTTGATTTGTGGATTTTTATGTTATAAAACATGCATAGATACAAGATAAACCCTTTCCTTGCAGCCGGGTAAAAATACATTCAAACCTTCGAATTGTATGTAGGTAGATATGGTTGTCAATTGGTAATATACCTACCTAGGATGCGATATATCAATCTGTTTCCGCATTAGTTACAACCGTAAAACGATTATGTTCCTAGGTATAGTACTTAACCAAAACACTTACGAGAAGTGGTACCTATATCATATAGGTACTTACCACTTCTTTTTATGTACTAAAATTATCTAATCAATGCATTATAATAAGGAATACCTACATTAATTCCATTTATTTGGTAATTTGGTATCAATTTCTGAATAATAGGCCAGTCACATAACTCCCTATACTTCGTTATATCAAATACCAAATAACTATTTTTAATAAATTACGGTTAGGTGGGAACCATGTCAACTACACAACCTATCGGGTAAATTTTAATATAAGACAAACTTCTAAATAAAATACATTTACCTTATTTTGTTCTTCACAGCAGTCTGCATTTCCCCACAATTTTTTTTTTTTAATTTGATACGTTAGCACCATCTAGCCGCAAAGCTAGTAACTCACTCACATGCAGGCCTCAAGTGCTGCCATCTGTTTTCCACTACCGAAATCTGTTCTTATAGTGATGGGTAAGATCGAATGGAATCGATTAATTTACGAATTGAAAAAATCATAGTACTTTTTAAAGTGTGTGATAATCGCTTAGAATCCTACAGTAGAATTTATTACTAGGCTATCAATGAAGTGACTTTTATGTAATAATTAAGACGGATCTTTACACCAAATACAGTAAGACTATGACTTAGCGATTGTATTTTATAAGATAAGTTCGTAGATGTTACTTGTATTATCTGTCTCGTAACAAACAATCGTGTCATTACTGTAATTCATTTATCTCATTGCTTAATTAAAGGCCTCAATTCAAACACCTTATGGCCTATAAACATCATTTTAATGACATACCTAATACACAGTAAAGGAGTAGGCATCTATCTGCCTACATAAACATGTTATTTCATATAAAAAAAACTGTAGTTAGCATTACAGTTTACTGATTTTGTACCCCATCATAAATTATTTCGATTATTGTCTTTATCTCAGGCTGTGGCCTCAAAATATTGAACGTTAGAGAAAGTTGTATAAAGTTTTTATCGAATGTTAGACTGATCTTTAAAAATATACGATTACTTATTATTATTAGCAGTGATTTTATTTATAATGAAAATTTGTTGTGTACTCTATTAACTTGCTCTGTCCACTTCTCTATTACGCAGTAGTTAATATTTTATACAGGGGATTGGAAACTTTGACTCTCTAATTTTATGTAATGAAATATTATGTAATTTATTAATAAAATTAGCACTAGAAAAGTATCTCTATTGCTCACAAGCAAGCTTTGAGAGGGTGACGAAATAGTCAGATTGTAATGATTAATGAATGCTATGAATGGGATTTTTAATTAACTATTGTTGTAAGATAAAGTCTTACAATAATCTTAGATAAAATACTATCTATTACTCACCCTCTATGAACAAACAGTAGATCTTAGTAATTGTGTGTGTATTAAAAGGCGGAAAAGAATTTTGTAAATAGATAACTTGAAATAGGTATTAATTTTTTATTTGTAAATCGTATGTTTAATGGCAATGTGTCGATGTTATACACTTAAAATATAATAAATAAATTAAATAATGCCTAAAACATTCAATGAATTTCATTTGAAGCAGCCTTTTATAGGTAAACAAAGTTATTTGAGTTATTAAATAAGTACAAAAAAACGGTTTCCATGAAAATAATTGATCTGGCACTGAGACAGACTGCATCTACAGCATACAAATAAAGAAATTCGTGCACACATCTACATTTTGTTTCAACTTTTGATCATGTTACAATGATCTTGGTCTCGAGGAGACTGGAGCTGCAGCCGGAGTAGTCCTCTATATAACCGATGTTTTTTCCGGTGCTGGGTAGGTGTAACAATTTTCAAAGTACGTGAGTAATCGTGTTAGGCCCGGTATAAGTAACTATGTCAACAAATCGTGTGAATTTAAGAGTTTAATACAAAATAAACTCATAAATGAGTCGGCTTCAATAAATAGAACTAATTTTATTTAAAAAAAAACTTTATTTTTCTGTTTTTTACTTTTATGGGTCTACATAAAATTGTAAAAAATGGTCAACAGTACATCGATTTCGTTTTATTTCTGAATACCGATTGTTCGGCAATACCGTACCTATCCGTACCTAGTTCCCATCACTATTGCTGCGAAAAAAAAAAAGTATATGACACAATATTATTTGACAGTTGCTCGTTGTCGTTATCGGTGGGTGTAGGTTGGACGAAAATTCTAATTTTTACTCGTATTTGGTTTTAGTGGACATTACAAAAATCTAATTGATTTCTACATAACAAAATAAATCTCTATCTTTAATAACAAGTGCTAATTTAATATTCAGTGTTCGATTACCACGCTTCGGTTAGGCAATGCAGTGGTCTCTTCGAATAATTTAGATTTATTTCCCCAAAAACATTATTTTGTTGTTGATAGCGAGTCGTAGAAATGGGGAAACTATTGAGTCTTTTGTCCCGAGATGACTCAAACTGCTGTTCATCCCCGCGGTACGATATATTTCTGGATTTTGAGAACGCCGCACCCACGGATACTGAGCGGAACGTCTACGAGGAAGTTCAAAGAGTCTTGCTGGAATCGGAGTTTATTTTAGAAGAGATACAGTGTTACAAGGGAGCTGGGAAGGAGATAAGAGAAGCTATAGCAGATCCCTCTCGGATATCCCAAGAACGAGCGTGGAGAGCCGTCAAACCTTTGGTAGACAAGCTACTGAGGTGTTACAACCACTCCTTAGAACTGCAGCGGGTAAGTCGCCTTTTTTACCAGATTACGAGAGGATTATGTTTTTTTTAATTGCTATCTACTTTAGAATCTGCTAAACAATTGTTTTAATATTCTGTGAAGGTAGGATTGGTAGGTACGGTACAATTGTCTAGGCATTGACATTTGTACCTAGTCCTACTTAATTCTAACTGTTGTAATAGCCACTATGATCTAAAAGTTATTCTTGGAGACATCATATACATAATATGTATATTATGTATGTATATTATGACAAAGCATTACTACTCTTTAGGATTCCGCACCCAAAGGGTAAAATCGGTACCCTTTTACTAAAAATCTGCTCGCAGTGTCAACTGGCTGTAGCTCATGCACCATGATAGCTATACAGTTAAAATTATTACATGATGTATTTCTGTTGCCACTGTAACAAAAAATACTAAAACAGTATGAAATTAATGTTAAATTCCGTCTCTTATACATGATTTAGAAATGTTTTGTTTTTGATTTTTATCTAGATAGGCCTGTTAACTTCTGAGTTGATGATCAGCAATGGCAAACCCAGGAATGAGTTGTGACTGCACTGGTTTACTTGTTAGAACACAAAGAAGTTGATGTTACTAAGTATAGAAGAAATGCAACCAAACAGTCTCCCACAGTTGAAATTATAAAGATGAATGTTTTTTAAATTAGTATCTCATTAGCAGAAGTAATGTAACATTTAAATTATGTTTCATTTTGAAAAAAATGCTTCCAAACATTCATACATGGTGGGCGCATTGCCATGAGTACCTGCGTGTGTGAGGTTGAAGCCAACACATAAAGGCCTGTTTTAGTAACATTTTAACTTCAATATTTGTATTGGCCACCAAACCGGCGATTATCCCAGTCTACACTATAAAATGCAGCCAAAGACAACCCCCCGGTCAGATAAAACTATGTATTAACTACGGGTGAAAACTACTTAGGCTATGGAAATGGATGGTAGTTAGTAGTGGATTGGATACTGGGGGAACTATTTGGAATATGGTGCCTGCGGTAACAATGTTCAATAAACACGTAAAAATGGTAGACGAAGACTCGCCAACTCGGCCACCCTAATTAAGCTAGCTGATCTCTGAAGTAATATGTCCATCCTCCAAGCATTCCTGCTCACGCAACTCCACTCTGTCGGTCAGAGTGGAGTCGCTGAAGGCAAGTCAGAGGCGGGGGATTACTTCCTCAGTGTTCACTCTGAAGGCAAGCCAGAGGTGAGAAAGGGTGACTTTCCCCTAGAGCACTCGGGAAGCCGTGAGGGTCGCTACTCTCCGACATCTGCCGAGCCCTGCCGGCTTACTGTTATTATTTGTTTTAAGCATGGGTAAATACTTCAGTCTTCTTGGGCTCCCATTTTCCGCACTTAGGTCCTCCAGTGGACCCATTGTACGTGACTGTAGGCTGTGATATCATTCCAGCCAACCCAACTCCGACCAGAAGCGTAGGATCTTTTTGGGATCTGCACACGCCTCCCGAAGTGTTGTGGGGTTGCCAAGTATGTTGACCCGATGTGCAACCAGGCTCTCGCACTCCAGGATTGCGTGAGCGATGGTTTCTTCTTTCGACAGACACGCTCTGCACAGCGGGCTGTCCGTGATACCTAGGACATTCATGTGTTTATTCACTGTACAATGACCCGTTATTGTACCTACCATGATTCGTAGGTCATCTTTTTTAAGATGAAGCAGAGATTTGGCTAGTCTTGGCTTTGGTCTTGGTAGAGCTTCCCTAGACTGCCTGCAACTTACTGTTTGTGCCCATCTTATTTCATGCCGCTCTTTCGTGCGTTGTCTCAGCCATGCCCTTACCTGATAAAAAGGTATGGGTATTATTGGGTCCGGACCCACAGGTGTGGTGCTGGAACCCGTTCTGGCCAGTTCGTCCGCCGCGTCATTGCCGCTTGATCCACTGTGACCCTTTATCCACTGAAGGCTTACCTTGTGTGTTTGGGCTAGCTTTTGCAGATCCTGGTGGCATTGAAGCACGAGCCCAGAGTCGATTGTGTTGCTCCTTAAAGCCTTAAGTACCGCAGCGCTATCAGAGAGTAGCTTAATTTGATTGGGCTCAATTTTCCTTGCAGTGATTGCATCAACGGCGTTGATTAGACCTATGCATTCACATTGGAAGATTGATGCATGAGACCCTAAGGGTAATGATGAGTGTATGTTCAGTTCGGGAGAGAATGAGCCTGCTCCCGATCCTTGTTTGGTTTTTGATCCGTCTGTGTACACTCTGAGTTCTTTTATACCGGAGTAGTCTTTTCCAGATTCTACCAGCGATATATCGTACTTACGTTCAAAGACGAATGTTTTTGGGATCCTGTCATTGGGGGCTTCTACGAGAGGTTCGTGTTTTATCGCGTCCTCCAGTATGCGCCTATGACCTACCCTTGAGCGCGTCCATTGTTTAGACGCATAAAGCCGTGCCGCCGAGGCGGCCGCTTCCTGATGGATGAATAGGTCCAGTGGTGGAAGACAGAGCATTGCTTCCATTGCTGCCGTGGGTGTGGTGCGAAAGCATCCTGTGATGGCATCCATCCAGCAGGATCGTTCTTTGGAACTGTTCTAATTTATCTATGGCTGTCCTGAGTTCGGCCCTGGGCCACCAAACTGTTGCGCCATACGTTACCTGTGGTCTAATGACCGTATTATAGAGCCAATGTATGATTTTCGGTGATAGCCCCCATTTCTTACCGATCATCCTTTTGCATTGCCAGAAGGCAATTGAGGCCTTATTGAGCTTTTGTACGAGGTGCTTGTTCCATAGCAGTTTGTTATCGAGGATCACTCCCAGATATTTGACCTCGGTCGCTAGGGAAAGTTGTGTGTCAAACAGATATGGGAGTTAGAGGCCATCTGTTTGGCGTTTGTTGGTGAACAGCACCATTTCAGTTTTTGTCGGATTTACAGATCGTTTGTATTACACCATTTTTCGACTATCTCCAAAGCCATGTCCATGAGGTTTGTGATTGTCCCCAAGAATTTGCCACTTACCAGAATGGTGAGATCGTCTGCATAGCCTACAGTGTAGTATCTCTCTTTGTTGAGTACATCTATGAGTTCATTCACCACGAGGTTCCACAGAAGTGGAGATAGGACTCCCCCCTGCGGGCATCCCTTGGCCGCGATTCCCCTAGATGTGGAGTTCACTGTAATTTGTATAGCTCTGTATCGAAGCATGTTCACGATCCAGCTGACTAGAGTGGGGTGAACCTTATGCCTTACCAGAGCCCGTTCGATACTTACAAAGGTCGTCTTGTCGAAGGCAATGGGTAAATACTTATAGAAATTATGTCCTTATTTTTCATTTAATATTTCTATGATGGAGTAAACATAAATCCTCGTGAATATTTCCCGCAGATATGACACCATCTTCTGATAAGCCCGTGATAAGATTGTAGAATACTTTGATAATTTCTCATACAGATAAAAGCAATATACATACACTCTATTATGACTGGTTTGTTGGTTGGTACAGTTTATACTATGTAATTTTAGAAAAAAACTTTCGTAAAATGTACAGGTTAAAGATTTTTCTTAAATAATTCCTCTATAGTTAATGGATGTTTTAAATAAAAATATGCTTTGTTTTGTGTTTTCATTACTGTTAATTAAAATAAATAAATAGCTACTTAGTAATGAAAAAACACTTAGTTTATAATTTAAATTCACAAGGATTAAGGAAGGAATATGAAAAATTGCAAGCTTGAACTTCTGCTTATAAGGTTACATACTATTATCACAAAAAAATTACGTTTGTTGTATGGGAATAAACTTATAAAGTATTTTTGTGATTCTGTTATTATTAGTAGGTAGGTGTTCGTTTTTGTAGTGACAACAGAAACAAAAAACATACTTCAAAATTGTTTTAATTGATTAGTTTACAGTCAATACGTACTGCTGGATTGACAGTACTATTTTTGTGAAAGATATTTTTACATCAAAATTACCACAGTTTACCTAGCAGTTGGTAGTTATATTACACATTTCAGCCTTCTGTATGTATATTAAATAAAAGGGTGATCCTCTGTTGATATTTATGGATAAAGTTAGAAATTCAATGGACTGTAAAATGTCCATAATGTGACATTGAAAGCTAGGGTTAAAAAGGTTAACTTGGCCATCACTAAATATGGATTTTATCCCATTCTAGCTGTGTCCCGCGGTTTTACCCCCGTCAGTCCTGATTCTGTGAAAATTTCGAAAAACCCTTGATGCCTACATCATAACAAATAGCACATTCTCCAAATGTCAACTCTCTACTGTCAGCAGTTTAGGCTGTACGTTGATCCATCAGTCAGTCCGAACAAAGCTATGTCTTAGATGAGTACCTTAGAGCTTTTAACTGACTTCATATTATTAGCTCTTATTAAGTACCTATTGATTTTCGAGTAAACCAATATCATAACATTTAGTTTTTTAATTTCTTCTATGATTTTCGCGATTTTGCATAATAAAACGCTTTAGCACTTAAGCTCGGCTCGTTTTAAAACCATGAATAAAAGCGCGATTAAACAGGATAAATAAAGTGTTTTATTATTTAGTTTTTTATACAAAATCTTACCTACTAATACAGTAGTTGCAATAAGTATACGTTGGTTTAACACACAAACGCGCGCGTCTGTAACTGTAACATTGTCATAAGTAATTGCTACTTGAAATCATAATTTCAATCGAGATTTGTTAGCAACAGAATTATATAATCAGCTAGCTGACGACTGCTACAAGAGATGACAACCAGAGCCAACTGCTTAATGTGCATGGTAGCTTAAATCATTAGTTTAGTCCAACTAGGTAGGTAGGTATATCCTAGGATATAATATACGACATAATATTGATGCATATTGGGTCATTAACTTTGTTTTGCATATTAAATAAATACTGAGTTTCCTTGGTATTGCTATCGTAACTGAGCACTAAAAAGGAGTCGTTTCACCAATAAGTAATAACCATAATGACGCTGACCCCGTAAAAGGAAATTTTTTTACGAACGAATTTTTTATTTTATTAGCACGATACGTGATCCAAACTCTATAAGTACGTAGCAACGAAATATTATTAATTTTATAATCGTGAATATGATGATACAAATAATAAACATCAATATATCTAATAAGAGTCTCTAAATGAAAATGAACTATAAATAATTAGAATTATTTTGAATATACCTACCAATATCCTTTTGCAAAATATACGCAGGACCGCAATCCGTCCGCATAAAAGTTAATAGACATTTATATTTCGACCAGAGATATGTAAAAACTTCTAGATACGTAATAGGGCAAATTTCTTGGCTACACAAATGCAAGCTATCTAGCCAGAGAAGTCTTAGTTCCATCCCAGCTCACGTCACGATCACCCGCTTGTTGACATACAGTACATTTAGTTCACTTTCACAACATTATTCACAGACAACAATGCCTTCGTGCGTATTTAGGCGATGCACGAATTATACTCCAAAAACTGGCAAAAATATTTAATTTCATACGTAAGTAAAGCTGTATTTATTTATTTTAGTTTATTTTTTGAAAAAGTTTTTTTTCCAAAAACTCAACGAAGTTTTTGACTTTGACGTTTTATCATTCTCTCCTAACCGCTATGCGATGTCATAATAATATTATGACATCTCTTTCTTACGTCATGCAAGTAGCATTGAGTCTTTATGTTTTAGAAAGAGATAACAATAGTTTCGTCTATTTCTTCTTTAAATTATGTGAATGAATATAAATAATGAGGTTGTATAGCATACAATTTGTGCCGCTTTTCAATAATGATTTGTTCTGCAATAGCGTCTCTATAACTTTAATAGACTCATTGATTTCGACACTGTTTTTATGTTCTAAAAGAAAATAAATATTACTAGCTCGAAACCCGAACTCTTTGAAAAGAGAAATATTTCTTCTTAGGTAGTTGCGGCCCAACAAATCATAGCCGACAGTCCCTTGTCAGGATGCGCCATTAGTTATTAACAAAGGAATTCTCCATATCTCTGTAATCACGGACGTCTACCTGTTAATCAAATGTTCCAACCTTGAATGCAACGTTACTAAAAGGAACTGACGGACGAACAATTGGACATATCCCAGGAAACAACGTATAAAACTGCTGTTCCGTCGATAGTCGAAATGTTTACGTCAACAATTGTGTCGGTCGGTAGTATCTCGTACTTGGTTTATATCATGCTCCATGTTTCCTGTTTGAGGAAACAAACGAGCGTTTGGACCTGCCGAAATGTGTTACTTTGTGCTAGACGAAAATGAGGAACCCGAAGGATTTCTTTATTGGGGGATCACTAAATCTCGAAAGAGCCTGGCATGTTTGCTCGAGGCTTTAGCGAGGGAATTTGCGTGTGTGAGTACCGTTTTGGGGTTTCCAGATAGAGTGATGTATTGTAGGTATATGTTTTCTTATGTTGTCTGACTACCCTACTAATTTATTGATTAGTTAAGACATTTTACGGAATCCCTGAGCGCCAGTATTTCTGTTATTTTACGATTACGAGCGTCTGTTCGGTTTAATAGAAGCAATATAGTTATATAGCTAGTCGGTAGCTACTTATGTCTTCCTAGATTATTACTGGGAAATCAAGAAAACGTCCGTCCTGGATCTTTGCGAAATTGCTCTAGTTTTGCAAACAAGTCCAGTCTCTTCGAATCGCAAACTTACGTAACTGCTATCAGACCATTACAACTAGAATTAGGATGCAAATCAGAGAGTCACTCGCAATTGAATTATCGCTTCAAAAAGACAGAATTGTGTTCAAAGCTAGAGCAATTCCGTAAAGACGGCATGGCCGTATTCTTGAGAGTACGAGTGTAATCAAAGACATGTTAAATTTTGTATCTAGTAGGTACATTTTAATCAATTTTAATTAATTTTGTATCATTTTAACTACAATAGTAGAAAAACATTTTGAAGCCAAACCTTTAATTTAAAGGAAGATAGGTGCCTACTGTTTTAGCACAAATTTCTTACGAGTTTGGGACTTAGTTACTTACGCGGTAAAAAACATTACCATCAAAAAATCGATTCAGTAATTTCAGCGATTCGTTTAGGAAACCATTAACAGCTTTACAACCTTCCAACTTCAGAATTCTTATATAAAAGAACGTCTGAAGTAGATACTTCAAAATAAAGTAAAACGGTATCCCGCCCTCTTTTTGGAAGTCTTAAAATAAAATATAGCCAGCCGTTTGCGAATACCAAATGTCGCAGAATTTCCTTCGGTAATTCCAATAAGTAACGAACGGAATTTAGAATAACTTGGCATCCCATTCAGGCGTTAATGCGTGTGTTCTTTTTGACCAAAATATCATTTCGATATTGTTATGTATGTAATTACAGTCAATTTTTAATTTCAAATTTTACGTTACTAAATAACATTTGATTTCAATATAATTTTCTTTGACGAATATCATTTTGCCATACACTTTTGTTTGAGGCAATAAAATTTCGATGGCAGTTCAGTTGCAGTTATTGTTTCGTTGTTGTTGTGATGACGTTGAAATTAAATTTTGGACAGTTCTAATACGAGAATAACCCCACTGATCATTTCAATGGGTCGCTGTTTATAATGTGACAATCATTCAATCAAAACAATCACAACTCATAGGTCTATCGTGAGAAATGTATGGAAACGTTGACATGAAACAAGGGGGCGATGGAACCATCAATTGTCTTGTTAACTTGGTACTGACGTGATTTATTCAATACATAAATTAGTTAAGTTCTCGTCAACTCGACGTGATTTAATTTTACTCCGCTTCTGGATCTGTTACTTACTTCAGGTTCTCTTTTCCTGTTAACTATGAGCTCTTTATTTACCATTAAATCAATAATAAATACTTATAGAGCAAGAGCCCGTGAACCCTAGAACTTCGTTATTTTGTAAGCTCTCACTTCCAAACACAGGTAAGAACAATGGACTACCTATTATGAATTTTGGGTTACTGTGACTTTGGCAAGATAAACTCGGTGGTGTAAAGGTGTGTAAAAAAATCCTCAAATAATTACGTGTGATTTTTACTTATTAATTACCTTCAGAATGTTATTAAAAATCACGTCATTCATTGCCAGACACTTCACATCGTGGAAACCCCTTGTGAGATACTCTTAATGTGGGTAACGAAGGTCTGGGGTTCATGATCTCCTAGACTATTACAGACATGTCAAACTGAGATATTCGCACATGCGACGATACACACTTTTATCTAATTTATTTGAGAGTTTTCTGGTAGATCCTTTACCAGTGTTCTAACGTACTTCTTACTAAAATTATAAACGCGAAAGTTTGTAACTATGACACAGGACCTACTCGATTGTTCGTAGCAACTACTGACAACATGTTTCAAGTTTATAGTCTGGTATCCTTAACCGGTGCACTGCGACAGTGGCGAGGCGTATTGCGGTGTTTCGCTGTTCGGAACACCTCTCGGCCGCTCTATGAGCAAACAAAGACGCTGCTGCGTCCTCAGTTTTATATACCCGCCTAACTAATTTCCGATCCCATAAGAGTATCGGTATTAAAAGTAGCCTATGTTACCTCTCCATAACGCTTTTTTTATTGGTGAAAGAATTTTGGAAGTCGCTAGTCGTTTCAGAGCCAAGGAGCTCCGAGCACAGAGCCATTGCTCTAGGCATTTTAAACTTTAAAATATTCTTAGCAAGGTAATGTAATTCCAAAAAATCAATTCACTGAGCTACACAAAAATATATTTCCTTGCTAAAAATATTTCTCTAAACAAATAAGTTTTTGATCTTAATGATATGTGTTTTATTAAATCTGAATTATGAATATCTGTTTTCCTTGTTGCACTGCGACATGGTCAGTTCATATTGCGGTGTTTCGCAACGCCTCTCGGCCGCTCTATAAATTCTATGAGTAAACATTAAAATATCCTCTTTTATACGTCGACAGTCTGTTAATTACTCAACGCAATCTGTTCAACAGATTTTACGACCACGATATAGTTGTATAAAAGTGGTTTCAAATTAATGATAAGTATATGAAACATACTATGGTGAATAGATCTTACTGATAACATAAACGTGACAGTTTATATGTATGTATGTGATTTTGTTGAAACTTGGAATATATATAGGTAGCTAGAGGCCGGGAATAACACATAGGCTCCTACACACGTTCCCGCGGGAACATCGGGATAAAAAGTAGCCTATGTGTTATTCCAGGTCTCCAGCTATATACCAAGTTTCATCGCAATCGGTTCAGTAGTTTTTGTGTGAAAGAGTAACAAAGTCACATACATACACACAAACTTTCGCGTTTATAATATTAGTAAGATTATTATAATATAAAATACGTTACTGAAGTCTCAAAAATGAATATTTGAATGATGTCTGTTCTGGTTCTAATTAAGGGTATTTATATTTCTGTGCGCCTACTTTTACTTAAAATAGAAAGTTTTTTTTTACTTGTTTTAAATAATTAACATTATGATAATGAATTGGCGTCGAGTTCCTACCTACTCGCAAATTATACGGGTTTACCCACCATGATGATCAATTTAGGTTAGGATATCTTATCGTCTATAACAGTGGTGGGCAAACTACGGCCCGCGGGTCATCTCCGGGCCGCAAATGGATTTAATCTGGCCCGCGACCATCAAATTTGTATTAAATGCAGACTTTGTTGAATTAAAATGTCTCAGTCTATCCGCAGCCCGTATTATACACTCACGTAGACACAAGTGAGAACATAGAGATAAATAATAGCCTATATGATATTCCAGGTCTCCAGCTTTCTATAAATTCTAAGTTTCATCGCAAACGGTTAAGTAGTTTCGGCGTGAAAGAGTAACTAACTCACATACAGACACATACTTGCGACCTATCGCGCCTTTTATATTAGTAAGATGAGATAGGATATAAAATAAGATAATAAAAATATAAAATATTTATCTATTGTAATATTGTCGTATAATATAAATACGTTTATTTTGTTTTCGGTCACTGTTTCTTCAAAATTTTTGTTTTTTGTTTTATTATTTGTTTGTCTTTTTTTTAGATAGTAATTTATTTTGTTCTGTATATATTTAATGTGTTTATTGCACCTACTGTGTAAGTCGTGTGCCTTTCTGAATAAACGTTTTTTCTTTCTTTCTTTCAAATACTTGGCCCGCTATAGATTATTTGCGTAAATATTAGCACGCGAAGGAAAAAGTTTGCTCATCCCTGGTCTATAACAATGATTATTATTCAGTTACTTTTAAGGGTTCCGCTCTAAAAGGGTACAATAATTATATTAACAACGACGACGGTCCAACATTATTAGTATCTAATCAAATAACAAATCCCAATCTTGTAACAAATCTATATCTTCTATACTCTATACTTATAATAAGGGGAAGAAAGTAGAAAAAGTCGTTACTTGGATGGAAGTAAATGAAATTATTTTTAAGAAAAGTAGTAGAACAATGTGCAGGTCCGACTTGCACTTGACCAGTTTAAATAAAATAAATAAATAAATTCTGTGACCAACACACAGCGCCATCTAGCCCCATGGTAAGCTGCTAAGCTTGTGTTACGGTGACTAGACAACGAATATACTATTTATATTTATTTTTCTTTTGTAAAACATATTATATAAAATAATTTAAAAATTAAAAAAACCGACTTAAAAAAAGAACAAAAAACAATTAAAAACCACAAAAAAAAAAAACAATTGATAAAAAAGACCAAAATAACCTCTACATACAGCGCCACCGACTAATTAATCTGTTTTATCATCTGACGTCGGGCAGCCAAACTAAGTACAATATGGTACCATACAGCCAGTAAAACTGCCCGACTTCACATGATAAAACAGATTAATTAGTCGGTGGCGCTGTATGTAGAGGTTATTTTGGTCTTTTTTATCAATTGTTTTTTTTTGTGGTTTTTAATTGTTTTTTGTTCTTTTTTTAAGTCGGTTTTTTAATTTTTAAATTTTTTTTTTTTGTTCACCTTTTTTAGTGTACCTACCTACCTACTTTCGACTGCCAAATAAATTAACAATACCTATTGTTACCGTAATTTTAATTATTGAGGAGTTTGCTGATGAGAAGGTGGTTTCAGGTGGCCCATCAATCTGTACTTAGTTTTTTAGGCGTCTATTCTTTATGGTAGAAGTCCAAAAACGAGTAATTTATTACATTCTAGGAAGCTATCCTGTCCATCATTCCGAAGATACTCATCAGATCCTCACCAAATTTTTATGGGACCACATCATAGCTCCCACCTTCCCATTAAAAAAAGAACTATTTCAATCGGTCAAGCCACCTTCGAGTAATCGGTGAACAAGTTAATTGAATACAGCTTTTTGAGGAGCATTCCCGGTCCTCACTTCGAAGATCCTCATCAGATCCTCACAAAAAATGTATGGGACCACCTCGGGGTTCCCACCTTTCCATTAAAAGAAGAACCATCTCAATCGGTCAAGCCACCTTCGAGTAATCGGTGAACAAACATAAAAAAAAAAAAAAAACGCGACGAATGGAGTACCTCCTCCTTTTTTGAAGTCGGTTAAAAACATACATATTATACATAGAAATACACAAATAATACCAATACATATGAATAAATAATAGGTATTTGTAGACAGGTGACGATTGCAAGAAAATAATTCACCGTATATTTACCACATATTCAATAAAACCTGTCTTGGAATTGTTGTCCATAATCATTCATTTATTACTCGATATCCTCAACATTATTTACAACCTACAAGCCTTTTGTACCACGATGATTCTGCGTATTTCCGAGCACCTGCCCTACTCGATACATGTCCTTCATTGTGGTCAGCCTTCGCTACAAAGGTCTCGAAACCACCTGCCATGGTAAGGTAAACTTTGAGCTATAAATAAAGCTTGTTACAAACAGAAGCACCCTTCAGGTGAATGTTAAACTCGTGTGCGCATAGATAGAAAGCCACCTATAGTGCGTATAAAAATCCTAATGTTTCAGAATGAATCATAGGCAGATAAATAAATATTTCACGACATCACACACAGCGCAATCTAGCCCTATACTAAGCACTAGGCTTGTACTATGGGTACTAGATAACGGATATACTACATATTTTACTTTTTTTGTAAATACATATACATAGAATATACCCAGAACCATGCCATACCATACCTACGACTATATGGACCCAGCCTGTAAAACTGGCCGACTTCAGATAACAAAATAGATAAGTTGGTGGCACTGTATGTAGAGGTTATTTTGTCCTTTCTGTAAGACCGTTTTTAATTCTTTGAATCATTTTTGTACTTTTTTTTACTCAAGGCATATCTACTAGAAATATTCTAAAAGAAAATTTCATCTTCTCGTCGCGAGTGAATTTTCCTTTGAAATATTTCTTTATCAATACTTGTTTTCTTGTGATTAAGGTACGAAACCTTTCGTGCGCTTGTCCGACTTGGCCGTTTTCTGCACTTGTGCACTTTAACGCGCTGTAAACGTCTGTACAATGGAATGTCTGGTAGCCGCTAATCTTGACTCGCAAGGAGTATTCTAAGTTTCCGGTACAATTGCTGTCGACAATGAAACGCTTTTGTCCGTTTATGGGTCACAGTGGCCCTGACAGGAAAAGGACTCAACTTTAGCATCACAATAGAATCTCGTGTCTCGAGATTGTAAAGATTATATCAAACTAACTGCGCCGCGCAGTTTTACCAGCGTAAGTCCCGATCCCGTGGGAATATTGGGATAAAAGTGGCCTATGTGTTATTCCCGGTATCCAGCTACCTATATTCCAAGTTTCATCGCAATCGGTTCAAAAGTTTTTGCGTGAAAGAGTAACAAAGTCACATACATACATCAAACTTTTGCGTTTATAATTTACTAGCTGCCCCCCGCGGTTTTACCCTCGTAAGTCCCGTTCCCGCGGGAATATCGGGATAAAAAGTAGCCATGTCTATGTTTTATTCCCGATATCCAGCTACCTAAATTACAGTTTCATCGCAATCGGTTCAGTAGTTTCTGCGTGAAAGAGTAACAAAGTCACATACATACATCAAACTTTCGCGTTTATATTAGTAAGAAGATTACAAGTATACCTAGAAAAATTCGCCTCTTAGAAATTGTCTTTAGGGTTACTCAAAAGTACTCAAAAGGTAAAAACGGTATTACTTTTTTTACCCTATTGCTTATACTGAGACTTCACTGTCTGTCCGTCCGTCTTTGAACAGGCTGTATCTTATTAACTGTGATAGATAGTTGTAATTTTCACAGATGATGTATTTCTTGACGGCCCCTGTGGCGCGTCGAGCGTAAGCCTGACTGCAATGCAGAAGGCTGCGGGTTCGATTTCCGTCGGGTGCAAATATTTATGTTTAAAAATACATATTTGTATCTGGTCTGGATGTCTTTCTATGTATAATATATATGTATTTACAAAAAAAGTATAATATGTTGTAGCACATCCGTTGTCTAGTACCTATAGTACAAGCCTAGGTGCTTAGTTTGGGGCTAGGTTGAGATGTGTGTGATGTGAGATTTCTGTTGCCGCAATAACAACAAATAAATAGGTCCAAAATGTATTTTATTAAAAGTGATGTTATCAAATTCATTCGCTATTTAATAACACGATCATTACCTAACTTCAAAACGCGTAAGTAACATTAACATACAATTTCAATTACAATCATCAGATCCTGACCGGTTTCTCTAAGGTCTTCGATTCTAGGACCTTAGAAATTCCTGGGTAAGTCTTATCTTACATCAAGTAGGTAAAGTTAACGGGACTTGTACCTACATTGTCTAGTAATGAGTAGGTAAATGCAGGAAATGTTGCTACCACGACAAGCTTCTCTTGTAACTGATATCGAAGTTGCTTGCATCCCGAGTTTCATGTCCTAAACTTTATGACAGGTTAGGTTAGGCAATATTCTCAAATAACCTGGACACCTATTCTGTAAGTAACATGGCTCAACTTTGCCTCAACTCTGTTCATTTTTTTTTTTCGAAAACAATTTAGTTCAATTTACTGGTCTTTTCGCGTATTGTTATTTTCAAGTTTTCTTTCCTCGACGTTTTGACTATATTACAATAGTCTTGGACGCGAGGAGATCAAGAGAAAATGTAAATATAAGTAATCATGTAAGTTTATTGGTACAGCAAATGTTGGAAATTTATAAAAAAAAAACTGTAAGTAGCATTTCAATTACCTTGCTCTTCAAAAAATGTTAAAATATATACTAATGTTAAATAGAATAGGTTCTAATGCTTGGTTTTACACGGGTTTCGTAAAAACACTAATACTAAGCACTAATCAGCGTGCTTACACATTATACACATGAGGACTTATTATTAGTGACCAGTACTAAGCACTTAGCTACGAAGCCCGTGTAAGCCAAGCATTAGACATAGTTGAGGCGTTTTAGTTTACAGAATAGGTGCCTTGCACACTAACATAAAACTAGTCTTAAATTTAGCACAGAATCGGCCAAGGTACCTTAAACAAGTTTTCTTCGGAGCCCTACAATGTCGTATTGTTTTCGAAACGTGGGTGCAGCTCCATTGGTAGGTGTATCGCATTCAAATTTAGCAAGTTATGTTCTGATGCATTGACCAGTGTTGATATCACTAACAATAAATATTTAATTTCAAAAAATAACTGAGTACTAAACATTATAATTTTATTCTATAGACTGGGAAAAAATACCTCGTGTTCTAGGTCTCAGACAAATTCTTACATAACGACTTTAATTACACCTATTTTATTTAGTTACATCATGCATCAGTTTAAAATTTCCAAATACGAATACTACCTTACTAATGAAAAAAGAAAATATGTTGATACGCATATTGTAATTAATAATGTAGGAGCTATAGGAGTTTTTGAGAGTAAATAAATATTAAGTTTTTACGCACGAAGCCCTACGTAAGGGCAGATATACATAACGTTCCATTTTACAGGCACATGCTAGCAAGCAACCAGCATACTGGCACACTTGGCACACGTATTCTAGAAATAAAAAGTCTCAACTCTACCTATGTACTGTACACCACTACACGAAAAGAAGAAGACTGTTCAATTTCTATGGACAATGATTACTAAATTTCGCAGTTTCACTAAAGCTTTGATATGCTAGTGTTTTATTGCCAAATTACCAACAATTTCTGTATCTCTTTCGAAAAAAATGAACAGAGCTGAAGGGCAGTTAGGGCATTTTAGTGAAGCAGAATAAATGCCTGGGTTATTATAGGCCAGTATTGTGGAGCTCTCTGTCTATTTGTCTTACTTTTGTATGCTAATATATGTATTGTTTGTTGTGCAAATAAAGCGTAATCCATCTATCAGAGCATCTATCAGATCATAATCTATATATCAGAGCTGGGGCATAGTTGAGACATTTTAGTTTTAGAATACGTTTACGTACTTTAGAATATTTAGCACAGGCAGGACAGTTAGCATATACATACAAATGCCAACACACTGGCACGTGCAAGTAGCTTTTATACAACTGTCCCAGATACTGACATTCTGTTTGTATCCCCGCCTTCATTCTTACAACATCTATAAACAAAAGAATTTACCGCAGAGCGGTATCCCAGCTTAATAATTTAGCAGCCTGCGACCAGAATACCTCGGTGTGCTAATACACGCAATGAGATGATAATTGGGCAGTTGGGCACCCACGCCGGTCGTGAATTGATCAAGTCTGTATTACCTACATACCTGCCTGCATCTGTGATGATAGTGCGTGACGTGGTACCGATGTTAATGGTGCGTGTAGGACGTTGCACTCGGATCTAAGATTGCTTTCTGTTCTTTACTTCTATTACTCTGATTGCGTTTATTGAACATAGCGAAACTAAAAGGATCTCAGCTTGATTACGGAGCTGTTTAGTCGCGCCCCTGAACTAGTGTTCTATGTTTTTTTACATATTACGATAGACAAATGTCTTACATCTAGGAGATAGGAAGGCGGCAGTGGTGGAACAAGACACGAACTAGTTTTAATCGTCATTTATAGACCCACAGTGATACTCGTTTCATTTTAACGATAGTCTTAATCATATTGTCAGCGCTGCTATATTTCACGTAAAAGGAACATGAACTATATAAAAGACATCACATCTAGTATTTGTAGGTACAAAATCCCTTAATATTTAAAGATATTGCGATCAGCAAGTTGTGAAAACAGTAAGTAAAAGGGAACAAAATATTGATTTTCATAACTAGGTAGTTATATTATAAAACATAGAAGGAAATTGCCTTTTTCTTAGCTGGTTATGAAAACTGACAAAGGTACATAATATCTCAATGTAACACCCGTTTCATAGACGAGTCTGGTAATTAGTAGTAATTACTTTGGCTAAGTAATGGATTTATATCTCACTCTTGTCTGTAATTTTCAACTGCTCAGCGAAAATGTAACAGATTTAGCCAATGTAAATCTGACTCTTCTATACTTTACAAATACTAGCTGCGCCCCGCGGTTTCACCCGCGTAAGTCTTAAGATCTTTCTCCTGATTATAACAAGAACAACGCAAAAAGAATTATCGAAATCGGTCCAGCCGTTCAAGCGTTTCCACGCGAAATAAGGATTCATTTTTATATAAAAGATTATTTAGGGCAATGGTTTATTTGTTTGTTAGTTTGTAAATAATAGGCTCTGAAACTGCTGGACCGATTTTAAAAATAGAAAGCTATGTTATCGGAGAGTAACAACGACCACTTTTGATCCTGATATTCTTACGAGATCGGGACTTACGCGGGTGAAACCGCGAACAGCTAGTCAAAAATGTACTTGTAAGAATCATCTCCCAATACGACTGTAGTTAGTTTATAAGTAATGCAAATGGCACCCACTATAACACCCGTACAACTCTGTTATAACGTCTCACCCACTTTCCGTAACATCTGGTTGAGTTTACAGCTCAAATCTCGCAATTGGCCCGTAATAAGTGGCGTCAATTTAATTACCCCCACAGCTATTGCCGTGTTTAAGTCGTTACGGGTTTCTTTGTAAGCTTTGTGTTGAACATAACTGTTTGTTGCGATGGTCAGTGCTTACCGACGTTTTTAGGATTCCGTATCCAAAGGTAAAAACGGGATCCTATTACTGAGATTTCGCTGGCTGTCCGTCCGTCTGTCACCAGAGCCCTAAGTATGAGTTTTGATAGTTTATCGTCTCGATGAAACTGGCAGTTTACTTCCATACATTATAACATTTAGTCCATAATAGTTACCGCTAGGGGCGCTGATGGAAAATGTATGAAGTAAACTGCAAGTTTCATCGAGACGATAAACTATCAAAACTCATACTAATGGCTCAGTTACCTATCTTATGAACCGTGATAGCTCGACAGTTAAAATTATCACAGATGATGTATTTCTGTTGCCGCTATAACAACAAATACCATAAAATCAAAATGAAATAAATATTTAAAGGGGGCTTCCATACAACAATCGTGATTTTTTTGCCGTTTTTGCTCGATTATACAGACAGACACCGGGTGAATGTGACACAGGTGAATATTGAATAGATAATGATACGGAACCCTTCGTGCGCGAGTCCCACTCGCACTTGACAAATTTTATTTCTTAACTAGCTGCGTCCCACGGTTTCACCCGCGTAAGTCCCGTTCCCACGGGAATATCGGGATAAAAAGTAGCCTTTGTGTTATTCCTGGTATCCAGCTACCTATATTCCAAGTTTCATCGCAATCGGTTCAGCGGTTTTTACGTGATTGAGAAACAAACACACATACTCACAAACTTTCAGCTTTATAATATTAGTTGGATTTGATTTTTATTGCTCAAAGCGGTTCTACTACAAATATTCTAAAGGAAAAATATACACGCGCGCGTAATAGGAGGCTCGCGTTGTCTAGTTTGTGAAGATCCAGAAACGCGAGTTTAAACCTTGACGGGAGTTAATTTTTAAAGATATATTTTTCCTTTCAAATTTCTAGTAGCTATTTTTGTTTTATGTTTTACTGTAAGGCAAGGGCCACCTTTTAAAAGGCTGAGGCAGTAACGCCACGAGAGTCTACTTCGGATTGGCGAATGTCCCATGCCGTGTTGACTCCTAGGACTTGTCGGTTTCCTCACATTGTTTTTCATCACCGTAAGCGCACCTAAAAGCCTGCGGACCGTTGTGAGTCTTAGGACATATCAGCTTCCTCACGATGTTCCCTTCATCGTCAGCGTACACTTAAAGATTCTTTACCAAACAGACATGGTGCGTGGTCGACCGGAATGAAGTAATTACCACTAGACCAACACCACTTGATCGACGATTGCAATTGAAAAAGTATGATAGCATCTTTGGCCGAGTTTGAATCGTTACAGTTTTCTTTGTACACGTCGTTTATGTTGAACATAACTGTTTGTTGAAATGGTCAGTGCGTATCGATGATTGCAATGAAAAAAGTACGATAGAATCTTAATGCAATTGATGTGATCTTTAATATACTAGCTGCACCCCGCGGTTTCACCCGTGTAAGGCCCAATATTCAATAATTAGCAAAAAAAATTCATAAAAACCTTCTCCTGATCATACGAACAAAAAAAGAATTATCGAAATCGGTCCAGCCGTTCAGGCGAAATGCTGTGACCACGCGAAATATGAATAAATTTCTATATAAGAAGATATTGTTTGACTAGCTACCCAACGCAGTTTTCCTCGCCTTACCCTCGTTCCTTTGAACTATCTTGATGAAAATTATTCTATTGATTAGGGCTTATGGAAATGTATCGTATCATAAATAATTTTCGAAAAGGTTCTTAAAGAATACTCTTATGGTATCAGGGTTTATGCGGGACGCAGCTTGTTTGCAATATACTTTAAGACAAGTAGGGTCAGGGATGTGATAGTCTTTGAAATTTAAGTTTTTAGCCCATAACTGGGTCCCTCTGCGTGACTTTAAACCATGGGTATCCTTACGATGTTTTCCATCACCGTAATAGCAGCACACATTAATTTTCTTCCAGAACAAGACATTAGTACGCGGTCCATCGGGATTCGAAACCACGTCCTTCAGAATGAAAGCCATGGTATCTACCACTAGAGCAACACCGCTCTCGTAAAGATCGTTAACATGAAAGTCTTGATGTTTTCTCAATGAATATAACAGCCATGTTTGATGAACCTATTTTACCGCCTATAAATCATTGAGCAACGTACAGCGGCTCCATCTTATACGTTTTATTACACTATCGGCTTACAAGCTGAAAACTAATTACAACAATATGTTGCCAGTCACTGTTTTATGGTGTTCACACATTGGAGATGCGACACTGCGACTGAAGACTCTTTTAAAATCGTGTTTAAAATAGACCGGGTTGATCGCACAAATAGAGGTTTGGATAATAGAAACAAGGTTAGACTCACCTTTGTAAATGTATCTAATTATGACTGTTATATTGTGAATGTTTACTTGTGTACAAAATAAATAAATAATAATAAATAAGGTTTCTTATTGCATATTACTTAGCATGTGAGGTGGATCTCGACCATTTCCGATTATCTGCAGCCCGCGGTTTCATTCGAAAGGCCCATTCCCGTGAAAGTATCGGGATTGAAAACGTGGCTCATGCATGTTACTCCCGAAGATCTATGTATCTTCATTTAAATTTACCCAAAATCAGTATGGTTCTGGAGATTTCCCCAACATAAATACAAACAATGTTGTTGATTGGGAGATTTCCCCAACACAAATAATAATATATACTATGAAAAGTATAGATATAACAAAATATTTTTTTTTTTTTTTTTTTTTTTTTGTTACGATGTATCATGCGATCGGCTACACTAGCCATTAGCAGATGTTCTCCGTGCAAGGAATGTCGTGTTGAGGCCTGTTCTTCCATTGAAGACCTTGCCTCTCATGAGTGCACTATTTATGTATTAGCGTAGTTGGTTTGATCATGTAGTCAGGTCCCATACGTGCTGGCGCTTAAGTCGTCTGTTGTACAATGGTTTGCTAAGTGCCGTTGCCAGGCTGTTGATGTGTGTGTTTATGCGAAGCTTATAGTTCCTTGTTCTGTACTCTATTTCCTCTTTTACTGTTCTGATTTTGAGATGATCATGCAGCTCCGAAACTGTGGTGAACCATGGTGCGTTAGCCATTGTTTTGAGGGCATTATTCTGGAATCGCTGCAGGATTTCTACATTCGAGTTTTTGGCCGTACCCCACAGCTCAATGCCATATGTCCACACAGGTTTCAGAATAGTTTTATAGATTAAGATCTTGTTATTGAGAGACACATGCGAGTGTCTTCCCAGTAGCCAGTTAAGCTTTCTAAGTCGTAGATTTAGCTCATCACGCTTCATTTCTATATGAGTACGCCATATTTGCTTTCTATCCAAGTGTATTCCAAGATATTTGGCTGACACTTGATGAGGAAGGTATTCATCATTCAGTTTGACAGGTGTGCAGTTTCCATTTCTAAGGGTGAAAGTTACATGTATGGATTTATTGGCACTTGCTCTAATGCGCCACTTCCTCATCCACAAGTCTATTTTATCCAGATGTCTCTGCAGGATTTCTGAGGCCTTGTTTGGATCCTTATTGTTGCAGAGTGCTGCAGTGTCATCAGCAAATGTAGCGGATAGGACATTTTCAGTTGCCGGTATGTCTGCTGTGTAAATCAGGTAGAGCGTCGGTCCTAGCACTGATCCTTGTGGCACGCCTGCTTTTATGTCGTAGAGGTCCGAGTAGGAATCATTGACCTTAACTCTAAACATTCTGCCTTCCAGGTAAGATTTAAGGAGCATGTATAGATTGTGTGGTAGTAAGCTCTTCATCTTGAAAAATAGGCCTTGATGCCATACCTTATCGAATGCTTGTTGTACATCTAAGAAGACTGCGGAACAATATTCTTTTTTCTCCAGTGCATTTCTAATCTTATTGGCTACTCTGTGTACTTGCTCTATAGTTGAATGTCCACCCCTGAAGCCAAATTGGTGTTGGGGGATAATGTTATGTCTTTCAAGAATGGCGTTCATGCGGTGTAGTATCACTTTCTCAAACAGCTTTGACATTACTGGTAAAAGACTTATAGGTCTGAAGGATGAGGTGAGATGGGGAGGTTTGCCAGGTTTTGGGATCATTATCACTTCTGAAATTTTCCACACAGTAGGGTAATGAGCTGTTCTTAAGATGCCATTGAATAATTGTGTTAGATATACTATACCCTTTTTCGGAAGTTGTCTCAGGATTTCAGAAGTAATCAGGCAGAACCCGGGGGCTTTTTTTAATTCAAGACTCTTTATTACCCTATGTACTTCCTTAGGTGAACAGCTTGGGAGTGGAAAGCTAAGTTGTAGATCAGATTCCAGATAGTCCAGTATATCCTTATCATGTTCCGAATTACCTGGATTTGGGGTGAACACGTCTTTTAAAAAAGACGCAAATGCTGCGGCTCTTTCTGAATCTTTTCTAGCCCAAGAGCCATTGTCTAGTTTAATCGGAGGGTGAGCTTCCTGTGGTGCTGTTTTATTCCTCTTGACAGTGTTCCATAGATAATACTCATTTTTTGCCGATACAGTCAGGTTCTCTAATCTATTCTGTAGGGTCTCGTCTTCTATTTCTTTTAAATATGATTTTAATTCTGTGGCAGCCCTATTGAATATCTTTTTGTCAGCAGGATGTCTACTGTTATGCCATACTCTTCTTAGTCGTCTTTTCTCTAAGACTTTCTCTTTTATGTTTTTAGGTAAGTTCTTACTACCTTTCTCAACTTTTATCTCGGGTGTAGCCAACCAAGCTGCCGTCTGTATTAAGTTTGTAAACGTTGTAGTTGCTTCATCAATGTCGTAGTCAGTTTTGAGAGGCACTCTTAAGTTTACATTAGCTTCAATGTAGTGTCTAAATGCAATCCAGTCGGTATTTTTGGTATATAAATTTTCTTTAGTTGGTTTCTCAATTATTGTCGAGCTTATTGTAGCTATTACTGGCGTATGATCTGAGCTACTGTCATGGCAACTCTCTACGTCAAGATAAGCATTTGGTAAGCCCTTATAGATAAAGAAGTCTAGTAAATCAGGCAGTTTCTTTGTATCTCTAGGCCAGTGCGTGGCTTCCCCTGTACTTAAGAATTGCAAATTGTTTTTGTCTATACTTTGTTTAAGTTCTCTGCCCCTGGTTACGGTTAGTCGTGAGCCCCAGTGTGTATTTTTCGCATTCCAGTCTCCGCCACATACGAATCTATGGCCAAGTGTTTTAAAATATTTTGTAAACTGTTCTTCTTTTAGAGTGTGTCTAGGTGGACAGTATATTGCTGATATTGTCAATGATCCATGGTTATCATGCACCATTATTGTTGTAGCCTGTATTTGGCAAGTTTTATATTCTTGTAGTACCACATGTTTGATGTTCTTTCTTATAATAATGGCTGTACCTGCATGAGCTGTTCCATCTGGGTGGAAAGTTGAATAAGTGCAGTAGTTTTTTATGGCAAAGTTGTGTTTTGCAGTTAAGTGAGCTTCAGAAATTAATAAAATATCTAATAGTTGATGTTTAAGTAAAATTTCCACCTCATGTCTATGCTGATCCAAGCCATCTATGTTCAATGTTCCTACTCTAAAGGTAGCCATTTATCGTACCAGTTTGTTGATTACTGTTGTGAGGAGGTTCATTAATATAGTCATTTGGTCTATGAGTTTATTTAACTTTTCAGTTTGTTGTGTGATTAACATTTCTAATTTCGACTCTATTAGTTTGTTGTGTTGTGAGTTGTTGCTAGTTACTTCTGCATACGTTCTGTCATTTGCCATTTGATTGCTTGAAGGATCTCTTATTCTACTGGGTTCATTTTTGTTTACTTGGCCACTGGTTGCCGGGTTGATGGATATATTTTTGTCTTCTGTTGTTTTAGGTCGATCTCTGTATGTTTCTATGTCATTATTATTGTTAATTTTAGCTGCAGTTTTTCTTTTGAAGTTATTATTTTTTCTTGAGTTGATTTCAATAAACACCTGACATCCTTTATAGTTAGCCGGATGATTGCCTAAACAGAGTGCGCATTTTGCTGGAGTATTTCGGTCCTTTTTAGGACAATCAAATGTGTTATGGCTTTCTGCACACTTAACACATCGGTATGGTCTAAGACAATTGTTCTTGGTGTGGCCATATTGTTGGCATCTCTTACATTGTGGTACCGTATTTTTCTTGATCGGGTCTTCGATTACAACACGAGTGTTAAAAATGTGAGTTATCCTTTTGGCCTTTATGTTGTTAGGGTGTGGTTCTAAATTGACAAAGAATGTTGATAGCGGTACTTTATCTGGTCCATATCGAGCATTTATTATCTCTCCCATTACTGTATTACCAGATTCTTCCATGGCCTCTTTAATAGCCTGGATAGGTGTGGTGTGGTGGAGATTTTTTATTACGATACGATATGGTCTGGTGTCCTTTCTAGTGAATGTGTGTCCAATTAGATTATTTTCTCTAACTATTTTCATGAGCCGTTTATACGAATCTATGGTGGAACAATTAATTTTCAGCTGCTTTCGAGTAACAATTTTATAACAAAATATAAAAACAATTTCAATGATTCAAAACTTCCATTTTTATATTTCGTAAATTTGTTTTTATTGCTCAAGGCATATTTACTAGAAATATTTTTAAAGGGAAAATTCATCTTCAAAAACTCACTTGCGGCGAGATTTGAACTCGCGTCCCTGGATCAATATTCCAGTGCCTATACCGCTCGGCCACGCAAGTTCCGGGAACGGGAACTTGCGTGGCCGAGCGCCGCAAGTGAATTTTTGAAGATGGATTTTTCCCTAAAAAAATATTTCCATTTTTATGTTTTTTTTTAACTCTGGTTCGTGTTTGACGTCTATCTTTGTCTGTGGTTATACGAGTATATCAGAGCAGCACCCATATTATCAATCCAGTGGATGTCTGACAACAGTAGAAATTGACAGGCACTATGCAGTACATTGCTGCTTTGACGTAACGTGGTTATTACGGGTGATCACCGCAAAGCAGCAATGTACTGTATTGTATAGTGCCTGTCATTTTCCACTGTTGTCAGACATCCACTGGATAGATGATATGGGTGAAAACTACAATGTTAGACGTCAACAGATAGATAATATAGGTACAGACCACGTTACAATCGTTCTGTCGCATAATAACATTGTGTACCAAATCGGAACAGATGCTCGATCTCGTACCTATATAAAACTGTGACCATTTACGGTATTACATCATCAGTATAGTGTACTAAGTACGTACAGTATACATACAGCCATACGGTCCGGATGGTGCGACACGTTAAAAACGTGTCTATTCTGACGTGATTCACCAGTGAATCATCACAAGTAATTAAGTCACAAAATTGGACGTATTCTATGAGATGGGAGGGAGGCGCCATAATCGAAAAATTTCTACGAATTTGATTGAGTCTATTTCACTAAAGTAGTCCTCCAGACGCCGCAGTATTTATAATCGAAATATTCTAAAATGCAATGGTATTGGTTATTACTACAATTATTTTTGATATTTAAATACCACTAGCTGCGTCGATCCGATCACGATCCCGTGGAAATACCGGGATCAAAAGCCTATGTTCCTCTTTGATAATGTAGCTTTCTATTGGTGAAAGAATTTTTGAATTCGGTTCTGTGGTTTCGGAAACATACATACCTTCATACATGCATTATATGTTACCAACGTTATCTCGTTATCGTTAACGAAGTGTTTAGCAGAAACACTTCGAAGTAATAGATGCAAAATAACGAAAAATGTAAGAGCTGTTATTGAATTTTTTTTTTTAAATATGCACCTGGTACTTTAAGTCTGATTGTATTACAAGTTACAACAAGGAAGACTTTAAACAGTTAGTAGTCGTTTCTAACTTTCATACCAGACACGCATGGTTCAAGGAAATTGTCAATTAGAACCATTTTATTATTTAGATCCTAAGAAGAAGATATTTAGTAGTTTTTAAACTAGGTACTTTTCAAACTCACGGAGAATATTTTGAATTCTTCTTCTTCTTCTTCTTCTTCTTCGTGTCGATGGCACAAAAGTTTTTAGTGGAATGGGGTTAAACTCGCCCATTCCAGTATGTTGCAAGGTTTTTAGCGTTTTCATTGGAAGACATCAGGTCAGCCAGCGTACAACTATTAGGGATGGAGGGGCATACAAGGAGATGCTTGCTTCAATTTTGAATTGAAAAGGTGCTTTTGTAAATTTACATGCCCCGCCCCGATGAGATTTGAAATAACGTAAAGTTAGATTCTACTTATAATAAACTAGCTGCGCCCCTCGGTTTTACCCACGTTAGTTCCGAAATATTTCCATCCTTTGTCAAAATCGGTCCAGCATTTTTTTCTTTTATAGAACCTTCTGACAAATACAACAAAAATGGAATTAGAGAAATCGGTCCAGCACTTCATGCGTGATGCCATGACCATGCGAAATAGGAATTCCATTTTTATTATTATTCTAGCTGTTACACACCTACGACTTCGTCTGCGTAGAAATAGTGCATAGCCGACTTTTTCGTTCATTACTCGGGTTCTACCAATTGGATTTCGATGTAAAGTAAACCACGAGTTTCCTCGAAAGTAGATCTATCCAATATATTTCAATCGGATCAGAAGTTTTTAATTGTATAAAGAACAAACAGAGAAACAGATATATACATGGATTTTTTAAATTATATAATTTTGTTCTACTACTTTTCCTAAGTCCTTAGACATGTACAAGTCCAAGTACAGAATTTTTGTCCTCTTTTTCTTTATTACAAGTATAGATTATATGAGAGAAGACGAATGAGTGAAATGTATAAAAATATAAAATGTACCTACTACCTACACTTAGGTTAGGTACATATATTCAGGACGACCAAAATGCTTATTCCAAATAAGACCGGAATATGTTAGAAGCACCAAACCACCCGACTCATCCATAGCACCAAAATTCTTAAAGCGGATGCCTAAATAATTTATGTATAAGGACTTGTGAGAACAAAAGTTTTCGGCTAAAATAAAACACCAGCCATAAGAGATGGGATGGTGAGAAAGTGTTTGTCATCGTTACACGCGTGTTAGCGGGTAAGGCAAATTGTTTTATAGCTGCATTCAGCCTATGCGTGGCTCGAAAGAAAGAAAGCATTACTTTGTCTTGCTATTTGAGCATACACAAGCAAGCTATAGAGCGCTTTTATGCGAGTATTAACTGTAAGCAACTAAGCAGTATAAACAGTCGAAAAATTATGGTTACCTATGGTTACGTGAATGACTGTTTTTCTCGTTAGAATTTATTCTAGTTATAATTATGGTGAAATGTTCAGTGCCGCGGTGTAAAAATGATTCGCGGATCACTATTCAACCTCAACATTGGAATATCTATGCATAGAGCATCTGCTTACACTTTGCGCAGTAGGCAAATACCCATAGACGCATATACATAGGCAAGCTATAGAAGTTTGCCTATGTATACTCTAGGGTCTTGCTCTTGTAAGTGACAATGAACGTCAGCGAAAATGTGACAAAAGATGATTCCACCCATAAGGTCGGTGTTAGCGGGTAATGCGAATTGTTTTACAGGCGAGGCGTATTCAGCCGACCCTATGCGTGGCTTAATGCTTTGTCTTGCTCTTGTGAGGCAAAAACTAAAATCTATATAGGGTTGTTTGTGAATACAGCCTTTAGGCGCAGGAGGCCACATCATACCTCCTAATTTCCAATTATAGACATTTTTCCTTTTTTTCGCAGTGCAAACTTAGAATCTTACTAATATTAAAAACGCAAAAGTTTGTATGTATGTCTGTAACTGTGACTACTTTTTATACCGAAATTCCCGCGAGAACGGAACTTATGCGGGTAATAACCGCGGGGCGCTGTTAGACCTTTATAAACAAATCTTTTTCATCGTGTAGGAACCACAGGGCCACAGTATACACAACAGCTAGTACGAACACTTCGGTGACCGGTGGAACAATGCTACTTATATCAAAGTTGTATCAACTTGTATATATAGTTTATGCCGATATTCACGTGGCATCGGGACTTCCGCGGATTAAACCGCGGGGCGCAGCTAGTGGGTAACAAAACGTGTGGGTTGACTTCTCAGTTCAATGACATTTTCTTTGGAGGATAACATTTTTCATACATTTTTTTCATTTTTTGAGTATTATATTATACTAGCTGCGCCCCGCGGTTTCACCCGCATAAGTCCAGTCTCGCGGGAATATCGGGATAAAAAGTAGCCTATGTGTTATTCCCGGTATTCAGCTACCTTTATTCCAAGTTTAATCGCAATCGGTTCATTAGTTTTTGCGTGAAAGAGTAACAAACTCATATACATACATACAAACTTTCGCGTTTATAATATTAGTAAGATATTGCAATACAAGCAAACATGCTTGTATAATGTATTGCAGTGATATTAAAATGATATTTGGGACAATACTCATACAGGAATAAACCTTAGGTGAGCTGTGCCCATAGTTACATACAGACTAGTATAGAGCCATAAGGGATGATTCACATTAACTGGAGCAGGGACGAGCTTTTTTGTATGAAGAACTGGCTGCGCCTCGCGGTGCCGTACCCGCGGGAGAATATCGAGATAAAATGTAGCCTATGTGTTATTCTTCTAACTACTATACTGGTATCCAACTACTTATGTTCCAAGTTTCACCGCAATCGGTTCCGTAGTTTTTGCGTGTTTGAGTAACAAACCCACATACACAGCCTCACACATATACACACACCCTCACATATATTCACAAACTTAAAGCTTTAAAATATTAGTAGGATAGGATGCACGGACGTGGCGACGGGACGATTTCTTTTGCGCCTATTTGTATGAATGTGAATAAATAATACACGTAAAATAATTACAGCATATTAAAATAAAATTAACAAAACAACAGTTATTTACAGCAAGTTGCGTGACTAAATTTTCCTCAACACACGTGAAAGACAATGTGTTTATTTACCGTGCGTGCGACCACTGTTTATCTAATAGTTCCATAACTGTATGGTTTAAATAACTACATAAGTATTCTGAAGTAGGAGTGAGTACCTATAGTTGTTTGGGTGAGCAATGAGCATTGTAAGCGATTGATGAAATGAGACCTATCGCGAATAAGTCCAAAGTCAACTAAACCATTTATAATATTTCTTACAATAGAAATGCTAGGAATGTATTGTTAGCTGTAATGCTGTGGAATAGTTTCGTAACCTATTCATTAAAAACAAACAAATAAATCTTAAAATAATATCAGTAAGTATAGAAGTATAGATTGTAAAATTTACAACAAAATATTGTATTAAATCGATTTCACAATATTAATATTAAAAACATGTTTTTTATTTGTATTTAAGTCTTTCCCGCTTCATTAAAAATCTTGGCCCGTATTTTACAATTAAAATGTTTCAAGTATGCCTCTGTTCGATTTTATTTTGCAAGAAATCACTAGTACTGGAAAAGATATACCTAGCAACATTTTTTAAAACAAGAACATTTAATAAAATTGGTGTGGTAGGTATGGTTATGTACTACGCAGCTCCGAATCCTGACCGTGATATTTTCCTCCTTGAAGCCTTTTTGTGTACCAAAACAATTTCACTCTTTCCTTTTATAATTTTAGTATACAT
Organism: Idaea dimidiata; assembly: GCA_949358125.1. NCBI lineage: Eukaryota > Metazoa > Arthropoda > Insecta > Lepidoptera > Geometridae > Idaea > Idaea dimidiata. The sequence continues at coordinate 4,640,100 of OX442334.1, forward strand.
ATACAGAACAGATGGAATACATTAAATTTAAAATATTTTGTCCGCTTAACTTTTTGCACTTATTTTTTAACACGAACTGTTTTTCCTGCTGTGACATCTCGTGCTATTTTTGTCGTAACAAAACACAGTCATGTTTAAAAAAAACTAAATGTTTCTAATGTGACATTTGTGTTTTTAACCGCCTTCTTGTAACTTACACTTTTTAAACTTACAAGATTTCTGTTCATTATTATTAGATTTTCGGGTCTATGTCTTCCCGGGACCACGGCCGGTTTAATCCGTTTGCCGAAACGTCGCGGATATTCTAAGTTTATTTATTAAAATTAAAAGAATTTGGTGTTTTAACGCGATCTAGACCCGAAAATCTAATTCTTGTAACTTTATACCTACTTAGAACAGTTTCATTTTAGAGTATCAATTGCTTTTATGGTTCGGTACCCAAAGGGTATAAACGGAATCATTTTCCTAAGACTCCACTGGCCGTCTGTCTATCATCGGGCTGTATCTCATGAACCGTGATATTAGATAGTTGAAATTTTCACTGATGTATTTCTGTTGCCACTCTACATATAACAACAAAAAATTAAAACATAATCAATTAAATATTCAACTGTGGCTGCCTACGAACTCGAATTTATATGGAAGTAGCAATCCTTTGAAAAAATGTTCCACGCCAACGGTGGTTGCGGGGCCTAAAACGATGATTCGACAGTCTGTCACTAAAGATCGTCCGCCATTGGTCGATCCAAATGTCGATCATACGTAATACTGTACGAAACATGTCAGTGTGTACATCTGCGCCTGAGTGGCCGTGGAACATGTTTTTTTTCCAATTTAATAGAGACGTTCGATCTCCATTCTAATTATTCCTCGTAGATGGCTCCCATACAACAAACGCGTTTTTTTTGTGTTTACGCGATTCCGTTTCGCACTTGGCCGGTTCCCGACGGAATTTAATTTAAGCAACGACGGCGATTTTATTTGATTCGTACAATCCGACAACACAAAAGTAGAGCAAATGCAAATGGCCCCCAGTCCCTCCAGAGTCCTCCAGTTTTAACGCCAGTCCCCTTAATCAACTAACTCGATACAAAATTATCGAATTAACAGTCCACCATAGTCTATTTGTTCCGATAAATTTGCGAGTAACTCACTATTCATAGTATAAAAATTATATAAATCTAGATATAGATTATACTTACTATATGGCTTCATTTCCTAAATATGAAACAAAGATTGATTAAAAAATTCACTGTAGAAAATATAAAAAAAACCTGGTGCTTTTGAAATATTGTTTTGTTTCTGGTTATTGCAATATGTAGTATATCCGTTGTCTAGTACCCATACCACAAGCCTAGTGCTTAGTTTGGGGCTGGATAGCGTTGTGTGTAATGTCGTGCAATATTTATGTATTTTTTTATTCATTTATGTTTTATTGAATATCTTTTGAGAACCCTCTAGTTTTATAGCAATTATTATTAATATAATTAGGTTAAGAAGTATACCTAACTATTTCTTTAATAAGATGTCTGTCTAGTAAACTTAGCAAATACTTGGTGTTTTCGGATCTCACGTCGTTCGTGTAACGTGTAAAATACATCAGAAATTCACTGTCACAATTTGACGTTATGGTACAGCCTTGATCAACTAACTCGATATAAAATGATCGAATTAAATCGACGAAATAACCGATCACTTCCTGACATTGTTTAAAATTAGATTGTTTCACAATAGGCTCCTGTTTCACTAGCCATATTGTCAACAGAGCAATCGAATCGATTCATAAAATACAAATATTATAACATGACATTGTTGGTGATATATTTGTTGACGACGTGACCCCAATTAAATGCTTTGATATTGTTAGTACTTACTAATAATAAAGGGAAAGTGAATTCTGAATTTACAACACGCAATACTAATTTAAATTACTACTGGCATGGTTACTCTGTTTTATTTCTTATTTTATTGAGAATAGCGTGTACTCTATACATACTATTTTTTCTATTAAATCTTTTTATTCTATTGAAAAACACAATCCTCAGAACTCAAACCTTTCACTCACTCTTTGAAAACTCAATCCTTAAAAAAATATTGGTACAGGTAGGTATTATAATACTAGGTACTGCAGTTATTAGAATCTAGAAAAAATCTGATTAGGTTGGTAAGTACATATCTTTTCTATACCTAAGAGCGATATTTAGTGAATAATTGGACTTTAATTCCGAGCGCCAAATCTCAACCAACAGCACATCATTGTATTTTCTAGAAATAGCAATTTAACAAAATTGCACTAGCAGTTCTTATGATCTTTTTTAGCATCTGTTAATTGCGATTTTTTAATCCCACTGTGATTTATAGAGTGACGTGCTATTTATACCTAGTCAATAGACTTCTGTATTAATCTAAATTTCACAACTGTAACTTTTATATCACAAAGGACTTTTTTATATTCAAGTTCGTTCATGCATAACTCATTTCATATAATATGTACCCTGTGATTGTACGGGTAGGTGTTGTGGTATACCTGTGAACAAATTTTCAGCCATACATAATGTAGTGGTTATTTGTTCGAGTCAAATGTAGAGTGAAGCCGACTCGTACAGTTAAATAAATAGGGCTCTGTTGGCTTGGGGAGTTCGTGGATAGCTTCATTAATTTAGCGACGAATTCATTCCTGAAAATGAGTTTATAAATATTATAAATACTTACGAAAGTTTTTTTCGATTATTTGTTTGTTTATTTGTTCCCTCTTTAATATAGGTATTGTATTACTTATACTTAGACTGGTAACGCTCCGTATTATTACCATTTCCCTATACTCCTATTCCGTAGCTAAAATGACTATGCCTTCTATTATTTATTCAAACCTTTTTCTAAAACGATACATTTCTTTTTAAAAAAGTGGCTAACACAAAGTTTATAAGGGCTAGTAAATTACTAGCCCTTTTAAGCAAGCTTTTTTGGAAGCAATGACTACTAGTAATTGCTATAAAATTAACGATTGTTGGCCATTTTCAAAATAAAAATTTTGAAAATGGCCAACAACAACAAACGATGTATAGTTCAGACATTTTAGTTTATAAAATGCGCGCCCAGCGCGTAAATCCCACTGCTGAAGAAATGTCGAGATAAAAAGCTAATGTATGTAGAAAGTTATTCCAAGGCTACATGCCAAATTTTATCCAAATCCGTACCAGCATGAAAAGTAATAAACTCAGAAACTTCGGCACTTATAGGATTACGGAATTCATGTACTTTATTAATAAAAACTGACTGATGACCTTCTTCTCATCTGAGTGAGTTTCCTGGTTGCATCCTTCTCGGAAGCCCAGGGTTAGGGAGGAAGTCGTCCACCTCGAAACTGGGACCAGGGACCAATTATACCCTTTCGAATTTGATAATAGTCAACTGGGCCGAAAGGTAGTTTAGACATTGGGACGACTAAACTCCAAATTATTTGGTGTTCGCAAAATTAGTTAAGTCACTATTGACCATAACTTCTGCAAATAAAAATATTGCTATATTTTTACGGCTGGCTGCCTCGCTCGCACCAACTCTCCTAGGGAACAAACAAGTCCAAAAGTCTTTCAATTTGCTAGTCTTCCCTAAATAGGCGATATTACGACACACATGGGAAAAGATGGAGAAACCTTATTCTAGGCCCGGGCTACATGGTACAAAACTGGTACACATGGTACTACATGGTACATTAATAACCATGTTTTTCTCTTTGTTGCAGGTCGTTCCTCACTTACTGGGCTCACTCGTCGGCGGGGGAATGAGTCCGACACAACACTTGGAGCAGCAGCAAGCTCTAGTCAAACAGTTCGCAGAGATATTAGAATTTGTACTCAAATTCGATGAACACAAAGTAAGTACACAAAGAGGGACTAACGACCGAATTGGTACTGAAACACCACCGTGCAATTTGAGCGTTATTAAAATAATTAAGCAGATTTATTCACGTGAATTCATAACTTAAGAGTTTAGGACCTACTTAACTGTTTAAATTCTTCTTGTTGTTTCTATGTATAATATGTATGTATTTACAAAAGAAAAATAAATATAAGTAGTATATCCGTTGTCTAGTCACCGTAACACAAGCTTAACAGCTTACCACGGGGCTAGATGGCGCTGTGTGTTCGTCACAGGATTTATTATTATTATTATTAAATAGCTCTCAAATTTTAATCGCGAACTGTTCAAAGTATTGATGCATGGTGATGGAAAAGTAGCAGGGACTTTTTAAAACTCCAACAACTCTAGCTCTTAATTTATCGCTTTCGAAGTCCATATTAACGATTTTTAACTTTTATAATTGTTACTAATAATTGTACAGGTTGTTATTCTTCATCTAGTTTCAGTTATTGGAAAATATTAATAAACTGAAATTGAGTTTCCATATTTTAACAAAGTGAAATCCTATCGGCAGACGTCGATAATCCCGATCATAAACTTGTTATTAGAATTTGTAAGTAAATCCTCAATTAAATCCTGGTTTTTGTATTAGATTTCAATCCCTAATTTGGCTCATTTTCCACGTTTGCCCGGGTCTAATCCGCATATTATTATTTTTAAATGCTTGACTATTCGACTATGGCTATGTTACAATGGTCTTGGTCGCGAGGAGATTGATGCTCATTGACGCGCTGCCAAGATTGTAACCTAGTCGAATGGAAATATCAGTACAGTACAAATCGTATCAGTTTAAAAAGTTAATTTTTAATAGACCACATTTGGCGACCTCTGTGGCGCGTTGGGCGAACTGGGCGTACGCTTGGCTGCAATACAGAAGGTTGCGGGTTCGATTCCCGCTGGGTGCAAATATTTATGCCTTAAAATAAATATTTGTATCTGGTTTGGGTGTATTTCTATGTATAATAACGTATGTATTTACAAAAGAAAAATAAATATAAGTAGTATATCCGTTGTCTAGTCACCGTAACACAAGCTTAGCAGCTTACCACGGGGCTTTACATTAGATGGCACTGTATGTTTGTCACAGGATTTGTTTATTAATTTATTATTTATTTAGGATACGAAATTTGTTTTAAAGCAACCATAGCTCGCATGCGGATACCCCTTTTCATCAGTCGATAGAGCCTAAATACTCTGTAGGATTTTTTTTATTAATCTGAATTTTGTTCAACTAAAACATGGTATTCTTACAACATGTGCTTCAATGCCTATAATAAAATCCCAGAATCATTTATAAAATACTCTACAAGGGTAGCATTCAGAAACTTGAAGTAATGGCTTATAAAATAATGTTTTCGTATTAATGATGAGTTCCTGTCCATTAGATATCATATGTTTAAAAGCTTTTCAATAAATTAGTTTTAATGTCCTACTAATATTATAAATGTGAAAGTGTGGGTTTAGATGTTTGTTATTAAATCACGCAAAAACTATTTGAGGCAGCTAAAAACTTGTAATATACCTCTCCTAATATACGGATATGAAGATCTGCTCAAATTTCAAGAAAGTTTTTTAAAATTAAAGGGCTACTTAAAATTAGAGGGCCAATTAGAAACCCTAATATTGGAGCTAGCTCTCGAGCTATATTCAGACAAGGACGTGTAAAGTTTAAGCCCTCTCCCTCGGCTCGTTTTTACTGCCTCAGTGAACTTTCTAGTTGTACTACTACCTCTTATTTCTATGGTCACATGTATCAAGTAAATGAAAGGAGGTTGCGTGTTTGGAAATGACATTTGTTACGTAAAACGAGCCTTCGGTACTGCGTGCTTCGGTCAAACAATTTTCGGTGAAACGAACCATAGGGGAAACGAACAATCGGTGAAGCAACTATTCGGTAAAGTAATCTTTCGGTCAATCGTCTTCGGCGAAAGGTGTTTCGATGGATAGTGTTTCGAAGTAGCGTAGGGAACCCACTTACTCCGGACACCCGCTCTCAATTGTGTGTATTGGATAATGTGATATGATATGATCTGTACTAAAATATACGTACAAAGTGCAAACTATCTCGCACGGCGGCGTGCCTATCCAAAACATTCATCGAGAATACTAGCTCCTACCCTAATCATTGCATTACGTACTTCAAAACCAAGAATTTTCATATAGTTTCTTACTTTCGATTAGTGAATTTCTCATTTTGTACGTTTACTAGCTGTGTCGGGCGGTTACATCTGTGCATCACCAAATCCGGCGGGCATTTAATAAAATTGTTTTTTTATGGACATGGATGCCTGCATCATACAAAGAACACATTCTCCAAAAATCAGCTATCTACTATCAGCAGTTTAGCACAAAGTTTAGGCTGTGCGTTGATCCATCAATCAGTCAGTCGGGACAAAGCATTTAAAAGGTTTATTTTTTCAGTTAAATATTAACTCAAAAATTTCGAAAAAAAAAGTCAGATTTTTTAAAAGTTGTAGATCGAAAGTTGTTCGACTAGACGTCCAGAACAACCCCCTTTTCCCGGCTTAAATGGTCATCGGAACTCCCTGTAGATAACTCCTTCACACAAAATTTACTGGGGCTCTACTTACTAGCTTCTTATGAATAAACGTACGTTCGAAACATATTAAAAGTTTTAAAATGTTGCCGCGCCGTTAGAAATTTAGAAGATGCTTGAAGCCGCTGTAGGAAATTCTCGATCATACGTTCGTTCGTAGAAACCTAGTAACGCACCTATGCCCCCAGAAACGATTCCTATGAAACATGGTATGTTGGTTACTCAAACTACTCTATTTACAACGGATTGAAACCATCCACATGCTCCATAAAGTTTAATTAACTTTCCTTCAGCTAGAACGGTCGTATGTGACTAAATAGAATCAATAACAATCATAAACAAAGCCCTGCGCCGTCGTCGGCCCAGTGTAATAAAGTTGAAGCCCTTTTGACCTCCAGAGCTCCGAATAGCTTGGTCGAGTGTCGTTGCACCGGCATGTGCCATAATGCCACAGATAATACGTTATCTATACTGTATTGTGTACAGATGTGCAGATTTTCTGATTCCCTCTATAATATGTTTACGTGTATGTATCCATGTACTGGCTTCTGCACGTGGTATCGCTCGCGTGTCCTACTACAGGAAATATTTTTGAGATATATAGAATTAAGATTATCCTGCCCCTCCTGTATATGTTCAAATTTTTATGTCTATCGAATAAGAGAATAAAAGTTTCTTACAGGATTTGCACTCCCTAGTAACATTTTAAAAAAGCGTCCACTAATAAATAGCTTTTTTTCTTTGCTGCTGACATGAAATCACTATAGAAATTTCATGTCTGTCATACCAGATGTTCGAGCATTGCGATAATAAAGTTCTTTGTCAGTCAGTCAGCACATTAAAAGTTATTTCATTAGTGCTTTAATTAGAACCTAAGGCAACCAAAATTGTAGCGATAATGTTGCATAATATGTCGCTGCTATGTTGGTATACAGCATCAGGTTTAAGATTTTTAATTAATTCTGTTTTCTGTTTATTTATATTTAAATTGTGTGCATTAGATACCAAATGAATTACCTAAGAAGTACCTATAAAGGAGTTCACGGATATGTTCATAGCATTTATGCATACGTACGTATTTACCTACATATTTATTAATAAACTGCTTTATACAGTTGAACTGAACATGAATAATAAACTTTGTAGTTTCCTCTACTATTTTCATCCAATTTCAAAATATTTTATATGTTTACTCACTGAATACCGTATATTTTGTCCGTCTTTTCTTTGTTTTATTTCAAACAGCACGACATAAATATAATGAAGTTGTGTTAGTTTGTTTTACGTAAATACGTCAAGAATAGGATAGAAACTATAACGAAAAAAAAAAAAAAATAACTAACGGGCATTTTCGATATGACCGATAATAGCGATACAACGTACGCCGGGTCAGCTAATGTAAGACAATGAGTTCCCCACGGGTGTCCATATTATCTAATTGATCTAACACGAAGATGTTTATTGATTCTATTAAGGCTCTCACTTAAGTAATTAATTAGACTAGAATTATTTGTAGTGTTGGCGAACTATCGATACTTTGACCATCGATTGCTGACCACGAAAATCAACTATTAAAACGATAGGTCTATCGATAGTATCTATAGCTAAGTTTGGGACTGTAGTGTAGTACAAGCTTCAATATCATCCACATCTACTCCCCTTTGTTCGTCTTTTAATTCGTGAAAGTATTAATTTACTGCAATTAGTATTGCATTATATTGTTATTGATTATTAAGTAATGTAGATATTGACATGCTATCGATAGTTTAAATACTTTCGATTGTTAGTGAACTATTGAACGGCACACCACTTATTTGTAAACACTCAGTTGACTCGACTCTTCTATAGGTACCCCGGGTTAGTTTATTGGTTCAAGGTAAGCGATGAAATCATTGCGAATGCAAAAAATATCTATTTAAATTTATGTAAGTAACTATTATCATTGTGAGCCATTATTTGGCAATTCTATTCTAGTCTTGCGGTGTGACGTATCGTTTTAGTGAGAATAGTGACTATGACACTTCTTTGTTCTAATTATTTATACAAATTATTATTTATAGCTCTGCATTAAACCGGGATTTACATAAGGAAACGAGTGGCATGCAATTTTTAGTAATTTTTACATAAAAAATTGCGTAAATATACTAGACTTAACTAGACACACCCACCACCACCGGTACTATTTATCTATGTGATATATAAATTTGCTTTCAGTAACTGCTGCTAGATTGCTTTTGTGAAATTGACTCTATACCTACCTCTATACCTGCTTGCTACTAGTTTCGTAATGTAAATTAAGACTTCTGCTTCTGTCGCTCAAACAATGTCAATAAAAACAACAGAATCGATTCTTCGAAGAAATACCATTTGGCCGTGAACTTCTCCTTCTCATCTGAACGATGAGAATTCCCGGTTACATCACCTTTCGGGAGCCTGGGGGCCGTTAAAGCCTCAAATCATTTATAGTCGGCACTATTGGGCACAGTATTGACCACACCTACTTCAAATAGATTTTACCATGATTTTACGGCGAATCGCGACCTGACACCTGAACGAACTTGGTTGGCTAGTCTCTCCCAGCACCCTTATTATCAATCCAGTGGATGTCTGACAACAGCAGAAATTGACAGGCACTATACAGTACATTGCTGCTTTGACGTAACGTGGTTATTACCGGTGATCACCTCAAAGCAGCAATGTACTCCATAGTGCCTGTCATTTTCTACTGTTGTCAGACGTGAACAGACAGATAATATGGGAACAGATCCCTCAGTCAGTCGCCTTTTAAGACATCCATGGGAAGAGATAGAATTCTTTATATTATGCCAAGGCTAAACTATGAACGTAACCATTCTACGAGTATACTCTGATCTGTAGATTCTTTATTAGAATTTCAGATATCCCTTTCTTTTCCAAATATTAACAATGCATGTCATTGTCATATACTATATTGAAATATTAAAGGGTCTCGAACCTCGTTGCGACAAACATGAATCATATCATTGAGTGTTACTACGGTTATGGCTTCGATCCAACTACAACCACAGTCTCTTATGGTAAAGTTATCAGATTTTGTCCTCTACTGATAAAATTCTCCATCAAACATCTAATAGAAAATATTTGGACTACATTTTAGTTAGTCAGAGACAAATATTTAAGCAATTGGGCTATATCTTACCGACCCAACCGCTTTAATCTTTTTCTTTTTATGTAGTGGTATGTGGCTCACCTAGTGTTAACGAGTTTTCAGGTCGCCCTTAGGCCTCTAACTTGCTTCTTTTTATTTGCTTGACGTGAACCGCATTTATAATTATGTGGGATTATGGTCAAACGCTACTAGGCGTATAGAAAAACATTTTCTCAATCTAACAGTTTGAAACAATAGCTACCAAACCACTCAATATAAAGACTATATCTAAACGTCTCCATCACGTTGGTTTCCCGAGCAAACACGTACAATATCATCAACGAAAATTCGCACACCCTTCGGCCATTGTCGTCCATGAATACGTAGAACACAATGCGAAGTTTAGTCACAGCGGCCAATCGACGAGACAAATAAGGGAGCGTATCATTCGTAATAGAAAGTGTGCTTCGGGCTCGACCTCGGCTGAAGTGACTCACGGTTTCATGTCCCCGACATTCGATATCAATATCGATAATTCAATAATATTTTGTATATTTTGGACGACGAAACGCGAAATTACGGTTCTGTAATACACTGGGGAGATGAGATTTGAGATACGGATCTTGTGGTTTATTTTGTTGAGTATTGCGTTGGGATGAGAGTGATTCTTAAGGAATAGGGTGTGTGTTTCTCATAGAATTGTAACATCTTACTGAAATAACCAATCTGATGCATTTCAAATAATGCTACGCGGCAAAATAGGTCATGGTTCGAATGATGGCATCGTTTTTGCCTTGTTTACTTTTAGGAATTAGGGCTCGTAAACGTCATAATCTAAATAAACTAAACTTAAACTAACGCAGACATACTAATCAAAACATTTCCAGATTTTATTTGTGTTTTATATTAAACTAGCAATGTCACCTACCTTTCACCAGCGTAAGTCCCGATCCGGTGGGTATCCCGAAAAATTCTTTCTTAGTAGATACCTACACATTACAAAGAACACATCCTCCAAATGTCATGTCTCTGGGACCAGCGATTTGGCCTGTACGTTGATATATAGTTCAGTCGGTCAGGATAAAAAGACGTGGACATTTCGACCATGGTCTTGATCGCGAGGAAGCTGGAGCTACAACTGAAACGGCCACTTAGCTAGCATGGCCATTTATTCAATACCCCTTGTCACCCTTGAATTCTATAGTAGCTATATTAATTAAAACTCCTTGACTCCCCAGATGAAGACACCAGCCATACAGAACGACTTCAGCTACTACAGACGCAGCGTGTCCCGAGGCGGGCTCATCAACGCCGAGCTACCTCCAGGCGAAGAGCCGCACATCACGGCAGAGGTCGCCAACAGAATGTCGTTGTTCTACGCGCAAGCCACGCCCATGCTCAAGGTGCTTTCCGAAGCGACCAGCCAGTTCGTAAACGATAATCAGCAAGATTTAGAGAATACAACAGAGACTTTGAGTACGATGGCTAAAGTTTGCTTGAGGATGTTGGAAAATCCGTAAGTGCTCTCTATATTTAGTCGAATTTATTTAGTTTATGTAAAGATGAAAATATACCAATGACTGATCGTCGTCGTCGGTATTTGATGACAAACTGTCAATAGCGTGGTTCAAATTCAACTGTATTGATTATCACGATGAACTTGTTTATTAAACATTTTCCAAAGTTGGATACATTGGATAATACATGACATTAGATACATCGCTCTTGGTGAGGGAAAACATCGTGAGGAAACTGGCATGTCCTAAGATACACCACGGTCCGAAGGCAAGGGACATTAAACAATCCGGAGGAGGCGATGCAACCAAAAATCGACGTCCACAGAACAATTCAGGCTGTCTTATTGACTAAACCCCTCTAATAGGAGGCTCTTACCCTACAATGGGACAAAGTAGCGGATTTTTTTATGTTATCGGATCAGTGCTAACGAATAGATAAACTGTCAACAAAAATTCTTTGTAAATTTGTAAACCATAAAGTAGGTAACAGTTAAAAATATTAAAATAAAAATGTTGTATTGCGTGCTTCAGACTAAAAATATTACTTAGCTAGAAGCTAAACGAATCTCCATTAGTTATGGTAAAGCAAAAATAAATCAAAGCCGTGGGCAATTTGTACCTTTTTCCCATGAAATATGTTTGAACGCACAATAAAACAACGATTAGCCTAATCCAGATGGATTAGTTCATATTATTAATTCGGTACTTACAAAAAGGGGTTACTTTTTGGAGTTCCGTGCCCAAAAGGTAAAAACGGGACCATTTTACTAAGACTTCATTGTCCGTCTGTATGTCTGTCGCCAGGCTGAATTTTCACAGATGATGTATTTCTGCATATTGTAAATATACAATTTCTAAAGAACCCGTATATGCCAATTTCAGTAATAAATAATGTTACTTAATTTGTCCTACTGCAGGGTTAGGGCCTCCTCTTAGAGAGGGTGGACGCCACGAAAGTCTACTTTATATTATCGAATATCCCATGCCTTCGGCTCGTGATGAGTCCTAGGACATGTCGACTTCCTCACGATGTTTTCTTTACCGTATTTTTATAGACATTTAAAAATATGCTTGCCAGGCCTCTCAAAAAATATACGCGAACTATACGAGTAGGTACTAGTCAGATCATTACATAAACAAAATAGTTTATAATACCGCATAATTTAAAACAAAATTTTAATATAATTATTTCATCGTAAATTTCTCAACAGCTGAAGATATAAATTAATATTATTCTCTGTAATAGATGATTTACATAACCTCCAGATTTATGTTTTATGGCACAAGAATTTTACAAAGCGGTCGTCTGTTTTGATAAAATGTTGAAGAAAATATTTGATCTATCTCAGCGGTGTTTGTTGTGAAGTTTATTTAGGTTTCTCATTTAAATGTTATATTAAGATAAGGACCACTGAAGTGGTGTTAGCAAGAAATACATATTTCATAGTATTTCGATTAGAAGTAGGTACCTAACCTACCTATTATAAGTACCTATACTATACTTTGTTGGTACAGATTTTATAATATAAACCGTCAAAGTGCGAGTCGGGGTGTACCATTATCACCACAAAAAAACACGTTTGTTGTAAATAATAAAAGCCCCTCCACTTTAATATTTATTTTAGTCTATTCTAGTCTATCGCAACCTTTAGAATACATAAGCAAGCTATAGAGCGCTGGTTTGCGAGTATGAACTGTAAGCACCGGTATGAACAGTCGAAAAGTGACAAAGACGATGTCATCAGTCACCTAGGGTTACGGGAATTGACTGTTTCTCTTTTATTCTAGTAATAATTATGGTGTAATGTTCAGTGCCGCGGTGTAAAAATGATTCGCAAATCACTATTCAACTTCAACATTTGAATATCTATGTATAGAGCATCTGCTTACACTTTGCGCAGTAGGCAAATACCCATAGGCGCGCTCTATAGCTTGCTTATGTATACTCTAAGATCGCAACTGTGCGAGAGAGCTACATACTGTGTCGTTATTTGTCAGAGTCCAAGCAAATTATTTACAATTTTCGTTAACCCAAAACGAAGGGTCACCTCTATAACTCAATCTAAACAGAAAATTCAAAACATTTACCGTGTAGTTAACGTGTCCGGACGATAGCAGGCGCGGGCGGTGGATCGCGAATATCCTTGCAACAAACAAGGGCGTATTTATTACAGAGATCATGTGTCAACACTGCAACATGTGTATTTACTTACATTACATTTGTTGGTATTGGCTTCACTGAATCACGAGCCATTGTTAGGGTAGATACACGTAGAAAGCTGGTGCTGAAATCTGAGGGCTTACTGACTTCGAATGTCTCCCGCTAATTGGCGGATGTCTGAACCTTAGCGTTTAAATCAGTTATTTTTTTTTACGTAAAATAGCATTTGATCTCATCTCATCTGATGAAATTTATGTATTTATTATTTCGAGCCACTTTTGTGCTACTATTTTATTTGTTTGTTGTTTATTCCTAAAGTTTGAAACGTATTTTTAATACAAATTTTCCTTTTTGTTATGATTTTCTTAATTTACTTTTGACTTTTATTTTTTATTTTATTTTAATTTATAATTGTATGATGACTTGTAATGAAATTATTACCAATAAATGATATGAATATGGGAAGAAACGACAATGGGGCGAATAACTTCGGTGTATTAACCATCGGGCTATGCAAGCAGTACTTAAACCCTAAAACCGTCTTATGAGCTTACAAGTGCTGGAGCGCGTTTCCTCAGTGGTGTTAGGTTCCAAACCAATTTTCTACCTGTAACATGCCCGTGGGTCTAAACGAAGACCCGCCTGTGTAATACACGAATAAATTTGTCTGGGGAAACGACCCAGACCGGTGGATAATGACTTCATAATAGTGTTCCGTGATAATGACACGCATTATTCAATGTTAGGGCATAGTGATTGGTTAGAACCACCCAGGAGTCACATGAGGAAAAATAAGTACCTAAGAAAAGATACCTAGGTCTCGTAAGCGCCAAGAGAGTATTTCTCATTTAATATTAATTATTATATTGCTAATTAAGTAAACTGTATTACCAATTTGAAGAATGGTAATATTAATGAAGAAAAAAATCCGTTTCGTTGTAAAATGGAAAAGTCTTGAGTCTTGTTTGAGTTTGGAGCTTGACCAGTTCCAAACTCAAACTGTACGGGAAATGACTCCCACATAAAAATCGAAATTTGCAAAACGTCGTTAGAATACCCACCATCTAGGACAATCTAGGTAAAATAAGTAAACATACGAAGTTCTGAAGATGTACACCCTTATTTATAAAATATTATTCACAAATGAATAAGTTATGTGACGTTTGTCTTTGTCTGTCAACTTTGATACTTCATGTGACAGTAAAAGACAAACGATGCATAGTTATGCAGCGCATTAATTTGCGTTTTTAAATAAGGGGGTTAGTTCATAAAACAATGATAAATTATTCGGCGGTAGTCTACTTCGAAACTAAACACCGACGGAAACGTTCCAATGAATTTGACCGATAACGGCATCCTGAAGCTTGGCTGCCGCTTTATCATACAATTTTGGAGATAATATCGGAACACGAATCCCTTGCCTTTTCACAGCTGAATGCTGTGCGAGATACCTAACGAAGTAAAGCCTCAAGTTAATGAATAGAATTAAAAAAAGAAAGAAAAACAAAAGTAAAATTTTGTAACTAAATTTAATAAATAAGAACGTGACTTAAGAAACCGGCTGTGAACTTTTCTTTGCAAACGTTATACAAATTAGGTTTAAATGTTATGTTCTACGAAAACACGACCTTGCTTGTTTGTTACGCGTAATAATAAAGCTTTGAAATTACTAGACCGATTTTAATATCACTTGATTTGAATTTACTTAAACACATCGAAAGTAGCACATTTTTTCATTAGAAGCGGAACGAAACGTATTTATCTAACAAATCTATTCACACAATGAAATAAAAATCGTTATTCGCATTTCAATATGGACTCTGTAATTGTTTATGCGTAAAGCGCAGGCGACTGAGGAAGTGACCGTTTGACGACTTCCATCTGAACGATCAACCTCTAAAGTAATTGGGGATCCTTGCAAACAATTTGGCATAACATAAACAGAAATATATGCGTCTACGAACTGCGATCCGCAATATCATCCGTTTAAGTCCCAATCCCGTGGGAATATCGCGTTTAAAAATAGCTTATGTTACTCCTCGAAATTGTGGCTTTCTACTAGAGTAAGAATTTTTCAAAAAAAAACCGTCCAGTGGTTTCGGAGCCTATTCATTACAAACAAATAAATATTTCCTCTTTATACTATAAGTAAACTATACCACCACAGTATACTATCCACAGTGGTTTCACCCGCGTAAATGCTGATCCCATGTGTCAATACAAACCCTAGTTTTTTAAACATCATACAATCGTTTTTACGTAAACAAACATGCTAAACATTTGTTTATAATATATAGCATAATAATCATTTATAAATAAACTAGCTGCGTCCCGCGGTTTCACCCGCGTAAGTCCCTACCCGGCGGGATATTCTAAAAACCTTTCCTTAGTGATTCTGAATACCCATAAATTACAAAGAACACTTCCTCCAAATTTCATGTCTATATGAACACTTAGACTGTGCGTTGATATTATATTATATAGTTCAGTCAGTCAATCAGTCAGGACTATAAATTATATGTATAGATAGGAGAGCGATTGAGCACTATATAACATAATTATTATGGTAAGTGGCTATGTACCTAACCAAAAATGTACTTATTGTAACGTACACATCATAAAAGATAAGAAGGTTGCATTCCTTTACCTGCGTGTGGGCCAAATTAGGTCTTAATCTCATGGACCCGAGATAATATTCGGCACCTAATGATACATTGTCTAAGTACTGATGTTAAATTCAATGTAGTCAATTCTATGGGTAGTTAACGCCACCATCGAATGCGGCTAAATCCGTGACACGAATATTAATCGCTAAGTTTTGGATCAAGAATAAATTAATAAGAGATTCCGAATAAGGGTTCTCCTTGAATACCACAATACAGAAATTTAATACCTACCTATCTAATCGACGTACAACATGAAAAATAGCCAAGTAATTTTTTGCAATCCTTGTTACTATGAAGATGCATTGAATTCTTTCTAGTTAACATGAAATACAATTACGACAACGTGTATTTTTTCATTTACTAGCTGGAGCAAATGATAAAAAATAGAAACTTAATCAAACAATAGAGATGGGCCGACTAGTGTTTTTGCCGACTAGCAGACTAGGCGGTTTTAAAATTGCCGACTGCTAGGCAAATCATTATAATTCGGAGATTTTCGGGTTAGTCGTCATCAAAACTGAAAAATTAGTTGAATAGTTTTCGACTCTACCTTACCTTACCTCCGCCGGCTTCTTAAGCGGTCGAAAATGCAGGGCGCTATAAACACAACCAACTCAATGTAACAGAAACTCATCAGCTAATTTATTTTAATTTAGCATCCAAATAAACATTACAGTGTATTTGTAAACATTTCGTAGACTAACAAGTATGAAATGCGTTTCATTGTTCACGGTGCAGCGTCTGCATTTCATAGCGAGGCGATGAGCGGCTTTTGTTTCGAAACGGTAAAACTGAGATGAAAATATGAACGTAGAGTTGTTTACTTTTATACTTGTTTTAGTTCTGAAATGAGGAATAATTAGGTAGGTTTCTTTTGTTTTCGCGATGTTAGATTGAAATTAAACTCGTTTTTTTGGTTTTAATCGCGTGGTGTTTATTATTTATAACTGAAAATAAATTTTATTTAATCAGGATTCAAGTCAGTAAATAGTTCATTATTGTTACAATGTATAAACTAGTTAATAGGTTAGATTACGAATTTTATTCGTAGGTTTTTGCAATTGAAACTTGTACCTGATAAAACTTAAATAAAATTGTAGTAAATAATAAATATTTTCAAGGAAAAATATTGGTCAAAAAAATTATCAAACAGATTAGAGATAAATTTAAGAGCTTAGAGATTTAAAAATAAAATAATCAACTATTCAAGTAGATCCTTAAAAAATATGTTCTATACTAGCTGCGCCCCGCGGTTTCACCTGCGTAATCCCCGTTCCCGCGGGAATTTCGGGATTAAAAGTAGTATATGTGTTATTGCAGGTATCCAGCTGGGTATTTCAGTTTCATCGCAATACGTTCATTAGTTTTTGCGTGATCGAGTAACAAACATCCGAATATCCAAACACACACAATTTCACATTTGAAATATTAGTAGGTAAGGAGTTAAGTAAGGAGGTACAAAATAAATAACTCTTGGATTTCTGAATTATTTTTTAATGTCTTATCACATTTAGTGAATTATTTTATTAATATGAATAATTCAAACTCCGCCGGCCTCTTAAATTTCTTCCTCAAACAATCGTAGCTTTAATTGTAAGATTTCTCCTTAATTAACATCATGATAGAGTAGTCAGTTGTACTCACATTCCTTAGCAATTAATATAAACGCTCGCTGTCGATGTGGGTACTTACTCTATTAGTAGATACATAATATACAACTAATATACGACCTCTGTGGTACAGTAAAAAACCATTCGAAAGCGATACTGATGGTTGTGAGTTCGATTCGCGTGTTGTAGTTTCTGGCCTGTGTAAATTTCTCACTTATCTACTTATCTGGCCTGGACCATGAGCACTGTAAAGTCCGTGAAACATCAACTCTTTACAAGAAAATAAACGTGATTAGAATACGTTACAATAGTTTTATGAAGAGTTTCTCTAAATCGTAACTTTCTTAAGAAACGAGGTGATCCGTCAGAAAACCAAAGTCTTCGACATAGCTCACCGGATTAGCAAGCTGAAGTGGCAGTGGGCTGGCCATATTAGCCGTAGAACCGACAACCGTTGGGGTAAACGAGTTTTAGAGTGGAGACCGCGTCTCGGCAAACGTAGTGAAGGACGTCCTCAGGCACGATGGAGCGACGATTTGCGCAAGACGGCTAGCACAAACTGGATGCGAGAAGCCGAAAATAGATCTAGGTGGCATGCAATTGGAGAGGCCTATGTCCAGCAGTGGACTGCAACAGGCTGATGATGATGATGTAACTTTCTTTTCATATCTAAACAAAACTAAAAAAGACGCGAAACTCTTGGAATATGGCAAAGAATATTTTGTTTGAAAGTCGACTTCCAACTTAAACAAATACAAAAGAAAACGTAGTATTAAGAATATAAAGAACGAAAAAAATGGGGCTATCTTCAGGGAAAAACGATAAAATCTGTGAACTAGCGCTACCTAGTATCCAGGAGGAAGTTTGAACAGAGTTATGGGTCGCGGGTGTGTTTACACAGTCATCGAATTTACGACACTATAAACTATGCCGGTATACGTGTTTCAATTCGGGACGGTTTGTCTTGGCCTAGCCTTCTTACGCAATTTAGTGGCTAGCTAGGTATGTGTTTAGGATGGAATGATGCCTAGTTCTAGGGTGGTTTCAAAGTATAGGCGAGTCGTTGTTACTCTATTAGACGAGATGTTTGTAGTACTTGACACAACAAACAACCTACCTAAAGCCTAAAACATTTAATAGAAATATTCAAATTATTAATCACATCGCTCTTACGGTGAAAGACGACTTCGAGATGAAATCAATACGTCATAGAACTCATCACGGTCTGAAGACATGGGACATGGGACACGGCAGTCCGGAATAGCCGCTCGTAGCGTCTTACTGCCTTCCCCTCATATGACAATGTGGTAATTTAACAGGGTAACAAAAAAATATCCATTTTTATGCGACAAATTATGCTTTAGACTCTAGAGAATTTAAAGCCCAGAATGAGCTTGCAATTGACCTCACCTTACCTAACGGGAAGCAATGATGATACTTCATCATCTACATCTTGTCATTGACAAGCATACTTGCTTGTCTAGAAGAATACTTAGTTACTCCTAGACTCCAAGATCCGATCTCCGAGTTATTTTCCACTGTTTGTAATTTTGTAACTATTTTCCATTCCAGTAAACTAGTCGCTCAATTCAGTCGCGAAGAGACTTCGCTCCTAGTTCTTCGCGTTATGGTCGGTCTGATCATCCTATACGACTGGGTGCATCCATCGGGCGCCTTCTGCCGGTCCTCGTCTGTGGACGTCAAGGGATGCGTCAAGTTCTTGCAACAACAACCGCCGACAAAGGCTGAGCCACTATTGAATGCTCTCAGGTAAGGTTTCTTTGATTACTGGCTCTTGGATCACTGTCAGATGGGTTGGTCTGATCATCCTATACGACTGGGTACATCTATCGAGCGCGTTCTGTCACTCCTCGTTAGGGGACGACAAGGTATATGTCAATTTCTAATAACAATCAAGACTGAACCACTGTCGAATGGTTTCAGGTAAAGGTATTTTAATTTGTCCAATCCTGGTTCATTTTAAATCGGTTGTTCTGACTAGATGAACCTAGTGTTCTATTGCATTCTATGCACAAATACATTTGCAGCATTTGTGCCCGATCGAAGTGGTTGGTTAGGCTTATCTAACAATCATCTCGGCTTCCTCTTCACCTGATTTGGAGCGACGATAAGGTCGGCAATGTAACTTTGAAAAAAAATCAATCAATCCAGACTTGAAGACTTCAATGTTGTAGTAGGGGAAATAGCGACGCGGGCAGTGAGTTACACTTCATAGCTTCAGTTGTTAACCCCATCCTTATACCCATACCCAGGTTTACACTCTAGACTTGGAGACTCCAAGGGAGGTATAGCGACATAGGCTATGCGTCCATAGGAGTTTAGTTTTTCAAGGTTGTTCTTTAGGAGAAATAGGGACATAGGCTGTGAGTTCATAGGAGTTCAGTTTCATACCCCATTCTAACGTATTTTCCCCAGGTATACAACCAAGCACCTGAACCACCAATCGACGCCGAAGAACATCCGCACTCTGCTCGCGGCGTGAGGCCAGCACTCCAGCCTTGCTTGCTGTTGCGGGGAATGACAAGACAATAACACACCGTTCGATACTTATACTTACTTCTGAGGGGACTTCTCAATGATATAGCGTAACTTATTGTTGTACTGTGTTGTATTCTTTGCAGAACCTAAATACCTACTTACCCCCTTACTTATAAAAGCTAATTAATGCGCTGCATAACTTTGCATCGTTTGTCTTTTACTGTCCCATGAAGTTTCAAAGTTGACAGACTGAGACAAACGTCACATAACTTAGTCGTGTGTAAATAATATTTTATAAGGAAGGGGGTTAGATTGTAAACTGTTGTACAGTTTTTCACTTGCTGCTTGCACCAGGTCGTTTAAACGTGGGAGTGGTGCTGATAGTATTTCGGACTTTCTCCCGCTAATGGGCGGGAGCAATGCTGCGGATTATTGCTATACATAAGCGGTATCAATATTGCGACACCTCATTGATAAGTGGTATCAATTTAGCGACAACACCGCTTTAACCTTAATAAGATTTATAACAGGTGTGCAGCGAGTGAATAAATGTACTAGTCTTGCTCAGAGGTTTATCCTACGTCCAAGATCGTCTCCTAGGTTTTATCTATAATCTGTACCAAAATTAGATTCCCAGAAAAAAAAAGCTGACGAATAATTAATTATTTAATTTAATTCATTAATTAAGTCAGAGGATAAAACAGAAAAAAAAACAATTCGAATGGAACAAGACTTTTTTTTTAATATTGTTAAGCTTCCATTTAAGGTAGCACTTTACGATTAATTTAGTTTGTGAAATTGTCGATACCTAGTCGTAAGGGGCATCTTAACAATCCTCTGGTGTAATCTTATAATAGGTTAAAATATCGAAGATATTTTCGTACCTAGATTTAACAACTGATCCATTTAAATCTGACTTTTATTTACTTTTTGTTTCGACAATGTTACAATTGTAATAGTCATGCATGATCAGACTCCTCAGTAACAGAGCTAAAATTTCTCAAAATTTGAGAAATTTTAACTCTGTTTTTTTTTTCAAAAACGTTCAACATTTTTTTAAGAAATTTTGCAAAGTTTCGCCAAAGTTTTTGAAGAGCTAGTGATTTCTTGCTAATTTACCAACAAATGCTAAACCGTTTTCGAAAAAAAAAGAAGAAGAACAGAGCTAGGGCATAGTTGATACCTTTTAGTTGTTGACGTGTCCATAACTATTGTAACAAAGTCCGAAACGTAAGAAATAAGAAGACACTACAGTAATTTACTAATTCATGACTAAAGGTAATCTAACGCTTTATTCGTTTAAAAACCCATTGAGAATATATCCCCGTATCCCCGTGCAAGGCTACTCTAATAATACATACTACGTCGGAAACTGTAATTATGTTTTATATAAACTTAGTATATAAGAGGCTTGTATTATAATATATAGACTTTCATACACGGCGGCGGTAAATAATGGTAATTGTATAATTAACTAGCAGCGTCCCGCGGTTTCTCCCGCGTAAGTCCCGATCCCGCGGGATTATCGGGATAAAAACTTATGTTAGTCCTGGATAATGTAACTTTCTAATGGAGAAAGAATTTTTCGGTCCAGTATTTTGGCAACCCATTCGTCACAAACAATCCCCTAATATCAAAATATTTTTATTCTTAGCATGGATCAAAATTGCTTGCGCTATATAAATCATTTAAAATTAAACTGAAATATTTCCGCAAGAAGATATATTTTCAAGAGAGAGAAATAGCGATAGGCACATGTTCGAATTCTGTCATTAAAAAAATGTATCTTTGCGAAAATATTTTTAAGTTTAAATATGCCTTGAGCAAAGAAGTTATATTACTAGACCTAGACTGCTCACGTAGAACCAAAGTGTTCCGCTCTTAGAGTATACATAAGCAAGCTATAGAGCGCGCCTATGCGTATTTGCCTACTGCGCAAAGTGTAAGCAGATGCTCTATACGTAAATATTCAAATGTTGAGGTTGAATAGTGATCCGCTAATCATTTTTAAACCGCGGCACTGAAAATTTCACCATAATTATTACTAGAATAAGAAACAGTCAATTCCCGTAACCCTAGGTGACTGATGACATCGTCTTTGTCATTTTTCGACTGTTCATTCATACTGCTTACAGTTCATACTGGCATACCAGCGCTCTATAGCTTGCTTATGTATACTTTAAGGTGGAGTACATTGAGCATGCTGTCCCTTTCTAATAACACTAAACTTAAAGTTTTAACTGTGTTTCCGTAATTAGCCCTACAACTGGGCCTTTGTTCGTGACTTTAAGCCGTGGGTTTGCTCACGATGTTCTCCTTCACCGTACGAGCAATGTTAATAGCGCACAACATATATTTTTCTTAAAGAAAAATACATTGGTGCGCGACCGGGATTTCATTTGATTGATTTCCCTTTCTAATAAACACTATTAGAAAGGGACAGAACGCTACATTGAATCGTGCTGTCCCTTTCTATTAGAATGGGACAGCATTCTCGAGATTCGGAACACTTTTTAGTTCTATGTGGCCATTCTAGTTCCTGTAATGTAACTTCTTTAGTCTTGAGCAATAAAAAATATAAATATCATTTTATTATACAATTTATTATCGCCGCTGTGTAAGAAGTGCGTCTTTCTTATAAAAATTAATGTAAGAAAAAAGTATTATTTAATTTATATCATAGGTACTACTACCGCGCCTTACGGTTTCACTCGAGTTAAACTATCCTATATTTTATTTATTCAAACACTCCATCTACTATCTAGATACAGAGTTTCATCGCAATCGGTCCAGTAGTTTTGGCGAAAAGGAGTAACGTCATAATAATTTCTTTTTATGCATACCTACTAACGTACAAACTTTCGCATTTAAAATGTTAGTATAACTTTATTTACTACTATTAAACCTGCCTTAAAACTGTCGGATATTGCATGCACGCGAAAATGAACTTTAATACATTGATCTTAAGTTATGTTTTCGATGTTAAGTAGATACGATAGTATATACGATTTTTTTTAGAGAATTTTATGTAAAATCCCATCTATTCGAAAAATATTTAAAGAAAAACACAAAAATTTATTATGTTTTGTTTTAAATTACTTATTAGTTATTTGGGTCATTCAGAACTAAATAAAGAAAGATCATCAGGGGTATCTCAACTTTAATACTAAAAATATAACGGATTTACTCCTAAATTCCAAAGATTAGCACTTCTTTTGATTATTTTCTAAAAGACTGACACTTTATTTACCTACTATTCTTACATAAAAGTAAACAATTCTTTTTTTACTCAACACTAACACCCTAGGGTACAATAAAACACTTTATTTATCCGGTTTTATCGCGTTTTTATTCATTATTTGACCCGAGCTTTCGCCAACTTTCCAGTTGGCTTTTTCAAGGTTGACTGCCAAACGCGATAAAACCGGATAAATAAAGTGTTTTATTATGCAAAATCGCGAAAACCATAGAAGACCCTAGGGTACCTTTCTAAATTAATAATTTTGTTTTATGTTGGCTTACCTTTAAAAATATCCAGTCTTCACTATTAGTTAAGTTCCGAGAAAAGAAACCGTATCTAGTTAAATTAACAGATGGGTAATTCGCGTATTAAAGTTATCTAAATATTCTTTTCAATATCATTGCAGTCAATCTTCAATTTCTAATTTGATGTTTTAACCGACTTAAAAAAAAGGCGGAATACGTCGCGTATAGATTTATTTATTTAGGGATGTTCGCCGATTACTCAAAGATGGCCTGACCGATTGAAATAGTTCTTTTTTTAATGTAAAGGTGGGAGCCCCAAAGTGGTCCTGTAAAATATTTTGATTGTAAACAGTATTTTCCATGGAAAATTTCATCATATTTTTTTTTAATCGACCCAAAAAAGAATAAAATAACCTCTACATACAGTGCCACCGACTTACTGTTACATAACAGATTTATAATTATTATTATAGTTTCGTTTTAAATGTATTATTTCCAATTGTACCAACACTTAACGTGAATAAATGAATTCGAATTTGTTACGATATCGAAATGAAATTTTAGTCAATTTCAATACGAGAATCAGGGCTCATAACTAATGATGACACCCAATTTCACCCGCGTAAAACTAGCCTAAATATACTTCCCTATAGAAAACTGTCATAGCAAACTAACAGATTTCCTTGTCTATGCAAAATATAAGTAGTTAGAGTTTCTATAGATTTGTCACTGTAGCACAAAAAATTTACTCATTTATTGTATAGTATAACTTCTTACCTAGTTTATATTAGTACTAAAATGGTTAGATATTACTGCACAGTCAGCACAATAATATAATTTGTTATACTTAGGCTCGATTCGATCAAACAGCTAGCTGATTACGTAACTCTGTTGCTTACAAATCTCAATGAAAGCAATTGAAATTTTAATAAACACGTCATTCAATAGCAAACAAATTGTCATTGCAATTAAAACTAGTGGCTGTAACTGTCAAATTGTATATGTATCCGTTATCACAATAATCGACAATTTCAATTGTGTTGAGATTTGCAACAGAGTTACATAATCAGCAAGCTAGAATAAGCAACGAATAGCAATTCTACGCATAAATCGTCTTTTGTTCGAGAAACTCTCGAGCTGTTCAGTCGAAAAAATTACGATGGTTATAATTTGCTTATTTTTGTTTGGTCGAACGTTTCCTTAGTCATTATGGTATATAGATAGTTAATAATTGTTGAATTTAATAACTATACGAGTAATATGCGGCAGGTTTGATGAACAATGCTTTGAGGACTCTTTGAAATTTTAGGGGCGGAGTCTACAATCATAATCAAAAGTCGGTGACCGCATTCAAAATCGCTATACAACATGATTGTAGGCTAATTGTGGAAAATAAAACAGTATGATGCTAGCTCACCTATATTACGCGACCATGATATTTCGCGACCCGATAATGTTAAGCCACGGAATACATATTGTACTTAGCGCGGGCTAACATTTCTTCTTTGTCGATGCCTTGTTCATCTTACATGCTCTAACTTATTTTAAGTTACAGTAACAGTCATCTATTAATAACAATTGCAGAATTACACGCATTTATAGGAATTGATCCTGACGAATTGAATGTATGTATATTGAATGATTCCAAAGTCACATCACTGCCCATAAAATATATCGTATTTTTATATTAAAAAAAAAGATAATTTTCTAAAAATATTCCCTTTTGTAAGCCAAAAATGAACTCCATGTCGAGTATAAGCACGCTTAGAGCTGTGTAGGCGTTAGGTGGCGCTTGTGGTAGATTTGTGAAAGAATAATGGAAAATAATTAGGTAATTATAAAAAATCATTTGACGGTGATTGATAATAAAATAATAATGGACACCCGACCCGCGAATTTTTTTTTTGGTAAAAATAACAGTTTTAAATTGTAAGATTTAACGCGCACCGTTCCAGCTAGCTGATTATAACGTAACTCAATTGCTAACAAATCTCGATTGCAACAATTGAAATTATTTTATTCAAGTCATGTAAATAAATTGCCAATTAAAACTAGTGGTTGTAACTGTCAAAATTGAATACCGAGGCCTTATTATTTATTATTACGTTTTTTTTGTTGCAAATGTCATTTTAAGGAAATGGGTAATGTTTCATCACAGAGGTATGAATAGTAGCAGAGTAAACATTTACAGTAAGCAATTACACTACAAACAAACGTTACTCACACAGGGCCGCAATGAGGTTGCTGCTTCTAATGTATTGTAAATAAAAATCTTAAGTTTAACTGAGGTTTAACTTAAGATTTTATAGGTTTATGTTTAACTTTCTGAGGTGCGTCGTCAGATTTCAGGTAATATTTACTCTGCTACTATTATCCGTTCACTGGCTACTATTCATACCTCTGTGATGAAACATTACCATTTCATTGAATGGCATTTGCAACAAAGATACGTTATAAAGCCCCATCAACAAATTCAATTCTTTCAATCGATATTTGTAAGCAACAGAGTGACATAATCAGCTGGCTATATAATTTAATTCTAAAGTCGGGCCGACTACATTCTATTGCGGTATACTTACTCTTGTATTATTTTTACAAACTAGAAAAATATGAACATCGGCCATTTCACCTTAATACTTAGATATTTTAAACTTTGGCATTAAATAAAACGTGCCTAGACATAATTTTAACCGTATGTGTACCTAAAAATAAGTACTCCTACCTAATACATTTTCATGTTCATTCTTATATAAATTGTTTAATTTAAATAAAATAAAATGGATGGATATTTGTGTGCGTCACGATGGGAAATGAATATATTCAAGTATAAATGAATTTGAATATATTAAATACTATTCAATTCTGAGGTATAACAGCCATCCTGACGCACACGATGTTTTGCTCTTAAATTTCTTAGTGTAATGTAAGCCTATAGTAAAATTTTCTAGAACATTATAATTATTAAAGCAAGTTACTGAGAAATTGTTGTTCTTCATTATTTGTATTACATTTTTATTGAAAATATTTAAAACCGTTTGTATGATAAACATATTTTGTCTTAGTTATGAACTTATGATTATTTATTATATAATGATAAATACACCAAAGTTATATAGGTAATAAACTTGAATAGATTCTTGTATTATTGAGTTTTTATTTCCTACAATATTCAGTTCAAGAGATACAGTCTGTGCTAGCAAATTAGTAACTGTGCTGCTAACAAATTTTGATAGAAACAATTAAAATAGTTATATTCACGTCGTCATTTAGTAGTAAACAAACTGCCTTAATTGTTAATTGAACTTAAAACTAGCGACTGTTACTGTCAGTACAAACTCGTATAAACCCACCCAAGGAGAGATCACGTGAAACGGTTAGTTTTTTTCTGTTTTCTTTAAATCAGAGTATCTAACGAAAATCACTAAAACATCGTGATGCAACTTTCCTCGTAGCGCCATCTCTTGAGAAAATGCATATGTCAAATTAAATCAACTATTTCAATTGTTTCACTATAATTTGTTAGCAACAGTTACATTTAAACAGGTAGCTGGTGACAAACAGATGGAGAGTGTAAGGAAGCATAAAAACCGTTAGTATTTATACCCCCACATATTAAAATTTAGGTAGATAGTTACTAATAAAAAGTGGAAATGAGCAACAAAACATTTTATTTTAACATTGTAACTAGAACAGTATTTCCATGAACAGTCAAGTGTTTGCGGGCCGTGGCTTCAGTATGAGCTTGCCGGTGTCATCACATGACATGTTGAAGTCATTGAGCACAGACCGCGTACGTGCCGTGATGATGCTCGGGGCTACGACCTTACGGTGCACACCCATCATAAATAAAAGGACTGTGGGATAGAGACAAAATAATTACTTTATATAAGTACTACCTGCACTACACAGTTTCACCTGCATATGTCCTCAGTCGCTAGGATTCACCCGCGTAAGTCCCGATCCCGCGAGAAGATCAGGATGTAATTAACAAGGAATGCAATTAGCAAGGAGAGATATGGCCGAAGAACTATAACATGACACGTGATTCCTGTGGAGCTCATTGGTTAGAGCAGTCGCCTGGTTAGCGAAAGGACGCAGGTTCAAATCCTTTCATGGGGATTTTTTGGAAATATATTTCCTTGCTAAAAATATTTCTAAGAACAGGAGTGTTTTACATATTATACATATAAACCTTCCTATTGAATCACTCCATCTACTAAAAGAACTGCATCAAAATCAGTTACAGTTTTAAAGATCTAAGCATACATACAAACAGGCAGGGAAGTGACTTTGTTTTATACTATGTAATGATCCTAGCTGGCATTGACAATTTCACCTACATGAAAAGCCTCCTCTATCCCGATACAAACATACTCAACAGTTTCCTCCCTGGACATTAGATCAAATATGTTCATGCGAACCCCAGGCTGCCGAGGGATATAACTGGGAACATCACTCGGATGATGATGATGATGATGTTTACGCCATAAAACCTTTATCTACAAAAACTATTCCTTCGTTTCAAAACTACTGGACCAATTGCACTGAAGTTTGCCATGAAGATAGCTGGAGATCTGGATTTACACATAGTCTACCCTTATCCTAATATTCCTCTGGGATAAAGACCTTCATGGGTGAAGCCGTGGGCCTTTGCTAGTGGACCATAAGGAGTTACATGCAACTTCAACTTACCTAAAAATGTGGAAGTGAAAGCGAAGAACGGATGATTCCATAATGACTGTGTCAATGAGACAACTGGTGTTAGAGGGTCCATCAGCCAGTGATATGCAGCTATAGCAGTACACACTGACACCACTATTAGAAGTACTGAAATTATAAAAAAAATAAGGTATATGTATAAATGGACGATAGATAAATGGGTAAATAAACCCAGTAATTACTATTATTTGAATAAGTTATGGGTAAAAAGTGCCGACATCTGCCGCGGAACGCTCGGTTCGCTCGCTCGCCAAAGCGCTGTGTATAATCATGTTCTAATATTAACCTAACCCATCCTAATCAAGGTGCTTCATAATAGTAAATAGCGAAAAAAATTGCTCTTAGAGGTTGGAGAAGGTCTTAGGGGGCGCCAAAATCGTGGCGTAGGATTGTAAGTGCAACCCAAACGTGGCCTTAAATAAATGTCTTTTGATTAATAATTATTAATTATTATAATTAAGTAATAATTATAATTATTAGTAGGTACCTATTTATTATTTTAAATGATCTAATTAGACAATCGGAATGATTGTGTCAGTTATATTTATTCAACACCATCAAAGGGGTCTTGGCCCTTGGCTAGCTGGCACTAAGAAAAAGTACCTACACAGTGAACTTGTTTATAAAGCAAATGATAACTATCGCTAGGTAAACCTTACTTCGCCACCTCATGGTAGCTGGTTGAAGACATCCTATTACTTCTGTGAGCCGCCGCTCGAATGCTTTCAAATCTGAAACACAATGCACTAATTTTATTGGGGATGTTTAATGGATTTGTAGGTATTCTTCTACAAAAGAACTCACCGTCGCAAGCTGTTTGTTCCAACGACATTGTGCTTCGAGTATTATTATTGTTTACTCTCCACATTAAAAAAAGACTTTTTCTACATTTTACATTCACTCACTCAAGTCGTAAATATTATATTCTAATTAAAATTTTACACCGCGCCAGAGGAAAAGGAGTAGGTAGTATAGACAAAAGGTATATTTTATTTATATATTTTTAATTATTTCTTATCCGTTGTGAAGCGATAATGGCCATTTGGAAAGTAGCCAGTGTCAAATATTATAATTGCAAGATACCTTCTTCCAATTTGCATCAAAATAGTAAAGTCGTAGTAAAAGTCAAGTCAATATAATATATTAGAATACTTGACACTGGCTAATTTCCTAATGGCCATAATCGGTTCACAACCGATAAGAAATAATAATAAGGTCATCGAGAGTTTTGGCGGGAATGCGTTGAGGAGATGTGTTGCTAAATTTTCATTTTTGTGAAACCAAGTTCAAATGCGTGCAAATTGTTTAATTTCGGGGGCATATTAATCAATTTAGTTTCGTGAAGGTGTACAAGTGGAATGAAAGTGAAAATCGGTGCAAAACATGGACTTTAGTGTTGTCTCCAAGAACAATCTCCGCTCCGAGAACAATCTTTGTAAATGGCCGCCGTGTTTACAAATGATTCCCTAGATTTGACTATAACTATGACGACTTGACTGTTTCGATGCAATTAACTAATCATAATATATTAAAAAACTTGACACTGGCTAATTTCCTAATGGCCATAATCAGTTCACAACTAGAAATTTTCACAAATAGAAAAATAAATAAGGTAATTGAAGTTTTGGCGGGAACGCGTTGAGGAGCTGATGTGGTGCTCCTGATGAAAATTTAGCACAAAAATTAAAATTTAGCAACACATCTCCTCGACGCATTCCCGCCAAAACTCCCACCAGTCCTACTATTTCTATGGAATGACGCTAGTGGTGTTGCCTACTTAACATTAAAAATACCTCAGAACTGGAAAAAAAATAGTGAGCCACAATAAGTAGGTACCTACATTTCGACCTCAGCTTCAGATTTTATTAAATTAAATTTAATAACATAAATTTATTAACTTCGGCAACAACGCCCGCGTCATTTCGCCCACATTGGTGTATGTTTGTGCGGAACTTTATTTTAATTTATTAACTCAAAAGACAGTGTAGCTAAAACCATTTAAAATATTCTTGGTGTATATAAATAAATACCTAACTGTGAATATATTATTAAAATAGTGCTTGCTCATGTAAGTAGGCATGTTTTATTATTGTTTTGATAAACATGATAACATGCGAGATAAAATGGTTCAAGTTCCAAAAAATATTTAACGATAGATAACAGGTTTTACAAATTATCAAAGATCGTCGGGCGCTGCAAGTCTAGAAGTATTTATACAAAAAATAAATAAAGGTTTACTAAATAGGTGATTTGTTTGAATAAAAATAAATATATAAGTAAGTGAAATAGGTAGGTATATTATTTTATAAACATTTATAAATTATTTACATTTTATTTTTTTTATATTTATTTATTTCAGAATGTATTCTTTGAGACGAATTATTTATTCTAACAAGAAATGGATTCAAGACGGATTTAGAGGCATATCTGGTAAAGGTGGATTAGTAGATTTAACTGTGGATAATGAAGGCATCGCTGTCTTGACATTGCAGAGACCTAAAGTCAATAGCTTAAACTTAGAGTTGTTGCAAGACATTAGCAGTTCATTAGACGAAGTTGCTAAAAATAAGTATAAAGGCATGATACTAACTTCAGTAAGTGTTTTTGTTTTGTTAGTGCTATAAATGGTTCATAGTACCTACATCTTGTAAACAAATGCTTGTAATAATAGAATATATCTATTAATTTCAGTCGTCACCTACGGTATTTTCAGCTGGACTAGAAATAACGGAAATGTTCAACCCTGATCCAAAAAGAGCAGAAACTTTTTGGACCACACTTCAAGAAGTTTGGATCAAGTTATTCGGATCGTCATATCCTACTGCAGCAGCAATCAACGTTGGTACACCCATGTGCTGGCGATTGTGGTATGCAGCGGTCGTTACACTACCCTGCAGACTTCCTTTGTCCACATTTACAGCCCTCATCGAAAGATAATTACGATGTGTTCCCGAATTTCTTTCGATGTCTTTTGTACTAGAGAACGGAAGCTTGCATGCAGGGTAGTGTGATGATCGCATAATGCCTTCAATTTACAGTAGTAACGTATAAAAAGTTAATTTGAAATACTTCAATTATTTTAGGGTCATGCGCCAGCAGGTGGATGTCTCTTAGCTATGTCATGTGAATATCGAGCTATGGTCAAAGGCAAATTCACAATTGGTTTGAATGAGACAGCCCTTGGCATAGTGCCATCGGATTGGTTTATATTCACAATGTGGAACGTTATACCAAAGAGGGAATCAGAGATTGCCCTAACTACAGGAAAAATGTTTACCGTCGACGAGGCTCTAAAAGTAAGATAATAATCTATGTTCATAATTAAAGTAAAAATAGTTAAATTATTCATGGATACTAATTACATTTTTGTTAAACAGGTTGGGCTAGTTGACACAACAACGACTGATAAAACTGAAGCCATCGAAGAATGTAAGAAGTTCATCAAAAAATTTGATAAAATATCACCTATTGCACGATCCATTACGAAACAAAAAATCAGAGAAGCTCCTTTACGATGGATGCAAAATAATCGACAGGCTAATCTGAAAGAATTTCTAAATGACGTACAGAATCCTGAAGTGCAAAAGTCGTTGAGTGCTTACTTACAAAACCTAAAAAATAAGTCCTCCAAATAAATAATTACGCCTAGAGGTCCAGATACATTTGCTTAAAAATAAGCATGCTCAAAAATTTGCATGCTTAAAAATTGCCATGCTCAAAAATAAGCATGCCAGTGGCTTAATACCAAAACATCTAAGTAGGTACTTCAGACTGCCTCTCGTGTTCAGTTCTCTCGGTTTTGTTCAGCGTGCGAGTTCCCACAGAAAATGGAAAACCGGGTTGCTTTACGCGTTGAATTAAATAAAAGTATCCTTTGTTTGCAACTGAATGTGTAAAGAAACTTTTATCGTTTTCGATTTTGTGAAAAGGAAAGAAATACAAAAGTTTGGGTGTATATTTAATAAAATAAAAGTACATACGCTTGCCACTGGCATGCCTAAAAACAAGCATGCTCAAAAATAAGCAAAAACCAATCATTTGTCTATGCTTAGTAGCATGCTATGAATGAATGAATGAACAAAATATCGATGTATGCGTAAATTTATTTATGTGCGTGCTGTAGGTACGCTAGTAGCATGCTAATATGCAAATGTATCTGGGGCCTAAGGGTGAATTCACGTTAAATGGCTTTTTTTGATGTCCTATTTAAACGAATATAAATCTAAAATGCAAGAAAACTATTAAAACTCGGAGAAGAGGTCGAAGTTTTCATACGCCACGAGGACGTCCTACACTACGTTTGCCGAGACGCGGTCTCCACTCTAGAACTCGTTTACCCCAACGGTTGTCGGTTCTACGGCTAATATGGCCAGCCCATTGCCACTTCAGCTTGCTAATCCGGTGAGCTATGTCGAAGACTTTGATTTTCTGACGGATCCCCTCATTTCTGATGCGATCTCTCAGAGAAACGCCAAGCATAGCTCGTTCCATAGCCTGCTAGATACGCATAGAGCGTATTTGAATTTGTGGATCAACCGGGCCGTCAGTGTCCACGTTTCGGCTCCTTCGTCTTTAGGCACTGTGGGATTGACGATGTAAAAACCTTCACCCCTCCCATTCAGCAGGGTATCTCCCGTTGGCACCCGGGTATTTTCAACTAGGATCCACTAAGTAACAAGTGTACCGAGTATCTTGTTTTAAATTATGTCGGTATGTTAGTCTATAAGGTATGTATGTAGGTATCTATGGTTGTTGCCTGAAATAAATGGTTTATATTATATTTAGGTATATTATGTACTTACGTATTAAATGTTCAAAATATACTTTTATGAATAATTTGGAGTTTCGTTTGCTTGAAAATGAGCGGTTTTTCAAAGTAATGACCAAATATTAAAATAATGTTGGATTGATTATTATTCGAGATTATGTTTCACTGAAAAAAAACAGCTATATTTTTGAAAATAAAGGCAATTAGTTTTGATTGTAGTAGACCAAACTAAATGAGAGGACAATATAAGATCAATGACCTTGTAACTTTAAGATGATTTTCAAGTAAATTTTAAACATAATAGTTTTTTAAACTATTCTTCGAATTTCCGAGAGTAGTAGAACAAAAGTTGTTCCCCTAGACGTCTAGACAAATCCTCTTTTGGCTTAGATGGGTATCCTTGTTACATCTATGGGAATGATGATGATGGAAATGACGAATGTAGCTATTTTATTTTATTACTCATGAATTTTACTACCAGACAGGTAGTCTGGTACCTCCACTTTTATTTATTAACTACTATTTTGAACATTACTTTTCGAGTCACTTATCAATTTATTATTATTGTTGACAATTGACTATATTAAAGTATGCAATATGAAGTTCGCGGGCTGACAGCACCTAAAAAACTGTACAGAAAATATTTATTTTGGCGAAAGCGATCTAGCAACACCGGTTTCCAAAAGTTTAATTTATTTTGGTTTAGGTTTAGTACTTTTTTAGTCAATTTAATTTTATATATTATTGTAGTAATACAGTTTAAATTTCTATTTATAATTGAATTTAAATACAATTTAAATTCAATTATAAATCAATAAGCAGGTGAGTGTTTTTATCATTTTGCTACTAAGAAAGTTAGAGGGTCGAAAGTCCACTTTTCTCTCCATCTCCATTAGATGAGTCTAAAAAGTTACACCATACCATTCTGTAAATAGAAATTAAAATTCTAATTGGCCAAAAATGACATAAATTTAAAATTACATCAATTGTAAACTTTGTACTTACCTATTATGTACCTACCT
This sequence comes from Idaea dimidiata, assembly GCA_949358125.1. Lineage (NCBI taxonomy): Eukaryota > Metazoa > Arthropoda > Insecta > Lepidoptera > Geometridae > Idaea > Idaea dimidiata. The sequence continues at coordinate 4,674,153 of OX442334.1, forward strand.
ATTGTGTCTAGATAATTTTGTAATGTAATAAGATTTTTGAGAGAATAAGAATTTTGCATTGTACTAGGATATTTTTCAATCAAATTTAATGTTCTATTGTGTAGACAAAATATTTTGGCAAAATAACATTAATGTATATAGGTAATTTGAATATTTTTTACCATTGAACTGGATGTAAGTAATAAAACTTTCCTGCTAAGCAGTTACCTAGGCAATTGTAATGTTTTATTGTTTATTGTAATAAACTAACTTTGTAAATACTAACTGCGCCACGCGGTTTCATCGCCGAAAGTCACCTTTCCGCGGGAATAGGTAAAAAGTAGCCTAGTATCCTATATCCTGGGTCCTGTGTCCTGGTATCCTATATATATATATATATATATATATCCTATATTTTTTGCAAATACAAGCAAATGATTCACAGAAAACACCCAGAACCAGAAACAAACATTTATGGTCTTTATGGCAGAATTGATTGTCTCTGGTGGAAAATAGAACCCGTAGCCTTCTGCAATGCAGCTAGTCTTCAGCTAGCTTTGCCCGCCGCGCCATATAGGCCGTCAAATATAAGTAATTCAACAATTTAATAGAAAATTTAAATATAATCAATTCTAAACCACCAATTTTTAAAATAAAACTTTCATATTGCTCCTGCTGGGTTCCACTCCTAGTTCCAGTAAAATGTGTTCCACTGTTATGTTGATAATGTGGTATAAATTCTATCGCAAGAAACCTCTAAATTCTTAAACAAAAGTAGTTTTTGCATAAAGGAGCAACAAATTATTAGTAAGATAGATATTGCAACAAATCCATACCCAAAGAAAGCTATAATATCCATCTGTAACATTTCAGCATGTTTCCCGTAAGAAGTTTTCTGTCAAAAGCCCGCTGGGTTCAGCCAATATGCAGAGGCATGTCAAGCAAAGGTCCGATGGTAGACCTAGCAGTAGACAGTGATGGTATCGGAGTACTAACGATGCAGCGCCTGCCTGTCAACAGCTTAAACCTTGAATTGCTACAGGAACTTAGCAAGTCACTCGACGATGTTGCCAAAAACAAATGTTCTGGAATGATTTTGACTTCTGTAAGTATTTTTACCGTTTATTTTCTTATTATTGTTCTGTATGTTGTATCATTGTAAAGACCCTAATATAAAAATTAAATGTTCACATTTTAGTCGCTAATAAGGTCTAGCGGGGCAATCTTGACTTCGGGAAATTTTGACTAGTCTTAATTACTTGTTTGGAAATTTATGAAACAGTGCTATCTATGTAGAAATTTATGAAGTTGCGTTTGCGGTATCTGGTCATAGATGGCACTTTTTTAAATAACGTAAAATGCAGCAGATTAAGGTATTGTACAAAATTGTAAATCCTAAAGTTGAGATTGCCCGCTGGACCTCATCCTAAAACAATTGTGGTAAATATGAGTAACTAGGCTACTGTATAAATAAACCATAAATGATTGGTGATAATTTAATTGCTGAGGCACCTACTACTGGGTAAACTGATAACTTTGTTAAGTGACTTAACAAAACAAACCAAATCAATTGTGATTTGTCATCAGCATCACTGAACCTCCACTATTGCAAATATTGCAACCAGAAATCATACATAAGTCATATAAAACAAAAAAAAAACACGTCCGAATTGAGAACCTCCTCAATTTTTCCAAGTCAGTTAAAAAACCAAGGATGGTTTGATTGAACTCTTTAACTGTTGACTCAAAATCGCGAATCGCAAAATCAAATGCAGAACAGAAAAATCCTAGCTACTCAAGATTTAAATTAGCGAACGATGAATGTTTCATAAGTACCTACATCAAGTTTAAGTTATTGTTATCACATAAGTGACACTTGTGTCTTTGTCGATAATAAAGTTCTTTAAACCTAACGTAAAAATCTCGTTTATAGCAGTCAAAGGTCAGTTTAATATGAGCATCTATTTCATGTCTATAAACAAATTTCAGGCATCGCCGACCGTGTTTTCAGCTGGTCTTGATATCATGGAGATGTACAAACCAGACCCAAAGAGAGTAGAACTCTTCTGGACCACTCTACAGGAAGTTTGGATTAAACTGTTTGGATCTAACTTCCCCACGGCTGCTGCAATCAATGTAAGTTTAGTTGTACAATTATTTTGTTAAACAGGGGCTCGACCGCGCAAGCTCCGTCGGGTTTGAATCGACGACGACGCTTTGGGATACACTGCGCAAAGGAAAAACCTGCGTGAAACCTGCGCGGCGAGAACCATTGCGTTGTTTTGCATGCATTTGAAGGCGACGAGACGACGCGCAGTACAGTACAGTTGCCGTCGAGTTCAGCTGTCATTGAATACAACAGCTCAAGGGACGTCGAGTTGAACCCGACGGAGCTTGCGCGGTCGAGCCCCGGGTATACCCCATACCTCACTGTGAAAAGTAGATACCTACAGGGGGTTTTAGAAATCATATTGTTATTGGCAAGTTAATTCTAAGATTATGCTATAAACTTCAGATCTTTCGTATTAGAAAATAGTTATCTGTTAGGTTAGATAAATCGGAGTGAGTGAAGCGAGGTATCTTCCACCAAACACAGTTAAGTATACAGATCTTAAATAAAATTAACCTCAATACCTTATCGTATAAACGGTAAGAAATTATCGAAAATATTGTTTATAAGTTGGTCTGGTACCTTATAAAATTCACACATAATAATATACTGAAAGTCAAGCTTTCAGACCTCATACATAATGGTCAAACTTGCTTGTAGTAATGTTCAATTTGCTTAAAATCAAGGATTCTTACACATCTCACAAAGCTTACACATCTGGCTGGATACAGTTTTTTCAAACACAATTTAATTTCCCATACAAATACTCAATTAGGTACCTACAGTAATACCAGCTCAATACGATCACGATTTTTGGCAAAATACGCCATTTTACATATACGAAACTTTAGTCTTTAAAATTATTAAATAAATGAACATTTAATCCCCCAATATTGCATTAATACCTACGCTTTCTCGCTTATCCCATTACCCGGATTCTAGTTTCTAGCTCTACATGCGCCAGCGCCGCGCCGGGAAGAATTAGCCTTATATTTAATGCTATACACCTTATATTTTCCCGGAACGCGTGACTTGCAAATCACGCAATTTTTGACACAATAACATCAAAAATTATGCTTGTTTGCATAATTTTTGATGTTATGTAATGCATCACGCTATCAAACCATGGGAGGTAATTCTTCATGATTCGTCGAACCTGGACTTATATTATTCATCTCACCACTATTGGCACAATTGCAGCCTTGTGGCAAGCAGAAGCCAATAACTAAGAAGAAGAAGAAGACTGTTGACTAACTAATCTAACGTAATACCGGAAATATCGCAAATCATTGAATCGAAATCGCAAACACACGTGTGTTTTCCATAGTCATCATCATTATTTGAGTGACGTTTCCGGTTGCACCACTCTTTTCTAATTTCAACAGTCAGCAGGTACTAACGGCAAACTATGGCTGCTGACGTTGAAATCGCAAATCGCCAAACCGAGAATATAGCAAATAGCTTAAGGACGCGACTCATGTGAAATCCCTTCCGATTGAATAGTTTTATTCATAACCGGTATCAAATAGATCTTTAAACAATGTTTAATGTTATTGTACATGATACAAGAAGTGTCCCCTTCATTTCAAAAACAATAAAAAATAACTTGAAATACCACTATTATACAGGCAAAGTTACCCCTGTTTTACAAAATAAATCAATTTTTCTTCTAAATCCTTAACCGCTATATTTTTTATAGGCATCATAATATTAGAAAATACAATACCTAGAACCCCTTCATCGCATTTTTTAAAAATATTATTTTAAACTTCGTTAATTATTGATTTTACGAGAAATTGTAGATTTTTCACGCAATTCCATCTCGCTCATTTATATGCAATAGGACAAGGACCGTTGCTTATCATCTATCGCCGCCTTAATCAAAATTGCAAATACACTTGTGTTTCCGCAGTCATCATTATCATCCGAGCGATCGTTGCAACCCTCTTGGGAGTCTGCTTTCCTAATTTCAACAGTCAGTGGGTACTAAACCCGGCCTGGCATCAGTCACAGCTTTAGTGTACCTATCCTCAATGTTTCTCCCCAGGGCCACGCGCCAGCCGGCGGCTGCCTGCTGTCCATGTCGTGTGAATACCGAGCGATGGTGGGAGGCAAGTTCACCATCGGGTTGAATGAGACCGCTCTGGGCATTGTGGCACCGAACTGGTTCATGGACACCATGACCAACACCATCTCGCAGCGGGAGGCCGAGTTCGCATTGACTACTGCTAGGATGTTCTCTGTGGATGAAGCTAAGAAGGTAATTTTAAAAAACTATAATAATAATTGGCCATTTCATATTTATAATTTTTTTGACTTTGACTTGTAATGCCCGGAACATTGTTAGGTCGAATAGGTTTTCCCAACTACTACCATCCTCCTAGCCTAGTCAGCCATTCCCACAAGAAATAACTGGTCAATACGTCTAGAGCTAACTAAGCCGTGGGTTTCCTCACGATGTTTTCCTTCAATGTAAGAGCGATGTTATTAACGCACACAACTTTTGTCAAAATCGATACGTCAAAAATAACTATATAAGATTTAGTTTGACTTGTTACCAAATTCACCATCACCGTTTGGTACTGGTGTTTCAATGGGCTTGCTAAACAGACTGATCCGTGATAACATGTATGACGGTTCGAAAGTTCCATTTTCTGCGGTTTTGTATTTTAGACCAAGATGAGTGACTGATGAGCAAAACAGCGTTTTCTAGGATATACTCACTTTGTTTTTTATTTTAATAATATTTTACACCTTACCTTGAATGTAGTATAGCTATAATACAAGCTTACGGCTGAATACACAACTCAACATTTAAATTTTACTAAAACAATGGAACATCTCTCAAATTTTAAATTTGAAAGCTGTTCAATTATTTAAGTACCCCTCAAATTTAGAATGTCAATTCTGTATTCGCTTGTTAGTTGCAATAAGTTAAGGCTAGTCTTGTAATACTAATTTTACCTGCAGGTTGGTTTAATAGACGAGATAGCGACAGACAAAGCAGATGCAGTAGCCAAATGCAAGGAGTTCATCGAGAGATTCGACCACATACCGCCCCTCGCCAGAGCTATAACCAAACAGAAGATCAGGCAAGCGCCCTTGGAGTGGATGAAGAAGAATCGGCAAGCGGACCTGAAGGAATTCCTCACGTTCGTACAGAGCCCGAAAGTACAGCAGTCTTTAGAAATGTATATCCAGATGATGAAACAGAAATCTGCTAAGTAAATCTGTAAGTTCTGTCTATTGTTCACAATGGACATGATTTTACTTGCAAAACGATTTTTGTTATTGTTTTTAATTGATAAGTAGGATATTCTATCTTTCTGGATAAGAAAAGTTTTTTTCAATATGCCAAACGCAAAAAAAAGTTATGTATATTTTACTTGTATAAGTAGTAAAACAAGCCGATTTTTCTGAAAAAAATAAAATATAAGTTTTTACTTCTTAGCTTATTAAGATTACTTCACCCAGAGATATGTAAAAACTTCTAGATACGTAATAGGGCAAATTTCTTGGCTACACAAATGCAAGCTATCTAGCCAGAGAAGTCTTAGTTCCATCCCAGCTCACGTCACGATCACCCGGTTGTTGACACACAGTACATTTAGTTCACTTTCACAACATTATTCACAGACAACAATGCCTTCGTGCGTATTTAGGCGATGCACGAATTATAATCCAAAAACTGGCAAAAATATTTCATTTCATACGTAAAGCTGTATTTATTTATTTTGGTTTATTTTTTGAAAAAGTTTTTTTTCCAAAAACTCAACGAAGTTTTTGACTTTGACGTTTTATCATTCTCTCCTAACCATGCTCCTAACCGCTATGAGATGTCATAATAATATGATGACATCTCTTTCTTACGTCATGCAAGTAGCATCGAGTCTTTATGTTTTAGAAAGAGATAACAATAGTTTCGTCTATTTCTTCTTTAAATTATGTGAATGAATATAAATAATGAGGTTGTATAGCATACAATTGTGCCGCTTTTCAATAATGATTTGTTCTGCAATGGCGTCTCTATAACTTTAATAGACTCATTGACTTCACCCCTAATGTATTTTAAAATATGATGTAAGTTGTTTTTTTTCTAAACATAAGCCTGTGAAAATTGTAATAGGATATTGTGTGAGAATGTACCATACAGAATATAAAATAATTGAATATTTTGATACTAAATACAATCAATGAATTTTAAATGTGTTTTTATTGTATTCTTCTCCTTGTAAATAATTCTAGTAAAGAAGTTAAATACAAAACAGCAAGCACTATCCGGATATCGAGATAATGCAGTTGAAAATTATAATCAGGTAAAAATAACCATAATTATTATGGTTCCCTACGCTACTCAGAAACACTATCCATCGAAACACCTTTCGCCGAAGACGATTGACCGATAGATTGTTTTACCGAATAGTTGTTTCCCCGATTGTTCATTTCCCCTATGGTTCGTTTCACCGAAAATTGTTTAACCGAAGGCTCGTTTTACGTAACAAATGTCATTTCTAAAGACGCAACCTTCTTTCATTTACTTGACACATGTGACCATAGAAATAAGAGGTAGTAGTACACTAGAAAGTTCACTGCGGCAGTAAAAATGAACCGAAGACTTAAATTTTACACGTCCTTGTCTGTATATAGTTCGAGAGCTAGCGCCAATATTTGGGTAGGAATTAGAGACAAGCTGAAAACTTGTAATATGCCTCTCCTAATATGCGGATATGGAGACCTGCTTAAATTTTAAGTAGTCCTTAAATTTTAAGTAGCCTTCTAATTTTAAGTAGCCCTCTTATTTTAAGTAGTCCTTTAATTTTAAGAAACTCTCAAATTTTAATTAATTACTTTTAAATTATAGCGCTACTTAAAATTAGAGAGTTACTAAAAATTTGAGGGCTACTTTAAATTTGAGCAGGCCTTTTATCCGTATTGAGGTATATTAGGAGAAGCATATTACAAGTTTACAGCTTGCCTCAAATTCCTACCCAAATATTGGAGCTCACTCTCAAGCTATATTTAGACAAGGACGTGTAAAATTTAAGTCCTCTTGCTCGGCTCGTTTTTACTGCCGCAGTGAAATTTCTAGTTGTACTATTACCTCTTATTTCTATGGTCACATGTGTCAAGTAAATGAAAGAAGGTTGCGTGTTTGGAAATGACATTTGTTACGTAAAGCGAGCCTTCGGTGAAACGAACTATAGGGGAAATGAACAATCGGGGAAACAATCTATCGGTCAATCGTCTTCGGCGAAAAGTGTTTCGATGGATAGTGTTTCGAAGTAGCGTAGGGAACCCATTATTATATAGGTACCTACTGTAAACTCTTATTGAACAAAAATTTTTATGATAATTACGTGATTATTGAGATTAGGTAACCACTCCAAAGGCCTTACAGGTGCCGGCAAATAAGTTGGAAAATATTGGGTGTGGAGTTCGCGCAGTACCCTATACTTTGCTCGCAAATGTGCTGCGCGAACTTATCGCCACCACCACGCCAGATATTTATCAAGTAATTTGCCGGGTCTGTTACTGTATCACGAAAAACTGTCTCACGAATCGACTTTATCACGAAAGACTTTTCCACAAATAGACTATCACGAAAAATAAAAATAAGATAAAATCAAATTTCACCCTCTTCGTGTCTACTGATTAAGGTGGGTAAGGTTGAGGGAAGGGTAGGGAATGGTAGGGAAAGGTGGGTAAGGGTGGGGGAATGGAAGACGTGATAAAGTTTTTCGTGAAATAGTAACAGAGCCAATTTGCCGGCACCTGTACCACAGAATCCCAATGTTTCGAACAAACGTCACGTTTTACCTAAACAAGTATTAATCCCAATCACTTCAAACTAGCACCTCTATCGAACACGGGTGGCACTAGAGTGAAATGTCGGTACTTAATTGGGTAACCTATTATACGATATTATTAACTAGTTGCGCCCCGCGTAACAGATGTCCGTAAGGATTGAGGAGCCAAGTCATGGTATTAAAGTAAATTCACACCCTTATTTAATAGTAAAGTAAATGATTTTGTAGGACAAATATATTTAATTTGCGTAATGGAGCATGGAATACGTTTAGGACATAATATTACATACCTCTTGTACTAGTACCCACATGAATCTCAATGACAATAATATGAGAATTAATTAGAAATGGAATCAATCAAATAATATTATCCACGACAAAACGCTTTACTTGTATCGCATAAGTATTTTTTTTTCTCTTACCTAGACGTTTTAACCTTGTTACCAAGAGCAATGGTCTTGATCGCGAGGGGACTGAGGTTCCCTTGCCGAGAAATCGAGGTAAAAGAATCAATTAAGGCTCGGTAAAAATGTAACTAATTTAACAAAGTTTAAAAAGCTTAGCTTTTTAGAAGTTTACACGAAGGAGCCGTGAAGGAGTCTCATATATCTGATCTACCCGTCAACTTGCACAAAAACTTCACCTTTGTAATATAAGTAGGTAAGTAAGTAAAGTGGGTAATATTACCTATCTATTTTCCCCTAGGGTCATGCACCAGCGGGTGGCTGTCTGCTAGGTATAAGCTGCGAATACCGAGCGATGGTCGGTGGGCCCTATACTATTGGCTTAAACGAGGTCGCCTTGGGCATAGTGGTGCCGTCCTGGGTATACTATAGCATGAGCAATACCTTATCTCAGAGGGAAACAGAACTCGCTCTCACCACCGCCAGGATTTACACAGTCGATGAAGCAAAAAAGGTAGTCACTATTGCACTTATTTGATTACTATAAATCGTACAATTGATTGTACGATTTATACGAATAAAAAATGGGTCTTAAGACCTACATACAATACAAGTTAGTAAAACTTTATAAATTGCTGACACTGAATAAATCGTACATTAAGACCTAATAGTACAAGTTACTGACGCATTATAAATTGCTGACACTGTATAAATCGTACAATTGAGACCATAGAGTTAAGTAATATATTATTAAGACCTACATACAAGTTACTGACACTTCATAAATTGCTGACACTGTATAAATTGTACAATTAAGATCTACATACAAATTACTGACTTTAATTTCAGATCGGTTTAATAGACGACGTAGCGACGGACAAGGACGATGCAATAACTAAATGCAAAGAGTTCATAGGAAAGTTCGCCTTTATACCGTCGGAAATCAGAGCCAAAACCAAACAGAAGGTCCGAGTAGCGCCCTTGGAATGGATGAAGAAATATCGACAAGCAGAACTGAACGAGTTTTGTCAAAGAATACAGACCCCAGAAGTACAGAAATGTTTAGAAATGTATATTCAGAATCTAAAACGTAAATCTAGAAGGTAGGTAAAAAAGTTTTGAAATGAAACTCAGTTTCTAGTTTTAATAGGAATAGGAAAATCATTTTTTAACAATAAACAGATATAAACCTGGAAAATGAGTTTTATTTCAATGCAAATTCGCGAAATAAGAAAAAATTATATAGTTATGTTTAAAAAAAAACTCGTGTTTTATGGTACCTACTGTTTTCAAAAAATTGTACGTACCTATTATTTTTATGAAAATATATTTTTATCACAAAATCTATAATTGTTGTCTTTTAGTATTCTATACCTTAGACCTCATCGCCAATCATTACTTGTCAGCTACCGATGATAGGGGATGACGATTGCAGTCAAACGCTGACCAAACTTCAGACATGCATTTTGTAGTGAACTGTCTATTATGATGATTCGATTAACAGTATTTTCGCAAAAATACTAGTATGTTTGCAATGTCTAATTAGCCGTGTAATTAGCTGTAAAATACCAGTAACGTTCAATGTTGGCAGAAGTGTAAGCACTGTTTCAGTGCAAGTACCTACACTTCTTAACATTAATTTTGGCTATGAATATTATTCAAAATCTAATATTAATTTTGACTTCTTGGGTTTAATTTTGTCTAAGATTTTTGCGATTTTACAAAATAAAACACAATATTTACCGGTTCTTGGGTTTACTGAATATGCAACGTAACGCATTTTCTATTAGGGGAACATGGTACAATTTTTTTTCATTGAAGAAACTACTAACGCCATCTTCTTTTGAAATCACTTTAAGCGATAAGGCCACTTTGTACAATATTTGTTTAGTATTTTATTAAGTTTTCGTTTGTTTCTTTTTGATTTGTTTGTTGTGCTATGCTGTGCAAATAAAGAATTTACCTATCTAAAAACAGAACGCTTCGAGACTTAGTTAGTTTATTTTTAGTTGATAATTTTCTGGTTTAAATCGTGGTGTTGCTTTTATTATATTAAGCATTTTATGGACACCCTACGTTTCAAGGTAGAAACGAGTTTCCTACGTGATTAAAACCGGTAAATGAGTTAAATTTCAAGTACCTACTTATGTACGTACTAAATAAATAAAAACGCTAATTAGGAGCATCCTCCATTAGGGGCTTGTACAGATTTCCCTTAATTTCTCAAATATTTTTATGCTAATGAGAATTGAGTCACTCCTTCGTCGAGAACAATAGAAAATTATCTGTGTTGTTTTTAATTACCTAGTTCATAAGTTAATTAAATACTGAAGCAAATTCCTCGATACTTTATTCCAATTTTGTGAGTGTGGTTTGTTTATAATACCTAAGTATTTCGTTCCTACCACCAAAAAAAATAATGAAAAATGGATTCTTTAAAAAGTTTTGTATCAACTGAACATATTGGATATTGAGTCAGTCAATGTGTAGACGCATGTTCAGTCAGAATCTTGTAGATTTGAGTATAGATATTGACGGTGTAGGCGTGTTGACGATACAGCATCTTCCCATTAACGGCAAGAGCCTCCCCGTCATGAGAGAGATCAGCAGAGCATTGGATAAAATTGGAAAGTACAAATGTACCGGCATGATACTCACTACTGTAAGTCATTTTTTATTTATTTGTAACTTGCCCTCGCAAGGTTCTCTTAGAGTAAGGCCAAACGAGCGTATTTTTTTATTTGCGTATTTCTGGTCGCGGAATTTCTGCACCATTCGGTTCGTAGCAAGTTGTCTATTTTCTATGAAATTTTGCATCTCAGATATTAACGTTCGTCTGGCCTCACTATTAAAGAACTCTTTACAGGATGAGCGGTAGGTAGGGGAAAAGAAAATATGATTCAGATACAGTGGTGAAGAGCACCGGTAGTGGACCTTGTGGACCTTAGCTTATTATTACAATCTGCAAAATTTAAAGGCCATCACAGAACCGGAGTTCGAAAACAGAGATGATTATTTCTCAAATTAATTTATTTTGACAGGCATCACTACGATATTCGCCGGAGGCTTAGATGTCATGGAGCTATATAAACCGGACCCAAAAAGGCTAGAAGAATTTTATTTTACCCTACAAGGACTTTGGATGCAGCTATATGCAGCAGACTTTCCGACGGCATTTGCTATCAATGTAAATTAAACTTATTTCTTATACTTCTACTACGAGTAGGTACTTTTAATTAGTGCTTTTTCACCTTTGAGGAAAAGAAACGCAAGTGATTTATTTTAATGTCAAATTTTGCCCCAGGGCCACCTGCCAGGTGGTGGATGCCTTCTTGGCTTAACCGGCGAATACAGAGTAATGGTTAGTGGGTCCTACGTTATTGGATTGAACGAGGTTGCTGCGGGCATAGTTTTGTCACCTTGGGTTTTCTTACCTTTGTCCAACATCATAGGACAGAGGGAAGCCGAGCTCGCTTTTACTACCGGCAAGATGTACACAGTCAATGAAGCGAAAAAAGTAAGCTAATTATTCTAATTAATGACCTGAATTTCTGCGACGCTGACATTTGTCACGTAACCATATAATTTAGTTAAGTTCTATTTAATAAGTATTGATCATTTGTAAAATTTATTCCAATATTTTTTTTTTGTCAAAATACAAACAACTAACTTAAAATAATAAACCAACACAAAATAAATTAAATACCATAAAACTAAATTTACTAAAACTAAAGTCAGTCAAATAATCCGTCCGTAAGCATTCCTGGTGCAAAGCTGCCCAAAATGCTCGCAACGTTCCCGCGTTGAACAGTAACAGACAGTCTTTGCAACAGGAATGCCCCGAAACGGATATCAAGTCCTCTATAAAACGTTTAATAAGTTAAATTCTATCTAATTTAAGTTCAATTCTATGGTTAGATAAATTATTTGACATACCACTTAGGTTGTAGGTATTCAGCTGACGACGCGATTCTACCTACGCGACTCGCGACTGGTGTCAACGTCTCAAAAGAATTTGGCCCTAGAAAGTTACTCCGGCGTAAGTCGGGCGGAATCAATATACCTAGGGATATTGTAATTTGTACAAATTGTTACCTATTCAGCACTAACCTAAACAAAATTTACATTTGCAGGTCGGTTTAATAGACGAAATAGCGATCGATAAAGAAGACGCGATAGCGAAATGCAAGGAATTCATGGCAAAGTTTGCCTTAATACCGCCATTAAGCCGAGCTAGAACCAAACAGAAGCTCCAAAAGGAGGCCTTAGAATGGATGAAGAAGCATAGACAGGCTGATCTGCACGAATTCGTTGCAAGTATACAGCGCCCAGAAGTACAGAAATCTATAGAAATTTTCATTCAGAGTTTAGAACGTAAAAAACTTAAAAGTCGACCGCAATAAAATTTTAAAGTAGGTAAACCTACTTGAGTTAAACCCCCTATTTTTACGTGAGGTATCCGTGTGATTCCGTTCGTCAAACTAAAGCATCCGTGTGATGTCAGCAATGAGGCGACTCCTTTAACACAGGTTTTATGTAAGAGCTAGTGCTAGTCGAAAGACCGATCCTGGTGACGGTGACGCGTGCTAAGTTCTCTATTACCTGGACTTGGTGCACCTCTTCCTGGGCACTTTTGTTGCCTGAATGTACCTACATAGTTTTACGTAAATGCAACGTAAATAAAACATATTTATTATTGCATTTATGTAAAACTATGTTTACCATTTCATTAAAACAAGAATTTAAGACTACCTAATTTAAATGTAGGTATGTATAATAAATACGTACCAACTGTAATATTTTTTTTGTGATTCAAGCAAAACACCGCAATAATAAGTACCTACCTAGTATACCTAATACAGTTTGTTTAATAAATTCGCATTGTAACTTTTCGGTAAAAAAAAACAACATTAAGTATACCAGAAAAAAACTTGTTTGGTGCCTTCTCAAATAAAGCTTAACAATAATTAAAATGAAAATACAAAATTTAAAAATACCTACTCTAAACTACTTAATCGTATTACATAACTATTAAGTACTTTGGTTCGTATTGGTAGCTTCCGTGGGAATTTGGTATGTAAGATTTTTGTAAGGTGTGAAAATAAAAAAAACCATTTGGAGATATTTTGGTATGTTTTTTTTTGAGCTCTAAACAGTGAAAGATTACAAAAAAATATCGAAAAAACCAATGACGAGGATGTGACCTCAGATTGTTGCAGCGACCCTAAATATAAGCAGATACTGCACAGCCCTATATTTTTCGGCATGTTATTTCAGGTCGTAAATTATCTGCCCCCATATTATCTAACCAGTGGACGTCAGACAACAGTAGAAGTTGACAGGCACTTTGCATTGCATAGCTGTTTTGACTTAACGTGGTTATTACCGGCGATTATACTTTTTTGTACGGGGTGTTAAAAGGAGACCCTGGACTCCAATTAACAGATCGTACATTATTGGGGGTGTGATTTAACTGGCCATACGATACCAGCTGTGGTATCATCTAATTAGCATTCATCGCTTGTGGCAACCAGTAGCGGTGGATGCTAACTAGATTATTTCACAGCAGATGCTATTTACTGTCGTATTTACTGTCGTCATATTTCGTATTCTACATTGCTGCTTTGAAGTAATCACCGGTAACAACCACGTTACGTCAAAGCAGCAATGTACTGTAACTTAGCCACTAGTAGCGGTGGATGCTAATTAGATGATAACACAGCTGGTTGTACAATTGTACATTTTGTGACCATATGACGTCATCAACATAATATTTTCAAAAAATTATATAAAAATAAAAAAAAACGAAATTAGTTTCTTAAAATAACATATTCTTTCATATAAAAATATAAAACAGATACTATTTTTTTCCTTTACATACCCAATGAGATCTAAGTTGTTCCTTGTTGTGGGAAATTACTATTAAAATTGCTGACACTGTATAAATCGTACACTCAAGACCTACAAATTACTGACACAGTATAAATTATAAAGAAACCTTTATTATTATATTAACATACCTAATAATTGTGTTTAAAAATCATCTCCCAATAGTGCAGCGGTCTCAGGGTCCACTGTTTCAGTCAAGCCCATTTGCATGTCAGTCCATTCCTCGCGTTGATTGTCGATGAAATAGTTTATCTCCAGAATACGGTCGCGGTTTCTTTTTATTTCGTTACTGTACAACAATAATAAATCTGAGTAAGGGATGATTCTCATTAGACCGGCCCATGTCCGGGGCGGGTTACTTTTGTATGAAGACAGCACGGACGGACAATATGCAAAAAAGGCCTGTTTGAATGAGAATCTTAAAGTTAAAGTTTAAACTGTGTGTTTCCGCAATTAGCCCTACTATTGAGCCTTTGTGCGAGATTTTAAGCCGTGGGTTTCCTCACGATGTTTTTCTTCACCGTAAGAGCGATGTAAATAGCGCACATATTTTTTTCTTAAAGAAAAACACATTGGTGTATAACAACATATACCCCGACCTTCGGAATGAAAGTCGGGGTATCTACCACTAGACCAACAGCGCAATCTTACTAATATTACAAACGCAAAAGTTTGTATGTATGTATGTATGCTATATGTAACTTTGTTACTCTTTCACGCAAAAACTACTGACCCGATTGCGATGAAACATGGAATATAGGTAGCTAAATACCATACCAAATATTTTTTATCCCGATGATCCTGCGGGAATGGGACTTACACGGGTGAAACCGTTGAGTGGAGCTAGTCATCTATAAATCTAAAACAATATTGGTCAGACATCTACTGCTAGGAACTTTAAAAATGTTCATTAGGCCATGAGCTTTGCTTACATCAGAAGGAGTATACAGTTGTAAACAGCCACTAGGATAAAACTATCTCAAACTCAATAATACTTTTGATGCTTTAATTGTCATTCGAGTCAATGAACATCGCTAGGACACTGAGATAAAGTCGATCTTCATCTCAGCGTCCTATTTATATTAAGACAGACGTAACAATATAGTCAGCACAGCAGCGGCTATTCAAATTTAAAAGGAATATTAAATATGTTTGAGACATCACCCCTAGTACGTATAATATCTCAATGGTTACTTACTCGTTAGTCGCCGCCGAGAGGTCACTCTTCCAGGCATTGGCTCTAGTCATGAGCAAGTCTTCACGCGCATCAATGAACCTCATGTGGTTATCAGATGATGCGGCCACTAAGTTCACCATCAGATCACGATCCATCATCGCCTGGTTAAGTTAAAAAAGAAGTAATGAGTAATTTTTTATCAAATTTGTCGATTTATGCAAACCGGCCAAGCGAGAGTTGGACTAGCTCACGACGACTTCTGCACCCTTATAACAAAAACTTTTTTGTGCACGATTATTATATGGGAACCCCACTAATTTCAAACTTTGTTGTTTTTTAGTATTATAGTGTGATAGAGGCAACAAAAATACATTATCTGTGAAAATCAAGCTGTCACCTTTCATGACATATCAGACAGACAGACTTAGTAGTGGAGTCTGAGTAGAAGGCTCCCGTTTTACCTTTTAAACCATTGAGGTGTACTACTTGTAGGGAAACTTTATTCTTGGCACAAGAATGTACTATCTACTTATGTGTCAGTCTAATTCTGAAAAAGCCAATGCATGCAATATTTCGAACTTTGTTTTTACGGTTTCTGATATTAGTTTCTGTGTTATGGTTTTGTTATGTCAATCTTTTTATAATGTTTATAACTTACCTCAAAAAGTTCCGGTGGTACGTCACCCAATAGAACTTTGTTACCCAAAAGTTTGGACAACGCCTCAAACTGCCTCATTGACCACAGTCCCTCGCTCTCGCGCCACTGACCGAATGCATTACGCGACCATTCCATTAACTTAGTGATCATTTCAGTCATGTTTACTGAAAATTGCACGCGTGATTCCTGAAAACACAATCAATCTTAGGTCTATTTTATACATTACCTAGTTTAAAAACTGACTTTGTATGAATTACACAAAAATGTTGCTAATATTAGTTTAAAATATCATCAAGTTTTTTTGCTGACATTGCATAAATAAGATGAAAAGGTTGCTAACGTTACTTCAAAATTTCTTTAAAAAAATCTGAGTTCATTGTTTAACCAAAAATCGTCAGCATTCATGAACAACAATTTTGGTTATTTATAGAGCGTCAGCAATATATCGGTAGGTAGTTTTAACTGCGTTAGCGTGCGTGCGTGTAATTTATAAAATGTCAGCAAAAACATTTGAACTATTTTTAACCACTTTTTAGGTTTTTTATTAGCATTAGCATCTTTTAGCAATTCATACTGAACGAAGCGTTAACGACATTTTGATTGCACTATGTTGGTAACAAAAAAAAAAAAGAATTTACCTCACATTGTTCAAAAAGCTGCAATTCAATTGTCATAAGACTCTTCCATAGTTCATGAAGTACATCGTTAAAGGCATCAGTCAATTCCATTACCGTTGGCTCTAGTTGTTCTATAGTGGCTTGTTTGGATGTGAACTTCTGTATCGCATCGTTCATTTGGTCTACCAAAGGCTGTTTCTTAGTTTCGAACTCGGCTAATACTCTGGCAAACACAAATAATTTACCTACACCTTCTTAAGTTAAGTAACCTACTACCTTTCAAAGAATTCGATGTTTGAAACGATGCCTTAATTCACAGTTTATATGATCCTAATAAGTGTAACTGATGCTTTTAAAATACATGGGCTCTCTACATAGATGACTTAAGATAATAATATTATTTTGACAGCAATGAGCCCAAAATAAAGGTAAAATCTAGGTCATTCTAAACTTGTAACTACTTATTTTCCCAGAAGACATAATGTTCCAAGCGTTGTCTTCAAGTTTAAAATGTTTACTAACATTAAACTTTATACAACTCAAATCATTTATCATAATATTTTTAAAACGCCTTACATACCTTTTACTCTTCTCAACGCTTTCTGCTAATGCGCCATCAACAAGATCTTTGAACAGCTTTATTTCGTGTTGTCTGTCGACATACGCTTGCTGAGCAAATTCGACAAGTTCTGCCATTGTTTCTACGTATTGTTCCCTGTATCTGATCAAAATTATACATTTTTGAAGAGTAAAAACACTCTTCTAGTATGATTAAAGGTTTCTTAAATATAGTTGATGTCCACATTTACGGCATTATTGTGACTTATGATTTTTTTACTGTTCCATCAAATAAATTATATATAATAAATTAATCATCATTATTTGAAATTATTCCCATGGTATGGTTGTAGAAAGCCTTAGCTAAAATATAATGGAAAATAAACTTACTGATCCAATAAGCTGATAAGCTCTCCACCAACTTTTAATAAAAGAAACCCATCGGCGTCCTTTTCAAACATAGAGTCTAACAACTCGGGACCACTCAGATATTCAACAAAGGACATCGCATAGAATTCAACTTTCGCATCGTATTCTTCTTTGGCGATTCTCTCTGCTTCTGTTTTTTCATCGGCCTCGTCTAGTTTTCGAAGTAAACCTCTGGATTGATGAGCAGGTGTTTTTACTAATATTATAGAAAATGTCGAATACTTGGTACCTAGGCTAACTTAAATTGATGGTCTTTATTTTATGTAAAATCTATTTGAATTATATTGAAAATTTATGAATAAACTCGCGATATCACCCGCGTTGGTCCAGATACATCAGACCTATACATTATAAAGAAAACACCTTCCAAATTTCATGTCTCTAGGTCTATCAGGCTGCGCGTTGATATATTATAGTTCAATCAGTCAGGTCTTTGAATTTTATACGTATACCTCTACTTATGATGAGAAGCCTAATTGGTGTTCTATTTACCTAAACAATGCGGTTCCACTCTCTCTTTGTGCTTCAGTTATTGTCTTATAGTCGAGGTACGTAACCTTTATCAGAGCTGCTCTCAAAAACTCGTAAGCCATAGGATCGTCGCAACATGGGTTACCTTTGAAGCTTACAGAGCGTAGGCAGCGAAATCGACGGAGGTACGACATCTGTCAACAGTGAAAGATTTATTTATACAGTGTCAGCAACCTTTTGTGGATTTTGCTGACTCTATTTAAATTAACTAATTTAATATAGGTTTCATTTACAGAGTCAGCACCATTTTGTAAATTTTGCTGACATGTTAAAAAATGTTTTGTGTATTTGATTTCTTTTTATACAATGTTAGCAAATTTTTAATATTAATTATTTGAAATAAAATCTACCTAATCTAGTAGTAGTATCTACTTAATCTAGGATTGTTATTTACCTCTTTAAAATCTTCTATTAAATTATCGCCAATGCTAAAAACAAGAAGTTTTTCCAAAGCATCCATATTTTCTAATTTCCTTATTTTATTGTGGAACAATGAAAGGACTTCCAAGTTTTTCAGCTCATCTAAATTTTCTATTTTCTCAATTTTGTTAAACGAAAGATCTAACTCGTTTAACCCTAGTAAAAGCTCTAGATTTTCAATTTTTTCTATGAGATTATGAGCAAGTGTGAGTTTAGTAAGAGATTTCAGCATCCAAAGGTGATCTATTCGGAGAATGTTCTGGAATTCTAAACGTACAACTAGTGCCTCGTCCAAGTGAACTCCTTCTTCCGCGAACAGTCTACCGGCTTCTTCTTTTGGCCCTGTAAAACAAACAGATAGATGGTAAGAAGCAGACTTTAAGTAAGAGCGGTATTGGTCTAGTGGTAGGTAAGGGTCTACACTGTACTCTGGTTTGTGAGGGTAAAACAACCGTATTTCAGCATAGTGCACCTACAGAAAGTATTTTGACCGAGTTAACCTACCTAATATCTACTACTTAGGTAGGCAGTAGGCACTTAACCTCTACCTACAATTATTATTATCATCAAATAGGTTTGTCTGAAGCTACGAGGAATATATTTGAGTTCGTTGGTCGAAAGCACTATTAAGTATTCTGTGACTAGCAAAGCCGTTTTTCTTCTCCGTAAGAGCGATATCAAAGCGCACTATCTTTTTGGTAAAGAAAAAAAATCATAAGTAGGTAGTCCGCGGTCGAACGCATGATGTTTGGAGTTGAGCTTGAGGTAGAATAGTCGGAAAGACGAGGTAGGTAGGTACCTTCGACTACTTATTTGTCATTGTTTGCTACCTTCAGTTTTTTCCTAAAGTAAACTTACCATACTCCAAAATACATCTTGTAAGCATAGCATTATCAATAACTCCTGGTTCTATAGCAGGATGGATTACGAGACTGTTCAGTGCCCGTTTCTCTTGTTTATTGTCAACCATTGTGTGTAATTGTATCTCAATACTATCAAGCTTTTAATCTACTACCAATATAAATAGATAGCAAACGCGTTATTATAAATAAGTCAATAACTGATACTAAAGTAAATATATCTTTCTAGATAACTATAGCTTTCTTTCTGTTTTTTGGATCACATGAATTGACAAAATGTGGCGTCCCAAGCAAGTCCCAAGGTTGCTGAGCAACGGAAAGTGCTATGTGGCTGTTTTAACCATGTGGTAAACAAAAGTTGCCCGTAAAAATAGATAAACAAAACATTATCAGTAGCCCGATTCTGTAAAAACATAGCATGCGACAAGCAGGCGGGATGCATGAGCATTGCAGAAGTCGATTTGTTGCAGGAGTTAAAATAATAGCTATTCTATTACTTCTTTAAATACTGATTGGCTGCTTAACAAGGGGAGCAATTTAAATAATTAAGTAGCCCTTAATTTTGAAGGCTACTTAACTAATTAAGTAGTAATTTAGTAAAATAACATTTACAGAATACGAATTAACGTACATCTCCTGCACGTCGCCTGTATTCCGCCGGCATTCCATATGCTATGTCCTTACCGAATCAGGGCCCAGGTAAAGATACGACTACGCAACTATATTAATTAAACAATGTTATAAAAAATTTAACTAGAATTTTTACCTATTTCTATATAGTTGTATTTTCAAAACACTGCGCGTTTCGCGCGTTTCACATTGTGGCGTGACAAGTTTAGTTCATAAACCTATTTCTACTATTATGATTAATTGATTATTCATAAAAAAATATAAATTTAAATTATTTTCTAAATTTTTGAATTCGAAAATAGATGAAAGGTTATAAGTCTAACCCTGTCTAATAGGCAATAGGCTATATCAATTTTGTTGAGTTGAAATAATTTTTGTGTGCTGATTTTCTTGTATATAGCAAGTTTACGAACGAATCATTTTTGACAGTTGATTTTTTTATCTGTGATATTTCTGTAAATGCTGCCATGTTTAAAAATATTCTCATTTCTTAGGCATTCGTATGTGTTCGTAAAGCACATATTGCTCAAATATTTCGCGCAGGAACGACTAAATCAACATGGTTTCAGACACCGCGCAAGCACTTTCTACACGACGAAGACAATTTATATCAAAGTCAATGTTTAGTATCACAAGAGCACCAAGTTTTTTTTTACTGTCAAATATTTTGAACTTTTAGGCTTTTTTATTCCACTATAGGGCAATACTATTCATTGTTTCGGAACTTTTGGGTGACAAACATAAGCTGACAAGCGAAAAAGTGAAATCTGGGTGAAATCTCTTCGATTTATACGATAAAAAATTCCAAAGATGTCTTTCTTTGGTGTAGGAAATCCATTTTCTACGGCGGTAGGTCAAAAAATAGGTAAGAAAGGTTTTATTTTCTCAACTGGACATAACATAGTTTGGTAGATTTAAGAATCCCGTGATCGTAGATGGATCATCTTGTTGCGCACTAGAAAACCGATTTCTCTTTGTTATGGTGTCTGTCACGGTTATTTTACCCGGTAGTTAGATAGCCATATAAACCTTTACGACTTAAATTGAGCGATATAGTAAGGTATGCTAAGTGGAGTTAATTGTTATGACCTTAGATACATTTTTCATTACAAAGGTGTTATGGGATTTCAGAGCAAGCTACTGATGGCTCGCTACCGTCAGAGAACTGGGGGCTTAATATGGAGATATGCGATATAATAAATAGTACAGCTGATGGGCCAAAGGATGCTGTAAAAGCCATTAGAAAGAGATTGACTGTGAGCGCTGGCAAGAACTATACAATTGTGATGTACACATTGACTGTGCTTGAGACTTGTGTGAAGAATTGTGGGAAGTCTTTCCATGTTATGGTGTGCAGTAAAGAGTTCATAGGAGAGTTGGTGAGTTTGGTTTTTAATTGTAATTGTATAATTGTAAAGATAATTGAATCTCAATACTATATAATTAGCAACTTTACTGAAGTTTTCCAGAATGTTACATGTTATCAATCAGGTTAAGTTTTTATGCATCTATACCTATATTCCGTCATTCGTTTAATTACAAACAAAATTCAAAAGAAAATATTATACACAACCAGTGTTGTATTTGTAGAGTTCAAGGTTTTTAACAAAGTCTTACAATGTCTAAAACAAAGCATTAAATCAAGTTTTTTGGAAGACTGTATTAGTGGCATGGATATATATGATTCTGTATATCGTAGTTCTGTGGTCTTGCGGGCTAAGGAGGAGCTCATTGGCCTAGCTGTATCTGCCAATCTTTAATGGTCATGCGGGTTATTTTTTTTGATCTTTTCTTCTCCTGCGATCTGTCTTTTCGACATTTAGCGAGATTTTAAGTATTTTTGAGATCAAAGATCAAGAGACACTAGGTGAGACACATCACTACACAAGAAAAAGACATGATTATGAAGTTATTATCTCAAATATTAAATTAAATTGTAGTATAGTGACTATCTTACTTCATACACTTTGTATGGTTTAGACTTTGACTAACTAACAGTTATGGACATGCCTAAACCATAAATTTTCGAACATGCTGACAGTTTTTGTATTCTGCCAATAAAATATGCACTATGAACAGTTTGAATAAATAATAATAATAAGTCCGCAGGGCACCTTGAGGCGAGGTGTCGGGGAGTAGCGACCCCGCGGCTTCCCGAGTGCTCCAGGGGGAAGTCACCGTTCCTCACCTCCGGCTTGCCTTAGTTGGCTGGTCGGAGTGAACACTGACGAGGAAGCGGTCCCCCGCCTTTGGCTTGCCTTCACCGGCCGGTCAGAGTGGAGTCGCGAGAGCAGTAATGCTCGGAGGATGGACGCCTCACGTCAGTGATGAGTTGACCCGCTCCACAGGATCTCGACCTAGGATGGTTTAAAATCCAGTGAGGTCCCTCCGTCCTTCAGCCTCTCACGCCCCTGTTGCCCCCTGGCGGTAATTTGCTCGGCTTAATTAGGGTGGCCCAGTTTGTGAGCTGGCGAGTCTCCGTCTGCCATTTTTACGTGTTTGTTGAACATTGTGACGGCAGGCGCCATATTCCCCATAGTTCCCCCCAGTACCCGATCCACTACCAACCCACTTCCATAGCCCAAGTAGTTTTCACCCGTAGTTTATTCATAGTTCTATCCGACCCGGGGGTTGTCCTTGGCTGCATTTTATAGTGCAGACAGGGATAATTGCCGGTTTGGTGTCCATCACATAATATTTAGAAATTAAAATGTTACTAAAACGGGCCTCTACGTGTTGGCTTCGGCCCCACGCACGCCTTCCAAAGGTCCGGGTGCTCCATAGCCCCGAGAATCCAAAATGGTAACAACTAGGGACTGCAATCCCGCAGTCCTGCATCCCGCAACATGCGGGATCCCGCGCATGTTTTGCGGGAATGCATTTGCGGGACTAAGCTTGCGGGATCCGCGGGATTTGCGGGACTGAAAAATTCGACAAACGATGGTGCGCGCGTGACGTGCATCCGGAAGAGGATGATACGTTTTTCTTGCCAAACAGAGCTACTTTAAGGAAAGAAATGAAGTGCTTGATTGAGAGACTACACAGCCCTTCAGTAGCTATTGATGGGAGCAACAGCAGTGATGATGATGATGGCTTACCTCTTTCTCACTTTTAGGAAGCTATCCAACCGAAAATACCAACACCGACCACTTCTTTAGAAGAAGAACTGGAGCTCACCTTGCAATCTCAGTGGGCTACTAGTTCAGTTGGTGTCCGAATTTCATCACTTGACATTATTTTAAGGAGAGAAATGACGCTCCTTGAATGCGGAGGGAACAGAGGAAAATACCTCGATTTAGCGTACAAATATATGAGATCCATCCCACCAACAAGCGTAGAGTCTGAGCGTGCGTTTTCTACCGCCGGTTACATAATATGTACTAAAGTAAGAAGTAATCTTAATGACGAATCTATTAACATATTGTGTTATTTAAGAAAAAACTTCCAGAAACAAACCCAAACATAAATTTATGATTCTATCTGTGTTATAGAATAGTTTTAGTTGTTTAATTTGTTTGTACCTATTAAAAAGTTCCTGATGCACCAATTTTTTATTAAATAATGAAAAAGCCTAGTTCCATAACGATTATAAATTGGTTGTTTAACTTATTCTCTACTTTTTTACCGATCCCGCAATCCCGCGGATCCCGCGGGACTCGGGGGGGTCAGTCCCGCGGGACTGCGGGACTGACATTTGGGTGCGGGATTGCAGTCCCTAGTAACAACAAATAATAATAATAAATAAATCCTGTGACGAACACACAGCGCCATCTAGTCCCGTGGTAAGCTGCTAAGCTTGTGTTACGGTGACTAGACAACGGATATACTACTTATATTTATTTTTCTTTTGTAAATACATACATATTATACATAGAAATACGCCCAGACCAGATACAAATATTTATTTTTAAGCATAAATATTTGCACCTAGCGGGAATCGAACCCGCAACCTTCTGTATTGCAGCCAAGGGTTCGCCCGACGCGCCACAGAGGTCGTCAAATCATGTATAATAACAGTTATATACATTTGGCACAATGTATATAACTGTTACACAGAAGCAATGATGCAAAATAATGAAGAGCTTAGAAAAAATCACCAGAGAAATAAAGAGATAAAACAATGACTGCTTGATGTTATTTGAGATACCAGACAATACAATCATATCTGTATTATCATAGAATCAATGCATGTACTGTACAATGGCAATGTATTTATTTACATACATACAAGTCAGTGAACCAGGGAAAGCAAATATAAAATGTACATTGACTGATAAGAAACTTGAATTCAATGTCAACTTTTGTTTCAATGTGGTCTTAATTGGTCATATTTAAACTAAACACCAATAATTAGAAATACCATTATAGTTTGCCTTTCTTTATTCTGAGACATTTACTTTCGACCTGTTATAGTTCTATGTATTCACCATTGAGATATTATGTACAAGTATTGGAGATGCTGTCTCAAACAAACTCAATGTTCCTATTACACGAAATCTATATAAAAAGCTGCTGCAGCGCTGACTACATAGTAACATTTATTGTAAGCATGACATGATTATCACTGGCAGTTCTTTTTCCCCGACTTGTTGACACTTTACACACAATAAATTCTGTGACCAACACACAGCGCCATCTAGTCCCATGATAAGCTGCTTGTGTTATGGTGACTAGACAACAGATATACTGCTTATATTTATTTTCCTTTTGTACATACATACCATTCATTTAAATACACTCAGACCAGATACAATTATTTATTTTTAAGCATAATTATTTGCATTGAATCAAATCGGAATCGAACCCGCAACCTTCTTCATAGCAGTCAGGCCTTTGCCCACCGCCCCACAGAGGCCGTCATAAGGGGTTATTAAAGCTGAACTCAAAACCCATGTTGGGATCATTCAAAATTGTTATTTTACGACGGAATGTGGTTGACATTTTTTGGGTAACCTAGTGTATGACTCGATGTTGAACTGTCTCTAAAATGTTTGATGTAACGATGACTGCAATTGCTTGGTTCGCCAGTCTTCCTTCTGACGTTACTTCTACTTTAGGTTGAGATGCCTATAACCCAAATTAATAAATCTATCCTGTCTGATTGTAGGTAGTATGAATCTATACTAATCAGTAATCTTACTTCTTACTAAAATTATAAACGCGAAAGTTTGTATATGTATGTATGTATGTAACTTTGTTACTCTTTCAAGCGAAAACTACTGAACCGATTGCGATGAAACTTGGAATATAGGTAGCTGGAGACCTGGAATAACACAAAGGCTACTTTTTATCCCGATAATCCCGCGGGAACAGGACTAACGTGGGTGAAACTGCGCGAAGCAGCTAGTCGACCATTCAAAAAAACTGTTTCAAATTAACCTACTTAGTACTTACTTTTATTATTACGTCATATACAAAAATCACTCGAGTGGAAAACATGATTTCAATTTTGTGGTTTATCATTACCTTCACACCAATATTATCATATATTTTACCTTCTAAAAAGTGACAATTAACATTTCTGCCTGTGGAACAAACCTAATAGCTACGCTAATAGTTACTTAATTAGAATTTACGTTCTAATTGAAATCTAATTAAGTATAAATATTTTAAAGTTTAAATTCATCTTTAAAAATTTACTCGCGGCGGACTCTCGTTTTAAAAATTTATAGTAAATTTATGCCTTGAGCAATATAAAAAATTACGAAATATCTAAATAAGTAAGTATGTATCCCTAAACTTTGAAGATTCAAAAAAATTGGCAAATAAGAAGTTGAAAAGGATGCTAGTTAGACCGAGCGACCCTTAAATTACCGCGCTATATGCTGGGTAATAGAACAACGACGTTCTAATTTTGAGTCATTTTTTTTAAAGGTGTGTGAGTGAATTTCCCAACAATTTGACTTTGGAACAAAAACTCGCCCATTAGGGCTGAGATAAAAGATCTATTACTATCATGTTCATTCTCCTTCTAGTCTAAGAGACCAATCCTGTTCTATAGGTACACTGTTATTTTCTGATAATCATAACACAAATATCGTCTAGTGTTGGTATGAATTATTTATGTCGTTACTCTCATCTATTAAACTATTGTTGCTTACGAATGATTTTGAACTTAAGAGCTTGCGCACACATAGAGCGGTCAGAGTCCTGCGTTCTAGTGACCATTGACCGCTTAAGAGTTCCAGCGCACACAAGCGGCACAAGAGTTTAAACTCTCGGGTTATAGGTACGTTTGGGTCTTTGCACAAGCAACATGTCACTTGATGTTCATCGTCCGACGAAGAATAATTATTGCTCTTGTGGAGCTTAGCATCTTCTAAAAAGTTAAGGATGTATTGGGTGCACCCAATTAACACAATGCGAGAAAAACAAGGCGAATTTAGTAGTATTTTTCAGGATTTACTTAAAGATGATAATCTCCATCACTTAAATCGTATAATAAACTCCTTTCTCTTATCAATTCAATATTTTTTTCCGTGTTTATGCAACCTCGGACATCGCGGCGTTCAGGCGTTCTGTCTCGGCGGCAATAGAACTCTTGGAACGAAACGTTCCGCTTTGACCGCAGCGATCTGTCTGACCGCCCGCTGTGTGCGACTGTGCGTTGTTGTTATAGACTCGGTACCTAATGAACGCCGGCGCCGTACGCGGAACTCAGACAGAACTCCTAACCACTCTCTGTGTGCGCAGGCTATAAGATAATTGTTTACATTTGTACCAATTTATTTTAAAAATTATAAAAATTTGCACTCAAAAGGACTTGAACCTGCATTTCTGGGGATATGTCCCAACGCCATATCCAATTTGGCCATCCATAGGTGCTTGCCTCGTCGATTCTAAATTATTGATTGCATCTTTTCTTTGTATCAACTTTCAAACTCCTTGTCACAGTAAAATACAATTGTGACATGGACTAAAATGATACATAGTTAACCGACTTCCCAAAAAGGAGGAGGCTATCAATTCGTCGAGTACTACCACCTACATATATATTTATTTATGCATCTGTTTCTCCTTTATTATAAGGGGTAAAATAATAAAAACAAAACGATGTCATATCCTATGATGTGTCATTCATAACAACTGAAAAAATATTACGCTGAAGTCAATATCGGAGATGGGACAATAGATTAATCTCAAATATATAATGATGTCATATCAGTAAAATTCTTTGAGATTTATTGATATGATATGAATCGAGTTCTGTTTGAACTGCGGAATTATGTTATATATATGAAATATACTTGAATATTACTTCATCTGTGCAACGATCCCAATTGCATCTTTCGCACCCAAAGAATTTGAGGTTTAAGCGGACCCTTAAACTTGAGGTTTAAGGGTCCGCTTAAACCACCGCAACATTTTTAATGGCCGCCGCCTGCCTAACATCACTCCTAAGGACGCAGACATTTTACCTAACATAACTTTTGTGGTTCGCTAGCATCTCCCTTGATCCTTCAGTCGCCTTCTAAGACACTCACAGAAAGAAATTTGCCAAAACCCCTTTAGTGGTTCCCTACACACCACAGAGAAACTTTCCAAATTTCACGTTCTAGGACCAGCGGTTTGCCCTTTGCTTTGATATATAACTGCTTTGCTGCTTTGGTATTTGGGCCGCGG
This sequence comes from Idaea dimidiata, assembly GCA_949358125.1. Classification (NCBI taxonomy): domain Eukaryota; kingdom Metazoa; phylum Arthropoda; class Insecta; order Lepidoptera; family Geometridae; genus Idaea; species Idaea dimidiata. Next base: position 4,701,845 of record OX442334.1, read on the forward strand.
CCTACCGGGCAAAAACACCTGCCCGGTGGAAGATCTTCCCTTTGGAGGTAAACACCACCTCATACCTCCACACTATGTATAATGTGTATGTATTTACAAAAGAAAAATAAATATAAGTAGTATATCCGTTGTCTAGCCACCGTAACACAAGCTTAGCAGCTTACCACGGGGCTAGATGGCGCTGTGTGTTCGTCACAGGATTTATTTATTTATTTATATAGGTCAGACAGACCGAATTTTAAATTGAATTAGGTATGTATACTATAAGTCGTAGATTATTCTTTTTGATTTATGATTCATATTATCATCAAATTTTAGTAAGTACCCTAGTTTATCGGTTAGGGAAATAACCGTATTTAGAAAAATACCTAAACCGTTGATTCAATAACATTTTACAACATAATTTCGTAAAATTACGCAACAAATACCATGAAACTGGATAAACAGTGTCACTAGACGTAAACTCGTAAACATGGTATTAAAATCAATCTGTATTAATGAATAAATTAATATTAAACCTGTTTCTGGTACCTATCATATTGTTTTGAATAGACTTACAAGTATCATCGGTATTCTTAAGTAAACCTTAACATTTCCAAATGTATTTATTACTAACTAGCTGCGCCCCGCGGTTTCACCCGCGTAATTCTCGATCCCGCGTTGTTCTTATATTTTTTATCCGGATATTCGGTTATCCGGACTTGACATCCGGATAAAGAGTCTATATGTTAATCGAAGTCTTAAGCTATCTGCATACCAAATTTCATTGAAATCGGTCCAGCCGCTTCCGAGATTAGCGCGCACAAACAAACGGACAAAAAGTCAAACACGGAAATGAGTTCTGTTACTTTAGTACATACCCCTAAAAATAGTTTTTTCAAAATATCTTTTAAAAACAGACACCGCTAAGTTTCGATTTTATTATAAGTAAAGATGTTCTAAAAGGCAGCTTTTCGATGTATGTACGAGAATACGTAGCTTGGAATGCGTATGTAAGATCAAATAGAATAGCTCCATTTACCGAACCTAGCTTAGCGCTGCTCCAGTGAAAACGGCAAAGCGAAGCGAGGCTAAGTAAAAGGGCGATTCTATTGATTTTTCGAATCACTTCAATTCGATTCAAAAATGTGAATCACTTGCTCACAGTAAACAAAATAACCCCGTGAGTTTCTTAAGTCTTCTTCTAATGGAGGTTGTGTTCGGAAGACATTATTGTAAATCCGTAGATGTAAGATGATTCAAAAGGATTCTGTAAAGTTTTAGATAATATTTTGTTATTACTTTCTTGGCTTTTGAACATAATATGTGGGGTTCCGTTGGTATAGATGTATTTGTTAAGAATTAATAGAATCGCTAAACGAAAGTCTATAGCGATTATCTTAGTCCTAACTATAAAACACATCCGCACTTATCTTTTTATAAGTACTTACTAGCTAACGTACTAGCTGCTTCCCTCGGTTTCACGCGTGTAATTCATGCATCCGTGGGAATATCGGGATCAAATTTTACTCCTCGATAATGTAGCTTTCTTTGGAAAAAGAATTTTTGATATCGGTGCAGTTGTTTCGGTGTAAATACGTAAGAAACAAATCAAACTTTCATCTCTCCTCTTTCCATTATAATAATATTAATATAGATAGACCAGCGTTTGCAGACTGTCACTTCTGTTAGTAAATGTTGATGCAGATGAATATAATATAAAGCACGCTGGCCTATACCGGTATTCACTCGCGATTTAATAATAAATTATAGATTTGACAAGAGGGCCCAAAGTAGGCAGAGGCGATGATAGTTCGACGACTTAAATGACTAAACTGACCTCAACTACCAACAACTCAAAGCTGCAACCAAAGATGGAAAATCTTTTGACCAATTGAACGCTAACATTCCTTAGAAGATGGCACCAGACGATACATTTTAGGACTCCTATTTTTAGTAAAAACGCAGCCTTGGGATATAATCTAAGTATCCTACTAATATTATAAATGTGAAACTGTGTGTGTTTGGATGTTTTTACTCAATCACGCAAAAACTACTGAACCGATTGCGATGAAGCTTAGATTATAGGTAGCTGGATACCGGGAATAACACATAGGCTACTTTTTATCCCGATATTCCTGCGGGAACGGGACTTATGCGGGTGAACCCTAGGGGTGCAGCTGGTTATTAATAAATCTCTTACTTACAGTCTAATCTCACTAATCTCTTTGTTACAGGTGAAGTTAATTGGACCCAAAAACGACCCACCTACCATTGTCCAAGAGAAAGTTCTAAGCCTCATTCAGTGTTGGGCTGATGCCTTTCAGAACCAGCCTGAATTACAGGTACCTAACCTTAATATATCTTAGGTTTTTGTTTAGTAAGTGTGTACTTTGGATGTATGTTTGTTTATCATAGTTTTTGTTTAACACAATGTATGTAAATGTATGATTTATTTATTTATTTATTTAAGACAAATAGTAGCTTACAGTATACACCCACACGCACACTATTTTAAATTACAAAGTGCCTACATCCAACCTACATCATATAAAAATTACACTCCAAATTCAGCTTTCTACTATCAGCGGTTTAATCTGTCCGTTGTTCTATTAGTCAGTCATTTTATAGATATAGATAGATATATTATGTTATAGCTATGTTGACAAAAGATATCGCTTTTTAATCGCCTTAAGGCCGAAATCTAAAACGTTAATCATTAAAACTATTGAATAATAGTTGTGAGTTTTGCCATAGGTTTTCGCGATTTTGCATAACAAAATAAAACACAATATTTACTGGGTCAATCTTGAAAAAGCTAAAAAAAATTGTAAAATTGGCGACAGCTCGGCTCTTTTTTTTCCTTTATTTTAAATAAAAAAACTTATCTATAGGTATATTCATATTCACTCCCTTAAATCTATGACGTTTTGTCTGGAAATTGCAATTCTTCAAACAATGCGTATAAAATTTTGTTATCACACGGTTACATCTATTAGTATAAAAATAACCTTAACATTTGTAATAGGGAATGCCGTTATTAAATAAAACCCGGTAAATATTGTGTTTTATTAATAATTATGAGTATAAGTTTAGGAGCGAAGTATTTAATTGATATGTCGTTGTTTTAATAGTAGTATTTGGCCTTAGGCTCTAATAAACTCAACTATATACACTAACACCCTTACTTCTAAACGATGATAAACAGCTGCATAAACTATGTATCATGTGTCTTTCACTGTGACATGAAGTTTCAAAGTTGACAGACAAAAAAAAACGTTACATAACTTAGTCACCTGTTAATCATAGTTTGAAAGTAAGGGGGTAAATGTTAATTGAGACAGACATACACAGACCCGAAACAAGGATTTTAGCTGCAATAACCTCAAACTGCTGATTTTTTAATAGCATTTATGACTTATCTGATAGAATAGATAGCTAACGAATTACTAGAAGAAATCTAGATCATTTAATGTTTTAAAATATTAGAGTTTTGTTTAAATTCTCCAAGGTAACTAGACTATCAAGGCCAGACCTACGAAAATAGGCACCTAGAAGAATTTCAATTTAATTTAAAGATTCTTTATTTTCATAAAAGTTATTAGAAAAAAAAACCGTGTGTACACAGTGGCGTAGCTAGGTAACCAAGGGCCTTAGGGCAAATCAAAAAATGGGGCCCCACTGCTATTTGATCAAGAATTTCGTTACAAAAGGTGTTACAAACATTATAGAGTTACAGAAACTCTGCCTACAGGGGTCCAAATATTTTAGATAGGGTAGGTAAATCTATTTGAGTCCCTAAAAGTCATAGAAGATTCTAGTGCGATTCATAATTAATTATCTACCAGTGATCTAAGTTACAGCACGTTAGAAGAGAGTCTTCACCAGGCGGTCACATTAATTTCGAAAAACGTAGAATTTAAAGCGTTTTATTTTAAACAGGGTGTGACGCAAGTGTACAACGAACTAAGGTCCAAAGGTGTTGAGTTCCCGATGACAGACCTAGACGCGATGGCGCCTATCTTTACTCCACAACGCGTAAGTTATTTATTATTGAAGTTTTCCCTTTTATATAGTGGTGTTGGCCTAGTGGTAGATGCCTAAACTTTCATTCCGTAGGGCATGCATTTGAATCTAGGCGTACTGCAATGTCTGCGCAATGTGGCGCATTTATTATGGTGAAGGAAAACATTCTAAGGAAAACCACGGCTTAGTTAGCTTCAGACGTATTGACCTGCGACTCTGTCAAGCAACTTCCGTCGGCATCGGCATCGAAATCCTACTGCGCAAACGAATAACCTGCGCGGTGAAAACGACAGCGTATATTTGCATGCTTTTGAAGCCGACACCGTCGAGCTGAACTGTCATTGAAAGCGATGTATCTTGAGCTGAGTTGAGCTGTTGGTTTCAATTACAGTTGAACTCGACCGCGTCGCCTTCAAATGCATGCAAATCAACGCTTTTGTTTAAACCTCGCAGGTTAATCGTTTGCGCAGTAGGATTTCGATGCCGATGCCGACGGAAGCTGCTTGACAGAGTCGCAGGTCAATACCTACACAGTGGAATTTCGATGCCGATAACGACTGATAATGCGCGGTTGGGCCCTTGTTCTTTGTTCTAGGCATGTCTGTCTAAGCTGGCCAGCCTCCCGGTATAAACGCTGAGCGTACTCCACTCAATTATGACCAGGGCACTACAACGCCATAAATAATAAGATTCTAACTTTTAGAAAATTCATGCAGGCAAAAGCAGCAACTTTTAAGCATGGTTTAAAAGTTGTGCTTGTGCTTAAAAGTCAGATCACATTAGGTGTAACAAGACAGAATTAAGGCATCATTGCTCTTACCTTGGAAATATCATGGATGGTAACAATGATGAAATGGTGTGGTCTTTCAAAACTTTAGCTATCTGAAGTTGTCCTACGACTTGAAAAAAGTGACTATAAAAATTTGAAACTAAATTGGTACTTACAAATAGATAGCCTTATCGCTCAAACCAATCTATTGTATTTACAGAGTGTTCCGGATGGTTCGGATCACCCTGTAGTGGGATCTCCTCAACGTGCGCCGCACTCACCTGCCCGCATGACAGAACAGAGTGTACCTATTGTTAGTTTTACTTATTATATTACTAGCTATAGCCCTAACGAAACCCTCTACAGACTTTCACTCCCAATCAGTCTTCCCCCCTGGATATCAAATCAAATCAAAATAGTTTATTTCCTTTAGATTCTTGTTCATTCAGATATGCACATAATCATTGGGTTACGTTTTAACTGTAATAATTTTAGTGTGGCTTCGGAACGCGCCCTCCGATGAGAAGAAGCCACAGGAAACTCACGGGGGGGATAATATGGATCATCTAAGCCATTGTTTGAGAATCTAGGGGCAGTAATTTACACTATCCAAGTCACACAAAACGCGTGCAGTAAATCAAGCGTTTGGTGTGCGCCAAGGTTAAGGTCATTTCACATTATCCCAGCACAGCAACGGCACGGTTCCAACCCAGCAATTACCTTGTCATTCAATTTAGAGCATTAAATCGTGTGTCTTATAATACATGTTAAAATATCAGCATGAAAAGGTCGACAGCGGGCTGTCTGCATGCTTGCCGCTACCATGCAGCTCGGCTCGCAGTCGAGTTGGACCACGTGCTTACAGCATCCAACGCCATCTGCGTGCTCATTGCGCGCCGACTCCGAGGCGTGTTTAATCTCAAATGCTGTATAAAAATTGTGTTTGACAATTTTGAAACAAGGTGCAAGCTTACAGCAAGCTTGCACCTTGTTTGTTTGTTGACGAGGCGTACCTAGTGCGCTGGCGGCTAGCCGTAGCCTGAGTTCGAGGCGACGCCGCGCCCGCGCCGTGCTGTAGCTGTGCCGGTGCTGTGCTGCTATAGTATGCAATGACCTTCTAAGTGTTGTGTCTGTCTATCCATTGCTAATCATTATCTTAAACCGGTGTTTTCAGAGCCAAGTGACGCTCTCGGAGAGCCAGAGCAACAAGCTCCATGCCGACCTCTCCGTTGTGGAAAGCAATATGGCCGTAATGAGCGACATGCTCAACGAGATGACGTCCGCCGCACCCGACGCACACCATGATACTGACATACAGCTGCTCAACGTAAGTACTTATAAGGCCAAGGAGCCTTTAACAGGCATCTTAACACATCATCATCATCAGCCTGTTGCAGTCCACTGCTGGACATAGGCCTCTCCAGTTGCACGCCACCTAGATCTTTTTCGGCTTCTCGCATCCAGTTTGTGCCATCTTAACACACCTTAGTATAATCTATACTAAGGTGTGTTAAGATGTGCGTGCTTTGACTTTGCTCAGACTGAGCTTAGCAAAAACTAAGCATAAACTTTGAATTGGAATTTGTAGCCGAAATTCATTTTGTAAATAAAAAGTACTTTCATAGCCATAACGGAGAAGCAAAGTTTAGGTCATTGTTTGTGATTGGTTTATATTCTTAATTTGAAAAACTTCTACTTCTAAGCAAAAACTTTGGATAGTTGCGAAGATCGCTTTATAACCACAAATCGTCTTAAGTCAAAGTTTCAACAAGAAACCTTTATAGTTTCGTCATGTCCGTCCGTCTGTCCGCGGTTTAGCGGTTTATCACAAAAAAAAAATCACAACTGAGCTTTCTTTCAAATTTACAAGTACCTACTTGAGTTTTGGCGGGAATGCGTTGAGGAGATGGGTTGCTAAATTTTCATTTTTGTGAAACTTAGTTCAAATGCGTGTAAATTGTTTAATTTTGGGGGCATATTAACAATTACCTACCTAATGCTTATCTTTCGCAATGGGTAACTCTGTAATGATAGATTTAAGTAATGGAAAATAAATAAATAAATAATAAATAAATAAATTTAGTTTCGTGAAGGTGTACAAGTGGAAATAAAAGTGAAAATCGGTGCAAAACATGGACTTTAACTAAGTGTTCTCTCCTTTGGAGAACTCCGTGAACAAACATTGTAAAAAATGGCCCCCTTTTTACAATGATTCCCTCGACTTGACTTTAACTATGACGACTTGACTGTTTCGTTCGATGCAAATAACCTGCAAATATTAATAATACTTGACACTGGCAAATGTCCGAATGGAAAATGCCATTTTAAAGAAGAAGAAGTACCTACTTATAATTGAAATAAATAAAAAGTTACATTTCGAATTCTGTTCCGTTGTTAAATATTACTTACTGGGCAAGTGTTAGTCGTAAAGACTTTTCCAGATCGTAAATTACGAAACCCTACATTCCTCGTGGCTGGACAAGGCCCGCACTAGTCCAGTTTTTATTTGTCACGTTACGTTACGCAGGAGTTAGCAGACACCCTGAAAGCCATGCAGTGCCGCGTGGCGGAGCTAGTGGGGCGGCTGGCGGGCGAGTCGCCGCTCACGGGTGCGTTGCTGCACGCCAACGACGCGTTGAACAACCTGCTGCTGAGACACAGCCGGTTCATTAACAACAGGTATATTATTATGACATTTATTTGTTGGATTTGCTTTAAAACTAACCTGTTCCGGCATCTCTCTTATATTGTACTAGCTGCGCCCCGCGGTTTCACCCGACTAAGTCCCGTTTATCTCCTTGGGGGTAGAATTTATCAAAATCCTTTCTTAGCCGATGCCTATGTCTAAACATCTACCTGCATGCCAAATTTTAGCCCGATCCGTCCAGTGGTTTGGGCTTGTCGTCGATAGACCACTATGTCAGTCACCTTTGAGTTATATAATATATTTAGATATGTATACTTAAAATCGCTTTCAGTCATAACGTTCTTTAGGATATTTTTTTTGTGAGGAATCAACTGTCTCCTTTTAATACAGGTGATCTTAGTTTAGGAGACAGGGACTCTACGTTTTAATCGAGAATAGTTCGAGGGTGAATAGCGAGACATTCACTCTCTACTTTTCATTTCGACTGACTTATGATGAAATTAAAATACTACTTGCACATTTAATATAACAGGTATACTGGGAATCATTTAAAATTTCAAGTAAATTTGAAACAATAAAAACTTTATTTTCCGGGTTTAATCGCGTTTTATTCATGATTTTTAAACGAACCGAGCTTTTGCCAACTTTACAGTTTGCTTTAGCAAAACCAACCAACCCAACCACCTCCAACCTGAAAAACCTTGAAAAAGCCAACTGTAAAGTTGGCGAAAGCTCGGTTCGTTTAAAAATCATGAATAAAACGCGATTAAACCCGGAAAATAAAGTGTTTTATTATACAAAATCGCGAAAACCATTAAATTTAAAACAATTTGTAAAATCCAAATTTAATTGTTTTTAATAGATTTAAAAAATATATATTATATCCGTTGTATAGTCACCGTAACACTTAGCAATTTACCATGGGCGTAGATGGCGCTGTGTGTTGGTCGCAGTATTTATTTATTTATTATTATATTCCAGGAACGCAGTGACGGGCGCGGCGGCGACGCCGTCCGCCATCTTGGGAGCGGCGATGGGCGTGCCTGGGACTGTAGACTCACGTAAGTTGCACTATCACATATTCTTCATTCATATTCTTAATATAAAAAAAATATGTCAACGTTTTTCGTCAAACGAAGGAGTTTCGACCGAAACGCGTTGAGATGTGTTGCTAAATTTTTATTTTTGCGAAACCTAGTTCAAATGCGTGTAAATTGTTTAATTTCTGGGGCATATTAATCAATTTAGTTTCGTGAAGGTGTACAAGTGCAATGAAAGTGAAAATCGGTGCAAAACATGGACTTTAGCGTTGTCTCCAAAGCTTCGTGAACAATCTTTGTAAATGGCCGCCGTGTTTACAAATGATTCACTAGACTTGACTTTAACTATGACGACTTGACTGTTTTGATGCAAATAACTTGCATGTATATTAAAATGGCACTGGATATTTTCCAAATGGCCATAATCGGTTCACCGATAAGAAATAAATAAAAATAATATGTCAAACGTCCAATTTGAAATTGTAGAAAGATTGAAATAATATTCCAATTCAATTTTGAACGGGACTTGAAACCCACAACCCCCTCCTTAATAAATATGATATTATTTTCAGAGAAGAAAGCCGACGATGATGCTCTGATTGACTTAAGCGATGATATACCTGATATTGCAAAACTGAGTAAGTCTACTTTTATTATACGAGTATTTGTGTTTAAGTTTAAGTACTTGAAACAAAACTACTGGTCTGATTTTCGACCAGTGACCCTACCGCGTAACTCCCGTCCAGTTCAACTCGACGTCGTTTTGGGAAAACAAGGCTGAAAAAAACTACCGCGCAAGGAGCGAGCAGAAATAGTCTATGGCTTTAACGTCGACAATTTCCGCTCGCTCCTTGCACGGTACCATTTTTGAACCCCGTTATCGACAGCATCGTATTACCAAACCGACGAGTTAAACTGGGAGTTACGCGGTAAGGCTGTAGTTCCGTTTCTTTATCCTAAGTACATTTTTACATGAACATAAAATAAATGTAGGTAATTATTTAATTCGTTTCCAGCCGTGAAGGACGCACAGCCGGCCAAGTCACCGGGCAGCTCGAAGGACGAGTTCGACATGTTCGCGCAGTCACGGAACGTTACCTACGAGAACTCCAAGACTGGGTGAGTTTATCGCACATTACTTGCATTGAACATTATTACTTGTCATCCCCACAATGTTCCCAAAGATTCCCGTAGACCTCAAATCGCTGGTTCTAAAATTTAGAGACCGAGTTCTTTGTCATGTATACAACAATAGTGTGAACAGCAAAGTTACCGCGCATCTTCCGTCGTAAACGGCTGTTCGAGCGTAATGAAAGATGTGATAATAATACGTGGAAATATACTGCTTTAATTTCTTATTACAAATAATTGTGTTAGGGTACTTAATTTCAAACTGAAAGATATAAAATAAAATAACTTCTTCTGCCGAGCGTTTTTATCGCCGGCCGCGAATCGAATAGGAAAAATGACAGATGTAAAATGTGAAGTCCGGGCTCGTCGCTGCTGTTGTGGCGCCGCCTGGTGCGCAGTAGCCGCTTCTGGCTTCTTTGATGTTGCCATTACTGGCGTGAACAACGGCATTGAAATCCAACTGCGCAAAGGAATAACCTGCGCGGTGAAAACGACAGCGTTAATTTGCATGCATTTGAAGCTAGCACTCACTGTCGTAACGTAACTATCATTGAATGCGAGGTCTCTTGAGGTTTCAATGACAGTTGAACTCGACAGCGTCGCCTTCAAATGCATGCAAATTAAGGCTATGGTTTGAACCGCGCAGTCCATTTCTTTGCGAAGTGGGATTTTGATGCCGATTACAACGGAAGATGCGCGGTTGGGCCCCAGATTCTTTGAAATTATTACGGGATCGAAACTTCCGCGGACCGCCGATAGGAACTGAATAAACTGAACTATAACAACAATAACCAACACAATATAATAATACTAAGATAGAGCCCAAACTGTCGGTCGTAGCGACATGAAATTCGAATTTCCAAAAGTCGTAGAACAAAAGTTGTTTACCTAGACGTCTAGAACAACCCCATTTCGGCTTAAAAGGTCATACCCATTAAACCTTGTAAATAGTAATTCGCAAAGTTTTGAACACGACAAGCGGTTTTTCATCAAAAACAAAAGATTCAACAAAAAACTTCGGAACACTAGCAGCTGCAGTACACATGTGGGCAGACGTGCGGTTCACCAAAGGTAATACTACAATTGTGAAAGTAATATAATGAGTTAATGATACTTTCAGTGGCAGTAGCTATGCGGACAATCTAGAAGAGCAGACGAGTGAAAGTCTCGCGGCCGTCGCTGGTCAGCGTCCCACGCAGGGACAGCCCGTGGTGAGTACTGGACTCAGCTAGCTGATCACGTAACTCTCGCGCTAACGAATCTCAATTGAAACCATTGAAATTCAAATACAACATTTAAAAAAATCCCCTATGTAGTCTATCTAAGTTGTCTGACGAGGCACCGATTGCAATAATGTCGTTAATAAAATCTGTGTTAAAACAGGAAGATAAGTTCTATTTCAATACAAAATCGCAAAAACAGAAGAATTGAAATTGATTATTTTTAAACTTAGAAATATATATTTTTTTGCAAGGAGATATATTTTCAAAAAATTCCCATGACAGGATTGGATTGCATGTTCGAATCTTGTGGGAATTTTTTAGCCTACAGCAATAAAAAACAAAAAATACTGATTATGTTTGCTATAACCGGTAAGCAATTTGACAGTTACATTTCGCGTATTATTATTTTTAAATTCTCTTACCTCGACGTTAGACCCGGGAAAAATAATTATGAGTTCAAATCGTGTGAGTTTAAAATGTTTATTGACAGTTACAGTTGTTAGTTTTTCATTGCAATGGCAATTTATTTGCTACTGAGTGACGGAATACAAAAATTGCAATTGTTTTAATCGAGATTTGTTAACAACAAGGTTATGCAATCAGCTAACAGTGCTTGTTGAGGAATATCTAGAGTTTCTCCTTATTTGTGTGTCTTCATACAGATGTAGCAAGCAAAGTACAGAATAATCTAAGAGTTTTTTTTTTGTGTTTCCCACACTTTAGGGAAAATTTGCATTTAATGATTTTTGTTCCAAAATGCAATGCTTTCTGTGGGACTTGAAACCACGACCTCCCTTCTCTAGTGGTGTTGCGCTTACCAACTGCGCCAAATGGGTTTAACCGACAGAGTTGAATATAAGGAACGCATTTTTATTATTCTTCGTATTTCTATTTCCAGTGGGAGCATTGAATTTTGGAACAAAAATCATTTTCTTTAACTAAAAAATAATCTTTGGTATGCAGTATACTTTCTTCCGCTTTATTATATCGGATATATTTATTGGTGTCAGTGTATGTCTTGTGCAAATGTTCTGGTTTAAAAGTAGTATATTTCATAAATTATTAGCTGATTGTTTGAAATTTGAAAAGGCATGGTGGAATGTTTTATCTTTTCTTAGGGTTTCGACGTTAAAAATCATTGTGAAACAATTATTTTAATCATATAACATTATTTTTGTCTCACATGTTTTTTTTTGTATTTAATAAAAAGAAGTAATGTTTATTCTGTAATGTTTATTTATTTTAATTTTAAAAATTGTTATGTTTTTGAATCCTGTCGGATGCAGAATTTTTTTTAAAGCGTTTCTTTAAATAAAAGTATATTATATATCTTTCCTTTATATTATTTTGTTTATTTTATTTATTTATTGTTTATTTTTTCTTTTTTTCGTAGCCAACAGAAATGGATCAGAGAGAGATAGATGAGATAGCGGCGTGGCTCGCGCAGGAAAAGGTGTGTGTTGCTTATTGCTGCAGTATTTTATATAACCTATGTATTTTATAATTATGTGCTTAATATCTTTTTAATATTCGTAGTTAAATATAACGTAGAAAACAGTAGTAAAACTGTAGATATTATTTTCTTTTAAACTCACTGGTATGTTTAGAATTTCCTTATGAGAGTATTTTTATACCCGGATGAAGGAACTTCGCTCAATGAAGAAATTGTCTTTGGATATTCGCACTATTTCTCAATATCCAGAATAGATAAAAAACATAGAAATAACGCTTTATTTATTGATCACATCAGTAATTTGTATGCACATTAAAATGTAATTTGTGCCTAAGCTAAGATAATGGGCCCTACCATGATGTCTTATAAGTCGTCGCGTTGTCGTTCAGCTAAAAAAAAAATTAAAAATACATCAAATTAAATTAAAAAAAAGTAAAACATACTTCAAAAAAAAAAGATTTTTTTTAAATTGTATGTGGTTTTTAAAAGCAATCGGGGTATTTTTATTAAAAACTAGCTGCGCCCCGCGGTTTCACCCGCGTAAGTCTTTATCCAAAATTCAAAAATTTCTGGCATACGATCCTTCTCCTGATCATAACGATCACAACACAAAAATAATTATCGAAATCGGTCCAGCCGTTCAGGCGTGATGCCGTGGCAACGCAAAATAGGCATTCATTTTTATATATAAGATAATAATAAAGATTAAGATTTACTTTATCTTTTTGAACGACAAAAGGACGACAGCAACGACAAACGATCATGGTAGCGCGGAATATTGAATTGATTGCAATGAACCCGGTATCAGTGCTGCCATTCATTGCCAAATGCCAATGAAGACATAATTGTAAGCAACCAAACATGGAGTTTTTGCATTGCTTCCAAATTTTCATATTTTTTTTTTAAATTCGCCGCCTTTTATTGTGTTTTTTCTTTTGACACTTGATTAACTACGACGACTTATCTGCTTCTGTACCTGCAAATAGCTGGTAAACATTATAAATCCTTGGCACTGGCTAATTCCCAACGATAATGCAATCTAAGGCTGAAATCTATAGACCGTACTTCAACCTTACTAAGCAAAAACTTTGGAGCTATCCAAAGTTTTTGCTTAGTAAACTCGAAGTTTATTTTATTCGTATGAATATTACAATATGAATTCCAACTATAAATTCTAATTCAAGGTTAATGCTTAGTTTTTAGTAAGCTCAGTCTGAGCAAAGTCAAAGTACGCATTATAGATTTCAGCCTTATATCAGCCTTACCTTGTTGCAAGAGTCTTTTTTAAACTTTATTTAGGAGATCCACGCTATCAACAAGGCTAGCATGAGAGCACGAGAAACATTTTATCGAATCGAAATAAAGGTTCCGTCTCATTTTCTCAAACGACTAAAGAAAGAGACGAAACCTCGACAACGAATTGAACTCGACAAAATGTTTTTCGTGCTATACATTGTAAGATACATATTGTAAGATACAATTATGAGTTCCAATCGTGCTCCCTTACCGCGATCGTTCACAAGTAATGTAACATTATAGATATAGACTTTGAGTAACATTACAATTCCTATCAGACATGGTCGGATTTTTTCCGTCATTGATGTAATGTTCGAACCTGTAACGTTACACCTTAAGTTTATTAAAAATAAATAATCTCTGTTCTCAGTTATTTTCTTATTTATGGCTTTTCTGTGAGCAATAAAGGGCAATTACAGCCGGTGTCACGTGTTTAATAGTGTAGGTACTATCAAATAGTTTGAAACAATTTTAGCAATGCGTAAGGTTGCAATAAAAATGGCCGCGAATGCAACAACATGGGAGCATTCGTTGGTAACGCGCTAATTACCTACGTGTTTGGCACTGTTTTTTTTTTTAATTTTCACTACACTCGTTATCTTTTAGAGAATTAAACCTATTTACTATTATTCGTATGACGTTACAATGGTCGAAACGTCGAGGTAAGGAAAGTTAAAAAAGTTAAAATCACGCGATTAAGTCTCGGGAAATTGTGTAAATATGAGTCCCAATCGTGGTAGTTGTGTGTTTTAATTTGAATGGCATATAAAAAAGTTTTAAATGTCATTTAAATTTAAACCAATTTACACGCGTTAAAACTAGGTTTTACTAAAATGAAAATTTATGACCACGTTCCACTAACGTGTAACCTGTATTCTGTATACCAGGCTGCGACAGAGTCGACCGCTCAAGACAGCGTGACAAGCAGCGACTTCGACAAGTTCTTGGCGGAGCGCGCCGCCGCCGCCGACACGCTGCCGGACGTCGGAGCGGGAGAGAGCGGGACGAGGTCAAGGCAGATCCACAAGGGGGAGCAGGACGGCAGGTTCGCGCTGTGATCCACTCGTACCAACTAGAGTTGACGTCACTATCGTATATCTACTGCGTAGGCGCATCATACATGGATGGATATCTTGAAACGAATGTCGTCGTGCTTTTAAGAACCGAAGGAAACTTTATAACTGTGTAACGATTTAACAGTTTTAAAAGAAATGTTTTCCAAATTTATTGTTTGGAGTTGTTTAATTTGTATTGGTATTTAAGCTCATACCTATATAAATATATATATTGTTTTTTGTTCGTGAGATCCTGTAATTGGCTTCTGGTGATACACGTTAATTTATACTTCTGTAATAGTTGTCCTATATAATAAATAAATAAAAATATTCGCACCTAACTTGAACCTGCATGCGGCGTGTTTGAGACGTAAACAAAAAAGAGATGCGATCCTTAATTTCGGACCGACGAGTGATGGGGGTTTAAATCCTGTTAGGTGTGAATATTTGGAAAGCATTTCGTTAAAAATGTGTCATCCAAGTGTAGGAAACACTTTGATATTTATATTAAAAAGATGAATTAATAATCTAATTTTGAGAGAAAGGATAAACATACACGACTGATATAATCAGGTAAACACACGTGCTTTGCTTCACGATGTCGGGTAAATAATATAATTTGAATACATAAACGTCAAAGAAGTTTCGTTCGTTTATTGTAGAACAAACTTGGAGTTCCGTAAAGTTACGTTAACTCCCTTACTTATAAAATATTATTTACACATGACTAAGTTATGTGACGTTTGTCTCTGTCTCTCAACTTTGAAACTTCATGTGACAGTAAAAGACAAAAGATGCAAAGTTATGCAGCGCATTAATTAGCGTTTATAAGTAAGGGGGTTATTCAATTAATTTAAAAGAAGGCCAGAGCAAAGCTTGTATAGAGAGAATCAAATAGGTCGCGATGATCATGTAAAATCAACCATCAGCGGTTATGCTGTAGATATATGAATGGCACATGTTTTATTTTAAACCACCAATAGGATTAGGGAACACGTTATCTATTATGTATACATACACTCCCTTATTTATAAAATATTATTTACACATGACTAAGTTATGTGACGTTTGTCTCTGTCTGTCAACTTTGAAACTTCATGTGACAGTTAAAGAGACATATGATGCATAGTTATGCAGCGCATTAGCGTTTATAAATAAGGGGGACAATGTTAGTATTGTTTTTTGTTTTGCATCGAATTTACACTAAGTTTTCTAGCGGTCGTTTTCGATACACGTCACGCCTTTGTGCCTGGCTTTTTGTAGACGATTCATTTTATACTGAATATTATCTAATCATGGAGTAAATGAATATACTTAAATATCCCATACTTAGCATGCTAAGTAAAATCGGGTTATAATGTAGCCTTATGTTTAACTATAACTGCGCTTCGCGTAAGTCCCGATCCCGCGGAAATGTTGGGTTAAAAGTTGCTTGCCAGATCCGCTAGCTGATTATGTACCTCTGTTGCTAACAATTTTCGATTGAAACAATTGAAATCGTTGATTTTTGCGATTACGAATATACACTTAGAAATATTTAGCAAGGAACATGACTGACAGGATTTGAACCTGCGTCCTTTCGCTAACCAGGCGACTGCTCTAACCACTGAGCTACACAGGAATCACGTGTCATGTTATAATTTTTCGGCCATATCTTTCCTTGCTATAATGCCTTGTTTAAAATGCCTTCAGCAATAAAACCAAAAAGAAATACGAATATACAATTCGACAGTTACAGTCGCTAGTAATAGTAATACACTTTTAAAACTTAACAATTTCTATTCATTCCCGAAGACTCTTCCCGGGACCACGGCCGGTGTGATCCGTTAGCCGAAACGTCGGAATTTATTAATTAAATTTTTAAAATATTTTGTGTGCTATCGCGATCTAGACCCGAAAATTTAACACTTAATAATAATGCTAGTAATAGTAGTCGTTATTGCAATGCCCATTTGTTTGCTACTGAAAGATATGAAAACAACAATTTCAATCGTTTCAATCAAAATTTGTTAGCAACAAAGTTACGTAATCAGCTAGCTGAATGCATGTCATCGTAAACGGTTCAGTAGTTTCTGCCTGAAAAAGTAATTGACATACATGTTTCCTTACTTACTCACTTACATACAAACTTTCACCGTTTTTATTATTAGTAGTATTAAAAACGATTCGGTAAACATCTTTTATGATTGCGATGACTTGAGATTTCTAATAGATTTTTAATTATTTTCTTGGAAGAAATCGTCGTATACCTAGGTGCTTTTTGGTATAAAATTTACACTTATTATTTTAAAACTCAAAATATTAAAAATGTTATAATAATATTAAAATAAAAACTCAAAATATTAAATGTCATGATAAAATATCAAATTGTGCGCTTACAAATTATTGAGTATTGTGTTTTTGATTTTGGAAAAGATTTATATTTATGAAATTATCGTTTACTAAGTTGGGTCCAGACGGGTGTAATGGGTAAGGTAAAGGTGCATCCTCACCGCCAGCATTCACTTGCAAATCTTGCAATGTAACGTTACAAGTTCGAGCATTACATACAGCGCGCACCTTGTAATGATACAATGTGTAACATCTTAATACAACTTTTAACATTAATGCGCTTCACTTGTAATAAAATGTAACATTACACGTGAATGTTCGTCAGTCAAGCAGGTAGTATTGTAATGTAATGCTCAAAATCGAATCTATAATATTACATTACAAGTGAATGCTTGCGTCGACCATTACTTGTCTGAACCCAACATTAGTCGTAGATTTTAGGTTTTCAGGGGTGTTGAATCCTTTTTCGGGATCTTATTTGGATCAGGGACCTTACCGCGCAACTTCCGTCGCAGTGGGATTTCGATGTCGATTACGACGGTAGTTGCGCGGTTGGGCCGCAGTACTAGCAAGTATTGTATTAGTGTCTACATTGTTTTTTTTTAATATTCAAATCATGTATCATATGATATCTTAAAAAGGGAGCATTGATAAAGTATTGAACAAGGATCGGAATGGGTCTTGAGTGTGATATTCTTTCTGAACCGACTTTCATAAAAGGTGGTTCTTTATTTATTATATTGTATAAACAGTGAGACCAACTTATCTTGCCTTATGGTATCCAATATCGCATTTAGTGTTGTTCTTAAGATTATTTCTTTAGCAATTACTATGGTAACATTGTTAGTTTCAGTTTGAACTAGATAAGTTGGCCGAGCTATAAAGTTTATCTTTAATCTATTTATTAGACATATTTTGCTTGAGATTTCGCGCAATCTGTAACCATACTTGGGTGGTAGATAAGATGACTATCTATTTTAGAAATAGCTAATGATGTATAGACTAGCTGTGTCCCGGGATTTCACTCGCGTAATTTCCGACCCCGTGGGAATTTTTAAAACCCCTTTTTTATGGGATTTCTGCAGTGCAGACGGTTTTTTTTTCTTCTTGTTTCTAATAGATACCAGTCAAGTTCAATAATTGGCGATTTCTATAATAGATAGTCAACATGTCTACCTGCCATTTTCAGTCGAATAAAATAATTATATCATAAAGTTATCAACTATCTACTTAAGGGCTGACTTACACGGAGTCAGTGACTGGGCCCAGTCACTGGATACGTTTAGACGGGATCGGAGGTCAATCTGATCGACAGATCATCTTTCTTTTCATATTTTACTTAGTGTTAGATGTTTCAGGTTGCCTTAAGGCCTTTAACTTGACCTAACGACTGCTATCAGAACAAAAACTGAAATAATAATACCAGTCTCGATTGCTGCTATTAGAGAAATAACAAGAACCGGGACTTTACGTGCCATCCGAAGTACGGAGAAGCAAAATTATTTATTGCCACAATTATTATCGGTCACCTATCAAAGTTATGGCCGCGACAGGCGTTGCTTAACCCGCATGACTTTGTAAGATCGGTAGACTCATCTCATTGACAAACTTTAGGGCGGAAAGAAGACCGTTCAAAATGGACCAGCTATGTTCCACAGATATCAAATTTGGCACTTCAAACAAATTTTAATACGAAATTGTTTCAGTTCATAAAGAATAAATATGGATTATTCAATTGATTTACGTGATCTAAAGCCAGTGTTAGTATATGTTCGTTTTATTTCCGCTAAATTAAAAATATGAGTTTCACAATACTTTAATGAAATTTAATGTACCCCCCTACCCCCTCCCTAGGTCTGAGCTGTGAGTAAAAACGCCGATCTTTAGACAAACTCAGTGGCGAACCTATGCTTCCGAAGACACATTACGCTATTGGTCCCGGCTGGTTATAACGGCTCAAGTTAAAGGCTTTATTAGGACGACTTGATAATTCTAATGGTCCAGATAAACAAATCACTAAATAAACATGCCTATTCACACCTCCAGCACCCATGTAAATAAATTCATGCACACGTCTACCACCCTTATTTATAAAATATTATTTACACATTATCTGACGTTTGTTTCTGTCTGTCAACTTTGAAACTTCATGTGACAGTAAAAGACAAACGATGCATAGTTATGCAGCGCATTCATTAACGTTTATAAATAAGGGGGATTATCTTACTTATAATGATGTATGTGTATAATGTATGCTGTAGGTGTCAATAAGCATGCTTATTTAGTGGCATGTATATCTGGACCATAACATTTGGTGAGTCACTTCACTATACAAACGCTAAGCCAGTGCTGTGAGTTACTGTAATGTCATTCTACTGACCTCGTGTAACGGAGCCTTAAAATATTCAATTTATTCTTTGCATTTACATAAGCTTTTCCATATGTATAAACGTATTATTTAATTGTATAAAGGAGAGACCCCAATTAAGGCGTAAGATTGATCTAGAATTTAAATAATAGTGCTTGATTTCTTAAAGAAACGCAATCCCAAAGGTGTATGTACCTAGTTCCTTAGGTAATAGATTTCTTGCACAACAGTGGTGTGGCATGAGACCAATTCTGTGACGCAATCCACTGAGCATATTTAAAAAATATAAAAAAAGTAAAGTTTAGACAATGATAATAATCGATTCCTCTAAAAATCGATTTGTGTGTTCAGTATTTGATAAATTAGCATTTTCTAGCATAAACTAGCACATGTAAAGTTTTCTTAAAAATTATACTTCCAATAATTCTGCTTTTTCAATCTCGAGATTTTATTGTATACGAGACATTTTTTTTTCTTAGTGGACTTTTATAAAATTGGTCTCGTGCGAACACTCCATAATGCCGACTACTTCATCAATATAATTACTAACATACCTAGTTACCTTCATTAACTCCGCTTTACCAAAGTAACGAGTTGTACTAACAAGCGAAGGTTTCCGGCCATATCACTGTTTTACCAACGAACCGCGCTCGCCCAGCATATCGTCGTTTGTATACAGAGTTCAAGGGAGACTTATCAGCCACTCACAGAGCGCGCGTAATCTGACACAACCAATCACGGCGCGCACGAAATCTGACATAACCAATCACGGTTTGCACGAAATATGACTCAGCCAATCGTGGCGCACTGGTATAGACCAACTTACAGAGGGGACTATTTTCGAGCCAATTCAGTCGACTTTTCCATTTAAGTACTAACGTGACTTATTTTTTCTCGGGCCGCACGGTCGATTTCTGAATATTTTATACAAAAATTCCTTTGGCGCGGGACAGCACGGGATTTCTGGAATTCCAACCCAAAGGGACATTATTACTATATGTTAGTAAGATTGACACGTTTCGTCGGGCACGAGAAAAACAATTAAGTAACGACTTTAACACGATTATTTTTTCTGACTTGTCTTACTGAATTAGTGAAATAGCTCCGAATTATTCCGAAACTGACTCATAAGTCTCGCTCAGGCGACGACGCGACGGCTGGCTAATTGACAATCTTTCGATATGATTAGGCCAATTAATATTTGAATGGTTACGATGTTAATGCACGGAAACCTTTAACTAAATATGCCATTCCATGTCTCGACTAATATTGGTGTTAATGTGATAAAATGTTAGTTTAAAGAAAGCTTAATGTTAATAATTATTTAAATAAAGAGTTATTTTATGTTGTAATCGTTATAATTAAGATTATGAAATAAACTATAATAATAATAATTGAGTTACAGTATTTTATTTTAGTGAACCTTTTAAAAGCTACTTTACAGGAATCCATCTGAGCCTCAATTTCAGTATTTTCTAATAAAATACTTAACGAACTTTACTTAGGAAACATTAATTTACACATCATTACAATGCCTTTTAATTGCAACTAAACGAACTTTGTCTTTGGATTTTCCATACACTTTAGTCAAACAGTTTCAGACCGAAACTACAATCTATTTTATAAATAAGATGAAATAAGACAAATTTTCGATTGCTGTTGAGCAAGTTTTTTCAAGAATTTTTTTGGTAGCTACCTACCTATTTACTAAAATTGGGAATGGGAGAAGAAACAGAAAAGAAAACAGTTTTGTTCTTTGTAAATTTTATTTTATTTATCAATTTCTGTATCTACAACAGATACACAAAACCATTGGCAAATACACTTACGTGGATATTTACATAGAAGACTGTATTGATAATAGAAAATTTCATTTTCAGCCCTAATTTATTAAAACAAACAGAATTGTACGCATTAATAACATCAAATTTCTTTCAAGCAAAAACGAAAACTTTACAAAAATATTAACATTTATAACCACATATCCTTACAACATATTATTTTATTATTGTGATGAAAATATAATTATTTTTAATTAAAATATAGAAAAAAAAAGATTATATAAAATTATAACCCATTTTTCGTAATCAGGTATTAATTAAACGCCAATTTTGTTTCTTACAAAAATAAATGCTGCATCGTTGTAACAGACTTGTACAAAGGAATGTTTAAAAAAATACTATTATGATACAGAAATTATAAATACGCAACGGCCTTTACTAGTTTCCCTTTTCTTTCTCTCTAAATTAGTCCCTAATTCACTCGATAAATGGAACTGAGATCTAAAAGGGTCTGAATATATCCATTTTAGTATTTAACTGACATCTATCGAGCAAAAACAAAGCTAGTGATATCTAGTAAGGCCATATTACTCCGTAAAAACTAAACTTTACGATGCTGATGTTTCTTTTTGCAAAATAAATTAAACAGACACCTCGAGATGACGCTGTCGAGTATTTCGTCGAGTATGACGCTGTCGAGTATGTCGAGAATTGTTAAAATATCAAAAACACAGTTTTCCTTAGATTTCCCTGAAATAGAACGTAACAATGAAAATATGGGAACGTATGGTACTAGCGAACGAAAAAATGCAGACTGTGTAAAAAGTGTTAAGTATAAAAAGTAAGTAAATAAAATTAATATCTATACATTAGTACACTATGGAAGTCTTGCCGCGAAATGCTTATAACTCGTCGCGCGCCGCCGGCTGCTCGTCCTCTTCGTCGAATGCGCTCTGCGGGACAACAAATATCGATAAATATTATGTAATGTTACCCTATAATATAGGGCCGTTTAGGTACTGCTAGTTCTGTGTATACTAGACCTCGTGACCTCTATTGGAAGGACCTACGTAGTATTTAGGTATCTTCAAAAATGCAGGAGATTTTCAAGTAAGGAGCCTGTGATGAAGGTACTAGGAGCTCTCCTAGTACCATCATCATCAGCTCCTTACTCCATACAAGCCACCAATGTAGATAAAAGGCCTTTAGGAAGAAGTCTTAAAGTGATTGAGTTACTATGATATCTAGAAGAACTTTTCTTCTCATCACTTCGAAGATCCAAGTCAGACCGTCACTAAGTTTTTATTACACTAATTTCGTGTAATAAAATGCTTCGGAAGGCAGGTTAAGGAGTCGGTCCTGGTTATTATCTCGGATAGCAGTCGTCAGGTTAAGTTAGAGGCCTTAGGGCGACCTGAAAACTCTAACACTAGGTGAGTGACGCCATTACACGAGAAGGGGAAGACTCGTTTCAACATTCAAGGACGCAACTTCTTTCGATATTTTTCGCTAATGATTCTAGTTTAGGAACTTTCCTTAAAAAGGCTTACTTTTTTTCTTTAAGAATTATTTTCTAACGGGATGGTGCCTACTATACTGAAAGACTTTCTTTCTTTTTCGTAGAATTTAAGCCCTAATGTCTTAGAGAGAGCGTTATTCAGCTGTATTTACCTCAGCGGGCGTGGGCTCAGCGCCCTCTCCGTTGGTTTCCACGAACTTGGTGAGCGCCGCCAGCGTCCGCTCGCCGTTGTAATCCTTCACCTGCAGATACAATATCACATAGTATAAAATAAAGTCGCTTCCCTCGTCTAGATGATTGTATGTATGCTGAAATCTTTAAAACTACGCAACGGATTTTGATGTGGTTAATTTAGTAGGCCGTATTGATGTAAGTATTTTTTCTAATGTTGGCAGTAAGTGTATATTTAAACTTTTTTTTTAATCTAGTAAAATAAAGTTTTAATCTAACTTGATATTTTAACTGATTCTCAATGTATACCAGTTTTATTAAATGTGTGAGTAGTATTTTAATCCTCACAATCGAAATGAAAAGTAGAGTGTTTAGCTTGGGTGAATATGAAGTATTTCAGCCTCGGAACTATTGGCGGCCAGAAATATCGCTGGTGAAATGCTTGACATTCAGCCCTTGTCTAACAATCTTCTATTCTATTATTATTGTTTATTCTAGTTTACTGTGGTGTCAACATTCAATTTATTTAGATAGATATCTGATAGTACTATGCAGGCACTATCAGTAAAGTCATCTGAGATTGCTCCACTTTCCACGCGACCGAGACTTGTAAAAACAACGCGAAACGATACTACCGTTTAACACGCTCGGTCTATTTATTGTCGCTTTAACGACTTGCCATGTAGCCCCGGCATAGAATAGGGCTACGCTTTCTCTTCCCGAGTTTTATAAAGGCCGACTAGGATCTGGGGAAGACCAGCGAGCCTGGAATTTTTCCCGGTGGTAGGTAAACTGCGTGGTTCCAAGGAGAATTGGTGTCAGGCGAGCAAATATATTGCGAAGTCTTTTTGCATTAGATAAGGTCAATACCTACTAACTACCTTCTTAGCCTAATTAATAAACGTGGAGAATGGTCGAAGTAAATTTACAATTTTTTGTTTCTGTCTGTCAACTTCACTGATAAAGAAGATTGGCGTTTTTCCTCAGAGCTCATAGGGGGTAGAGGTACATTAATGAAATTTTAAAGGCATTCCTAAAACATAAGATATGGATTTTTGAACTGATTTACGAGATCTAAAGCCACGGTGTTAGTATTTTCGTTTAATTTCCTCTAAATTAAAAGCAAAAGCGGAGCACCAAACCTAAAAATGGCAGCTCAATCTCTCCTAACTTAGGAGAATAGTGTAGTGCTCCTAACTGTAAAACTTGAACATACAATTTAGCGGAAATAAAACGAAAAAACTAACACAGTGGCTTTAGATCACGTAAATCTATTGAATAATCTATATTTCTTCTTTTAGGAATGAAACAATTTCGTATTTAAAGTGGTTTGAAGTGCCAAATTTGGTATCTATGGAATTTAGCTGGTCCATTATGAACGGTCTTCTTTTTGTTACAGAAAAATGACAACCAATTTCTCGCTACTCCGACCTTAGTCCACATTTATTAATCAGGCTAACTGTGTTTTAAGGGACTTCGATCTCCTTAGAGGGATGCAACCGGGAACATCGTGAGGAAAAGTTTGTGTTTGTCGATTGAAAAATTTAGACATTAAATTTTATAGTAGTAATTCCTTCGTATGTACCTGGTTATCCTTAGTATAGAGCTTAATGGTAGGGAAGGAGGTGATCTTGGTGTGCTCTAGCTCATTGGCGGTGGCGTCGATCTTGGCGATGACGACGTCGTCGTCCTTCTCGAAGTGTTCGCCCAACTTGTCGTAGATCGGCACCAGCTGCTTGCAGTGACCGCACCTGGAACGAGACAGTGAATGAGTGTCGTAGGATATTGTACAGCGCAATGTAGTTTTTTTTATCGGTTGTAAACCGATTATGGCCATTTGGAAATAAGTCAGTGTTAAGTATCTTCTATACTTATAATAAAGGAAGAGAGGACAAAAAGTCTGTACTTGGAAGTAAATTTAAAAAAGTTGTCTAGAGGAGTTAGGAAAAGTAGTAGAACAAAATTATTTAATTTTTAAAATTCATGTCTTTCTGTCTGTCTGCTGTACTTTGCATCTAAATTAAATTAGTAGAACCCGAGTAATGAACGAAAAAGTGCAACCGCTCGAGAACTGCTCGGTCGCCCACGCCCGTGATAACGCGTTTTTCACTTTCGCGGGTGAAACCGTGGGGCGCAGCTAGTTATTAATATTACATGCAAGTTAATTGCATCGAAACAGTAAAGTCGTCATAGTCAAGTCTAGGGAATCATTTGTAAACACGACGGCCATTTACAAAGATTGTTCACGGAGCCTTGGAGACAACGCCTAAGTCCATGTTTTACACCGATTTTCACTTTCATTGCACTTGTACACCTTCATTAAACTAAATTGATTAATATGCCTCCGAAATTAAACAATTGACACGCATTTGAACTAAGGTTTCCAAAAAACGAAAAATTTAGCAACACATCTCCTCAACGCGTTCCCGCCAAAACTCCCGTAGTTACTAGTATTTAGGTATTTGGCTTATAGTAAGGGCGTAACCTTTACTATAAGGGATTATTCCCAACGTCCGCCACTTGTCGTCCCCCAGTGGGGGACGTTGACACATTTTTTTTGTTTTTTGTCTTAACGTCCTCCAGTAAAAAATAAAAATGATATAAATGTCCGATTGTGAAGAGGTTTGTTGTCGTAAAAAAGGAAAATAAAGGTTTCAATAGGTCACGTCTCACAGCAAAATAGTTAGCTATCGTTTAGGCTTTTTGATGAGACGAGGTTATAGATAGTGTGAGAAGCAGCTGTTTTCTTTGATAGCAGTCGGTAGGTCAAAGTAAAGGCCTGAAAATTCTAACACAACCCTAGGTGAGTGAGAACACTACACGAAATTAATGTGTTTCTTAAATTAAACATATTATAACGCATTCAAAAACACTACTAAAATTTTAATTCAATTAATAGTTACGTTCATTATACCATGTCTAAGAATTAAACAACAAAAGATAAATTATTATCGCATAGAAACGAACCATGTCAAACTTTATTATTCTACAAAAATAAAACAATACAATTTCCATAATCAACGAACATTTTCCAAGCCATTGATTGTATGCAAACATCATTTTGACACGACTGCCTTTAATTTTCCTCGGGCGGATGAATATCGTTCTAATGAATACGCAGTTGTTCAAACCATGTCTCTGAGCGACACTATAATAATAGGCTAAGGGACATGTTGGTAAACCTATATCATGTCGTCTCAATGACATAGTGACCTGAATATTGAATTATGAAGCGACTAGCTGCGCGGTTTCACCCGCGTAAGTTCCGGTCCCGAGGAAATATCGGGATAAAAAGTAGCCTATGTGTTATTCCAGGTCTCTATATTCCAAGTTTCATCGCAATCGGTTCTGTAGTTTTGATGTGTGTGATTGAGTAACAAACTCACAGACATACATTGCAAACTTTCGGGATTATAATATTATTAGTAGATTGTCTAGTTATTTATAGGAGCTAAACTTATCAATCTATACATATAGATAGATGGCATATAGATGGTTCTATGGTATAAAGGTAAGTTTTTCTTCTTACAAAAACAGCTGAAACGATTTCGATAGAGTTCAGTATGTAGATAAGTGCGGTACTGTTTATCCTGATATTCCCACGGGAACACGACTTTCTATGGTAAAACCGTGGAGGTTGATGCTTAGGATAAACTGGCGATGCTCCGCGGTTACACACGCGTGAGTCTGTCTTATGATGAGAGAATAAAATATAACTAGAGGTCGAGATAACAAAAGTTATTTTGACTTTCAGTGTATATAAGTAGTTTTGGAAGTAATTAAGAACTCGTTGCATTATTGTTCTAGTAGTAATAACTATGAATATTTGTTTAAGTGTGCACATGAGAAAGGAGGCGATTACATAAGGCGATTATAATAGTTTATCAATAACTAGCAATGTCACGGAGTTTCACTTCATAAACAATTATTAAATGATTAAGCATCAGAATGGTTGGTTTGGTTTCTTGAGTTGGTTTTGGTATTTCAAAGTGATTCATTCAATTTACTAATGAATATGAATTTGAGTTTATATGTGTCAATTAGTAAGAATACGGTAAAGTTAAAAGAAGAAGCGGTATTGTTAAGTTATTAACAATACCGCTTCTTTAGTCTTTACGCTATTGATAACTGTTACTAAGTCCGGTATCCATTATCAACTGTGTTTTGATAAACTGTACGATGCAGTTGTTACATAGTAACAATAAGCCTATCTGTAGCAGTAATCATTTGGAATATTTTCCCTTTTTTTTTGACCTCAGTTGGTTATTATCAACCGAATTAACCGAAATTACTACAATAATTCTAATAATTCTCAAATTTTGATCTTCTAAATTTAGATTTATTTTCTTTTTAAATTCCATAGTGACGTTTCTTATTCGGTGGTGTTACATGTCATATATATCTATCTAGGGATTTGAAAACTCAGCCCTAAATCAATTAAGTAGCAATTCAAAGTTTCTAAGTAACATGGCCTACGTCAACGTTCAACGTTCCTCACACGAAGTTCAAAATATAAATAGATTCAGTCACAGGGCCCATTAATTCTTCTTATTTTATATGGCTATATTCCATTTGGACATTAGCCAGTGTCAAGTATTATTGATATTTGCAAGCTATTTGCATCGAAGTCAAGTCGTCATAGTTAAAGTCAAGTCGAGAGAATCATTGAAAGTTGTTCGTCTAGAACAACCCCCTTTCGGCCTAAATGGTCATCGTCGGAACACGTTGTATATATATTTTTTATCTTTTATCGACAGATTAATAAAACAGGGACTTTCCTTAACACTGTTTTTTAAGGAAAATCCCTGTTAATCTGTCTATGTTATTCACTTATTTGATATGCTTTCCACTATAATTTAAATTAGTTGCGTAAGGTTTATATGTGTAATTTAACAACTGTGAAGCCGATATCGCTAGTACCTAGTAAAAAATAATTATAAATAATCGAAGACCGCGTCAGGTGACCTATATTTTTTAGTAAAGTAAAGTAAGTTTAAAGTAGGCTACAGACTACAGGCTAGATTAGGTTTGAGTGCGCAGTTTTAACCGTAGAGTTTATCTGTACAGACAAATCGTAAGTGTAAAAGCAAATCTAAGAACTGTACGTACAGTTTGAGTTTGAACTATCTAATCGAAATATCATTAGATTAAACTGTACAGTTGTATCTATCTATTGTTAGACAGTTGGATCTAAACAGGATGAGAGCAGAGAAGCCGAAAATAGATCCAGGTGGCGTGCAATTGGAGAGGCCTATGTGCAGCAGTGGACATAGGCCTCTCCAAAACAACTCTCCTGCTACAATCCTGCAACAGGCTGATGATGATGATAAATCTATAGATCTATATGGTGTATGTAGTGAAGAGGAAAATGGGTTTCTAGAGACCGTCACCACGCATTTCTAAAGATACTTTAAAAAGGAAAATACTTGGCAAGAAGACCGGAACGACTGTACCTGAACTGAACAATGTCAAATAAAACAGGGCGCTCAAGGACGTGAAAGGTACCTCCTGCTGACCTACAAACTTCAATTTGAGATGGCACCCCCCCGATGATGATATAAGCCTGCTAATGGAACCCCCAATAGAGCGTTCCACTCACCACGGAGCGTAGAACTCGACCAGCACCCTCTTGTCGGTGTCGAAGACGACCTCGTCGAAGTTGGTGGCGACCAGCGTCTTAACGGGCTGCGCGGCCCAGTCCGCCGGCAGCTCCTCGCTCAGGAGATGTTGTTTCAGCGACCCGGCGAAGAACGATTGGATGAATTCCTGGTGGGAAATAAATATTGCACGACGTTACACACAGCGGATATACTACATACACACATACATATTACACTTAACTGCTTAAAACACACCTTATCTTACTAATATTATGAAGTTAAAAGTTAATATGTTTGTTACTCGATCACGTAAAAATCGATTGCAATAAGACTTGAAATATAGGTGGAGACCTAGAGTAACAGATAAGCTACTTTTTATCCCAATAATCCCGCGGTTACGGTACCTCCACAGGTGAAACCGTGTGGCGCAGCTAGTATTATCCTTATATGATTCGTTAATAATGTTATCAATTAAAGTTGCTCAAACATTTTCTATGTAACACAGTATAGTGTTACATAGAAAATGTTTTAGCAGCGTGTAACAGCGTTTTTTATCGGTTATACATATCGGTTAAGTATAACCGATATGTATAACCGATAAAAAAACGCTGTTACAACCATTGAATTATTTACCCCCAACTGTCAAGTAACCCTCAATACATCAAAATAAGGAAAATGAGAACAAAAAGTACTTTTTACTATGTTAAATGAGATTTGGAGTAGTTTTTAAAGATAATTTTGGAAACTCCAGTACCTAGTTGTTCTTATCATTTTGTCCTTAAAAATATGTCAAGTTTTAATGTTAATTTTTATGTGAAAACATTCGTGAAATTTATTAGCAAATATGTTGTAAATAAGGTTATTAACTTTGTTTTCAAAACACAATTCATTTGGTCTCGGGTTCGTAAAAGTACAGTCGAGATAAGCATGACTTTCTACTTTTAAGCATGCGTAAAATCAATATTTTACGCGATAAAATAAATCCAAGGAAGGTTTTAGCTATGGTAAGTTAAAATTAGAACATAAGTCTACAACTTATCAACATTTTCCGTAACAAAAGGGTAAACTATAGCTTTAACAAAGATTTTACTGTCTGTTTCCAGGCTCTATATTATGAACCGTGATAGACAGTTGAAATTTTCAGACGTAAAAGACGTAAATCCTTTATTATAAGTCCCGATCCTGTGAGAATATCGGGATAAAAAGTGTATGTGCTAATAATCATTATATCATTTTATCGTATTTTATCGCAATCAATTTAGTGATTACGTGAAGGGGTAATAAACCGCGACAAAGCAACAATAGTGTGATGTAATTCTACATGTAACGCCATCTGTTATCGCGGAACTAAATTATTATAAACGCTAAATTGAAGCTCAAAACAATAGAAAATTAAGTGTAAGATGTTGAACTAACATGGTTGTTTTCACTAAAAATAACAAATGAGACTATTAGGTGTTGAGGGCCCTGTACAAAGGTCTTTCTAAGGATGTTGTCGAGATCTCTCATTTTACAAGGTCTGGTTTCTTGTCTTGGTTGAAACGTGGCCACTATGCCTCGGGTGGGTGTTGTCGATCACTTCTTTTTACCACCACCACTTACACACGCACAGTAAACTGATATAAGCATGTAAGAAGCGTTTCCATACTAACTCACCTGAAATAATAGCACCAAAACTTATTCAAATACGAAGTATGCATGCATACACAAACTACACACCACGCTACAAGCTAAGCAATTGGACCTTTGTTTATAGTTTCACCAATTGTGTGTTGACAACGAGAACTTCCCGGCGGCAATACGCAGTTCTCTAATGTGATTGGTTCTTTGAATGACCCGATCTGAGTACAATCGATAAGTGACAGATTCATGTCGCGGCACACTTTCGAATCATCGCGGCCTATTTTACGTGGTGTCATTTTGAAGCGTAAGGAATACTTCCATGCTTATATCCGTTCACTGCACACGCACGATTTATCAGTATAGCAAAAACTGCGCAGTAAAATCTAATGGTCTGTAGCAGATTGTGCAGGTATTTACCTCGACAGCGTTAGGCGTGAGCTCGTCAGTGGCCGGCTTGTACTTGGCCATGTCTTGTTCCAGTGCGATGAGGCGCGCTGAAGGCACTTCCTCCTTCTTCATGCCGAAGAATTCCAAGATCCTGTACACACACACAACCAAACGCGGTATTTAGAAGAGGACAGACAGCATCATAAGTCGATGAACACATTCAGATTTTCCACATAAATTAAGAAGATCGAGTTATTTGCAGAATAAACTTTTATGCTTTGTTAACATAGTTACGTTTTACGGGGTCTTGAAGATACTAAATATATCGTATCTCACCTCTGGTGTTCATCCTCGTCGGCGTCGATGGCAACAGACATGATCTTGTCGCGGTAGGTGGCGGCCACGGGTCTCAGCTCTTCCACGTACTTCTCGAACTCGCCGCTTTTCTACAACAATACAACAACAATATGAAGACAAGTAACGCATTATCATCATCTAGTATCGTACCATCTTCTAAGGAAGGTTGTTGGTCAAATAGTAAAGGTACAAAAGCTTGTTGAGTTGTTAATAGTTAACGCCAGTCTCAGTCTCTCAGGTAGTCGAATCTAGAAATGCATCGCCAAAATTGACAGGGAAAGAACCCATACCCCTTACTTGCCGGGCAAGTGGGCTAACCATTACGCTACACGGGTATCCACGTGATGAAGACATGTTTAATTGCTGACGATTCAAAATGATCATGTAAAACCTTATACTCGTAGAATCTATACTAATACTTTTATGTAATAAAGGAAGAGATGACAATAAGTATGTACTTGGAAGTAAATTAAAAAAAATGTTCTTGGGGACTTAGGAAAAGTAGTAGAACAACATTAAACAATTTTTAAAATTCATGTCTGTTTCTCTGTTTGTTCCTTATACAATTAAAAACAGATAATCCGATTGAAATTAGGTTTTCAATATCGGATAGTACTAATTTCTTAGTTTTGTCGTGGTATACTTTACAACGAAAACATCTTAGTAGAACCCGAGTAATTAACGAAAAAGTCGGCTATGCACTATTTCTGCACAGACTAGCTAGTAATATATAAATTTTGTGTTTTTTTTAGACGAGAAGTAAGTACCTATACCCATAATAAAAATGTGGTAAGAAAGTTAACTTAGGGTTTAGAACTTTTCATATTTTTATTGCTCTAACCAACGACTGTACAAAATGTGCATGGCAAAATATCAGTTTTTCGTGCTCCTTCGTGCTTCGGGAGGCACATACATTAAACAAAATAAATGATCCCACTTGTTATCTGTGATAGCAGTTGTTAGGTCAAGTTCGAGGTCTTAGGGTGCCCTGGAAACTCTAACACAGGTGAGCCACACCACGACAATTAAAAAAAGACTACGACAGTATTGTTGTTTTCTGAATTCGTCTCTAAATCTACGCAGTTAAGATGTTTTTTAGATAAACAAAGCCTATCGATACCCATATCTACCTATTAGCATAGGTCAACGAACTAGACAGGTCAGTTACCTCGAAGTACACTGTGTGATAGTTAAAGTTGTTTGACATTAAAATTAGAAGTTAATTACATTTTGAAGAATTTTGTTAGGAAGTAAATGTAAAAGTTTATGTGTAAATTAGTTACGTTTATCACTTCGTCGTGATTAAACACGTGCATATAGCTAAGGCTAAAACAATATGGCTACGATTTACGATATCCTCTGCCCGTCGTTAAATGAGGCCATAAGGAGTATCTTACCATTAGCCACGAAAGTGGTCAAATATCGTGTACACAAGGCAAATCTTTTGCACCTATTAAAAAATAGTGGCCGTTTTAGTCATCTTCTTTCTATATATAAAAGAAAGTCGTGTTAGTTGCACCATTTATAACTCAAGAAGGGCTACATCGATTTGTCTGAAAATTGGTGGGGAGGTAGCTTAGAACCAGGAGAAGGACATAGGATACTTTTAATCCCCGCGGGAACGGGAACGGGACTTCCGCGGGTGAAACCGCGGGGCGCAGCTAGTTGTAAATATAAAAAATACTCCTATTTTAGGTAGCTTTTTGTCCGAATCCATTGCTCGGCAGCCACTCGATATTGCACTCGATTGCAATAGACCGATCGAGTGCTCGCCGAGCAATGGACAACTAAGCTCGGGCCCGTGACGGTCTAATTTAAATCAACCTTTGTATTATTAAGCAGTGTTTGTGATTGTCGAAGCAACAATAATACCGATTATCACTTACAAACTTTCACATAGTGAGTCGAAGCTTTACGTCTATAGAGAAAGTTCAAAGTCTTTGTGAAAGGTTATACTACAGTGAAAGGTAGTACTTGTTCAATATTCAAAACTACTTTCATGGTTCAACTGTCATTCAGACCTGAATTTAAAAGTTCGATAATTAATTATAAAGTACGTAACTCACACTAGGTTGAAAAGCCCCATGTGCAACTAAATATTATAAATGTAAAGGTTTTTGTATAAGTAAGGGAGTATATTTGTTATTCCTTCACGCAAAAACCACTGAACCAATTGGGATGAAACTTGGCATGCAGAAAGCTGGCGATCTGGAATAATACATAGGTTACTTTTTATCCCGATATTTAGGTTGGGACTTTCGCGGATGAAACTAGGTCGCAGCTAATACGATCGTATAGTAGCATGATCTTTTTTCGATTTGTCTTTTTTATAGACTTGTCTTTTTTCTTGTCTTACATTCCTTTGTCTCTTTATGCGCTATTTCGTATTCTTACTAGAAACAACTTCCTTGTTTATCTATTAATAACGAATCAAAGTCAATTTACCCTTACAATACAAAATTCCTTCAATCATAATTATATTAAAACAAAGCTAATTTGTAAGTACCTACCTATTGCAGTACAAGGAGTATTTATAGAATCTCTGATATTTAATTAAGTGTGTTTCAGGGCTTATGCTGGGTGAGTACATTTCAAAAGTGGGCTCTAAAGGTCAATTCCTTATTTAACAAAGATATGGGCTTACGTATGTAAGTAGGTAGATATTCATCCGAATAGGTATTCAAGAACAAAGACTGGAATGATGACTGGATGTGAGACTAAAGATTATATGATATGCCTGTAGCTGGCATACCTACTAGGTATGACGGCCTCTGTGGCGCGTCGGGCGAACGCCTGATTGCAATGCAGAAGGCTGCGGGTTCGATTCCCGCCGGGTGCAAATATTTATGCTTAAAAATATATATTTGTATCTGGTCTGGGTGTCTTTCTATATATAATATGTATGTATTTACAAAAAAAAAAAGTATAATATGTAGTATATCCGTTGTCTAGCACCCATAGTACAAGCCTAGTGCTTAGTTTGGGGCTAGATAGCGCTGTGTGTAATGTCGTGTAATATTTATTATTATTATTATTAGGTTAAGTGGTATGTGTTATTATATTATGAACTAAACTAAAAATCCCTGCCAAATTTATCGAAAATGGTTATAATTTTCTGCTGCAATGTTTTTAAATTGCTTCGTTCAAGCGTTTGTCATTGTTTCCTACAATTTGGTGTAGTTTCAAGATAAAAACTTCTAATTGCTTCTTATTCTTCGACAGTTTCGATATTCTTGTTCAAAATCTAAGCTATAAAACGTAGGAAACAATGTCATCTGCAAACGCTTAAAAAAACTAATATATTCAAATACATTGCTTCAGAAAATAATCAACGATTTTCGATGAATCCGACAGGGATTTTCAGTTGAGCTATAAAGCGTACGCTGGCACGTGCAAGTAGCTGTGCTAACTGGCTGGCACGCAAATATATCTATTAATATTATAAATCTGAAGTGGAAGGTTTGTTTTTTGTTTGGTTAAACGCGCTAATCTCAGGAACTAATCCGAATTGTAAGATTCTTGTGTTTAATAGTCCAATCATCAAGGAAGGTTAAAGAAAGGCTACTTTTGATCTTCATATTTCCACAGGACTTACGCGGGTGAAACCGCGGGACGCAGCTAGTTTACTTTAATATGTCACTATGCCGAATCCCGGTAAGCAAGCACGCAAAGGGCCTTACTTGCTACGAAAATGTTTCGAAACAGTCAGTTCTTTTGTACAGCCATGTTTATCTCCATCTAAAAACCGGTATATGTATGAGTAACGGATAGATATGCCGGCGACACCGTCAAGAGACACGTATGTGAATGATTGTCAGATTCGCAATAACCTTGATATTGACACTGAGAAAGGCGTGTTGGCATCCACGTTTTGATAAGCTTTTTATTTTTTATTATCTATCAGTCACATTATTTCTGCATCTTTTGCATTATAATAAAACACAATATTGACCGGGTTTAACTCGCGTTTTTGGTATTGACGGTATTATTTCAGAGCCCTTAGTATGAGTTTTGATAGTTTAGCGTCTCGATGAAACTGGCAGTTTACTTCATACATTTTCCATTAGCGTCCCTAGCGGTAACTATTATGAACTAAAATAATGTATGGAAGTAACCTCATACTAAGGGCTCAGTGCACGTAGCAACGTTTCGCTATCTTTACAGTGTGCTTCTAGCAGCAGTTCATCTCACCGGTGCTGTATGCACGCACTGTGTAATCTAATTAATAGTCAAATACTTTATTGCATTAGAACTTGTTTACAAATACATGATCATTTTGATAAGTCAGCTTATTAAACTATGACTTTATTGTGGTTTCGGAACGCGCCCTCCGATAAAAAGAAAACACAAGAAGCTCAAGGGTTTTTTTTTTGAGTTAACACCCGCGCCCCGTGCGTTTTACTATCGGCCTAGGTCGCTGATTAAACGAATTGTCTGTGATTTATTTAATAGGCTCTTTTAATTTGGAGAATGAATCTTAAAATCAAAGGCACAGAATACACTGACTTTTAGGGACATTAAACATAATCTAGTAACAGATTTAACAAACATTTTCGTATGCATGTTTAATATGTTATCATTTATTTTTAAACTGTGCAAACACGATTCTTATTGGTAATATAAATATGCGCAGTTTTAAATATCTTTATAAGATGTTGTAAAAATATTTGGTGATTTGTTTGTTTTGGAAGGCATTGGATTGAGTATACGTATTTGTACAGTTGTATTTAGTTTTTCATTACTTTTGGTAATAATTGAGTTGGAAAACTAAATCTGGCACAAGACTGGGAAAAGATTAAACTGATGGGTGGCAGGGAAAAAATTAAACGGACCTCACCTGACGACAAGTGATAATTATGGTCTACTAAGATAACAACATATTAGAACATGGATGAGTATGCTTGGCTTGAGTATTGGTTGCCTGGAAGAGATCGAGCATTGGCGATAAGGCCGCCCATTGTACCACTTTAGTTTGAGGATTTTCTCTCAGTAATTTGTTTGCGTTATTTGATACAAATAAACGCTAATCTATATGTCTTGATCCTACAACTTAGATGACTTAAACTGGGCGCGCGATGTTCTAGAAACACACTAAAATCTGAGACATATCCAAACAATCATGTGCATTTATTGTTGAATGTTGCAACAAGAATATAAAGTAAATAAACTATTTTGAACTTTAGTAAAATAATGAAATGTATAAAAATAAATGATAATGGTTTTAGAAAACTTTAGTTTTTCAGTGGATCATTAAACCTAAACAATAACCATAGCAATCTGACTTACCTTGGACAGGAAGAGGAGCAGGTGGTATTTGATCTGTCCACCGAAGATCTTAGAGGCAGTCTCGTGTGAGAACTCAACAATGACTGGCATGCTCTGGACAAACACCCAAGTCTTGAATGCATCCTCGGTGAACTTCTCAGCATCATATTTGACTTTGTTTTCTTCGAACTGTTGAAAAATTGTAGGTTTAGTAAAGTTCAAAATAATAATTAAAAATTTCTAATCACCCATGTCACAGCTTGCAAAAATTAACATCTTTCTATCATTCCAGTCCTAAAGGGTAAAATTGGAAACCTTTTACTAGAACTATACTGTCCCTTTGTCTGTTTGAATAGTTGACTTTTCCACCTAAGACAACTATACAAAGATTTGTTTAATAACAATTACTTAATTATTGAATCTAAGCAACATTTATGGGATGTGCAGTAACAATAATATATCTTGTTGATGTCTGATATGACGAAATGCTCTAAAGGCGAGACCACATGTGGCCATATTCTATAATTCCATTAACGGTGTGCTGACATGACAGAACTTTTTCTGCCAAAATAGAGTGTACATCAGCCGCAAACGTGTGCAATCACATTGGGATAAACAGTAAAACCTCCCTTAGTTCTCTTATTATAACCACAAACAGTCACCATGGTCATCATCATCATTATTATATCTAATATATTTGATTTCAAAAAAATTTGATTATAAATTGTATTGAAATCAACATCATAAATTATTTCATAACAATCATTAATGCAAGCACAATAGGTATGTGATTTAATCACAAATCAATATGTTGATAACAACATTCAAATAATTGTTATCTTTTTCGGTCTCTTTGTTTAATTTATATTTAAGTTTGGTATTTCTTTGTAACATATATAGTAATTGTACTTAATTAATTTATCTTCTATTTGGCGGTTCATGACCTGATTCATTGTCATTATCTATGAAGTTTTATGAGTACCTTTAATTGGTTTTATCAACTTTGTTATTAAATTTGATGTAACAATCATGGATAATGAGAAATATTTATATTCTACCTGCCAAATTCGCCTTTAATTCTTTATTAAAGGCTGATTTTATAATCATAATAAATAATTAAGTATCATCAAATAAGTAACTAATATATAATTCAGTATTTGATTATTTCTGACAAAGATTGTTTCACACACATTAATGACTGTGCTTTTATAGTGATAATAACTATGAATGTGAATCAATAGGTTTATGAATTCTGAATCTAAAAGAAATAGTTCATTGTATTCTAGGTAAGAGTTAGCTTCTAGGAGATTAGAAAACTTACCTTCTTGTGTAGAATAACATCTTGATCCTCAGCTTCAAGTTCCCCGATGAGTTTCTCATCACTAACAATAGCGAACACCTGGTCATCAACTAATCCCGCAACATTCAAGAATGCCTTTGCCTTGTCAGTATCCTGGTCAACAAAGTAACCGAACACAATGACATTGTTTGCAGCAATCAGTTCCTTGGCCTGTTCAGCCGAGGATACTTCCACTGCTGGAGGACCAGTCTTCTTCTTCAACCAGTTTACAATATCGTCAGCTTGCCGACCACCTACAATAAAATCAATCAGTCACACTTTCTCATACATTTTATGAGCTGATTAATGCACCATAAACGTGTTTTATAAACAATGTGAAACACTTCTTGAGTGACTAATGAATGTAATTACCTGAGTAATCAATAGGGCTGCCGTTCTTGAAAAATTTCAAGGTAGGGTACCCTCTGACGCCGAAGTTCTCGGCAAGTTCTTGTTCTTGCGTGGCATCTACTTTAGCCAATTTGATGGGAGAGTCTTCCTCCGCTAGTTTAGTGGCTGCCTTCGCGTATTCCGGCGCGAGGGACTTGCAATGGCCGCACCATGGTGCATCTAAAATCACACATCGAAGTTAGTCGTGCAATTTCACACAGCATGCACACAAGGTACCGGTCGGCAAGCGGCTATGACGTGTCATTGTCGTAGGTACAGTATCAAATTATAGAGAAATTATATGGTTTGTACACGCAAGTATCACTTAGAAAACAGAACAAAGGTAAAGAGAAACACTTACAGAATTCCACAAGCAGGTAATTCGTTTTGGATACAACACTGTCGAAATTGTCTTTTTTGAGAACCAACACGTTTTCTTCAACAGTAACGTCGTCTCCGAGTACGGAACCCAAAAGGGCTAATGCCGTAAATATAATTACACGCATTTTTTCTAAAGATTTCGGCGTCTTTCTTTTACCTCCTCGGAAGACGAAACTCCACAAAATGCCGAAATCGCAACTTCACTCACTTCTCGCCTACTTGCCGTCTCACTTGACGTGGCAGCGTCGATCGTGTGTTTGGCTCTGATTGGTGGAAATGTGACAAGGATGTAAAATCCAACAGGAAACGAATCATCTTCTAATCAGTCATTAACTTATTAGATTTTATATTCTATTATGATCTATGTCGGTAAATATGTTTTATTGATAATACTGGATTTACTTAAAAAAATATCGATTTATAGTAAGTTGCCTGTATTACATTTTTGTTACATTTTTATGAAATAAAGAGTGACTAAACATTTTACGATTTCTTGTTTGATTTGTCAAAATCATATGATGAATAAATTATTGTTGTCATTGTCACTTTTTTTGTTTGTAAACAAACAAAAATGCAGTTTGTGAGGTTATTTGTGAGGAAAAAAATAGAAATAATGTTTTTTGAATACTTATTTCAATAAATGAGTGTCATTCCGCATGTGTGTCAATAATAATAATTTATTAATAACGAGTTACATTAATAATTTAATATCATCCCTATTACATAATTTGTAAAACTCGCTGCAAATCGCCTGATGGTGGCCCAGGGTGGTGCGGTATGGTAAGTAAAGTAGAAGAGACATGGGGCAGTAACCCCGTCTCTAGTAAATTATATGATTCCATGATATGATAAACAAGATTTACTCCAAAACGATTCATAATTCCAATCATTTTATAAAAGCAAGTATTTCAAAATCTTTGACCTTTAGTTTGTTTACAGTTTTTAACTCATCAACAAATTCTTGGCGTTATGAGTAAGAGTAATATAAACGGAGCTACAAATCACATTATTAAATTCAATGCTGGCACTCTACACATTTATTTTAGACATTTTAAAATTGGAACTTATCCAATTTTTCCTCTTTTCCTCATAGTTGGTTTCTGTGTGTGAATGTGGCAGTTTCAAGTTTTAAAAATTATAAAAAAATATTAATAAAATTGCTAAGGTGTGTTGTGGTTGTGTGTTGTATTAAATGATTCAGTTTAACTTTAATAACCAAATATTTAGAAAATATTCATTTGGTTAGCATGAATAACCCTGAGTATGTATATTTTTGGTTTGATATGGTTTGCTGGCACATTTATATTTCATCAACATTGATTATTAAGGTTTAAACTAGACATGGGGCGGGTACCCGGTTTGGATCCGGTACCCGGCGGATCCGGCACTTTTTTTAGGATCCGGCCGGGTACCGGGTAATGGTGCCGGGTATCCGGCTCTGCCGGGTAATTTGATAGACCAAAAATAATGTAACATATTACACTTTTTAAATTATTTATTATGCTGAACACAAACGGTAATCATTATAATTATGTTTTGCTCACTAATTTATCAAAAAGAACTAAAAAAACTAAATATATATTTTAATTTAATATTGGTAATTTAAGATGGGTAAGTTGTGATGTAAAAACGCCAATTTTTCTGCGCAGTTAGCATTTAGGCAACTGCGTTTCTTGTCATAAATTAGCCCTGCTTCTGAGAACAGGCGTTCGCTGTATACCGAACTAGATGGTGTGCATAGATATTTCGCCGATACTTTTCGCACCCCGCGGGAACATGCGCTGGCCAGCCGGTACGCGGCGATTCGAGCTATCAAAGAAGCCAGCGCCACCTCTATTTCACTTCAGTTGCGCTTGAGCGGGCAAGGGAGGCACACGCGTCACGACGCGTTACCGCTGCCGGGTACCCACGAGTACCCGGCGCAAAATGTGTCGGGTACCCGTTCAGCGAGTACCCGGCAAAACCACTACCCGCCCCATGTCTAGTTTAAACACTTTTTAGCATGTACAAAAACAACTTCTAACACATGCAACAAGTTACAAATTTAACATATCCTCGAATAGACAGGCAAAAATTTTTAAACCCATATAGCCAAATATATGCCTACATTAACCGCTCGTTTACCTAAGGCCGGATCCGGTTTTAGGTAGTCATTTACCGAAGGCCGGATCCGGTTAGTTATACGAGGGGTACAAGTTTGAAATCTCTCTGGAATCCGAGAGGTTAAATTTGTAGCCTCTATTTATGTGTAATTGAAGTTAGACTCTGTCACAATATAAATAAGATTAATTAGTTAAAATTAGCTTTATATAAATAAGATAGAAGGTATAAATAAGATTTAATTTAATAAGATTTAACTTAATTTTGATAACAAAAGTTTAACTAGTATTCATTTTTCTTTATTTTCAGATGCCTGAGCTAACTGTAACATCAGAGATCTATGAAGAATATGATTACAGTACTAAAACCACACCCAGCACTGATGGCAGTAAGTTAACACTTTTTAGACCTACCATTTTTGTGAGAAATGAAATCATAGAAGGGCCTGGTTCTAACAGAATGGTAACCAAAAATTTACAGTATTTATTTTTTATTCTCACATAAATTAATAGAATAGAAAAACACTGGCAACAAAACACACATAAGTACAAACAAAACAAAAGAAAAAACAACATTAAATGACAAGTACATTTCACTTTTGCTGTAAACTTAGAGTCATTTAACTTGACCTTTTGTAGCCATAACAAATCAAATAAGGTGCATCTAAAACTACCTACTTATGTAAGGGCTGATTTTTCAAATCCCTAGCTGGTTAGAGATATCTGACAAATAAAATGTAACACCACTGAATTAAAAACGTCACTATGATATTAAAAATAAACAAAATTTGAGGGCTTTTGGTTGGGTTCAAACTTATTCGACAGATATCTTTTATCTGAGGAATGAAAAATCGGCCCTAAATCTGTAAAATGTTTTGTTCTGACTGACTGATGGATCAACACTGCAACACACAGCCGTTGCTGCTGCTGCTGATAGTAGATAACTGAAGGTTTCTTCGATAACCAGGACTAATCACTGTTTATCTTGCTTTTTAGTGATTGGTTGTTACAATAATTCTTCTATATTATTTCTAATATTTTATTTTCTTTTATTATTATTATAATTCTTCTATAATTACTTTATAATTACACATAGGTTGTGCTTCAAAATTCCATAGAAGGCACTTAATAAATAGTTTTCAA
This sequence comes from Idaea dimidiata, assembly GCA_949358125.1. Classification (NCBI taxonomy): domain Eukaryota; kingdom Metazoa; phylum Arthropoda; class Insecta; order Lepidoptera; family Geometridae; genus Idaea; species Idaea dimidiata. The sequence goes on from OX442334.1 coordinate 4,743,218, forward strand.
GTGAACAGTGACTTAAAACAGCACTTTTAACTTTTCAGATGTAATATCAGAATTTCCATTCCGAAAACCTGTAAGTAATGGAGCACCTAGATTTGATGATGATGAAGACCTAGATGTCGAAAGACCACAAAAAGAAATTATTAAAATAGGTAAGATGGATTTTAAAAATAATAATATTTATATTATACTTTATTAAATATTTTTACTAGCTGCGCCCATGGTTTCACCCGCGTAAGTTGTACCCACTGGATTATCGGCATCAAAAGTATCTTATATAGCTTACGTTACCCTCCATCACTTAAAATATTATTATGCCTATGAAAATCGTTTGACCATGAAGAGGGAACAAACAAACGAACTTTTAGATTTATAATATTAGTAAGGATAAGGATATGTATTGTACACACTTTGCATATAGTAAGGATGTTCAGATGTTTTGTTTTGTTGCTTTTCGCCACCCAAATTATCACAACCAAATTACCACACAAATTATCATGAAAATGGCAGACTATACGTCTGATTTCTAAAAAGACTACCGACTGACCTTAATACCACTGCTACCAGAGATAACAGACGGGACCCGCTGCTTAACGTGCCGCGCTAAAACTGGGCGGAGCTTGAGACAACGTGTTTTTGCCACACGCATTATCGAACACCCATCCAAGTAATGACCGCGGCAAACGTTGCTCAACCCTCACGACTATACAAGCTAGACAGGCGCAGCTAGGCCATTTAACTCCTTTCAGCAAATAAGTGTTATAAAAGGTCCAAAACCATAGATACTTTAATACTTGATTTGATCAACCACAAAAAGATTACAAAAACAACACATTTAAAAATAAAATTTATAAAAACTACTTAAATAAATGTTGAACACGTATCGTATCGTATCACGTATCGAGCATGTACAGAAAAAGAGATAGACAGAAGAACGAAATCAACTTGGAACAAGTACTGGTCTATGAAGGAAATTTACAAAAGCAAGTTAGGTACCTGTAAAACTGAAAACTAAAGCTATGGAAACGTGTTTATTGCCTTGTTTAACTTATGCTTGCCAGACATGGACGCTAACTAAAGAAAACTTAGAGAAAATAAAGATTTGCCAAAGAGGTATGGAAAGAAGTTTTTTTAAATTTAAAACTGAAAGACAAAGTGAGAAATAGTTTCATTAGAAAAACAACAAAGGCTAAAGATGTCGCACAAAAAGTCTTACATCTTAAGTGGAAGTGGGCAGGTCATATTCAGAGACAAAAGGACGATAGATGGTCAAAAATAATAGTTAACTGGCACCCGTTAGACAAAAAGAAAAGAAGAGGAAGACCAAGCAAACGATGGTGCGACGACATAACAAAGACGGCGGGACAGTTATGGAGTAGAGTTGCTAGTGACCGACAGAAATGGAAACAGATGGAGGAGGCTTATACCGCAGAAGCGGTCTCTACACATACTAAAACTTAAATACCTACAAATAGAACTTAATATACACTATATAAACCTAACGAAATAGATAGGTACATTTAAATATATAAACATATATTATATTTAACTAGATAAGATATATAGAAAGTAAGATAGATAAGTACAAACAAATGTTGTGTAAGAGAATAAAAGCTATTTTATTTTATTTTATTTAAATAAATGTTGAACAAATAGGTGGCCTTATTGCTTAAAGCGATTTCTTTCGGGCAACCTTATCGGCATGAAAAAGGGGCTATTTAGTTGTACTGGTAGGGTAGGTCACGTGATAAATACAATAAATAATTAAAACAACATTAAACATATCCATATAAACTTTTTGTTACAGAACACAGTTCTAAAACAAAAATCGCCTTGGTGGGTCTTCAAGTATGGCGCGGCGCTTTCTTATTAGGCGATTGGCTCATACACCTCGGCTTGAAAGGACAGCTCACTGGGAACACGGTACTGGAGTTGGGGGCTGGCACGGGACTGACAAGTTTCGTAGCCGCCATGTATGCTAAGAAGGTTGTGTGTACAGGTATATCCTATCCTACTAATATTCTATGTATAATATGTATGTATTTACAAAAAAAAAAAGTATAATATGTAGTTTATCCGTTCTCTAGTACCCATAGTACAAGCCTAGTGCTTAGTTTGGGGCTAGATTGCGCTGTGTGTAATGTAGTGAAATATTTATTTATTATTATTATTTATTTTTTATTTATTATAATTATGTATTTTTATATGTAGGTATCTATGTATTTATAAAACTTCTGTGGCGCGGGTTCGATTCCCGCCGGGTGCAAAGATAATTATAGTTATATTAAAAAAATATTATATAAATTAATACAATGCCGAATGTCAAACTTAAAACTAACTTAAACCTAAACTTAATCAAACAATCCACCCCGAATTGTACCCGGCGCAAAGGTACCCATAACGCTGGCAGCATTGCCACGTTGTATGGCAATCTCCAGCCTTTGCCCCATAGGTACGAACCGGAGCGAGGGTCATCTGTTCTCTCCCGCAATAAACTTAACAGCTTATGTTGTTATTAATGCTTAAAAATAAATATTTGTATCTGGTCTGTGTCTTTCTATGTATCATGTTAATACATATGTATGTTTATACAAAAAAAAGGTAAAATATGTAGTACACACTAGATAAACTAACTAACGAATGGTGGGGCAACAAAATTTTAAAAGTGGTGACAATAAACATTTTGAATCTGAAAAATCTGTTTTGGGGCCGCGACTTTTAACTTTTTTCTTTTTCATGTCGAAATTCAAAATGGCGTAGTACCCATTTCGCCAAAGTATACAAACCCCATTTCTATTGTACCTTTATTATAATTAGCTGTAAGTCTTTGTTTATGTAGTTTTTTCACAAAATCTAATTGTAAAAAATTACAAATTCTAATTTTTAACTGAAATACATTAATTTCAGATATAGATCTTGGAGGTATATTAGCGCTGATAAAACTGAATGCTAAATACAACGCTAAGTTGATCAAGTCTACGTTCAAAGTGATGCCACTAGACTTCACGGCCGCTTGGAGTTCCGATCTTACAAGTGAAATCAAAACTGCAGATATTATTATTGCTGCTGATGGTAAGATACCTAATACTCAATACTCATCTTCTTCTTTTCGTGTGGCAGTGTGGATCATCTAGTGTTAGAGTTTTCAGGGATTAGTAGCAAGTCGTCATAAACTGTCGTCACGCTTGCTCAACTCGTCATTTTCGCGTCTCGTCATTTTTGTAACAGGCGTCTCAACATTTTCGCAACTCTCCACTTTCGCAATTCGTCATACGAGCCTAAAACACAGTCCATTTCTCTCATTTCAAAAAAGTTCGCGATTGTTTGTTACTTTTTCATGCCTAAGCCGATGAACGGATTTGGATGAAAATAATTAGGTACTTAATTTATTCAGGTCGCCCCAACGGCTATAACTTGAACTAACGACTGCTGTCAGAGATAACAACCGGGACCAACTGCTTGACGTGCCTTCCGAAGCATGGAGGAGCTCGAGAAATATATATTTTTATCACAGAAATTATCGGTTACCCATCCAAGTACCTAATGACCACGCCAAGCATTGCTTAACCCTTGATCTAGATTTTCATTATTTCCAGTGATATACGACGACGATGTAACAGCAGCATTTGTATCGACAATACAAAAGATTCTAAACACGAGTCCACCTAAAACTCTATACGTAGTCTTAGAAAAACGTTACGTCTTTACAATAGAACATATGGACTCGGTCGCTCCTTGCTATGAAACATTCCTAAATTTACTAGACAAAGTGAAGTCGGGTGACGGGAACAGTGTATGGACAGTAGAACAACTGCCGTTGGATTTTCCACAATACTTTACGTATGATCGTGTTAAAGAATTGGTGCTCTGGAAGATTGAGTCGAAAGCTGCTAGACTGTGATATTGTTTTGTGAATAGGTGAAATTGGTTGTTTTGTTTTAAATAAATTCTGTTATTTTTATGACTGTGTTTTATTCTTCAAATTTCGACGATTATCTTGTTACAATGCGAGTGTTTTTCGTACAGCAAATGCGTTTAACTTTTGCGTAAACACTTGAATTATTCGGAAATTTGATAGGCGCCCCTAGCGGACGTTACGCTAAATTTCGATGTCCTGTACGAAAAACACCCACTATGGCAAAAAAACACATTACCTATTTTCTTCCAAATACAAACCAGATTATATTCTCTTTGATACAAACCTCACCCCCTCCGTCGCAACTGGACAGATTCTTAGCTGGACAGTTTTGCAACTGGACAGAGTACAGAATCCTACCTAAGAAAATAAACTAAAATTGAAAAATAAAATACGGTAAAAATATTTTATTCCAATTTAGTTTCCCTAACTTTAAATACGGAACTACATCAGCTAATCTATTAAGATTTTAAATAAATAACAAAATACTTAATAATTTAAACAAATTTACAAAAAATGTATATACATAATTTCATTGTTATTAAGTAGGTAGAAATACCTGAAATTGTTCACTGATTTACTTAAGCCGTAGCACGTAACTGAACAATTCTCAGGTAAGTTAAAACCGCTATTTCTGCGTAGGCCAAAACTCATTGTACTTCGTAAGGAAAGTTTTCCTTAATTCCGAGTTCCTCGCTTGCTGGTCTTTCTCTTTGCTTAGCGTCTCCACACTTTGACCCACGCAAAGATCTCCCGTGAAATGTATGATCACAACTTGGGTGTTGAAGCTTACTGACTTGTCTGGAATCTGCTTGCTGTAGTGTGTGTGATGGCTGAAGTCCATTGAGAATGGTAGAGAAAGGTCTTCGGCTACAATATAATAAAGGAATTGGTTGAAATATAGCCATGTTGGGATGGAAGGAATTGTACCAAGAGATCACCCTACCAAGCAATTTGATAAAGACATTTTCAGGAGTAGCAATTGCCAATTTTCACATGTTTTGTGATTCATGCTTTGCTTTTGTTGATCACTATCAGACCTAAAAGACGGTCTGAATGGACACGAACCTGATTTGCGTTTTTTTTTCAGGACTCTAAATCAAAAGCTCTTTCTTCTGTCGTACGGTGGTGTATCTCACACAGTGTTAGGGTTTTAAGGTAGTCCTAACGCCCCTAACTTTACCTAACGATTTCTATTAAAGATGGACGGGGGCCAACTGATTAACGTGCCTTCCGAAGCACGGAGGAGCTCAAGGTTTTTTTATCCAAGTAATGTAACGCGCACGGCCATTTAAGATCGGCAGAAAAAAAAGTAGTGACAAAGCGCCTGACCATTATATTCGTCAGCGCCATGCACCGAGTCGCCCGTACACTCGGGCCCGCACCTGCCGTCCTTCAGTATCCCTCGCATCGTCGTCAACTTACTAATGGCCTTCTCATTGTTCTTACTGTTTTGCTCGTTCTTGTGCTTGTCTATGTTGCGGAGAAATTTCTTCATCTAGCACAAATGGTGATATAATGCTAGTGATTTTAGTAGTGTCTATATATCATGGGGTTTTCAAGTCAAGAGTGAACAGATATCTTCTAGGTCAGCGTGCTTCATCTTAAACCGCATCCAACAGTTTACAGTCAGGGGTGATAGTGGTCAAACGCTGGCTTATTAATTATTATAAAGGTGAACGTTCGTGAGTGTGTCTGTTTGTTGCTCCTTCACGCAAAAACTAAACCGATTGCGATGAACATCTGTATGTAGGTAGTTGATGACCTGGAATCATGGGTTACTTTTATTTCGACGAGACGACTTTTGAATGAGAAATAAATATAGAGGTAAAATGTTAAGTTTCAAAGGTCGAAATAAGTATCCAGTGTGAATAGTGTGATAGCAGCGTAGCACTGCATTGGCTTTTGTGAGACTTCTAAATAGTTAATTGTCAAGTTGTTAAAGGTGTTATAAGAAATGCTAGATTTAACAGATAGGTACATACTAATGACGAAAATACCGTTTTGGAAATTTTCTTTGGGGGATCTGGATATGACATTTTTGGTTCGCCAGGATTGCTACCGACGACATATAAAGTATTCTTAGGTATATCATAATCTGAGAACACAGAGGTTTGCCCTTCGACAGGTTCCTTTTGCCGAGACACCGTCGAAGACTTGCTGTTCATTGGTACGTAAGGTGATTTTGAATTTTCAGACATTTTAGGAGAATTTTTTAGTTTTTTTTGGTCAGGAGACTCATCGTCCGACAGACTCTCTTCCGAAGTCGAGGGAAACACCGCGTTCAGGCTGAGGACTTCGAGGTTACACTCCTCGATGCTGGCTGAATGGTCAGGATTCACTTGGCAAAGCAGGTCGGTTGAATGGATGCTTATGAACGACTTCTGGCCCGCGCACAGGTTCTCCTCACCCGTTTCGGAAGGTTTCTTCGATACAGTTACTATAAATTCACATTAAAGACTATAAAAATAGTGAGACTGCAATAACGATAATAATTAAGGACAGGAAGCAAGTTTTACATCTAATTAGATAATTTATACAGAGCAAAAAACGAATTAATGCTATTTATGATGCTGTGGTGGCTGGGACATGGCATAGCTTTGACCTAGTCAATCATAGTCTATTATCAGCTAAGTCGATGATGGCCAGTGTGCTCATCATGCCCAAAGACTGCAGCCAATTAGGCCGCGGGTTTTTTCACAATGTCTTCCTTCACCATCAGAGTGATGTTAAGTTGTTGCTAATTAGTGGCAAATCTGCTCTCCAATTCAAATAGATTAGCGTAGCCAATAAGGTACGAAAGATATTCAAAGCAGAAGCTTAAGTGTAAAGATAGCTTACCAGCGTAGGTACAGCTATCCGTGGTGTTACAAGTCACTTCCCCTACAAACAACACAAGTTATTTAGTCGAGCAAGTTTCCACACAAACATTGTAGGTAAGTATACCAACTGGGCCGGTGTGCGAGCGTACCTTCGTCCACATTACGTCCCGTGCGTCGTGTCTCAGCTTGTCTGTTCGCATCCCTCGTGTGTGACATATTTAAAACAACAAATTTCAGATTGTGAGCTTTGTCAAATGGCTTTCCATTTTTCTCTTTATTTGTAAGCGTTGACAGTTCTAATTTCAACCAACTTTATAAGTCATTCAGTCAGCAAGGCGTTTTTGTTGTGGGATTCAGAGACAATGATTTGTGAATTGAGTTGCCATGTTATTTTGGTAGTTGTCGTAAGTGATAGTATCATAGAGGTCTAGCGGGTATGAAAGAGGTTCTACTGGTATTTCCTACACTATGAAAAATGGGGACTAAAATCACACAAAAGTTCTTCAGTGGTGTTCAAAGTTCAAACAAAAGGAATGTAAATAATAGACTACTTAGTGAACCTAAAATAATAGAGCGGGTTAAGCAACAGCAATCAATATTATTTTATTTCACCCAACAAAAATATCAAAGTTGCTCTTAAAATAAAACGTCCATATATTGAAAATAATAACTATAATTCATTTCATTATAAGTACGATTTACTGAACAATATAAAAATAACAAAATATTGTTTTTAAACCAGTAAAGAAACGCGACAGTGAAAATCAAGTTTTAAACTAAAATAGGAGTGCAGAGAAATCATACGACACGTACTTCTAACAGTCTATTATTAAAGCACTTCACAAATCTATAGATACTAAAGTATCCTATTGTAAGATAAGGCGGGAATACACACGCCTGTAAATCCTTGTAGTCCCAGCATGGAATAGTGCTACCCGATCTCTTTCCGTGGATGGAAAAGTCGTAAAAAGGTCTTAAGGCATACTATGTCCGTATATCGCCTACTTTTCGGTCGGTCGATGGTCACATACTACCTTCCACTGTGCACAATTCCCCACTTAAGAGGTGGCCCATTGAAGTACTGACCGTGCAATGCGCTAGATTTAGGCACACCAGTCTGCGTATACCTACCCACCTACAAGCATGTGTATACCCGCCTTACGAGGAAAACATTAAATTGTACATAATAAATAAACTTATTTGATTTCGTACCGGATTTACGACAAGTTCGAAAAAAAAAGCTTTTCGGTTACTCCCTTTGAAAGCAAATTATTTAAACGAAAACTTTTTTTTATATTCGAATTTGGCGAGTTTCCGGTTCCGAGTATACTCTTAAAACCAAATTGATTAACGGTTTAAAAACAGTAAAATTGCAATCGCTTGTGTTAAGGCAGTGCAAAACCCTGCAGTCTTTCATTTATTAGTCAAATATCTACCTCAATGAGCTATGTGTACTTTCATTTTCCTTTTATTTCATAACTAGTTCCGAATCGTTCAATAGATGGCGCTGGGATTTGAATCTCTGGCATTACTTTTATTCCCATTGTTTACATGTCAATATCAGTTTCAGTTTAGTCATGGCCGTTCTGCTAGCAATAAAAAAGCAATTTACGACAGTTTTGCATGTTTAATAGCGTACTATATAATCGTTTGAAACAATTTTCCCAATGCGTAAGAAAGCAATAAAAATGGCGGCGAATTATATTGCAACTCTATGGGAGTTGGTAACGCGCTAATGCCGTGTTTGGCACTGTTTTTTTCACCACACTCGTTGTGTGTCGCGGATCTATTTTGTTAATATACCCCGAAATTAAAAAAAAATACACACATTCATTACATTTCTCGAAAATGAAAATTCAGGACCACGTATCCCTAACGCGTTGCAAACATAAAGTCCCAAGAAACTAATATGACATTTAAACAGAACAGGCAGAACATTAAAAACTGTCAAATTCAAATTTATGACTTTTCAACATATAGACGGAGGAATATAAATGGAAAAGCTGTCAGTGTATCACCACAGATTACTTATTAATATTATGTCAATTTGAATGCCAATCGTCCCGCTCCCTCTTGTTCATTTCACAATCAATCCATCTCTCTCAGTTATCCACTAGAGTCTCGTCCGTTTCTTTTCCTCAATCTACGCTGTTTTTAACAGTTTTTTAATAACATCTAAAACATTTCATGAATAACACACACTTTATTTACGCTGACATCTATCGCGGCATAATGGAACTAGTTATTTCTAAAAAAGCTCATTTTTTTTTTACAATTTTTCAACATCTTCTATTGATTATATGTTCTTCTAATGTAAATGGCGAATTCGTCCAATATATTTAATTATATTCTATTGATATCTATTTAAAATACTGTATAAGCCTTCATAACGGTGTAGTTCCCAGTGGCCACCGTTGCAAAGCAGGTGGTGGCTGTTGGGAATATGTCTAATATTAGGTGTACTTACTATGTACTATAGTGCAAAGTCGGAACTTATATTGCTAGAAGTATTGAGAAATCACAGTGAGAAATAACTATTATTCGTAATTTTGTCTAAAGGTTTTTAACAATTTTGCATAAAAAAACACAATATTTATCGGGGTTTCATTCGCGTTTTATTTAATAACGGCATTATTACTAAATACCGAGCTTTCACTAACTTTGCAGTTAGCTATTTCAAGGTTGACTGAGATGTAATTCGTATTTTATAACATTTTAAAAAGTTACTGTAAACTACCGCCTCATAATTATTTGTATCAAAACGTTCCAGTGTACGCAACTTTGAGTTATTGTAATAGTTTTGAATTTAAATTATAATAAAACACTTTATTTATCCGGTTTTATCGCGTTTTTATTTATTGTTCTAAACGAACCGTCAACCGTGAAAAAGCCAACTGTAAAGTTGACGAAAGCTCGGTTCGTTTAGAACAATGAATAAAAACGCGATAAAACCGGATAAATAAAGTGTTTTATTATGCAGAATCGCGAAAACCATAGAAGAAATTATTTAAATTATAATTATAATTGTTTTTAGTTAACTCAAATAACTACCATGGCTTCGGAAAGCTCGGTCTTTAGTAATAATGCCGTTATTAAATAAAAAGCGAGTAAAAACCCGGTAAATATAGTGTTTTAACTATTATTCGTTTTAAAACTATTATGTAGGATTATGATGCGAACGGATTTGAGCCCGAGGCATGCGAAGGGTACCGTTCGAGGTATATGCCTCCCGATGTCAGGTAAGTATAACGTACCTTAAGGTATTTTATCAATAATTTATCTATGCGTTTTATAGACTGTTCACGCAATAACTCTTTTTCGTAATCAAATTTTTAAAGCACGTATACAAATATAATGTAGAAAATCTATCTTTTATTTGTAATTAGACAAAAAAAGCAAGAAATTTATACATTTTTTTAAAGAAATGCTTCACAATCAGCACCCGACATGACTTGAACCTGCATCCCTGACATTCCGTAGCAATGCGCTTACCAATTACGCCACAGTTGTCCGTGAAAAAAAACAACAATTTAATAGATAAATTTCGACAAAATAACTTTAGAATTCGGACGAAAGTTAGTAATGCATGGGAAAGAATAGATATAGATTTGCGACATCAAAAAATGGCAGCTCTTTGTAAAAAGTACAGTAAAGAATCGTTCGATTAAAATAAATCTATTGTGAAACTTAAAAATAATCTAACTCGATATCAACTCGAGTTATCGAGATCTAAGATCAGAAAGAATAAAGGTGCTCCCTCACCGCGAGCGTTCACTTGCAATGTAAAGTTACAAGTTCAAGCATTACATACAGCGCGCACCTTGTAATGATACAATGTGTAATATCTTGATACAACTTGTAACATCAATGCGGTTCACTTGTAATAAAATGTAAATTACACGTGAATGCTCGTCAGTCAAGTAGGTAGTATTGTAATGTAATGCTCAAAGTCGAGTGTATAATGTTACATTCCACGTGAATGCCCGTCAGTCAAGTAGGTAGTATTGTAATGTAATGCTCAAAGTCGAGTGTATAATGTTACATTCCACGTGAATGCTCGTCAGTCAAGTAGGTAGTATTGTAATGTAATGCTCAAAGTCGAGTGCATAATGTCACATTCCACGTGAATGCTCGTCAGTCAAGTACGTAGTATTGTAGTAGTTGTCGTAGTATGTAATGCTCAAAGTCGAGTCTATAATGTTACATTACACGCGAATGCCCGCCGTGAGGGAGCACCTTAAAACGATAATTTAGTAACATAACTACATACTTAAATCAATCAATCGATCGTCCATTTTATGGACACCAAACTTACAAGTAAAACAGATGGCCTTTTCGTGGAATAAAATTATCTAAATATCCTTTTAATATCATTGCAGTCAATCTCTGTTTGACTACTGAAAACAAATATGTTGCGTATGTATGCGACTTTTATTCAGCCCTTTGCGATAATTTGCGATTGCAACGTCAATACTGTTATCAAATTTGACGTTTGAAAAATAACAATGACATATTTCGGTTAAAAATCTATGGGAAATACCGTTTTCCATACATTTATGAGTCAATAAAATTTCGCTTGCAAGTTATAGTTTCATTCAGTTGAAGGTAATAGTTTCATTTTGAGTGTATTGTTTACAACAATGATGTTGAAATGAAATTTTAGACCATTTTATTACAGGAAAACACCACAGGGCATTAACGCTCGTATTCACGTTTCTAAGGATAATCAAATAAAATGAATAGTTTGTCAGATTTAAACTTACAAGATTTTCTTAAAAGTCTGAAGACTTCCCTAAAAGAGGACTGTGAAATGTCAATATGCGGCACGTGTAGGGATTATCAAAATTCAATCCTAACGTTGCCAAAGAGAGGTAAAATTGCCTACTATTTTTGTGAAATCAGGGCAACTCCGGTATCCACACTACGCGGCTTAAGTATTTGCTAACAAAGTGATTGCCCACGGTTAGGAAAAATCACATTCTAAAACACAGGGTTATGGGTTTCGAATCCAAAACCGTTTAATCGAAACGAATAACTTTAGTTCTACGATTTTTGAAAATTTTGAGGTTATTATTTTTTAAAATAAATTGAAATAAAGTTTTTATTGTAACAGACAAAATTAAAAGAAAGGACAACTTAAGATCAATGACCTTTAACTTTACACCTAATATTTTCGAAAACTACTTCGAATTTCTAAAAGTCGTAGAATAAAAGTTATTGGTTTTGATGTGGAGAATCACCCCGTGAACGTTTTTGGATTCGAAACCCATAACTCTGTAAAGAGTTGGCAATATCAACAGACACTGTTGAAAACAGCAATATCTGTGAATGTTTTATTTAGTTTTTAGATTTGAACACATCATGGCAACCCTATTGTCGATGTTTAATTCTCAGAATTAAGTGAGAAATCATAGTTCTGAATCTCCCCATAATAACTCTAGTGCCCGGTTTCTGAACATCTGACATAAACTCTCACTACCTACCTACTGATTCAATAAAGATATCCTCGAGATAAACTTTAGTTATCTGTCTCCGTTTTTCTATGCATGTGACAAGCTGTCACTGTCACTCCGCTGTTCGGAAACGCATTGAGACGCTAGTTATCGAACCAATAGCGATTTCGAATAGATAAACCACCGACAAACAGACTTCAGAAACCGGGCAAAGGAGTAGTTACATTTTACCAGGTCTTAATTGCAATTTTTTTACCGTATCAACTACAATACAATAGTTGCGAATAGACTATGGTTTTAACTATATGAGCTTTTCAAAAATGGGTGTTTCAAAAATGCCTAAAACTCTACTTACGTAACACTCAAGTGTGTTTAAATGTGATGTATGCCCTTAAAAAATTCATTAAACTAATCACTAGTCATTTAAAACTGCGACTGAGATCTTAATGAACGGAAAAGGCGGCCGTAACGTATCCTCGATATTTATCTGCCAGATAAATTGACATAAAAACTTTGTGACTTTGTTTAAAATATTTAAAGTGTAATTTCAGTTTATGCTCACAAGGGCAAGAATTCAAGAGATCAATTAATTAATTTACTCAGCTGTTTGATTGAATGGCTGAAAGGCTAAGCTGTTATTAAGGTGCGTCGGTTAAGATACCTACTCGTTCATTAAGATTATTGTCCCCTCAATAAAATTTGGATATAAAATCAGCGAATCGATTAAAAAAATCAAGATTCGATTTACTATAATCTTAGCAAAACTTATTTCTGAAGTATCGGCGTTGACGGTTTCACCCGCGTAAGTCCGAATCCCGCGGGATCAAAGGGTTAAGTAGCCCATGTGCTATTTCAGAACTCTAGCCTCAATATTAGAGAACGAAGTCTAAGTGGTAAACCTGGTCTATACTATAGAGAACGTTTCCAACAAATCCCAACAAATGGAAATTGTAGACAAAAATGTTTCAAAATTAAGTTTCTACTTAGACTAAGTTTGTAATACAGGGGGCAGCTACAATCAAAACATAAAAATAGAAAAAACATGACTTTGTTGTAGTAGATAGTAAAATGCTGAAGCAAAGAGTCGACGTATGAGTCACCGACGCAGGTAGACCAATTGGTCAAATCGCTACTCCCGGATTGCGTTAAGATGCGTTGTTGGTTCGAATCCCGCTCAGCGTCGACCGTGCATTATGTTTTTGTAAATGTATTTTTTCTTTAAAATATATCTAAGTTCATTCGATTTTTCTGTTCGCATCCTGACAAACTTCCACGATTATTATTATTAGTAGACTCAACTAAACATTCGCTATACGGAACACTTCCTCTCAGAAATAGAAGACCTTTTCCGGCTTTGAATACTACTCGAAGACATTTTTCTCTTACTCACCACATGCCCGGGCTCCGGTGGCTTATAATTGGCCATTCTATTAGCATTTAAGTTCGAGGTTTTCCTTCTAACGGACGGTGAAGCTTCAGGGTTGTTTAGCTTAGCCGTTGTGGCCAAAGGCTTCTGTTCTATGATGGCCGGTTGTTGGTACTTTCCTACAGCATTCCAATGTTCCCGCTGAGCTTTGAGGGACATTCTCATCTTCTCTTTGGCTTCGGCATTGTCTGCCAACATTTGGTTGAGGACCTGCATCGTCTGGTAAAGTGCTATGGGACTGAGAAGTCCGAAGTCGTGAAGTGAACACATGTGCAGTACAAAGTTTCGGTATAGGTTTTTCTCTAGGAGTTCTTTACCTGAAATTTTAGTTATAGGATTTAGCTTATTACCGCCTTTATACACCGATAAACAGATGAATTATAGAGCATATAGACTGCGTTATTGTTTTAAAATAAAACAATTACGTATTATAGCTAGGTTTCACGAAAATGAATATTCGGATGAGATAAATAAAGAAAATAAAATATTTAAAATCGAGTTCAAAAAAGGCAAAATAATCTCATCTACATGCAGTGCCATCGACTTATCTAAACATATGAAATTCCAAGTTCAGACTGATCAAACTATATTTCAACGAGCCCAAACTGCTAGGGACATATAAAATTTGGAGACATTTTTAAATTTCCACGGGATCGGGATTTACGCAGTTGGAATTGCGGGATCAGATGCGGGCTAGTATGCTATGTAATCTGAAATAGGGTAGCCAAACTACAATCTAGACCTACCCAATATAATGTTAGTTAAAAATATGTACCTTTCATTTGCAAGAAGCACTGACAAGCCAGCGGTATCTGACAGTCCCCCACGTAGTTATACTTCATGACGTGAAGGTTCCACATCTTCATCAGCTCCTTCTCCCCCTCGTTGACGTCCGTGAACTCGTCGATCATCATCATCGTCTTCTGTTGCAGCCACAGCGGGTCCGTCTCTCCCTCCGAGTCTATGTCCAGCTCGTTGGGATACACGGGGAGGCAGGTTATTGTGTGGTGGTACAGTCTGGAATTGGGGAAACGACCCTGTATTATGCAGGTCATAAGTACCTTCATCTAATGCTAGGTTTCCATTTTCAAGCCCCAAGAGTCCACAAATCAAGCTGGGCATTTTGAAGTCCTTTTCAACGGATCGGAGCCAAGCGTCTGGCCTAGAAACCAGCTTTCAGCTTCAATGACCGTCCTCGAAACACCCTATATAATTTAATGCTGTCAACAATCGCAAATTACAACCTGCATTAAAGTAAACTGAATAAGATTACCACGTCCAGACACCGTCTCGCTCTCTAATCCTCTAAAGTTTTTCTTTTACTTACATTTGCCTTACTTCATAGAATTATTAACACATCATTTTAATAGTCAACCTATTATTTGTCCTCGGACCTCAGAGTACATACATGTACCTATATTACCCTCGTACACAATATTGCTTTCCGAACTAGTATTTTTTTTTTTGTTATTCTTGTAAAAGGAGACTTGCGTCACAGGCTAGTAGAGCTAGTGCGACTTGCACTGCCTTTTTTAATTTGTATATGTATCATTTTTTGGAAAAATATATTTTTTTTAATGTTATATTGTTGTCACTCATTTATTTTCGTTCTTAAATTTAAGTTTTTATAAAAATAAACTAAATACAAAATATATACGTTACCACAAAACCTACAAACAAAATTCTTTACATAAAAATAAATTTATAGGGCCTATAAATAATGCACACATTTTGCACAAAAACAGTAAATCACTATAAAAACCTAAACCTAGAAGTCCGTCGGCAGCAGGGCAGGGCCCAGGCTACCGATGGTTAGGGCCGCAGAGACAGGAATCTTCTGACGATACGTTATATTATAGATAGATAGATAATACTTTATTTGATCAATCACAAAATTTTTACAAAAACAACACATTTAAAAATAACATTTAAAACTAAATAAATGTTAAACAAATAGGCGGCCTTATCGCTTAAAGCGACTTCTTCCAGGCAACCTTATTATCATTATTATAGAATCGAATTCGATATCGTTATGACAGCCGTGTCAATTACCTGTTATGTCCGGTGAGATACGGTCGCTGTGCGTCAGCTAACTCCGCGTCGTCCAGCTCCAGGAACTCGGCCAGACTGTGCTTGCTGGGCCGGCGTCGTGCGCGGGGCCGCCATACCTACACACAGGTAAACACGTCTTATTATGTTATCTATGCTTATAGTTAAGGAGGAGAGGACAAAAAGTATGTACCAACTTAGACGTTAATAAAAGAAATGGTCTAGCTGAAAAAAGCAGTAGAATACGACCGTGGCCGCGGCTGTGGGTATGAGAGGCTCTCCGGGGCTCTAAACGTGCGGGGAGCCCGTGTACGACCCGTCGTACAGTACGTGATGGACACGTGTATAGATGACTCACCAACACGTGTGTGGTGGCGGTCCGGCGCGCGGGCCCGGCGCGCGGCCCGCTGCCCGAGCGGCCCTGCGCGGCGATCAGGTCGTGCGGGGAGCCCGTGTACGACCCGTCGTACAGTACGTGATGGACACGTGTATAGATGACTCACCAACACGTGTGTGGTGGCGGTCCGGCGCGCGGGCCCGGCGCGCGGCCCGCTGCCCGAGCGGCCCTGCGCGGCGATCAGGTCGTGCGGGGAGCCCGTGTACGACCCGTCGTACAGTACGTGATGGACACGTGTATAGATGACTCACCAACACGTGTGTGGTGGCGGTCCGGCGCGCGGGCCCGGCGCGCGGCCCGCTGCCCGAGCGGCCCTGCGCGGCGATCAGGTCGTGCGGGGAGCCCGTGTACGACCCGTCGTACAGTACGTGATGGACACGTGTATAGATGACTCACCAACACGTGTGTGGTGGCGGTCCGGCGCGCGGGCCCGGCGCGCGGCCCGCTGCCCGAGCGGCCCTGCGCGGCGATCAGGTCGTGCGGGGAGCCCGTGTACGACCCGTCGTACAGTACGTGATGGACACGTGTATAGATGACTCACCAACACGTGTGTGGTGGCGGTCCGGCGCGCGGGCCCGGCGCGCGGCCCGCTGCCCGAGCGGCCCTGCGCGGCGATCAGGTCGTGCGGGGAGCCCGTGTACGACCCGTCGTACAGTACGTGATGGACACGTGTATAGATGACTCACCAACACGTGTGTGGTGGCGGTCCGGCGCGCGGGCCCGGCGCGCGGCCCGCTGCCCGAGCGGCCCTGCGCGGCGATCAGGTCGTGCGGGGAGCCCGTGTACGACCCGTCGTACAGTACGTGATGGACACGTGTATAGATGACTCACCAACACGTGTGTGGTGGCGGTCCGGCGCGCGGGCCCGGCGCGCGGCCCGCTGCCCGAGCGGCCCTGCGCGGCGATCAGGTCGTGCGGGGAGCCCGTGTACGACCCGTCGTACAGTACGTGATGGACACGTGTATAGATGACTCACCAACACGTGTGTGGTGGCGGTCCGGCGCGCGGGCCCGGCGCGCGGCCCGCTGCCCGAGCGGCCCTGCGCGGCGATCAGGTCGTGCGGGGAGCCCGTGTACGACCCGTCGTACAGTACGTGATGGACACGTGTATAGATGACTCACCAACACGTGTGTGGTGGCGGTCCGGCGCGCGGGCCCGGCGCGCGGCCCGCTGCCCGAGCGGCCCTGCGCGGCGATCAGGTCGTGCGGGGAGCCCGTGTACGACCCGTCGTACAGCTCGTTGATGGACACGTCGATGCGCGCGCCGCCCGGGATCGGCTGGGGAACCAAACGGTACACTAAGTTACTATCGTTCGGGTGAACATCTTACTATATCTAACACAATTTGTTCCGTGACACTCTCGTCTAGAAGATAGGATTACGATTAATTTTGGTTCGACATAATAAAGATATAGGTCACTCCCGAACGAGTAAGATCAGCCCCCAGATTATTTATTCAGTGAAAGTCTGACAACAGTGGAAAATAACAGGCACTATGCAGTACATTGCCGCTTTGACGTAACGTGGTTATTATCGTCCACTGGATCGATAATCTGGAAGCTGGTTAAGGGCAGAGAACGATCTATGGTCAGGGTGGGTAGAAGCCGAAAATAGATCTAGGTGGTGGCAAAGAGAGGCCTATGTCCAGCAATGGACTGCAACAGGCTGATGATGATGATGGGTAGCGACAATCTACGGAAGATGACGACGACTTACGAAGTATGTGAAGTTGAATCTGGAATGGCAGAGCTTGAGATGTTTCAACAGCGAGTAGAGAGTTCCGCAGTCGAGCGAGCACCACGGACAGTGCAGGTCGTCGCACGCCTCCGTCTGTTGCCGCGAGTTGTTGTTGTACAGGAACTGGTAGATGATCTGCTGCCGCTTACCGCCACCGCCACCGCCTTCCACCGGCTCCAGCTTCGGCCTGCTGTTTGTGCTGGTGCTTGTACTCTCACCTGGGTATACATTACCTCACTGTTATCTTACAATATACGATTTTAAACTTACCTACAAATATTATTAAATAACGGGGTGTTAACCTTGTTTTTTTTTCACGTTTTGTTACTGTCATCACTTTATCCGAATTTCTCAAGTCTCGTGAACAAGCCAGTTCAAATTACTGGCGAAATATCGAGCTCCGTGTAAAAAACAAAATTGAACATGGTATTTATTAATATTTGTATTGATATCTTGTAAAGACGTAGCTTCTAGACAGGGTTATTCAATTCCAATCCGAAAACAAGCAACATTTGCTGTAAACAACCTCAAAATTAAAAAAAAAAATCGTAGAACTAAGTATTCGTTTTGAAGTGGATGATAACTCTCTGCAAGTTTTTGGATTGGAATCGAATAATCCTGCATTGGACGACGTTATTGGATAGTTGAATATTCCCATTAATTTAATTACTTAAGGTGGAAGTTGGCAGCTGATCGGTAACAGCAGTAGCTTGTCGCTAGCACCGAAATGTATTCTATAAAGGACAATAATATGCTGTGTGCTAATCAACTTTTATATTTTCCTGTTATTATTATTTACAGTTTCATTTTACCAGACCTTAATCGCATTTTTATTTTCTATATCGACGATTGGATTATGTTACAATAATAGCCTTGGTCACGAGGAGTCACTTCGCCACGTTACTGGTACGATTTATGTCAAAACAAGGGTCTAGGAATAATATAATATGCGCAAACTTATAAATGGAATTTAGTTTTACTTCCTAGTCTCTTTTTTTTTTTTGCTTTTTTTTAGACTAACCCTTCTAAGAGGGAGCCCTAGACCCGCAGTGGGACAAATAAACGAGTTAATTGAATATTTATCTATTTATTGACAAAAAGATAAATATATAATATCTAATATATATTTATATCTAATATCTAATATAAAATATAGAAAAATAAATAGTTAACCGTCGAAGTACATAAATAATTAATAATACGCGATTAAGATCCGATAAATTTAAACTATGCTATATGCTGTCAGATACCAATTTACACCTTTATACACATTAAAACTACGATTTAGTATTTTACCCATTTAAAACATATCAATTAAAAAACATACTAGTGCATTACTCACAGGCAAATCATACCCAGTTTCATTATATTTAATGCAATATTAAGGTTAGCCTATATTAAACACACAACTGGCACAAATGCATAGTCTACTGTATTTGTTACTGTAAGCCAAACAATCACCTACCATTTCTAGTGGACTGCAATAAATGTTTCATCTTGAAGGGTAACTTGCTTACTGTTGACAGAAAGGGTATGTCTATCAAGATATAATTCGCGCAGAGTCAATAGGGCGGTTTCAACTTGTAGCTGAATATTTGCAGTGTTTTTTGAAGCCAATTATATTATAGATCAACCTCTGATGGCTGGGATGTCAGAATGGTTTTCGCGGGTAGGCGTGAAAACCGTTAAGATTGCTTTTATTTGGCTCTACTAATATATTGATTTAAAAACATAAATAAACAATAGTTTGTATTTATTAATGTATATTAATAAACATTGACTTACGCCACCTGCCTAGGGTTGTTATTCACATAATAAACAACACTAGTTCACTAAACACTACACTGACACTATTGCTGGATTACTGGAGCTGAAATGGAGTCCACAGCTTTCACTACTTCTATTGCGGACCTGATCTCTTCATTCGGCAAAAGAATGGAGGTTTTCGAGGGCAGACTGGAGCAGCAGGACCCAACTCCATCAGTGAGTACATTAGCAGCGGACTTTGCCACTTTCAAGAAGTTCATAATGACCTCATTGCGGGCTATTCAGGACCAAGTGGCAAAACTTGCTCACACCCAGGACCAGCTTGAAATGCACAGTAGAAGGAAGATTCTCCTTGTGCATGGTGTGCCGGAGGTGAAAAAAGAGAACACTGCTGCTGTTGTTACTGAGGTTGTGTCTAGTAAGCTTAGGTTGCCAGACTTTACTTCTTCTGATATCAGCCGATGTCATAGGTTGGGACGCCTATCGACGAATCGTTCCAGGCCCATATTGATTAAGCTTCGAGACACCTCAGTCCGGGATAAGCTTTGGTTCGCCAAGGCCAATCTCAGGGACTCTGGGATCACACTTTCTGAGTTTCTCACGAAAAGCCGGCACGAGCTGTTTATGCTAGCCAGGGAGCGTTTTGGTGTGTCCAAGTGCTGGACTCGCGATGGCAAAATTTTCGTGGGAGGCTCGGATAACTCCAGACATCGTATTGGCTGCGCGGCTGACATCGAGCGGCTTGTGAACATTATGGGGAAGTCTCCAATGCCTGTTGTGGCCTCGAGCTCGGCCCCTCCGGTGACAAAAACAAAGCGCGCTGCTGTAAAAAAGAAGCAAAATAATTAGTTGTAGTTAGTATTTTTTATTGTATTATAAAACCATAGTATTAGCTTGAGTAATAATAGTACATACCTTATTCTTTTACTGCGCGTCGGATTTTCTTTTTAATAGTTTGGCCTCTAAACAGAAGTGTGTTAATTATAGCAAAATATAATATTTTCTTTTTCTTCATTTCTGAGGTTAACTCGTGTTAGGTCCGGGATTGCAATCTATAGGTACCTTCTTTTTTGTCTTTGTTCTGTCAATGCATGTATGACAGTGACGTACGAAGTTGTAGGCTGCGTTCCGGACTCACGTAGAAAAATGTTCCGATTAAAATTTTTACTTTTTTGTTTATGAGATTTTTGGCATTAATATTATTTATTTATTTATTTCATTTGTGGTCCATGCTTGTTATGTATTAATGTTTATTTATGGTTTTATTGTTTTTTTTGGTTTTTGTTGTAAAGTTTTAACGCATACCGACATTGTTCGGATTATAATGTTCCAAGCAACTGGCGGGTGACAAATTGAAGCGAAGAGAACCCAATTATATTTATGTAGTTATATTTTAGTGTAGTTATTAATCTTATTTATTATTTATTTGTCTTATTTTATTTATTTGTATCTTATTTATTTGTATCTTATTTATTTGTATTTATTTTATTCGAAATCGTATTATAGAAAATAATATAACGATGAACATCGATACTGACCTGCCTTTCTGGTCCTGCTCTGATGATGACTCAAGTAGTGACAATGATAGTTTTTGCAGCTTACCCACATTATCAGAATCCATTGAGGCCCACTTTGATAATGTTACAAGGAACTTCAACTTGGTTCATATCAACGCGCAAAGCATTCCTGCCCACTTCCCAGCCATGCTGGCGTCTTTCGCCAGTAAAAACATTCACGCTATTCTTGTTTCCGAGACTTTTCTCAAACCGTGCTTATCCACTATTGCCTACGCTTTACCCGGTTATGTCCTCATCCGGAATGATCGTATTGGTAGTCGCTGCGGGGGTGTTGCCATCTATTTAAAATCTCACATTCCGTATACTGTAGTAAGCATGTCGCAGCAGCCGCCCCCAGTGAATGCCGGTGAACATCTTTTCATTGAGGTTAATCTTTCTAAAACAAAGCTTCTTCTAGGCGTTTACTATAGTCCGGATAGGAACGTCAACTATTTCGCTTCTTTCGAGAATTTAATCGAAAATCTCTTACCCTGCTATAACCACCTCATTGTAATGGGCGACTTTAATACTTGTCTACTGAAACAAGACTCCCGAGCAAGCAAATTAAAACAACTTGCAAATTCCCTAAATCTGACTATTCTACCCCTCAGTTCCACCCATCATGCTCCTAATTTCACTCCGTCCCTATTAGATCTTATGCTTGTTTCTTCTCATAACAACGTTGCAAATCACGGCCAGTGTTCTGCAGACGCTTTCTCCTATCATGACCTAATATTTCTTTCATATAAAGTTCGCCCTCCTAAATCTAAACCTCAAATACTCCTTCGCCGTAACTTTGGTGGAATGGATGTGGAATCTCTTCGTAGTGACGCCCGTGATATTGATTGGACTGAATTAAGTAGTGTACATGACATTAATGTTATGGTAAAATTGTTTAATCAGCATATAACAAAGTTGTATGATAAACATGCCCCAGTACGTAGTGTTAAGATGAAGCATCATCCTGCCCCTTGGCTCACGGATGAAATTAGAACTCTAATTCATAAAAAAGCATCTGCAAAGTGTAGATACAAGTGCAAACCCACTAAGGATAACGAAGACAAGTACCACAAAATACGTAATCGTTGCAACAGAGTGTGTAGGGATGCACTACGCCGTCATATCCATAGGTCTGTAGAACAAGAAGACTCTTCTAAAGTCTGGAAATTCCTAAAAACTCTGGGGGTTGGCAAATCTCGTTCGAATATTAACTTATCTCAAAACTTGGATATTAATATTCTTAACCAGCATTTCTCGAGTTCTTCGAATCTCGACTCCTTTACTAAATCTCAAACACTTTCGTATCTTTCTTCTATACAGCCACCAGACATTTCTCCCTTTTCCTTCGAGCAATTTACTGACGTTGACGTTAAGAGAAGCATAAAATCCATCTCCTCCAATGCAGTAGGCAACGATAGTATTAGTCGGAATATGATCATGCCTATTCTCGACGAGATAGTGCATGTCATAACCTTAATGCTGAATGGGTCTATATTAACAAGTTGTTTTCCTGTGGCCTGGAAAGAAGCCCAAATAATTCCACTTCCTAAAAAGCCAAATCCTTCTGCCTTTTCTGAGTATCGTCCCATTTCCATTCTGCCTTTCCTTTCCAAAGTACTTGAACGACTTGTCCATCAACAGCTAAGTGCATTCCTTATCCGAAACTCCCTAATGAACCCATTCCAATCTGGCTTTCGCCCGGGTCATAGTACCACAACTGCTTTAGTTAAAATTACTGATGACATTAGACTTGGCATGGACAGCAGACAGCTTACTGTACTATCGTTGCTCGATTTCAGCAACGCATTCAACAATGTTGACTTTGACCTGCTTCTTGGAGTCCTGAGCTCCCTTAACATATGTCCGTCAGTAATTGCCTGGTTTCGTAGCTATCTGTATGGACGCCGGCAACGTATTTGCATTGAACAGACCCATTCCACCTGGAGTGATATAGCTGCCGGTGTTCCTCAAGGCGGCGTGCTTTCTCCTCTTCTATTTGCTGTTTTCATAAACACTATATCTCATAATATTTCTTCTTCTTACCACCTGTATGCAGACGACTTACAGATTTACACACAAGCACCGCTAAACCAGCTAGACTTTGCGATTAGTACTATGAATAAAGATCTGGATAACATTTGTCAATGGAGTAAATGCTATGGTCTTAAAGTCAACCCATCAAAAACACAGGCCATTGTAATTGGTAGTTCAAGGCTTACCTGCAAAATTAATCATAGTCAATTACCAAACATCGTTTTTGACGGTACTACGGTACCGTACAGTAGTGAGGTCAAAAATCTGGGCGTCACTATGGATAGTAATCTCACTTGGGTTCCGCAGCTGTCTGGGTTGAGTCAGAGGATGTTTGCGTCTAATGCTTCGCTCAGAAGGTTGCGGAATTTCCTTCCAACTGCTACCAAAGTTATGTTAGCACAATCTCTTATGTTACCCATTCTTGACTACGCGGATGAGTGCTTCCTTGATCTCACTGAGGAACAACTTGACAAACTCGAGAGGCTCCAGAATCTTGCTATTCGGTTTATCTATGGCCTCCGGAAGTTTGATCACGTGTCGGAATTTCGCGGTGAGCTCAAATGGTTGCCTATTCGTCTGCGTAGAAACTCTCACATTTTATCACTCCTTTACAGAATTCTGTTTCTACCCTCATCTCCATCTTATCTGAAGTCTCGGTTTGAATTTCAACATCCTCCTTCTCAAGCTGTCCGTTCTTCAAAAGCTCTTCTGCTTAAAGTCCCTTCTCGTTCTTCAACTTTTTATGGAGATTCCTTCACGGCAAAGGCAGTGGAGATGTGGAATGCTTTGCCTGTCGTCATTAGACAGTCGAAATCATTGGCGATTTTCAAAAATAGGGTTTACAAACATTATCTGCTTATTGCTGGAAAACGTTAAGTCCTTTAAATCTGTCACTTTACGAATTGAGATTGATGTATTTAATGATCATGTTCATTTCTAAGAAGATATTTATTTCATTTATTTACATGTAATATAGGTATATATATATTATTATTATTATATATGTAGTAATATGTATGTATAATTTATAGTTTTAATTGTTTTTAGTTATATATATTTCACTTAAGTACCTTTTTCCTGTGTAAACACCCTACCTTTCACCTATCTTGACTTCTGGTCCATCCAAAGGTTGCCTGGAAGAGATCGCTTTAAGCGATAAGGCCGCCCATTGTGCCACCTATTTTTAAGTTTTGTTTGTTTTCTTTGTATGTATTTGTATTTGGTGTGTATAATAAAGAATTTATTCATTCATTCATTCATTCAATGGTAAACATCCATTGCCATTTATACTCGATGCCAATCGCTGCAACTTTCGTTCGATCCTATTGCAAAGCGTGAAGTAAGTCTTTTCTTAAACATTTTTTATAATTTTAACAGCTTTAAGAGTTAACTATGCTAAACTGTGGGAGATACCATCCTTTTAAAAAATTGGACTATTTATTATGGAATAGAAAATAATTAATTTATTGGTTCGCCAATAAATAGCTACAATGCACCACAGTAGGCATGTTTCGAGAAATCCTTGTTGGTATATTTATTGTACTAAAATAGTACAGTTAGGTTTAAATTATGACGGATTAAGGATGATTTACATTAGACCGTGACAGGTCTGAGCTTCGTTGTCCATTGCTTGGTGAGCAGTCGATCGGTCTATTGCAGCCGAGTGGCGACCGAGCAATGGACAACGAAACTTGGACCCGGCACGGCCAAAAAACAGTCTAATATAAATCATCCCTAATTCTGCATTTAGTCATACCGACATCTTCAAATAAATCAGAGCCCTTAGTATGAGTTTTGATAGTTTATCGTCTCGATGAAACTTGCAGTTTACTTCATACATTTTCCATCAGCGCCCCTAGCGGTAACTATTATGAACTAAAATAATGTATGAAGTAAACTGCCAGTTTCATCGAGACGATTAACTATCAAAACTCATACTAAGGGCTTAGGTCATAAATCGAATAAAGGGCCATATAGGGCTGTACAGTGTACAGTCATTAGTGATGATGATTATAAATGTCACATATACCTATAATAATTATTATATAATAAGAGTGAGACAAAACATTCGAGAATCACACCAAAGGGACCGTCTCCACGAGCGTTAGAATCGCGGCGATATTTACCATTTTTACTATCGCTAGTACTAGATTTCCCTTTGTCTTTGCTCGAGCCCGGCTCCTTTTTGATACCATTTTCATTGGTCTGTTGGTACAGTTTAGGTCGATTGACCAGTCCACTTGTCTTTTCTTGGCTCCAGCTTAGCTTCAACTTGAGTAATGGTCTCACTTTGAATACGTCGAAGGGACTGGTGTCTGATTGAAGCTCTGATTCCTGAAAAAAAAAATAAGGTTTTCGAGATTTTGCATAAATAAACACTGAGCTTTCCCTAACTTTACAGTTAGCTTTTTTTTAATTACATCTCAGTCAACCTTGAGGTGTAAAAACGGTATTAGTAAAATGTATGTACTATCCGATTCGTCGTTCATTCGTCTAGACAAGAACTAACTAAGTGATTAAATACACCTACACCTAAGTAAACAAAACAAGTTTTAGTAATAATGCTGTTTTAAATAAAACGCGAAAGGCGAGCCTTCTGCGCCTCAAAACAGAAACAATCTCACTTAGTCTCAGAGAGGATACCCGAAACAAAACCGAGCACGCCCACAGGCTCTAAGGTGGCAGCCCCGCCAGTGGGATAGGGTATAGTGGGCTAATCACTCGCTTACCTGAACCCTAAACTGATTACTGAAACTGAAACAGTGCAAAACCGGACCGACCACACTACGACGACCTTTGGCATGAAAATACGGACACGAATAGCTTGTTGGAACGTGCGAACACTGAGCGAAGATAGCCGACTAGCCCAAGCAGAAGCAGAAATGCTCAGATACAAACTGCAAATCCTCGGCCTCAGCGAAGTGCGCAGAAATGGATTCGGGGAACTGAAAACGTCCAAGGGCCTTACATTTCTTTACTCCGGGAAGGAGGATGAAGATGGCCATCATGAACATGGCGTGGGATTCCTCCTTTCTGACGCTGCGAAGAAGAGCCTACTGGACTGGAAACCCATCTCAGACCGAATCATCACAGCCCGGTTTAACAGCAAAGCCCGCAAGATAACCGTTGTGCAGTGCTACTCGCCTACAAATCTGGCATCAGCCGAAGACAAGGACGATTTCTATAGTGCACTCAACCTGACCTTGAAGAACATCCGCAAACAGGACATAGTCATCGCCATGGGAGACCTGAATGCCAAGGTTGGCACAGACAACGACGGCTGTCAAAGACACATGGGCACACACGGACTGGGAGTCCAGAACGATAACGGGGAGAGATTTTTGGAGTTCTGCCAGCACAATGACCTCACCATCGGAGGCACTTTATTTATACACCCTGACCACCACAAATACACATGGACCTCACCCGATGGAGTGTACAAGAACCAGATTGATCACGTTGCCATCAGCTCCAACTGGCGCACATCACTGCTCGACGTCCGCAACCGCCGTGGCGCGGATATCGACAGCGACCACCACCTAGTCGTAGCCGAGGTGCGGCTGAAAGTAGCCGTAGCTCGAGCTGCCAACGCGACCACGAAGATAGGCAAACGTTTTGAGGTCAACAAGCTGCGGGACTCGGTCGTGGGCGACGCCTTTAGACTAGAGCTCCGGAATCGTTTCTCCGTTCTCGAGACGGACTCTACTACTTCTGTCGACGCGGAGTGGAATCACATCAAAATGGCCTATACAGCGACCAGCTCCGTCGTTCTTGGACACAAGACTTACACACGCGAGGACTGTATGTCACAGGAAACCTGGAACCTCATTGAGGATAGGCGCGATCTCCATCTTCAACTCTTGGCATCCAGCGACATGGCACTGCGCGAAGACCTGAGGCTGCAATACAAACAGATACGCAGAAAAATCTACCGCAGTACTCGTCACGACCGGCGAGTATGGGCCGATAGTGTTGCGGATTGCGCCCAACGCGCTGCCAACTCCGGCAATCTCGGGGAGATGTACAAGGCGACGAAGACCTTGGCCGGAAACCGGAACAAGAGGAAGAAGAAGCCCTTGAAAGACAGGAGCGGACAGCTGATTGTGACATCGGAGGGACAGCTTCGACGCTGGCGGGAGCACTTCGAGGAGATCTTCCGAGTCCCGAACGACCACAGTACTACAGCCATACCTGCTGCCAGCTTGCCCGAACAGTGCCTGGACATTGATGTGTCTCCCCCTACAGGAGATGAGGTAGTGAAGGCCATCCGTTCACTAAAGAACGGGAAAGCCCCGGGAGTCGACCTCATCACAGCGGAAATGCTAAAAGCCGACCTCCCTACCGCTGCTAACGCGCTGACCCCCCTACTGCGGAACATCTGGACATCTGAAGAGTTACCCGACGACTGGAACAAGGGCCTTCTCATTACAGTGCCCAAGAAGGGAGACCTCAGTGAATGTGGCAATTGGAGGGGCATAACTTTGCTCTCGATTCCTTCTAGGGTGCTCTGCAAGATCATCCTGGATAGGTTGTCGAGGGCCGTCGAACCCCTTCTTCGCAAAGAACAGGCTGGATTCCGACCCAACCGATCGTGTACGGACCAGATCAACACTCTGCGCATAATCCTCGAACAGGCATCAGAATGGCAGAGGGAAATATACTTAACCTTTGTGGACTTCGAAAAAGCCTTCGACACGCTGCGATGGAGCTGCATCTGGGAACGGCTGCGTGAAATTGGAGTTCCCGAGAAAATTATCAACTTGATTAAGGCCATCTACAGGAATTATTCTTGTAGAGTGACTCACGACGGCCTCGTCTCGGAGGACATTGCGATACATGCAGGTGTTCGCCAGGGGTGTCTCCTGTCACCTCTCCTCTTCCTTGTCGTCCTCGATGGCGTCATGCGCAACACCACCAACAACAAGCGCCGCGGCATAGAGTGGGGACTGTCCAATGTCCTAGAAGACTTGGACTATGCCGATGACCTATGCCTGCTGAGCCACACGCGTGCCGACATGCAGACGAAACTGGACGACCTAAGGCGAGGAGCTCTGAAGACGGGACTCAAAATCAACACCCGGAAGACCCAGGAAATGAGGTGTGGGGCGACGAGTTCGTTGCCGTTGCTCATCGACACAGAGGGGGTGGAAAGAGTCCACCAGTTCACATACCTCGGAAGCGTAGTGTCGGAAACAGGAGGGACCGAAGAGGACATCGCTTCGAGAATCGCCAAGGGTAGAGCAACTTTCGCGCAACTTCGTCCTGTATGGCAATCGCGGAAACTGACCAGAAGAGTTAAGCTCAAGATATTCCGGTCCAACGTTAAAACCGTGTTGCTGTACGGATGTGAGACGTGGAAAGTGACAAAGGACATCTCGCACCGGCTCCAAGTCTTTGTCAACCGCTGTCTTCGTCGTATTCTTGGCATTTACTGGCCCGAGAAAATCTCCAACATAGACCTATGGGAACGCTGCGGTGAGACTCCAATCGACCAACAAATTAAACGCCGCAAGTGGAACTGGATCGGCCACACGCTCCGAAGGGACTCCGGTCATATTCCGAGGCAAGCCCTAGACTGGAATCCCCAAGGAAAGCGGAAACGTGGCCGCCCGAAGCAATCCTGGCGGCGGACAATCATCGCAGAGGCAGCGGCTATTGGCAAGACGTGGAGTGAAATAAAACGCGAAGCTCAAGACCGGACGGGCTGGCGACGCACTGTGGAGGCCCTCTGCCCCATCTAGGGGACTTAGGACTTTAAGTCAAGTAAGTCAAATAAAACGCGAGTAAAACCCGGTAAATATTTTGTTTTATTACTAAAAATCTTGTGAAATTTGAACTCATGATTCAAATTACTAGGATTATATTTTTTTGAGAACGCGTTACGGCCTCTTACTTGACTTAACAATCAAGCTATCAGAGATAACAATCGAGTCAGAGTGTTTGACGTGCCTTATATTTACTTAGGGTCGATATTTCATTCCTCAGTTAAAAGATATCTGCCTAATAAATTCGGCCGAAAATTTTAAATTCCGGATTGTAAATTCGAATAAACCGCCATATCTTTTAACCATCGACCTGTTTTGCAAATATTTTTCTTTAATATATTGAAGAGTTAATTAAACATATATTTTTTTCCTGTAACTAGCCTTTTTCAGTCAAGTAAAATGATGTATGAGGAATGACCATTGTTCTTTGAAATATGGATTTAGTTATGGGAAATATATTAAACTAGCTGCGCCCTGCGGTTTCACCCGCGTAAGTCCCGTTCCCGCAGGAATTTCGGGATAAAAAGTAGCCTATGTGTTAATCCAGGTCCCCAGCTATCTATATTCCAAGTTTCATCGCAATCGGTTCAGTAGTTTTTGTGTGAAAGAGTAACAAACAACCTCACATACATACAAACTTTCGCGTTTGTAATATTAGTAAGAAGTAAGATTTAATAGAATCCAATGTGAAACAAGGAGCTAGGTATACTTACATTAGGTATGGATTCCCATTGCGCCATGAACGCCTTGTGCGGGGAGCGTACTACGGTGGGGCTGTTGGCGGCGCGCGCCGGCGTGGCGTCGTGTAGCACCAGATCATACTCCCCGTTGGTGAGCAGGCAGCGGTTGTGTTTGTCGTACACTATCAGCTCGCTGCCGTACAGCTTGCTCCATTTATCGTTGATCGTTTCAGACGATGATTTGATACGCTTTGTTACTGGTTCTGTGGGTTTTATTTATTTTGAACTTATTTAATACTAGCTGAGCCCCTCGGTGTCCCCCGCGTAAGTCCCGTTCCCTCTGGATAATCGGGATAAAAAGTAACCTATGTGTTATTCCAGGTCTCCAGCTACCTATATTACAAGTTTCATCGCAATCGGTTCAGCGGTTTTTACGTGACTGAGTAACAAACACACATACACAAACTTTCAGCTTTATAATATTAGTAGGATTTGTTAAAGTTTGTTAAGTTGGCTAGTTACTTTAAAAGGTCAGATAGGTAAATGGACAGTGGAGTCTTAGTAAAAGGGTCAAGGTTAAAACCCTAAAAACTATTGGACAGATTGTACCAAAAATTTACTTAAGAGATTTGGAATAACCCAAATGTTTAAATCTAATATTTTGAAGTTGCAGTTATGTAATTGTTTGTTCTGATATTAAGACAAAAACATAGCTCAATCTAATGGATGAATTTGGCTGCATTTAGCATATGAATAGCTATTAAGACTGGCATTTGCCAATGAACAGATTTAAAGAAATTCTCATGGTATCTATAGTTTAAAAGGATAATACTATTAAACACATATATTTTATTAATAAAACGTTCTGTACCTTCACAATCACCATTAGTGATTTCCGAAGAGCTTCCTCCATTACTAGAACTCCCAGAAACCTTTGTAACAGTAACCCTCAGCATTAGCATGTAGGACTTCACATTGGGACCCTGGGATGGGCTGAAAGTGTCACTGGAGATGCTGACCGCAGAGGCCATCGCTGGAGGCTCCGACGTTGAAGGATTCAACGGTACAGAGCAACTTCCAACCTTGAGAAAGAAGATTGCAGTTTATGATTTGGTTTAATAAGTAAGTACAGTACAGTATATTATTTTTTGTGTTTTAGCAATTTGTCACTAAGACATTAGGCAACCAGTTTGGTTAATGAGTTTGCTGTTATGCATGGTCTCATAGAGCAAGAGGATACCACTTATTTTCGAAGCTATTATTTTTAGAAAAGAGAACTTGTTGTTTTCCTACAAAAGCTTGTTTGCCAGTTTGTTTAAAAAAGGTTTGTCTAAATAAAACTTTTGTTCCTAATGTACCCAAAAAAAAGAAATTTAAAAATTTATGAATTTAAGAGCTGCTTGATTTTAATAGATATGTATCAATTGGCCTTTCTTCTGTATTTTTAGAGAAATCTAGCATATATCTACGTATATATATACAGACATCAGTAACAAATTCAGTCACATTATACAATTCACTCACCGAAACTTCAACAATAGCTGACGAGCTTTCCTTTCTCTTTTTATGGCAAATCTTTAGTAATAACGTTTCTACTTTCACTTGGTAATCTCTACAGTCGTCTAGGCTTTTGTCATAGAAACCTAGAAATGTCAGAGTCATATAACCTCCCAGACTATTTGGTTGGAGTTCTGTGCTCTTTTTCAAAGTGATTTTCTCAAGGAGACTATCGATTTTGAATCCGTTACGACCTTTGTTGGTTCTCGACATCCTTCGCTTCATGTAAGATAATGTTCTATTCAGAAATATAGGCTAAAAGGAAAACAACACCGTTTGATGAAGAAACATTTTCGAATGAATTTTCTATCATTTTTACTGGTCTAATACGTACCGATAGCATGTTACGAGTTCGTAAGAACCTATAGATCTGGGTTGGCTCTGTAAAAACAACGTTTGCAT
Source organism: Idaea dimidiata (assembly GCA_949358125.1). NCBI lineage: Eukaryota > Metazoa > Arthropoda > Insecta > Lepidoptera > Geometridae > Idaea > Idaea dimidiata. The sequence goes on from OX442334.1 coordinate 4,774,775, forward strand.
AAACATTAGGGCATAAGACCGAGGAACGCATCCTAAGTCGTTAATCGGGCACTTACTCTCGAACGCCTGGAGAAACAACTCATGGTCAGCCTGCAGATGATCAATTTTACTTGCTTTATTAGCGTCATTGTCTTTATCCCGCTTCTTTGGAGGCATTTTGGAGATTTTTATCTAACTAAATCACTACAGAAACCGCCAAGTTCATCAGTTCGTTGACTTGACAGCGTCAGGTTATAGGGTTGCCGGATTATAAATTACTCCTCAAAGTTCTGGATTCAGAAGAGATTAGCGAAAATTTGCTGTCCCTTGACGGCTGCACCCGATGAAAAATAATTACTTTGTTCAGTTTGTGTCATTTATTCTGTTCAGTTTGAATTTAATAAATTAATTGCATACTCAATCGATTTCACTTAAATTGATGTTTCATTTTTCATACCTGTATGAGGCAAGGAGTTGATTTTTATACGTATTTTTTTAATAATTTACGTGGAAATACAGGGTAAATATTTAAACGGCTGTGGGTATCATTGGATGTCAATCATAGACAAGAATTAATGTTAGGGTTGTTGAAGAAAAATCGACTAAAATGGAGAAAATAATCCACACACTTCAAATGACATTGACAGTAAATTTCAACTGACAAACAATAAAGCCATGTTGCCAGAAGGTTAAATACATTCCATTTTCGTAAGTTTTGACCAAGGATTAGCTTCTAAAATAACTGAGTAAGTCCAAAAAACTTAGGCAGAGAATAAAGATTACCTGATAAAAATATTAATGTATGAAAAATTAACTGGCTAAAAGGCTACACAAATTCAAGTAATTAGGTTCGCCAGCAGAAAATAATAAAGAAGAGCGAGACTACAGTAAAGTCATTCTCTCTAAATTTATAAACGATTATTTTTTTTATGAAATAGGTAACTTTTGTCAAAAAAGTACTGGCAGCCCTCAAAAATCACCGGAAGTGTCAATTTGTAAAATAATTTGTTTTGAAAATACAAAAATCTTATTTATATTAAAACAATGTGATCTAAAAGTTTTCTCTGGAAATAAAATGAAAGATTCTAATAAACTAAAAAGCATTTACAGAAGAAAACTCCTGAGAATTCAGAAGGGAGCGGTAAATAATGGTTTAAAAGTGGTACTACTAAAGCGATACAATTATGTTTTGCAGTACCAAAAACCTGAAGTTAAAACGTGCCGAAGAATTACAGCAGCTATTGTGACTACTCTTACTGTAGTATTGTTAAGTGTAAGCCTCAGGGAGAGCGTCATAGGAGCCAGGTGTTGGTTGGCTAGTAATTACGTAGTATGGGAGGCAACCCGGCCCCTCGCTGACTGCAGTTATTGTGAAAATGTAACGAAACCTATTGTTCTGCGTAATATTACCAGAAAGGAATTTACAGTAAGTGCCTTGTTTTGGTAATTCTGTCTGATCAAATCCTATTACTAGCTAAAATCCTAGAGCTTTGCATTGATCTAGCTAGATAGAAAAAATAAGTACAGTTGGTACTTACTTATTTATCGTAACATAGTATATAAAAGTCGTGTCTTCCTGCTGTCTGTTTGGATGTTTGTATGTATGGTTAGATCTATAACTACGCAATAGATTTCGATGCGGTTTTTTTTAGTAGCTAGTGATTAAATAGGCAGGTTTATACATATATGTGTATCACATCCTGATATTCCCGAGAGATCGGGACTTACGTGGGTGAAACCGCGGGGCGGAGCTAGTTTATGAATAAAATAATGAAGTTCTAACAGAACAGCTGTAATCCTTTTAAACAGTTTCATACAGTTAGCTTGTACATTTGTTATGTGTTATTATTTTCAGAGATATGCATATTCCTCCCGCCCAATAATAATTAAAAATGCCATATCTCACTGGAGAGCGACCAAAGAATTTAGCTTTAAGATGTTCAAGAGACTGTATGAACAAACGGAAGGTAGTTACGAGAGTCTGGAAGATGGGTGTCAGTTTCTCAACTTTAAAACTGACCTGTTCAGTTTGAAGGAGGTGTTTCAAATGCCTGAGGCTCGGGCACTGAATGTACCAGGGCAAGAACCTTGGTATGTTGGTTGGTAAGAGAGAATTATACATTTACTAGCTGCAGTCCACTGATTTAACCACATCCTGATACTGAGGGAATAAGGGGATAAAAAGTAGCCTATGTATTATTCCAAGTCTCTAGCTATGTACATGAGTTTAATCGCAATCAGTTTAGCAGTTTTTGATGTGAAATATTAACAAACTTATATATTTTCACATTTATAATTCTGTGTCCTGTAAAAAATGATATAACTCAACTTGTATCACATTTCACAGGATTATTCTTAGATGTAACAATAGTACACACTAATGTCATATTGCCCTAGTGGTAATAAGGGCAGGGGGTAGTTCCCCCAATGGTACAACTGGGTATGATTGGAATAATTCCATTTGTCACCCACCCCTGTCTGTCACTTACCCCCTTACTTATAAACACTAATTAATGCGCTGCATAACCATGTTTCGTTTGCCTTTTACTGTCACACGAAGTTTCAAAGTTGACAGACAGAGACAAACGTCACATAACTTAGTCATATGTAAATAATATTTTATAAGTAAGGGAGTTAGTTTCTGGGTTTAAATATATTTTTATATTACAAGTTTTAGGTACTCTTAAAAGTTGCTTCTGAGTATAGACCTCTAAATAAAATTTGAAAGAGGAATGAAAGTTTGTACTATTACACTTTGTAATCTTAATTAATAAAATTGGTTTTTCTGACTGATCATGATCAAACACTAAGAATGGATTAAGAAATATGAAAACATTAGAAAAGTTTTTGGAAGTTTTCCAATAAAATCAAATCCCCTGATTTGAAAGTCTGGGACCTAGCTAGCAGTGTTTTTTTAGCCACAACCAGATTAGACATTTAGTTAATTGTGTTATGATTCTCTACATAATCTGTTTTAATATTATTTTATATTTTGTTTATTTTCTAGGGGTAACTGCCATCCAGAAATTTTAGCTAGAGTAAGAAAGTACTACAGTATACCTGATTTTTTACCTGAAGACGCTGAGTATCCAGCTACAGAAAATATATTTTTCGGATATGAAATAGGAGCAGTTATGCATGTAAATATTGTTTTTATCTGCCATAATTAGATCTTACTCCATCTAATCATCACCAGTGGGTACCAAATAGTACCAATACTTATTTGTGACTATCTATTTCAGTTAGATTATATAACAAGACTGATGTGGCAAGGCCAAGTGAGCGGTAACAAAACTTGGCATGTTGCCCCCGTGCCTGAATGTGACCATATCTGCCATAAGTTCCAGTATTATGTTGAACCCGGAGATATTAGTGAGTGTCTTCTTGCTCTTTTCCAAATAGAATAAAGCAAAGTATATCTGTGCAACTGCACAGATATACTTTGCAATAAACAAATAAAAAGTTGATGATGTACTACTTCATCATCAACTTTTATTTGTTTTTACTATTATTTAGGAATTTCTTGACCTTGTGCGATACCAGTGTCTCTAGTTTCTTAGCAGCATATCAGTTTCAATCCAGCCTCTTTCAGGAACTTCAGCCTCTCTACATCTACATAACAATGTTGCTTAGCAATCGTTTCAGTAGCCTAAAGAAGTGAATTCGAGCCAAGGCACAAATATTGTTTGAGATCTTTCTCTATTCTAGTATTAGCTGATTGATTTTGATGCCTACCTAGTTTTAGTTAAATGTAATTTGTGATTAAAAAAATATTTTTAATAATTATTTGTAATTATGGTAAAATGGCTTTCAGACGTTTTGGTGTTTAAATGCTGTAAGTCTGAAAGTGTTTGTTATATAAATAAATAAATAAATAAATAAATTCGAGGTATAAATAGCCTATGTAATAATCTGTATTGACATTGTTTCAGCTCTTTTGGACACTCGGGTATGGTATCATGCTACAAGTATACCAAAAGGACAATTCTCGTTGACTGTGCAATCTGAATATGGATAACCCTATATTCAACATAGCTAAACCCATATTTTTCTGTATAAAAACCAAGTTTACTTCAATGGACTTTTATATAAATTATTATATTCCGATTTTCAGTTAACTGCTAAGATAAAAAACTGATGTAGATCCTTTCAAATAGACCTAGTCTAAGAGCAGATCAGATTTTGATTGTAATCAAAGTAGTAATTTGAGTAATTCGAAACAAGGGTTATAATTGCATTTCACTTAGTAAGTTAGGTGACTCTCGCTCCACCATTGTCAAAAACAAAAATGAAATTTGAAAGGACATTTACAGCGTTTTTGTGTTGCGAAATAATATGGGTTTAATTTAAGTACCTATTAAATTGTGTGCTACATATCCTAGATGCCAAATTTTTATATTATTTATTATAATAACATGTAATTTAGTGCCATTTTAATGTAGTAAGACTACCTGTTTAGTAGTAAGTAAATTATGCAATATTTTATCAGTATATATGCCATACATGTACTGTAGTGTTTAATAAATGTTTTTTCTCAAAAAATATTTTGGTTTTATTATCAAATAGGTAATGAAGAAGAATGTGGATTCCCAGTCGTCCCCACCTAGCAATAATACAGGCAACTAAAATAATTTCAGTTGTTTAGATGTGTGAATATTTTTCCCATTTAGTTTCATGGGGAGGCAGGGATGATTCCCATTGGTCCATAGTGGGGATGTATGGGAATAATCCTGTATTAAAAAAAAAAAGATTTAAAATTTAAAACCTTGTATTTCTAATTCTATGATCAAAATTGTATAGAGAAGGATTAGATCAAATATCAAGTGATGAGTTTAATGAGTAGTGAACTGACATGCAAGCGATATTCAAAGGAATCCTTCACTAACCGACTCATATAATATTGTAAAGTTCACAGAGATCAGATTAGAAACTCTAGGGACGTTAAGCTCATAGACATGCATTTTACAGCACAAATATACAGCTTACTGAACCCAAATGCTAGAAAATGCAAACTTACAATAAAAATAAATAATTAAAAAACGTTTTGACCAGATTTTATGCCAGCTTTTCACATGGACAATTTTAATTGACATGGCATATTTGCTATCACAAGAATGGTACTATTACATCATACCAGTTTAAATGGACACCATAATATTGTTATATTTTTTATATTGCCGCTGCCCAATCGGTTGAGGAAAGTGGAGGACAGATGGTAGACACTAATTCCCCATTGTCTCCACTAGTACTTTCCCTCTGGTGACAAGTGGGAATAAATCTAAAGTACCAGTGGGGACGAATGGGAAACAATATCTCAGTCGATACCACCAGCAACTAGCAATAACTAGGAATGTGTTTAGAAGAACTGCCACACTCCAAGCACGGCGTCTTTAATAGCTTCTATGTACTGAGCTGGCACCCAGTATACCCAATACCGGGACGCTTCTGTTGGTCCAAGTTGAAGACCCTAGAAATAATTAGTGTGTGGTGTAGGTGGCTGCCCTCAGATATCATCAAAGGCAAACTTAAATCCATGATGGGCCTTGGCATAGTCAACGGCATCAATCTTGTTTTTTTTTTTTTTTTTTCAAAATCTTTTTGCAAGAAACCTATAGTATATTTGGATACAGGGCTAAATAAACAGAAAACATTCCATCATATGATATCCTAAATTGACTCATTTCGGAGATATGGGAATATAAAGTTTTGAAAGGAAACTGTTTCTTAATAAAAACATATTTAAAAAACAAACAAGATGGCGGACTTTGACTATGCCGGAGATTTAATAGGTCATAAAATTTACTCTGACTGATCAAAGACAACACACAACATAAACTGCTAGGTTCATAAAATGAGAATCATACAGTTGATTATCTTGGCATAAAAATATCAAAAATAGGTTTAGGTTGTACAAAAATGTACTGTTGTCTTTATGGGAAATAATCAGATTTTTAATTTTCAATACTTTTTTTTACTAAACTTACCATGATGTGATATTCTTCATGTTCTTTAATGGGTTCAGATGTGATGCCTAAAAAAAAACGTATGTTATAGATCCTTTCTATATTTTTCTAAATTTAAAATGTTTACTCCAGTTTTTATTGTTTATTGTAAGTAACTAAAATGCAGGAATTAATTTTAATTTTTGTTCCATTAGTAAATGAACAAACATTAAAATTCAATCTTGAGTCATATGGACAAAAAAGAAATTGAGAAAGTGATACATAATATAACTAACTTACTTTTAATAGAAGTCATGGCAAGTTTTTCAGTTCTTTCCTTAGTACCAAGCCAGAGCTGATCTTGCTCCGGTTTGAAAGTCAGCCGAACCTTCCCACCATGTTTGTTCAACATTCCACTCAGTGGCACTGGAGGTAAGGGTTCCTATGAATAAAACTATTTATTTATACTATTTTTGTGCACACATCATGCAAAGACCTAAAAACTTGAAGAAAGACCTAGACTCAAAGAATAGGTGTTGATTCACTGTATCCACTTTTTTTAATAATGTACTACTAATAAATGTCGTACTTTATCATTGTTGATCATTGGCCCCATATGTTAGTATGATATCTTATCATGGGGTTACCCAAGATGCTTGGAAACTGATCACTTAATTGAATAATGATTTATCAAGCAGTAATCTAGAGAGACAGTGCAACAAAATGGTTAGGGTAATATCCTCATAGCAACTAAGGCAACTATAACAAACCTTAACTCCTTTGACTCCTGGCATGACATCAGGAGGGATGCCTTTGTCTAACACCTTCCTGTGAATCTTCTGCATGCAGAGAGGCTCCTTGCTTGTTTGGCTGCTGCTCAGCCTTTCATCTAATAACTCCTGTTTGGACAATTTCATTATGATTGATGAGTCATGCATGACACAATTTGTTTTTTAGATATCTGTTTATTTATGTATTTTAGTTTTGTATAAACAGTTGTTCTGAATGATGCCTGGAACTGATATCCAATGTGCTTACTACCAGTGCAAAAAAAGAAAATAATGACACACATTACAAAAAATCTAAAATAATTCATAGATTGAGTGGTGGTACATAGAGTTACTACAAGTAAATAAGTATAATTCAAGAGGGTAGTTTAACATACATATATTACGAAATACTCATTCTGTTCTTATTTTGCTGTATTGTGACTAGGGAATCCAATCCCGCAAACGCGGGATCCCGCAAATGCGGGATCCCGCACCTTTTTTGCGGGATCAGAAATGCGGGATTACACCCGCGGGATCCCGCAGGTTTGCGGGATTGAAAAAATATATATATTTTAGAAAAATGGGCTCAGGCGACCATCTTATTATTTATATGACACCTCAGCACAGCTCATTAGTAAGTGATTTAACAACTTTCTTATAGAACTCGTGCCTTTTATATATAATTTGTATGGAAAATAATTTTGATTAAGTTTTTAACTTACAACTAAATAAGTTTTAAATTTCTATTTTGTGTCGTGTGAACCCTGTTTCGGAACGGAACATAACCAATGTCAGTTCAAGTACTCTATGACTAGGGATTCCCCTACGGCGCACGGGGACTTACCTTCGCACGCGATTAAGTGTCAAAGAAAGTTATTGCGTCATTTGCGTCTTACTTGTGATGTGAAAAGGTTACCTAACGTACGCGAGACAAATCTTTTTTGTTATCAAATTGTTAAGAGCACGTTTCGAGTGAAAAAATACAATTTATTATTAAAAAATGAGTGTCAATTTGATTTATAAAGAGTATAAAAGCTCGAGTGAAGTGTGGAAACATTTTTTAAGAGCAGAAAATGGATCAACCGCTAAATGTAAGTTATGTCCTGCTATCATAAAAATCTCTGCTCGCTCTACTAAAGGTCTTCACACCCACTTGCGAACAAAGCACAACATGAATTTGAACTTGGTTGATAGCGTCAGCAGCAACGTTGAAAATCCAGCACCGGGAATGGGAACGAGCAGCGCAAGCCAAAGTGGCTCGTTTAGTTCAACTGCTTCACGTTTAGACGAAAGTGCTTCATCTTCGGCAACGTCAGTCTCACAGAAAAGAAAGAAATTAACAGATTATTTCCCACTCGAAAAAAAAGTTTCTATGGAAGAAAGAGTGTGCAGAATGATAGCGAAAGATGGAATCCCATTCGCGAAATTCATCACGTCAATTGATTTACGCGAATTATTTGAATCGGAGGGCCACAGATTGCCTTCTTCTGCCAGCACGATACAAACTATGTTGATGGCCTATGGAGCATCCATTCGAAAGAAAACTTTCGACGAACTTGAAGCACTGAAAAAATTGGAAAAGCGTTTCACACTGACTTTTGATGAGTGGACATCTTTAAGAAATCGCCGCTATTTAAATTTGAATCTTCACTTATTTACCGGTGGAGCTGCGAACATTTGGAACCTAGGACTAGCAAGAATTGAAGGACGTTTTCCTGCAGAAGCCTGTGTAACTGCGCTTGAAAAAAAACTGCAGGATTTTAAAATTGACCTAAATCTAGATGTGATCGCAGTAACAACCGATGGTGCAGCAGTCATGAAAAAAGTTGGTAGATTATTATCAGCGCACCACCAATTATGCTTTGCACATGGATTGCAACTCGCTGTACTTGAAGTTCTATACAATAAGAGACAAGAACAAGAAGAAGAAGAAATACAAGCTGAAGTACTCGAAAATAGACCGGATAATGAGAGTGATAATGAAAGTGAAGATGGTAACGACGAGCAAGGAAATTTTTTGGTAGAGGAAGAAATTCAAGAAGAAGAGTTGCTACCACAATACAGAGAACTTATTCAAAAAGTGAGGAAAATTGTCAAGGTTTTTAGTTCAAAATCTCCAGTAAAAAATGATCTGCTGCAAAAATATATTAAAGCAGAATTTGGCAAAGAATTGCAGCTTATCCTAGATTGCCGAACGCGCTGGAGCAGTCTCGCATCAATGTTGTCGAGGTTCAACGAAGTCAAACATTGTATATCTAAAGCACTTATTGACCTTAAACTGACATCATCTTCATTTTCATTCACTGACGAAGAATTCATGACTTTGACTGATATTGAACTAGCTTTAGAGCCAGTGAAGCTTGCTGTAAACGTCTTATGCCGCGAGGATGCAACGCTAGTTACTGCAGAAACCACATTGCGTTTCATGATAAACAAACTGAATCGACAAAATACCAGGTTAAGCCAGGAACTTGTTGTGTCGCTATCTCGCAGGATAAAAGAACGCCGCACATCAATAACTGCCGTGTTGCTTTACTTGGAAAATCCAAAAAAATATCTAGAAAAAGATTCAAGATCTGCAAGTATGGAGGACGATCCATTCTTTTATCCAAGAAAAGCTACGCTAAGAACTGAAATTAAGTGTTTAATCGAGAGACTAGTGTCAGACGCGCAACCTGAAACTGAAAACCAGCAAGTTGAGGACAATGAAGAAGACATGCCTTTATCGAGACTTCTTGATGAGCCTTCACCTACACTAGAAGAAGAATTAGAGCGCAGTCTCCGTACTGAATGGCTACCCGAGTCTAGACCTGCAGTGCGTGCACCCACTCGAGATAATTCACTTGATCTGATATTGAAACGTGAGATGACACTTTTTGAATGTGGAGGGAATAGAGGGAAGTACTTGGAAACTGTTTATACTTATGTAAAGTCAATTCCGCCTACAAGTGTGGAAGCCGAGCGTGCTTTTTCCGCCGCTGGCTATTTATGCAACAAGATAAGATCAAATCTAAAAGATGAAACGTTAGATACCTTATCGTTTCTTCGAAAACATTTTCAGAAAAAATAAGCTAACTTTACTTAATTAAGGGCGTTTACTTAATTCACCCCTTTATGCCTCTAAAACCAATGAATAATGTTTAATTTTCAATACAAATTTAAATATGAAACGTTAAATTTTTTACTTATTATATCGTTTCTTAAAAGAAGTTGATTATTTATGCATCTAACATCATTATATTCAATTTCTAATATGAGTAATAACTTTGCTTCATATTGATAATAATAATAATAAAAATACTTGTCTTTATTTATTTTATTTAACTACATTAAACAAAAATAATAATAATTAAAATCAATCCCGCAAACCCCGCGGGATCCGCGGGATTGATGACCTTGATCCCGCAAGCTTGCGGGATCGCGATTTTGATGCGGGATTGGATTCCCTAATTGTGACATTATGTTCCAATGAAATACATATAGTTGGCCAACTTTTGCAGTCATTGCCAAAACACAAACATGTAAACAATGAAGAATGTTAATAGGTATGCCAATTCGGTTGAAAGTTTGTTACAGTAAACCTTGTTTGTATACAAATACACTGGTTTGGTCACACCTGAGAACGAGTCTACATTGCACATTCACTTCTATAAATTGAAAACAAATTAACATATCGTAATTCTTTCACTTGTATTTGTTACAGTGAATATGGAGAGCTAATATTCAAAATTAGTTATTTTTCCTCATTGAGTCTGCCAGTTAACAGTGGCAGATCTAGGTATTTAAATGGGGGTTTATGACAATCATATGAACCAATTCATCAAATTGTCATTATGAAGGCATAGAACATTAGTTGATGTAGTTGGGCACAAGTGGCATCTTCCTGCTTAACCTAATTGTTTTTTAACTTTTATGAGATTGTTTATCTTACCTTTGGGGCACTTTTCACAGCCAAGATATCATCCATTTTCGAGCCAACCAACATGACTTTCCCCCCCTTGACTATACCAGTTTTTCTGAGGGTCATTTCATCCTTGGCCATGCCTTTGATTATTAGTTTTTGGGCAGACTGTGGCACACCGCATATCCGCTCCAAATGAGCCTTCAGATCCAATACTGTAGCGTCATACGCAAACGTAATGTCATGTTTAGCTTTGTTAAATACTACGGTAAATTCGATCTGTTCTGGTATCTCACAAATTTCTGTATCTTCACCGGCTTCCGAAGACCCCGCGACGCTCTCCGCGGGAGTTTCTGTATGCGTTTTCTCGCTATCTACTTGTGGTTGTGTCTTATTTTCCGCGACTACTTTACTCCCGTTTGATATTAAATTTGGATCTCGATTCTCTGAAGTATCGCCTTTTTCTGATGCTGGTAAATACAATAAAAATAAATAAAGTGAGTTAGCAGATTTTCTAGAACAAAAGGTCTCTCTCGCCAAGTGTGTTGGGCCACAAAGAAAGAATGTCACACGCGTTTAACACTGAAACAAAGCAAGCCTTACCTATGAATTCCATGGTTCACGATCAATTGTGAATAAAAATGTATAAAACAACTAAAAACAATATTATTCCAATGGTTGTTTTGGAAAAATAATAAAAGTGCAGCCGACTGGCTGACGTGAAGCAACAATTTTTTCCACAGAATAAATAAAACTGATAGATAACATAGTGCAGCACACTTGTGTTGAATAATCGACTAAAACAGCAAATTATCGAGTTAAATTAATTTCAATCGGTTTCCTTTGTTTTACTTGATTAGAATGTGCCGTGAATTGCTTTTGTCTATGAATTAATAATTTCCGTTTCCGTAGCAACAATTTTCAAAACAAAAAGTTTTCGGAAATTCGGATTGTGTCTTCCGATCTTTACAAATTTAATTATATCTATTTGTCATGAGTTTTAATTTAGACGACCCACTAGCTGGAATTCTTAGTGATGGAAGTGACGATAGTTTCTTTAACGACGATATTTTGGGTAAAAAGAAACAGGCCAAGAAAAAGACCACTCCGATAGCCGAAAGAAAAAGTTCACTTTTTGGGATAGAAGAAACTGATAAACCGAAAGCAGCAGTCAACATTGAAGATAAAAAGGCAAGTTTGTTCGAATTCGGGGACACTAAGGGCCAGGACAATATTAAAAATGCACCTGTGGCTTCGGCATCACCGGCTCCAATCAAACGAACTCTTTCCAAAGATTCTATCAAAATTCAGCCGGAAATAAAGCCAAAAGAAATAACTAAATCACCGGCAAGAACTAAAATCAGTGCGAGCGCTGATAAATTCGACATTCTTAGTGAACTAGGTTCTGAAAAACCCTCTGTAAAAACTTTAGAAAAAGGCAAAAGTTCTCAATCTATTTTAGACGATATCTTAGGTTCAAACAAACCTGGTTCCAGCCAAACTAGACCTACAACAGGGGGTAAAACTCAAGAGTTTGACTTAGATTCGTTTTTGGGCAAAACTGAATCAAAGTCTAGTGCCCCTAGCAAAATTGTTGCTCCGAAAAGTAATCCAAAGATCCAGCCAAAGGAAGAAAGAAAAACAAAAGATGGCGGTAAAAAAGCTGGTGGAGACTGGCTCGGTATATTTCAGGATAAGGAAGAAGAAGAAGATGATGATAAAGCGGATGTTCCTTCATGGCTAGGTAAAAAATAATTTTGTCACTAAGTACTCACATACCTATAGTTTTAGGTGGGAATGTTCTTCGTGCAATTTAAAAAACTTGATTTCTGCTTATTTCCGTTAGATTTCATACTTCTACGGCGAGTGATTCGATCGTGCAATTCACATAGAAAAATTACCACTATCGAACTAAATCTGTACAAATCGAGCTAATAAATCGTTTGAAGTGGCATGAGTGACTCAAAAATATAGAGCCCCTTTTCCTTACAATAAGTTGTACGTAAAATAGGTGCATTACAATTGCAAATGTTTGAGCTTTTTGTGCACAGCATGCCACAAAAGAAAAAGAAATAAATAAATATAAAGTATTAGTCACTATACATAACACAAGTTTATTAGCTTACCGTGGTGCTAGATGGCTCAATGTGATGTTTATAGATTTTGTTTATTATATTGAAAAAAATACAGGTGTTGACATTAAAAAGAAGAAAGCCACCGAGAAGAAGCAACCTAAACAAAGTATAGAAGAAACAGCAATACCGGAACCAACGAATGATATTCAAAATACTATAGAATATAAGGAACCATTGCTAACCGAACCAGCGGCCTTATTCACTCCCACCGAAACGAACCCGACTTTCGTTATCGCTGTTTTTACGAAACTTCTTTCCGTGCCGAAAAATCTGGATTTTGTGATTCATCCTAACGTTTCCGCTTATTCGGAAAATTTAACGACGGAAGTAACCTTTTTCCGATAAAAAATCATAAACAATTTTCATCTATATTCAGAAGAGCATTTACGGAGACTGCTATTTTTTGGTAGAAAATGGTAGAAAATATTTAAGTGTCTTTTAAATCTATTTTTAATACGCATATAATGCAATGGCTATTTTACTTATAGTCCATAAATTTAATTCCAAAATATCTCACGTAGAGGGTTAAAAAGACACATTTTTCTTTGATAGAATGCAAATGCACTGAACTATCTCCGTAAACTGTAAACGTAAATGTCATTTGTCAGTGTCATACAAGCGTTATTTGACTTAACCGCCTTATTCAAAGTTAGGTACTTGGAAATAACCTATAAAGTATTTTGTGGAAATAAAAAAGGAGGTTTATTAATACTTTATCAACAAAAAGCGACGTTACAACAGCGCCAGGCGCTTTTCGAATTCATTGCTGGTAACTGTTAAATAGGAAAAGGGAGGCTTTCAGTACAAAGTAAGTAAATATGTTACTTATGTATGATCTTTCGTACGCATTCGCAAATTTGAATTAAAATTTGCGAATTCATTTCTTATTATTTGAAGTCATGGTTGGCCTGCAAGTCCGATACTAGAGCGAAATCAGCCGCAATTTGTAGCTTGAAGCCTAGAGCTTAGTTTGGGGATTGAGCTGTGTATGTATTTATTTATTAATATTTAACTTGAAGAAGTATGTTTAAAGTTTGTTTAAATTGCAACATAATCTGGAACTTATTTAATAAATACATGTTACAGAACAAAGCTCTCAGCTGCCTCTGTGGACGATAAACCTGTCCATCTAGCTAGATGTTGTGATGGAAGTGGAGGTGGAACAAAGCCCACCCTCAGGAGAGAGACACCTACCAGCAGTGCCAGAGTGAGTGCAATGTCTCAGGAGGTAATAGGACCTGCCCTGCTGGCCATTGTAGAGGCTATGAATTGCTTTGCCGATGCAATGCGGGTTGCATTGCAAGGTAAATTAAAAAATAAGACTTTTTTTCAATTGTTTAATAGTAGGTATCAATAAAACAATGATAAATAAAATGAAACCAATACAATATTTTTTCTGATCATGTGTTAAATTACAATCGCCTTAATACAGATATCTATAAATTTGAACAAAAGCAATCAATAATAAAGACCATGGACTCTTTTCATTAAGATTTAACAATATATCACAGTATGTTTATGAAATATATTTTTTGAATCTTGAAATGACCATGTAAGTTAAGTCTTTAGGTAGTTTATTTTAATAAAGAACATATAAAATTAACTTAAAATAAAAAATAATGTTAGTCCACTCAAATTGATATGATATGATATGATATTTATTTATTAATATAAATCTTACTAAACATTTATCAAATTAATTGCACTACTGCAGAGCGAAGGTCTCCTCTTAGAGGGCAGGAAGGCACCAAAGAAGCAAAAAAAACAGATTTAGTAACTAGCCTTTCACTTCCACTCCTCTTCGGTGTAACTAGCCATGGGTGGGAGTTATTGATATCTTGAATCTCCTGAAAAAACAATACTACTTTTATTACAAGTTTCATCAAAATTGAGTTTGAGAAATACAACCTATAAAGGAGAAGCAACATCTTCTTCTGTAATAAAGATATAATAATATTATCTTCTTATATATTATCAGTCAACCTCCTGAAGCATAGACGCTTTTCTCGCTAAAGCTCGCTCGGTCAATAAGATTTAGAAATCATTATATTCATTTTTGTTACAGTTAGAAAACAAGAAAACCAGGAAAATAAATTATAGAAAAAACCACATCACAAAAGAAAAATACAGACAGAATACTAACCAAGTAGCCAACAGGCTACTTGGTTAGTCTCCGAGCAGGCTGCATCTACAAATAAAGGCATCGTGGTCGCACACCTGAGTTTTAAAATTAAATATTTGTTAGGTATGTTAGTAGATCCTTAGGTCTAATTGCGAGGGAATGGGATCGGTTGCCTGACTATGTCTTCCCGGTAATTTACAACTTGGGGTCTTTAAGTCGCGAGTGAACAGGTTTCTTCTAGGTAAGCGTGCTAAATCTTTGACTACATCGTCGCTTTCCATGAGGTGAGATAGTGGTCAAGCGTTTACCTATCAACTGTAAAAAAAAATAAAAAACATAAATAAATTTAAATAATGTTGTTGTTTATTAATTGACTAGCTGCGCCCCGAGGTTTCACCTGCATAAGTCTCGTTCCCGCAGGAATATCAGGATAAAAAGTAGCCTATGTGTTATTCCCGGTATCCAGCTACCTATATCCCAAGTTTCATCGCAATCGGTTCAGTAGTTTTTGCGTAAAAGAGTAACAACCTCACATACATACATACAAACTTTCGCGTTTATAATATTAGTAAGATTTGCTTTTTCTTTTAAATGTTACTTCTTAAGTTCTATTATATATAAATGCAGACGTTAATAATTGTATGTAATTTTTTACTTTTAACACATAGCCTTCTTTTTATCCTAATATTCATGCGGGATCGGAACTGCGGGTGCTGCTAGTTACAAAGAAATATGTTAATTGAAATTTATCTGGATTTTTTTCCTGGTTTTATTTGTGTTGTAAAATAGTTATGTAAATCTTATAATAAATAATTTAGTTAGGTAAATAAATGAATATTTCTTAATTAGTTTTTATTGCTCTAAGCATGCATGTCTACTACAAATATTTTAAAGGAAAATACATGGATAGTTATTTTTATTATTATTATTTCTAGTAGGGGACGCCAGCGCAAGCACCAGACGGGTGATCTGTCCTCTCATGTTGGGACTATTTCACCCAGTTCCCCAAGACCCCTATAGTTTTGAGTTAACTGATAACTCACAGTGATGTTGACCCACTAAATCTACCTGTTACTTTGCAGAATTTTAACAACTGCCCTATTGTAGTGTCACTCAGGTCCCCTTCAGATAGGGTATCTGAGTTCATTATTTCTCTCCTGGCTTTAGCGTATGCAGGGCACTCTGCTACCAGGTGATAGCTAGTTTCATCTTCCAGACAGCTAGGACAAACGGGGTCATCCCTTTGTCCTATCTTTACTAGGTGTCTGTTCAGCTGGCAGTGTCCTGTGAGGATCATTATGATTCTAATATTGTTCCTACTTAGTTTAAGTAGGTGTTTGGATTTATTTTTGTCTTTCAAACGCTTTTATAAATATCTTGGATTGCCTTAGACCATTTGTTTCTACCCATCTACGTTTGAATTCTATTTTCATTCTATGTTTAATGACACCTTTCGTAATCCCATAGGCTATCGGAAGTCTGGGTTCGGGTCACACAAAGGTTTCATCCTCTCCTTTTCTTGCAAGTTCATCTGCTCTTTCGTTACCAGTTATGCCTTTGTGTCCTGGAACCCAGGCCACGGTAACCTTTGCTTTGCTACCCAACCTGTTCAGAGATTATAGCGATATAGAGTTATATAAGTATCTACTTAGGTACTTATCGATAGTGAGTTGTGTGTTTGCTGCGAACACCACCCACTTATAAAATATCAGGGTGGTTGAATGTATTAATCACCTCTGATATGCTGACGCCTGGCTCATAATTAAATTGGCATTTGGTCTTAATGGCATTTGGTAATAGTACGAGCAATTACCAAGGAAACAACGCAGCTAACACCTGAAAACGAATAACATAGGTTTTTATTACTTACCTAAATTGATTTACCAATTTACTTGTAAGATTTTACTTATAGGTGGTTAGAATATAGTTACAATGATCTCGTATATATAGGGACAGATCTACCTAATGGTTTTCAGTAGTTGGTAGGAAGGTAACTAAACCAACTCTGTCAGAGCAGTCACCAAACAATTGGGCCTCAATTATTATTGCACTACAAGGCTTAGAGCCCTTTTTTTATAAAGTTGGGACCAGTAGGTAAATGGATTGGTTACGTCTCGTATATTGACCGATGAAGCATTATTGTCGGAGTACTTTGCAGGGCTCTGCGGCGTCTATTTCGTTTCGTAGCTCAAAATTCTCACACCAATCCAAAACCAAAGTCTCCGTGATTATGAACAAAGCGACTACGTTTAATATTGAGGCCTTTGATTTACTCCGTAGCACGTAATTTCAAGACCACTAATCCAGAATGATGTTTAAAAATGAAATAGCTTATAAAAACGGAGGAAAATACAGAAAACACACCTTAAAATTCTACTTTGTCAACTGAAACAATCATAATCCCGAATGTCGGTAGAGTTTACGATAGCTAAAACCTATCGGTAGCACTCCGAACAGATAGCTGTCAAAATAGTATATTCGTTACCTACCGTACCGAATATCGGTGGATTGAATCGGTGAAAGTGGTACTATACTCTGTGGTTCGTGTTTTTTTTAACTTTTTCCGAATTCGGCGGCGTTCCGAAGCTCTCTGAATAACCCTGCAGTTTTGCCCAAAGTATCAGCGAATATATTGCAAGGTA
This sequence comes from Idaea dimidiata, assembly GCA_949358125.1. Lineage (NCBI taxonomy): Eukaryota > Metazoa > Arthropoda > Insecta > Lepidoptera > Geometridae > Idaea > Idaea dimidiata. The sequence goes on from OX442334.1 coordinate 4,792,266, forward strand.
GGTATACATTTTTGCTACTTAAATTTTAAATAATTTAATTAAATTTTTGGGATAAAGCTCGGTCGGTTAAAAATCATGAATAAAACGCGATTCAACCAAGTAAATAAAGTGTTCTATTAAGGATGAGATGTTTGGAAACTTTGCCTTCAAAAAGATAAAATACTAAAAACTAATTGAGTGTGATTCAGACTCCTGCACGAAACGTTCTGTATTATATATAACATATTATTATCATAATAAAATTACGTTTGTTATACATATAGGAATCCCACTGAAAATATATTGTATTCTGATTTAGTGTTGTTTGTTGCTATAGCGGCAACAAAAATACATTATTTGTGAATGTTACAACTGTCTATTGATTTCTAGTTAGTGGAGTTTTAGAATAAAGAGTCGCGTGGTTACCCTTTGGATACCGAAACTTAAAAATAAATTATTAATTTCTTCTATGGTTTTCGCGATTTTGCATAATAAAACACTTTATTTGTCCGGTTTTATCGGGTTTTTATTCATTGTTCTAAACAAACCGAGCTTTCGCCAACTTTACAGTTGGCTCGGGTCAAATAATGAATAAAAACGCGATAAAACCGGATAAATAAAGTGTTTTATTAATAAATTATTAATTGTGATAATGAAGGTAATAAAGAAGATCTAACAACGGAGAGCGCAGCGTTGTACCTACAGCAACAGGAGTCGCAACTCATGGTCGCAATGCAATTGAAGGCACAGGAAGAGAAACTAGCTGCTATGCAGAGTAAGATACCTACATACTTTTATTATGGCGCATATTCATATTACCAGAGCAGTTCTTTCAATAAGACATAATTTCAAGACAATTTTTTTTGACTATTCAAAGTAGGTAGCTTTACTTACCCAAAGTTAAAGTGTACCTCATCAAACAAAACGCTATAAATTTGTAATACTTTTTTCCCTGTCGCCATTGTCCGTGCGTCAGAAAGAGAGTCAAAGTGTACCTATTAAGGTCAGCAATGGTCAATTTAAACAAAAATCTCTAATCTTGTTAACTTTTCCTACTGCCCACATAGTCAGTGCGTCAGATAGAAAGATCATCGTGTTCAGCGCAAGTACCACAATGGCACATCAAACGAAAATCTCTTAATTTTTATGATTTTCTCAATTTCCCCATCGCCAATGCATTAGAAAGAGAGTCAACGTGTACAACGCAAGACTCGCAATAGCCCATCAAACAAAAATGACCATTCTTATAAACCTTCCCCACTGTCCCTATTGTCAGTGCGTCAGAAAGAGAGTCAACGAGTACAACGAGAGACCGCGATGGCCTATCAAACAAAAATCTCTAAAATTGTTCACTTTTCCCACTGACCCTATCGTCAGTGCGTCAGAAAAAGAGTCAACGTGTACAACGAGAGGCCGCGATGGCCTATCAAACAAAAATCTCTAAGCTTGTACACTTTTCCCACTGTCCACATCACCAGTGCTTCAGAAAGAGAATAAACGCGAGGCCGCTGTGGCCTATCCAACAAAAATCTCTAAACTTGTACACTTTGCTACTGTCCCCATGGTCAGTGCGTCAGAAAGAGAGTCAGCGTGTACAACGCGAGGCCGCTACGGCCTATCAAACAAACATCTCTTAACTTGTACACTTTTCCCACTGTCCCCATGGTCAGTGCGTCAGAAAGAGAGTCAGCGTGTACAACGCGAGGCCGCGATGGCTCATCATGCGCAACTCGACGCCATGTTGCATAGACAGGGCGAACAGAGGCTACAGATGCAGGCCATCATCTCGGCTCACCAACAACGTATCTCGCAGAGAATTAAGGTAAGTGAGGTTATTGGTTGCCTGAAAGAGATCGCCTTTAGCCGATAAGGCCCATTGTGCCACACTTCATTTAAGTTTTTCTCTGTATTTTTTCTTCCCTTAACTCTACTTGCATAAATTCATCAGAATCGGTTAGAGTTTATACGTGAAAATGTTACAGAACAGAAAGTTCCTTAATGTCATTAGATCTAACAATAAAAATTCTAATATACCTACTTATGTAAGTAGTTGCCTCCAAATAAAGTATTTCAGCTATACACAATGACACTGTGCGTGAACTCAACTTTGTCATTTTCACCATAGTTCGGCGTGACTACGCCTTATTGACGACACACCATGCCGAAATTACGTCGCGTTCTAGCGTACAGCCGAACTTCGGTCGGGCATAAGTTCGGCTGCGATTCGGCGGTGCGCAATCAACAAATTATACGCGACCGAAGTTCGGTTCGATTGCCTTGCCTGAATACACACAAAACTGAATTTCAGCTGCGTAAGTTCGGCTTTTATGGTGTGTCATAATATCAGCGGAATACACAAGAACGTAAAATCAACCGCCGAACTTCGGTTGCGTATCTTCGGCGCAGTGTGTTTACGATACTAAGCCGGACGTATAGGGTCGTTTCATTTGTGAATACGGCTGTTTTACCTACAAATACACTCACGTCAATCTAAAGATATTTTATTTGTAATTTGTCAAACAAAATGTCCTGCTAAAAACAACTTCAGCACGAGTTTGAATAGCCGTGTAAATATCGAAGTAATGTACTTAGTTTTCAAGTATTCTTTAGGATTTGTTATGCACTGTTGAAACCGAAGATATCTCTGCACCGAATGATGATTTTGAAGGAAATAGACCGGAGAAAGATTCTCCATACAATAGAGAAAAGAAGCAACTACTTCAACTTGTACAATCATTGCAAGAAAATCATGATAAAGAGATTGATCTCATGGAAACTTCGTATAGGTAGGTACATAACATGAGCTTTTTATAATTAACGAACTTTGAATTCTATCCTATTAATAAACGTGGAGTAAGGTCGGAGTAGTCAGAACATGCTTAGTCTCTTTCCGTGACAAAAACTTTCAAAGTTGACAGACAAAAACAAAAAGTGGCAATACTACTCAACATTACTCCATGTTTATTAATAAGAAGGTCATGTATAGATAGATATATGCTTGATCATTACTATTTACTATCTAAAATCAGTGAATCTAGTTTCCATCTTCCTTAGTGATTGCATCCGCCTATGTATCGGAACACAGAAGAGTTCACTTGGTACTACAACTTAACCCGTAGCCGAAGCTTTCCGCGAATTGTTAGCTTCTTTAGCACCATCCATCCAGCACCATCCAGCACGGATTCACGTATCTCCATTCTTAAGTTTCAGTGTGGGTTCAGATATTTCAGAGTCAAATAAACACATATTTTTTGTCTAAGTTTTTCGTGATTTTGCATAAAAGAACACAATATTTACCGGGTTTAATTCGTCTATTTTAATATTCTAAAAAGTTACTGTAAACTACCGCCTCATAAAAAATGCACACACACAAACATTTTTACAAAAGTATTATAATTATATAATTTTAGGCGTCAACTAGCATTCCTAGAAGTCTCTCTAAACCAAGCAGAAGAAAGAATGAAGGAAGAAACCGATAAACTAGTAAAATTCTATTCCGAAAAGATCCATTGGCTTGAAGAACATCATTTACTTTACAAGAAGATGACTGAAGACAATATGAACTCTCTGTCTGAAAGACATAAGGCTGAGAATGAAATGATAAGGCAACAACACTTGGATAACGTTGGAGTTTTACAGGAACATCACGTCGCTCTTATGGAAAATATTAAGTGAGTTTTTAAAACAGAATCGTATTTCCTACCTGTATTTTTAAAAGATAATTTGCATAAAATTGTCTACTTGTAATGCGAAACGGAGTGTTGGAAGACCACCTACTCGGCGGATCGACGACATTGTGGCGGTCGCGGGGAGTCGTTGGATGGAGGTAGCACGCGATCGATATTTGTGGCGTCGTATGGGGGAGACCTATGTTCAGCTGTGGACGGTTAAGGGCTGAGATGATGATGATGATGATTGTCTATTGTTCAATTGGGCTATCAACGAAAATGCATTCAATAAATAGACCTTTTAAAAAAAAATGCTTTTAAGGAAACTGACTATTGAAAATTCTTGCATTATTATAAGATGGCAATCTATCTTTTAATCAATGCTGGTGATTGAGAGGTTGTAGGTTCGAATCCAGGTAGAGTCGAGTAGAGCTATAGAGTTTAGGAACAAAAAGCTTATTTTTAATACAAATAATATGAATTTAGATTTTCAAAGTGTAAGCGTAGAGTAAATAAAAAATATAACTTTCAGAAATGCAGTGAAACAGGAACAAATACTAATACAGAATTCTGCAAGTTTTTCAACTGAATTACACGAATTATTGACAGATGTTAAAGAAAGCAGGACTCAATGCCAACAGCTCGTTGATAAAGTTGACAAAATTGTTGAAAACAATCAGAAAGACAACGAAAAAAGTTTGCAAAGTCGTGAAACGCAGATAAATGGTAAAATTGAGAAAAAAGAAAACTTGAAATAGAAGAGGAAAAAAAACTTAAAATTGAATTTTAAAATAATTGTTTAACTTATTCCAGATATGATACAACAATTAAAAAAAGAAAGGGAACAGTTTGATGTAGAAAAAACCGAAAGTAGGGAAATCGTTAAAATGCTTGAGTCAAGATTGAAACAAATGACTACGGTATGTATACAGGGTTACAGAAAAAGTCGTGCTAGATCCGTTGAGGGCGTGGAGTACCCATCATTTCTGACTTATTTCACTATGAAACACCCTACCCTAAACTTAACCCTTTATGAGATATTCGACTTTTAATTTTTTCATTGAAAATTGCCGATATTTAAGCGACTAAATTTATTTTTGTTTATTTTGTGTGTCTTATTATTATTATTATTGCATTTTGACATGCGTAATAAGATGCTTAAAGACGTCAATCATTAAAATAGTACATTAGTTAATTGAATAGACCGTAGCAGACAAGTGAAAGTTAAGAAGTAAAAAAATAAATTAGAAAGTTTATTTTTCTCTAAGGGATATCTAAAAAAAACTATATGGCAATTGTTCGGCAGATGTTTTTTAAAATATCTACGTTTCATCAGCTATCTAACGAGGTATAATAATCAAGTGTTTTATTCAAATACATTATAAAAAAAATTAGTTTCATAGGCGACAGTGGAGAAGAAAATTTATACTTAGCCCTAAAAAATAAAATAAAACAATAGGTAAGCATGAAATGTTATTTATTAAAGCTTTTCACACAACTTTTTCTTGTTTACAGTTCATGTTCAACATGGCCGCCTCTATTTCTGATACATTGTCGCATTCTTCTACGGAGACCAGTCTTCACTACTCCAGTGGTCAATGTGGTCCTCATTTTGTTAGCTGCATCCACAATCCTTTGTCTTAAGTCTTCCACAGACGAAACTGGATTCGGCTCGCTGTATACTAGACTTTTCATGCACCCCCACACATGAAAATCCATGGGGGTAATGTCCGGACTTCTTGCTGGCCATGGCAACGGCCCACCTCGTCCTATCCATTTGTTTGGATAATTTGTGTCCAGCCAGTCTCTGACACTTCTTCTGAAATGGGCAGGGCAGCCATCGTGTTGGAACCACATGTCCCTGATCAGGTTGAGTGGCAGATCATCCAGCAAATCACTCAAGTCTGCTCTCAGGAAATTTTCGTAGCTTTCCCCATTTAAATTATCCGGGAGAAAGTAAGGTCCAATCAAATGATTGGAGATAATGCCCATCCACACATTCACGCTGAATCTACGTTGGGACCCCTTCACTCTTTTCTTATTGGGATTCCTTAGTTCTTTTGGGGCCCAGTAATGGGCGTTGTGATAGTTAGTTATGCCATCTTTATCAAATTTGGACTCATCCGTCCACAAGATATTTCTTAGAAAATCTGGGTCTTCCACATCAGCATTTAGCATAAATCTGCAAAAGTCCATTCTCCTCGCGGGGTCTCCTTCTTCAATAACGTGTACCGGCGTATAATGGTATGGGTATAGGCCAGCAGTGTGCACGGTAAACCACACTCTCCATTGCGAAAGTCCCAGATCACGGGCAACAATATTAGTGGAAGTAGTCGGATCCGCTCGAAAGCGTTGCACTATCTCATTGTCCTGTTCTTCGTCGTCAATTCGTGGTCTTCCCATGTCTGTATTTCGTCTCAAAACAGAGCCAGTTTCACGAAGTCTTCGATAAACTCTGTCAAAAACGGCCACATCCGGCACTCGACGACCGGGGTAGCGAGTTATGTATTCGTTGCGAGCTTGCGCAGACACACAATTGCAGTATCCGTAACAAATAAGCATATCAGCATATTCTTCAGGTGTGTAGGACGTCATCTTCAACACTTCCGTATCGCAGGTACAAATCAGAGTCCGGTTAACAAGCACAGTAGTCACAAATCAGAAGAAACAGTCCAGAATCACAGCCAAGTCGAGAAAAAGAGCAATACAATGTCACATCTACTATGTACGAAGCACAAAAGCAGACTGACTGACAACCAAAACAATACCCCTTGTTGTATTCACAGCCCTAACCGGTCTCTACACATTTTTTCTTTCATTCGCACCTACATAAATCGTCACTTGTCTCGCTCGCACGGTGCGTCTTAACTTGAAGGACAATAGGCGCGGTACCGTTAGAACTACTACTACTACTGGAGCGTCCCTTTTTTCCCACGAAATGTAATACAATCCCTAGATTGTTATACGTCGTTAGATAGCTGATGAAACGTAAATATTTTAAAAAACATCTGCCGAACAATTGCCATATAGTTTTTTTTAGATATCCCTTAGAGAAAAATAAACTTTCTAATTTATTTATTTATTTCTTAACTTTCACTTGTCTGCTACGGTCTATTCAATTAACTAATGTACTATTTTAATGATTGACGTCTTTAAGCATCTTATTACGCATGTCAAAATGCAATAATAATAATAATAAGACACACAAAATAAACAAAAATAAATTTAGTAGCTTAAATATCGGCAATTTTCAATGAAAAAATTAAAAGTCGAATATCTCAAAAAGGGTTAAGTTTAGGGTAGGGTGTTTCATAGTGAAATAAGTCAGAAATGATGGGTACTCCACGCCTTCAACGGATCTAGCACGACTTTTTCTGTAACCCTGTATATTTCTTAAGTTTATATTTCCTCCACTAAATGAATATATTACTAAATTATTTGTTCTGTAGACAATCGAAGAAGAAACAGCGGCTTTGAAACAAAGGAAAATGGAATTTGAATTTGAAAAAGCAACATTTGGTAAGCAAACTGAGTTTGCTAGGAATCTGCTGAAGAAACAGGATGAAGAAATTAAAGTAGGTATTTTACTTGAAACTAACCTAACTTTATGATTTCATTTGAAAGCGTCAATTCTCAATGTAAATCCACCTTTTTAGACCTTAAGGGAAGAAATTGAAAAGGAATATCGTGAGAAAATAGCTAAAATAGACGAAGAGAAATCTAAGACTTTAAAAGAGAGCGCTGTTTTAGCAAAAGAAAAGGCTTCGATGCAATCTTTGAAACAGGAAGTCGAGGTACTAAACCTAAGAAACACATTTTTTATATAAACCTTGTACTTATTAAATCGTCATGTAGTTTTTGTTTTGTATTCTAGAAAATGAAAGCAGAATTACAGGCGCAACTTGAAGAAGTCACAGAAGAAAGATCTAAACTAAATGTTGAGAAACAACAACTGCATTTAGAAGAACAGAGAATTTTGTCAAAGTCAGTAACAATCCATGTACTTTTCGTTACTAAGATATTATTAAATCTAAGTAATGGTAAACGTGTGAAGCTAGTGAATCTAAATCGTTAATCGAACTTTCTATTTTGATAGACAGAAACAAAAAGCGGAATAAATACTTCGACCTAATTCCGCTTTTATTAAGAAGAGTTTTTGATTACTAGTTTGATTCGAAATTCAAAGAATATTTATATTTTGAATGTATGATTGTTTAAATATCATATTATTTTTTCTCTCTAGGAGTCGTGATTACGATCTGCTTGCCAAAACAACAGTCGACAAACAATCACAGGCCGACAAGAAATACGCTGAAGCCGAATTCCTCCAACGCAAATATGAAGAGAGAATCAGACGAGTCCAAGAACACGTCGTTTCACTTAACGCAAGAGAAAAAGAAATAGCCCGCGAAAAAGTTGCGCTATCTAGGGAAAGATTGAGTCTACATAACGAAAGAAAACAGATTGATGGCAGACAGCAATGCTCACTTTGTAAATCTAGTCAAAATATTCCTGAATATATGCGAAATGTCCCAGAATATACACCATATATAGCTGCACCTGAATCCTATATGAATGTTTCTGTGTCTAGAGATTACAGAACGAATGTCGATGCAGCTATGAATAATATAGAAAGAGATATAGCTAGTTTAGTAAGTAGAAATTACAGTTTGAGACATAGCACTGAAGTTGGTAATAGTATAAGTGAGCCGAAATATCAGAGTGGAGAAACTGCTGTCACTGATATGGAAAGTTACAAGGTATTTATTTTATTTAAATTGATAATAATTTCAATCTATTTCATAAAAGAAACGTCTCCTCAAACGAAGCGCTATTGTCGTCAGATAATGCACAAAAATGCTTTTTTATTAGTTAGTACTAATATATAGGCGAAAGTATGTGTTTGTTGTTCCATCATGCAAAAACGGCGGAACCGATTGCGACGAAACTCTGTATCTAAATAGCTGGAAACGTGACTAATACATAGACTACTATTTATCGCGATATTTCAACGGAATCAGGACTTGCGCGAGTGACTCCGCGGAAATAAAGAGGATAGTATGGCCAAAATGAACGATATTTAGAATAAAGTTTTGTTGTCTTGTAACCACAGAATTCTTTTAGGGCTGATTTTTCAAATCCCTAGAAAGAGATATCTGACAAATAAAATGTAACACCACCGAATAAAAAACGTCACTATGATATTTAAAAAGAGAATAAGAATTTCAGAACTTATTCGACAGATATCTTTTATCCGTGGAATAAAAAGTCAGGCCTTAGTGAGATAAACTATATAAGTAGGTCATTTAAGTTTAAAATTGTGTTATAGTTTCAGGAATTGATGGATCCAAAGTTTATGATGTTAAGACTTGACGTTCAAAAAGTCTTGAGCAACTTAGATCACAGTAAGAAAGATGACGACAACAACTTAGAAGAAGATGGCAAAATAGACGAATAAGTTACATTTAGCATTGTAAGTACTTGAATTTTTAAATAAAATATCGTGTCCGTATTAGAAATTCATTTAATTTCATGACTGTTATACATGACCATTACACATTAAATGTTATCAAAATTTACACAAATGCCTAAACAGCTACATGCTAACTTATATAAATATCTCATTGTAAAAAATAGGTACAAGATCTCTTATTTCATAACATTTCATAGTAATAATAATATTTATGCGGATTCTATTCTAAAAAAAAAACATTTCATTAAATGGCTTCATTACATTCTACACTCCTACTCAAATAACTCACAATTTACTCAAATAAATTGTAAGAAATTGGAAAATACCTATATTTTCCAATTTCTTACAATTTATTTGGAAGTATTTAGTTTTTTTTTAATGAATGATAGTGATATATCTACGGAAGTATAAATAAATTATATGAAATTAGAATCGCCTGTGAACACATACAAACAATCACGCATACAGTCTTTCATGAAATTGCTTTAAAGTAGTAATTGAAATTATAATATCTAAACGGACGGCCTGACCTTCAGTAATAATTTCATGGACATTATTTTCAGTATTTTCTATCATATCATTAAATATTTTATCATTAATTTATTTCATTACAGATCTTTGCATAGTAAATTTTGTAAAGGTAATAATAATTGTAATATACATACCTACTACTCAACAGATTTACATTATATAATTATTAATTTTATAATATTTATTTAATTTCCTAATAACTATTATTTACATACACCTATTTAGTTACAATAGGCACCCTATTAATTTGTTAGCCTTTTTTTTTATAATTCTTTTGTAAATATCGGAGTGATCATTCAGTTTTTCATGACCCCTATATCACAGTAATAATTTAAAAACAATTTACAACAAGATGATTTTCTGGGGTTTGTCCTTTTCTAGTAAAATAATTGAACGATCTTTTTGCACCAATTCAAATAATTATAGTGAATTAATAAAACAATTTTAAAATTTCGTGATGGCAACTAATTTATCGTTATGTTCTGGCGTTTGCTTCCTTCTGATATTTAACTTCAAGCAATTGTGGATAGTTTTCAACTATCGTCAATAAGATACCGTCGATGTAATCCCTCAGTTGTACGTTTACGTCTTGTTGTTCTTTCAATGCTTTATGCAACTGTAATTAAATTAATTATCCATTAAAAATCTTACCATTTGGAATTATCAACAAAAATTAAGTGTTAAAAACAAGATAATGATATCCCAGGATTAATTAATTAAAATGTGTATTCGCAAACTATATGGATGACGTTATGGTTAGTGAATGCAAAGAAGGAATAAAGTATGAAAAAGGTACTTTTTCCCGTATTTTTTTAATGATGTTTCACTCAAAGCATGCAAAGTTAGATTAGGTAGGTACGTATACAAGTCATGCACAGCTGTAAATCTCGTACCTTTTCCATCTCTATGCTGAGATCAGTTTGTGTATCTCTACCATCGAGCTGCAAAAATGCGTACATGAATGTAAATGTCTTGCAAATGAATCAGTTCTATAGGCTTTCGATAAAGCTAAGCAAGCGGCTATGTTCGTTTAGCCTCATTTTAATCTTGTTAATGAAAGATTTCTTTTAAAATCAATGTCAAAATCTCATCAAATAAAGGTTAACGGATCAGAAATTTTGGTGTGTTTAAATAAAAAATAGTTTCACCTGTATTTAAAGCTGAGTAGAGTAATTAATTTAACTAAGTTAAGTCTCTGTCATACATTCGCTGACGTTAAACACCGCTGGCAAGAGTGAGACATGCGTTATTTAGCTGAAGTTGAAATAAAACACAATATTTTTAGGGTTTTACTCGCGTTGTATTAATCAACAGCATTGTTGCAATGCCGTACCGACGTTTTACTGTCTTTACAGTCAGTTTCTTAAGGGTAAACTGTGTTTTATTTCAATAAAAAGTCGCGACAACAGAAAAAAAAACTTAGCCAAAGTTACTCAGCTCGATTATACCTATGTATTACGGATGTTACTGCTATCTCAGCGTTTTAAAATGATCAGTGTTCAAAACTGTAAATGAAAAGCAAGTTAAGGTACGCTAGATATTTACCTCGTCGTCGCTCATTTGTGATAGCTCGTGGGCCAGTGAATTAGTGCCGACTAGAGGCCCGCTCACTCCGTCCAGCAGACTGCGACCCTCTTCCACTCCTCGAGTCAAGATCTGAGCTTGGAGCTCTTCTTGAGCTTCTGATAGAGCTGAAAACGTAAAATATTCATTAGTTTTTAGGGTTGCAGCGTTTATTTTGGCTGATATACCTACAATTACATGTTTTGGTTTTAGATACTTATATAGATAAATATAGATTGATCATAATTTCAATTTATTTTTTATTTTGTTTGGACTACTATTTTCTAAACAGATTTAATAACAGAACCATAACCATAAATTTTCGAACATCGTAAAACAAGTTGTTCGTCTAAGGGTCTAAAACAACCCACTTTTGTTTTACATTACCCGCGCTAATAGATGATTAGTTTATAGTTTTATGTTCTTACTTTTGTTCTGTGTCCTCAACAAGGACAATTCTTTTCTCAATTCGTCAAGTCTCGGATCAGGCGGCGGTGGTGGCACTTCCCTCAGTCTTTGTAACTCTATTTTGGCAGCGGCTAGCATTTCGGCTGCAGCGGCCGAAGCTTCTCGCTCCCTTCGTTCAGCGTCTCTAGCCGTGCTTAGTTGAGCGGCCAGTTCGCTCACTTGTTCTTGGGCTTCGCGGTGAGCTCGGGCCGCTGCTTCGGCGTTCGCTCGCAATGTTTCAGCTACTCCACGGAGTCGACCAACCTTGAATTGAGACAATGACGTTTCTTTGAAATGATGTTACGTGGACCGACTGGCCTAAGCAACGTTACTACTGTTACGTTGAAGCATTTATTCAAACAATAAATCACTGAGGGAAAATGGGGGATATGGTTGATTCAAACCGGATTCAGTGCAAATTAGGAGCTCTAGAGCCAAACCTAGTATGCCCGTCCACCTCTAATAGCTACATTTTGGCTGACCTGATGATTATCAGCTAAAAATGCAATACAATGCAAGGTGTATTATACTGGTGTGTGCGGTTCTAACCCTATTCAATTAATGTTCTGTCTGTGCCATCGACACGAAGAAGAAGAATTAATCAGAATATTATACTTAAATGTGTCTGTTTATTACCTCTTGCTTGAGATCAGATGCTTCTTGTTCAGCGGCAATCAAACGTTCGTTTATGGTTACCAGCTGAGTATCTCTGTCTCGTTCAACCCGCGCTATGGCTTCCCGGCTCCTTCTCTTCTCTTCTGCGATGCTTTCTTCGCATCTGCACTCGATCTGAAAAGGATATTATTAATTCTATGACTTATTTTGACGAAAATTACTTTTTTAAGTCGTTCTTTTAATCTATCCGTTTTTTGTACAGATAGTCAATATCCTTTAAGAACCTTCTTTTTCAATTTTCATACAATATTTTTGTTCCAAATTTAATGCCTAGCATGCAATGCTTCAAACCCACAGCCATCCAATCAATAGCCGGGTGATCTACCATTGATCTAAGCAAGCTTAAGTCGACTGTTGCATTTGTGGTCCGCTTATTTTATGGATGAGGCTCGTGCTAGTAGGTTAGGTACCGTTGTACTTTTACCGTGTTTTCTTCACAGATTTCTACTGCTTGTAGATTTTAATTTTTATTGTATACATTAGAAAGAGAGTTCGGACTTACCTCTCGAACATGTTCTTCAAGCATGTGGACCCGGGCCTGAAGCACTGCGTTATCAGCCTTAGCTCTTGAGTATCGGTCGTCTGCCGTGCTTTGCGTGTCCGCCAGTGATGTCACTTGCTGCTGTAGCATTTGAACCTGAACGACAAAATTAGACACACTTGAGTGATTTTAATACATCTCTAAAATCAAGGTCATATTCTACTTTTTTGGCCTACACTCAGGAAATTTCTAATTAATAAGATGCTGATCAATTACAAATCAAGGGTTTAGCAACTAAATAAATAAACAAAAACAACGCATTTAAAACCGGAAAATGTGTTTATATCAATACAAACGAAAACAGAAGAAATATCTCTGAAAAGATGCCCTTTGAAATAGCACCTATAATTTGAGACAATAATCACGTTTTCAATTCATGATTCTCAAAAGTTTGACGACTAACACAGGGATTCGAAGCAACTTATTTGATTATCGTAAAATTTTAACTCTTCTGAGGCTTAAAATAAACCGATGATTCCGATGACACCAATAGCTTCATGTTCAAGTAAATGACTTCTGTATTTAGTCAACCGAGACTAATTATTTAGGCACGGTTTGTAGTTTGCACATGTGTTCATTGCCAACGCCAAGTCAGGTTAACAGTTAATGCCGATGTACTAAGGCGGATTCGACCAAACTTAGATATAAATCTAATTCAAAGAGTTAATAGCCGTTTTATCGGGAGTAATTCATTTTACATTTTATCAAACAATATCCAAGATTAGCAACCTTATACGGAGAATAACCGCACGCTATACAATTATTATTTTGGTGGATTAAGAGACTGTTCTACAGAAATTTTAATGGCAGTCGAATACCAAGCATTGACACATTATCCGACTAGGGCTGATTTTTCAAATCCCTAGATAGAGATATCTGGCAAATAAAATGTACCACTGCCAAATAGAAAACATCACTATGATATTAGGAATTATTATTAAGAATCAAAATTTGAAGGTTTTTATATTTGGTTGGGTTCGAACTTATTCGACAGATATCTTTATCCGTAGAATGAAAAATCTGGCCTAAACAGGGATGTCATAGACTTATATTTGCTTATAACATTATACGTCATTCTACTTTTGCCGGTTAATACCAACTGTTAACACCTCTATACTCGTATTGATATACGTACTAAGAATAGTTATGCCACAGATTACAAGAACTCAGGTTTAGTCGAACGTACCCTAAGTTCTATTAATGCCATATAAGGCACGCCTTTGCCTTAAACATGATCTACGTTTGTTGTTTGTTAATATTTAAAAGGGTTTTAATGGAATCTAACCGTATCTATGTTACCTACTATCCTTACAAATGAACAAATTGACTGCTCAGTAGTTTAGTAGGTATCTATTAGTCGTAACGTCCTTGAGATTATAATTATAGTGGAGCTGCAACTAATTTTGATTACAATTCTTTTGCAATATCATTTACTAAATGTTCGTAAGTAAACAGAAAACCGTTTGATTTCTAAAGAATCGTCGGAAGTCATAAATTATTTAGACACTAATTCAGGTATCAATTTTTATTTAAACATCTTAGCAGGTTTTTCAGTATTTATTAAACGAGTAATTTTTAGTAAATGCAAGCCGGTTGACTTTTTAAGCCGGATTAAATAATCTTGAAACAGTCATTGCCATTAGGGGACTATTAAAATGATTAAGCCTATACGTGATCTATAATTCTATGAGTTAATTATCTACAAAGAAAAAACGCCTCAAAAGTTGAACAAAAGTTTTGTCATACCATCGCGTCGTTGTATGGAAAACCATGCATAATACGCATCGACTTAACCGACAAAATAGCATTTATGAATAAGATGGTTTAACTTTTACAATTACTCTTCTTATTTGACTAGATCTTTTAATTGGCTATCTTTTGTTGAACTGTGTTTCCCTAAACTGTTATATAATAATAATACATTAGCTGAATCCGCGGTTTCATCCGCGTAAGTTTCGATCCCGGCATATCGGGATGAAAAGTAGCCTATGTTATTCCTTGATAATTTTGGTGCATCATTTTTTAAAATCGATTCAATAGTTTCGGAGTCTATTCATTACAAACCGACAAATAAAATACGCGACGAATTGAGAACCTCCTCCTTTTTTTAAGTCGATTAATAAATCTTTCCTCTGTATAATATTCGTATAGAAATATAGAAGGCAACTGTTTCCAAATAAATAAATAGGGAACCTACGTAATCCATATTCTCTTATTTACAAAATGACGTCTAAAGTAAAATCATATGACTGAGTCAGTTTAACAAAACAGGATGTGTTTATTCGATTGTACTGTGCATAGCGCTAACAGGAAGAATAGTCCCCGAGGCAATAGAACAATGATGCACGATGGTGTAGGTACCAACTACTTAAGTAGATACTACGACGTGAGTAGGTAGATATACTACGTAAGACGTTACGTGAATGATTATTATTGTTTATAGACGAGCTCCAGTCGTATTAAACTGGGTAGTAAGTACATTACACCTGACAAATGATGCTTCAATCATAGATTATTAATAAGCTAGCTTGCTTGAGCTTAAATACAGATAATAGGAAAGGCGCGGGGTACCCGGAATAATATTACTAGATCTTACTAATATTATAAACGCGAAAGTTTGTATGTATGTATGTGAGGTTGTTACTCTTTCACGCAAAAACTACTGAACCGATTGCGATGAAACTTGGAATATAGGTAGCCGGGGACCTGGATTAACACATAGGTTACTTTTTATCCCGTTAATCCCGCGGGAACGGAACTTACGCGGGTGAAATCGCGGGGCGCAGCTAGTAATAAATAAAACGTTATTTTACTTAAGTTGAAGCATTGATATGCATTGACTTTACTATAGTTTACTGTGGGTGTCTAGCTCGAATTGTGACGTCTCGTAAGCCAAAACATTATTTCTCGTTTAAATATTAATTATATTGTTAATTATGTAAAACTGTTTTACCAATATGAATTGTAGATTATACTAATCAATACAGGAAACACCAATGTTCAAATATATTTGTATCGTTTTTAAATGAAAATTTAATGTCTTTAAATAGTTTTTTGCGTTGTATAAATTTACCAATTGTGTAAACTAAACTACACAAATAGTCAGGTACCGTATGTATTGTAATTACTGAGATGTTTGACATCCAAATCAACAAATTCTTCAATTGGTCATCTTAAGTATATGTGCTTAATAATAAAGAAATTATGTAAAACTATTTCGCTATTATTTTACAAGTAATTTGGTTAAGCATTTGGTTAATTTCAGTGACCACGACTGTGTCTAGTCACAATATAGTGAAGATATTGAAATCCCCGCAGTATTCCGGTAACTATGGCATTTCTTTCCTAGAAGTTCTACAGAATACCTGTCTATAGTATCAGAATCTTAGATCAAAAATGTATACAAATAGCTGTTACTATCGAATAAATGTACGAGTTTTTTACTTTTCTTTGCAACGCGTTGATGGCACGTGGTGCTAAATTTTCATTTTCATGAAACTTAGTTTTGCGATTGCGTGTAAATTGTTTAATTTCGGTGGCATATTGACATTTTAGTTTCACGAAAGTTAAAGAATGTAGTTAGTGAAAATAAATAAAAGAACAGTGCCAAACACGGAATTAGCGCGTTACCAACAATTAGGTAATGCTCCCATGGGGTTATTTTTATTGCAACCTTACGCATTACTAAAATTGTTTCAAACGATTTGATAGTACACTATTGCGAGTGTAAACCTGCGAAACTGACTGGATTTGCTTCTTAATTCTAGAAGAAAGGCCATAATTAAGAAACTGATCTACGATTTTGAAACAGAGTACAGTGCATTCTTACCTACTCTGTCTAATAGTGAATTGGAAACGGTGTTTTTAGAAATATTATGTTAAAATACCCACAAGAAACCGTGCCAACCCAACGAATTCGAAAAGGAATGTACCATCGAATCATGAATACTTCAATGAATTCATCAATGAATATGCTTTCGTTTACAATCGGAATCGGAAGTTACCTACAATAGTACTTATTGCAGAAACATTCGTGATTATTGACGCATTTATTTACGGTCCACTAAACAGAATCTTCAAAGCAAACGTAACAGAGATCTGTGCGTTGTACCTACAAGGGCATTGTCGGAAACTAATTAAAATTAGCCAAACAAAGGTTTTCATGAACATGAAAAATCTATTTATGTACGAGGAAATACGGCATGCTTCAAAATGTATCTATGTTTAAAAATAGATAATATACTATTTATAGAAATAAATATATCTTACTAGCTGCGCCCCGCGATTTCCGCGTAAGTTACGATATTCATTTTCTTTAATGAGATCCATCTCCTGATCATAACCAAAACAACATAAAAATAATCATCGAAATCGGTCCAGCCGTCCAAGCGTGATGTCGCGGTGACCACGCGAAATAGGGATTCATTTGTATACTATGTACAGGTACATCTACTGTTGGATATTATATTATTGTAAATTGTAATACTTAGATTTGTTTTAAATTATTAGGTTGTAAAACTACTGCATTAATTTTGATCTAATAGACATTCGGCGTTACTGCATCAATTGTAATGAAATAGGCTTCAGTTATTTTTAACGACATAGGTGTATTTTCTCCTGCAAATAACGACTTGAAACTCCGAAGCGATCGTTATTATTAAATGGAGCCCGGGTTCCCAAGAAGGATGTAATGTAATCGGGAACATCGCTCGGATGATGATGATGATTGTTGCTATTAGATAGATATAGGAAGAATCAGTGAGTTCCACTGTTCTACCAAGAAGAATCAGTGAGTTTCACTGTTCTACTATTAGTTCCATGAATAGACCAAGAAGGAAAGTTAAGTTAAGCCTAGGTATCTTTAGAGTTTCCCATTGTCTAATGTTATCTAGACAATTTACTAATTTCCTTTCATTGGCTGTAAATCTTAGAGCTTATCTTCCGCTAGATTACTGATTAGCACCACAATGATAGTTATTCAAAAGCAATTCACATATCAGAGGCGTGGGAGAAAATAAACTAGCGAATTTATCATTGTAGTGCAAGTGAAGTGAACCTACCTGATCAAAGTTATCGAACTTTCGATCTTTTGCCTTTGGTTTTACTTTTGTTGTTTGATTTGGGAAGTTTCTCTTGCCATATAAATAAGTAGATGGTGTTGGGAGTGTATGTACCAAATGTATTCGTTTATCTAAAATTTTCTCGTAATTGGAATAAGTATTGATAATTTAAACTGCAAAACTAGGTAGGTACTCGTACCGACTAAAGGTAGGTTTCGTGAGGTCATTACTACCTAACAAATTATATTTTGCATGTGCACGTAGTTGAAAGAAGTTTTTGTATTCATATATTTGCAAAGCCAATATCTATTATACCATGGTACCCACTTGCTTATTTGACTGCAAATAATTTGGGGTTTAGCGAACTCCCGGCAAGAGGGATGGAACCGGGAATATCGCTCAGATGAGAAGATGAAGACTTGCTTATTTGATTGATATTATTGAGATGTACTAAGTACCTACTTAATATTTTGTTTGCTTATTCTATACCCCTGTTGTTTACACAAACTACTGATAAACTTTGACTAGGTGTTGAAATAAGTCAACATGGTACCTACCTACCTAAGTAACCTCTAAAATTGTTTACTAATTAAACAAGATGAGATCATCCATCATTTTCATTTGCATTAGCGTCTGCCCCCACTTCACATTCTTCCAAGTGACATAACTTTATATGGCTATGATATAATTCCTTTGAACTATTAGACCAGAAATATAGATAACTGTTTCTTAGGTATTAAATTAAACAAACTATAGGTACCTATTTATTTTAAATTATTACCTTATTTACTACCTAATGATGATAATAAGTTTTTTTATTCGTTTCGTATTGACATCATTGAAACTCGTTCTAAAATAGGTAAACTGCCTATCGGCCATTAGTATTGCACGAACGAAGTACCGTTTCTCCGTTGTTTTTCGTTGGTAAATAGCTATTACCATTGAACACCTGTTAGTGATATTGCATTGACAATGAAAATTATTAACATGCCGATAATAATATCTTAAAAGCTTTAATCAGATATTGATATCCAATTACTAATGAAGGAAATCAATAAAGAATAGAAAGCAAATTATGTACCTAGTTAATGTTATAAAACAGATTAGATAAGGTCTAAATACACACGTGTATTTTATAACTATTTAAATGTGTACCTATTTAATCAATCACACATACAATGAGTTAACTAGTTCTCAAGTACTTACTTACATTATATATTATTATCTCTATAGTTTACGTTACCACGACTCCAAGCCGGTATTTCCACTTATTTCCAATTTTACACGCACCCTAACAGCGAGTGTTATGGAAATCAATAGACACTTTACTACAAGATTAGCAGTGTGTTCTCGTGACTTCCTATTTTCTTGACTCCGTCAGCTTGTCTGGCAACTTTCAGTTTACTACAGAGTATAGAGTACAGACCTTTCTGCTAAGTTCAACACATTATATTCTTAGATGTTGTAGATTTTAGCATCACAGAACTCTTAAGTTTACTTGTATTTTGATATTTATAGTACTACTGTTTATTCTTCTGTTTTCGGGATTTTGTTTTGAACGGAACTCATTTTCAGTTTTGAATAGTGTTGTTTTTACCCGGCTGCAAGCAAAGGGTTATGTTTTTCGCGCCTTTCTTATCATTGTATTCTTCATTCCCTTGTAACTTCTAAACCACTCGACGGTTTTATTTAATTAAGGTTGAATTAAGGTATCATTAGATTTGTCTCATGTCTCCAATGGTTCATAAAAACAATTATTATCAGTATTGTTGCAATGGTCTTCCGACGTTTTGTGAATCAAAGACTCCTCCCTAACGTAAACTGAGATGTAATTACGTTTTCAAACTACATAATGCTTATTTTATCCCTAATAGGTAAGTTAATGTTCTTTCCAGCAGACCATCTGTTTTCCATATTCTTAAAAGCCACTTCTCCCGATTCATTAATTATCTCTCAAGAACTCCACTTAAAGAGGTCATACGCACGGCCATACAATATGATGCTAGTCGCTCGACCATACCATCAATCTAGTTTTATAAATACCTATTGTATGACATAATTTGTTACACATTGCTAACTGTATGTGATCGCCTCAGTGCTTTTTGCTATATACCATCGAATCGAATCGATGTTTGCAAGGAATGCACCGTGAAAGATAGGTACCGCTAAATTAGGTACCTACTTAGGACTTAAATATATTGGATTTACCCATGTTATTGGCACTGACTGGTCAGTTTAGGTAGATATTGAAATGAAAACTATTAAACCAGACTAAGTAGCAGGTACAGGTTTCTCCTGTAGGTATGAATATGTGTGTGTATACAACCGTTTCATGATCATTGAAAGAATTAACAAACTAACTTTTAATATTAGTGATATATCCGACGTTCAAGTATTCACTTAAAGAAAAACACGCATTTGTCTTTTATTTAACAAAACTAACCAAAGTTATTAATTAACTACTTTAATTATAAGACATTAATTTAATCAAGGGGAGGGCAATTTATCACTTTTAATTAATTTTGACTAATAAATAAAAAAGAAATATATTTTAATATTTATAATTAGATCTACTGAATACGATTCCTTTGTAAAAGATGCGGTAGTATAATCGATAAATACAAAGCTTAGATTCATTAGTTATGCATCGAGCACAAATTCGGTGTAAGGATACACAGTCATTGTTGATTTAGAACCATATTGTAATACAAGCAATATCATAGAGACTAGAATTTTCGTTGGATGATGATTTAACTGTACTACTTTGTTTTCGCCAATATGGGTTTATCTAAACCAACTTCAATAACTTTTATCTAATCAGTGTTAGAATGTATGATTGATTTGAATCACTGATTAAATCTATCTACCTACTATGCTTTTCCATGTACAAGATAGTTAACGTTGGTACTGTTCAGTTTAATATTTATATTAAAAGGTAGAGAATAACTTTTCCATTGGAATGTCACAATGCATAATATCGTCTCACAATAGTTGTTCATTATTGAGACTGTTATGTCATTAACAGGAAAGACTGTAGTTAAATTATGAAATGCTTCATAAAGCAATTTGATTTCAAACTCTATACCGCTATAATTAACTCTTTATTAACAACTATCATCTGGTGAATATGCAATGAGTAAAATGCAGAAGTAATACTTATCCATCTAAAAAGACTGAAATTTCGTATACAAGATGTAACCGGCAAGCCCTTTTAATCCGAAAGGGGGTTGTTCTAGACGTCTATGCGAACAACTTTTGTTCTACGACTTTTGAAAATTCGAAGTACTTTTCGAAAATTTTAAGTGTAAAGTTTACTTGAAGATCAGCTGTTTCTTAGAGTTTGAGGTCATTGACCTTATCAAAACAATCAAAACTTCAATTACCTTTATTTTCAAAAGCAGCTGTTTTTTCAGTGAAACATAACTTTAAAATTTTCAAAAAAAAAGTTAGAATTTTGAAAAGTCGTAGAATAAAAGTTGGTCGCCTAGACGTCTAGAACAACCGCCTTTCGGCTTAAAAGGGATTGCCCGTTACATCTTGTATAGTGTAGATAGTTCCTTTAAATGTGCTTATATCATTGGTATAAATAAAGTAATTAAATAAATTGATCTTTTCAAGAAATACATAAGTGGGTATTGCAACAATGCTGAAAACAATAAGTAAATATTAATAACGCGATTAAAACTGGAAAATGATTTGAATTTAATTCATCATCGCGAAAACAAAAGAAAAATCTAGGTATAAGAGCTCATATTGCCAAAAATGTTGTGTATTTGTACTTATACCTACCTACATACTTTTATATCGTCTCAAAATTGGAGAAAACAAGGATGACGAAATAGATAGTCTGATCGATAAATCATTGACATAAACTTTTTTTATCTACTAAACAGTCGGTTCACTATTTAGGTACAACCAAACACAATTTTTTCCTAAATTTGAATTCTTTAGCTTTAGAATTCGTTTTAACCCAGTGTTTGATCGATGAAAACTCTGCATGTTACAAAGTTTGAGGACATCGCGTGACTGTAAAAATTGTAGTCGGCGACGACGGTACCGATACTTCGCTAGCGATGCGACAACTCTGCGTTCGATCACCTTCAGATTCAGAATAAAATATAGATATAAGCTTCGAAAGAAAACTATTTGTATGCGGATTAATAATTCAAAAAGGTAGGCAGTTACCTGATTAAGACTCATGATCAAACAGGTGTAGACTACGAATAGTATAACTATTCAATACTACACATAAATCGCCTTATATTCAAGAGACTCTCGAGTTGTCCAATCGAAAAATGACGATTTATGCTTGCTTATTCCAGTTTGGTCGAATTAAGCCTAAATGGTTGTACAAAAAGTTCAAGATACAAATAACTTTATTGAAACAGAAGGTTCGCCTACGTCATTGATAATATTTACCTCAAATGAGCAATCCTATTTGATAGTAAGCAAGGGAAGTTAATGAATAATATTATTCCTCATAATAATACTTTGCCGTCAAATAATAAGGTAACTAGGTCCTATATTGCCTTTAAAGGATGCAACAGGATGTACCTGCAACATGATCAATACAGTTAGATCTGTACCTACTTAACTTACTGTAGGTTTATGAATTAAACCATACGTCTACTTATACGGCAAGATATAAACACACGACTGTTAATAAATAATCTCACGATTCCTCTTTAGGCGAAATTTCAAAGCAAATTGGATTCTTTACAGATGTTTGTGTCGGTACTCGAATAATACTTATGTTAATTAAACTACAAAGAAATATTAAAGTGTTTTGACAAAATACCAAATTTTCTGCCGCATGCAAAAAGCAGGTGATGTTCTTTGCACGCGGCAGGCCGCATGATACGTAGTAATACTAGTCAGGTGACGGGACTAAAAACTAAATAAATTCTTAGTTGATATGGGGTTCCGAAAAGTAACGCCTAATACAAACAATCAAGTACAAAATAACTTTTAGTCACAAACCAAAAATAGAACTTATTAGCAAAAAGATTCCATAAAAAAATCTAATGTTTTGCTGATTGGAATACGTAATGATATGTAGGTAGGTATAATAAGTAAATATGAACGATTCTCACTTGATCAGACAGGTTATCACACCACTGATGGGCAGCTGTTTTCTTACTCCCGTTTAGTCCATTGCCGATGTGAGGAGTCAGAGGTCCACCAGTAAACAGGTCCTCTGTGAGGCTTGCATCTGACGTGATCCGCGTCCGTATGTCAGGCGGCGGACCCTGAGGACCTACGAAGTCGAACTGACCATCCCACATGTCATATTCCAGCTCTAGACTATCTTCCACTTCGATCCCGTCCCCCATCGTGACTCCCGAACGGTTAAACAACCCCGACTTAAACATTTAATTACGTTCTTTGGATGATTTCCAGTATTGCACTTAATAATTTTATAAACATTTACTTAACTTATTTCGTAACCTTTGACTTACAACACGATTAGAATTACGTTCAAGATAAAGCTAGGTTTATACTCGATAATGGCACGGTGGATTCGGTGACACGTTAAATTTGTTCAAATATGTTTTGCTCAAGCAACTCACTGGTAGATAACAAGGTAGGTAAATCACATTTTTCACATCGACAAGAGTCTCCAAATCTTATCAGATGATTGTGGTCACTGTAAACAACACTGCACCCTAGTTATCGTCGTAAACAAGAATCAAAACGTCCGGCAGTAGAAGGTTCATTCGTAGTCGATTTAAATTTTTCAACGGTTGCCGTGGCATTCTCTTAAAATGGTCACAAATAATTTGTATGGTATTGGGTTCGCATGCAACCAATCGTTGTTTCTTGGAATCGTTGTATCGAAAGCGAAACTTTTCGCGTGTCCGCTGTACGTGTAGTTGGAGTAATATCACGGTTGGCACTAGAGGGAACTCGTAGCGGCGGGCGGCGAGCGCACGGGTTCGCCCCACCTATTGACACGACATGATTATCAGCTGGTCAGAGTCAGCGCTCCGTACAAATAAACTTTATTCGCTCCCTACACTGTATGTGTGCAATGTCTGATAGATAGTGTAAGGCAATAACCCCTTTGAAAGCTCCCCCAGTCTGGTTACATCTCGTAATTTAACGGCCGAAGGATTCCGATGATTATATTTTACCGCCAGATGCAGGAATGAGTTTGGTAGAAACGACAGACGAGGTTTTTTTCACTTTTTAATTTGTAATGATGTGATTGAAATGAATCAGTCGACTAAGAAATCGAAAAAGTGAAATTTTTAGGGCCTCTAGTCAAGAATTTCTGCACCAGTGGGCCCATCGGTTGCGTACTGACCATATCGGCTATTCACAAAATAACTTCCAAATGAGATTAATCTAATATGTACGTATAAACAACGTCCAGTGAAGAGATCATTTAAATTATGTCCATAATGCTGATCGCGAAACCAATAGAACTAGATATTAATGAAAGTGAAATGGACATTGTATAAGAGTAAATGCAAAAACTTTGAAATCACCATAGGTTAATGACATTACAGATAATGTATGTGTAAATTAAAAACTACAGATTATTCAGCATCACGCATTTGTTTACTTACTTAGATTGATCAATCTAACGTCTAATGTAAGTGTATAATCAACGATAACATGATGCCATAATACTAACAATTATACAATCTAACGTCTACTAAAAGCACTAATAGTAAATTAGAAAATGTGCTGCTTAGGCACTGTAACCAAGAAGATAATAAACTTAATTTAATGGATATCGGCATTAATAATACACTCAGTTACGACACTACAATTGGAATAGGCAGATAGAATGACATCGAATTCAATCTTGAAAGAGGTAATTGCTTTATTTCACAATAAATTGAATTAAAGTAAGTCTCCAAAATAAAACGGAATGAGCTTTCAAATTTTGAACAACGATCGAAATATAAGTCCGTAACTAATCTAAAATCAGATATAGCTCGAACCACAACCAAGTATTTACATAGTGGTACTTACACTATTCAACGCAAACAATACTGAAGGAACAATAATAATCTCATACATTTTAATACATATTTTCTTGTGACCGTAACGAACAGTAAATTACTTGCAAATTACAAACAAACGCAGACTCAGAATACCATACAGAAAATACGGAATCTGCGTAAAAACAGACAATCATTGTCTTCACGGAGTGTCAAAATAACAATCGACAATTGCCTCACATTTTCTTAAAACCGCGTTGGTTTTTAGGTACAAAAATATAGTTAATTACTCCGAGCAAACGTTAGTTATCGCACTTTTTTTTTAATTTAGGTCGACTAAATTTGTTAAAATCTATTGCAGCTGGAATTTAAATTGCGTTAATGTATCCATATGTAACTTTTATAGAAATTAAAAACATTTAGCTATAAATGCAAGCTTTCGTAACTTTTGACATAATTAATTACCTACGGCTAGACTGATTTCTTTTTTTCTTGTTTTTATTAGCGATGGTTTACATTAACTACACATAATAACTAATGAATGACATTTTGAATTCATAAGTAGGTACGTAAACTTTGTCATACTCGTATTTTATAGCAGACTTTGAAAAAGATTCAAATCGCCGTTGGACACGCAACATGCCTCATTCGGTATTCCCCACTATTCAACTAAGTACTTTTAACGAATAGGGGCAGCTTAAAAACGAGGGTGCGTATATTACAGTGAATGTACCGAAGTGCTTTTATGATGGAAATACATGTCAAGAATAATGCAATGAATGGATCAATTAAAGTAATTAAACTAGTGAATGAGACCGTGGAACTAAAACTCAAAGACGTTAACGTTTAAGTAAGAGATAAAATGCCTTCGAAACATATGATGCAGAGTAGTTTGAACTAGTTTATTTACGGGCATATAATCTAGTTAAACTAAAAGCTGCAATCTAGGTTATTAGTAGAATAATGGAGCGTTTAGGTTCATAATAATGGAGGTGTATACCATTTTATTCCGCTAGTCCTTTGGTGTATTACATTGTGATTGTCCTCAACTCGGTTCAAGGTTCCCATTAACTCGGAAGCCAAGGAAATAGTTGGACTAGTGTTGTGATTTTATTTTAGTTGCAGACTTATGTTAATGAAAGTCTATAAAAGAAATGAACTAATTCTGAATTCATTTAAAATGGCCACGTTTTTGTTAACTGAATACGTAAATACATCATCACAACACAATAAGACGTCTAATCAAAGTTTTTATAGTGTCTCAAAGGTAATTTTATTTGCTATTGATTGGTTAATGTGATCAGACAGAAGACATTTATCTATCACTTTCGTTTTAGAAAAAGACTGGATATCAATTGTAAATTAGCTTTTAATGATTGAGGAGAAAAAGTTTTGACGCGATCTTTAAAACGAACTTCAGATTCTGTTATAAGAACTAAGTTTCGCCTACTACATACATCTAAATAAAAACTTCTAATGTATCTAATTTAAACAAAGATAGTTCCCATATCTATGAGATAACATAAATTGTTGTTATTTTCAAAGTCTAATCTAAATCAAGATTTATGCCTTACCCATCAAGCCTAGATCTTTTCGGCCTGAATAAGATCAATTGCTTTACACTAGCTCGTTCCAATTTAGAGGCGTTAACCCCAGCATTTACATCTGCAGCAAAAAACTCTGAGAAAGGTTCGGGGTTCAGTTCAGGATTAAACTACAAAAATAAAACTTTGAAGAATTATTCAAATCCGACTTAAAAATTAAAAAAGTAGAGCAAATAGAATAACAGACGTGAAAGTTTATGTATTTTATAGAATCGAACTGAAGTTTAATTTGTTTTGCAATTTATTTTTAAACAATCGAATCTGTTTAAGCAATATCTATAGAGAGTGGTGCCGTAAAAGGATAGTATTTTCTTCGCAAGTAAAACTGGTTGTTGGTACAGATGGCGATTGGAAAATTATTCCCTCGTAGAAACTAAGTTGTTATGAATTAATTTTAATATTAATCTGTTGCAGAGGTAGAATAACTAATAACAACCGGAAAATTATATTGGGATTTTAATTAATACTACAAAAACAATTTTTAAATATTTAACCTATATGAACCGATGTACTGCTTCTTTTGGAATAAATTATAATTATTATTTGTCCGTGACTTATACCATTTGATATTTTTTGTGATAAAAAAAAGGAGACGGCTCCTCCTAATCGAAGTAAGAAAATAAATATTAATACCCAGCAAAATGTAACTAAATTAAACTATGACGAGTATATACTATGGAACGTAAAATAAAAACATTTATATCGTTCAACGCATTGATCTTGTATTTCAAACAAGCAACCCAATGAAACTGAAAATACCAACAGAAACAAAACCAAGGGCATAATACGATAAGGAAAGTGAATGAAAACAGCTAGGTATTGATCTAATTGGTTCTAAAGAAGTATTTAAAGATAACTTCGGTATTAATACGGTAGTTAGTTGAATAACCAACAATTATATGTTACTATTACAGTGAGGTGAGAAAAATTGAGTTAGCTAAGATTAGAAGACATGGTTGTATTTAGGATGTATATTGCAGGGGTAAATGTTAAACTATAATGAAATAACTTGCAAAGCACTACATAGCTTTGAAACTAATCAATGAAAAGTACTACTAATACCACAGACTAATACTCATTCTATATGTGGACTTATGTCTTTTACGGTTAAAAAACTTATTTAAACCTAATAGGTACCTTCCTATCAATTTCTGTAACTCCTTCAAATTAAGGACAATGTGATTAACATAGTCGTTTACATTTCTAAATACTTTACATACTTTTCAGTTGTACCTTCTACAAATGATATGCATTTTTTAAATGTGTAGGTTTTGTTACTTTGATATTTTCACATCGCGTATCTTCTAACCAACATAATTTAGTTATATTTCACGATAATTTCAGTTTAATAATTTAAAAACACTGTGTTTATTTTAGACTATTTTAGTACTTAAAATAAACACTTTTTAGTACCTACCTATAAATTATTCTTAATGCATCTCTGCCCGGAGTTTGCGATACAACGATCGGTAAACAATGTGTGATTTTCACACGAGTGCGTTCGCACTACTTTCAGTTTCGTTACGATATTTTGTCTGTAGTAGTGCATGCCTAACACTTCTTGACTTCTGGTGATGTTGGTGTGGCAATAATGATGATTTGTTAACTTATAATTTTTAGAACTCTTCATCATATTGTGTTTAAAGGTGATGGATATTACCATCCTATATTAATGATTATGAGGCATGTAAACAATAGGAAAGCTTATCTATCTCGTTGTGTAGCATTTTCCAAACTTAGATAATTAGAACAAATAAGAAAGCAATGTAACTAGTAAATAGAACTACATTAATTATCGACATTTCGCTGTAAACCGATATTGACGAAGTTCCTACGATCCTTGACACAGTTGAGACCACCCACAGCACCCGCCCACTGCACTGCGACTATTGTTTATACTTCGTACATTTGGTGTTCCATACATTATGCTGCCATAGAAACATGACAGCACATATTTTATATCAGTGACATAGAATATCGTTGTTCCCATATTTTTGAAATTTCAAAATCATCAACTTAAAACGAAAGTAGTTACTCCTCATAATAATCGTTATTTCTCATACATCATTTTCATTTTCGCTAAACCTAGTTTTAATACGTGTAAATTGTTTAATTTCAACGGCATATTATCAAATCAAATCAACCTTGACGCATTGTTAAAATTGTCTCAAACGATTTGATAGAACACTTTTAAAAAGATAAGATATAACTAAGAAAATTAAATGAAAATGAATTGATGCCTGTCTGTGTTATTGAATTTACTACGCTCGTATATTATGCATTCTCATAACTTAGACTTAGATTATGTAAATACTCAATCTTTGTACCTTAATATCTTTGCGTCAATATTAAATCAATTGCATTTGTGAAACTAATCTCGTAGCAGGTCCAAACTGAGCGTTATGCAAATACTTAACAATTTCTATAGACATATTGTCTGGTGCATTACGAGACATATCTTTGAATAACAATCCCATTTCAGACACTCTTGTTCCCCCAGCATAAAGTCGACTTGCTAGTTCTAGAATAGGTTCAATTATATTGACTGAGCGGTGTCCACCCACTAGTTAAATTCAATATTCAACATTTTCCTGGTTAGCTGTAATGGTTATGTGGTTCCATAGTCTGGTTGAATGTTTAATAGGGTTAAGATATATACGCTTCCAATAGTTAGTGAACCGAGAAGTAGAGTAAATTGAAAGCTTATGAATTATGCATCAGGAAATCGGTGTGGACTAGCTTACATTCTTTGTTAGAGTTATGTAAGCTGTGATAAATCCTTTCAGACTAATGATATTTTGATTTGTGCTGCACCTATTCTATAAAGAGCTATCAAAATATGTTAAGACAATAATATAATGGCATTTCCAGTTAAATATATTTCAGCAGTACGATACCTTAAAAATTGTATAAACATTGCTTTTAATACACATCTGGTAGATACATCAAAATAGACCTAAAATCAGGAAATCTAAACAAACGTCACATTTAACCTAGTCTTATTCTCTGTTTACCTGTATTCAATATACCTCATATGAAATGATTTATCATGTGCACGCATTTGACCGGAAGTAGAGCATGCGCAGTTGAGGGACCGTTTCCGGCGTCCATTACTGTCGAACCGTATGTGACTGTCAAATGAACCGGCACGATGTTACTCTATCCCCTTTCCTTAGTACCTACCTACCGTATATTGTTTATCGTAGGTTCATTGAACAGATTTGGAGGATGATCACGTCGATTCTTTATGGTTTCGTAATGAAAGACGTTAAGTACCTACTGTGATGTAAATTACGTTTGGTTTCGTGTGTAGTCAATAAAGCACTTTGTTGTAGACTTAGGTAGTCTACATGTCTACTCACCTCACAGACCTGCCAATTTATTGACTTTAAGTAAATAAAAACTATAAGTTCTTGTTTTCCACTACCTACTGCCTACCCATCGAAATCAGATCGAAAATATTTTTTGAACACATTACTAGACTCTGTACTCTGTATTGAATGATAAGACTGTATTTAATCTAGAGGATGAATCCTGAGCCTAAGAATTGTAAAGTTGATTGAACAGTGAATCGAGCGGATGTAGGGAAGTGACGGAGCTGAGTAATAATGAGATCATAACAAAACATGAGCCACTTAGCTTGCCAACAGAAATACGCTGAAAATAAAATTAGATAGGTACTAACATCAAAACATTAATGAATCAGCAATTTTAAAATACGTAGCTACATATGCCTTATCTCAAAAGAAACTACTTGCTTTGATAAAGTAAAGACGAGATAATATTTTATAGATGTGACGATTAATGAAAGAAATAGTTATGAAGAAAAAGATGATAGGTATAAGGGGAGCAACCTAAGAATATAAGGACGAACAGGAGTTTTACGTTAAATACCTACGGTAAAATTAAAATTATTTAATTTTAATGAATGAATGAATAAATATTTTAATTTATTAGTAGAAATACATAATCACCTCAGGGTGGATTCATGAAATTGTTCAATGTTTATAAAGAGTTCTGTTAATGTCAGAATACTTTTTACGCATTGTATTTATGCATATTGCGTAGGTATTAACATATATTCTATTTGGCATCTGTCCAAGTCGACCTTGCACTCGAAAGTGGCAAAAACAATCTTTCATCGATTTAAATATAGTTTTTTAACATTTGCATGGGGCTACTTAAAGGTAAACTTGTACATAATATATTGAATACAAATGAGATTAGCTGCATTCTAGGCCGTCGTTGGTCAGGTCAAGTTTAGTGTTAATAAGGTTAATCAATGGGTCAAGAAATAAAGCCTTAGAATCTCATACATTATGTGTTTTCCTTACATTATGTATTTTCCTTTAAAATATTTCTAGCATATAGATATCCAAAGGGTTAATTTAAAATAAAGCATTGAATTCTCAATAGTGAGACATCGTGCAAATTCTATTTCGACTCATGATCACATAAGATTCCCGTTGCTAATTTTGTTATCCAGATCACCGTCGGTTTCATTCGAAACCTTGAAAGATATTCATTTCCATCGTGTATACCTACATGTCATGTAGTAGCAGCTTGCTTATCTGACTGTGTAGGTGGAACATTAAAGAATATCTAATTAGGTTCTTGTTTTGCATTTGTGTCAGACTGATAGCACTGTAAATTAATTCGTTTAAATGTAAAAAGCAACCGGTGGCACAAGTTGATGGTGTAAAGTGAAGAAATGCCATTAAATTAGCATAATATACTGCTGCTTCCTGATCCTTAGGTAATAGGAAACTCTTAAAGCACGCAACAGATTGTGATGCATCATTTAGAGAACTTTTTCCGGAAAGTATATTCCTACATATTCATTCACATGTAAAGCCTAGGCTTACAATGCCTATAAAATTGCCAGACTTTGACCACAGCTCAATATCTCCAAATTAAGCAACAATGCTTGTATTATGGGTACTAGACAACGGATAAACATTCTGGATCTGGGTTAAAAATACTCAGATCTAGTGACAAAATTTACGGTCAGCATAATTAACTGCTCTAAGCAGGAATTTAATGCGCAAGCTTCTGCGTAGCAGCCGGGGCTTTGCTGTACACGGATGATGGGTTCAAAAATCTCTAGCATTAGAAGATTTGATTCAGCTAATATTCATAAAAGCATAAAAAGGAAGTTGACAAAGAGTGGTAACACTTATCTACTGTATGCTATGGACGATACAAATTTATGAATGACCAATTTACTAACTATACTATGATGATAAAGATTGTTAAACACGTAATTTTCTAGTTAATACTACGAGGTTTCATGGAATTAACGATAAATAGTATCTTGTAGAAATATTGACTGAGTAACCTACCTATAAAAATCTGTCATTAAAGTCTGCATGACTCAAATTGACTCAATTGTTTACCGAGGAAGTCATGTCAGCTTAAAATTTATATTTTTACCTTCTAAATAGGTAGGTA
Organism: Idaea dimidiata; assembly: GCA_949358125.1. NCBI lineage: Eukaryota > Metazoa > Arthropoda > Insecta > Lepidoptera > Geometridae > Idaea > Idaea dimidiata. The sequence goes on from OX442334.1 coordinate 4,824,211, forward strand.
CCGACACAATCGTATGGAGTATATATTATTAACAAATAACATTAATAACGTCTGTAGATAAGTACATATAATAAGTGCTACATAAGATGAGACTTGACTAGAGTTAGGAGTGGAAAACCTGCGCAGGCTCTTCCGCCACCTCAAAGACGCCCTCGCCCGGTTCCTTCCTGCCTTAGACGAGCGCGTAAATAAAGGATGATTTTTATTAGACCGTCACGAGCACGAGCTTCATTGTCCATTGCTAATATAAATCATCCCTTACGCCTAGGAGACTTATATTATATCGTCTACTCTACTTTCTCTTTGATTGCTGACGTTGAAATAGCAAAACTCAAAACCGAAAAATCGCAAACACATACACACACGCAGTGGTGTAAACTGTACCTAAATCCTTTTAAGATAAAATTAGTGTCGAAGCGCCACAAAAAAATTAAAACTATGTATGTACCTACATAGTTAATTATATTATTTTGTAACTAAAGCAGTCACTTTTTTTCATTATGTTGGCAATATATTGAAGAAGTAGATAACGGACGAGAGATATAGGTACATACAAATTATGTCTTTCAATTGAAGTCCATCTGCTGCCCACTAATAAAAACGATCACTAAATAACAATAAAGGATAGTATTTGCTTAAATAAATAAGTAATGCTCACTGACCTTATAATTGAGGCCTTGTACGTCCTCCTCAAGCGAGACATCAGAGTACATATCGTCGGCCGGCTCCCCGCCCGAGCCGCACCCCGACGAGTTGAAACTCGACGAACGGTACAATTGGCTGAAACAATGTTCCATTAAGACCATCCATTACCTTAATTAGGCACACCTCAAGACGGTTAACAAACTCAATGAAATTTAAATTACCTATGTTAAAAATGATACTACTAGCGACATCTGTTTGAATTAAAAGAAGTACAAACAGTGCCATGTTGGTTAGAGTAACCTACTAACGCCATCTGTTGATGATCTAAGGAATAAACAGCGACATCTGTGGGTTTCGTGTCGAACTACGTAGTATTCGGGTACGCGACGCGATACCTTGATGAGTTAGTTCATGCAAGTTTAAATAGAGGGCAATACTAGTTTAAATAGAACGCAATACTAGTGTGGGTTTATATTCAATTTCATAGAGGATAAACTGTATAAATATATATACAATATTTTTACTTACCTAGCTAAGACATTGGAACCAATTTGACGCTTTCCGGAGCTGAAACAAAAAGACATAAAATAAGTTAATGACTCAAATTTCGTCAAAGAACAAAACGAGGTAAAACATAGCAAAAATTTATAGTGTAAATTTTCTTTGAGAAGGTATTTTTGAGTATATTTCCACAGAGATAAGAAAATTCTACAATAATAAACAAATATTGAATGATATAGATACGGTAGATATTTTTGATGCACCGTATTCTGTAACTAAAACATCTTAACAATACCAAAGTAGTAGTCGTATTTTTTCAAAATTATAAAATTTTGCTAACCCGTTATCGAGAATTACGGCCTATTTTGATAAAACTTCTTACTTCTATTCTCGTTACTTAAAAAATGTAGTTACCGTAAATATAATCGTTGAACTTGTGAAAAGAATGTTAAAAAGAGTAACTCAAAGAATGCATCAATGTGACGCACCCACTCTAGTGGGTGTTTAGTGTAAAATTATTGTACTAATTAGTGAACTAAAAATTAGCCAATGCAACTAATTTGATCATTATACACTATAACAACCAAATAACAACGTACACCTAAATTGTTACGTGGAAGTTTTTTACACGTAGGTACGTCTAGTATACTTGTGTTTTTGTCCCTAATAATCTAGCTGTCCCCCCGGGGGCCAGAGCTAGAGGGGACAGCTGGGAATAATCGAATCTTCCTATATACAAAAATGAATCCCTTGGTTACTTCATCAAGCGTAAACGGCTGGCTCGATTTTGCTAATTCTTTTTTTGTTGTGTTTGTTATTGTCAGGAGAAAGTTCTTTTATATAAAAATATCGATATTTCCGCGAAAATGGGACTTAATCGGGAAAAACCGCAGGGTGCAGCTAGTTTTATATTATATTTAAAAATGAATTCCTATTTTGCGTGGTCACAGCATCACGGCTGAACGGCTGGACCGATTTCGATATTAATTTTTTTTATTGTCTTCGTTATGATCAGGAGAAGGTTCTTATGAAAGAAAAAATGCTGAACCGTTTGATAGATCTTACGCGAGTGAAACCGTAAGCTAGTAAGTAAGAAGAGCATAATATTATAATTTTCATGGACAAGATTAATTAAGCACTCATTTGGGTTCATTTGTTTTTTTGTAACTACTCGTAATAGTCTCCGTAAATTCTCTCAAAAATTCTTTCACCGATAGAAAGTAATTACATTATCGAGGAGTGACAGAAACCTGTTCTTTTTATTCTGATATTTCCGTAGGATGCTGTTAAACTAATAAATAATACATTTACCATTTCTTGTTAAAAGATTAAGTGCAAAATCAGTGCGAGAGTCGCTCGTCGTCGCTACATCGTTTGTTTTTGTTAAACTGGACTAAACTAATTAATATTGCATTGAGTCGTGTGACCTCAACCATTTTAAACCTTGCATAATTTGGGTCATCATTCACCGGTACGCGCATAAACCACGCTATCTGTCTATTCCATCTATTGTATTTAATATTGTATGGGTAAAGATACCGGATATATTATATTAAAGTTACATAAACAGGAATTCTTAGTTAAATGTTTTGAATGCGTTTTTTTTAAATGTTTTATAAACTTAGTCCTTTACGCAAAAAATACTAAACTAATTGTGTATTAACTAATATAAATAATAGACCCCGAATTATCCCCGATTAGATTTTTCTTGTGTTTTCGCTAAGTTGGATTAAAATCAAACTCATTGTCCGGGTTTCAATAGCGTTGCTTTTTTTATTTTTAACATTTTATCAATGTTCAACGTTTCGAGACCCCTAAGTTCTTCATTAATACATTTTTTGCCCGGTTAGTTTTAAGTTCAAGAATGGGTAATACGTAGTTAGTTAGTAATATAAAGATGGTGCTGTCCATATGCTAAGATTTCCATTGCAACAGGACGTCCACAGGGAGGGCTGGTGAAATCGTCGGCAAATGAAACATGGGTGCGCGGGCGCCGTGAAATCGTGCAAGAAAGTGACTACCATGCACTGTTGCACTCGCACCGTTTCAATACCCCTAGTGCGATTTTTTTCGTCAAACACAATGTTTCGCATTTTGTGGGATATTTAAACTGCGAAGTACTTACTTATAAGCATCTCTCAATCTTTCTTCTGCTAATTATTATTAACGCGAAAGTTTGCAAGTATGTGTGTGACTTTGTTACTCTTTTCACGCAAAAGCTTCTGAAAAGATTGCGATGAAACTTGGCATATAGGTAGCTAGGACCGGGAATAATACACAGGCTACTTTTTATCCCGATATTCCTGCAGGAATAGGACTTACGCGGGTGAAACCGCGGGACGCAGCTAGTCTATGCATGAATCAACGGCCTAAACAGCTGGTCCTAGAGACATGCAATTTAAAGGGGGTGTTGTAAATATAATAAATAAGTACACCAATATAGGAAATCCCGCGGAACCGGACATATGCGTATAAAACGCTGGAACACTGCCAGTAGCAGATACCTATACCGCCCTACCATAATGTCTTAAGTCGTCGTAAAAAAAAACACATCAAATAATAAAAGTAAATATTACAAATCCAAATCATAACAAAATAATTATTTTTAATTATCTGTTTTTAAAAGTAGTCGGGGTATTTTTTATTTAATATTTACTTTTTTTTTGTGCGACAAAGGAACAACAAACTGCCATGGTAGCGCGGATAATGCATATCAGTAGATAGTTTATACTTATGCATGCAAACTTACATTTACCAGCTAGTTATACCAATCTATCTACCGGTTGCTCTAACTGATTGCAGTTATGTTTCTATCGTGACGGTTATAATACTTATCGTATAGCTATGATGCAAATGTTTACCAACAAGTTCCTATTTAGGTGTTCAGATTAAATAACGGTTGCGTAACTATTGTCCAATTACTTCGTTTTATGATGTTATTTCGTCCGGTATATACACGACTAGCTGCACGCCGCGGGGTCTTCCGCGCAAGCTCCGATTCCGCAGGAATATCGGTATAAAAAATTACCTGTGTTATTTCAGGTCTACATCTGTCTATGTTCTAAGTTTCATAGCAATCGCTTAAGTAGTTTTTGCGTGAAAGAGTAACCAATTTACACACATATAGATACAAACTTTCGCGTTTATAATATTAGCAAGATCTATATTCATATGGGAAGAATTTCTTTCATGATTATTGGGTTACCAAATAAGTTGAAAGATTATTTTTTTTCTAGAAATGCTGCATCCCTGACATCTCAAGTCAATGCGCTAACCAATTGTATGTCTTCGTTTTTTTGCGACTTAGACACGTAGCCATAGTGCCAAAATAATTATCCAAGGGTAGAAAACACTTAATTACATCATTACATAGTATAAACCAAAGTCGTTGCCCCCTGTCTCTCTGTATGTTTGTATGTATGCTTAGATCTTTATAAATTATGCAACGGATTTTGATGCGGTTTAGTAGATAGAGTGATTCAATAGGAAGTTTTTATGTATAAAACTACCTGATATTCCTGCGGGATCGGGACTAACGCGCTGGAAACCGCGGGGCGCAGCTAGTTGAAAATAAATCAAGTTTTCTAAATTTAAAGAAATGCTTTCCAAACATTTCCGAGAAAACCGGATCCGGGGATCCGTCCCGACACCTTTTCCAATTTGGCAAAATTGGCTTTTCCAATTTGGCCAAATTGGAAAAGTCAAGTCCTGTTCAAGTTCAAGTCCTGTCGGGTGCGGAAATTTTTGGAAAGCATTTCTTTAATTATAATCATGCAAGTATAATCATCAAAACACTTTAAAACATATCAAAAACAAGTTTTCTAAATTTTCACTTTTCTCTACCCATCTAACTAAACTATGAAACGTAGGTATGAGTCTCGGGAAATTTCCTCGCTATTCACGGAAACGTAACGCAGAAGTAATCAATGGTAGAATGGTTATATTTTATTTCCTTGCCATTTCCACGCATTTGAACTGTTCTCTGTAATTTTATGTTACGTAGAAACTGAGATAATGATGTGTTGGCTACACTTTTGTATTTTATAGGGCGCGGCGTTTGGACGGAATGCACCTATTGTTTCTAATATTTGCTTTAAGTGAGGTATTTATAAATAAGTCAATACAATCTTTGTACTATAAAATGTTCTGCTTAACAAAATTTTATTTTCATTAATAGAATTAATAGATTCAAGTTGGTTCTTCTTTTAATCCAAATCTGCGGTACAAAGAGCAATGTAAAAAACAAACAACAAATCATTATTGAATCATGTTTATTTATCTATGACTGAGGTATTCAATGCGACTGTGTGTTTACAACTAATTTATGTGAGATATGCTTTATTATATCTTTATAAAGAAATAAAAACATTAAATAACTGTTCATTGTTAACTGTAATAAAGCTAGTTTTAATTGCAAGCTATGTTTTTTGTTTCTGTAAACAAATAAAACTAAACTTACTTAAAACTACCTTTGAAAAGAATGGTGGGTGCAACGGGCGGCCTTATTGATCTCTTTCAAGTTATGATGCACTATAAATATAGGTACGTGGACACTATTGTCTCCAGATATTATGTAAATAAATAATAATATAATACATTATTTTCTTGAAATTAATTACTAATGCTTGGTCACGACATGACGCTTGGACGGCTGGACCGATTTTGATAATACTTTTTTCTTTCGAAAGATAAATATCGATATTCCCGCGGGATCGTCACTTATGCGGGTGGAACCGCGGGGCGTCGGAGGTAGTTTGCAATATTTTTATCCAACGACTTCCCACAATACGACACGGGTTAGACGAGAAAATTAACCTATAATTGACCTTGAAGTCGAACTTATCTTTATTCATATTTTAAGGCTTTGTACGCGCAATTGATAATGTAAATCGAACCGAATCGTTTACCTAGCATGCCCTTTAAAAATTGCAACATATTTTGAATACTAAGTACCTACTTAAAGCTATGGACAGACGGACGGATGGACAGCTGGAAGGATATGGCGCAACCGAAAGTGTCATTATTGACAGCCTTGCCACTTGTATTGATGTTTTACAGTTCTATGTGTATTCGAGTTCGTTGGTTCTTTCGAAATATTTTACAAAAAGAAAATGCATCATCAAAAATTCATACAGCCGAATACTGAATAGCCACTTACAATTTAGGGTGTACTTAAATAATTGAGCAGCTTCTAAATTAAAAATTAAACATGCGAATTTTAGAAGCTGAGACCCTATTCTGAAACGTTATCGGCCGAAACTTCGGAGCCGATCAAACGTTAGTAGGTAGTTATATCCTTCATTTTGGACCCATAATTCTCAATAGATTCTTTGTTTTTTTGTCTAGAAAGTCTAGAACGTATAGTAATTATTGGTCCAGAACGATCGACAACCACCTACTGAAGTTTGATCGGCCACGAAATTTCGGTCGAAGTTGTTTCGTATCAGGGTCCCGTTGTTTAAGTACCGACATCTTGCAACTAAAAGCTAGTTTTAATTGCAAGATGTTTCCACTAAACCCAACGTGGTCTTATTAAAAATAATTTCGTCTGTTCAAATAAGTTTACCGTGAATGTTCGTGGTTACAGTATGTAAAGTTACATCATAAAAAACGTTCCTAAAACAAGTACTTCCACCAGTTTCGTAAGATGCGGTAATTTGCGGGAAATAAGTTATTTGGTTGCACAACTACGACATCCGTCGTCCAAGTCGTTCGTACTGAAATTTGTTATTATTTGGGAAGATTCAGTCAGTGTCACGCGATGTTGAATTAGTTCAGAATTTACGGTGAAAAAATACTTAACTTGGGTACTCCATTCTCCATACAAACGTAATCAAATTAAATACGTTTATACCTTAAAACCTATATCTTATCTTCTTCTTCTTAAATATAAAAATGAATCCCTATTTCCCTTGGTCACGGCATCACGCGTAAACGGCTGGACCCATTTTGCTAATTCTTTTTTATTGTGTTTGTTAGATAGATAGATAACACTTTTATTTGATCAATCACAAAAATATTACAAAAACAACACATTTAAAACTAAATAAATGTTGAACAAATAGGCAATGTTTGTTATTGTCAGGAGAAGGTTCTAATGAACAAAAAATGGAACATACGCGGGTACAATCGCGGGCCGCAGCTAGTCTTTAATATTATTCAAATTTTTCGCAATTTTATTTCTATTCCAATTAGAAAATATATAAAAACTTGGGGCAGGTTCATGGCAGTTTTTATGTCACATATATAGTTTTGCTCTAATGTTTTTATCCAGGGAGGAAACAGTCGACAAATTTTCTATTTAGAACGAGAAGGTCCTCTTAAAAATCAATCAATGATCATCTAAACATCTAAGTCTGTAAAAGGCCTTGTCCTGTCTGACCGATAAATCAACTTACAGCCTAATCTGCTGATAGTAAAGAGCTGAGATTTGTGAGTGTAGGTAGTTTTATGCTGTAGGTTACGATAGAAAGGATTTTTGGAAATTCTGACGGGATCCTGACATGACATCCTGATCTCAGACATGACATTCAAAGGGTGTGTCCGTTATACATAATAAATTTAAGTTTAATAAATCTGACTAACTAATTCATCAATTTTAAAGATAATGCACTGTTGCACATCCTAAGCTATGGGTCCTTAGGTATTAGACACTTAGTCTCCACGAGCGTTAGAATCGCGGCAATATTATTGTCGAGCCACTTATTTCTATACGATCTCTATGAACGTGTCTCCACACGGCGATGATAACGCGGCGGTGCGTTGTATAGAAATAAGGTAATATCGGTGGAGACGGTTCTTATGAAGGATTTATTGAAAATTCATCCCCAAACTGGGTTAAAATGGGATGAAATATTGTATGGAACTTCAAAGGAAAAGCCCATGTGGCTAAACATAATAATTTATCACTTCCAACTTCTTAAAATTGGGTCTGTAGGTAGGTAGGTATGTTAAAAAAACATGCAGCATAACAATGTTCCTCACAAATAAAAGCTATTATTTAAACTGCTTTTAAAGATACTGACACAAAACAAGCAGAGACTTGCTTGGATAATAAAAATAATTAATTACATAAGTAATGTACATCGTTACATTAACATGGTGAAGCTTGTTACTGAGATAATGTTCAGGTTGCATAATTCGAACACTTTATGAGTCATGAAATTAACTTAGAGGAGTACTTTACTAGATAATTTGCGAAATGCAATAAGGATGTATATAACGAAATTGATATATGTATAACATAGCTGCGCCCCGCGGTTTCAGCCGCTAAGTCCCGTTCCCGCGGGAATATCGGGATAAAAAGTAGCCTATGTGGTAATCCAGGTCCCCAGCTACCTATATTCCAAGTTTCATCGCATTCGGTTCAGTAGTTTTTGCGTGGTAGAGTAACAACCTCACATACATACATACAAACTTTCACGTTTATAATATTAGTAAGATTAGTGTTATTTTTTTCTGCGTAGATATCTATATTAGGTATAGTAAATAACATTACGTATTTAGTACTAAGAACTACGCATAAATTTAAAATATCTACCTACATCAAAGATTCAGCTCTTTTACAACAGCCATGGTCTCCTCAGCGTCTGCGTTGATAGAAATATTTTAAATAAAAATATATTTACAACAAAAAGACAATGGCCGACGCTGAGCGGGATTCGAACCACGCATCTTTTTTCCACCCGGGAGAATCGACTTACCTAGTTTAAATTTTACACAAATCTCTGAATTTCTCAAAAACAGTACGTTCCTACCTAAAGCTTTTAATTTAAAGCAAGAAATCAACAAAGCTATAAAAATTAATATTCTTACGTGAACTTAACCATAAACAAAACAACATCTACACCTAAAAAAATATTAAGTGAGATGGGAAACTAAATTGAATATAAAGATGTTTATGAAGTTCAAGGTTTATGACTCATTGTTATAACACGATTGATGTTTCAACATGAGATCCATAGACAGAATACACCTAACGATCCCCTCCAAGGTAAATGCGTGGGTTACATTATTTAAATATCGAATCAAAACGAATATTGCAACATCAATATGCCAAACAAGGTACGTCCCGCGGTATCACCCGCGTAAGTCCCGAACCCGTGGGAATATTGGATTAAAACTAGCTTAGATCTTCGATAATGTGGCTTTCTATTGGTAAAAAAATATTCGAAATCGGCCCAGTAGTTACGAAGCCTTGTCATTACAAATAATCAAATCTTAGCCATGGTAGTTTTTTGAGCTAGTTAGGGATAAAAATAATTATAATTTAAATTGAAAACTATTACAATAACTCTATGGTCTGCGTACACTGGAACGTTTTTATTGCAAATAATTATGAGGCGGTAGTTTACTGTAACTTTTTAGAATGTTAAAAATAGACAAATTACATCTCAGTCAACCTTGAAAAAGCCAACTGTAAAGTTGGCGAAAGCTCGGGTCAAAAAATGAATAAAAACGCGATAAAACCGGATAAATAAAGTGTTTTATTAATCAAATCTTTCCCAATTTCTTCAATGGTTTTCGCGATTTTGCATAATAAAACACTTTATTTACCGAGTTTAATCGCGTTTTGTTCATGATTTTTAAACGATCGACCTTGGAAAAGCAAGGTAAATAAGGTATTTCAAATCTTACCTCTTTTTCATTTAATATTAGTATAGATCATTTAAACGAATATTACAGCATCAATATACCATATTTAATTAAAACTTAATATGAAAAATAGAAAGGAACTACCGAGGCCGGTAATAGACCTCAATTTAGAATTCTAATTCGATTTCGTGAGACCTTTTCAATGGTTATAGTAAGTATTTAGTAACACGATAGTTGGTTACAATTGCGTTGTTATGCAGGTATCTAATGCTCAATATAAGCTCTTCCGTCAGGGCCTAGTAGGTACTTATCTATCTATATCTTATCTATACATATATATAAAAGAAAGTCGTGTTAGTTACACCATTTATAACTCAAGAACGGCTGAACCGATTTGGCTGAAAATTGGTAGGGAGGTAGCTTAGAACCAGGAGAAGGACATAGGACTTTAATCCCCGCGGGAACGGGAACGGGACTTACGCGGGTGAAACCGCGGGGCGCAGCTAGTTTTAAATAGATTTATCTAAAGAAATCGATGCAATCAGTGGTAGTAGTTATATTTATATAAAGGACGGTATTTTTTAATCATTTAGAGTTAGTTACTGTTTAAGAAAGATTCTAAAACCATCCAGTTTCCTATAGTGTTTAAATTGACATCGACAAAACTTTACCTATCTAAGTTATTGATATACTACGAGTATATTACCTATTATATTATGAATTCATGAGATACTTAACGAAAAATAGAAAACTCGATACCTAGTATAGAAAACTCAAGTTTAGAAAGGGCTCCTTTCTGGTTTCTCCAAAATTGAAAAGCAAAACGCGTAGTCTAGAGTTTTCTATGTATCGAATCAAAAAGTTATTTCTAATTGTTAATTTTTACAAATATTGGATAAATGTTATCCAATAAAATGTAGGGTGTAGCAATTTAGTTCAAAATGATATCTAGTTACAACATATTTTATATAATAGGTTATGATAAAACGCGTTTAATCGCGTTTTATTCATGATTTTTAAACTATCCGAGCTTTCGCCAACTTTACAGTTGGCTTTTTCAAGGTTGACTGAAATAAAGAAATTATTTTACCGATAAATAAAGGGTTTTATTATGCAAAATCGCGAAAACCATAGAAGAAATTTAATAGGTTATGGTTATGGCTAGAGGCTGAAGTTGTAGACCCACAAATCCATTACACGAAGTTACGTCATTCTAACCATAAAATATTGAGGCATGGAAAGTCGATTATCCCGATGTGATTCAGATAAGGTTTATTGTTACCGTGTTGAATAATGTATCGACGATTGTTACAATGTTGGTGCTGATATAACTTTTAATACTATTAGTTCAATGGACACATAAAAAGATGGCGTGTTCCAAAAGTCCCATTAGACAATCCTCGGTTCAGAGGATTTGTTAAGCCCCCTTACTTATAAACGCTAATTAATGCGCTGAATAACGATGCATCGTTTGTCTTTTACTTTTCACATTAAGTTTTAAATTTGACAGACAGAGACAAACGTCACATAACTTAGTCATGTGTAAATAATATTTTATAAGCAACGGAGAAGATCTTGGGACTAAAGGCGTATTCAAAATCCCCATCGATAAATTACACACATTATTCATTTTAGCAAATGAAATAAAATAAAATAAATATTGCACGACATTACACACAGCGCTATCTAGCCCCAAACTGAGCACTAGGCTTGTAACTATGGGTACTAGTCAACGGATATACTCATATTTTACTTTTTTTTTCTTAATACATACATATGAAACGTAGAATACACCCAGAACCAGAAACAAACATTTATAGTCAGCAGAAATATTTGTTCCCGGCGGGTATCGAACTCGCAATCTTCTGCGTCGCAGTCCGGTCGTCGCCCGCTGCACCACAGAGGCAGAGATCTTCTTCTTTTCATGTCCATGGCATTAAAATAGGGGGAGTAAATTAATTAAATTTTCGTGGATCAGTATCTAGCCACTTCCACAGCGACCTCTATTGCCTTCAATAGGTATTTCCTTGTTTAGTTAGTCGGGCATGAAGGGCAAAAGAGTAAATGCGACGTGTCTTGTCTCAAAGCACCACAGAAATAGGTGATAGACCCGTGTTAAAGCAGCTAATGTAGCAGTTACAAAATAAAGTCTAGCTAGGCAAAGGAAAAACATCTATTAGTACCAAGTTGATAATTATCACAATTAATAACTCAAATCTTGGTTATATAACAGGTTGGTAATTAACGAATTATTATCATCCTGGTTTAGGTATTAAAATGTAGTTATCATAATTATGATCGTTACGGAATTTTAATAAAACCATTCTCACGGTAATACAATTTTAGTAATACCTATATACTTGGATAATTGTCGTAGTTTTTTTTTTACTTTGAAACCAGCAAGGAATTGTCGTCATTGGTTTTTATGTGTTGTTTTCTTAAGTACATGGATATCCACTAAACTGGTATGTATTTGCAGAAAATATTTCTAGATGTTTTTTAAATTAGTACCTACCCACCCAGGTACTTACCTACCCTTCTACCAGATAAAATAAAATTACTTTGGTTTTTTAAGTTAAAGCTGAAGTTATGAATAAACATAATTCAATTCAGGTATAATTAATTTTCATTTATTTTTCATTCATTGTAAATTCTCTGAAGCATGATATAATACTGTTGTCTGAGATACCTACACACTGAGATACAGAGCTGGGGTATTTAATTATTTTTTAATGAACTAGCTGCGTCCCCGAATACTTGTGTAAGTCCTGTCAGAATAATATCTACACATATCCAGATTTAAAATGCTTATCTGTTAGTCCAATATTTACCTTCATGTCAAACATTAGAAACAAAAATCAGTTGAGTAGTAGGTACGAGTATATGAAAGAGTATCAAACAAACAAATACGGCGACAATAGACTAGGTGACAAACCTAGACTATTGTAGCCTTATTAATAAACGTGGAGTAAAAAGGATAGGAGTAGTGGAAACATTATTTTTGGTGACAAAAAGTTTGAAAATTGACAGACAATTATGTCACCCACAGATGTCACCTATGAACCATTGGAGAAATGAGATCATAAAGAAATCCATTGCGTGGTTTGGAAGATACGAGCTGAGGAAGAATATAACAAACATACAAGATAGGCGCGAAAAACATAACCCTTTCCTTGCAGCCGGGTAAAAGCAAAAAGTGGTTGGTATTACTCGAATTGACTTTTATAAATAAGGTTATACGGGTTTACCATTTGTTTAATACATCTATAACATAATTCTACTTTAATTTAGGACAACAAATATGGTTGTTGTTCGTAATGGAGTATCTAACAAATACTTTACCATACCTACCCACCCAGTCTACGGGGGTTTTTCATTCGTTTTTACATCTAACAACACCCTAATTTAGAACAACATTATACTAACCTGTACGGGCGTTTTCTATAATGCATGCGAGCACCGTTACGCTCCAGCTTTACAAAACAAAAGCAACCTTCGTTGTCCAACGGTCAGGGATTTTAGCACTATTCAGGTCATCACAACACAACACTAACTAGGTACGACACATTACACTATTTCACACTATTATGCCGCTTTTGGTCAGCCGGGTGTGTGGGTAGGAGGTAGAACGCGTGTGCGCATCAAGCGGTCATCGCAGACTGGGGATTACGTAGCTGGTAGTGGTCATGCGAAATGTAATGGTAGTTTGGCAGGAGTGTGTTGTTTAGTGGTGGTAGGTGGTTTTCGAAGGTAGTTTGTAGAATTGTTAGTTGTTAATTGTATTAACTGTTTATTTGTATGTATTTTAGGGGCGTTTAACGGGTTTGTATTACCCGAGATTAGGTGTGAGGTTAGGGTACCTACTTATCGCATCATCGTCATATTGTCGCGGTTTCGGAAACAAAAGTTTTTGATCGGATTAATATAATATTTGTAATGTTCAAGGCATTTCAATCATTTCATCATTTTTTCCTTGCTAAAAATATTTCGGATTTATTTATTTAGCCCTGTCTACCTATCGAACGTAGCAATTTCATGTCTATAAACCATATATTTTATAGCAATCGGTTCAGTAGGTTTTGCGTAAAAGTGTAACCCACACAGCTACAATACTTAATTTTTACATTAACAATTCTTTAATTATTCACATTTAGTAGGAAGTCGGAAGATAGATATATCTTTATGTTATGTGTTACAGATGTTAGTTGATCATAAGCAAGATATCTAGTAATGTAATTTCTACTTAAATTTAAGTAGTTTACTGGCTGGCTTTTTCACACTTTATCATCTCTTTAATCACACACACACCATAATCCAAGTCAGATTACTGATAACTGTCTCAAATTAAGGTTTAGAAAGTGTATGGTAATGACAATTTCCACCTAAAATAGAACAGTTCATAGTTAAATCGCTTTATAATTGCTCAGTTGTCAGTTTTCGTAACTAGGTGACCAAACAAATGGTAAGGCAAAGACCTCGATGTTACAAAAAAACTACCAAGTAAGAAGGTCAGCAAAGTACTAGACTTATTAACATTATATTCCTTTGTAAAATATCCCACGATATGATTATTCATAAATAAGTGAGTAACAACTTATAGCTATCAAGAACTGTCAAGGTATTCTTATAAAAACTTAACAAAGTTGTACGCGTGACTGTGCGGCAGGAAATTGATTTTAATGTAGGTTTGTGTCTAGACTTCTTATATTCTGACGGCCCCTGTGGCGCGTTGGGGGAACGCTCCACTGCAATGCAGAAGGCTACGGGTTCGATTCCCGTCGGGTGCAAATAGTTATGCGTAGAAATGAATATTTGTATCTGGTCTGGGTGTTTTTCTATGTTTAATATGTATGTATTTACAAAAAAGTATAGTATGTAGTATATCCGTTGTCTAGTACAAGCCTAGTGCTTAGTTTGGGGCTAGATTGCGCTGTGTGCAATGTCGTGCTCGTGCAATATTTATTTCGTTTTCCATTGGATATTACCTGTGTCTAAATTTGGGCCTAACAACAAATCTCATTATGAACATCTCTTTAAAATTTAAAATTTAATTTATAAAAACAATGACCTACTTCACCTGAAACACAGGTTTCACCTAGTTGAGGTATATGTATTATTTATAGTCTTCCCAGTAACGTTTAAGTCCTATAGTCTATTATGCAACATAAGTTTATTGAATAAATATTTATTTATTTATTTATTTATCTCAGCCCTAACCCATTCACTGCTGAACATAGGTCTCCTACATACGACGCTACAAATAGTGATTACGAGCCACCTCCATTCAACGATTCCCCACGAGCGCTACAACATCGTCGGTCCATCATAAGTAGGTAGTCTTCTAACACTCCGTTTCGCATTGCATCATGGTCGTCACTCGAGGACTTTACTTCCCAACGGGTAACAGATCAGTCCTTTGAGCCATATGACCTGCACATAGCCACTTCAGTCTGCTAATTTAAAGACCTATGTCGGTAACTAACATCTCGTATAATTATATTCTAGAAGGACAATTTACGTTACTGAGCCATTTTATAAACAAAATGCTACCTCCGGGGTTGCTTCACGTATAGCCTGTCTGCAGCCAGCTAGAACGCATTCACTTTCTTATTGAAACAGTGGCTAGATAACTGTTGTTTTACCACTTATTCTACTGCCTGTAATTGTCAGATTACAGATTGTATTGTTCGTATTATAATCGGGAAAGTTTTCTACAGCCTGACAACTTTATTCTGTAATCACTTACATTGTTGCTTAAGCGTTAATTAACAATTTGTAGAGTTCAAATAAAACATTTTTATTGGTCTGAGAATTGTTTTCAAAAAGGTGATGGAGATCTGTCGAATAAGAATAAGCTGTAACAATGACAAACGTGGAAAAAGAGCGTCATCATGAGTACGTAAACTACTACGAGTTGATACGAAACTACGAGAACTGTAACGTTAACAGTTTGGCCATGTCTGCAATACAAAATACCGACTTGCGTGGTCCCAAGTTTGCGATCCGGTGCGGCAGAGTGCAGTTGGAGCGGGAGCGTTATGCACATGACCAAATTGTTAACGTTACAGTACACGTATTTACGAATCAACTAATGGTAGGGACACTGAACAGTATTATGTCCACTCGAAAATTATCAGTTAAGTTTAAATTGAGTCAATATTTTGCAAAATTCGAGCAGTATTGTCATTCAATCTCTTGTTGTAGTCTCGCAATCAAACAATATTGTAAGTCACGCAATGTATTGTGATTAAAAAAATTCTGGTATTTTTTGACGGAGCAAGCGAAAAAAAGGCATTGAAAATATTGCCACAAACTAACTCCCGTTTCCGATGATCTTCGAAACTGACACTACCAGAGATGACTCACTGACATACTGGAAATAGCGACATTTGCATTGTTTCCACTACACAATGGTATGTACCACAGTTCCAAAACATTTGCACACCGATTACTGGCGGATTACCCAATAACGGATCTTATTTTTATCGACAATAAGGTTTATAGTTGAATAAACTAGATAAAGGATGGTTAGGTTTAGGTATATTGATTGACACGCAGACTGAAGTCTATTTGCGTCTAGATACGGTCTAACAATAGTCCTCTGTTAATGGTTTAAAGCTCTTTCTAGATTTAATAATAGAGAAAATTTCGCTGATTATGTATCTTGAAGTATTATGAAAACATCACTGGCATTTTGTGGCATCATGGTAGATGACTGCCAGCGTCGTAGGTTGTTGCCGGTTCGATTTCCGCCGTAAGAACTCAATTTTAGGTTTTTGTTAAAAAATGCACCATTGGTATGCATGTATTTACAAAAAAAAGTTTAATATTATAGTATATCCGTTTTTTAGTATTCGTAGTATGTACAGTACAAGCCTATTTGCATTATGTACTTTGAAACTAGATAGCGCTTTGTGCAACGTCCCGCAATTTATCAGTAATTTTTGCTTTTTTAATCTTCACTTAGGTAACTAGTATCCTAAAACAAAAGCGTAGCTTGGGGCTAAATCCCGCTATCTGGGTTTTGTTGTACTTATTCTTAATTTTTATAAATTGCAAGTTAAATTGTTTTTTCTACTTCGTGACATACCTATTAAATATAAAAGACAGAATATGAGTTTATTTTCATATTAGCATCGCAAAGACTACAGAACAATCCTACTTATTTTTCAGCGAAAATCGAGGAAAATATAATCAATCTATTAAAATAAATTATGAAAAAGTTAAGAGGAAATAAGATAACTTACTGTCTCATGGAGCCCCATCGTCTGTGCGGTAGATTCTCTTGATGGCTACGAAAGAGTACAATACAAAAATTGTATAAAAAGCGCAAAACAAAATTAAAATTGTAGTAAATCAAAACCAAATAACTAAAGTGCAAAATATAGCCGTGTTTTGTATTGATAATAATTAATACCGTCTTACTTCAATTATACTAAATAATTTCACTAATATTTCGGTATAGCTCAAAGCATTTTAACTACTAATAAATATTTTTACAAGAAATGCATTTTAAAAATTTTCCCATAACAGGATACGGGTTCCTTTGTAGCGCAGTGGATATGCACTCGCCCGGATTTTTTTCATAATGCAGCTTCTTGTAAAAATATTCCTTTTTTCATAAAAAAATTTGTACTTAATCGAAAATCAACAAATTTTTGAATATTGTGTTCATAATTATAACCACAACCAATGTCCCGTTTTAAATGCTTAATAATAATGTATTGATTATTTTATATTTTAACGCATAATGCCTGCTTCAAAATAAATTTAACTGTAAACAACCATTAAGGTTAGAATGGTTTAGATTCTGTATACTATTTAATCCTCATAATCCTGGTCTCCCGCGATTCAGGATTTTCCTTGTGCTGGGACCATAGTTTAAGATAATCTTTGTAAAGATCTTAGTAAATAAACTTTTTATCTATTTATTATAATATCTAGATATTGCAATCTTAATTTTATTTTTATTTTATTTAAATTAAGACCAAATTAAAGTTTTATTTCGCCCAATGGAAGCATTTAACTCGGTTATGGTCTTTGAGGAGGTTTGTCTTTGATTAAGCTTTAATCGTGCAAGTGCAAAGTAAATAAAAAAAATGTCAATGAAAGAAATAAAGCTAGTTATAGTCGTAATTATGTTGATACCTTGGTGGAGTCCGCCTGAGACTGGTCCTTGTCCAGGAATGCCTGTTTAACTGGTTGCCTGGACTTCGAGTACCGTTCTCTCTGTGAACAATTAGGTACCTTGATCAGGATTCTGAAATTATTTATGTTATGTATGAAGTTAGGTAAGTAGTAAGTAAAGTATGTTAAATAGTAGAATAGTAGTAGTGGCATGGTTGAAACTAAGACTGTTATCTAATAGGTTAGATATGGAGTACAAAGGCTTAGCTTAAACTATGGTTTATTGACAGTTTTTGGGAACAATTTGTTTATAAGTGTTATTATTATAAACCTAGCCACGATTTTATAACTAAAATCACCTTAACAGCGTTCGTTTTTAGCTAAAAAACGGTTCAGCAACACTTCAAAAGCTAAAGTGAAAGTGCAAAACTTCCAAAAATCTTTGAACAGATTTAAAAATATGGAATTGTTTTCGTGAAAAATCCAACAAAACTGAAGCGAAGTCTATTTATAGTTATAGAATACGTGCCCTGAAATTTGTAAAATTAGAACTAGGTCCATCCAAAGGTTGCCTGGAAGAAATAGCTTTTAGCGATAAGACCACCCATTAGTGCAACATGTTAATTTTAAGCTTTCTGTGTAATTATCTTATAATTGTGTATCTTTATTATTTGTTGAACAAATAAAGTGTTAATCTATCTATCTAGATTTTCGCTTAAACACTAGACGAAATATTCCTGCAATTGTGTAAGCCCTATATTACGTGTACTAGGAATTATGTAGGTTACTGAAACAGCTAGTTCGTACAAACCTATTTGAATATTTCAGTACAACGAGGCCACTACTGAACTTCGTTAATGTTTAAGCTACTTTCTGAAGCTATTCGTATAGTTGACCATTAAAACACAGTACAAGTTTAATTGCGTGGATTTGTTTCATGGAATTAGGGTATACAGACCAATTTGTATTGTCGTTCGGGGTATTTTGTAGTTTGGGTAATTTATTACAGAATTTTGGGCTGATTTTATAGATCAAATTTTAATAAAGTTAAGATGTAGGTACCTATGAAGTTTTAAAGGTAAATAGATGTACCGAAAACGGTGAGGAAACCTTCGGCTTAGGCCAATATCCCTGTACAAGGTATAGCTTCCAAGCGAACTGACAGAAATAAGAAGTAGGTGGGTAGTTGTGAATAACTTCGCGACGGCAAGTAATCCTAGTAAACCTACCTGCCTTCCTGCACATAATTATGTTGTTTATTATTTATTTATTTTTGGTGCTATTTTATGAAGGTAGCAACAGTAGGAACCTATTGGTTTTATGGATGTAAGTTATGTATGTAACAATTTAATGTATTTTTCTTGCTTAAATAATAATAATAAAAAGAAAATTGAGCAAAACCTTGATAATTGGTTATGATCAAAAAGTTATCAAACTTACACAATTTGAATATTCATATTTTCATTTTTCTTGGGTCTTATTCGGTCCCTTGGTCTCAGTATACTGGCGACCAAGCCTATTGTAATATAGTCGAAAAGTCGAGGTAACAGCATTTAAAATAACAAAACGCGAATAACAGCCGAATAGGTACAGGAACTTTACCTCAAAATTTGAGTTTTACTTAAACTATTGCAGCTCTTAAACTCACAAATTCCCATAAGTACTAATTTTAAATTTAGAAGCTGCTCAATTATGCAAGGTGTAACGAAGATACCCATTTAAGCCGAAAGGGCGAACTACTTTTGTTTTACTAATTTTACAAATTCGTTTTCTTTTTTTTTATGTTTTGAATTTATGTTTCACTGACAACAGCTGTTTTCGAAAACAAAGGCAAATAAAGTTTTGATTGTAGAAGACCAAACAAAATGAAGTTACAACTTAAGATCAATGACCTGCAACTCTAAGGAACAGCTGATTTTCAAATAAACTTAAAAATTAAAATTTTCGAAAAGTAGGTACTTTGAATTTCCAAAAGTTGTAGTACAAAAGTACTTCGCGTAGACGTCTAGAACAACCCACTTTCGGCTTAACCTACTACTTCGTATTATAGGTAGAGGTATCGTTTATGTGTTTTCATTTTCCTAATTTTAAGATGAAGAATAAAGAATTTGTAGATTGTAGATTTATAATTTGTAGATTGTAGATTTGTATTTCAAATATCTTAGTAATTATGCAACATAATGGAAATAATATTTTGGTATGTAATTATTATTTTTCCTTTTTTTTGCTTTCATTTTGTAGTAGTTTTGTTTACACAACTAGTTACTTTTACAACACAAAATAAGATTCGTTTAAAACATAGAAAAAGAAAACGAGATATACTATATATATTTGAACATTGGTTTTTCTTGTATTTATTAGTAACTAGCTGCGTCCCGCGGTTGTACCCACGTAAGTCCTGTCCCGTTCCCGCGGAATATCAGAATATAAAGTTATCCTGGTTCTAAGCTACCTCAATACCTAATACCTAATACATCCTGATTCCCACGGGATCGAGACTTACGAGGGTGAAACCGCGGGGCGCAGCTAGTTAGCAATTTAATCCTACTAATATTATAAAGCTGAAAGTTTGTGAGTATGTGTGTGTATGTATATCTGTATATGTGTTTGTTACTCAATCACGCAAAAACTACTGAACCGATTGCGATGAAACTTGGAATATAGGTAGCTGGATACCGGGAATAACACATAGACTACTTTTTATCCCGATATTCCCGCGGGAACGGGACTTACGCGGGTGAAACAGCGGGGCGCAGCTAGTAAATATTAAACAAGAAATACAGTTTTGGCGCTTACGAAGCCGTAACTCAAGCTAGCTAGCTTTTTAATTTATTTATTTATTATTATTTATTTATTTATATGACAAACACTTTCAGACTTACAGCATTTAAACACCAAAACGTCTGAAAGCCATTATACCATAATTACAAAAAATTATTGAAAAGATTTTTTTAATCACATAAATTACATTTAACTAAAACTAGGTAGGCATCAAAATGAATCAGCTAATACCAGAATAGAGAAAGATCTCAAACAATATTTGTGCCTAGTTTATCAATGCTTCACCTTAATGGAACAGTTTCGAAAGTTCAACGTGCTGAAAGTAACATTAATATACTATTAACCAACGAGTATTATAATAAACATATGTCGTAAACTTTATGAAGACATAAACTAAAAGTAAACATGACGAGTGCAGTTGCCTATTAAATCTGTGAAAATGAGATCAAAGGGTAAAACTGGCTATTATGTTATTTAGTAAGCTTGTTTTAACCTCATTACCCCATGAATTGTTTTATGCATTTAATATTTTTGAGCGTTATTCGACTGTTGAACTCTTACAAACTTACAACTAACATATTGACAAGCGTAATATAGGTACTATTGACTATGTTTTCTATCAATTATTTACTTTGTACAATAATTGTACATAAATCTTACTAATATTATAAACGTGAAAGTTTGTATGTCTGTGACTTTGTTACTCAATCACGCAAAAACTACTGAACCAATTGCGATGATACCTGATATTGATAACTGGAGACCTGGAATAACACATAGGCATTTCACTCTTTATCTCGATATTCCCGCGGGAGCTGGACTTACTAGCACTAGCACAGCTAGTATAAAATATATATCACATGATCGATCATGCTGCACACTCCCCGAAATGAATAGTATTCCTTTTGAAAATCCACTGGTACGAAATCTCTGAATCATACATCTCCTTCAGCGACGACGGGTTTAATCATCTTGAAATTCTACGACTTTTAATGAATCAATCTTAAAAATGATAAAAGCGAATGTTTATTTGTCTGTGTTTCATCCCGATATTCTCACGGGATCGGGACTCATACCATTAAAACCGCGGGACGCAGCTATAGTGATCAATAGAACAGATCAAAATCTATGTAAAAAATACCCAAACTATAAAATTCCCTGAACGACAGTAAAATTAGCTGTAAAAGAATGAATGTGAATGTGAGAAAGGGGTAAGTTGAAAACCAGCGCTGTTTAGATGGACACGACGGCCTCTGTGGCGCGTCGGGCGAACGCCTGACTGCAATGCAGAAGGCTGCGGGTTCGATTCCCGCCGGGTGCAAATATTTATGCTTAAAAAATAAATATTTGTATCTGGTCTGGGTGTCTTTCTATGTATAGTGTGTATGTATTTACAAAAAAAAAGTATAATATGTAGTATATCCGTTGTCTAGTACCCATAGTACAAGCCTAGAGCTTAATTTGGGGCTAGATTGTGCTGTGTGTAATGTCGTGCAATATTTATTTATTTTTTTATAGTTGCGTCTTGCAGCATTTGCTGAGCTCCTTTATAGTTTAAGTTTTTTTTTTGGCAATACTTTTTTTTTATTATTATTACAAAATCTATTTTTTAGCAAAGTATAGAAACTAACGCATTGGCAGGTGCATCTGTATCGCCTTCGCCGTAGCACTCGAAGTTCTCGGCATCAGAGATGGAGTTGCCCGGGCTGGAGTCGGCGGTCGGGTGCGGCTCTACACCATTCTGGAATTACGAACGAAACGAGGTTTTAACATTTTTCGACGAAACGTTTCCGATTTTCTATTTACGAAATTCAAATCGGAGTTTTGGCGGGAACGCGATGTAGAGATGTGTTGCTAAATTTTCATTTTTGTGAAACCTAGTTCAAATGCGTGTTAATTGTTTAATTTCGGGGGCATATTAATCCATTTAGTTTCGTGAAGGTGTACAAGTGTAGTGAAAGTGAAAATCGGTACAAAACAAGAACTTAATGAAAAATCATTGTAAATGGCCGCCGTTTTACAATGATTCCCTCGACTTGACTTTATCTATGACGACTTGACTGTTTCGATGCAAATAACTTGCAAATTTTAATAATACTTGACACTGGGCTAATGTCCAAATGGAATAATATAGCCATATAAAAGAAGAAGAAATTCAAATCAAAGTTTAGGAGAGCGTATCTGCTTATCAGCTCGTGCAAACGTATGCGGACGAACAAAATAAGGGATATGGGGTAGACTAGCAAACTTTGAGTTCCCACACAGAGTTGAAACAAAGAGTCTCGAGGAGCTTGTTAGGCTGGCCGTAAATGCTTTTCTTGGCTAAATTCGTTGTGATAAAACACAATATTTACCGGGTTTTACTCGCGTTTTATTTAATAACGGACCTATCTGGAAAAAGCTGTAAAGTTAGCGAAAGCTCGGTCTGTAGGAGTAGTAAATTTAATTTTGTATCAGGTTTTCGCGAGTAAAACCCGGTAAATATTTTGTTTTATTATGCAAAATCGCGAAAACCTTAGACAAAATTAAATTCGTCGTATTTAAAAGAAAGGAATGAATTTTTCGGAATTTCAATTCACGGAGCATATAGGTAATGTCAAGGTTTATATTGATATAATTGAATTTACCTGTAGTTTTCTAGGTAGGTTTCCAGGAGATGACCGCGGCGATTTAGTCCTTTGGAAAACGCTGGGCGCCATCATTGCCGGCACCTTGATCTCTGAAATCAATACAAAAATTGTCTACTTTAGATAAATATAACAAAAAACCTAAACCTTTCCTAAAAAATTAAAAAAAAAAGGTAAAAAATACGTCTTCGTGAAGACTAAGAAAATAATAATTCGTTTAGAAATATATTTTTTAGAGTTTCGTACTTTAAACGAAAAAAGGAACCCACTTATGATATCTGACTGTTTTTTTTAAGTTACACTTTTAAGACCCTTAAATTTACCGATATACATACATACGTCGAAAACTCAAATAAATAATTACATCATTCTATTGTATTCTGCTTTAAATTAAGAAGTAACTGGAGGATACTGGTTCCCTTTGAATGGGTGACCCTACCAATATACTTAACTTCGTATAGTCATAAAAACCCAATGTAAATAACCGCCATACCAGAGTTCAGTTTCTGCTAACCATAGTATCAGACTACTGCTAATTAACCTGCCCGTATAGGTTCTAAGAATGAAGGTTTTTTGTTTAGCGTTCAAATTACCTTTAATTATGGTATCCGATGTATATTCCCACCAGATTCCTTCGAGGTAATCGTGAGGGCCTTAAAAACCGTCTCATCATGAGAGAAATGTAGTGATTCTAAAGTAGATACAATGATAACTTTTCTTATACATATTGAATGAAACTCTGAACGTATTATTATCACGTACGTACGTACGTTTGACAGAATTTAATAGGTATTAGAAGCTATATTATTTCTTGCAGTACCTGCAATACGATACAGCCTCTAAGCAACTTAAAAAAAACTTAATTAGGTATGAAGGTACGCCTATTTTTTTTTTTAAATGTTGGTTTTATTTGTATTCAGTCGAATACTCAAACGCTGGTAAAAATTTGAGGGCTACTGAAATAATTGAGCAGCTTCCAAATCTAAATACAAAATCAGTATTTAGATGTTTGTTTGTTTCCATCCCGCAAAAAATCGAGAACCGACTGCGATGAAACTTGGTACGCAGATAGCTGGAGATCTGGATTAACATATTATATGGTACTTTTTATCCCGATATTCAACAGAAGGTAAGCCGGGCCCAGTTGTTACTGGGCCCGGCTTACGCGGTCCCAGTTAGTAAGAGATATCAGTACTAATATTTTGGGAAGGATAGGGACGTATTCAATTTTTCCGGCTCTCAACCTACTTCCATCATAATATAAAGATCAAGTATTGTAGGTCGCCGACATGTGGCCGACAAGTCACGCGACAAACCCATTCCGAATGAGGTAAAGGTTTCGATAGGAGTAAATTGGAAGGTCACGATAATGCAGTCTAGTGGTTTCGATCGATCGTGACGATAAACGATAGTGTTACGATACAATGTAGCCTTTATCGCATTCCTTCGACTTCGACTCTCATCAAATTACGAAGGGGCTAGTAAAGGATTAGGTAAAGGACGGAGTTGATGTCTCTGAGTCTCTTTATAGAATTTACTTGTAAAATTTTTGTTCTCTCTTCACGATGTTGTATTGAAATTACACTCCTTTTTATCGCGTGGTGTTAATTAACCAATCGTTACTGTAAAAATATACCATTTTTTACAAACAAAAACATAAAAAAAAATTCTTAGTGGAAACGACCAACATTGGAGCTAGTTTTACCAACACAAACATAAAACTTTTGAATCTTCTTAGTGGTAATGGACGAAATGAGTTTTCAGCCGAGACTTTCCATATTTCTTTAACTTTACACGGTCCTTGGCTCTTTACATTAATAGCAGTGGCAGTGGCGATAA
Organism: Idaea dimidiata; assembly: GCA_949358125.1. Taxonomy (NCBI): domain Eukaryota; kingdom Metazoa; phylum Arthropoda; class Insecta; order Lepidoptera; family Geometridae; genus Idaea; species Idaea dimidiata. Next base: position 4,849,326 of record OX442334.1, read on the forward strand.
CATTATCTTCGTTATCAAAACTATGTCGATTAAATTGTACCTAACTAATCTAGAAGAATGTTGTAAGTACTTTCTCATTTATGAGCAGTTTTATCGGCCTTACGTTCCGACGAAAGAATTAATTAAAATTATCATAACAAGCTTGTCGCAATCAGATGCTGGATTTGATTCATTGTTTGTTTCATATTTGGTTCTTGTTTGATTTTTTGTTCTTTTTTTAACTTTTAGATTATAACTGTTCATTTTGTTTTGCACATTCTTTATTTTTCGATTGAGCGCATTCTTTATTTTTTATAAGTAAAACGGCGGGAAATCGATTTGCGTGCATCATACTTTTTTATGATCGAGTTTATTTAAAAAGTATAATATCATGATGTTTTATTCTGTTTCCTCGCAAGTGTGTTGAAAAACTTTGTACGATATACGTGCGTTTAAACACACACGGCTCTATTACGCCCTCGCCTTCGGCTCAGGCTGCTGAAGTCCCGCCTCGTGTGTTATACTTATAACCATCATACATAACGCACTTATATCATAATTTAACTTTTTTTAATTTCAACATTTTTTTTCTAATTGCAATCAACACTTCCTTAGCCACACAATTTCCATATCGCCGGTCTCTTACCATGAATGATATCATGTATCGTCTTGCAGTACATGTAAAGCAGCCTCGCTATCACCAGCAGACTCTGCCACCACGCCTCGAGCAGCCGCACCAACTCAATGATATCACTTTTCACCACGAGTACCACTCCTGACACTGTCGTTGGTACCGGCATTGAGCCCACTACACTCCACTTTAAACTTTTTAAATGGTATCATCTACTGTTTTTTTACTAATTTATGGTGTTGTACGACTTAGACTTGACACCAAACAAGATTTTTATTATTATTATTTATTTATTATTATTATTTACATTATTATTGTTCGGTGCTAGCTAGTCCGGATTAATTAAGTAGATGTGAGAGGCGAAATTTAAACCAGCCTAAGTTATTTTTTTAATTTTTATTTGTATCTGGTGGGTTGTCTATCTATGTATTATATGTATGTATTTACAAAAAAAAAATGTTGTTTTTTTTATTCTGGGAAATTCTAACTAAGACCATATAACTTAAACGCTCTCGGGGGGGAGGGCCCGGTAAGTGGGGGTCCCTCCTGGTCTTAATGGTGTGTGCTAAGGGTATACTCTTTAAAAACCCAGGGTGTCCTTCACTCCGCTGTAATACGAAGTATTTCCGTTGTCTTAGTGCCTATAGTACAAGCCTAGTTTGTGACTAGATTGCGCTGTGTGTAATGTTGTGCAATATTTATTAATTTATTTTGTTAATTTTTAATAAGTTTTTACTACATTCATTCATTACTAGTTGCGCTCCGCGGTTTCACCCAAGTAAGCCCCGATCCCGAAAATTTGGAATTTGCTATATATATTCCAAGTTTCATCGCACCGGGTTTGGTGGTTTTTTGCGTGAAAGAGTACCGAACATACATACATACTTGCAAATTTTCGCATTTATAATACTAGTAGTTCGCCCCGAACTGAGACCTCACGACCCCTATCTCCCCAACCGGTGATCCGTTACTGATCCGGCTCATCTTTGAACTCATAAATTCTATTGATCTAAACTATGCGCATACCAAAATTCCATCCAATACTGATCCAAGATCCAATACCAAGATCCAATACTGATCCGGCTCATCTTTGAACTCATAAATTCTATTGACTATGCGCATACCAAAATTCATGAAGATCGGAGCTACGATACTCAAGTTATCGTCGAACAAACATACAAAGATACAAGCGCCAGGCCCGTCTACACTGGACCTCACTCGCTTCGCTCGTTCGGTCAATTAGTAAGCTTGGATTGTACGTTTGTCAGTTAATATAGTATAACACTAGTAGTTCGCCCCGAACTGAGACCTCACGACCCCCTATCTCCCCAACCACCCTACCGATCCGACTCATCTTCGAACTCATAAATTCCATTGACCTAATCTACGCGCATACCAAAATTCATGAAGATCGGAGCTACGATACTCAAGTTATCGTCGAACAAACATACAAAGATACAAAGTTACAAAGATACAAGCGCCAGGCCCGTCTACACTGGACCTCACTCGCTTCGCTCGTTCGGTCAATAATAACTAGTAGTTCGCCCCGAACTGAGACCTCACGAGAATCCATTTACAGAGATTTTGTTTTTTTGTAGGATTTTAACACCAACAGCTTTATTTTTTTACAAAATAAGAATTATTATTAAACGAATAAATATAACGAAAGACAAGAAAAACGATAACATAACAAGAATTATTCCTTATTCACGACAATCGACCACAATTTGTAACAATTATTTACGTTAAACATTAATGGACGTTAACATTCTCTGCAAAAATGTCAGATCTTGGAGTATATATCGCAAGCAAACGCAACGATACCGCGATCTAGGAGGTATGTTGAGCGCCATCTATTGACAAATTTTTAGAACTTGATTATTTTCTCTTTTTGCACCCCCTATCTCCCCAACCCCCCCAACCGATCCGGCTCATCTTCGAACTTATAAATTCTATGGACCTAAACTACGCGCATACCAAAATTCATGAAGATCGAAGCAACGATACTCAAGTTATCGTCGAACAAACATATAAAGATACAAGCGCCAGGCCCGTCTACACTGGACCTCACTCGCTTCGCTCGTTCGGTCAATGAAACGATCTTTAAATTGACTTAGGTACTAGTAGTTCGCCCCGAACTGAGACCTCACGACCCCCTATCTCCCCAACCCCCCTACCGATCCGGCTCATCTTCAAACTCATAAATTCTATGGACCTAAACTACGCGCATACCAAAATTCATGAAGATCGAAGCAACGATACTCAAGTTATCGTCGAACAAACATACAAAGATACAAGCGCCAGGCCCGTCTACACTGGACCTCACTCGCTTCGCTCGTTCGGTCAACTAGGTTAGAAGATATATATTCAATTGAAGTTTGGAAAGTTATTTCATAATTCCGGTAGGTTATTTTATTATGAACAACTATTTTACCTATTTATATTTTACCGGGTCTTAATCGCGTACTATTTTTATTTACCTACCCACCACCGGACAGTAAACAACGACGGTTATAAATAGAGGACGACACCCGCCGCAGCTCCAGTCCCCTCGAGACCAAGATCATTGTAACATGATCGAAACGTCGAGGTAAGAAAATAAAAATAGTACGCGATTAAGACCCGGTAAAATGTAAATATGTTAACAAATCGTGTGAATTTAAAAAGTTTAACTATTTTACCTATAAGAAAACAATCAATTAATTACAAATCCTTTTATCTACAATATCACTGACGTCTACCATATAAAAAGAAATGAAACATAAAAATTCTTCTCGCGCGTGGAGATAATAGGCTACAGAACTGAGAGTGTTTTTGAAAGTAAATCTGTCGAAGATAATGACTACTTGAGGAAAGCTAATGAAGATATATTATAGTAAATAATCATGGATTAGATGTAGACGGCGTAAAAACTAAGTAATGGGTATTAACTTACAGGATGTTTGATATATTCTTTTTCAATTTAACAGATATGACAAATTACCTTCCTATCTTATTGAGTGTTTTTTAAACCAACGATGGTATATTCTTATTTAAGAAACCATTCGAATTCCACGCAACTTATAGACAGACTTTTTAATTATTTGCAGTTTATAATCAAAGCAGTTTAGGTAAGTTAGTCGTAAGGTTCAGGAAAAATCTAATTCTTTTTAATTTAAATAATTTATAATATAACTTTTTGCACTAGGTAAATTACAATAGGTATTATAAGATAATTTAAAAATTAAAAAACCGACTTAAAGAAAATTGCAAAACTAATTCAAAAATTTAAAAACGGTCCTACAAAAAGGACAAAATAACCTCTCCATACAGTGCCACCATCTTATCTATTTTGTTATCTGAAGTCGGGCAGTTTAACTGGCTTGGTCCATATTGTAGTAGGTATGGCTGCTCTTTCTCTTTTTTATCATTATCTTTTATCATGCCATTAACATGACGACCTCTGTGGCGCGTCGGGGGAACGCTTGGCTGCAAACAGAATGTTGCGGGTTAGATTCCCGCTGGGTGTAAATATTTATGCTTAAAATAAATATTTGTATCTGGTCTAAAAATAAAAATAAATACAATATGTAACAGGCAAGCCCTTTTAAGCCGAAAGGCGGTTGTTCTAGACGTCTAGGCGAACAACTATTGTTCTACGACTTTTGAAAATTCGAACTTTTTTTTTGAAAATTTTGAGGTTATGTTTCACTGAAAAAACAGCTGCTTTTGAAAATAAAGGTAATTAAAGGTTTGATTATAGTAGACCAAACTAAATGAAAGGACAACATAAGGTCAATGACCTCGAACTCTAAGAAACAGCTGATCTTCAAGTAAACTTTACACTTAAAATTTTCGAAAAGTACTTCGAATTTTCAAAAGTCGTAGAACAAAAGTTGTTCGCCTAGACGTATAGAACAACCCCCTTTCGGCTTAAAAGGGCTTGCCCGTTACATCTTGTATAAGTAGTATATCCGTTGTCTAGTCACCGTAACACAAGCTTAGCAGCTTACCACGGGGCTAGATGGCGCTGTGTGTTCGTCACAGGATTTATTTATTAAATAATTATCGTTCCACTAATATCAAACATCCTGTAGGTGAGCTATTGCAGTTTTAATAACTAGGTTTGGACATTGATAGGTTCTCGCGAGATATTTCACGCTCTCTGAGCAGCTATCTCTGAGAAACATGCGCCGTGTGGAAATTGGTTGTGGTCAGCAAATTGCAATGAAGGTAAAATATATCTAAAGTAGTAAGTAAATGGAAAAATAATGTTAGATGGAGGTTCAAGGTGCACCTAGAGCTTATCGTGCGTCGAAAGGCACGTTAAGAGTCTGGTCCCGGTTCTTATCTCTAATAGCAGTCGTAAGGTCAAGTTAGAGGCCTTAGGGCGACCTAAAAACTCTAACACTAGGTGAGCCACACCACTACACGAAAAGAAGAAATTTACTTAAGTAATAAAAATGCTCACTAAAGTTAAGTTAAGGCCTACTAGTATTATAAATGCAAATGTAACTAACTCTGTCTACGTTTTCACACATAAACCGCTGAGCCAATGTTGATGAATTTTGGTATACCGATAAATGAAACTTTGTGGAAGAATATAGGCTACTTTTAATCCCGATACTGCCACGGGATAGGGACTTTGCGGGTAATAACGCGGGGTACAGCTAGTTATTTTATAAAGTATCTTACATAAGCAACGAATATGTACAAATGTAAGCCGTTAGGCACTTACAAAATGTTTACAAATAAGTAAACGTTTCACACAACAAGAACGCATTTATCTATAGTATTGCTCGCACCAGCACGCAAGTGAAATTACGATTTCCTCACGATTTGCGTAAAACTTCGTCCTTCATTTATTGCTTAATAACTACTATTATGTAAAAAATTGTATGCTTCATTTACTATGATTTAGTAATATAAAAACCAATTAATTATCGATCATCAATTTTGCTTCCTTCATAGGTATTATGCTGTTATTACCGACATCAAACGTTATTTTTCACAAAATAACTTAGCGCTTCATTGCAAAAACTAAAATTTAAACAAACTTCGTGAAACTACCTTAGTAAGTACAATGGTCATAAATCACGTAGGTTTTAGTACATACCTACGTTTAATTTAGTAAACAAATTTTTTAAGTGTAATTTATTTTTTTTAATAATTTTTCGTACCTACAAAATATTTAATTAAAAAGCTCACGAAAAACTTTTCTAATAAGTTTTTGTTAAGAATATTTTGTGGCATTAATTACGATCATGTTAGATTGAATTAAATTGACGACAATTTTTCTCCGGTTTAACAATCACGACACTGTTTAATTCACTATTTTTCACATAACACACCACTATTACACATAACCAAACACATTATTCGAAAACATCGATTTTACTGTACTAAAAGTGATTGTAAACAAATGAATTGTAGGGTAGTTACGACCTACCGGCTAGGTCCACCCACCGCTTAACTCGGACTGCGTGCGCGCATAGTTTTCGCTCGATATTATTTATGCAATGTAACTAACAGAAACATATAATTATCGCGAAATAGCCGATGTCAATTTAAAAAAAGAAATCAAAAATGTCACCTAAATGGACTTTAGTGAGTAAAAAAGTTAAAGTGTGATGGACAATTTTTGCTGGGTTTTTAATAGAAGATTTTAACAGTATCATCAGAATCGTGAAATGAAATATTTCTTCTAAGCACTATATTTTGTAGCTGAGCAGCTCGTAGTGAATCCAAGAAAATGACCGGGAAAATAGCTCTGTAGTAAGTAGGTAGTTTTTAGTTTAATATTTCTCATGTTTTTGTTCAAGGCATTCTAATTAAGATACTGAAAATACATTTCTCCAATTTTAGGAATTTTGATTATTATAGATTTTTCTTTGTAAAATATTTCTAGTTTTTGTCTCTCTGTGTAGTCGGCCCATTTGTCATCATTTGGCGCACTGCATTTGCTTCTGATGATCGGTCTCCATCAGCTTCGGTTCGTTGCATCTCGGACAATACTTTGGAATTTGACATGACGGCTGATGAGCCCTTAATTTGATCATCCATCTGGTTGGCGAACGACCTCTTGAGCGCTCCTGATCAGTGTTCCTAACCACGATGATTTTCTCTAGGTTCTTATCACCTTTCTTCACTATATGACCAAAATACGCCAGGATGTGTTCATAGCAAAACGTGGACAAGCGCGATTTCTAGTTTTTAAAACTAGAAATCGCGTTTTTTTTTTCGGCTGAAAAGGGCATACCCGTTATACCTTGTCTAAGATGAAGAAGATTGTTATAGTGATATAATAATATCAGAAAACGGCCAGCAGTTTAGGCATTATAAGAATAATATAGCCGATTCACAGAGTTACATAGGTAAGGAAAAAGATAATCTTGATTTCGCAAACGGGTAGGTACATGTTTGTACCTCTAGGTAAGCGTGCTACATCGTAGACTTTGTTGTCACTTATGTAATGGTATCACAAAGCATCGCTCGCTTTGTGCGTCAGATCTTCTAACTCTAGCTAATCTTTCAATTAATAAGATGTGCAACTTTAAAATAAATATAAAATCATGACTCATACCTCATACAGGCCCGAGCGGCCTTTCAAGTCTATCAGATATCTAACTGTTCATCAAAACCTGTGTAACGAGGGAAACTGTTTTTCTACATACTTAAGCAGATAAGGAAGCTTTTTATTTCTCCCAGTTTCTGTAGGCTGTTCGAGTCCTAGAATAACAAGGCCTACTTTAAATCCAAAACTCTTAGGTACTCTCGATTCCCATGTTCAACTTTGTAATATAAGATACCCTATCTATGTGGGTCACATAAAAACTCTTTGCGTGTTACCACGAAGCCTTTTGTTTATGGCCAGTATCTACAAAAGGTCGATATCGATTGAAATTCGATTTAAAACTAACTCTGGCCACCAATAAAAAAAATAATAAAACAATAATAGTGTTGTTAGTTTGTCAGCGGGCGTAGTTTGGAGGCATCGACCTATTGCGTAACCATGCTCGACAATGCACATTCGACAGAGTTGCTACACAAAAAAAAAACGTTTAACGAATATTTTAAAAGGGAAATCTGCGTTTTGGAACTTTGGTATGGCTTCATTAAAATTTTGACAATGATCTTAGTGAGGGTTTAGCGTCACCACTCATGACTCGCTTTGTGCCTCAATTTAAAGTTTGTTTTTTTTTTATTTCAGACAATAATCTTACGTTTTGGCTTTTGGTATTTGACATTTTTTCTTCAGGAAGACGTGTCAAATGGTAGTCTACAATTAAAAATACCTATATGAGTTTTCGTGTATGTAACCTCTGCCTTAATAGGGATACAACGGCTGACGGGTAGGTTGTTAAAAATAAAAGCGTCTTTGAGTATATTAAAGGCTTCATTTTTGTAGCATTTTCATTGGCCACGTTCTTAAAAATCCTTGTCGCAAATATGTTTAAATTTCGAACCGGACGGATGCCGGCTACCGGCGACGAGACGTGACAAGGATGCCATCGATTCATTATGGTTGCCTTTAACAAAAAGTTTAATCTGCTCACCTAAGTTGGTTCCTGGTTACACCGTATGAAGATCAGACTGTATCTGAAAACAAGAATACATATTTTAAATAAATATGGTATATCTCTAGAAAAACTAAGCTAATTTGTTGTAGTATGGGTATAATTGGGTACCAAAGAACTGGAGACTAAATTATATCTCAAAAAAAGACAAGAATTTACTTGCAAGCACGCATCTTATCAATTCTTAACAGTATTATAATATTATGGTTTTGAAAAACTTATTAAATAAAAAGTTGCATTAGTTGACATAATATCCATTTTAACATCGAACTCTTAATATTTTTTAGTATTAATTTTTGACATTTGTAAAATATACCCACTAAGAAAGTGAAACTATATAATACAGTACTCACTCGCTAATCCGCCGCTCGATAATCCGATAAGTACTATAATCCGCCGTTTTTCTGAAGATGCCCTGAATAGCGTAGATATACAAGAAAATGGAAAGTCATGCGAAATGGTTGCAAATTTACGTAAAATGCGCGATGAAGTTATCAAGAAGATATATTTTGGTAAAAAACAAGCAAAATTAGAGACATTTTTTTCGAAATTGCAATGAGTAATTACTTTAATAAAAGATTTATGTTTGTTGATTTCTTAAATATATAAATAGAGCACACATTTTTGTTTTTTTTTCAATTTATTGTTCCTATACATTATAATCCGCCGTTTTCAGTAATCCGCCGATGGTTAGGATTTTATGGTGGCGGATTAGCGAGTGAGTACTGTAATAATAAATGTTGACTGTTCATATTGATCAGAACTATTGTATTAGAAGCACCTAACAACAATGTTGCATGCCAGGCTTGGCGGAGTAAGGTGATCCTATTTAGTTCTATGTAACATCTATTATAATGTACCCTTATTCGCAATAAATGAATTAATATGAATTATGAATTAGAAGCACTTCGCACAGGAGGAGGAAGTGAATAGGAGGTCTGCAAAGACGTCGGGCGTTGAATACTGCTTTATAATTAAAGCAACGTGATTATTAACCTAAAAATGAGTTTAACTTCATGAAGCATCTGTACATGCGCACGTATCGAATAGGTATACTTTTACAGTCAGATAAACGATTTCTTCCGCATCAATGACTAAATACACAATGCACATGGAAGCATTCGTTCGGAAAGTTTTAATAAAATTACAGTAAGTACAAAAAAGCTTTCATGCTAAGTTGATACTAAATGAAAGCCAATTTATGATTAAGTACTACTTTTTTTTAAATTTCAGACTATAATCTGACGTTTTGGTTCTTTGCATTTGTCATTTTTTCTATAGAAAGACGTGTCAAGTCGTATATAGTCTGCAATTAAAAAACGAAGTAAACATGTTATTTTTTTTGTATATAGCTATCCTACAATCCGTGGCAGATAGATTAAGACTATCTATCGATATCAATAGTTTCAATTTCACTATTTGTAATTTAGTCACGTATTTATCGAGATGTCGTTATGTCGTTTCAATAGACCGTAAAGAACTTCTTGCGTTGAATTACCTTCTCTTTCACTAGACTAGCTGAGTGTGGTTTTTTTTCCTGAAAGTGTTAGAGTTTCCAGGTCGCCCTTAGGACTCTTAACTTGACCTAACGACTGCTATTGGAGATAACAACTGGGACCAATGCTAAGATAATGTTTTTAACCGACTACGGCAAAGCCAAAAGGAAGGGTAATGTTTTGTAACATATCATCGGTCACTTCATCTTAGGAATGACCGTATGTACACGATCGCTAGTCACAGCTAAGCCAAATTGCAAAGATATATACTTTTAGGTAGGACAAATATTATTAAATATATATAAGGGAACTAATACTCTATTAATACAAACTAGAAATAACAGAAATAGAAATCAGAAAGTCAATAACGGATATCCACAGCTCGATTTGAATGAGTAGTTAATTAACAATGAAAATGAAATAAAACAGTATAATAAAACAGTAAACAGCTTATACATTTAAAATACGAGGGTACACATAACTCTAAAAACTAGCACTTTATAGCTCAATATTTCGAACCGAGAACCCTAAAATGAAAAATTGTTTTTGAAAACTTACAAGAGCTTATTTATCTAACGAAAACCCACAAGATAGGGTAAGCAAGAAAAAAAAACATACAACATGTTACCTACATGTAACAACCTAAAAAAGTTTATATTTGTTTTATTTTATAGCACTTTTTTGGTGTGAACAATATGTATTCTTATGCAAAACTACAGCTTCTTAGTACTAACCGTCTCTGAGCAAAGCCGCGGACGGACGGACGGACGGATGGGCATGACGAAACGATAAGGGTTTCTTGTTGACTATGAAACCCTAAAAGTGAGCCGTCACGGGACGCCTCGCCTGACAGATGTGAAACATTTGACATTGACAGAAATGTTTTCTTATAGGACTCGCCACGGCCTCGCCACCCCAAAAATCAAGTTTACCCCGCCCATAGATAGATGTTTCATTCACATAAAAAAAGTATAATAAGTAGTACGTCCGTTGTCTAATTGTCTACCCATAGTACAAGCCTAGTGCTTAGTTGCGGGCTAGATTGCACTGTGTCTAACGTTTGATACTTATATTTATTTATATCAATCTCCGATATCAATTAAAAAATATTTTTTTCTAAATTTCCGCGGAATCGGGACTTAGTGGGTAAAACCGCGAAAAAGTTTGGTGTAACGATTCAATCAAAGATTTACAAGTTTTAAGATGTTGATGTTTACTTTCACGACTTTTGAGTTTTGTAAGCATCAAGTCTATCACTTACTCAAGATAAATCTACAAATGATCTAAATTGCCAAATTTCGCATCTGAAACCTCATTTGGTGTCGAAAACTAATGGTTGGATGAGTAACTCCGTCTGGCTAGTATGTCTGAAACTCTGTCTCAACCTCAGCACACTATGTCGAGGTAGCGATCGCGTTCGAGTATCGTGTTTCGGCGTTCTATTACAGTGTTGTAACTCGGTGCAACTACCTAAACATGATATGACACGGTGGCATATGAAATGTGAATTTTATAGCTGCGCCCCGCGGTTTTACTCGCAACTGTCCCGACCCTGCAGGATTATCGAGATCAAAAATATCTCCTAAATTACTCTGCATCACTTAAAATATCCCTATGCAAATTTTCATTTAAATCGGTCGAACCGTTTGACCGAGAGGAGGGAACAAACAAATAAACTTTCAGATTATAATCTTGTATATACAAAATATTCCAACATTTTTTGCGATCAACCAAGTTCCAACTCACAGCCAAAGCCGCTAGTAAAGAGCTGAAATTTGCTAATGCGTTAATTCTGTGATGTAGGCAACCGATCAAAAAGAGTTTTGCGAAATTCCCACGGGATTGGGACTAAACCTGATGAAACCACGTTGCTAAATACATATAAAGATTATTTTACATAATATTACCATTAACGACATTCTACATCGATCGGTATTTAGAATTTGTCGTGTTACGTACGATATGATGTTGGTTCCCACAACATTTTCCAATTTCCTTACGGTACCTTCCAATAGGTATTGGTTAGATGCGGGTAACTGAAACGTTTCGAAATTCTGGGTTTAGATTAGTTTTGCTGCTAGTTGAATGTTAATATCTCTTTTTTAACTTACACGATTTGTATACGCATACTTACACGTGTCTCTTCGCGACCAAGACCATTGTTACATAGTTGAAACGAGAATTTATAAAGTATACTAGCTGAGCCCCGCGGTTTCACTCGCGTAAGTACCGTTCCCGCGGGAATTTCGAGATAAAAATCTATATAGATATAGCATATTTCAGGTCCCCAGTTACCTACATTCCAAATTTCATACAAATCCGTTCAGCCGTTTTTGCGTGATTGAGTAACAAACATTCAAACAAAACACACTTTCACATTTACAATATTAGTAGGATTAAATGCGATTATGTCCCGGAAAATGCAAATATTATACTTTTATTTTTAAGTGATTAAGCCGGCACTGGGCGTTCATAGAACTGTTTTTAAAGGAAAGATACATAATAATACATATAGGTATCCACAAAACCACAGCGCACGGCTGATGTCGAGCAGGGTACGAAGCAACAACACATCTCAACCTAATTCGGGGGTACCAATTAGTCCACCGGCGCTGGTAAATAATGTAAATATGTTATTATTTCGACTATGTACTACTTTGATTGATGTAGAAATTAATATATTAGTTAAATAATCAGTTTTCGATGGATTTGTACCCATTTTAATCATCATCGATTGTAAGATTTCTTCTTCTTTTCGGTAAGATAAATTCATACCACGTATTGTGTACCATCTTTTATCTAAATAAGGAACTTGTTAAGTTGAAATTCACGAAATATTGATTGTTATGGTACTGCAAATACTGTCGTCACGTTTGGCTATATTTCCTTTTTATTTTCTTTCATATATTGTGTTAATAACAGAGTCTACCGAATGTAGGTACGTAAAGAGTAAACAAACAACGATTAGAAGCTAATACAGAACGCGAATGCTGTCAAAGTCTAAGTTATGTCTAAGCCATCTAAGTTTAAAGTCCATTTACGCTCGCAAACAAAAGCGCTACTAAAACTTTGAGGGCTACTTAAACAATTCAACAGCTGTTAAGCTTAGAATAACTCGTACCTACTAATTGTTAATTTAGAAGCTATTATTCATTTACCCCTTAATTTTAGGGCTGGATTGCGTAGCTTCCTAATCCTTATAAATCGCTCCAGGCCAAGTGGTTAGACTGTAAAGTTCGATCAATCGAACTACGCGAACTTTTTTTCCTGTTGGCTCGATTAATCGAACGAACTGGAAAAATCAAGTTTCTGTAAATCATGCGCATATAGCTCGATCACTTATTCAAGTTTCAGTATTTGGCCATCAGATAGTCTTAGATTTAAGTTGGCTCTATTTATTTTGAATCGCGATTTATCTACGATTAAAAACGCAAAATAGAGCTTGAATTTCAAGTCAACTATCTAAGTATTTATTTTGTTACTTTATCAACAGTTTTGTTTTCTGTTTTAAATTCTTCAGCAGAAATAAAATACTTACATTGTAACTCGATTTCAGGGTAAAAAATAAGAATCAACTTGCTTAAACGACGACGCCCGCGCCGCAGTCCGATTGCAACGTGCAACACTTCACGGTTGACTCAACAAATGTGAAACTTGACTAGTTCTACCGTAGACAGGGATCGCTCTGATTCACATTGCAATCAATATGCCATATTTAATATTTGCTCTTAGTTTTTACCCTCATATTTACATACTGGTTATGCTCTATAGTTATTTGTGTCAATGAGTTGTGATGAGATACGTAAATTTGGATTCGCGTGATCATAAAGCGTGAATGTACTTAACCACTTAAGTCTTTAGTTTAAAGGAGGTTAATTTTTATATAAATCTGGGGTAAATATTTTTATTAATTGTTTTGCTACACCACAATGCGCCGCGAAGGCACGATTTTTAAAGTTGTTGAGCTAATCGTCAAGACTTTAAGTAAGAAATATGTTCTTGGAAGTTGGCGTAGCTTAGTTAGTATGTTGCACCTTGAAAACGTGAGTAAACGGCGTCATTGATTAGCGTGTTTACCTTTTAAATAATATGAATAGACTTCTACCTTGATTAGTCACTTAATATTGAAGAAAAAAACCGATCAAGTGCGTATCGAACTCGCGTACGAAAGGTTCCGTAGCATTATCTCTAAAAATAACACGTTTGTTGTATAGGAGCTTTACTTAAATGTTTATTTTTTTCCGTTTTTAGTTATTTGTTGTTTTTAGTATAGCGGCAATAGTTATAAATCATCTGTAAAATTTCAACCATGTAGTTATTATACAGGTCATAAGATACAGCCTGGTTACAGACAGACAAACAGTCAGTCAGTTTTTAGGATTCCGTACCCAAAATGTAACGTAACCAACGTTACATTTTGGGTACGGAATCCTAAAAACTACTACCGTGTGGGCAAAATAACTACGTCATACCTTATGTAGCTACCCAGCTACTTTTTCATTAACAAAAAATAAGAACGAAATCTCGCCACAAATTAAGTGTTAGGTTTAGGCACTTTGTTTCTACTTCCAGAGCTCTTTGGTTTATCATGGACCGTTACGGTCCATGATAAACCTGTTTGATCTGTATAAATGAAAATAAATGTCCGGGTCTTTTATAAACAAAACTAAAGTGCATAATAATGCTTATTTTAGAATACACAAACATAATTTTAACTAAAGAATTTTGTCCATAGAACATTTTTTTGTTGATTTTGATGAAATTTTGAACCGAGTTAACGCAACTTGGTAGGTATAAACTTCAGAAATTGTATTTTTTGTTCTTTTCGAGGGGAAATCGCCTAACAGCTCTGGGGGGAAAGTGTCTCGGTGTATGGGGTTTCTTTCTGGCCTAAGATGGTGGGCAGTCACTAATAGCGTTCTCTGCATAATAAATATCTAACGTGTCAGTTTTCACTGAATCGAGTCTTATATTAAATAAATAATATAAACCCTTTCATTTGTCCTCCTGCAGAGAAAGGTCTCCTCTTAGAGGGGTTTGACAGTAATAAATAAGCCACGGGAGCGTCTTAAATTATTTTAATAATAAGACTTCAACAAGCAAGTAATATACAAACCCAGGTACCTACTCTAATCAATAATATACTTTTAAGTATGTACCTAAGATGAGAGAGAACGTTTGAAATATGTAAAAATATACGAAAATCCGTAGATATTTTCATCATAAATTTATCGTCGTCGTTTGACGACGATAAATTGGGACATTTGTCCCGAAACGGTTCTATACTCCGTTCCGTATAAATAATCCCATAAATCTTTGTTAGATCAGATATTCGCCGGTTCCAATAGGGCGTGGAGATATAAATAGATTTATTATGTGAGGCCGACGAATCTCGGAATAAATCTAGTGTTGACAAGATGGGATCGTCTTGGAAGAGTAAAAATATTTGTAGATTATTTTATTAGATATTTGTGAAAAAAAAAAACTTTGGCAAGCTTTATCAGCAGCAAAAGGGAAAAATAATCTAGTGTAATGTGTTTATGTGTTGGTGTTGATCAATTAAAGCGGATAAACTATTTATCTATCTTTGCTAGATCATCATAATACCTACATTAATTGCTTTTATGGTCTATCTGCGACATAATTTCATTAAAATAGAATCAAAGTAAAAACAAAACATATCCTCAGGTGTCCTACGACGCCCAAAGGCTACTTGTGCGTGTTTGTAGTGCACTGCCCATCAAGCAGTGAGTTTTTGGTCAATTTAGCTTTAAGCTATAGTTAGGTAAAAGTTGAAAAGTGAGCGATTTACTGTATCTAGAAGAGCTTTTCTGCTCATTAGATCGAAGTTCGTCATCAGATCTTCAACAAATTTTCATGACACTAATTAGAAGGTTTCTTATAAATTAATTTGTGCTTTGTTTGTCTTTTGTAGCGACAAATGAACCTTTTAGGACTTTTATAATAAGTAGAAAGTTATTTAGTTGGCAGAGCTCCAGTTTTCTGGATACATTCGCTCGTTTTTCACCCAACGCGAAATAGCAGAGAGTGTAGTAGTATTAAAGCGGGCTATATTTGGAGTGGCGTCAAATTGTCTGCAATGTTCAACACACTTCTACTTTGGTGCAGGATTTGTAGATGAGGAACAAAACTAGAGTACGTAAAACTTAAATAAGAATTTTTATTTAATTCTATGCTAATTTATTCCAATAAAAAATTAATGCCGAAATACAAACAACTTACTTACCCTATATTTTACCTATCCGTTTATCCTATACTTACTAACATTATAAACGACAAAGTTTGTGAGTATGTATACGAATATGTGTCACGCAAAATCTATTAAACCGCTTGCGAAATTTGGAAGATAAATAGCTGGAGTTCTGTTATTATTATCCCGATATTCTTATGAAATAAGGTTTTACGCGGGAGAAATCGAGGTACACAGCTTACACGTACCTATCTATATGATATAGTATAGTAAGTATAAAAGTAACACCTCATTAAAATTAACTGTCTGCGATAAAAATTAATCGCTGCTTACAAAAGAAAGTTTAAAAAATGTTTTTAAAAATCTGATGAAAATAACGAAAGATACGAATGAAGAAATTAAAAAGTCGAAAGTTTTACGAACTTAGAAGTGATTGATAATAGTCCACTTTTTATTCTGTCATTCTATTTTATTCTACCACTCGTGGGTTCAGATTTTCCAACTAAGCCATAGTATGTATGCAGTGATTTACTACGATAGATGATATTTATTGGTCATTGTCTGGTGGCATTGGCAAATGAGCGAGATGGAATTGCATGAAAAATCGGATGACTTCTCGTAAAAACGATGATTAAGGACTCTTCTACATGAGTAGATTCTTTGATTGAAGTCCATAAATTAGTAATTTACTGCATTGTCTGATGCTTTTCAGCTCATCATGCCGAAGGTTTCCATTAGGTCTTGGAATAACCTCTAACTTTTTTGCACCCGGTTAAAAAATCCTCAGAATTGCTAAACTCTTTCTTAAATGATCTACTCCCTCTAAAATCTAGAAGGCTGTGCGTTACTGCGCAATAACAATATTTCTGTACAAAAAAGAGCGATTCCCATTATAAAGTTGTAATATTTTCACGATTCATTAATTGTTTTGCTCCAGTTTGGTTTTAAGGTTGTTGAAGTTCGTTCACCGGTTACATTGATGATAGGTACCGTGCTTCTACATTGCGATGGTACAAAGGTGTTGTGAATGTTATTTCTTGCTTACTGTTTGTGGGCCACACCGTAGACTTTAAAATAATTATAGATGGAACTCTGACAAAAAGTGCCTTGAAGCCGCATTGCTAAATGGACATGAAAAATGATAGACTTAAAAACTAAGTAAGTAATTTACATTAGTACTACATAAGTACAAAGCTATTTGTACAACTGCTCGACGCAAAGAAGATTTATTTACATAGGTAGCAATATTTTAACTAAAATGGCGATACATGTATAGAGATACAGACTGATACTTCATTTTGCTCTCTTTTTCCCTTTTAACAACTAACCCACCCGACTCTAGTAATTGTTATAAAAATATTAATACTATCTAAACTTTGAATATTTTTCATAAATATTTTTCCCGGGTCTTATTCGCGTATTATTATTTTTAAATTCTCTTACTTCGACGTTTCGATCATGTTACAGTTATCTTGGTCACGAGGGGACTGGGACCAGTCCCCGGGGCCAAGCAATAAGACCCGAAAAAAATAATTATAATTTCAAATTGTGCGAGTTTAAAATGTTCGATTATTTTGTTTTTGGATTTCATGTCTTGATCTCAAATCTCGTGAGGACAATTTATGACATGATGCGTCGCTTGGTCGTGCATGACAGAATTATTATAACTCGTATTAGTTTGTACAAATTGATAGAATTGTACATACATCACCAAATATGACTGATAGTTCTATCTGCGTCATCCTCATAAATCTGTGGGAACACACATACCATAGATTACACTTACATACCAAGTGTACCACGCCCCTTTGTAGGTCAAAGCTTTCGCATTCAAAGAATTCTAGGTCAGTTGTGCGTGATTCAAACTTTTGTACCTAACTTAGTGTTTTGTGAAGCCATGAGAAGCTTTTTGACCTAAATTCTTAAACAGCCTTAATTTTCAGGGTTCCGTACCCGAAGGCTAAAGACCCTTCTAATAAACTTAGGGATTGACTATCTGTCTGTTTCAAATAATTTGCATTGACACAAATTTAATAAAAAGGAAAATCAGACATCTAAGCAATACCAGTCTACTGATTATCTATCTCGTGGACGTCTGACAACCGTGGAAAATGACGGCACTATGCAGTACATTGCTGCTTTGACGTAACGTGGTTATTACCGGTAATTACCTCAAAGCAGCAATGTACTGCATGGTGCCTGTTATTTTCCACTGTTGTCAGACATCCACTGGATAGATAATCTGGGGGCTAAGCTATATCAAGGTTTTATAAAAATCTAGTTGGTAGTTTTGTTTTCTTTAGAATAAAATGTATCTTAGGATTCGAGTTGATATCCATTCAATTCCTTCCTACACATATTTTGCGTTTGTAACAGATCAAGTTTTCAATGTTAGGTGAAGTTTCATGTTCAATGAATTTCTAAGGTTACCTTGTGTAGTTTTAATGTACCTAATTTACTTACTAATTACACGTAATATACGTACAAACTAGTGTTCGATAGTAGATGTAGATTTGGCACGTCTGTGCTACCACGTCATCGTTTCGTCTAGTGTGCGAAGATCAAGGTTTTGACAAAGTTCATTATACACAAGAAATGAACCTAAGTACTTAAACTTTCAAAAAAATTGGCAAAAAATTACTTGAGGACAATGAAAAAGAGGGCCAGGGGAGTTATAGGCGGTGATAAGCATTTTTACAAAAATTGCTAAGCCTGGAACACTGCACCACTGGTGGTGAGCTTTGTCGATAGTTTTGCAGGATGCAATTTCAGGAGTTTGGTACTGAATTGCACAAACTGGTCCAGTTGTTGGTCATCATAGTGGTCAACTGCGTGTAATCATGTTAACCTATCCTAGTCGGGAAGCTCCGTGCAGTTTTTTCGCGCTAAATTCGATTCGTTAAAAAGTTTCCGTGAAAAAGTCTTTCTTGAAAACGTTTTTCGGAAATGAGTGAGTACTGATACGACGCGAGAGGGAAGATGAACTTTTTCTGGTCGCACCCTAATGACCCTGGG
Organism: Idaea dimidiata; assembly: GCA_949358125.1. NCBI lineage: Eukaryota > Metazoa > Arthropoda > Insecta > Lepidoptera > Geometridae > Idaea > Idaea dimidiata. The sequence goes on from OX442334.1 coordinate 4,868,214, forward strand.
AACAAAGGCAAAGTAGTTCCTATACTGATATACGTAGATTGGTGCAGCAATATGGAAGATGAGTCGGAATTCTACTTATCATTAAAGATCCCATTTCAAGTCACGTCGCAGAACAGAGCTAGTCTTTCATAGTAAATATTTACAAGCAAGCATTAGGTACCCCAGCCGTACCCGACTCGATTATTTATTCATGTACCTAGTTGTATGTGGGGAAATACCTGAGGTAAATATCCGTTGAAAAATGTTTACGTTATGTACCAAAAAGTAGGCTTTTCTACCGAGCTTGTATACGCAGTACTTATATTTACAATCCCTGTGTAGCTCAGTGGTTAGAGCAGTCGCCTGATTAGCGAAAGGAGGAGGTTCGAATCCTGTCAAGGGGATTTTATGGAAATATATTTCCTTGCAAAAATATATCTAAGTTTAAAATGCCATGAGCAAAAAAGAAATATTAACAAGTTACGCATGTTAAAATACTATTAACATTGTTATTGTAACATGTTATGTTTACATTGATGTTCCTATAGGTACATGTTCTAGAAAATGTGAAATGTTACGATACATTAATCTAGATTGAGCTAACTAGGTCACCTAAAAGTTGGAACGGAACGAATGGGGTTGATAAAATCTTTAGTTATTCATAAAATATACTTACTCGTAGTTTGAAAGTCCATGAAAGTTTGTTACAACGTACTACTTAATAAAATATTATATTTAATAAGGTTGTATTACATGCGGTTTTATTATTTACTAGGAGCGCCCCGAGGTTTCACCTACGTAAAGCTCGAATATGCGGGTTAAGAGTTAGCCTATGTGCTATTACGTAACTAGCTATCTACATACCGAATCCATCGTAGTCCAGCGGTATTTGTGTGAAGGAACAACAAAAACACATATATATATACGCACATACTCAAATACTGCCTTTTATAATATTAGTAGGTAAGGAAGTAGGACTAGGATGTATTGAGCTGTAGTAGAGCTGTAAACATGTAGTTAGTTACACGAGTAGTAAATAAAAGTGTAGTGTGCGCATTCCATCTTATACCGGTTTGATAAAAAACTGCAAAGACAATAAAAATAGTTTTAAGTATCGTATATCGTAAATATCCTAAGTTCCGATATTAATCATTTTTTATTTTCATAAGATCCTTCTCCTTATCATAACAAACACAACACAAACAGAATTATCGAAATCGGTCCAGCCGTTCAAGCGTGATGTCGTGACCACGCGAAATAAGGATTCATTTTTACATAAAAGATTTTATACAAGGTGTAACGGGTAAGCCCTTTTAATCCGAAAGGGGGTTGTTCTAGACGACTAGGCGAACAACTTTTGTTCTACGACTTTTGGAAATTCGAAGTACTTTTAGAAAAATTTAGGTGTAAAGTTTACTTGAAAATCAGCTGTTTCTGAGAGTTCGAGGACATTGACCTTATATTGTCCTTTTATTTAGTTTGATGGTTTACAATCAAAACTTCAATTACCTTTATTTACAAAAGCAGCTGTTTTTTCAGTGAAACATAAGCTCAAAATTTTCAAAAAAAAAGATTGAATTTTCAAAAGTCGTAGAACAAAAGTTGTTCGCTTAGATGTCTAGAACAACCCCCTTTCGGATTAAAAGGGCTTACCCGTTACAAATTGTATACCATTCATTCACTTTTCATCGCGTGACTCGAACGTGGGAAATTAGGTAAATGATCAACTATCTGTAACACTTGAACTGACAAATTGCTATCTAGATATACCTATCTAGATATACCTACATTATCTGCAAACTTCAAGCTTGGTTAAGATAAGATAAGGATTTAAGTTTGTGTTGGATACTCTATCAATGAGTCGTTCACAAACTGCAGTTCGTGTAGGCGGATGCAAATGACGTCAATACAAAAATATTCGCATTGGAGAAAACAAAAAATAAAAATAAATTATTGTTCATTCCATTCACAGCACGCAAGCAAAATACCTAACAGTTTCTTGGCCTCATCTCAATTAAGTTTGTAATCCTATTTTGCCTTGTCTTTTTTTCAAATAAATTGGAATCAAGAGGTCAAACTAAATCTTTAGAATAGCTTCTTTGAATATTCTTACTACAGACACTAAGGCTGCAATCTATAGTGCGTACTTTGACTTTGCTTAGACTGAGCTTAGCAAAAGCTAAGCATACACTTTGAATTGGAACTTATAGTCAAAATTCATTTTGTAATCTATAATATATATTATATAAAAGAAAGTCGTGTTAGTTACACCATTTATAACTCAAGAACGGCTAAATCGATTTGTCTGAAAATTGGGGAGGTAGCTTAGAACCAGGAGAAGGACATAGGATACTTTTAATCCCCGCGGGAACGGGAACGGGAACGCGACTTACGCTGGTAAAACCGCGGGTCGCAACTAGTATACGAATAAAATAAAAATACCTAACTTCATAGTCATAACGGAGAAGTTTAGGTCATTATTTTTGATTGATTTACCTTCTTATTTTTAAAACTTCGACTTTACTAAGCAAAAACTTTGGTTAGTAGTTGCGATGATCTTCTTCTTCTCTTGTATATAAAAATGAATCCCTATTTCGCGTCGTCACGGCATCACGCCTGAGCGGCTGGATTGATTTCGATAATTCTTTTTTTGTTGTGTTCGTTATGATCGGAAAGTTCTTTTGGAAGAAAAAATATGCTGAACCGATTTTGATAAAACCGCGGGGCGCAGCTAGTCGCTTTATAAATACCAAAAATTGTCTAAGTCAAAGCTTTGGCCCAGCAAAGTCAAAGTACAGACTATAGGTTTTAGCCTAAAAGTTAAAAATTAATCACAAATGGGAGGTTTTGGCAGTTGTGTGTATGTTTGTATTTGTGGTCTTGTAATTTTTATGGTGTGTACAATGAAGACTTCTTCTTTAAAAATGGCTTTTCCTTTCGGACATTTGCCAGTGTCAAGTATTATCAATATTTGCAAGTTATTTGCATTGAACAAAACAGTCAAGTCGTCATAGTTAAAGTCAAGTCAAGGGAATCATTGTAAAAAGGGGGCCATTTTAGACAATGTTTGTTCACGGAGCTTTGGAGAAAACACTAAGCTAAAGTACATGTTTTGCACCGGTTTTCACTTTTATTTACACTTGTACACCTTCACGAAACTAAATTGATTAATATGCCCCCGAAATTAAACATTTTACACGCATTTGAATTAAGTTTCACAAAAATGAAAATTTAGCAACACATCTCGCCAAAACTCCAATGAAGACTTTATTAACATTAACAAATAAAAATCTTGTAATCTAGTTGTAACAATTACAAGCTTAGTAGTAGTAACACAACAAGTAACGTAAGTACAATTTTTCACTCGTTGCACACCAGTCACAAAACTTTATGGTAAAACCGCGGTGAGATTGATTTACCAACTTTAACATGCATAGGCATGATATAAGGAGCATTTTTATATTTCAAATAAAGTTGGTAAGTAGAAAACATTTCCCGAACAAGCAGGAAATTATGTTCCACTAATGCATGGCTAACGTGCGCAGTTGGCATATCGTGTCACTGTTGTAAACCAGTGTAAATAGTGATAATTAGTGCCAACTGATAGCACTCGTACAACTTACAACTATCTGTGCTAGACTTCTCAGTGGAAAAATATAAAAGTGTTTTACGACATCGCTCATATACCCTTCTAGCCCCGAACTACACTACACTTATTTTTCTTAGTTATGGCTTCTGTCAGCAATATAGGACAATTTAGCCAATTTCTCGTACGAATAGTGAACTACCACAATTGTAGTGTAATCGTTTGAAATAATTTTCGCTGTTTGTAAAAATGAAAATTCAGGACGACATTTCACTAACGCGTAAAAAACAAAAGTCCTACACTACACTAGTGCACCGGTATGAACAGTCGAAAAATGACAAAGAAGATGTCATCCATCAGTCACCTAGGGTTACGGGAATGGACTGTTTCTCTCGTTAGAATTTATTCTAGTAATAATTATGGTAAATGTTCAGTGCCGCGGTGTGAAAATGATTCGCGGATCACTATTTAACCTCAACATTTGAATATCTATGTATATAGAGCATCTGCTTACACTTTGCGCAGTAGGCAAATACCCATAGGCTCTATAGCTTGCTTATGTATACTCTAAGGGTATAATACTTTTTTTTTAAATACTAATGTCAGTATTAGATTTGGTGGCAATTTGCAACCTTCTGCAAAGCGTGGTTCGCTTTGTTAACTATTTATTAGGGCGATAGTTTATGACGATTCCCACCACTAAGCATTTATTTCAAGTGTTAGACCTTAAGTGAGATCGTATCTAACTTCATCTAACCTAAACTTGGAAAAGCTCGATAAAATGTTTTTTTTTAGAACTTACATTGAGTCTGAGAAAGGTCCAACGGTCAATAGCCCGCGTCATCGATTGAAACAACGACCGTAGTTGTTGGTTTTAAAGACAATGATGTTTGTACAGGTGCTCACTTCTCATGGTTCGATGTAATGGAATTTCAGATATTTATTCACGTAGCGATCGTAACGAAGAACCAATTACAAATGAAAAGTGGTACCTTTTCTGAAAATAGCAATTATTAATTTAAGACCTAAACTAGAGTTTTCTTTTTACAGGTATGCTTACGTTTTTAAACTTACCTACATGGTTGTTTTCACTACAAATAAAATTGTCGAAGGTATGTTTCAGAATTAAAAAAACAAACAAATTTAAACTACCCCGTTAATTATACCCCGTTATTTAATAATATTTGGGTCTATGTCATACATAATATACATAATACGTAATTTTTTCGTAACTTATTTGTTAAAAAGTTTTTGTTCGAGTTGGTAGGTACCTATACTTTTACTTTGTGTATTTGTTACTCCTTCTCACATAAACTACTGAAATGTTTGAGATGAAAGTTGATATGTAGACAGCTGAAATCTTGTATAACGACATTGGTTTCTTTTTATCCAATCCTTCTTTTTACTCTTTTTCCCATGGGATGGGACGGGACTTGGGTCCGCGGCGCAAACCGCGAGGTACAGTCTAGGAACACAAACCCAGAAAATTACCTAATTAAGTACCTTGAATATTTTTGTGGGAGGATACTATTATCAAAACAGAATGATAATAAGTATATAGGTAAACAAATATCGAGTTACGAAAAGCCATGTGTAACCAACCATCTCATCGTCATGGAATTGTTTAAAAATCATACATACATACTACATGTACCTACTTATTTATTTAAACGTCTGTTTTTGTAAATATTAGATGTAAGTAGTATACTATCATTTGTAAGTACTAGATAAATAGCAATTATTTATCGTACTAACTTACATCTGCATAATATTTATACAGTTGTAGAAGCAACTTGATTACAAACATGTATCTTGTTTTTGACTAAGTCCTTGGTAGGACCTAGGTTGGCATTATGCTGAAAGCCTATGAAACCCACACAGGATAGAAAAAAAGACAACAAACAGGTCTACCGTTAAATAAACTGTGCCAATTTGCAAGGCAATGTAGATAGCTGGGATTCTGGAATAACACAGATAACTTCCTCTCTCTTCAAAAGTGAGGTGTGTCTTCTAATGTTAGATTCTTCAGGTCGCCATAACGCCTCTAACTTGACCTATCAGATATAAAACCCGGGACCAACTGATTAACGTGCTCTCTGTGAAAATGTTATTTGTCCATTGTTACCCATCAAAGTAATTAACACGCCGGGCGTTGCTTAACCCTTAATCCCGCTGATCGGCGACAATAAATCTTCTACTTTTAGGTAACTTTTTCTTTAGATGGACTTATCTGTCTAAATAAAAAGCCGACTTACGATACGAAGGGGAAATAATTGGACGAAGGTTGTCTAGATGTTATATAGGTAATTCTTCCCCAGTCCATGAATCCATCTATAGATATGTTGTAACGTATTAAATCCACGACCGATGCTATAATACCACTTAAGGAGTCATTAGCCCTCCTACAAATACCTAACAGTTTGCCTACTAAGTAGTCCATTCAAGAAAATCGATTAACTCGATGTTATAACGTGGTTTTTGCAAGAACGGTACGTACAGTCAGGTACAGTTGCGTAAATTACCTGCTATCATTCTGTATATACCACAGGTATACCACCCATCGCGTGACGATCATTATGGACAGGAGAGGAAAAAAAAGCGAGTGACTATCTTTAACTAAGTATTAAATAAATCGACCGTTTTATGAACAGATAAGTAAGTATTATATAATTTAAAACAAAATGTATGTTGGACAATAGCTTCTTTATAAGCTGAATAAATAAGAGAAAGTGTTGTTCTGGAAAACTAAAAGAAAATTATTGGAAAGCTCAGTAGCGATGAGTAATAAAATGCTTAATTAGGTATATGTGTGTAAGTCAAGTTTAAGTATTGACAACACGTTTTCACTTATTGAATTTCGAAAAAGCGTGTACCAAGAAATGAAACAAACATTTAGCAGGCGATAATGCGTAGCGAGGGCGCGAGCGAAGCGAAGGATACAAGGAATAATATTAAAAGAAAATTATTTTTACTCCCATAAAGTCAAAGCCATTTTGAAAGAAAGAATATTATAAGTTTATTCGGACAAGCACACAGCAAAACATCAAAAAACTTTAAAAAGGTAGAAAGATTACATAAAAAGAGAACTATTGCTTTTTTTTAAGATTTTGCTGCTTAATTACTAGGTTTAGACTAGCTCTTTTATAACATATGTTCTTTCCCCGATCGCAACTAGTTTCCACGTAAGAGTAGAGGTATATAATATGAGTATCGTTACGCATGGACTGGTTGGTACTGCGGATGTGGGCGACGTCGTTCGTCCACTATCGGTTTATTACCAATTAGTTCGTTAAACCATCGTTGATAAATGCCAGATGCTAGCTGATCTGATACATAGGTATATGTACTTGAATACTTAGGTGTCTAATATATCTGATACTTAGGAACTTTGTGTTTATGCATACTGGCGGTGTTATATGGTAAAGGAGATTGGGCAGCATATATGGAACTTTAGGTCCACAACAATTATGTGGATGTCGGATTTGTAGGTTTATTTTGAACGATAGAGTCGAATAAAAGTGTAATGTACTGTTTTTAATTGTTGAAAATACCGTAATGAAACAAAATTCCGTTTCGGTGATACTCCAGCGTCCGTTGTTCTTTTGCCTTTTGTATTGATACAAAACATTATACTTACCAACATAAAATGTACATATAATGTGAAATTTTGAGATAGTCGCGTAATTTATTTGGTATTACATTTTTTCATAGAAGTCAAACAACACTGGCATCAGCAGTAAAGTACGAATGAGTAAACATACATTTGATCTTTGTTGTTCTATGTGACACGCTATTTCACAATTTTCTTTATTTACGAACAAGGGAACCTAAACCCGGCAAAACGGTCAAGGTATTCATTAAAACGTAGATGACAATGTGCTTCTAGTCCTCGAATTAGTTTCATCGTAATCACCCAATAGTGTTGTTACAAACGAAAGCAAAAAAGCATTTTATACATTTAACTCTTACTTATATCTGAGACCTATATACAGGGTATTTTGACGACAACTTTTAAGCCGAATGAGGGTTGTTCTAGACGTGTAGGCTACAACTTTTGAAAATTCGAAGCAGTTTTCGATTTTTTTTTCTGTTTAGACCGCATCCTACGGTTATCCAACTGGTAATGGAAAAACCTGAAATAACTTCTTTTTAATAGCGATGCATGTACCTTACCTTTGTTACGCAATATCCTTTCTATTTTTGGTATGATTTCCAGTTATCGTTTATTTATTTTTGCGTGTCTGAGGCTGAAGGCGTAGGCGTGTGTGTGTGTATATAACGATATTATGGTAGCCAAACCCACGCTAAACCCCTATGGGTTATTAGCGAAGATGATAATCTTATACATTGATTCCTAAACAAATCAAATTACATAATACCATAATATAATGTAACAGTCAACAGTTAAAACTTCTAAAATACTGTGCTTAGGTGTAGAAGAATAAAATATATGTGAGATCAGGTTGTGACGACACCTCATTTGTCCAAATAGAGGTGTTAATGATTGTCACCTACAATAGGTAGATAGGTATAAACTTGGCACACAAGGTAACTCGCTATAAATAAAACTTCAATATAGATTTTCGAGGTGAACGTACCAAGTATAGTATATTATAGTTACTTAAGTAGAGTAGTACTACATAGGTAAACTTCAAGTAGATTTTTCTTTATAATAGAACTAAGTATAAGTAGTATATCCGTCGTTTAGTCACCGTAACACAAGCTTAGCAGCTTACCACGGGGCTAGATGGCGCTGTGTGTTGGTCACAGAATTTATTTCTTTATTTAAATGACTTGTACTCAAAGTTTTAGCACGTTAACAGCGAGGACGATTGTTTAAGCATACCGCGGGCTGTCTGGTGTCATCAAAGAGATTAAACTAATTTAAGTAAATGTCTTTGCTGGCCATACTTTCCTTATTGGCAAAAACTTCGTCATTCATGTTACCTAATGTATGTCCTATGTTACTCACGTTATTTGGTTATAATTCGTTTCATTTCTACTATTTTTTATGACTATGTTATTAAAGTTTTTTTCCATTTTGATCGACATGATTGTTCGTGTTATACATACCTATACATTTAGTAGGTACGTATGCTAGGTCGATAGACACTGGTAGGATACAACTATGTGGAAATAACCATCAACATTACATGTGAAAGCTCTGCCCTCCACCGTCCACCTCAAACCAGAGGGGGCTCCACACATCCCCTCGGCTATCCCACAGTGAGCTTGTTTTAAAGGATGAATTTCCAGTAGATAAAAAAAATGTTAATAACGATAGCCTATAGCCAAATTAGGCTAGCTTGTGGTTTGCATTGCTAGCTCAAGGTTTTCTAACACGGAGTTGTTTCAATACTGTTAAATTATTGTGTTTAATCTATAGTACAAGAGTAAAATAATTTGACGCTAGTTAATCTGCGCTACAGATACAGATATTTTATTGGTAACGAGATAAGTTACATGTCATGATACAAATAAACTATTATTATAAATTATTTTATGTAACGTAATAACTCGTAAAAACAATAGTTAATTTATTCAATTAAAATTTAGGTCAATCTATATTAATTTTAACATAATGCGCTTTGTCGTTGCTATGTCGTCCTTTTGGCGTTCAAAAAAATAAAGTAAATAATAAATAAAAAATACCCCGACTACTTTTAGAAACCACAGACCATTTTTAATAATCTTTTATTTTATTTTATTTTTTCTTTTTAATTATTTGATGTGTTTTTAAATTTTTTTTTTTACCTGAACGATAACGCGACGACTTCTAAGTCATCATGGTAGGGCCCGATGGTTGGCCAGTGCGGCTTAACTTAGGTTAGTATTTATAAATATGTGCTTACATTATTGTAGCCAAATTGAAGTCAAATTAAAATCTTGTATAGAAACAAAGCCCGCGCCGCACAGAAATACCGTTCACGCTCCATATCGTCATGAAAATTAATCCGATTGGAGCCATAGCACCATCACTAATCTTAGATTTCATATTTATGGCGGCGACTTCATTGAAAATTGATTGCCTACTTCGAAACTGTTCTAGATATAACTTTCTTATTTTCATTCTGAAGATCAAATAGATTAGTTTCATTAAATATAAATCAACTAGTTTTGCCCTGCTTATTCACCGCAGTCTCAATTCCACGGGAATGTCGGGATAAATACTTTTAAATATTCTTAATCCTACTAATATTATAAATGTGAAAGAAAACAAAAACGGCTCAACGGATTTGGATGCAATTTGGAATACCTATAGGTAGCTGGAGATTGGAATAACACATTGGCTACTTTTGGCGGGAACGGGACTTACGCGGGTGAAACCGCGGGGCGTAGCTAGTAGATTAATAAAAGCTTTATTGTATCGAAACTTATAACTAGGTAAACAAATATCTTTTTCTTTCTTATACATACAAGATGTAACGGGTAAGCCCTTTTAAGCCGAAAGGGGGTTGTTGTAGACGTCTAGGCGAACAACTTTTGTTCTATGACTTTTGGAAATTCGAAGTACTTTACGAAAATTTTAAGTGTAAAGTTTACTTGAAGATCAGCTGTTTCTAAGAGTTCTAGGTCATTGACCTTATGTTGTCCTTTCATTTACTTTGGTCTACTAAAATCAAACCTTCAATTACCTTTATTTTCAAAAACAGCTGTTTTTTCAGTGCAATAGAATCTCAAAATTTAAAAAAAAAAATTCGATTTTTTTTAAAGTCGTAGAACAAAAGGAGTTCGCCTAGCCGTCTAGAACAACCCCCTTTCGGATTAAAAGGACTTACCCGTTTCATCTTGTATAATAAAAATTAATCACTATTTCCCTTGGTCTCAACATCACGCGATTCACGCGTGAACGGCTGGACCAATTTCGCTAGTTCTTTTTTTATTGAGTTTGCTTATATCACGAGAAGGTTCTTATGAAAGAAAAAACGGGGAACCGATTTTGATAAATCTTACGCAGGTGAAACAGCACGGCGCGGCTATAGGTACACATAAAATCTTAAATCTAGTGTGGCACAATGTGGTATCGATGAAAAGTTCTCGAAGAAACAAAATTCGATTGAACGTTTGTCGCAGAGAAGTAGGTATCCCGTGCAGCCTTATAACCTAAAGGCGAACTCTTAAACTCGACGATTACTTATTTATTATATAATTTAATTAATGTAATGGAATAACTTCTCGTAATCTTTTTTATTGTTATTCGTGGTTTTTTTAGGAACTGGCACTTAAGAAAACATACATAGAAATATAATAGTATTATAACAAGGGAAGAGCGTCGGGAGGAATTCCACCAGTCCCAGGTGGAGTTGTGGCAAACGCGGCTGCAGGAGCCGCGGTCCGGTCTTTGGACCATTCGGGCCGTCAGACCGGTCCTCGAAGGCTGGCTGGCCAGAGGTCACGGAGTGCTAAGCTTCCGCTTGACGCAGATCCTCTCTGGCCATGGATGTTTCGGCCGGTATTTATATAGAATTGGCCGGGAGAGCGCTGAGCGGTGTCACCACTGCAGCAGCAGTTCAGATACCGCTCAACATACCTTGGAGGCGTGCCCCGCCTGGAACGACCAGCGGCGCGCTTTAATGTCAGTAGTGGGACAGGACTTGTCGCTGCCGGCCGTAGTGTCTGCTATGGTCGACAGCGAAGAATCCTGGGAAGCAATGCGCCTCTTCTGGCTGTAATGGTCCTCAAAGAAGATGCAGAGAGGGAGCGGGAGCCTTTTCGGGACACCCATCGTTCCAGACGCTCCAGGCAGCGGGTCGGCAACGACCTGCAGCCACCGTAGACCAGCCCATGGCGGCGGACTCGGGGGGGTCCGTCGCCATTTAACAGGGCCCGAGATGGCGGCGGCGTGTGCCAGCGCCGCTTCTCGAGAGGGTTTAGCCAGAAATGGGAGTTTTAGAGAGTGAGGTTCGATAGGACCACCCGCCGCCAGAGCTCGCGGATGTACTCCGCAAGGTTCCGGCGAGCTCTGGCACTTGCGGCGTGTAAGGCACCGTCAGGTTTTAGTGGGTATACCTCTGGCCGCCCACCATCACAGGTCAGAGGGGACCCCCACATACCGGGCCGCTCTCCCCTGAGAGCGGCCTGAAGGTCTTAGGGCGATTTCCTGACGTTAAAAAAAAAAAAAAAAGTATTATAACAAGAATATTAGATAGTTGTACAATGGACTAAGAGATTTAATGATTCACACCGAGAAAGTCATTTGTAAATAGGGTCACCACACCACGTTAATGAAATATTAATTAAAGTTTAGTAAGTGAGCCAAGTAGCTTGATAAGTAAGTATAATTAAGTGAATTTTATACTTTATTCAAAATTGTTAATGAATTATGACAGGTAATTAAGCCAAAACACGCTAAAATTAAACTACAAAGTGAATATATTCAGTTTTTTCTTTATAATTTTTTGCAAGTTGTATTTTATCTACCTGTATTAATGCTAAAGCTATAATATCTCAAGATTCTTTGATCAATAAAATTACAAATCTCAAAAACTACCTAAATTACTTGATTCTTAACTGTACTCGAAGGAGTTTAGTATCTTTACTAATATCATAAATGCGAAAGTAACTCTGTCTGTCTGTTACGCTTTCACGTCTAAACCACTGAACCGATTTTGATGAATTTTGGTTAAGAGAAAGAGATAAGATTTAATATTTAGTAAATTTGTTTTTATTGCTCAAGGCATATTTACTAGAAATATTTTTAAAGGAAAAATTCATCTTCAAAAATTCACTTGCGGCGAGATTTGAACTCGCGTCCCTGGATCAATATTCCAGTGCCTATACCGCTCGGTCACGCAAGTTCCCATCTCGAGCAGCGAATTTAAGAATATGAATGTTTCCCTGTCTACTATTTAAGATAAGATCTTTTTATCTCGATGTTCCCACGAGAACGGGACTTACGCGGATGAAATCGCGGGACGCAGCTAGTATTTTTATATAGATTTATAAGCTAAATTACAATTCGTCTACATATTTTATTTATAGGAATGCCCTGATTGTCCTTGTCCACTACAGTTCGAAGGCATCTGACATTTCCCAATCTGGAGTTGGCATGTTTATAAGCCCTTTTATGGCTCTGTTTAACTAATTAAATACAGCAAAGGGCTGCTCAAATAATTGAGTAGCTTCTAAACTTAAAATGAGTAGGTATGCGATTTTTAAGTTTTGGATCTGCTTAGATAAATAAGTAAATAAATATTGCACGACATTACACCCAGCGCAATCTAGCCCCAAACTAAGCACTAGGCTTGTACTATGGGTACTAGACAACGGATATACTACATATTATACTTTTTTTTTAATTCATACGTATTATACATAGAAAGACACCCGGACCTAATCCTTAAATTTTAAGTATTCGGCCTTTAAAAGACGTACCTACAACCTTTCTGCATTAAGTATCTTGCCCTAAATATAATAATGGACCTAGAGCGAGATTACTATATTCGTCATCGGCAACCCTAACGGTATTACGCACGAATGTTGGGAACATGATTCCGATGACATTTCCATTGTGGTGGGAGAAAGCTCTAGTTATCGAGATCTCATGCATATTGTAACAATACGGTATTCACCACGATCGAACGAACTCACGCACAGAACATAGAATATGGGAAGACTACTGCATATATTATACAGGGTGAACCATTTCATTGGGTTTCCAGGGGGATATCCTAAACTATGATATATAGCAAAAAAATCTAAAACGAATTGCGTCCCCGATTTTGCCAAAAACTAAAATGGCATTAATAGATTTTTGACAAATTCATTACCTTAGCCAAGAAACGAGCCTTGTATTTTTGCAAAAAAATAAACACCCTATATTATTGTAGGTACCGATCGGATAGTGTTGCTGATATAGATCATATCCTGGAAATGCAAACGCAACTTCTTTCAGCAATTTTCGCTATCTCTAATCGTCGAAGTGGTTCACCCTGTTCATGTTACATTTACATTCGCTTTGCGTGCTTAGCTTTTCGATTATACTTGGATCGTCTTTTGCTTCCGTTTCGATCGTCTTTTGTTTCTGTTACGATTCGATCGACCTTAATCGGTATTCACATTACGGCACTAGTGGCGTGTTTTTTTTTACAAAAAATTGCGCAGACGCAGCGGTACTATCTTGATCTACTTGATAAAATTGTTTCCAGTAACTGCTGCGAGAATGCTTTTGTAAAATTGACTCTATAATGCATGACACTAGTTTTGTAATGTAGGTAAATTAGGCTTTATACATTTCAATTTGATCGTGATTTAAGTGTCATATGAGTATACATTATACTTAGGTGCAAAAGTGAGCTCAAGATTCTCAAAAAGGAATTAGTTAAGATTAGTTTGGCAATCCAGAGGGGAAACGTTGCTAGCCTTCTGGGAACAATGCCTCGTGAGGACGCCCTCGAGGACATTTTTTATTTATAGGTCATATTCAATTTTAATTTAAGTTTTATATTTAGTTTTAATTTTAGCTTTTAACTTTTTTTTATTGCTTTGTTTCTTGTTTATTAAATTAGATTCTTAAAATAGGTTCAGTTTGCACTTGGGTGCAAAGCAAAACTGAACATATGCGTAGCATACTTGACCCTATTTGTATGATATTGGGGATAGTAAAGAGTTTTTCTGTTTAAAATGTCGGTCTGGGACAACATAAATGTAGAATTTTTTTGACTAGAACAATGTCATGAATCATGAAACAATAAAAAAGCTTTCTCCCGCGGGAATGTCAGGATCAAAAGTAGATGCAATAATGTGGATTACTATCGGTGAAAGGATTTTTGAAATCAGTTTGTAGTTTCGGAGCCTATTCATTCATGACAAACAAATAAATCTTTCCTCTTTATAATATTGGTATAGATACAGATAATTTCGTTCATACATACGTAGATGAAAGAAACTTTAGTATCATTTAGTCTATGGTTCATATAAAACTATATACACTATAGGAAATTAGGAACCGTAAACCCACATCCTTTAAACTTTAAAGATTAGAACTTAAAGCACTTCGTATAAAGTATATTATCTGTTAGCATCCAAGTTAGCAAACTATTTAGATTAGTCAAATATCAAGCTTCGTTTGATCTTGGCACTGCTCATAATTTGTGTATAAAGAGCTATCGAAACATTTATCGGCCATGATAAATGTTTGTTGAAAATTGGATCTCATTTCAGCTGGGGTGTTTACAAAATACAGCTTCTGTTTATAAATACTGAACTAGTGGTTGGACACGAGATTTCTAACGCGTGTTTTATGGCGTGCTTAGAGTTAATGGTTTTTATGTGATTCTTTTTATTATATCTAAGTTTGTAAAGATGTTTTATCTTTTTATAATGGAAAAAGGTTAAAGTTAGGTAACTTAAAAAAACTGAAGAAATTAAGTTTTATATAATTACCTACTACACTATTAACTTAACACTTTTTTTTCTTCATTTAGATAACTTTAAACCTTTAATAGATCAATTACAAAGCATATTGAAGAATAATAAAGAACTTGTAATTCACCCTATACCTTCGACCACGACACGGTGTGCACTCTTCCGCAACATCTTCCTGTGCCAAGGTATGCTCGACCACAAAATTGGTTTTTAACTTCTGAGGGGCTAAAATTTAATCAAAACTTAACCAAACGTCTTCGCATCTGCCGAATCAGACGACAAATTATTTTACCGTCGTAAATAGACAGTTAGCATAGAAACTAACGGTCGAATACTGAAAGCTACTCAAAATTTGACGACTACTTAAACAGACAGCTCTAAAACTCAAAAAACACGCAAACTAATGAAACAAATTTTGAATTTAGAAGCAGGTCAATTATTTAAAATGCCCTAAAATTTTAATTGTCGCCTCTGTGGCGCGTCGGGCGAACGCTCGACTGCAATGCAGAAGGCTGCGGGTTCGATTCCCGTCGGGTGCAAATATTTATGCTTAAAAAAATATTTGTATCTGGTCTGGGTGTCCAGACCTATGTATAATATATTTACAAAAAAAAGTATAATATGTAGTATATCTGTTTTCTAGTACCCATAGTACAAGCCTAGTGTTTAGTTTAGGGCTAGATTGCAATGTATGCAATGTAGTGCAGGTGCAGTGCAGTATAGGTTTTTTGTAATATATTATGCGCTCATCCAGTTCATCCAATTTTGTCATCAAATAAACTTCGAAAGCTAGGAATGAAGTCATCGAACCATTGCTTTCCATTTGCACAGATTAGTCATGCTAAAGCTTTTAAACGATATGTATCACAGATATTATTAACGATTTTTATTAAGTTCAATTATTAATTATTATACACATATTATACAGTTTAATAGTATTGTTAATATCAGATACCGTAATTTCGAAGAAGCTTTAAACGCTTAATTGCTGACAGTTTTTGTAAAAGTTTTTATATTTAAAACACAACAATCTGGAACATTTTGAAAATAAAACTGCTCTTATTTCATCCATACATGTTAATGGCGAAAGTGTCATTTAATTTGAAAACCAAAATTTTTATTTTTATTTTTTTTCTACGATGTTTACAAAAATGAAAATTTAAATACTTTATAATGAAATTAATTTACTTAAGATTTTCATTCCTCAGATAAAAGAAATCTGTCGAATAAGTTCGAACCCAACCAAATTTAAAAGCCCTTAAATTTTGTTTCTTTTTAATATCACAGTGACGTTTTTTATGTAATGTAAAAGCGCTTTCGTGCATAATTGTACGTGGGAACGTATTAGTTTTTGTCGTGCCGCAGTACGGCTTCCTCCGTAACTTCGTCACAACGTTCGTGGGAATTGGGAATTGACCTTCCCTGACCTTTCCCTACATTGCTCTATCTACTCAAGGATTAAGTCGATTACAAAGCATAAAAGTTTGGGGAACTTGCTTAGAGCTATATTTATTTGTTTTGCATAATCTTTGATTGAATTTCAATGTTGTCTGAAATGATTTAGAAAGAAAGAAAAAAGAAAAATCGTTTATTCAGACAGGCACACAACTTACACAGTAGGATTTCATTCTGTACTTGCCGAGCCTCGCGGTTTCACTCGCGTAATTCCTGATTATGTCAGGATATAGAGTAAAAAGGAGTTCATGAGTAAATAGCTTTAGTAAATTCTACCTAAAGGAGCAACAAACACATCCACACATAAACTTTCACCTTTATAAAATTGGTAGATAGATAGGTGAGGATGACAGTATAGTAAAATGAACTTCTAAATCTAGAAAGGGTAATCAATTAATTAGTTATTGTTTTGTATCTATTGTAATTTTATGTTTGATTTTGTAATTTTATGTTTAATTTAATAAATAAATGTTGAAAGGGTAATGACAATTTCTATGTAAAAAGTTTAATCTATTAACATTTAATTTTTCTGCTCTGAGTAACAATTAAAACGTTTCACAGGCCAATCACAAGGTTGAGCGACTTTGTTACTAACTTGAACTTTATTTGGTGAAGGTAGTCAACTATGCTAGTTGCTATCTTTAACCTTTTAACGTATTAATAGCAGTTGGCTTCGAGGTCACGCACACATCCTAAAAGTCCTGGTTAAAGATTCTAAAGGCTTCATAGCTTATTGAAACAATGAGCTTAGAAAAGTAATAGTAAATAGTACTTATATACTAGCTGTGCCCTACGGTTTGACCGGCGGTTGATCCGGGAGTATCGGTATAAAAAGCCCATGTTTTAATCCAGATCTTCAACTGTCTGCATGTTTTTGCTTAATTGAAACACAAACAAACATCTAAGTTTCGCATTTATAATATTAGTAGGATACCTAGACGACTATACTCGTACATACCTAGAAGATCTAAAATTTAAGACTTTTAAATTTGGTTGGGTCCGAACTTATTCGATAGATATCTGTTATCTGAGGAATGAAAAATCAAGCAAGTTAAATTAAAATGTTAAGTTTCTGTATTTAGCCATAAAGGTTTAATATGTTACCATATAAGTAAAATGCCTTTGAAATCAAGAATAGAGGTTACTTTCACTAATAATTCCGAATCCGGAGTTGTACTTACCGGCACGCCAATAAACTTGTTCAGTTGATTGGTATTTGGCAATTTTGTCGAACCATTGTGGAATCGGCAATCGTTTACGTAATCGTTTTAACAAAGACAGGGGCAGGGACAGAATAAATAATAGTAAGTACCTACTACGGCAGGGCCCTTGGTTGGGTTATTGGTGGTTAGTTTAGGACCACATAGAGAGTCGTTCTGATGATTCATATCTGGCGTAGGTCCAGCGGCGGTAGGTGAAATTTTTAAAGAGATACCTTATCTGAACAAGCACTCAAAAATTTTTTTAGGCGCATTAACTCAACGAAACGACTAATCACTGTGGCAAAAGTAATTAGGTAACGTCGTATGGGCTTTGAAAATTGAAGAAACTTTTTTGTTGTCTCGTCGTCTCCACGTACCTGAGTAAAGAAATTATGAATGATATTTATTTCGTGCCTATAGTAAACATAAAGGCTAAAGCTCCATGACTGCTAAAGTTGATATTGTGCCAAAACCATTATAAATCGCAATTGCGAAAGCAAAACCCGAAAATCGCTGAATCAAAATCGCAAACACACAAAGTGTTTTCCGTACAAGAATTAATGGCCATAACCCACTGTTTTTTCTAAAGAGTGATTTTCCACAAAACAGAATTTAATCCATCAGTCAACCACCTGTTGATATAAATAACTACTCATTACAAGTAAACAGTATCACTTCATAAAGAGAAAAGATGAGAAACTCAGTAACCGGTACCCTAGAAACCTCCAAGAAACTGTCTTGTCTATTCCATTGTAAACGACGACATTGTAGTCTTGTGTTTATGGAATCGATTGGTTCCATTCTTACAATAGAAACAATGATGGTATACCTACTTACTTAGTTTTTGTTAGATACGGCGCTGTGCTTGGTTAGGTTTTTTACTTACTATCTTATCATTTTTATAGTAGAAGTACCTAATACCGCGTTTACATTGTGCAAGCCTTAATTACATACGACTTGCACGGAAATGTGGCTCAGACGTCATACGTTGAAATTGCTTTCAAGCTTGTACTTAGTGTAGAACCAACGTCTGATAGGTATATGTAATTTGAGGAATACTTATCTGATTTTCATAGAAAATAAAAAAAAGAATTTGACTTTATTTATGAAATTATCTAAAGTTTAACGTTACGTATTTCCTCAACACGAGTCGTTTGACGTCACATTTGGGTACAAGTTGCATGCAACGCCTTCGAACAGAAAACGATAGACCACCGTAACCTTTCAACTCTTCGCTCCTCGCGTTCCACGACAATCAAGAATTAATCAATCAAAAGACTGACCAAATTGCTCTCAACTGGTAGCAGAAAGCAGCTTTGTAAACTTGGCACCCATGTTTGAAAAAACTGCAGAAGGCCATAAAGAAAAATCTGATCGGAAGACTTGCACAATAGAAAAGAGCCATAAACGACAAAACCTTTTTATAGATAGGTAGGTGAACATTCTAATGCAATTCCGTTTAAAAAAAAATAACAAAAATTACCTGCCTTTAGAATGATATTAAATAATGAATTTCATTTAATTTTCCTTTGTTTTTCTTTTGTGTTTAAACAAAAAGCGTGTTACACATACCTACTAACTTCATCTAGAATTCGGCGTAGTAGACTATCGTGTCTAAGCTAGATTTACCTAAGTACTTACCTATCTACCTGGATGACGTCATGATTACATAGGTATTCGTAGTGAGTCATTTGAATGCATGCCTCGGTCATGGACATAGTTCGAAACTTCAATAGGAATTAGTAGTATTTGTTGTGGGTTGCAGTCTAAAATCGATGTCCGATTTCATTCTTATAGATTGTTAAATTATAACAATGAAACAGGAAGGCGTAGGCCTAAAAGCTACTGGAAAATTGCAACGCTATGTTATCCACATCACTTAAAATAAAAACATAAAAAGATTATTATTAAAGAACGCGCCTATTTTTACCCGACTGCGCGACGCAAAGGAGGGTAATGTGTTTATCACCGATGTCTAGTGGCAGCGCACCGTGGTTTCACTCGTGAAATTTCGGGACAAAATTAATTAGCCTAACCCTTGTTTAAGATTCAATTTTATGTCTACAAAGAAAACGTTAACAAACCGATATCTCTGTAGTTACTTAAATATTTTTACATTATACTTAATATTAAAATTACCTGCCTTTGATAAGCTATAAAACTTATTAAATAAGGGTGGTGTATTTGCCATGTTTAAATTAGTTTTTTACGGAGTTCGAAATTTCGCCAGTACCGACCTACCTACCTAATAACATTTGTATAAAAATAATAAACAATATATTAAATTGAAACTATTTTTAATATTAATTCCGAGAGAGGGCTCGAAGTTGTAATAAAACACATTAAATTGGGTTTAACTCGCGTTTTATTTATTAATGGCATTGTTTCCAAGCCATTGGCTATTGGTTTCGCTAACTTTACATTAAGCTATATCAAGGTAGACCCTAAGGTGGGCTCAAAGTTACCTAACATCCAAAACTTCGCTTACTTATGCACAATTCAAACAAAAGATAGAGCTGCATTCTGTGAACTCTACGCGGTATAATTTTAAATGCAAACAACGTTTCTCCCACAAAATCATAAAACCGAGTCTAACTCTACCGTTAATAGGGTTCGGATTACTTTTTTTTTAATAGGGTAGAGGCGGGCAGGTAGAATTGTAGAGCAGATAAGGTCCCCCATTTTATAAAAATACGGCCCATTATGCCGCATGCACCTGATATGGTTAACAAGTGGGTATGTGTCAATATTTTGGAATTTTTGAAATAGGTTATGTTAAGTGGGTCAATAATCAAGATTTCTGTGAAAGTGGCAAGTTTTTTGATTTCTGAGAATCGTGAAAACTGAATGTAGAGTTGGTAGAGTGAAGCTTAAGTGGTCAGCTAGCTCTAGCTTAAGTGGTTGGTACCTAGATAAATAAAGGTTTAATTCTAAAGTTACTTAAGCTTCATCTACATTAAGTTTTCACGATTCTCAGAAGCTTTTGTAAACTTTCATAGAAACTTTGGTTACTGACTCCAGTTACCTATTATTTTTGATATATATTATTGCTTAAATCATAAAAGTAGCTGACAAGAAGGTAACATTAATTGTTTATCTAATTGTTGTATTGATGCAAATTATTGTAATTCATTATTAAGTAGGTACCTATATAAGTATATACCTACCTATAAGGAAAATGTCTTAACTCTTACTCTACATTTAGTCAATACTTTACAATTATTGCTTCAAGGTAATAGTGATATGTGTGAAAATTGATAATTAACTTTTAAAAAAGTTAATGTCACTGACTTAAAATAAGTTAATAAGCGTTTATCAAAAGTACCGCTATGGTACTAATACCATTATTGGAACTAATAAAGAAGTTTAAAAAGTGTCAAACTTATGTTCTAGCCAATTCTATAATGTTACATTACAACACTGCGCAGCAAAACACAAAAATAGTAACATAAAAAGAAATAAAACGACTAAAAACATCTTAGAACAACAATTTACCTTGACCACAGAGCAAGTCAAAACGTAAGATGAAACAGGACCGAGCCTCGAAGCCTCCAACTCAAGGACCACAACACAAAAACTTGTCACTCTTACGACATACACACACATAAAACATAACACACAAGTACAACCACAAACTAAATAGATTTTATCTCACTTTCACAAATTTCAGTACCTATGGGTAAATTTCATAAACAATATTTACGTTTTTTTATCGCGCGACAAACACCTGTGACTTACGATACGGTGTCGCGGTAACTGACTATGGCGAGACAGAGAGGGAGATACGAGGTTAGAGAGAGACTGCGTTACGTGGGAGGGAGGACAAGCGAAGCGCTTTGAGAACGCACAATAGTTTAGTTTTTATTATGTTATGTATGTATGACAGTTGGAAAATTAAGAGCTCTTTTATTTGCAATTTTTATTTCTAATGTTTGATTGTCATTTTTTCATATATTATTTTAAGAAATCGATTTTTTTTCTAGGCTGAGTTTGTTTTTTTTCTAAAGTCTACCTACTTAGTTACTAAAAGTTCTAAAGTCTATCTACTTAGTTTACTAACTGTAAAGTTAGCGAAAGATAGGTACCTACTTTGTAATATTGCCGTTATTAAATAAAACGCGAGTAAATCCCGGTAAATATTGTGTTTTATCATGGAAAATTATAATATTAGAAAGTAAAATAATAAACAATACCCACAATTTATTAAAATGTTTTTGTATATCCATCGTCGGTGTACAACTAACGGAACCAGTGTGCGACCGCACACCGTACCTCCCTGTTACCTGGCACCGTTTCCCCCCTCCCCCCTCCCTCTTAAACTTAACTCCGCGTTCCATAGAGAAAACATTGCAAAACTTCATGGTTAATTTGATCTCTTCATAAAACTGCACATTTTTGTTATATGAGACGTATACTATTAAAAAATTACGTAAGTCAGTGTTATTGGGTACTTTTGAAATTATAAATATAATTACCTAGCTACGTGAAATTAAACTTAATATTACTATACTATGCATAAGTCGATTCATTTGAACTCAAAAGAAAAATCCATTAGAAACGTTCTTAATTGTAAACTTTTTACCGCTAGTTTGTTAGTGTAAAGTTCTCCACTTGACCCTACTCCACTAGGTTCGAATTTTAAAAAGTTATAGAACGAAAGTTGTTCATTTAAACATAGTCTTTCTAACGTTTACGCGATTTGGCATTGTAATTGAACACAATATTAACCGGGTTTCAGTCGCCTTTTATTTATTTACGGCATTTTTTCAATACCATATCAACGTTTAGCGAACTTTATAGTCAGCTTTATCAAGGTAGACTGAGATGTAATTCGTCAACTTAAATATTTTATTCTAAAAATGCCGTTAATAAATAAAGTGCGCGTTAAACCCGGTAAATATTGTGTTTTATTTACATTGTTCATTTAAGTTAGTTTTACAGAATCAGCACTTTAGTCTCAACTCTCTATCGATACCTAGTATTGCTCAGTGCCCACTAATACCTTATTACCCTGATATTTTAACTATATTAAAAAAAATTACCCTTGTTTTGTAAGCTCCTATAATTTTCAATGGCAGCTACTGACACGTCTGCGCTTCTAGACATCTAGGCGAACAACTTTTATTCTATATCTATTGGAAATTCGGTCTTTTTACAAGCTTTTATTTAAGTCGTCCCGTTTTTGATCAAATTTTGCAAGTTATTTTTAATGAACTTTTTCGAGCTTTAATGTCTATCATCGGAACACCTGTAAATATGTAACACTGTCACCGTGGTACATATTTACAGGGTTATATGTACCACGGTTAGAAGAATTAGAAATGATTTATATTAGACCGTCACGAGCGCTGCCTGGCCGGGTGCGAGCTTCGTTGTCCATTGCTCGGCCGCCACTCGTTTGCAACAGACCGATCGACTGCTCGCCGAGCAATGGACAACGAAACTCGGACGCTTGACGGTCTAATATAAATCATCCATTAAACTCTTCGACCTTTCTGAGTGACTGTACCGGGCTACGTAGGAACACGTACTTGACGACACGACTGGCACCTATATTATTTTAATAATGCAGTTTAGTGTAATATTACAGACTCAAAACACAATATTTACCGGGTTTTGCTCGCGTTTAATTTAATACCGGCATTATTACAAAGTTCCGAGCTTTCGCTAACTTTACAGTTAGCTTTTTTAAGGTTGAATTGACTGATTACTTTGTAATAATGCCTTTATTAAATAAAACGCGAGCAAAACCCGGTTAATATTGTGTTTTATTATGCAATATCGCAAAACCAAAGACTAAATTATTTTTTAGACTTATAGACGTGAACGAACATAATTCGAAAACCATGTGGCTGTTACTGCAGCTAGCTTGCATACAATTTGGCTAATAACACCACACCGCTACTATAAGGCCACAAATACGGAACAGTGTGGCGATGGCTTGGAGCGTGGCGTCTTTCTCCACACAATGATTGTAGTCGACTGTTTCTTTCCTGGATACAGACATTAGAACAAATAAAAATTATGTTTATGCCATAAAATATACCTACCAATATCTGGCATGACCATGCCTTGTAAAAAGTGTAAAAAAACATTACAGGACCTTGCACACAGTGCAAGTTTTCTTAAAATACTTATGTATGATTATAAAAGAAACCACAAGAACACAATTAGACCAAAGTGTAGTTGTAATGGAAGTTACTACTTACATAGTTTTAAGCTATTTATTAACACATTCATTTTATTATAAAATATGTATGTAAGTCTATAAGTTATGTATTAATGGGCCTTCGAAGCCTGAAATAAATGGATTTTATATTTTATTATTATTTAAAAACAAACAAGAATAGTGAGCGTATAAAAACGTGGGAAAAATAGAGAAAACACCCAGAACTACAAACATACATTTATGGTCAGCATAAATACTTGTTCCTGGCAGGAATCGAACCCACTTCCGTCGCAGCCGGACGATCATCATAGTGATCTATGCACCTATCCAAAAATAAATTTATTTGTTTCATACACAATCAAATAATGCATAGAAAGCCTTAAAAGTAAAGAAAAAATTCAAAAATTGAATTCAAATATAGGTATATAAATTCTAGAAGGTTTATAAAGAAACCTTTCAATGCGGTTAATGTAGTCGATTCTAGAGTAAAAATGCTATAACTAGAGTCTAAACTTAGTAGCATTACTATAACTTGCTCGTAAAATAAATGCAGGCGTTTAGCTTCTATGCCCTTTTAAAAACTATGTTTTTATTAGGTCAAGCGCTCTGTATGTATACGCGGTTACCGCACAGTATCATTTGAGGCCGGGTGTGTATTAGCGGGAGTTCTGCCATGGGACCTGGACGCGAGAGCCCTTGCGTCAGCGTTTCGATGGCGTGAGGAGGCGCGTTTACGGGGCGACCGGCCGGCTCTACGGGAGGTGGAAGAGCACCGGCTGGAGCTCCGCCAGGCCGCCATGGTAGAGTGGGAAGCGCGACTGACGTGTCCGCAGGCAGGAGAACTCACGATAGAGGCCATACGCACCGTGCTGGAAGAGTGGGTGGATAGGCAGCATGGCGTGCTAACCTATAGACTGACACATATACTTTCCGGGCATGGTTGTTTCGGAAAGTATCTGTGTCAAATAGCCCAAAAAGAGCAGGACTATCGTTGCCACCACTGCCCAGGCGACGTGGATACTGCCACTCACACGCTTGAAGACTGCGTGGCGTGGAGTAATAAGCGGGACGAACTAAGGGCGCTGGTGGGGAGCGACCTAACGCTGCCGGCCGTTGTGTTGGCAATGGTGGGGGATGATGCGTGGGCAGCTGTTCTCCGCTTCGCCGAGTCCGTGATGGCAGCAAAGGAAAGTGCGGAAAGAGAACGGGAGATATTTCGGCTGGCTAGCACCCGAAGAGAAGGACGCCTTTGGCGTCATAATGATCTAATGCCTCCATAACAAGAGCCATAGGCGACAGACTCGGGGGGGGGTCTGTCGTCGTACAAGGGCCCGAGCGGGGCGCATGTGGTTTCCCGTGCGTCTCCTCAGAGGCATAGAGGCTAACCTCTGCAAAGGAGAGAGATCTGAAGTAGATCAAAGCCGTCGGACTACTGGAAGATTACGAACGTGCACCCGTAGTTCCGACAAAATGGTGAGAGAGAAACCGGCCTGGTTTTTAGTGCCGGTCGCTTCACGACCGGAGAGCCTCACATACCCTATCGCTTCCATCGAAGACGATAGGGATGCAACTTCTTGCATTATCCAGACCAAAAAAAAAAATAAGGCGCTCTGTATGTAGGTACGTAGTTCTTTATTAACAAATTATAATAATGACACAAGCAAAGCAAACGGAAATGACCTACTATTTTTGTTTATTGGTAGACTAGTTCACCTTAAAACTGGATTTTGTAACCAATATAGATAGGATTATGTAGAATAAAGCTATCGTTCGTTACACCATCAGACTTGCAGACTTCTTTAGACCACTATACATACTTTTCGAAAGAAAATTGCCATATTCACACGTATATTTTTGATTTGTGCTGTTGGTGTGTCTAAGGAAACCTACAAGTTGGATGGTGTACGAGCGCCTTAGTAAGTAATTTCCTTATTTTCAGTATTCCCCCTTTTTTTATAAGTTCGGTACCTACTTGCTTATTTATTTATTTGGACATTCAACCTTTAAATATTAAGAATACGCAATATCTAGACTAATATTATAAAGAGGTAACGTCGGTAACATGAATGTTAGTATGTACCTATATTGGAGGTAATCTCCGAAACTACTGGACCAATTTTAAGAATTCTTTCATTAATATAAAGCTTCATTACCAAGGACTAACATAGACTTTAACCAAGCTTTTACTTATGATATTCCCATGCGATCAGGAATTACGCGGGACGCAGCTAGTATGAGTATTGATTGGATTAATTATAGGATAACACAACCATAATCAATGTAAATAAATAATACTAAACACTACACTATGTACCTATTGATCTATTTACCCGATTGTTTTATATACTTCTATCGTTATTAACATAAAATTGTACCTAATGTAGGTAAATAGTTCAACAAGCAAACGTTAGGTGTCATTTTAAATGAAGTATTCTATTTATTCTATTGAAGTCAATTGAACGGTAGGGCAGTGGTGTTACGATGTTAAAACGAGCGAGACGTCTACAAAAATGTTCTTAATTTAGTTGTTATTTTTGGTTTACACTTGTCGTTTTTAAACTACACGTTTTTTAAACAGGATTTTATTTTTGGTGGAATTCTTAGAAAATCCTTAGTGCTATTAAAAAAAACCGAAGTTATAAGTGTTTTTATGCGATTTAGTAAGTTGTTGATTTATTTAAATATATTTTTTTGTCTGTGTATTTGTATCTAAATGTATTGGGGAGGGTGGGTACTATAATTCAGGGACCGATTTTGGTTACCCTTATTTGAGTTAAGACATGGTTTTTTTAAAGGCTTAATCGAAAAACCTCATTCAATTGGTTATCATTTTAATGGGTAAGTTTTTTCAATAAGCTTACCCCGGCAAAACCCCTTCAATGGGGTTATGCGATGGCTGAGTAAGTGGTAACAGCATCAAACGAGGTAGTTAATTTTAAAGGTAACCCTATAATGATAGTGTAACACGGTACTAAACGGTAACACTTTGTCTCCGAGTAGTGAAATTTATTCCTTATGGCTTTGGAATTAGGTAAAAAAAAGTATGTTTAGAATCGGCTCGGCGAGTCGTCATTATCATGGGTGGCGCCATCTTCCTTGCCTAATTATTAGACGTACACGAGAATTGTTTTTATTGCTATTGACATAAAGTACATTTTATTTTTCTTTCGGCAAAAAGAATTTGGTAAACATTTAAAACAAGTTACGCTTCTGATTTCTGTAGAAAGAAATTGCAAATAAATATATTGAGTTTAATTTTATTGTTCAAATTCATTTTTTATTTTATTTAATTAGATCACTATAAATACGTCGAGCGTTCTTACAACTATGACTCTGAGTGTGGCTAGTTAATTTAAATGATTTGATGAAATATTTTCATCTAAAATGTCATAATTTAATTTAATGTCATCCTGCTCAATAAAGACAGTTTGGTTATTAACCAAGTTCTTGACTGAAATATTAAAAAAATAAGATAGCAAGCTGTATTTTAATACAATTATTAAGGTATTAATATCTACCTTTTGTCATATAAAAATGTTTACTAACTATAGAGTTAGTATCAATGATGTCAAAATTATTAATATTACATGCTATAGTATGATTTCGCAAAGGTACTCCAACAATTTTATTTGATTAATAGAAGTTAAGGGGCCGTAGAAGGCCAGAACTGATGTTTCTAGGGTGAATTACTACAAAAGTAATTTGAAATTTCCTTCACTTACACATCTGAAATTCGCTAGCTTTATCCCTGTCACGCTATTAGGGTTATATAGGCCCTTAAATGTGACTGTGTGTTTTTAACGTTGTACCTGCTGAAGAATCATTAAAATACCTAGTCATTTAACCATAATATTATTAGAGGGAAATAATGTCACAACCGAGGCGAGATGTAGTACATAGGTACTTTGAATAGGATGAAATGACTAGAAATGCAATACGTAGGGGCGGGGTAAAGGTAACCCATTAGAAAGTCTATCAAAGGGTTACCCCATCAATGAGGTTTCCGTAATAAAATGTGTAAGCTTTTCGCCTGGGAAACTCAATGATTGGGTTACCATATCAATAGTGGTGTAGGTAGGTTACCCAATGAAGATGGTAACCTTATCCAGATGGTAAGCTGAGCAAAGGGGTTTGGGTTCGATAGAGTTAACTCCAAAGCGGTGTTTTGCGGTCCCTGCTATAATTACATTTTCACACTGACACACCCACTTCGTTTTAGGTACATCAAAAGTAAAGATCCTATAAATCACTCTGTTGTCCGTCCGTCTGTCAGTATGTTTATTAATTGTAGACTATGATTTGACATATCTTCTCAGCGAAAAAATGACAATTACAATGACGCAAAATGTCAGATCGTAATCTACAATTAAAAAAAGTTTTGTAATCCTTTGTAGGATTGGTCACTACTCATAGTCACCCGAAGCTGATAAACTAGTTTAAGGATTACTACTAGTAGATAAAACAAAACCTGTACGACATCATCTCACCATCTGCGATGGCCTTTTTCATTTAATTTTAGATGATTTATACAACGCAAGCAACTTTTAATCCATGCTATTTTTTATGGCGCTGTTTGCCCGGGACGTTGTTAGATGGAGTAGGCTTGATCTCACCATTTAAACCTGTTGAAAGACCATGAAATCCTATCTAAATGCGAATGTAACTGTCTGTTACGCTTTTACGTCTAAACCGCTAAACCGATTTTGGTGAATTTTGCTATAGAGATAGATGGGACCTTGGAGAAGGACATGGGATACTATTTATCCCGATATTCCCGCGGGAAAGGCACTTACTCGGGTGAAACCGCGGGGTGCAGCTTGTATTGTTATATTTTAAAAAAATCTAAATTAAACACTATAAATTTTAACTGTGTTTTCAATCAATCAGCAATCAGCCCTACAACTGGGCCTTTGTGGGTGACTTTAAGCCGTAGGTTTACTTATAATGTACATACTTCCTCCAGCTAACTTTTCTAATTAATGAAAAAATTGCAAGGATAAGAAAGAAAGAAAAATCTATCTTAACCTTGCAGTTTTTTCTTTAATTCCATCAAAATTAACAAAAGTTTATATTCTACTTGTATCCTATTTGAATCACGTACCTCTATTATAATCATGGAATTTTACACAACGCATACCTAATACACCTAACTATCTCTATCTACCCATTGTCACTCACTTCATAGAATAAACTGTTGTTTATTTCCGTAGTAACACAACACACGAGTGCGATACTTATCTTTTATCTATTTTAGGTACAGAGATAGATTATGTAAGCTCCTTATCCACATAAAATCAATGCCTTTCTTTGAAGTTGTTACTTTATACTTGGGCGCGTAATACGTGTAGGTATACCCGCCGATTCTGAATTGTTTATCTACCTAGACAAATACAAATAACAAACGCCCGAGGCGCTAAGTACTAGGTAAACTGTGAAAGAACTCTGACAATCCACAATTAGATGTTTAACTAGTATGGTTTATGAGATATGTATAAATTGGTGACAGACAGACGGATACTTAAATCTTAATAAAACGGTCTAGTTACCACTTCGAGTATGAAACCACAAAAACTAGCTTTGTCTCGCGGTTTTAAGGCGGCGATAGATGATAAGCAACGGTCCTTGTCCTATTGCATATAAATGAGCGAGATGGAATTGCGTGAAAAATCTACAATTTCTCGTAAAATCAATAAATAACGAAGAT
The DNA here is from genome assembly GCA_949358125.1 of Idaea dimidiata. NCBI lineage: Eukaryota > Metazoa > Arthropoda > Insecta > Lepidoptera > Geometridae > Idaea > Idaea dimidiata. Next base: position 4,897,676 of record OX442334.1, read on the forward strand.
TAAAATAATATTTTGAAAAAATGCGATGAAGGGGTTCTAGGTATTGTATTTTCTAATATTATGATGCCTATAAGAAAATATAGCGGTTAAGGATTTAGAAGAAAAATTGATTTATTTTGTAAAACAGGGGTAACTTTGCCTGCATAATAGTGGTATTTAAAGTTATTTTTTATTGTTTTTGAAATGAAGGGGACTTTTCTTGTATCATGTACAATAAATAACATAATACATTGTTTAAAGATCTATTTGATACCGGTTATGAATAAAACCATTCCATCGCAAGGGATTTCACATGAGTCGCGTCCTTAAGTGCTCAATTCCCGATCCTGTGATTATTTTCAAATCCCTTCTTAGTGAATACCTAGATTTCAAGTGTCATGTCGCTAGGATCAACAGTTTCATTGATCTAATAGGTATGAATAGGTTATACCTCTCGGTCAGTTAATCACAAATTTGAATTTTATACCTATGTAGGTGGATCTATAGATGAATAGCTGCGCCCCGCGGTTTTACCCGCGTAAGTCCCATTCCCGCGGTAATATCGGCATAAAAAGTAGCCTATGTGTTATTCCAGGTCTCCAGCTACCTATATTCCAAGTTACATGGCAATCGATTGAGTAGTTTTTGCGTGAAAGAGTAACAAAGTCACATACTTACATACATACAAACTTTCGCGTTTATAATATTAGTAAGATTTTGAAGTGGACAACATTTGGCGGTGTTTCGACAACCGTCTAATTTAATATTAGCATTTTCAGCGAAAATAGATGGAAAATCTAAGCTGTTATGTTAGTGAACTGCGTAACGGTCTATTGAAAATTGAAAAATTGAAAATTATTTATTTACTAAAACATACAGAAATAAGAAACAAAGTAAACGTTCCCAACTGCGAAATTTACAAACTGCGTTGCAGTAGGGGATGCAAGCAATGCAAGCAAGCAATTCACTACGAAAACTTGCGGGAACGCTTGCAGCAGCTTAGTATATTTTCCTGATGATCCCTACCATGAGTTGATACGTAAATACGTGTACTGTAACGTTAACAGTTTGGGCTTGTCCGCAACAAACTATTTTCTTGCGCGGCCGCGCCGGACGAGCCGGGCGCGACGGTGAGTCGCGACCGGAGCGGCAGGAAACATGCACAGTTCGCGCGACCGGCGGCGTACTGTGCACAAGGTCATACTGTTAACGTTACCATACCTACACCTATTTACGTATAGACTCATGGTAGGAGCTTACGATTACAATATTATTACTAAAATTACCAAATAAAATATTATTGCGATGTGTATTTTTACTGTTCGATTTCCGCCGGGTGCAAATATTTATGCTTAAAAATAAATATTTGTATCTGGTTTGGGTTTCCTTCTATGTATAATAATATGCATGTATTTACAAAAAAAAGTAAAATATGTAGTATATCCGTTGTCTAGCACCCATAGTACGAGCCTAGTGCTTAGTTTGGGGCTAGATTGCGCTGTGTGTAATGTCGTGCAATATTTATATATTATTTAATATATTTTTAACTCAATAAAGTAGAGTAACAGTTGTAATCGTGCTTGTTATCAAAGTAATGTGTATTCAGATTTATCTGTTAAGGTCTTTCAAATGTCAAGTCTGGAGATTTGTCAACTAATAGTAACTTTTTGTTTTATAAAAAATATCTTCAGATAACTCACACGAATATGTTAGTTCTACTTAGTTGGATTAATAATTTAATTTGGAAGTATCATCTTTCCGTTTCAGATCCCGATTCCATAAAAACATATCGGGATAAACGTAAAAGATACATTGCATTTTAGGCACAACATGAACTATATTGTGTTGTGCCCAAAGATGCAATGTATCTTCATTTTAGTTTTTTTCATTCAAGTTTTATCAAAATCGGTGCAGTATTTTTGGAGATTACCCCAAACATGCATGTGGTATATACATCCATAATATGTCACCAAGCAACGTTACGATTATAATAACAGTTGTAAGTCTATGACACTAACATCTATGTTAAAATTAATGTTTTCCAGGATACATGGGTATCAAATCATAGACAATAGAAAAGCCTCTATCATGGTCTCAAGATTAGCAGAATTCTGGCGTCGATCGCTGAAGAAACACCCAGTGATCACTAACACGACTGTTTACGCCTGTTTCTACACAGCAGCTGAGTTGTCACAACAGACTTTTAACAAATATCGGACGGTAAGTGGCTTGATTTGATACAATTAAAAACTACTAATCCGAAATAAAATACTTTATTTACAGGGTTTAATCGCGTTTTATTCATGATTTTTAAACGAACTGAGCTCGCGAAAACCATAGAGGAAAAAATACTACTAATCCGATTGAAATCTGGTTTACAATATTAGATAGTTCTATTTTCGCGGACCCTCGTGGTATACTTTACATTGAAATCAAAAAATTAGTACAACCCGAGCAATGAACGAAAAAGTCGGCCATGCACTATTTCTACGCAGACGAAGTCGCGGGTAACATAAAGCTAGTAAAAGAATAGATAAATAGAAAGATGAACGCATTTTTTTTTAAGGTAGAGATTGTTACAATACAATATGTAAAGAAACACAGAAAGCTGTAAATATAATGTTTTGCAGAAAAAGGCGATCATATCACTAAAATATATTTCTTCTAGGCAACCTAGATGGATAGGCGGTTAATGACTGTTGTTGAAATCAATTATTAGTGATGGCTTCAATTTTGAACACATTTGAAAAGATCGTTTCATTTGACCTCCGCCCGCGTCCGATCGGTTATCTGTTTTTCTGTCCAAATGCAGTTTTGTTTTTCAATAAAACGCTGGGTAACACTATTATATGGGCGGAGGCAAGTGCGTGCCTTATCCGGCCACGCGCAGTGTAGGGTTTAGTAGTTTCCAAATATAATAAATTTAACCAATAAATTGAACATTGATTGCCGATCAATTTATCGAACAGATTGACGATAAATTGATCGTCAATCGAGCTAGCGTTTCTAAGTAAGAAAACGTTTTGAATGGTTTCTAAAAATAATACTTGCGGCCTTCGAAATACGCAGATTTCAAACTCTGTCTGTGTTTAAATAGACTGAAATTAAAATAATTTAAACATCAAAAATAACTGGCAGCGGTGGGATTCGAACCCACGCCTCCGAAGAGACTGGTGCCTTAAACCAGCGCCTTAGACCGCTCGGCCACGCTACCCGTGACGTTTTTTAATAGAAATTGACAATCCTATCGAATATTTTTTTTCATTGTGTTTATTTTTATTTTTAGCCTGAAAAACCAGACTTGGATTTGAAAAATGCAGCCCGTTTGGCTACAGTTGGCAGCACTGTTTACGCACCTACACTTTATTTTTGGTATTTTCTTAATTTATTTAATCTTATTATATACTTTCAAACTAGCTATAACCCCAGGACCCACGTAAGTTAGCCCCGAAATTCCCAAAAATCCCAGCTAATGGGATGCCCATGAGTCAAAGGTTATTAATTTATCCTACTTCCACTAATATTTTAAATGTGAAAGTGTGTGTGTTTGGATGTTTAGATGTTTGTTACTCTTTCACACAAAAATTACTAAACCGATTGCGATGAAACTTGGAATATAGGTAGCTGGGGACCTGGATTAACACATAGGCTACTTTTTATCCCGATATTCCCGCGGGAACGGGACTTACGCGGGTGAAACCGCGAGGCGTAGCTAGTTATTTATAAGTACATACCTAGTTATAAATAAGTATGTTGAGATGGTTGTACGTTCTTTTCAGGTACAAATTCCTGGACAAAAAGTTCGTGGGTACATCAATGAAATCAGTATTTTCTAAAGTAGCAGCCGATCAGTTTATCATGACACCTATTCTACTTGCTGTGTTTTATACGGGTATGTAGTAAACAATGACGTTTCTGATTTAAATAAAGATAGACATCCTGTTAATTTAAAAGTCTTATTAAATTCTGCCTTACAAAAGATTTCAACGCGCTATTTTTTTTTTGATAAACAAAAATTTGCTTTACAAGCTCTGCAAATTTAATACTTTTTTTCATTAGAATGGGTTTTGGTAACCTTGAAAATTAACATCTTAGCTCTTTTCATAGTAAGGGATGTTGCAGCTAACACGTACCACGCAAGAGCAGAAAAAACGTTCAGTTTTTGCGTGAACATTATTTTCTTGCAAGTAACTAAGTATCTACCTAGTAATTTTCGAAATACTGAACTTGAAAAGACAAACATTATTTTTAAGAAGTACCAACGTTTTCAGAAATTGCACTTCATTAAAAAAATACAAATAAAAACCAAATCTTCATATTGTCACAAGTTAAAAAAACAACTAACTATTTGTAACACCATCGATTGCTGACTGTAGAATACCGTAGATTCTATTTTGCATATATCGTCATTGCATTTATTCTATACTAGCTGAGCCCCGCGGTTTCACCCGCTTAACTCTTGTTCCCGCGGGAATATCGGGATAAAAAGTAGCATATGTGTTATTCCAGGTATCCAGCTACATTTATTCCTTTAATTTATATTTTCAGCCCTAGGAATCCTAGAACAAAAGCCAGACATCTTTGAAGAACTTAGAGAAAAGTACCTCAAGACGTTCATCGCGAACCAAGCCTTCTGGATACCCAGTCAGACGATCAACTTTTATTTCATGCCCTCACATCTGAGGGTCGTATACGTAGCTAGCGTATCTTTTATATGGATTAATGTTTTGTGCTTCATCAAACGACAGAAAATAGTTAAGAAAATTGAGGAAAAAATATTAAACGAAATACCTAAGTTGGATTAAGTATTTTTCGGTTTTCTATAAGTTGAATCTAACCCTATGAATGAATGAATGAATAAATTCTTTATTGTACACACCATATAAATTACAAGATAAATAGATAGAAACAAGTACAGCTTAAATTTAGGAAGCACAATGGGCGGCCTTATCGCTGAATGCGATCTCTTCCAGGCAACCTTTGGATGGAAAGGAAGCTAAGAAAGGTGAGAGGTAGGGTGTCTACACTTGAAATATATAATTATATAAAAACCATGTATATTTGTTATGTAAATCAATTCAGTAATTTAGGTACTCATTATAAAATAAATAAGCTAAAGATAAATAAGTACCTATACTAATAGATTTATCTTTGTTTTTCGCTACAGTTAGAGTAAATGTTAAATAAGGCTAATAAATGACTATGATTATTAATCACGTTACTTTTTTATTATAATTACTAATAAGCTTTTTTTAAACATCGCGACGTTTCGAGTTCTTGACCTACTCGTGTCTACGCGTGAACATGAGTTGTAGAGAGACATCGAAACGTCCTTTTTCTACATAATGCGTTCCTAAAACTTGATGGATTCTAATAGGTACCTCCCTGAATAAGTTAAAATGAAGTTGACCACATTTCCAATAGAGATGTTTTCTAAATTTAGTTATTCCAATGAATACAATCCGGCATAAGGTCTTCGAGTTGTGCCTTCAAGCGTAAGTTTTCCATGAAAAGTTTATTGCATTTTCGCATCTGAAAATTAAGTACAACAAATATTTTTCCTATAAGTTACCGGATACTATGAAGCTACTACCTCGCCTCTCAATTGGACTTTTAATATTTTCGAGACTTTAAGCCGTGGGTTTCCTCACTATGTTTTAATTCACCGTAAGAGCGAAGTTAATAGCGCACTTAAATTTTTCATGAAGGAAATTATATTGGTGTGCTGTCAGTCGGGATTCAAAACCATGGAATTCGAAATGAAAGACGGAGTATCTACCATTAGATGAACATCACTCCTAACTGATAAGACTTTTTCTTAAACCACAAGGTATCATCTTATCCATCCATCCATCCATCCATCTTATCTTATCTTAAGGTACAATTCTGAACAGGAAAAGGTGTCCTGATCAAGCGTATTAATTGGCAATTTAAAATAATATACTAAGAGCGTTAAAGGTAGCTTTGTGATTAGTTAAACATGCACGAGAGTCGAACGGAAAAGTTTACTACACGACATCATCTACACGACGACATCTGTCGTTTTTGCATATTAGTATTGCACTTTTGCACCGACACGGGACGTACGGTTAGCATGTATCTTCTGCTGGACCATTTTGATATATGTATCTAACGGGTTCCCTACGCTACTTCGAAACACTATCCATCGAAACACCTTTCGCTGAAGACGATTGACCGAAAGATTACTTTACCGAATAGTTGTTTCACCGATTGTTTGTTTCCCCTATGGTTCGTTTCACCGAAAATTGTTTGACCGAAGCACGCAGTACCGAAGGCTCGTTTTACGTAACAAATGTCATTTCCAAACACGCAACCTCCTTTCATTTACTTGATACATGTGACCATAGAAATAAGAGGTAGAAGTACAACTAGAAAGTTCACTGAGGCAGTAAAAACGAGCCGAGGGAGAGGGCTTAAACTTTACACGTCCTTGTCTGACTATAGCTCGAGAGCTAGCTCCAATATTTGGGTTTCTAATTGGCCCTCTAATTTTAAGTAGCCCTTTAATTTTAAGAAACTTTCTTGAAATTTGAGCAGATCTTCATATCCGTATATTAGGAGAGGTATATTACAAGTTTTTAGCTGCCTCAAATACCTACCCAAATATTGGCGCTAGCTCTCGCGCTATATTCAGACAAGGACGTGTAAAGTTTAAATCCTCTCCCTCGGCTCGTTTTTACTACCTTAGTGGACTCTCTAGATATACTACTACCTCTTATTTCTATGGTCACATGTGTCAAGTAAATGAAAGGAGGTTGCGTGTTTGGAAATGACATTTGTTACGTAAAACGAGTCTTCGGTACAGCGAGCTTCGGTGAAATTTTTTTCGGTGAAACGAACCATAGGGGAAACGAACAATCGGTGAAACAACTATTCGGTAAAGTAATCTTTCGGTCAATCGTCTTCGGCGAAAGGTGTTTCGATGGATAGTGTTTCGAAGTAGCGTAGGGAACCCTATCTAACAGGGTTGGTTAAAAAAATATGGAGTGAACGATCTTGTAGGAGCCGAAGGCGTCGAGGTAAGATGTCTCTAGTCTACTATGAGAGGAGAAATACATAATGGTCAGTCCATTGGATTTCTATTCCGTGGTAAATAATGAGACTTACCTCAGCCAGTAACATGGCGTAATTAGAATCTTGTTCAGCTGCCATGTTTCTCGAGAAATGACTGTCGAGTTGGAGCCGAGCTCTTTCCATAGCGTTCACTACATCACGAAGGCGGCCCTTCATTGATTCAATCTTCTTCTCGTATAGGCATACCTTTAGGAAGAGATTTCGGTACATTATAGTAAATTGTTCAACAAAATGTTTATTCTTTCTTTGTTCTAGTGTTAGAGCATAATATAATAAGGCTTGGTTAATCTGCTTTCCTGAAGTATAAATGTTTTTCTTGTCATCAAGCACATTATCGCGGTAACTCATTCAAGGAATGACCAAGCAAAGTGTTACATACATAACCCACCTGGTGACTCTCAATGATATCATATACAAGCAGCGCCCCGCTGTTTCACCCGCGTAAGTCCCGTTCCCGCGGGAACTATGCTTTATTCGAGGTCGCCAGCTACGTATATTCCAAGTTTCATAGCAATTGGTTCAGAGTTTGTGCGTGAAAGACTAACAAAGCCACATACATACATACAAATTTTCGCGTTTGTAATATTATAGTAAGATGTATAGTATAAGATCGGCGGCGGCGCAGGCCCATTGACGAGCTCGAATAAAAAGCATAAATACCTACTTAAATGTATCTACAATTTTCCAACCGAACTCTACAGCCAACACCCGGATCTATTCAACACAATAAATAAATAAATGAATTCTGTGACCAACACACAGCGCCATCTAGCCCCATGGTAAGCTGCTAAGCTTGTGTTACGGTGACTAGACAACGGATATACTACTTATATTTATTTTTCTTTTGTAAATACATACATATTATACATAGAAATACACCCAGACCAGATACAAATATTTATTTTTAAGCATAAATATTTGCACCCAGCGGCAATCGAACCCGCAACCTTCTGCATTGCAGCCAAGCGTTCGCCCGACGCGCCACAGAGGTCGACAATCCAACCTACTATAAGTTTTGTAGATTGGATTGTGACATGATAGTGTAGTTTCTGGAGGCTTCAGGCCTCATCCTGTTGAATCATATTAGGAACGGACGTTAGTCGTTGCTCTACGGCGCACTATAAACACCTGGATATCTCTTCGTCTCTTCAAAGCCATGTACTTCTCCCCCACAGACAACAGCGATTTGTTTACTTTCACCAGCTGTGCATGCATGGCTTTAGCTTTCTGTTTGAGACGTTTGAGATCCTCATCTCTTTGGACCACGTCAGCACACTTGTCATTGTATGCTTCGAGGAGGGTTTCGTAGCGTCTAGATAGCTCTTCGTATCTGAGGAATGTTGACTATTTGGACTACCTCATGGTAATACAAGCGATCGGACGTATTAACAGGCGCTAAGGTGGCTTAATAAGTAGGAGCCTTGCACCATACGCATGCCATGCATGCGAACTTGAGGTTAATTATATAATCAAAACCCTACACCTAGTTACGTATCCCCTGGGAGGTGCTAGGGAAGCTTCAGAATCTGCGTAGAATACCTATCCTATTTATCTACAATTTAAGTCATCATGGTATTCGTCATCGTGTAATCAATGACCCTCTTGGGATCTAAGTACCTGTTTGCTATTTAAATACTTCCGATTTGGACCCCCAGGAAACCTAGGTATAAGTAGGTAATTATAGGTAATTTCTTCTATGGTTTTCGCGATTTTGCATAATAAAACACTTTATTTATCCGGTTTTATCGCGTTTTTATTCATTATTTGACCCGAGCTTTCGCCAACTTTACAGTTGGCTTTTTCAAGGTTGACTGGCTGAAGCTCGGGTCAAATAATGAATAAAAACGCGATAAAACCGGATAAATAAAGTGTTTTATTAATTATAGGTAAGTTTGTAATTAACTTACTGGTACTGCAAACAGACAATGCTCATCGTGGACCAAGAATCTGCAAGATCTACAAGACTTCTCGACGATTTTTTAACTATAATTAAAAAAAACTTTATTTATATTACAAAAATTATCGACCATATTCTACTTTAAGTGTTCAGAGTTACCCTGTGAATGGCAATAGATAGGTACGAAAAGGTGAAAGACGAGTTAGATTAAGTAGAATGATTTGTTCTTTATTCTGAGGTGGTAGGATGGTATGAAATAAGACTAGAATTAGATTAGAAGAAGACGAATAGAAGGTCAGCCGAAAATTAAAATGAAAGGAAGATGGATGATCTAACAAGCCGATGGAACATAGATAGAATGGAAGGATACCTGCCACACTAACCATGGTTAGGATCTGAGTAGAAAGGCGGTGAAAGGAGTTTGGACTTTAAACTTTTACCCGAATTTCCCTTGGCCCATTTGGTGCTATCGTCATTCCGTTCAGTGTCCAACCAATCAACATCGTGTGAATGAGCATGAGTGCCTTTACACTGCAGCAATTCGTTCTCATATTTTGTAGACTTGTGGATACTACGCTCCAGTTCCGACAGCATGTTGCGAGCGTTCTGTATACCGCTTTGAAAGTTCTTCTTGCGGACATCGCTTAGCTGAAAATTACCGGTTCCTGTAGTGTGAGTTTACGCTAACTATCACGTAAGTTTGAACACGAAACTTGTATATTAATAGGAAGTAGAACGTATCGTACTACCCTGGAGGAGGACCCTCCAGGGCTTTTCAAGTTTCCAAACAATTTTGGATACAAACGTGACAGTGAACGAGAATTTGCGTATTTCACCTTAAAGCTACTGATCATCCCAAATTTTCGTCTAAAAGTCTAGATGCTGAACAAGCTCTACCGATGAGATAGATGGTCAAATCTGTATCTACGTACTTTAGTCTTAGTTTAGTCTAAAATTGTTTTTATTCAGGAAAAATAAAAGAAAAAAACTCTAATATCCAGTGACTTTTACCGAAAAATTATTCACTTCAACAGATTTCATATTCTCTGGCGTTATGAGGCTTCCTTGAATATTCATTTCTGTCTTTCGTAATTTGCTTGTAATATTTTGTTTGTATAGAAAACGGCACAATATTATTTTATTCTACTGATTTCATTGAGCAGTGTTGCCGATCCATAGTTCGCTATCGATAGTCTATCGACAACAACAACTATTATTTATTTAAACCACATTTAAACTATCAAGAGTATCGATACTATTGTACCAAACTTAACTATCAATACTTAGTATCGATATTAAAGACGATTTTCGAGGTAAACAATCAATAGTCAGACTATCAATAATTCGGTAACACTAAGTGACACAAACCAAAGAGAATATAATGATTGACACTATCAACGCCACTTTTAGAAATATTTAAAGATTTATCTTTTTGTGCTTCGGCAGGGTAAAAATATTTTATCGATAAATGTCCATAAAAGTTCGTCGGATAGTTAATATCGGCTTTTCAGCTACTTGCATCGCAAGTTGCGACGTGGATTATAATCTAATCTAATCCTTCTATAATTTGCAAAAATGTGACAATACATCGTCGAAAAGAGTTCGATCACAGACTAGTAAGAAGATACTAAAGTAGTTTGATGCAAAACATTAACCTTGCGTTACCCACAGTCCATGATTTAGTGTGCTAAAACAGGGACACAAAGTCAATGATGTTAGAAATCACTATAACTCAGTTTCTATGGTCAAAGTTAGGAAGCAGAAAATACCTTATCATCTCGGCCCTTAACCGTCCACTGCTGAACAAAGTACCAACATTTTGTATATCTAGACAGACCACTGACCACAAACATTTTCTCGGGTAAGTACCTCCGTGCTTTGGGAGTTTAAGCAGTTACTCCTATACTAATAAATAAATACAAAAAAATAACATTGTCAGATGGTTTATTCAACTACAACAAAAGCATAACTTTTATAACTAAATCAGTCTAAAAATATTCTCCTGAATTACTACTACTATAACTTGACTCAAATATTTCATCTAAATGGATTTACTATTCCTACTATCGTGCAACTGTTTATTCGTTTACAACTGCTCTTGTCCGAGAGATGGCACTGTTTTCAATGTCAGTATGACGTAAAAATGTGTTATTATTTTTTAGTAAAATAATACAATACAAATACACTCGTGAAATAAAAGATCCACGCTGAATAAAATAGAAAAAATGTAAAAATATAGTTAAAAATAATCATGAAATAAAATTTTTTTAGAGACAGCCAAGTTCCAGACAATTTTGTCACACACGCGTCACTGTTTTTCGTCGAAATAACAAAGCGCCATCTATCGAATAAAAAGTACAATTGTTGTTTAATACATTTTGCAATTAATTTTGTCATAGTAACATTACAAACATAATAATGTTTCTACTGTACGTAATTTTATGCAAAATTGTGTATAAAAGTAAAAATTAAAAAAAAAAACTGCATCGAAAAAAACTTCAAATGAAGTTGGCTGATATTTGTACAATTCGTTTGCCTATAACATTATAAAATTGAAGAATAATAAAAAATAATTTGTAACAAGTATAATTTTTACAAAACCAATATTCCAAAGATTATTACGATCGATCAATGATTTTGGAAGACATTTTCAAAGCGTGAAGCTTGTGATAAGTAACAGATAACATAATTTTAAAAAAAAACTTCGTTTTATTTACAAATATTTAAATACCTAAATGAATTATGTGAACATAACACAGCGCCATCTAGCCCCATGGTAAGTACTAAGATTGTGTTAAGCTTGGTCTAGATTTGTATCATTTGCCCGATCCGTTCACCGTCTCCGTATCGCCGACAGGTGGACAGGTGATGGTACGCGATAATGATACACAGCCTCTCGTCTACATATGCAATACGCTTACGGTGATCAGATCGGGCAAATTATATAAATCTGGACCCGACTTTAGGCTACGTCCGCATAGGCATAAGGCTGGCTTAGCGCCTAGAGGCCATCAAGTCACCTAACCAAAACGAACGGTCTCGCATCGAACGCTTTTCGCCTAGCTAGTTGCTTGGCATGCATCGAAGTAAACAACCAGCCCCTCCTACCGCGTAACTCTGTCGAATTCAACTCGACGTGGATTTGGGAATACGACACTGTCGATAATGGGGTTAGAAAAAGCTGTCGCGCAAGGAGCGAGCAGAAATTGTCAACGTTAAAGATTTTCAGACAAATCCTGCTGAATCCTTGCGCTACAGCTTTTTCCAACTCCGTTATCGACAGCATCGTATTCCCAAATCGACGCCGAGTTGAACTCGACGGGAGTTACGCGGTAGGGTCCAAGGTTGGTTTTGTCACGTGACTCGCTAGCCAGGTCCAGGTGCAAAGCAAGCCTCCTGGCTATGCGGACGTGGCCTTACGATGACTAGACTACAAATATAATAACTACATATTTTCTTTTTCTTTTATAAATACATACATATCCAAATATTCATACCCAATTGGATAAAAATATATATATTCATAAATAAAACAAAGTTTCTGCAACATAAACGTAACAACATTCACCTCAATACTGTTTCTTTAATTAACAAAAACAATTTCGATTTTTAACATATTATATTCAATAACTTTTGATTTTAACGAAAAAAAATTAACCCTTTAGGAACTTTATTTTTAAGATGACATAACAATTTTATAGCGGTTGTGTGTGTATATGTATTACCTATTATTTGCATACAAAGGTCTAATAATTGCTTTAGCTAGGCACAGTACATAGAGCGGCTGGGGCGTGGGGCACAACAGTACGGAAACCACCTACAATTGCTCGAAAACGACTCACTCACACAAAAATGTGCGTCGACGAGGCCTTAAGGCCCTTTAAAGAATAATTTTACACAGTTCTCCCAACGAGTCACAGTGTTACAGGTCACAGTGTGACTCGTTGGGAACAAAGGCCTAAGGCAAGAGGGTTTCGCGTAGATGTCAGTACTTAGTGCCGCGTCACGCCGAGGTGTGTGTGCAGTTTCCATACTGCTCCCTCTATGTACTGTGAGCTAGAGGTATTACAAAAATGTGAACCTATGTATGGATACGCTCTTTTAGTGATATAAAATACAATATGCTTGATTTAAATTGGCCAATAATTACGAAATATATAGGGAAAATAAATCTGCAATCGGACGGAGTGTTTCATTCTTGTTCTAGTCCATTTTAGAAGATAAAAAGACTATATTTTAATCGGAATTAATGATTATAAATAAATTTTATTTCAATGTGTCTCTTTATACTTATGTGACGAAATTGTGTTTAGTGCAAGTGAATAATTTTCTTGAATTTGTGGTAAAATCATGCAACTGGAACTTTAAATAGGCCAAATTATTTTAAGCGTATTGTACATTCGAAGGTAATTTAGTAATTTAACTTCGAATTTATTAAACTAATATTATAAATGTGACAGTTTTTGTGTGAGTTAGTTTAACGAGTATGTTTGTAACTCCATCACTCAAAAACTACTGAATTGCAATGAAACCTTATATGTAGATTGGTGAAGATCTAGACATCTTATCTCGATATTCCGGGTGGAACCGCGGGACGCAGCTAGTTAAATATAAAATCAATTATGGCATTAGCTTAGTATCGAGGCACTTAAATTACTTATACACTATTGTCTTTAAACTTTACAAATATTGCGATGTGATCAATTTCAACGTAATTGAACTATCAACATAATTGTAGTCAAATGTAATATAAGCTACTATTTACAAGGTGTAACAAGGATACTCTTTGAAGCCGAAATAGGGTTATTCCAGACGTCTAGAAAACAAAAGAACCACTTTTGCTCTAAGACTTTTGGAAATTCGAACTTATTTTTTATTTGAAGTTGTTTCACCGAAACAAACAGCTGTTTTTGAAAATAAGGGCAATTAAAGTTTTAATTGTAGTAGACCAAACTAAATGTAAGGATAAGTTTAGATCAATGACCTCTAACTCTAAGAAACAGCTGATTATCAAGTAAAACTTTAACTTAAAATTTTCGCAAACAACTTCAAATTTCCAAAAGTTGTAGGACAGAAGTAGTTCGCCTAGACGTCTAGAACAACCCCCTTTGGGCTTAAATGGGTATCCTCGTTACATTTTGTATAATAAACACTACAACAAATTTAATAATAATTAGGCAACAATAACTTTTCAATATTATTTACTAGGGTCGTATCGAGTCTCCTAATTTCATTTTTCTTATTTCGATTGATTGGTGAACAAGAAAAATAAAATTACTGGTGTGCGGCCAAGAGGTTGAAAATTTCATAAATAAAAAAACATAATAAGTACCAAAAATATTAATATAAAAAATAATCTATCCATTTTACAATTTTCATTAATTTTCTTAGTTATGGCTTTCTGTCAGCAATATAGGACAGTTTAGCCAGTTTCACGTACTAATAGTGTTCTACCACTATTTTACTGTAATCGTTTGAAATAATTTTCAATGCGTGGAGGCTGCACAAAAAATGGCGACGATTTTTCTCCAACCCCATAGAACATTTGTTTGTTACGTGTTAATTTCGTGTTTGGCACTGGTATTTTGAGGTTATTCGGATTTTGACATTGGGTCAATGACAGAAGTCAGTGTCATACAATTTCTACTAAGTGAGTTACTGACCACGAAAATTCTAGACACTGACTTCTATCACTGACCTAAAGTAAATTAGTTCTTATAGGTAGCAAGTAGTTTACCTCTATACAATTGTCCACTATGCGAAAACGAAATTGCAACTATCCAAACGAAATCGTAATTAAAAAATAAAACTGGTTTAAAAACTCGTTTTTTTATACGCGATTAAGTAAGACCCCGTAAAATGTAACTATGTTAACAAATTGTGTGAATTTAAAAAGTTTATTTGTTTAGGCACTGTTTCAATTGGAATAACTCCACATAATAAAATGGAAAGACTATTTTTGATATCATATGAAATAATCATGCTCCGGCACATTTTGAAGACAAGACCCGCGAAAATAATACTTTAAAATCAAATCATGTTTAATTAAACTGGCAATCATAAAGATTTAACGTTTTTTTTCTTCTTTGGTATAAAATGTATGTAGAGAAAACAATTGTAAAATTTAACGTTACACAATAGAATCTTAGAGAATATTGGTTCTAAGTGATGATGACGTAAATATTTGAGCTTTGGAAAAAAAATCACTTACATTTATATTACGAAATAACTACTGAGATCCACAATCAACTGTAGATTACTTAATTTATAAAATAAATGTATATAATATAATATGATGCATGCAAAAAGAAAGAACCGTTTTAAGTAAAGATAGGATTTTCTTTCAAATTTAAACGGTAATGTGACGAAATAGTATAAAGTAAAAGTTAATACGTTATGAAGACTTAGTAAAATGTGGCTATGTTAGTGACGGGCCGAATAGTCGGTAGGTGCCGATTGGGCGGCAAATTGTGCCGATTAGGTGGCAAATTGTGCCGAATAGTTGGCAAATTGTGCCGATTAGGCGTCAAATTGTGCCGATTAGGCGGTAAATCATGCCGACTATGCCGTCAAAACCAAGACACTAAAATGTCTGAACTATGCCATACTCTTTTTTCTATTTGTTTAATGAAAACGGTTTAACCGGTTGGTTATTGAATTTATCTTTATTTACTTTAACCATTTTTTGAAAGGTTTCCAAGTGCGAGTTCTTGCTAAGTTACCAACAATTGCTAAACCGTTTTTGTTTCGTAGTTTTGTAAAGAAGAAATTAATCCTTTACTTATAAACGCTGGTTAACAGCTGCATAACTATGTATCGTTTGTCTTTTACTGTGACTTGAAGTTTCAAAGTTGACAGACCGAGACAAACGTCACATAACTTGGTTATCTGTTAATCATTGTTTATTAAATAAGGGGGTAAAGTTTCATAGATAGGTTATCGACGTAAGAGCGTTAAAAAATGATGGTTGGTATGTTTTTTTATCTTTTAAGATTATATAACAGTTGGTCTTTTGATTATACAATCTTAGATAAGTATAAACAGCTGATATGATTATGTCGATAATTGAAGATCAATTATATACCTTTACATTGTATAAAACAAAGCCGATTCCCGCTGTCTGTCTGTTTGTATGTATGCTTAGATCTTTTTAGTAGATAGAGTGATTCAATAGGATGTATAACACATCCTGATATTCTTACGGACTTACGCGAGTGAAACCGCGGGGCGCAACTAGTTTATGATGAAGGTAAAAGTATGTGTTTGTTCGTAACGAAAACACTACTAAACCGATTTCGATGATAATTCATGTGTAACTAGTGAATACGTATAAACTCCCACATTTAAACTAGGCACCATTTACCTAATCTATTTGCAGTAAGTATGGTCAATGAAAACTTACATACTGTGCCAACCCCAATTTGGGGTAAGGGCAGAAAAATAAAGTAAATACTTATTTACAGTGTTTACACACGATTTTATTTACTTATGTAAGTATTTCGATTGTTAATGTTTATAAAATGTTCATGTTACGAAATAGATAAATTCGTATAATAAATATTCAATACTCGAGGTAAAGCTTTCTTTAAAATTCGATAACATTATATAGTCTTTCAAAACGACATCTATACGCGGTATAAAATGAAAACTTGTAAGTTTTTAAACTAACTACCCAGTCGACGGAAAACGAAGCTCGCCACTCCAGTCTTCCCGTAACCGCGGCCGGTGTAATCCGTTTGCCGAAACGTCGGGGTAATTATAGATTTATAAAAAGTGCATAAACGCGATCGAGACCAGAGTTTTTATAAAAATAGTAATAAAAAAGAAAACTAATATTAATATTACCCAGGTCTTAAAACGGTTTTTTTAACTACTTAGTAACATTTTATTTCTTAATAGTTTTGTCATAGCAAAAATCGTTTTGGCGCTTCCATTTTAATTATTTTACATTCTTTTTAGCCGAGCTATATAATTGCCCATAAAAGTGTCCTAAAAATCTTTAGAAAATTATCTAAACTGAACATTTCCTGTGATCATGTAGCATTGTCACAAATTCCTTTCAAAAAACAGCTACCCAGTTTGTAAAAAATCTACTGTCCGATTGACACTGAATGGCGCGCATTTTACATTTGCTGATGGAAATTGAAACATCCGTAAAGTGGTTAAGGTTTTTATTTGCATGCAATTTACGCAGTTATGAAGCCGACCGATTATAATTGCAAGCAAAAACAGAACCTAAATACTTTAGAGAAGTTGCAATTTTCTTTAGCTAATGCAAAATGAAAACCGACTCGCGGTATTTACTGTGAATCGTAAATGAAAAAAAAAATTATAAGTTAGGGATATAAGGATAAAAAAAAAACATTAGGTAAGAAAAAATGCATCATCAAAAAAATCTTTCCTTGACAGGATTCGAACTCGTGCCCCTCGCTTGCCGGGCGAGTGCGTTAAGCATAACGCATTGCATTGATGATACATTTTCTCTTTATAAAAGTTTGTAGCAGAATGCAATAGAAGTAAGAAATATTAGAAATACAACTCATTTTACGGTTTTAAAAGCGTTGTATTTATTATCAGCATTGTTGCAATGACGATCTGACGACGTTTCGCAGCCTATTTCAGACTCCTTTTTCAACGTAGATCTTGATCGGCATTGCAACAATGTCGATAATCCAAACAATGCCACTAGTTTCGTAATGTAAATCCCGGTGACAATGAGTATTTCAACAAAAAGTCGCGAAAACAGAAGAAAAGTGTAAGAAATATTAGGTAAGTATATAAAATTTAGTAAACTACAGCTGATTGTGAGTTACGCTACCGAAGTGTTCTCCTTCGTTCCTCGTGGAGGTGTTCAGAGGGAGTTGGTGATGTTCTGGAAGAGACGTTTCCCCCACCACGTCTCGAGGTCGAATGGCTGGAAGTCACGCAGCGCGGGACTCGGCGCCTCGTCGCGGTAGTACAGCGTAGTGGGTGGGGAGGGGGATGAGCTGCCTGAGTCTGGAATACACGAAGTGAGGGTAAGAATAGCAAATTCAAAAGCCGTAGATGTGTAATAAATCCCGTCTTTGTCTTGGGCACTTGAATCCCACGCTTCACTCAGGACTACGTACATAACTCCTTCGCTTCGTTCAAAAGTTATTTTTTTTTCGATTTGGATTCCTTCGTTACGCTTTGGATTCAATATGAATGCTCTCTATATTAGACAAGGCTTTAGTACTTCGGTGCATAAATTAGCATTGGTTTTTCATGTTACAAAATACAGATAATTAAAATACTACAATACAAAATGACTAATGTAATCTATTATGAAGGGAAAAGTTTTATTCATTTATAACGAATAGGCTCCAAAACTACTAAACCGATTTCAATAATTCTTTCACCAATTGAAGCTACATTATCGAGAAGTAACATAGGCAAAGTTTTACTTAACCCGATAAGTAAAAAGAAAAGAAAGTTCCAATGTTTTACTTATTTATGTACTTTTATCCCGATATTCCCACGTGATCGGAAGTTAAACGGGTGACAGACAACTAGTTAAAAAAGTACAAAAGTATTTTTTATTAATATATTTTAATTGTAGCCACTTAATATAGCTCCAAATTAAGCAACTAGGCTTGTATCATGGATACTAAACACCGGACAACTAGGCGTGAGTTATTGAAGTATCAAGAGAAGTTATTTAACTAAATTAGTAATTTAACTTTTTCCTCATACTAAAACAAAGCTAAAATAAATGCAACCAAATCCAAATAAATTTGATAGACAACTTATACTGCCTATTTTACAGCTCAAACTAGCTGTGCCCCATGGATTCACCCGTGTATTTCCCGATCCTCCAAGGATATCAGCATAAAAAGTCTCAAATTAAATCAAATTATTACTTTGAGACTTTTGTTGATCTAGATTTCCAGCTATATGCATGCATACTTACCAAGTTTCTTTGCAATCGGTTTAGGAGTTTTTGCGTGAAGTGAAGGAGTTACAAACTTACTGACACAACTTTCACCTTACTAATATTAGTAGGATAAATACGTAAATAGCTTGTGACTAGAAAGATTGCATTAAACATGCAAGTATTGTAATGTTGATTTTTTATCAGATATCGGAATGTGGTAGTTATTGTTAGACTTTTATGACAATAAAAAGAGAATTATGTCATCTGAGATAAGTGTTGAACTACTAGTACCGAGTTCAATCCGCAATAATAATCTTGTAGGTATGTATGTAGTAAAATTTTCCATTTTTTCTTAAGTAAGTATACTTTTATTGATATTCATATATTTTATAGATATAGTACGGAATATTTATAAAGGTGAACACAGATTGATCCGAGCCGAACGAATCGAATTTTTGTTGTCTACGGGGAATGGTACCTTTTATAATTAATTAGAGATAAAGTACATTTACACATTTATTTTTCCGAAGACGTCATCAGAGTCGGCCGATGCTGGCGAAGTGAAAATGAAATGGACTTTATCTTTCATTACATAAGGTACCGTTTCATTATATAATTTTGTTTGTTTACAGCAAGCATTAAACCCACACCCATATGCCTCACAGACGGGTGTTTGCCTGACTGGCTACAGACGTCGTCATAATAGCCATATCACATATGTCATGGTACCTTGAGCAGTCTTAGGGCTTCCCAGGGGTATACAACTGGAAACATTGCTCAGATTATAATTTGGGTAACATTGTAACTTACCAATGGTGCTAGTTGGTGTTGAAGGTTCACTGTCCCCATAGGCTGATTGTGTCCAAGCTGTAGCAAAAATTACACATTACCAATCCAAAAAAACTATGTCAAATATAAAGGTGTCATACTTATCCTATGTCTATAGACAAAAAGAAAAAATATAATACAATACATAAGATTGCAATATATTGCAATCTTTTATAGTATACACCTTACTTTTTCCTTAAATCTTGTCCATTCACAAGTTTTATGTTTTTGTATTTGTAATAAAAATAAATAAATAAATCCTGTGACGAACACACAGCGCCATCTAGCCCCGTGGTAAGCTGCTAAGCTTGTGTTACGGTGACTAGACAACGGATATACTACTTATATTTTTTTTTTTTTGCTTATATATTTTTTTCTTTTTTTTCTTTTTCTAATACTTGTTTAATTTAAGTTTTTGGTACAATAAAATATTTATTTATTCATTCAAAGTATTAACTAGCTTTCCTATGTGGAAAGGAAAACGAAAATGGCAGATCACCCCTTACAAATCAATAACATCTAAACATAGAGCCCTTATCTTTTCACCAGTCAAAAAACATCAATATTGAGTTCAAAGTTTAAGCAAAATATTTAAATCCTACTTATAATATATATGCAAATATTTGAAAGTATGTCCTTCATACAAAAATTATTGAATGTGATGAAACATGCTACGCAAGAAGCTGGAGATCTGGATTATTACAATGGTTACTTTTCACTGATTAACGCATTGACTTACAGAGGCAAGGTGCAGATAATCAAGAATATAAAGTAGATTAACACATGCATTAATAGCCAGTATTTCGATCTATCTCAGCTACTCATTTACAGTATAAGCAAATAAAGAAACATTTATTTAGTGACAGTGATTGTACCTTTTGAATTCAAAGTATGTATGTCACAGTTTAGATCTATTGCTTTCTACATTCATTCAATCACAGTGCAATGCAAAAGTCCATCTAATTTGATTAATTTAATCAAATGTTTAAAACTTCCAATTAAAATGCATCTCTGTCGGTGAGATTAGCATGTGCCAACAAATTAGAAAGGTACTTTCCAATAGATAAATCTTTTGGCACAGTAAGCCTTTGATTTCATTGATAGTAGCCAGTGGAAAACTTTACCAATGTTTTAGTAGAGAAACTTTGTTTGCTCTTAATAATATTTCCCCAAGTCTTATTCTCATAATGATATTTTTAAATGTTTCGATCATGTTACAATGATCTTGGTCGCAAGGTCTTTGTTTGCTCTGTTGATGCCTACTAATATTATGAATGTGAGTGTTTTTCATGCGTAAACCACTGAACTGATTGTATTGAACTTGTAAAAAAGATTGAATCCAGGAAAAACTAACAGTCCACACAATAACCCACATGATAAAGAACTTAAAACAAGTAAATATGTACCTTAATATTTCTAAGAAAAATATACTAGCAAACCAATGTGAAGTTCATTTGCGAATGTGGGACCTTACGTGGCCGAGCAGTTATGGCACTGGGGTACTGATCCAGGGACACCAGTTCAAATTTCGTTTCAAGTGAATTTTTGCAAATGAATTATTATTCCTTTAAAATATTTCTAGTACAAAATGTAATAATAACATTTTGCTTTAGTCAAGTTTGACCTACCCTAAACATTGGATTTGTTACAGACGGACTTAAGTATGGCAAAGTACAGTACAGACACCAATGTAGTTCATTAATGTTTAATATACTATTCCTATTGAGAACATTCAGTTAAATCTAACTTGACTCTGATTAAGATTGTAGAGGTGTATTAAAACATAGAATTGAACCTGTTAATAGACTAGTTACTGGAACTACAACAAATAACTTACTTTCACTTATAAATCTAATGATTTCTTCGTGCTGTGGCGTTATAACATGGTGCTGTATTCTTTGATGGACTGTCTTTTTCCCATTGGAATGAAATATAGGCTTTGGCATACTGAAAGCATAAATTATTCATTAGTATTGGTACTTTTTGAATCAACTAATTATAAACCTCTAGAACACTTGGCTCGGCAACTATTGCCAAACTTTTTATGAACATTTTGTAGGTTCGTAGAGGTTATGTAAATCGGTGATGAAATTTTAATTATTTCATGCAATAGTCAAATAGTACGGTTACTTACTTAACTATTTCTCCATTGTCGGATTCAGAAGACTTCCTGTTGTGGTCTTTGCGGCTGTCAAGTCTTTCTAAGTTCTGTGTGAGGCCTGAAAAACAATTATGAGTTCAAACTCTGGTTGTACCGTCTCACATGATCACTTTTACGGAAAGTCCGTAACTCGAAAAAAATGCACTTTTTTATCTACACTACCTCTTCTAGTTTTGGCAACGATCTTGCTGGGGCCTTTAGAAACAGTATACATTTTAAATTTCTCTCAAAATAAAAAATAAACGTAAAAACTCGCACACGAATTATTACGAGACCAACTTAAATTTTGATGTTGCTATTAAAAAAATATGTTTCTATTTTAGAACAATTTATTTTTCTGCCAAGTACTGCAAACCACATATTTTTAAATGTGAATTAATGTAATGAACAGCAACACAAATTAATTATTTATATCAACTATTATTCTATTTATTTAATAAAATGATTGATAACTTCATTTAATTATTAAAATTGTTGTCCACTGTAAGCAAACGAACTCATAAACTATTTTTTCAGAGATTTAGATCAAAAATATTAACAAAAACTCATAAGTACCTATACCTATTTGTATACTTTTTCCTATGATAAATTGATAGTTCTGTGTTTACATATTTGGTCTAAGTTATTGAAAAAGCGTATAGGTAAGTACATTTCGTTAGTTGTAATGAAAAATAAAAAACTTTTTAATTCAAATAGATTTATTTCTAAAAAGGGACGGGCAACATAATTGCGTTCCGTTACACGCAAGATCTACTATTTCTGTGACATCAGTCACATGGTTTGACGTAGACGTTGACAGAATTGACATCAATGAAATTCCATTATTTTGCCATTGCGCGGCAAGATTTAAACATAACATAAAGTAACTAAACTAAAAACTTTATTTTGTAATTGTTTGAATATTTCCGTGAATGTACTACCTGACTTGAACAAGAAAATAAAGGTGAGTTAAAAATTGATTTTATTGTAACCAGTCAGATTATTGTCCTTCTTCTTATCGTTTCAATGACCGTTGTTAGAGAGGGTTCATTAAACTTTGACAGACCAGAAACCAGCCACAGTCAAGGCGGCATTTGTGACCGGCACAAGGGATATATTATCCTTGTGTAGGTGGTAGGGCACGATGGACAGGAAAGCAGATGCGCCATGTCTTGCTTTGAAGCACCACAGTCGCATTCGAATCTCAATGAGTTTCCTCACTTTACCAGTTGGATCTGACCCACCCACCCCAGAGCGAAGCCGGTTAAGTGTTCGCCACATGGGCCATAGCTAATCAGAACCTGGGGGCAGATGTTCCGCCGGGGGGACGAAATCAGCACTTATGCATATATGCACTTATACATTACCTATCTATACTATATACATATAATCAAATCAAATTGAGTTCGCGTTTGAATATTGATACAATGCAAAAAGCGTTTTAGTTTTACTGCACTCTATGTGTGTGTAGGTACTTACTTAGCAGAGACATTATAATGTTAGTATAGGTACCTATCTGTGGAACCTAGTCTATACTTATTACCACCACAGGCAATGTAACTACATCATCGGCGTAGCTTCTAGCTAGACTTTCACTGAAGCTCCATTTGTTGACCTCACTTTCACTTTCATTCATTCGATGTAAGCGTGTAGTTTTTAATCAAATCTAATGTTTTGGCAGACACGTAAGTACCTACTCATTTATTAAAGAACTTGCAACCTCAGCGTCGTCTTCGTAGTAAAGGGTTTGTCACGTCTCATCGCCACAAAAGGCTTTAGTAATCTTAGGTTAAAGGTTTCGCATCATAATTGGGTCCTTGTACGTGATTTTATTAAGCGATGACTCATTCCGGGTCTCAGAATGAGTTATCTCGATAATCGGTCTCGGTAATCGGTTTAGTAGTTACGTGAAAGAGTAACAAACATATTCACATACATAAATTATATACCTACTCAAAATCTTTCGTGTCTATAATGATACCAGTTGAAAGCAGAATGTACGCACGCAGCCCTTTAAAAATTATTAGGATAGGTATCTACTGCACTAAAAAGGTAGGCACATTAGTAGAATGCGACTGTTACTGTTCCAGTTGCTAATGAGTTCACCTTAATTAGCTATTATAACAGGTGTAGGTGCCATACTTTGCATAACAAATAAACAGCTTAGTAACAGTAAATAGGAAAACCGAAGTAGGTGGTTAGGTACTAAAGACTTTGGGTATTTGTATGGAAAATGTATCGTGCCGTGTTTATGGCTTTCTTATCACGACAGTCCCTCTAGAATTGCCTACGACCTTAACTCTTTACGTTTGTCTAAAAATTATAAATTTTAAAAATGTATGTGTACGTATGTGACTTTGTTACTCTTTCACGCAAAAACTACTTAACCGATGGGGATCAAATTTAGAATATAGGTAGCTGGATACCGGGAATAACACATATACTACTTTTTATGCCGATATTCCAGCGGAAACGGGACTCACACCGGTGAAACTGCGGGGTTGGTATTGTAATATGGAATGAAATGAGGATTAGATGTATAAGATGAAGTTGATGAAATACAATCGTCAAATAGTAGTATCATTGAATTAGATGTATCGTTACTTCAATGACTTGTGTTATCTGTCTTTCTTCTGATGCCATATCTTCAATGCTAAAATAATAATACTTAGACCATCTGGGAGAGCCGAAAAGCCCTTAACGGGTGCGAACTGCTGAATCGCGTACATAACAAATGACATAGTCCACACTTTTTAAACTCATACGATCTCTGTTCACTACTACTTTTATTAGAACTTCGGGTCTGAATCGCGTTTGTGCACTATTTTTACAAATTTAAAATATACAGTCATAATTACTCCGACGTTTCGGCTAACGGTCGCGGGTCTTCCCACGGTCTATAAAAAGTGCACAAACGCGATCGATACCCGAAGTTCTAATAAAAATAGTAATAACATAGTACTATTGATATAGGTCATTCATTTTATTTCCCAGCTAAAATACTTAGTTCGCCACGGGTTGGCCACATAAAGTTCGAATATGAAAACACTTGATTCGATCAGTAGTCGTCTGGAGTCTGGACGAAGTCTGTCAATTCATATTCCATTGACCTTTCGCAGCGCAACTTTTTATTATTTTTTATCGAGACATAGGAATATGATTTGAATATCAACACAAGTTTTACACCTTGCAAATTTAATTTGGATGCTTTAGCTGTGGCTTGTCTTACCTTCCGCAGCCACAGAATAGGTACATTATTAGTATCCACCCAAAGAATTCTCCCGTGTTCCGATACATGAGTCGATGCGCAGCTAGTAGTTTTATATTTGTAAACGTACGTGTGTGCTATATATGTGTGGCTATGTTGTTCTTTATTATATGAAACAGCACGACGAGTAACGACTAACAATGGCTTCACGGCTTGAATCCCACGAGTGCAGCTAACGGGACCGAAGATAATGAGGGCAGATCAGACGATCACAACACAACCTTTATTGTAGGCTCGTGCTAAATGTACCTACTGGTGCCTCAGCCCTTTAATACCGTAATGCAATATACTCGCGTACTTTGACTTCGCTCAGACTTAGGATCGTCTCCACGAGCGTTAGAATCGCGGTGATATTATCGTCAAACCACTTATTTCTATACAACCTCTATGAACGTGTCTCCACACGGCGATGTTGACGCGGCGGTGCGTTGTATAGAAATAAGATAATATCGCCGCGATTCTAACGCTCGTGGACACGGTCCCTCAGCTTGGTAAACACTTGGCAAAGTTTATACTAAGCAAAAACTTTGAACTGGAATTTATAGTTGAAATTCATAATGCAAAATAGTTAGATCTACATAGTCAACACAGAGAAGCTTTAGGTCATTATTTTTGATTGACATTCTGAAATTTAAAGACAAGGGCTGATATTTCAAATCCCTAGATAGAGATATCTGAGAAATAAATTGTAACACCACCGAATAAAGAACGTCACTAAGATATTAAAAATAATCAACATTTGAAGGCTGTTAAATTTAGTAGGGTTGGAACTAATTTGACAGATATATTTTATCCGTAGAATAAAAAATCAGGCATAAGGGCTGATTTTTCAAATCCGCAGATATAGATATCTGACAAATCAAATGTAACACCACCGAATAAAAAACGTCACTATGATATTAAAAAGAAACAAAGTTTGAAGGCTGTTATATTTGGTTGGGTTCGAACCTTTTTGACGGATATCTTTTATCCGTAGGTAGAACGAAAAATCAGGCTTTAAGCAAATAATTTGGACAGTTGCGAAGATCACTTTAAAACACCAAAATACTTTTAAGTCAAAGTTTTTGCTTAGCAAAGTTTTAGCACGCTCTATAGATTTTAGCCTCAGAGTCTTAGCGGATTGTGAGGAGGTTGTAAAAATACCTCGTGGTATTTTTCGAGACGTAAAGTAAGTAGGGATGGATTCTAATGGACATTCAGTTGACTTTATGGAGTAGAGGAAAGCTGTTGTCCCTTACATAATTAGTTAGGTAGGTACCTTAATGTTTCCTACTTTTAAATTGTAAGTAGGCTAATGACTGAGCATTAGTGGTAAAAAGGCGCCTAAAAGTATCCTCATAATGGGTAGGGTTTTATTCTACTTGTTTAAGTGTAGGTACGTAGGTGATAGTGTGTTAGATGAGTTAGTAGTAATTAGAAGTGTTTTAAACCTTTCGAAGACTTGGAACATTAATTTTGAAGCTGCAATTGTGGTCAGGTAAGTGCTTTTATCTGATCTGATCTGTCTATGTAGGTAATAGATCTTTCTACGAATATAAAATACTTTGTCGACTGATTATCAACGCACAGCCTAAACCGTTGCTAGTACTCAGCTATTTAGAAGTTATACTTATAGCTCTTCTGCTCGCATCAGCAATTTAGTGGCTTCTGCTTCTTCGCAACTGAAAAGGTGATTAGTAAGTAAGGGACCTCTGTATATTCTTAGTATTGGAGACTTTTAGTCCTAAAAACTTTACGGCTTAAATTGAGGATATTATAGTTCTATGCATCGCTACTATTGATGTTTTTTTTACATGGGGTAGGCCAGCATTTTACCTCTTTCTCCTGGGTTAGTACTTTAATTCTACGAACGAACGAAAAATGACAGATTTTCTTTCTAACTGACAGTTTTTCAGTTTGTCCGTCCATATAATTAAAGTAGAGGACTTGGTGGGAATCAGCGACGATGAACATAGTTGCCTAGAAAAATCTATTCAGTCTTGACTTAAATAGAAATTCAAATATAAGTGTAAGACGTATTTACCTCCATACCTACTACATGTATGGGTCTTTGTTTATCGATGATTTGCTTTGAAGCCGACGAACGTGTGTTAATTGTTGATCTAGAACGGATCATAGATGGATTTTATTTATAGGTAAGCGCGAATAGCCCTTCTTACGTCAACTGAATCAAGAGAAGCCAAAATCACACCTACGTCTGCCTACTTAATTTGCTTACGCAGTGGCGTATTTTAGACATCTTGCATCCTACTATTATTATAAATGAGAAAGTTTGTGTGTAAGTACCCTCGCGACCAAGACTATTGTAACATAGTCAAAACGTCGAGGTTAGAGAAATTTAAATTATCAATAGGCCAAAAAGACTCTAGTAAAATTTTAATACCTATTAATAACATGAGTAAGTACAATAGTGCAAGTTTAAAAAGTTTATTATGTGTAAGAAAGTAAACAAGTATGATTGTTTCGCCTTAACAAAAAATTACTGGACTGACCGCGATGAAACTTGGTATGCAGATAGCTGGAGACCTGGATTATCATATAAGCTAGATTTTATCCCAATACTCCTGTAGGGTCGGGGCTTATTACGTGGGTGAAAGTTTAAATTTAGAAGTTTGTAAATAAAATGTATCACACAGGTAGAGTTAAGAATTTGAATACAGCTAACACTATTCCTCTTCACTACTCTGCTACGCAGGTGAAACCACGGGACACCGCTTGTCATCTCATCACTAATTTGAGATCGCTATTTAGATTGCGTGAAGCGCCAATTCTCAGCCTACTGCCCTCGTGGTGGTTGCTCTCAAATTTTGAATGCTAAAACTAAATACGCCACCGTACCGTACTGTACTTTAGGTAAATACGGTTGAACAACAATTGCAAACTTTTCAACTTTAAATCGAACTGAATCTGAATTTCAACATACATAAATCTAGTTCGTCTAGTAAAGCTTTTTAGCTTATTTAGTCAAACTAAATAGGTACCTACAACATTTTTATAGACAGAGCTACAATTTTTTTAATATTAAAGTTCAAGGTAATAAATCGAAAGGTTTAAAGTAACCTCTACCTACAATGATGAATTATGTTGAACTAGCTATATCTAGATATCTATTATCTACTGCGGCGTAGATCCAAGTATATGATAGCGTTAAGATGGGCTCTTAAATATCTAATTTGTGAGCTAAATGTATCTGCTCGTAAAACTACCCAATTAAAACTGGCAACATCTTATAGGTAATTCAAATAAAATCTACAAAAATGTATACTGTTTTTGGTCTAAGTTTGGGATCCATAGTAACCTATATAGATTGTACTAGCTTCGCCATGCGGTATCACCCGCGTAAGTCGCGTTCCCGCGAGATTATCGAATTAAAAAGTAGCCTATGTGTTATTCCAGGTTTCCAGCTACCTACGTTCTAAGTTTCATCGCAATCGGTGCAGTAGTTTTCGCGTGATTGAGTAACAAAGTCACAGACATACATACTTGCAAACTTTAGAATTTATAATATTAGTGAGATTGTATTGCATTGACTGTAGGATCTTAGTAAAATAGATAGAAATATTAATAACAATATCAAACTAAATAGAATTATAAATAATAAAAAAATATCTTTTATCTACCAGTGCAGGATGTTTCGAAGGAGCAAGAAGAAGTCTTTTATCTCTACTCGTAAACCATTATTCTTTGCCAAACTCGTAGTCAAAATCATATAAAATTGCTCTCAAAGTGGTCTATACAAGGTGTAACTAGGTCACATACCTTTTAAATTTCAGTTGAAATTAAAAATATATATTGCTGCTCACCCTATACGCAGAAGCCATTTCTAGTCTATTCTGCTCTGCATATTATACAACATGTATGTAGGTAGGTAAATTACGTACCTACCCATGTATGTATCCTATCTATAATTTCGAAAATGGAACACAAAACCGATTTATCATTATCATTGCCCTAACTGAAAGGCGTATCTCCACAGAGAGTGAAACAACATCGTTAGTTCTCCAATCAAAACCGTTCGCGGCATACGTGCGTTCGCGCGTTTTATCAAACCCGATAATGTACTCGATAGTACGACCGCATTCAATATTAAAATACAACGATACTTAACTTTAGTGATTGGCAATTATCACATACCGAGCAACCTTACACCGGGACGCGGCAAGCCAATAATTTACAAAAAAAAAAACATAACGAGCAATATTTACGTAAATAAAAGAAAAAAATAACATTCGACCGCAGAAGTCCGGTTTGCGCGATTGCCTTGTTTTGTTTTAAGTGAAAAAATATAGTGGTGTTATGCAAAAATAGGCCTAAATATTTGTTTAAGTAAGGAAATACAAATTTAAACAATGAATTCAAGTGGTTGTTAATATTGTATAAGACCTTTATTTAGTAAGGATTTAGTCGTGTCTTGAAAGTGAACTTTCCCACACAATTGCATTTGCATATTGGAAAGTGGTTGACGTTGGATCAATAAAATAATTTATAAATAGGTAAGTGGAGAGTATCAAGTAGAACTTGACCTATTATTATTATCGATTATCGTATTATTAATTGCATTAGCATTCTATGAAGTTAGATGAATAGACAGGTATTTCCAAGTGACATACAAAAAATATTTCTTACGGAAACCGTAAGAAAATTTACATTTCTGATAAAATTTTCTTTGAAGAATACATTCTGTTTTCCATACATTTTTTAGTTAATAAAATTTCGGTTGTAAGTTATAGTTTGGTTGCACTTTATTGTTTGAAATTGCAACGATATTGAAATGAAATTTTGGACTGCTCTAGTACAGGTATAACACCTTAAAGCACTTATTCTATAATTGTCTCAAACATGCCTATAAGCCGTCATTGTTTTTCGAAAACAATGAAACATCCTTACTAATAAATTGTGATTTCTTGCAAATTTAACATAAATTGTGGTTAAAACAAATTTTACGGGGTAGAGGCATGATTAAAACCTTATACTTAATTGTAAAATGGGACGAGATTTTTTTGTAATATTCCTGTTTCTATACACATCGGCTGCGTTTGCGTTATTTTTTCACGGATCCGGTTTCTTGTGCTAGGATGCGGTTACAGCCATCTATATGTAAGTATACCTAACCTTTACCGATGGATGTTCCATTAGTTTTACTTGTTTGTTACCTATCTTATCATAAATATGTACAAAGTACCAATTACCCATATCGATACCTAGAAAAACTTTGTGTAGGTACCTATTGTCGAGATACCGTTAAATGCCTATTTACACGACTGCCAAAGGAAGTGTTATGTTTTTACACGACTGCCAAAGGAAGTGTTATGTTTTTGCCGTGAGTGTATGTATGTATGTATGTATGTATGTGACCTATTTTTGTGCCGTATTAGGGCCTAAACGGCTGGGCCGATTTAGATAAACGATACGTCGTTAGATTCGTCATGACCGTGAGAGTGACATAGGGTACATTAAAATAATAAATAAATAAAAATAAAGATTTAAAACGCTATAAAGCCAGATTTGTCTTGACCATAAAAACCGAGCAAAGACAACGGAACGTTACTTAAAAACTTTTCGATTTGACTTTGACGCCGAGTTTCAACGTTTGAAGGAATTTGAATGTTTAATTTGTCAGTTTGTCAGAGATAACATAAATAACAATTACTATGTTTACAATAAGTAATTAACTAAAAATTTGAAATGTCGCGCTATGGATAATGGATAGCAAGGCTAATCCGCTAGGACAAGAAACCGCCAGCCTTTGTATCACCAGTCGCGACGAAGTTTTCGGATTTGGTAATTATATTTTAAGATGAATACCTGCCTACTTCATAGCTATCTCAGCAAAACTCAAAAAGAATAGCTATTATAATATTGAAGGCTTTTAGATAGCCTATCTTTAACCGATTTCGAGTCCTCGCTACTGGAGTATACACATCCAGAGTTAATGAGTTTCTCTGGTGTGATTGTATCTAATCTCTAATAACTAAAAAGCGTTAAATAAAAAAAATATTTTAAAAAAATAAAAAACCCGACTGCCGTTAAAACTGAAAAGTAAAAAACAAGACGATTCCTAAAGGTAAAGAAACCTTAAAAATCGTTCGACGCATCTAGAAGCCTTAAAAAATTGTGGATGCAGTCGGGTGGGACTCCTTTTAAAGGAAAAGTATAATGACACCAAATTGTGTTGAAGTCCCACCCGACTGCATCCACAATTTTTTAAGGCTTCTAGATGCGTCGAACGATTTTTAAGGTTTCTTTACCTTTAGGAATCGTCTTGTTTTTTACTTTTCAGTTTTAACGGCAGTCGGGTTTTTTATTTTTTTTTAATATTTTTTGCCGTGAGTGTATGTATGTATGTATGTATGTATGTATGTGACCTATTTTTGTGCCGTCGTAGGGCCTAAACGGCTGGGCCGATTTAGATAAACGATACGTCGTTAGATTCGTCATGACCGTGAGAGTGACATAGGGTACATTAAAATAATAAAATAAAAATAAAAATAAAGATTTAAAACGCTATAAAGCAAGATTTGTCTTGACCATAAAAACCGAGCAAAGACAACGGAACGTTACTTAAAAACTTTTCGATTTGACTTTGACGCCGAGTTTCAACTTTTGAAGGAATTTGAACAGGGGATGTCAGCTCTTTAACAGACGCATGCCAACACGAGCATTCAATGAGGGTGGGATGTTTTGAACTGAGATAAAGCTCTACAAAAGAGCAAGACAGCAAAGATTATGCTTCAACTTACTTCATTTAATATTTCGTCTATGGTTGGAACTGAAACATTTTCAAACAAAATGGCGTTTTTTGAATTTTCAGAAGCTTTTCATTGTGTTGTTTTGTTTTGAGTTTTTGCTAGAATTTAATATTGCAGAGTAGTGGTACTATGAAAAAGAGACTCAATTAAGATAATATTTTCGGTGTTTATATTGTGAGAAAGAGACTCCGTTGCGAAATTGTTGATTTTTGTTATAAGTGTGGTATTCGTGCAGAAAGAAGACTCTTCGGTGACTTTTCACTGATTTCCCGAGCCTTCTGTAAATAACTCTTTGTAGTAAGTATCCTTTGCTCCCTGTACACATAAGAATACCTCTATAAAAATTTCAAGTTTTAAAACATGTGTTTTTATTTTAGGGCTAAAGTATGGTCTACATTTTGTTACCCTGATGAACATTGGTCTTCTGTTCCATCATGGATCAGGTTACACAAACAACACAAAATTCTGTGTGGTGGACATTTTGATAATTCATCTTACACCAGTGATGATAGGAAGAGATTGATAAGTTTGCCATACCTACTGAGGCTCGACACATATTAGTCGAGTTACGAAGTAAGGAGCTTCATTCGTCAACAGCACCACCAACACCAAAAATACAAGTGAGTTGTAACTACGTACATAATATAACTACCTACTTACTTCATGGTCCTATTTCTTTACTAAGTATAGTAAATTTGATCTAATTCTATATGGATATAAATATAACAAACTAGCTGTGCCCCTCGGTATTACTCAGAATAGGAATCAAAAGTATGTCCTTCTCCAAGGTCCATCTATCTCAATACCAAAATTCACCAAAATCGGTTCAGCAGTTTAGGCATGAAAACAACACACAAAATTACTTTCACATTTATGATATTAGTGGAATATTCATAAAAAGATGGTCGGCCACAACAACTCATACAAAATGTGCCTATGTGTTTCAGATCGTTCCTGTTGCTAGCACTTCACAAGGTTTAATGTCTTTAGAACAGCCCAATAAAAATATCCCAGTAACCCAAACCAAGGTATTTGGAATTTATTTATTTGTTTATCCTAATTTCTTCTATGGTTTTCGCGATTTTGCCTAATAAAACACTTTATTTATCCGGGTTTTATCGCGTTTTTATTTATTATTTGAACCGAGCTTTCGTCAACTTTACAGTTGGCTTTTTCAAGGTTGACTGAGATGTAATTTATCTATTTTAAGCATTCTAAAAAGTTACAGTTAACTACCGCCTCATAATTATTGCAATAAAAACGTTCCAGTGTACGCAGACTATAGAGTTATTGTGATAGTTTTCAATTTAAATTATAATTATTTTTATCCCTAACTAGCTCAAAAAAAGCGAAAGCTCGTTTTAAATAATGAATAAAAACGCGATAAAACCGGATAAATAAAGTGTTTTATTTTGTTTATCCTATTTATGATATTAGTAGAATATTCATAAAAAGATTGTTGGCCACAACAATTCAGGGATGATTTATATTACATTGTCACCGAGCCGAGACGGGCCGATTTTTGTATGAAAATAGCACAGACAACTTCCCAAAACGACAACATCTGAAAACGACATCTTCCGAAAATGACAACAATGCCTAATTTATAGGAGTTGGCATACTAATGTCGTTTTTGTCAAATGCTTTGGTACAAAAATGCCGATTTTCAAACATTTTTGTTGTGTTAAAATGACTAAGAAATTTTCTAGTAAAAAGACTGACTTATAACTCCAAATGAGTTTGGTTATTGACAATAGACCCTTTCTTAGCGTAAGTGATAGAGACTAGGCTTGAACTACGGGATATTTTTGTAGAGATTATATAGTACTTATTAATCTTTTTCAGACGAATTACCGCAAGAGGCTATTGCCACTGCGGCTGTGGTTTCTATACATAGACTCGTTTAGTTGACCGAAAACGAAGCAAACCCTTACAAACTTACAAACGTGTCCACAACAAGCCTACATGGAACATGCTTCGATCTAAATAAATAATTTCATCATCGAGACTATATTTTATTTATTTCCAGCATTAGTTTGGTTTATAAGTAATTATAATATTATACTTACACCAAACTCGTGGTGCAATCAAACTTGAAAACTCAGTCATCGAACATTTGACGCATAGAATCCACAAGTAATATTGATTGTGTTATCAAACCCATTCATACTGTGCTATGTATGATTCAAATGTTCAATCACTAATTGCCGCACTCAGATACGTTTTATGGTTACTTACAACTATCACTAAATAAAGAATTCGAAAATCTTTACGGTAATGATAGTTTAACCAATAAACGTCTCTGAGTGCGGAAGTAATACTAGCATTTAAATTTCCCTAGCGTTTCCCGCGCGATCGTAGTTCATGTGGGCGGGAACTGCAGCGCTAGGGGGCGCTGTGTTCGCATATCGAATGTATGAACCTATAGTTCTTCTCCGCTAGGAGTAATAGTGTTCTGTGAATTTGAATGTTTGATTTGTCAGTTTGTCAGAGATAACATAAATAACAATTACTATGTTTACAATAAGTAATTAAGAGCATTACTCCAAAGCAGCGCGCTTCGATTTTAGGTAAATTTACTCACACAGCTTTACAATTCGCGCACACACAGCCGTTTGTGTTGGAGCGCGTATACCATGTATCATACGACGATTGTTCATTTACAACTTTGATACTTGGACAACTTTTCTTAGATAATAGGTAATGTTTTCGTTTTTATGTAAGAACTTAGTTTTTGTAGTTTATTGGTTTTAGTTTTTTCGTAAATTATAATTCAGGTAAGTATTTAAGTTTATTGTATTATATGAGCAATTAAATTATTTCACTTTTAAACTAGGAGTTCGCCCCGAACTGAGACCTCACGACCCCCTATCTCCCCAACCCCCCTACCGATCCGGCTCATCTTCGAACTCATAAATTCTATTAAACTAAACTACACGACATACTAACATACAAAGTTACAAAGATACAAGTGCCAGACCCGTCTACACTGGACCTCACTTGCTTCGCTCGTTCGGTCAACCATTCATAGTTATTAGGAGTTCGCCCCGACCCCCTATCTCCCCAACCCCCTACCGATCCGGCTCATTCACGTTATCGTCGAACAAACATACAAAGATACAAGCGCCAGGCCCGTCTACACTGGACCTCACTCGCTTCGCTCGTTCTGTCAATTAAATTAAACGGGGCTTGATGGCGTATACAAGATGTAACGGGCAAGCCCTTTTAAGCCGAAAGGCGGTTGTTCTAGACGTCTAGGCGATCAACTTTTGTTCTACGACTTTTGAAAATTCAAACCTTTTTTGAAAATTTTGAGGTTATGTTTCACTGAAGAAACAGCTGCTTTTGAAAATAAAGGTAATTGAAGGTTTGATTGTAGTAGACCAAACTAAATGAAAGGACAACATAAGGTCAATCACCTCGAACTCCAAGAAACAGCTGATCTTCAAGTAAACATTACACCTAAATTTTTCGAAAAGTACCTCGAATTTCCAAAAGTCGTAGAACAAAAGTTGTTCGCCTAGACGTCTAGAACAACCCCCTTTTGGATTAAAAGGGCTTACCCGTTACACCTTGTATACACTATAGGTACTTTATATTTACTGTACCTTGACATTTTACATATGTGAGGGTTATTGTGAACCCTCACGATATAACGGGATGTAAGACCATCTCCCTGTAACCTGGTCGAAACGTCGAGTTACAGTAAAATACGAGATTAAATCCAGTTTGCTTTAATTATGATAAGTTTATCTTACTAATATTATAAATCCGAAAGTCTGTTTGTTTATTTGTTTGTTTTCTCTTCACAGTCAAACGGCTCGACTGATTTTGATGAAAATTTGCATAGGGATAGTTTAAACGATGGAGAGTAACATAGGATACTTTTGATCCCAAAAATCCTACGGGATCGGGACTTACGCGGGTGATAACTATTTATTGGATGAAAACTTGCATAGGGATAGTTTAAATGATAGAGAGTAACATAGGATACTTTTGATCCCGAAAATCCCGCAGGATCGGGATGCGGGTGATAACTATTCATGAATGAAAATCGACACACGGGTAGGGTAAGTGATGTAGAGTGGCATCATCATCATCGTCATCCATCGTCATTGATCGTTATTCATCGTCATTGGTCG
Source organism: Idaea dimidiata (assembly GCA_949358125.1). NCBI lineage: Eukaryota > Metazoa > Arthropoda > Insecta > Lepidoptera > Geometridae > Idaea > Idaea dimidiata. The sequence goes on from OX442334.1 coordinate 4,933,669, forward strand.
TCATCCATCGTCATTGGTCGTCATCCATCGTCATCGTCATCTTCACTTACTGAGATACAAACTTTACCTTATTTTACCTACCTACTGCAGTGCAAAAATCCACACTTAAATGGACGACCAGGACCAGGCGCGGCAGCGCTTGGCATCCTGGCCTAGCATCAGTACTGGCATCAGTACAGTCCAGCCTGGCATCAGTACTTCCCTGGTCGTCCGTTTAAGTGTGGATTTTTACACTGCAGTAGGTAGGTGTTCGAACAACGCTGGATCCCGACTTGCGCGGGTGAAACCGCGGGGCGCAGCTATTAGTAAATAAAAACATATCGTGTATAATAAAATTTTAATATCTGTCGTCTCGCTGTTTCATAGACCTAGCTTTTCGGGGATCAACAATCTCGGGTAATGGACATTTGTTATAAAAACTGATTATTCGGTGTTCCATACTCGTTCGTTCTAAAATTTATTGCCTCTGATTATTCTTTCTGTCTTCAATTTAAAATCTTTGCGAAAACTATAAAACCGACATCCATGACAAAAAGTTGATATTTTCGCGCAGCCGCCATCTTGGATTAACATTTTGACAACACTATCGGCTTCACCACCCTCGAAAACCATGAAAACGACACCCATGACGAAAAGTTAATATTTCCGCGCAGTTGCCATCTTGGATTAACATTTTGACAACACTATCGGCTTCACCACACACAAAAACCATGAAAACGACACCCATGACGAATAGTTGATATTTTCGTGCAGTCGCCATCTTGGATTAACATTTTGACACCACTATCAGCTTCACCACCTTTGAAAACCATGAAAACGACATCCATGACGAAAAGTTGATATTTTCGTGCAGTCGCCATCTTGAATTAATATTTTGACAGCACTATCAGTTTCACCACCCTCGAAAACGAAAACGAGATCCATGACAAAAAAGGTGCTTTTTTTGTATTGTCATCTGTTTCTGAACTATTCCCAAAGTTTTAGCCCCCTAGCTCGTCGGGAAGTGTCTTAAATTGAAATTGTAAGATTACGCCCGAACCGACAAACAAACAAAGAAACAAGAATTGCGGGTGTATAAAAACGTGGGAAAAAAACAAGAAATCCACATTTCTTTTCATAATAAAATTGAACTTCATTCATTCATTATAATAAGCACTCACCAAAATTTTGTTATTTTTTTTAATGAAAAAGTATCAAGATGCGTCAGTTGCGCTAAAAACTCGCCAAACTATTGCAATATTTACGTAGCGCGTGACGCCGAAATTGACATACGTCCTACCTCTGCAAGGCCTCGGCCGGTTCTGACCGCTGGCGTAGTTCAGCGTTGGTAGAAATATAGCGAGGTAGAAAAAGTAGTTCATTGTAAACTTTATTGTAAACTAACCAAATATTTTATTTAAAAAAAATATATACCATGTTTTAGATCGTAAATGTCTACATTTACTAGGTCAAAAAAAAAACCAAAATTACTTCATCGTTCATCCTAAACTAACATGTTTTAAATCATGAAGTTTGGCTGAAAATTACAGTATTGGGTATACTTTTCTTGAATGAAAACTCACAGCAATCGTGTTTTTTTTTGAGCTATGTACTAGTAAATGATATGATTGTATTAAAAGTAAGACTGTTTTATGTTTATCTATAACGGTTCAACTACAATCTCGACCCAAACTATACCGTCAACGCGCTTTTTTAAAAAAGAGCTGGAATAAAAACTATTCTAACGAGAAAACCATACGATCAATTAAAAATATTTTTCGCCATGTAGTAGATTATGAAATTTTATATAATATGAAATCAATATCCCATGTACAAATTAAGCAGAGTATTATTATTTTCTCGTCGAAAATAACATCAATAACGGCTAAACGCTCTTAACTAAAAATTTGAAATGTCGCGCTATGGATAATGGATAGCAAGGCTAATCCGCTAGGACAAGAAACCGCCAGCCTTTGTATCACCAGTCGCGACGAAGTTTTCGGATTTGGTAATTATATTTTAAGATGGATACCTGCCTACTTCATAGCCGTCTCAGCAAAACTCAAAAAGAATAGCTATTATAATATTGAAGGCTTTTAGATAGCCTATCTTTAACCGATTTCGAGTCCTCGCTACTGGAGTATACACATCCAGAGTTAATGAGTTTCTCTGGTGTAATTGTATCTAATCTCTAATAACTAAAAAGCGTTAAATAAAAAAAATATTAAAAAAAATAAAAAACCCGACTGCCGTTAAAACTGAAAAGTAAAAAACAAGAAGATAGCTAAAGGTAAAGAAACCTTAAAAATCGTTCAACGCATCTAGGAGCCTTAAAAAATTGTGGATGCAGTCGGGTGGGACTCCTTTTAAAGGTAAAGTATAATGACACCAAATTGTGTTGAAGTCCCACCCGAGTCCATCCACAATTTTTTAAGGCTCCTAGATGCGTCGAACGATTTTTAAGGTTTCTTTACCTTTAGGTATCTTCTTGTTTTTTACTTTTCAGTTTTAATTTAAGGTTTAATATTTATATTTAAAAAAAAATAGGTATCGGTAAAACCCCTTACTTTAGCCCAAATCGGAAATAAATTTAAAAACCTAAATAAAAAACAACGTAAAACCTAAACCCTACCTACAGAGCAAGCGGTGTGACAGACAGATTGACAAACAGACTGAGTTACTTTCGCTTATTATAATTTTAATATAAGAATGATAAAATATGGTTATATTAGCCCCGAAGTAAACAATTTAATCCATAAGATTAGCACTATTTACAAACAATATAGCATATTCACCCGCGTTAGTCTCAATCCCGTGGAAATATCGGAATTAAAAGTCGCATATTACTCCTCGATAATGTTGCTTCTTATTGGTGAAATGATTTCTGAAATCGGTCCAGTATTTTCGATTACAAACAACAACAACCTTTTGAAAACAATAAAAAATGGCTCTTCAATACATGTCAATCTATATGAAATTGTTCATAACATTTCTAAAGTTTATTTTCGTAGCGTGTCTTATCGCAGTTAACCCGATTGAGTACAGATACATAATGTGCATAAACTTATCAATTCAGTGCTTCGAACTTCGAGCGGTACTTAGTAGTCTTAGTACGATATCAAGAGACCAACATAAAAAAAATGAAATGAAATTCATTTATTTAAGTTAAATAAATGACTGGTTAATTAAAATATACCTACTATGAACTCACAGTTCAAACCAGAGACATATTATGTCACATCTTCGTCTTCGCTCATAGAAGACTGCACTTGACAACTTTTGAAATATCAATTTCAATCACGCTCTCTAAGGTTAAGGTAGTCTTTGCTTTTAAATATCAAAACGGTCCTGTTGCACCCAGTTGGTTCCAGTCAGTCTGCACACTAAAGTTAAAAAAGGACAGAAAGGTATCTCTCTAATAGGACCGTTTTTTTTATTGACGAAGTAAGCTTTCTAGTTCCATTGTAGTATTATTTCTATGGTTCAAACAGAGGCTCAAATTTGGTATGGCTTAAAGTAAGGAGGTTAAAACATACCCTATATTCTTCACTACGCATAATTAGACCTAAATTCTTACTAATATTATAAATACGTAAGTAATTCTGTATGTCTGTGACGCTTTCATGCCAAAACCACAAAAACCGATTTTGATGAATACTTTTGGGAACGGGACTTACGCGGGTGAAACTACAGGGTGCAGCTAGTCAAAAATAAATTAAAACAGTTATTACGTAAATAATTAGTACTTAGCAAGTTAACAGTTTTGATTTCTTTCACTTCTGTACTGACCACGGATGTAATTAGACGTACCTAGGTGTTACGGAAACGTATCCCATTTCCTTAGTTTTTTACGTGAACCGTCACGGTTTGATATTAAATTTAATGCACCTACATACCTAGTCACGATCGCAGATTAGATACTAAACGGTCTGCCGACAGCTTGGCGTTTGCAATGAATTTTGTTTAAGGCTACCAATAAAAATGATCAGCTCAACCGCACCTAATGTTTCAAGATAAGTATTATGTGCCTACACATAATATTCTATTGATTCATCCTGAATGAAAAACTCGTTTGTTTTTAATTTTTGCCTTGCTGACGTCATCTAGGTGTTTACGTCTCAACGAATATTTGTATTTAGTTTAAGTAAGATTAAGTAAATGTTAATTCTTTTTGTTAGGAGAAAATACTTAGATAAATTAAGATACTCTACAATATTAGGTATATCAGTGATGGCCAAACTGTTGATACCATTATCTCATTCACATTAATATGCACACAGTCATTCAATAAATTTTCTTAATTCTTGATTTTTGATAGTATTATCCCTTATGGATTAGGTCTTAATAGACCTAGGTACTAAATTCAAATTCAAAATATGTTTATTCTTTTTTATTACATACTTTTTTGAGAAACGTCAAGTAAACTATCGTGTCTTCGGAACGCGACTTCCAATGAAAAGAAGACACAAGAAACTCATGTGGTTATTTTTTTAATACCCACAACGCTAAAATAATTTTTAGCGCTAAAAGAAGCTAAAAGAAACAGTTTGCAAGAAAAGCCTTGCAAACTGTTTTGCCAACATTTTAGGTCTCCTCCTCCATCGACCGATATTTAGTATTATATCTATGTTCGCCTTTTAAATAAAAAAAATAATCACGTATTGTTTTACACTTGTCTACTGCAATAAAGGAAAGTGAATCGATAATAAATCTAGTTTGATTGCGTGATTAAAAGTGTGGGAGCTAATTCGGAAGTTGCGATCATTAGCGCGTATTACCGACCAGGTTTTAATTAACATTTTATTACAATCAAGAATGTTAAGTACATTCTTCAGTGTAATGCCTACACAAATGAATACCTGTAAGCTCGATGAAAAAAAATTGAAGAAAAATCAATTAGGTAGATGGTAGGTACCATATTTTCGTACGAATTAAAATCATTATAAAGGTCTATCAGCGGTTTAGGATGTAAAGAAGAAGATAGAAAAAAAACATGTAACGTTAAATAACCTCCCTTATTTATAAAATATTATTTACACATAACCAAGGTAAGCGACGTTTGTTTCTCTCTGTCAACTTTGAAACTTCATGTGACAATAAGACGACAAACGATGCATAGTTATGCAGCGCATTAATTTGCGTTTATAAATAGGGAATAAGTATTTAAGTAAGTATGTAGTAAGATTCTTCCGCTATTATATTTGCTCAACTTTTATTAGAGACTGCGTGCTGTTATGCTACAGGTTATGCTATAGAACTTACTATCGTTGGTCTTTGTACTGCACCCCACTGGTAGAGGTATACATAATGGACAGGTACTGCAACACAAGTTCCGCTAAACAATTATTAAAATTCACATTATTATCTGTGTTATTATCGCAGTCGAACAAGCATTATGCAATCACGACATACATATTTGTGCAAGTTAATGGCTATTGCGTACAGTGTACGGAATAAACACAGAATAGGCGATAGTCGCAAAGAAATTCGCGACACTGCGACGTTTCGTCTCCGCCCGCCACGACTTATCACCACTGGGCCCTGATTCTCTAAAAACATAGCATGCGACAAACAGGCGGGATGCATGAGCATTGAGCATTGCAGAAGTCGATTTGTTGCAGGAGTAAAAATAATAGCTATTCTATAACTTCTTTAAATACTGATTGGCTGAGGAACAAGGGGAGCTATTGAAATAATTAAGTAGCCCTTAATTTTGACGGCTACTTAACTAATTATGTAGTAATTAAGTAAAATAACACTTACAGAATACGAATTAACGTACATCTCCTGCACGTCGTCTGCATTCCGCCGGCATTCCGCATGCTATGTCCTTACCGAATCGAGCCCCTGAGCGTTTTGCTTGACGACGAAGTGGGTGCGTTACGATATAGTCAATCATCGGGGATGCAATTTAACTTATATGAAAGCAAAGAAAGATATTTTGTTTACGGGTAGATAGATCGTCTATGAATATCTGTTAAGTAGGTATGTAGATAACCTAAGTATAACTTATCTCTCAACTCTCACGCGGGTAAAACCAAAAGATACAGCTTATACCTACCATGATGCGATGAACTCTGTGTAGGTGGCAATCGTTGTGGAAGTATTCGACTTAGACATATGTTATTTTTTGTTTCAGACGAAAATGGCGTATCTGTGGGTGGTGCTGACCATGGTGGCTATCCACTTGGTACAGTGCAATCAACTAAACTCTGTCAGTGGCTTCATTCCACTTGCTTACGAGTGAGTATTTTGTATAAAATATGTAGCTATCCATCCACCTAAGTATACCAGCAAGGCTACTTTAATTTTACGAAAAAGAAAGAAAATCTGTTAGTATACTCGTAGTATGTAATATCCGTCGGAGAAAAAAACGTAAATCAAAAGTAAGCCTGCAGTACTTAGTCATCATTATTAGCCTATTTTAGTTTACCGCTTGACATAGGCTTCCCATAGTTATTGAGCGTCGTATTTCGCATCTGTCTTCAGTCTTTCACATATTTTGAAGGGTCAAAACAGCCTGTATACCTACTTACTAAATCTTAGTAACCAACTACGCTACGTGTAATATGTATATTTAGGTATACATAAAGTTATAGTTTCAACTGTGTTTCCGCAATTAGCCCTACTATTGGGCCTTTGTGCGTGATTTTAGCGCGTGGGTTTCCTCCTGATGTTTTCCTTCACCGAAAGCGCGATGTTAATAGCGCACATATTTTTTTATTAAAGTAAAGACATTGGTGCGCGGCCGGTATTCGAAACCACGACGTTCGGAATAAAAGTCGGGGTATCTACCACTAGGTATACATAATATGTTGATATAGGATATAGGTAGTAAAATTGTGAGCTATTTGCATTTGCCGAATACCGACGTTACTCATAGTAGCAGATTTTCCGGGTCTTAATCGTGTATTATTCACTTAGACATTTCAACTATGTAACAAATTACAATAGACTTGGTTCCGAGGTGAATAGGTACAGTCTACCGGATTGTCAATGTTAGATATTCACTTTTACTGTCTGACTGTATCTAGTTCCGCTTTTAGTTAACGAGGGGCATTGCTAAGCGGATGGAATCCAAATATATTCAATTTAATCATCCTGTTCGAGGAACTAACTCCATCCATCGAACCATCTATAAGTAGTAGGTAGATTTTGTTCTGAATTGGCTTTTAAGCCTTAAAAGTTAGTTGAATTAAGTATTTTCTCCTATTTTACGGCATTTTGTTAAACCTGATGGTTCAGGGATATTCTAGTTCTCATGGTAGATCACAGGCGGACTGATATTGAAAACTAATATTTGAAACATTCCCTACTAGCTAGTAGGGAACTGCGTAAGGGAATATCGGGATAAAAAGTAGCATGTGTTATTTCCGGTATACAGCTACCTATATTTCAAGTTTCATTACAATTGGTTCAGCGGTCAGCGGTGATTGAGTAACAAACACAACATACTCACAAAATTTCAGCTTTATAATATTAGTAGGATTTAGGATATACAAAGTGTAACGGGTAAGTCCTTTTAAGCCGAGAGGGGGTTGTTCTAGACGTCTAGGCGAACAACTTTTGTTCTACAACTTTTGGAAATTCAAAGTAGTTTTGGAAAAATTTAAGTTTAAAGTTTACTTGAAAACCAGCTGTTTGACAGAATTCGAAGTCATTGACCTTATCTTGTCCTTTCATTTAGTTTAGTCGACAATAATCGAAACTACAATTACGTTTATTATCAAAAGTAGCTGTTTTTTCAGTGAACCATAACCGCAAAATTTAAAAAAAAAAAGTTCGAATTTTTAAAAGTTATACGCCTAGATGTCTAGAACAACCCCCTTTTGGCTTAAAAGGACTTGCCCGTTACATCTTGTATAGTCTACAGAATCAATAATCTTAAATGTCTAAAGACAGATGAATCCTCAAAATACGGGAGCTGACTAATCAATCATCTAATCAATTAATTTTCAGACCATCATGGATGTACAAATGCGTACCAGACCAGGGGTGCCAAAGGACAGAACACCCGCATCCGTCTGGCACGGCCAACGCGACTGGGCAGATATTCTCTAGCATGGAACTCTGCAGGACAGTGTGTGGCAGATTCGGCGCGATATGGCCCAAACCAGTGACAGCTGCGCTCAGCATGGCCACCGTACCAATACACCCCAACTTTCTGAGGTGAGGCGTTTTTTATTGTGCTGACGGAAATTTTACACAGGAAAAACGTTGTCAGAAAGACTTCACAATTGACTTTTTCGCGAAAATACTCAAAAATGTCTACCGAATCATCGCTTTGCTCGCGTTAAACAACCTTAGCTTTTTTCGCGAAATCACTTTGCTTGGCCCTCGGCATCCTGAGCAATGGCTAAGGATTCAAATTTCTTTTCTAATCCTTCTATTCTACCGAAAACATTTTTTCCACTGTTGTACAGAAAAATAATCCACCATTTTATCTATCATTTTATTTGTATACTAGCGGAACTCAGAGGTGTGGTACGAAATCCCTTTGTGACTATTGACTATTCTGTGGAAATGGATAGACAAATAGTCACTTAAGTAAATGATTCACGCCTCGGTTTAGCGACCACTTTTCTTCAGTGAACGTCGCGATTTCAAAGAGGTGTAAGGTAATTTTATAAATTCTTTGTCTACTTTAGACAAAATAAAAAATCAATGGAATTTGTAAACATAAACGGAGAAATGCGAAAATATTTTACATTCCAATAATCTACGAATGTTCGTTCAAGTCATTTCAACTATAATGAAAGGATATTTAAGAATGATTTCTGTTTATTTAGCAAAAAATCATACCAACATAACCTACCTCAAAAGATTGAATATAACAAATAAATTATTGATTTCATTCCATGTATTTGATGATTTCAAATAAATGAATGCAGCAAATAAGCAGCAACTTCTTGATTTTTGGTTCAACTTGTAATCTAATTTATACATTTTTTCAACATTATTGCATGTGGATCAGTCACCACAATTTAGCAAAATTTTCCTAATAAACTAGCGCCATTATCTAGAGCTAGTTGTTTTCGTGTCATAAATCTGTCAATAATGACGAGGATCGTTACGTTGGTGTCGACGACGCGTCGCGTGCGCAGGTTTGACGCAACCACCTTGTCACATGGGGCCGAGAATAGACAGACGGAATGGAGACACCTGTGTGAGGCTAATACCGTAGCTTTGTATAAATAAGTATCCGATTCGGTTACTTCAGGTCATGGGTTTAGGTTTAACCATATAGTCCGTCACTTATAAAATATTATTTAAACATGACTAAGTTATGTGACGTTTGTCTCTGTCTGTCAACTTTGAAACTTTATGTGACAATAAAAGACAAACGATGCATAGTTATGCAGCGTATTATTTAGCGTTTATATGTAAGGGGGAATGGTTGTAGGTAATGTTATATGATTTAAATGCTTCTTCTTTTACTCTTCGTGTAGAGGTGTGGCTTACCTAGTGTTAGGGTTTTCAAATCAAAACGCCCTAACTTAACCTAACGACTGCTATCAGAGAAAACAATTGAATTAATTAAGAATTAATTTAAGCCATGTTCCCGTTTCCACTGCAAAAGAGGAATGAGAAATGAATCCACTTACATCAATCGTTTTCGTAGTAAAGTATAAAATTCTTTTGCGCAATTTATTTATTTAATCGTTTTGCGTCTTACATATGCGATTAGGCTAGACATTAATATTTAGGTTTTGCAACCAAGCCACAGTGTCACAGTAGAATGGGGCAGGAGGAGTCTACAATGAAAACGATTTTAGAATGTTTATATAAGTAAATCATAGGTCGATAACAAAATCAAAGGTCACGCAATTGCAATCTACTACTAAAACACGCGTTGCTCCATGCATTAGTCATTATAATATACAGACAATGTAATAAAACAACGAATCATAAAACATTGCAAAGAAAAAACAGTGAGTAAATCACATGAAACAAACTATATGTACGTATCCACGATGTTAATTGCTTTTGTGGATCTTTATATCCACATTACAGCGATTGTGAACGAGAATGAAGATTTACGACGTGTTGGAGGAATAAAGGCAGCTTTAACGCTCTATGCTGCAACTGTACGCACTAGTTTACCAGGGTCTTCGAACTCTGTGCAAACAATGTATGCGGCAATATCCATTCTGTCTGCAACTTTTTTTTATTGTCAATGAAAAAAGTTTTGGAGGTTATGTTACTAATTTGACTTTTCCAGTCCTATTGGAAAACAATAACAATATCATTTTGAGGGTTTTTTATTCGACAAGAAACCCTTAGGTATTATATTATTATACTTACGACTTCAAACTGGTTGGTTGTTTTTACTTATTAGGTATACTTATTTACACATTTTATTAAGAACGTCAATAATTTGTAACAAATTTTAACCCGACTGCAAGGAAAGCGTAATCTTGTATGTATGTTTGTAATTCATTTTTCCCTCATATATTTCCTCTTGATGGATTTCTTAATTAATTCTCAATAGTTTCATTCGATTCGCGTCGTTATTTGACTGCATTTTATAGTGCAGGCATGGATCCACATTAAAATATGCGATTTTCTTCTAATTTGAAGGGGCGTCTGCAAACATGCACTCCTAAAGCTCTGTGGTTCTATAGACCCTAGTTAATAAGCATGTAACAAGTCCATAAATCTACGGTTAATATGCACTTTGTGGTTTGACTGTAGGTACTTACCTCATCATCATCCGAGCGATGTTGTGTATCCTTCTCGGAAGCCCGGGGTCCACTTTCCTATTTTTTTTGCGTCTCTACTTCGCACGATCTTTGGTATCCTGTGTAGTGAGGCCATTTGCACGCATATAACATTTCTTACGACTTCAAGTCAGCATTACTAGGGTCTTCCCAATCTGCCGCGACCGGGCGGAGGCGCCATAGCAAGACATTTGTTCCCCACGTAACTAGCCCGTTTACGTAAGGTAACCTATAACTTATTTGCGGATAAAAACATAGTTTACCTTATAGTTACTGAACCGTGCGCCTCGGCGCTGTAGATCATTTAATATTGCCAATTATTATTATAATCATAACATTAAATTGTGTTTCGATCTGCCTTCTATAAGGATATGTGGTTGTGGGCGTTGTTTAGCCCTGAACTGAAGTTAGAGCTCACGACAAACAAATAAAGTGCGACTCTCGTAGGCCGGAGGATCCGTTAGGATGAAATATAGGACATTCACCTTCCATCACTTCCATCAGACCTACCGATATAAAACTAGCTTTTAGTCGCGACTTTGTTTGTGGAAAAGTCGTCTCAACCTGTCAAATATTTTTTAAATATTTGTACCTATCTGGTTTGGGTGTCTCTTTGTATAATAATTATGTATTTACAAAAAAAAGTATAATATGTACCAAGTATATCCGTTGTCTAGTATCCGTTGTATAGTACAAGCCTAGCGCTTAGGTTGGGGCTAGATTGCGCTGTGTACAATGTAGTGCAATATTTATTTATTTAACAAATGGATTTCTGACGTAATCACATAATGTACCTACAGGTATTTTGTGGGATTGGAAAGTCTTTATAATTCAAATTTTGTTTAGTTAAAATATTATTAAGTATAGGTACCTAAGTAGTTAGTAGAACTTTCAACCGTTCTTTTTGAACGTTCAATGTTTCGGTTCCTCTTGGTCACTGGTAGAGTGAAAAAACACGTCATAGGTACTTATAACATAATAAATAAAACAACCAAAAAATATTTCTTTCGAATTATACAAAAATCCAAACGTTACATACATATAAGTCCCTTACTTAGGAACAAACATTATCTACTTCTTATAATAATATTAGAGAACCATGTATAAATAAGGTAATTATGAAATATTAGCAGAATATAATCGACGAGACGGTCAATCACACCACTAGATGACCATTTTAGAGCTATGAGATCATTATGATTAAACAAACCGATCTTTGTTTACCGAGAGTTCGTTGTTTATATCTATAGCAAAGTTTTAACGAACACTTCTTCACACTAAATGCAAAAATGCATTTATAAAAAGTACCAGCTGCCTGCGGTATCATCTAATTAACATCCACCGCTACTAGTTGCTATTTACTGTCAAAAACATATTTCCTATTCTACATTTCTGCTCTGAAGTGATCACCGGTAACAACCACGTTACGTCAATCAAAGCAGCAATGTACTGCAAGTTAGCCACTAGTAGCGGTGGATGCTAATTAGATGATACCACAGCTGTTGTGACCTTTTCCCGTGAGTGAGACCCGTGGTTTGATTAATCAAAACATTCATTAAAAGAAAACCTTAAATTACCTAAATAGTGGGTATTCTAACAACTTCGAATTTGTTTTGACTTTTTAAAGTGTCTGTATAATTTCCCGAACAATTTGAATTTGCAACTGAAAAAGCTCGGCCGTCACAAACGAGTTTCACTGTCAAGCGAATACAAGAGACAGGCTGTATGAATTCTTTAAAGGTATCCATTGCAATTATAAAAGTGGTCATAGAATATCCAAAGAATTTATAGCATTATTTTCTCGTTTATAATAGACCTAGAACATTTCAGAAAAACATAGTTGCTCCTATTGTTATAGTTAGATATTTTGAGTGGGTGTCTAATATTAACCCGCAGTATGTCAAACTGTTGGATTGCGCCCAGCTATATCTACCTACCGAATGAAACCGTTTATTTTCGTCTACGAAAGCCCTTTATGTTTAAACGATGTGTTTGATTCCGATAGAAATGGGGACACTTCCCCGGGTCTCATCTTTTCATAGTCTTCTTGTTTTCATGTAGTTTTCAAGTCGATCTATGGCCTATAATTAACTTAACGACTGCTATCAGAGATAACATCCGGGACCAACTGCTTAACGTGTCTTTTGAAGCAAATAGTACGAGGCTGACACTGAAGGGACCAATTCCTCCCTTTTCAAGTTTGATAATGGTCAAAAACTAGGCGTAAAAGAAACAAAAGATGATCGAAATAAAAATAGATAATGATAGAAGAAAAACAAACAAACAATGACCCAATCAATTGCCGTTTCAGAATCTTAGATCAAAAATGTAAACAAAAAACTCATACAATTATTTGAAGTGGCAGGTCTTTGTTTACTTTTTTCCTTCATAATTGACAGTTCTGTGATTACATTTTTGATTTAAGATTCTGAAATAGGGATACTAGATAGATTTGATCTCTGAGAAAGACAACCATTATTGCGAGTATAAATACAAGAGTGAGTAATGCAGCTATAATTTGAATAATGTCTCTATGCCCCATTTTTTACAAATATAATAAAACTACAAAATACAAACAATGCACCTAAAACGATTAAAATAAATACTTATTAATATTAAAACAGTAACAGTTTTAACCGAGCTGACCGCTTATAAACCGTTTTATTATGTTTTAACGAGCACTCAATGTCGATTTATACTTGTTTTACGTATCCCAAGCTACTATAAACTTATTCAATCACATGGCTTGGGATAGCTTCGACCTTATTTCCGTAAATACATTTCTAAAAGCTTTGTAGAATAAATTAACATGGTACAATATACAACTATAATATGTGGGAGCTTTTGTCACCATTTCATACGTAGGTGATTTGGTATTATGTTTGTATGTATATAAAAAATATACAAAAGAAGTGGTTGGCAACGCCCACCCGAGGCTTAGTGCCCATAAGATGCTGCCGGCATATCCGCTGGGAAAATGATGTTTTCTTGGCCTTACAAAAGGACTTACTGAATCAGTAAACTTATTTCTTATAGATGTATATAATTTTCCAGATTCTCCATGTCGGATATCCCTGTAGAAGTCAGACCTTTAATGGACGACATGATGAAGATTGTCGGACCCAATTTATTGGCGGAATGTGGTGGTACAGTCACGGAAATGCCCGAGACTCCAATCGTGGTCAACGTGAAAGTTCGCAGTTCGTCTCTAACATTAGACTGGAGTACCGATGAGGAATATATGCTTGACGTGCAACATAAAGGTCAGTTCTCTTTGAAAATCTGCATTATTTCTTTTAAATATTCTTAATTTTATAACCATTCTTGACCTACAGTAAATTCTCACTTCCAAATTGTGACCTCCAAAATTCCAAGTATCGTGTAAGTATTTAACCGCATAGGTATAGTGCGATCATTCCTGATATACCTTCGTAGTTTAGACTCGTTGAAGGCGTTCAATTAAACGACGACAACGACAAAATACGATCAAACTGTAGAGAGCTACGTATTAATTGAAACATTAAAATCATAAAGAAGACTTTTATTGTTTTTGGTGACTTGACTTTTGACTAACAATCAGATTTCCGAAATACCTCAAAACACCAAAATTCAAATCGGCTATTCATAGAGCGTTATAAAGTCGATTAAGCCGTATAACCGCTTAATTGTGTCTGAGACAATAATTGCTTTGTCATTGAAGTCATCGGCGCGGCCGCCATAATTACCTACTCGTGTGTATGAATTGTTGTTGTGAAAAAAATTGTTTGTTTATACTTGTTTTCTATGCCGCTTCTATCAAGACAACTGCCCTAGAATTAGATTAGACATATATATGTATGTCACCGTAATAAAACAAGAACCGTAAGTTTATAATAAATTTCCTAGGAAATTGATAAATTTACGAAAATGTGGTCGTAAAATAATACAATTTATTTCTCTTTTGGAATCTTACGAAAATTTATAAATTTCCTAGGAATTTTCTAAATTTGCGTTTGACATGTACACTACTATATTTATTTTTTCTTTTGCAATCAAACAAATTAGATTCTTTAGCGACTGTAAATGTTACTAAACACGACGACGACCAAACTAGACGAGTAGTTGACTATTGGCTAGGCAGGAGCTCTTATGGTAGCTCACACCGAGTATACGAGCTAATGATTTGCAAATATGCTAGAAATGCTGCTGGTGAATTCACACCTGCACTCAGTTGGACAGCTTAGAAGTGACGGCATAATGCTGAATCTCATTATTTAATGTCCTTCTATCTTTCCAAATAGGTCTTTAGGTGTTCAAATGACCCTACAATTTTTGTTCCGGGCCTGTAGTCTATAGGGATACTATGGGCTTTTTTGTCAAGGGAGGCCTTTTTAACCACACATCTTCCGGGATCCATCATCGAGGTATATTAAGGATTTATAAAGTCTTTTATTGAAGTCGAATATAAACAAGAGGGATGACTAACAGACAAGCGTGTGATCTTACAAGAGTTCCTTTTTTACCATTCAAGGAACATTCTCTTATCCTCTAACAATCTCATTTCAGATGCAGCAGTCTCAGTTCACATATTAGCAGAAACGGTATACGGAGCTCGTCATGCCTTAGAAACATTTACTCAACTAGTAGCAGCTGATCGCCCTGATTACTCAGATAAAAGCAAATGCGGTCTCCAGCTGATAGCAGGCGCGAAAATCAGAGACCGACCTGCTTACAAACATAGAGGATTAGTACTAGGTTAGTAGTAGGCCTATGTTTAGTATTTCGACATTTCTTTTATTCTTCTTCTACGAAATAACTTTGGTTACTCGAAACAAAACGCCAGCATCCAGCTGTTTGCAGATGGAATGTACGAACATAGAAAAAAGAAGCCAGAATTAAGTTGTGTGATTGGCTAAGTGGCTAAGCACACCTATAAGTCGCAGTGGGGGTTCGAATTTTCCCGACATAATCAAAGAATATACGATACTCACAAAGGATTACGCTACGCCCGGCAACGCACCTTTGCTGCAACTTTTTACCTTAGCCTTTGGCTTATTGACGATACCTAATCATTTTAACAGAGTTTCAATTAGTATTTTATGGGTAACCTAAAAGGAGGAGCATTTGTAGTTTCGCCATGTACTTCCGTCTAATTATGGACCCGACACTGCCAATGGCCCGACATGACTTGGCCTAGATACCTAAAAGTATTAGTTTCAATCAAAAACACTTCAGATTTTGATTCTCATTCCAGATACTTCCAGGAACTTCATACCCATGACAAATATTAAGAGAACTATCGATGGTATGGCCGCTTCTAAGATGAACGTGTTTCATTGGCACGTCACCGATTCCCATAGTTTCCCGTTGGAGTCGACTCGAGTGCCACAGTTTACTAGGTTTGTAACTTTGCAGTTACTACATTTACAGTTTACATAGTTACTACATTTAATCTGAAGAAAAAAAAAAGTTTAAAAAAAATAATTTAAAAAACAACCAAAAAAAAAAATAATTGATAAAAATGGCCAAAATAACCTCTACATAGGTACAGAGCCACCGACTAATTAATCTGTTTTATCATCTGAAGTCGGGCAGCCAAACTAAGTACAATATGGAACCAACCAGTAAAACTGCCCGACTTCAGATGATAAAACAGATTAATTAGTCGGTGGCTCTGTACCTATGTAGAGGTTATTTTGGCCATTTTTATCAATTCTTTTTTTTTTTGGTTGTTTTTAAATTATGTTTTGTTTCTTTTTGAAGTCGGTTTTTTAATTGTTAAATTATTTTTTTATTTTACCCTTTTTAGTATACTTACCTACCTAAAAATCAACAATATTGTGACCGTAATTTTCATTATTGAGGAGTTTGCTGATGAGAAGGTGGTTTCAGGTGCCCCATCAATCTGTACTTAGTTCTTTAGGGGTCTATTCTTTTTGGGGAGAAGTCCAAAAATGAGTAATTTATTGAATTCTGGGATGCTATCCTGTCCATCATTCCGAAGATACTCATCAGATCCTTACCAAACTTTCATGGGACCACCTCGTAGCTTTCACCTTTCCATTAAAAAAATAACTATATCAATCGGTTAAGCCATCTTCGTATAATCGATGAACAATTGAATTGAATACAGCGTTTTGAGGAGCATTCCCGGTCCTCACTTCGAAGATCCTCATCAAATTTTTATGGGACCATCTCGGAGCTTTCACCTTTCCATTAAAAAAAGAATCATCTCAATCGGTCAAGCCATCTTCGAGTAATCGATAAACAACTGGATTGATTAATGCGTTTTGAGGAGCATTTCCGTTCATCACTCCGAAGACCCTCATCAGATTCACATCAAATGTTTATGGTACCATCTTGGAGCTCCTACCTATCCATTAAAAAAAGAATCATCTTAATCCGTCAATCCGTCTTCGAGTAATCGGTAAACATACAGAAAAAAAAAATATTATACATACAGACGAATTGATAACCTCCTCCTTTTTTTTGAAGTCGGTTAAAAAGAAGACTTAGAACACACTTTAGGTTCCATGCTCCAACTGATTTTCTAATGTAAGATAATATGTATACTTGTATTTTGACCTCGAATCACCAGATGATAAGCCATGACGTAATCGACAATTGATGATTTGATGGAGTTCATGCCTCATTTCTAACCACTCTAAGCTTGATGACTCTTAAGTTATTTTTTTGAGGAGTAGCAACGTGGACAAAGAGTTTACTCTAGCAGCTCAAACGTGAAAAACGGATGAATGATGGATTTGATACCAAAAATGTATTTGAGCCATATATTTTATTGGAGCTTTTGCACTATCTCACAGATACGGCGCCTATTCCCAGAACGAGTTGTACTCGACAGAGGAAGTGCGAGAGTTGATAAGATACGCGCAGATCCGCGGCGTGCGAGTTGTTATTGAGATCGATGCGCCCGCGCACGCCGGCAACGGCTGGCAGTGGGGACAGGTACACAATCATTTTAATACCAAATTAAATATGTCGTATTATACTTAAAGAAAAGCTTTTCCAAAAATTTCGCACCCGACAGGACTTGAACCTGCATCTCTGGGGATCCGTCCCAACGCCTTTTTCCAATTTAGCCACGGATGCATTTCAATCGAGTCGAAATTGAGGATTGCATTTCTTATTGTTTACGTTTTTTAGGCACGCAGCGCCATCTACCGACAATTTTTGCAGACTGCCAGCTTACACTATTCTATTTTCATAGAATTAAATTCAACGTTGAGATGTTGCTTACGATTACCCGTTTTTGATATATATTTTTTTGATATACTTTAAAAAAATATATATCAAAAACGGGTCTATAAAATTGTCTTAAAATCCCTCATTCTTATCATAAAACAAATTCAAGAAGAGTTTACTGAAGATATGAAATAGTAAAAGCTTAATAAAAGTAATCGGACTTGATTCAAGTCTTCAAATGTTCACTTTCTAAATTTCTCACATTTCCAGGAGTACAGCCTCGGAGACCTAGCAGTTTGTGTGAACGCACAGCCGTGGCGAGGTCTTTGCATCCAGCCGCCTTGTGGACAACTCAACCCAGCCAATCCAGCCATGTATAGGGTATTGAAGGACCTTTACCGGGACGTAGCTGACCTGCTGCTACCACCTGCCTTGTTGCATATGGGTGGGGATGAGGTAAGAAGATATGTCAGCCGTGGCGAGGTCTTAAAGCCTAAAGCCTCATTGTGGGTAACTAAACCCAGCCAATCAAGCCAAGTATAGGGTATTGAAGGATCTTTACAAAGACGTAGATGATCTGCTGCTATTACGTGCTGTGTTGAATATTGGTGGGGATGAATTAAGAAGATATACCCATAATTTTAAAGAGAATTATTTTTGGAGACCTCAAAAATAATACCTACTCTTAAAGCCCCTTTAAAATCAGGTCCCATTAAAATCAATATTATAAACGATCTCACAACTTCCCGTAATATGCCCCAACTAATAAAGTGGCTATATGTTTTTCGACTACTGAATTATGTATATTTTTTATTTTATTATTTGGATTTGTGTTTTTTTAATTTACTTTCTTGATTAGAAGCGAAACATTAAGAGCAAATTAATGTTTTTCAAGGTTTTCTTTCAATGCTGGAACTCGAGTGAAGAAATTCGCACCTATATGACCGACAAAGGCTACGAACATACCAGCGATGGGTACATAAAGCTCTGGTCTGAATTCCACTTAAAAGCACTTAAATCCTGGGACGAGGTTCTGAACAGTGAAGAACAGCCGGTTATGTTGTGGTCTTCAGGTCTGACGCAAGCACACAGGATACAAAAATATTTAAGTCCTCAACGGTAAGTCTCTAAAACGTAACGACGATTTACATTAGCTGACTAAAGGTGTTGCATTACTGATACCGCTTCTTCTTCTTATTTCGGTGTAGTGGTGTGGCTCACCTAGCATTAGAGTTTTCAGGTCGCCAGGCCTTTTACTTAACCTAACGACTACTATCAGAGATAACATCCGCCAACTATTTAATGTGACTTCCAAAGCACGGAAGAGCTCGACAAAGTGATTTTTGCTACTCAAATTATCAGTCTTCCACCCAAGTAATGACCACGACAAGCGTTGCTTAACCGGCACGATGAGATACCTCTTATCAATAGCAATAATGCGCGGTCTGCAACCGCCAACGAGATATAGCGAATTACTTTTTGCACTGCTCCTATGTTTTACGGCCAGTGTGCAGCGAGTAAAAAAATGATCTATAATACTCACATCTCACATTATTTCATATAGGTACGTTTTCTATATTAGCAACAGTAACTTTCGGGCTGCAGATACTATTAAAACATTTCATTAAAATAAAAATGTAGAGAGATATAGATGGTGTGCGTTACCCCAACAGACCATGCTTATTCTTGTTCCACTTATTAATTTGTCTATGATTTACTTGAAACCAAAAATACTCTGTTCAATTTCCAGCTACGTCATCGAAGTTTGGGAACCGTTGTCCAGCCCACTTCTCATCCAGCTACTCCGTCTTGGCTACAAAACAGTTTCAGTACCAAAAGACATTTGGTATCTAGACCACGGGTTCTGGGGATCCACGACTTACTCCAACTGGAGAAAGATGTACCTGCACAGCCTACCGAAGGAAGCTGGCATGTTAGGCGGAGAGGTCGCCATGTGGAGTGAATATGTCGATTCTCAAGTCTTAGGTAAGCTGAGGTCATTGTTGATTTATATCTCTGATGTCTTTGTAAAGACACTTGATTTTCCAACCACGGGTTTTTGGGATGAACGACATACTCCAACTTCTTAGAGAAGTATTTACGGCATATCTTGCCGAAGGAAACTGACATGTTGGGTGAAGAGGTCGCCATGTGAAATGAATTTGTCGATTCTCAAATCTTAGGTCAGTTGAAGTCATTGTTGGTTTAGATACCTGGTGTCTTTGTTGAAAGACATTATTATGTTATCTACAAAATTATAAAAAGGAAAGTTTTGTTTATTTGTTTGTTATTTTTAATACAGATATAATATACTTACTGTTAGGTGTAAGTTTTGTGGAAATGTAAATGGACATAGCACCAGTATTTCTTAAAAGTATGTCATTTAGATATATTATTTAAAAAAAAATACTTTCCAAAAATTCGTTCAGGACGATTATGAAACTCTTGCCCGCAAGGCGAGAGTACTATTAAGCTAGCATGACAGCACAAGAAACATTTTCGAATCGACATAATGGTTCCATTTCTTTCCCTCACACGACGACAAAAGGAGACGGAACCATTATGTCGAGTCGACAAAGTGTTCAAGCTGAAGCTAAAGCTCGAATTTTTGTGACGAATTTAAGAATATGTATTATCTTATGTTAATTAAATGAATTATTTTCGCCTTGGTTCGCCTATATATTGCTTACAATTGATCCCTTTCCCAGACACGCGAGTATGGCCTCGCGCCGCCGCCGTAGCAGAGCGTCTCTGGTCTGACCCCAACACTCCCAGTGCAGTTTACAGCGCGGAACCGCGCCTGCATAGGCTGAGAGGAAGACTGGTCAATAGGGGCCTAAAGCCGGATGCTATATCGCCTGCCTGGTGCATGCAACACGACTCCAAGTGCCAATGATGGGGAGTCTAGTCAGAGATAGTTAGTTCCTTTATGCCTTGTTTGGATCACCACGTTTAAGGAATATAAAAATGTTAATAGGGGCCTAAAGCTTGAAGTTATATTTCGTTGGTTGGCCACGTGGCATTCCTAACCTCGCCTGCAAAGGCTGAGCAGAAGACTGGTCAATAAGGGCCTGAAGACGGACCTACATAATTATATCACCTGCCTGGAGCATGCAACATGACTCCAAGTGCCAATGATGTAGAGTCAAATCAAAGATAGTTAGTTCCTTTATGCCTTGTTTGGATGCTATGTTAAAATGTTGGAAATTCATAACCCCCAACCACGATCTATTTTTCTATCCTATACATATTTTATGTAAGTATCAGTACTTACATGTACATTGATTCTAAAGTGCTGAAGATAAATTTTCCGGTAATCTACTGAAAATTTTGTTCCTCCACCTCTTGGCATTCTTAGTTGTACCTTGGGAGATATAGTCTCTGTAGTACAAAACCTGACCAATATGGTAAAGCGTACCAACAGAAACAAAAGACGATCGAATTGAAAATAAAAACCCTTTAAGATAATTTGATTTTAACGACAGTAGGTAGTACGTAATGAACTAATGAATGATCTATTTGCTTGGTGTTTCATTAAAGTCATGTCGTTATTAATTGCCATGGCAGACTGTTTCAGTTTTTTAAAAGGTTTTTGATTTTAGATTTACAAATTTGTATATTCTCATTTTGTATATCTTAACAATTATATTTATTAGAATAAAGCTTTGGCACACATTTCTTTGTTCGACTGCTTAGTTTTTAACTTTTAATGATTCGATTTTACTTGTGTTATAAACGCGAATGCTTATGAAAGAATTGTATGTTACTCTTTCACACAAAAACTACTCAACCGATCGCGATGAAACTTGGAATATAAGTAGCCGAAGACCTGTATAATAACACATAATAAATAGGCTACTTTATATCCAGATGTTCCTCCGGCACTTACGCGGGTGAAATCGAGTGGCACAGCTAGTTTGATCTAAGTATTTGTTTAAGTAGGTATGATCGATCAAAACCTTTTCTTAAAAATAATAATAAGGTAGATTTTTATTCTTCTTTTGCGATGTTTGGATTGAAATGCAACTAAATTTTCCAATATTAATCGCGTTCCTTTTCTTATATTAAGAATTTCATCAATTATTATTTTAAAGCAACGCGATAAAAATTGGAAAATTTAGTTAACTTAATGTTTTAAATGTTACCATATTGTAATTTATAGCTTTAAGTAGGTAGATGTCAAATCTAAGTACATTTATTTAAAATTATTAGATTAGGTACTTTATTACACAAACTGTGATTCCTTTACCTTGAATTTGATGAATATTAACGAATTTGAGATATTTTTAATGAAAATGAACTACTTACTATTATTAATGCTGATAATAAAGGTGTTAATAAAAATCAACAAATTTTACTTAATATAATCATAATCCCAATTTCTACGGCATACGAACACTTAAGACTAACTAAGTCAACTACAGTACTTAATATTAGGTAAACAATACGATAACTATTTAGTGCAAAACTATAACGTACCTAACACATTTGATTTCAGTAAATATAATATCTATAGCTACATCATTATGGAGACAAATATTGACTAGATTATAAACTACACAAAGAACTTCATCAAACTACATCGAAACATTACTCCTATTAATACCCCTTTCATTATTCTTTATGGCTCCTAAACTGAGATCATTCGGAACTAAATCGTGAAGAACTGTATCACTTCTGAAGATACTAGTTGCAATCCTTTTGGCCAGTCTTTCTGACTCTCTAAGATCATCATCTTTTGAAGAATGTGAAGTTAGGTCTATTTCAGTGTCGCTGTCACTGTCTGTGTTTTCTTTTGTTTCGTATCTTTGAGGGCGACAGGCTAGATTTTGAGGCTCATCTTCAGGATTAGCACAAGGGCAGTTCTTTGAAATCATTCGTAGATCAGTTGGAATTTGTTCGTCACGTTGATGTGGAATGAGCATTGGTGGAAAAGGGAATGGCTGTTGCATTAGTCTTCCATCGTCGCTGTATGGCATTGGAGGTGCTATCTCATGTGTGGCTGGTGGAATAGGTGGCATTGGTTCCGGTATTTGATTAGGATTGTGGAGATATGGGTCTTGACGTGGTGACTTTAGTTCTGGGTTAGTACCGTCGACGGCGTTGTGTGGATCTGGAGAGTCCCTGCCGTTTGGCGAGTCGGGTGCTTCAGGTGATGAATCAGGAGGTTTGGCGTGGCCTGGAATTTAAATGAAATAATGTTAAAACTTACCGAAAATAATTTAAAATATTTTGACTTAGGTATAGAAAATATTATGACTTTGTTTTGATTACGAGTATATGTTTCTAGAACAAGATGTCAAGCCAAGTCAAGGACTTGACCGTTTTATGTACAAAGGATGATTCTAGGATTTTCTTTCCCTTCCATTTTCTCCCGTTATCCTCGAGATCTCTTAACTCTCATAACCCTTGAAGTATCAAGTCACAGTCTAGAGAGGTAAACGTGCTTAAAAGTATGAAAGTAATAAACAGTTCATTTGTAAAGATCATTAGTTATTCCATCAATGTTTCATTCAATTTGTCGTTCTAAAATTTAAAAATGTTTGATTCGTGGTAAATCATTTTCGGTCGATCGAACGATTTTTTTTTCATTCGAATAGAGTAGGATGCCATAACTTTTAATGACAAAAATAGTCAATTTAATATGCCAATTTTCTTTCGAAACCGGGACTTTGCGAGTACAAAAAACCGTGGAACGTATAAGAATGATGATTGGTCACTAACCCGGCATCGGTAGTGGTGGAGTGCCAAGTCCCAAGCACCTCATCCGCCAAGCATCCTGCAATAGTTGTAAGCGAGCCTGCTTCCGCCACTTTGCCCTTCGGTTTTGGAACCAAACCTAAATCGAGATAAAATTGGTCCATTAGTACAAAATATAAACGTAACATTATGTATTAGTAACAAATACGAGTATTATAATAGTAATTTATTTTGATATTGTTTATTATTTTTAATGGTATATTCAGAAAACAACAGGAAAATAGAGAAACAAGAAACAGAGAATTAAACAGAACATTAAAAATGTCGTAGTGATATAATTGAAAATTATTTTTTTGTTTACGTTCTTTTATCCACAGTATCCAATGAGTGTCAGATACAACAACTTAACGTTATACTTAATATCAAATATAAACTAAATTTGAACCTATTGTACGTCCCTAGGACGGGTGCTAAAACGCCTGGCTGCATCACTTATTTGGCTTATTTTATTAATAGAGGTAGGGAGGTAGCATACCATTTATTTGGTACAAAAAGTTAGTTTTGTTATAAAGGCGTTAGGAGTAAACAAAACTATCAGAACTGTGAGTATCATAAGTGATAACATCGCTCATACGATGAAGGAAAACATCGTGAGGAAACCGACGGCTTAGTTAGCTCCCGTCTGGAGCTAACTGGTTCTTTCGACCAGTTCTTTCCTCTGGGCTTGGCTGACTAAACTGGGAAGGTGGTATAGGTGCTGGGCAAGCCTACTCCACCTAACTACTTCCCGGGCACTACAGGGCCATGAAACAGCATGTATTAAAAGTTGCTTGCGCTGTATGAATCATCTAAAATTAAATGAAAAGGCTAACTATTATTAGAGTGATCAAGGGTTATAATACCTAAATCAATGTAGCGTATTGAATAAGCCGGCGGCTCTCGCTACCGGTATCGTTTTCAGGTGAAAGTTAAGGTAAAAGGTAACATAACCACAGGTAGTCATTGAATCTTTTCAAGAAAATTTAGATCAATCCTACTATCCTACTATATCCTATATCCTACTATATCCTATATCCTACTATATCCTATATCCTACTTCTTCTTCTTCTCTTCTTCTTCTCTTCTTCTTCAACAGCATATAATTTTTACAAATTTATAAAAATATATCCTACTATCCTTCTAATATTATAAATGTGAAAGTGTGAGTGTTTGGATGTTTAGATGTTTGGATGTTTGTTACTCAATCACGCAAAAACTACTGAACCGATTGCGACGATACTTGGAATATAGGTAATTAGATACCGGGCATAACACATAGGCTACTTTTTATCCCGATATTCCCGCGGGAACGGGACTTACGCGGGTGAAACCGCGGGGCACAGCTAGTAAATTAATAAATATTGCACGACATTACACACATCGCAATTTAGCCCCAAACTAAGCACTAGGTTTGTACTAGGGGTACTAGGATATACTACATATTATACTTTATTTTTATAAATACATAAGTACATAATGATACATAGAAAGACACCCAGACCAAAGATCAATTAAATAAATGACACAAATTTATATAAAAACCAGCTGCGCCCCGTGGTTACAACCGAGTAAGTCCCGTTCCCACGGGAACTACGGGATAAAAAGTACCCTGTCTTTCTACAAGGCCCTATCTATCAATCTCTGTATCAAAATTCATCCAAATCTGTTCAGTGGTATATACGTGAAAGCGTATCAGACAGACAGACAGCTACTTTCGCATTTATAATATTAGTAAAGAAAACTTATGAAATACTCTTTTGCGCTGCTCGCTGCTCTACTATAATTTTAAGTAATTAATTAAAATTTGAAAGTTTCTTAAAATTAAAGAACTACTTAAAATTAGAGGGCTACTTAAAATTAGAAGGCTACTTAAAATTTGAGGACTACTTAAAATATAAGCAGGTCTTCATATCCGTATATTAGGAGAGGCATATTACAAGTTTTCAGCTTGCCTCTAATTCCTACCCAAATATTGGCGCTAGCTTTTAAGCTATATACAGACAAGGACGTGTAAAATTTAAGTCCTCGGTTCGTTTTTACTGCCGCAGTGAACTTTCTAGTGTACTACTACCTCTTATTTCTATGGTCACATGTGTCAAGTAAATGAAAGAAGGTTGCGTCTTTAGAAATGACATTTGTTACGTAAAACGAGCCTTCGGTCAAATTTTTTTCGGTGAAACGAACCATAGGGGAAATGAACAATCGGGGAAACAAGTATTCGGTAAAACAATCTATCGGGCAATCGTCTTCGACGAAAGGTGTTTCGATGGATAGTGTTTCGAAGTAGCGTAGGGAACCCCACAATTAGTGCCCATATTTATACTTTTTTTTTATTTAATTAGACTAGTTTTTATTTCACTATCAATACAAATGCAAACAATACACTCAAAACGAAACTATAATTGCAACTGGACTGTTATTGAAACTTTATTGACTTGAAAATGTATGGAAAACGGTATTCTCCAACGAAAATTTTAACGAAAAATGGCAAATGGTATTTTATAAACGTCCAATTTGAAATCATAGATTGACTCCAACGATATTGAAATGATGTCGAAACGAAATTTTGGGTAATTTCAATACAAGAATACGCCAACAGGGTGCACCTTAAATGTCTCAACATGTATGTATGTATATAGCTTCTATTCTATTTTTTCGAAAACTGTTCAACCATTTTTTGGAAGTTATGATGACGACGAATCCGATTATGATGATTTTCATTGCCGATTAGACGGTAATTTTAAAACTGCCTAGTCGACTAGTATACAAATCGGCAAAAACCATAGTCGGCCCATTTCTACTTTTTAATACATTTTCGATGTTTTAAAGTTGGTTGTGTTCGGAATCTGTTACTAAATAACCAAACTTTTTAGTTGCCCTCGTAACACATAATTATAATGGTACTTACATAAGATAGGTAAATAAATGTATTATTATTATGTCTATACTATATTGATATATCGATGTAAATATGCCTAGTTAATTAAAAACCTTAGTGGTTTACAATACTAGGTTAAGTTTGATTGTTTTTTTAGTATTGAAGTTTTTAAATTGGTAATAAAAGGAAAAAAAAACTAGCTTATAAGCACACTTACTTGCACTCTAGCTTCCGACAAGCTTATCCTCAAAGCGACTTCCTCTCTCAGGAACACATCGGGGTAATGAGTCTTCTGGAACAGCGACTCCAACTCGCTGAGCTGCTGCGGAGTGAAGGTAGTACGGTTTCTTCTTTGCCGACGACGACCGAACATGTATTCGGTTAGAAGATCGCCTGGCAACGGCGATAGGTAAGGCCCCGCCATTATTTAGAGCAAAAATTTTACAGTACTGATTTTTAAAGAGATGGAATAAGAATAAGGAATATTATGAGCCATCCAAGTGTAGGAAACACTTTAGAAATAAATAAAAGTAGGTACTATTTCTTAATTTGCCGCATCGTAATTTAAATAAAACTACATTGCATTTTAGCGACTTTTGTCGATATTAAAAATTGAAATTTGCTAAACATAAAATGTTGATATTCTCTATAAAACTTATTAACTTTTCCAAAACACGCGATCCACAAACTTCGAGATCAAAATAGAGATGTTAAATCTCTAATGCTTGGGGTAGAACTGCTTGGAAATACGAGAATGACGTACTATTATTCCCTTTGACTCCACCCTCGGGTATTAGCATAGCCCCTCCTGATTGGTCCGTTACGTCAGGGGATGGAAAAACTGACCAATCCCGCGTCGAATACGGGGTAGAACTCAATAGATGTAGATTGAGTTATGGCGTTAAGTAAATATAAATTTAGTATAACGCGGTTAACTTTCCTGGAAAGCTGTTAATGAGACTAGGTAGTAAGCTGCCCCTACTAAGGTAACGTCTATATTTTTTTAGATTAAGTAAACGTAGGGCGTTGATAAAATGCTTAATTTAATAAAAGCAACTGGAAACATAAGTTTCATATTATTTAATTATTCTATAGTATAATGGTTGTTTTGTAAAATATTACTCTTCTTATGTTATTCTTAGAAATATTTTATTGAAAAAATACATTATTAAATTGGTTAAAGTTTTTCTAATTGAAGCTGTTATATTATTTATTTATTTTACATCTTTTTTTGCACAACATATACATAGAAAACAACACACACATATACAACAGTAAATACTAAAATAAAACCTTAATAATTAAGTTGTACAAATGGGCGGCCTTATCGCTAAGAGCGATTTCTTCCAGGGAACCTTTGGACTGATTAGAACCTTCTTGATTAGCTCAATCGATTGGACGCATTTAAAATAACTATTATAGCTTAATGTATTCATTAGGATAAGATTTTTAGACTTCGGGCGATTTACTACTGCCGGGCGGCTCCCCGGCGCGGCGCAGGTAGCGTCGCGCGTCGTAGCGGGTTAGAGTGGCTGTCGCAGAATCAGGAGCCTTATTTTTGAATCGCTCGTTGCACTTCTGGCGATTAAATAATTCGATATCTGCTGATTATCGTTTGATGCCGGACTCCTGCTGCGAGTGGTTGATACCACTCGTTGTGGACGTGCGATTCACGTAGAAAATTACAGAAATTGAACGAAAATCAGTAGAAATTAAGGTATTAAAATCGCTCGAAATGCCTCATTTGGTTCAAAAATAGAGCCCCAGAGCGCAGCCGGTCATTGATGCTTAAATTGCATGGAAATAAAGATCTTAACTACCTAGTTACCTATCAATCGTGAAAAAAAGAAAATAATTTTCGAATTTGTACAACAAATGTAAAGTATTTCATTAAATGTATGGAATAGTACTACATACATACTTACATTTTAAGCTTTATATTTACATGTATTTGTGTTTGGTTTTCTCGTCTCATCTATCTACTAATTTTATCTTCGATTTCATCAGACTATATACAAAAATTACGAATTTCTTATTAAATAAAACGGATACAAATATTTGTTACTGATCTCTCTGTACATGATATGTATGTATTTACAAAAAAAAAGAGTAGAATATGTGGTATATCCGTTGTCTAGTACCTATAGTACAAGACTAGTGCTTAAGTTTGGAGCTAGATTGCGCTATGTGTAATGTCATGCAATATTTATTTATTATAGCCATGCAACCGTGTTTGGACTTAGCTAAATAAATAAATAAATCCTGTGACCAACACACAGCGAAATCATAGCCTCGTGGTAAGCTGCTAAGCTTGTGTTACGGTGACTAGACATCGGATATACTACTTACATTTATTTTCAGTTTGACTCAGTAACTAAAGATAAAGATAATTTATTTAGTCAAGTATTTCGTATACATAAGGTGTTATAAAAATATAAAATTACAGAAATTCTGAAAACAGGCGTCCAAATATTTTTGAGTAGGTAGCTTAATCTAGTCATAAACTACGCGCATGAATAAAATTTATACAAAATTACCAATTTTTAACTTTATGTATGTAGGAACTATTAGTATAGTATACGAGTATACTTAGAATCTTACTAATATTATAAACGCGAAAGTTTGTATGTGTTTGTATGTATGTATGTATGTGAGGTGTTACTCTTTCACACAAAAACTACTGAACCGATTGCGCTGAAACTCGGAATATAGGTAGCTGGGGACCTGGATTAACACATAGGCTACTTTTTATAACGATATTCCCGCGGGAACGATACTTACGCGGGTGAAACCGCGGGGCGCAGCTAGTTAGTAATATATTTTATGAAATAATAACAATTCTTCAACCGAATAAAAACAATGGAGAAGAAGATAGGTATATAATAATAAACAAACAAGTCAATCGTCGCGTCTTCGTCGTTCCATTAATTAAATTGCGTGGTAAGCTTTCACAGCACAAAGATTAATCTAAACAGGTAACATTTTGTGCCGGTAATCTGTAAAGTGAAAATTGTGGAATGAAGTTCGCTAAGTGGGTTGTTGATAATGGAGCTGTGATCTTGATGAGTCGAATGTCCGCGCCAGCCGCCAGTTGTATCCCGGATCGGAGGTTTTAGGGTTGACTTTTATTGAAAATTTTGCTGTTTTTCGTATTTATATTTAACAACATAAAATATAGTCACATAAAAGAACAATAAACAACCAAACAAACTTTGTTCAAACTTTATTGAACATAAAATATAGACTTAAAGCACACTTTTTAGTTGCCTTCGTAACACTTCGAAAACCTAAGAGAAATAGCAATACGCGTAAAGACACAAGTCGTAATAAGACCCGGGAGAAAAATGTAAATGTGTTTTTCGTTTCAGTTTCAGAAGTAATAAATACTTAATATTTAAATTTTATACATAATTTTGCCGGTTATCTGTGAAGTGAAAATTATAGAGAACAAGAAAGAAGAAGAAGAGTAGTAGAGTAGAAGAGTGTTATTTATAGTAGGTATTTACCTACTATTAATAATTTTACTGCGTACGCAATACTTTGAAGTTTCTTTAACTACCTATAGACTAGGTAAGAATTTTCAAAAGTCGTACTTAGAAGAAAAGTTTTTCACCGTCCTTGACCTGATTATGGAGTTCATAATTAGGTTTCGTGGCGTGCATTAAACGTGTTTCTTCCGTACCGTACCGTTTTATTCATATAAAAAATAGCTTTTTTATTCGGTTCGGATACGGCGCGGTCTAGCATAAATCATCTTTTAGGTATTTGGTTTAAAACTTCAGCCTATGCCAATCACCAATGCTGGCACTGCTGGTATAAGGATTAAAATATTTAAATTATATCAGATCAGCCCTAGCCGAACATTAAGGCGGGCGGGCGAGTCCGCCCACCGCAACGCCGCGCGCCGCTAAATGAGTTTCCGCAAACATTTTAATGAATAACACCTCCCTCCACGACTACCGACGACCGACGACCGACGACCCCCCACGCTACGCCCGTACCCGTGGAGCCTGCAATGCGCTAATTAAACATTCGAGCCATATTGTTTAAGTTACGATGTTGTGGAATTTCGCAGTCGGGACTACCCGGTTTAATTATACAACACTGATTATAATATCAACTTATTAGTTTTCGTTTAAATGTTTAGGCGCGTTTTATACCAAAACCGAAAATAGATATTATTACAGATCAAATAGAGTTCGTTTTACACCGCCGTGCCTACTAAGCTAAGTAAGTTTAGCTTTAGATTTCCATGGTCAGTTTTCAATCATCTACGTCCACCGCAAACTATAGCAGCTATGCTCACTTGTTTAAAAACTGGCGAGTTATTAAATTAGCTAGTGGGCAATGGACGCATGACTTACCATGTTAAGCAGATATGTCTAAAGAAAAATTGAATGTCCCTATTCACTTTTGCTTTGGTAATGTACGTAGTAAATTAATCTTTTGGCAGGCAGTAGGTATGGTCATTGATGATAATTGATAACATACCTTCTGTGACAACCGCAAATAGTTTGGGGTTATAGCGATCTCCTGGCTCCCAAGAAGAAGCTACCGGAAACATCGCTCAAATGAAAAGAAAGGATGTAGGAAGTTATTTAATATTTTGCATTTAAAGTTTTCTAATACACACCGACTTACGAGCTCAATAATAACCATAATAACATGAAAAACTTACAATTGTCTCATTTAAGTGCCTATACATTTTTAAATCTCAACAGAAGACAAACAACTATAACCTAAACACGAAACTATTAACTGCAACTGCATCACCTCACAGCTGGCAATCAGCTTAATTAGTCGCGTACGTTATAAAGCTTAAAACTGCGATGCACCGTCCACATCTCAATTAGTTAATTAATCTTTTTTTCCGCGTTAAAATAGCATTTATAAACGAGGCGCAAGCCAATGGGATCTGCCTCCCCTAACGGGGTTTTAGGGTTGATTCTGGTAGGAGTTTATGAAACATTTAAATTTTTACTAGGTACATGTTATTCACTGAACTTGAATATTCTAAGAAACAGTGCATCCGTCAAAGTCACGGCCTATGTTCCGATAAAACAATTCACATACATTTACTTTATTTATCTTTCTGAGACACATACAATTAAGAAAAACTGCATACAAAAGTATAAATTGCTAGTGAACAATACATTTAATATTTTACTTGCTTTTTATGGACCTACTTGTATACTATTAGTACTTAAAATAAAATAGAATAAATAAATAAATTTTGCACGACATTACACACAGCGCTATCTAGACCCAAACTAGGGCTTGTACTAAGATTACCTACTAGACAACGAATATAGGTACTAGGTACGTATTATACTTTTTATTTGTAAATACATACTTATGATACACCCAGCACCAGAAACAAATATTTATGGTCAGCAAATGTATTTGTTCCCGGCAGGAATCAAACCCGTAACCTTCTGCGTCGCATAACTCAATGTCATCGTATATTCGTAGTTGGTAGCACCTCGCCCGGCACGGGGGACACGGGTTCGTGTACATGACGAATTGCGTTTGTGGCAAACACCGTATTAGACGAATTGCCATAGTGACTAACTGAGTTGACTCACATATCTGTGACCACATGAGTGTGTGACGAACATCGTCAATGACCTGGAGCGTGTAATCCGTTAAAACTTTTGAGTATACATAAGCAAGCTATAGAGCGCTAGTATGCGAGTATGAACTGTAAGCACCGGTATTAACAGTCAAAAATGACAAAAACGTTGTCATCAGTCACCTAGGGTTACGGGAATTGATTGTTTCTCTCGTTAGAATTTATTCTATTAATCATTATGGTGAAATGTTCAGTGCCGCGGTGTAAAAATGATTCGCGGATCACTATTCAACCTCAACATTTCAATATCAATGTATAGAGCATCTGCTTACACTTTGCGCAGTAGGCAAATACCCATAGGCGCGCTCTATAGTTTGCTTATGTATACTCTTAAGGTTTAAACCCCATCACGGAAGTATTTTGATAATCATTTCTTCATAAAAATATTTCCTTTATTCAAATGACTTCATTGACTTCACAGCCCTAGCGTTAAGTTAACAGTGTTTACATCGCAGGGACAATGGTGTCCGGATACCGGGTAGGTACGTAGGTACTAATTAATGTGCTTTCTGTTGTGGCTACACTGCAAAGCCTGATTAACTCGCGGTTGAACGAGCACTGAGACTTTGTGAGTTACTAGCTGTGTCGCGCTGTTTCACCGGCGCGGCGTTAGTGCCGATGTCGTGGAAATATTGGAAAACCATTGGAAAATATTGAACTGTGTATGTGTGTGTATGTGTGTAACGGTACACACTTCATAAATTTTCAGTTCTTTACTATCAGCGGTTTAAGCTGTTCGTTGATTAGTCAGTTAGAGCAAAGTATTTTTTTGCATCATTATGAATGTTTGTAAATAAAAAAACAAAGTTGACGTCACACAGCGCCATCTAGCCCCATGGTAAGCTAATAAGCTTGTGTTATGCTGACGACTTGACAACTGATATTGTACCTATTTATACTTATGTTTCTTTTGTAAACACATACATATACCTATACTATACATAGGCATTGTCTTGAAAAACAAACATTCATTAATCAAAATAATAATTTGTATGTTAGGTGTACTTTCATTGCATACAAATCGTGATATCAAAAGGCTTGTATAATCCGAGGAACGTCGCTTCCTTCCTTTGTCCAAACTCATTCGTTTTGTTTTAACACCCCTTTTAAGTTTCATACACTCATGCTCGGTTCCTTGCGTGCTCTAACAGCTTGGGTACACTGGAGAGAAACATCGTTCTTGAAGGAAATTATTATATTTTGCTTGTTTGCACATAGTCAATTGCAGATTACAGGGCTAGATAAATTATTTATTAAACAAGAAACAAAACAATAAAAAAAGTTAAAAGCTAAATAAATAGCTACTTTTTAAATTTTTTAAAGTTTGGTTAGAAGATCACGATTTTTATATGTGTAGCTGAAGTACGTTTTTATCGAGTTTTAAAGCTTGAACTAAACTGCAATCAGATTGAAACTACTATTAAAATTAAATAAAACTTACAAATAAAAATGTCCTCCAAGGCGTCCTCACGAGGCATTGTTCCCAGGGCTAGATTGGGTAACCTCGGCAAATAATAGGACTACCTGCGGCGGTACCATCTATGCAGTGCATGGACGTCGGACAACAGTGAAAATTGACAGGCTCTATGCAGTACATTGCTGCTTTGACGTAACGTGTTTATTACCGGTGATCACCTCAAAGCAGCAATGTACTGCATAGTGCCTGCCATTGTCCACTGTTGTCAGACGTCCACTAGGTAGATAATTTGGGGGCTGATCTCTTCCCGTGGGTTTGGTAAAGGGTGAGCAGAGACCCTAGCCCCTGAACCTCCGTGAAAACCTGAATCCTTACTGGATTGGGGCCGCGAAAAGTCGCTCGGATGAGAAGGAATCCATAACAAGGCGTTTGCCTTGTAAGATATCGAAAGAACCACCATGGATGACTCTTTTAAATTAATTTAATTCGTATCCATTTGTCTGTTGCAACGACTTTCTAATTTTTCTAAAGTTTGGTCAGATGAACTCGATTTTTGTATGTGTAGCTGAAGTACGTTTTTATCGAGTTTTAAAGCTTGAATAAACTGCTATCAGATCAACTTGAACTGATATCTGAAGCACATAGATCTCTGTCTAGTATCTCTTACGTCTCCAACTTTGACACAAGACCATTAAAAAAGTGGTCGTTTTAAGTAAGCATTCGAATTAAGTAGGTAAACATAACTGCATCTATAGTGTATGAGTAAAAAGCAGTTTTACCAAAAAAGAAAGCCTATTAAAGTAAAACACCTACTGAATGCTAAAAAGAGGATTGTTTCCGCTTGTCTGTAATCCGTATAAACAGTCTCCGGCTGATATATTTATGATTAAGCCGAGTTCCAAAGCGCAACATTGTCTTTGCCGGATCCCTCTGTGGCGGGCTCCCCATCCGTCTTGCTCGCGCCACTACCCCTTTTCTTTGCAGGCACGAGATTTTTTTAATTATGACGTTGGGCCTTTTTGTCTTTGAAGCGCCGGACGGAATTGTGGTTCACACCTGGATGTGAGTTGCAGGTTCGATTCTGTTTCGGGTGGGAAATACATCTAAAACATGTGTGTCGAATTCCACTCAATGTACTTATAGTTTCATGTTTATCGTTACCTACTTAGCTTAAACTTTTTACAACGTCATCCCGCCCTACTATGATGTCTTATAAGTCGTCGGGAAGTCGCCGCGTTGCCGTTTAGCTAAAAATAAAATTAAAAACACGTCAAAAAAAAAAAAAAATGTTTTTTATTATCTATGGTTTTAAAAATAGTCGGGGTATTTTTATTTAAAATTTACTTTACTTTTCTGAGGGACAACAGGACGACAAAGTAACGACAAACGATCATGGTAGCGCATCATGGTATATTACTATCTCTATCCTGCGGGAGTGTTTGCCGTATGCCTCGACCGACACTAGCGGAGAGATCGGACACCGAGGGGTTTAGTGGGTAAACCTCTGGTCGCCCACCATCTC
The DNA here is from genome assembly GCA_949358125.1 of Idaea dimidiata. Classification (NCBI taxonomy): domain Eukaryota; kingdom Metazoa; phylum Arthropoda; class Insecta; order Lepidoptera; family Geometridae; genus Idaea; species Idaea dimidiata. The sequence continues at coordinate 4,968,739 of OX442334.1, forward strand.
AGGTCAGAGGGACCCCCACACACCAGGCCGCTCTCCCCCGGGAGCGGCCATGGTCTTAAAGTGATTCCCCTCGTAAAAAAAATAAAAAAATGTCAATTATTGACATATACTCCCATATACTATTATAGTTATATGGAAGAAAACTATTAATTCAAAACAGTACGGAAGTGAAGCTCCGACAGTAGTGGGGAGGGCGCGGGCGGCGCGTCGCGGAACTTCTGATTATGTAGAGGAATTAATTTTCAGACGCGACGAAACTCTACTGCTGTACTGCAGCTAGTGCTGGGGTGGGTAACACAGGTGTGGACTTCAGATCAATTTTTGTTATTAATTATTTTAATAGTTAGAAAACGGATTTAATTAATTAGGTACCGTATTTTAAATCAAATAATCTTATATTTAAAATACTCGTATCATAGTGTTAGTTACCATACCGCCCTTGACCGATTTTTATGAAATGTCATATGCAAATTCAGTAGGTCTGAGAATAGATAGATTAATTAATAGGTACTTTATTTGCACAACCAACAAATACAATCAGTAAACATCAGAAGTAAGACAGATAGGTACATTTACATAAAATAAGAAAGCTTAAAAGTAAAACGTTGTAAAAATGGGCGACCTTATCGCTAAAAGCTATTAGTTATCACATATTATTAGCGATAGTAGCCTATGCCACTATCTATTTTTCATACGCCTAAGTGATAAGGGTTGTTCACCCCTTACATTTTCATTTTTGACAGATTTGGTTGAAAATTGCATAAAATAGTTTAAGTGATATACATACTTTTGATCCCGATAATCCTGCGAGATCGGGACTTGCACGGGTGAAACCACGGGGCGCAGCTAGTAATATAATAGGTACCTATAATCTATATTTTTTACAACATTTTAATGATATTTAATGAAATAATTAATTTTAAAATCTCATTAAAATCGGTCCATAAGTTCCGAAAAGTCCAACAAACATCCGTCTATTATTTTAAGCTTTATCATTATGAAGAATGAAAGCATATCTACTTTCCTACAGTAATATAAGAGAGCCATCTTAAAATACTGAGGATTCTGTCATCGAAACAGTGTTGTATCAAAGGTACTAAAAAATATCGAGAGTTTAAAGTCCGTCCCTGTCGCAGTTGATGAAACAAAACTGCATCTGTAGGCGCACCTGAACGTAATAACAGCGACTATGAAATATAGCGAGCTACGAGCGTAAATCAGTTTGTGAAAACCGAGTATAGCTACGAGTACGCTGTGGCGGTCAACTTTTGATATTATTTTCTACTAACTGCGCCCCACGATTTCACCCGCGTAAGTCCCGTTCCCGCGGGAATATCAGGATAAAAAGTAGCCTATGTGTTACTATTCCCCGTATCCAGCTATTTATATTCCAAGTTTAATCGCAATCGATTCTGTAGTTTTTGCGTGATTGAGTAACAAACACACATACATATACACAACATACTTTCAGCTTTATAATATTAGTAGGATAGGATAGGATGTATGTCTTTGTATGTATGGTACTTTGTTTCGAATCCAGGCCGACCGCGCAAAAATGTCTTATGCTTTAAGAAAAAGTAATGTGCGCTAATAACATCGTTTTTACGGTGAAGGAAAACATCGTGAGGAAACTGACATATAGTCCTATAGGACTCCCCACGGACCGATAATATGGGACATTCGCCAATCCGGTAGGCTCCCGTGGCGTCTTACTGCCTAACCCTTCTAAGAGGAAGCCCTTGCCCTGCAGTGGGCAAATCAACAGGCTAATTATGTTATGTTATATATGGAGAACTATAATACTTCTAGCCTCTTTTGCCAATTCAGAATTTTAATAACTAACTCGTAGGTAGTTTACTTATTTGATTTTTATACCATTTTTATTTAGCTTCGGATAACTAAGTATTTTGAAATAAAATATTATCAGCAGCACGTTCTTCAGCAGGTGTACGAAGCTAGCAGGTGAGGTTGACTTAGGCCCAAAGATCTTAGTGGACCCCATATACACCCATAGATAGTATAAGTAAGGTAACTAATTGATTTGAAGTATAATATGTTACTACTAGCTGCGCCCCACGGTTTCACTCGCGTAAGTCCCGTTCCCGCGGGAATATCGGGATAAAATGTAGCCTATGTGTTATTCCCGGTATCCAACTACTTATATTCCATGTTTCGATTCAATCGATTCAGTAGTTTTTCGTGATTGAGTAACAAACATCCAAACACACACACTTTCACATTTATAATATAGTAGGAGGATAGGAGGATGAAAACTCTACCAATGTAAGTAGTTATCCATATTGTATATTCATTTAACCCAACATCACTATCAATGATTGATGAACGTTGTCAACGTTTTGATATAACAATACAATTTGCATATCCCGATCCGATAGAAGATGATTAAATGGCCGTACCTAAACACCGTGTTTAACATGAAGGGGCCTTTTGTGTACACCTCTCGACATCCTATTAATATGAAAACAATTCGTCCCTACTGACTTGTTCGCTGGTACACTTCAGGACAAAATATCCAGAACAGCAAAGCACTCCATCATAGGTACATATTTTTAGGGTTGTTTTTTTGTTACTTAATATTTTTAAAAGTAGATTGTGTGTTTAGTAAACCTACTTAGTTACTCTCAAACTTTTGTAAAATGCTGACAAGCTGCGACAGATGACAGATGAAGTTTATAGGTACTGTTACAAGGAAATAAAGGATTTTTTATTCGGTTATTATACCATTTTTCAATGCCTTATACTTGTGGCGGTCGCCCACGGCACCTACTAGATGGCGTTACTAGTATGAAATCCTGGATCGCGATATCAACATTCTTTCCAAGATAAGCTCATATACAACCACCGACGAGACATCGTCGGGCCGCGGCCTACCGGGCAAAACCACCTGCCCGGTGGAAGATCTTCCCATTTAGAGGTCACCACGTCAAACCCTCCAAACTGGTGACCCCGCACATGGACAACGAGCGCAACCTTCGCCAACATGAGCTTTCAACCCCGCACCACCCTCACCTACCCCCTGCAAACGCATCCTGCCAGCAGAAGCCGACAACCACTTCTAGCCACATCGGTTGGACCACGACGCCTGTATAGACACAAGCACTGGTTCACCCTCCAACGGCTACACCACATCGCAATTGGGCACCTACAGCATGCTGAGTACATCCGGTACCTCATCGACTGGTCATCGACACACTGGATCTTCACGTGCTACGCCCCTTCACACGTCCCGACTCACCGTGGACATCACTGTTCCGACTCACTGGAACAGCATCTTTCCCGACTCACCGTGGAAAAAACTCAAGACTCCGACTCACTGGAGCAGCAAGCATCCCGACTCACTGGAGCAGCAAGCATCCCGACTCACTGGGATATCCGTCTCGACTCAATAAGACGCACGTCAACTGGCTCACTGGCAAAAAGAATCTGCATCGACCTCCGGTCTCCGAGGGGGAGTGGTGTGGCGGTCGCCCACAGCACCTACTAGATGGCGTTACTAGTATGAAACCCTGGATCGCGATATCAACATTCTTTCCAAGATAAGCTCATATACAACCACCGACGAGACATCGTCGGGCCGCGGCCTACCGGGCAAAAACACCTGCCCGGTGGAAGATCTTCCCTTTGGAGGTATACACCACCTCATACCTCCAAATACTTTCAGATGACTTTACAGTATTTACCACCTGGATAGACTGTACAAGTATTGAGTAAAGTCACCATAACACAAGCTTAGTAGCTTACCATGGGGTTAGATAGCGCTGTATTCACAGAATTTATTTATTTTATTTAAGCGCCCCGCGGTTTCACCCGCGTAAGTTCCGTTCCCGCGGGAATATCGGGATAAAAAGTAGCCGATGTGTTAATCCAGGTCCCCAGCTACCATATTCCAAGTTTCATCGCAATCGGTTGAGTAGTTTTTGCGTGATTGAGTAATAAACACACATACACATACTCCCAAACTTTCAGCTTTATAATATTAGTAGGATTTAATAAGTTATAGAAGTGATGTGTTCGTTGTTTGGCACTAATAAACTAGGTTATTACTACTTAGTTATAATTTATTGCGTGATTGAGTAACAAACACAAATACATACATACTCACAAACTTTCAGCTTTATAATTATTTAGGTTTATCGAACCCAATAAACGCACCAGCAGTGTACGTAGTACGTACAGTGAACGATCTCCAAAGGAAAGACTATGCATATGCGCGCTGCAGCAATCAACGATTGCTCCCATTGTACCGCAGATTAAAATTTAGGGTTCACTCACTAATGTGATTGCACTCTTTTCCCGCTGCCTACAAGCTACGGAACCATAGGGGCGGTGTGTTATTTTAATCACATTCTCCTATTATTGCGAGCTTTTAGGGTGGGTTTGATTTTCGAATTAAAAATATGTCCAATGTCAGTGATAGTATTGTGTGATTCAAATTATAAATTAACCAATTTGCTCGAAATAACTATGTAAATAGACTATCTAGCTAGAGGTCTTCCAGTACCCATAGTAACAAGCTTATGAAACTGCTTAAGGCGTCTGCGCCTGCGACGAGTCTACGCACGTAGAATCGTCTACGCAAGCTAGAATGCTTATACTAAGATAAATCAAGTATCAAGAAAATTTATTGATTAATAAATTTTTAAATCAATTTATTGATGAAGTTGAATTTATCAATATTATACTAACATATTAGGTAAGTATGTGAATTCAAATTATGTAACATATTATTATAAATAAGCTATATAAGTTCTAAATCCGGTTTCAGACTTAAATCTTTTTCCAAAGTACCTTTTCTAGTCAATCTCAAAAGTATCTTATCTTTTAGAAGCAGTAAGTGATTATAAATTTACAAAAGTGGGTATGGACCTACTTTTGTAAATTTACTATCTAAGTGGCCATAATCGTAATATTTAAAGTTTTATTACTAAGCATAGTACCAAATTCTGCAATCTCTAACTACATGTACAATCATATCCATTTCATCTTTTGGTTGTGCAATCTGTCAATTTTTATGATCCATATTTAATCACGGCATTCCAATTAAGGCGCGGCTTCGCCCCGCGAGCCCGCGAGCTCGATGATTGAATCCGAGTGATTACTCCGTGGCATTGTTACACAAACTGCAGCCAGTTCGAACATGATTAAAACTTTACGGTAAACGGGCCGCTATAGGATGGATGGAAATTGTTTATTAGATTTTCTTCTATTTTCGTGATGTTAAATAGAATGAAATGTTTTTTTTTTCGGTTTTAATCGCTTTACTTATTACTAGGTATACTTATTAGGTATTTTAATCAACTCCCGACGTTTCGTGGTTTTTTCAGAACTCTTGATGTGACTGACTGACTCAGGCTCGTGATGTGACTGTGACCCGTTGCCTACCTGCCAGTAAAAGGTTTGAAAGACTTCGACACTTAATTTCAAGTTGCTCATTAGTTTTTTCATCGTGATAATTGTCTAGATTTTATAGAACCAGTTGGTATCTATAAGATGAAAGACCATGCATGGCCTTATGATCGACATAGTCTTCGTATAAGATTGATTTAAATACCATGAGTAGATAGGTACTACTTAATTAACAACTCGAAACTAAACACGCTCGGAGTTAAACTTAATTCACTCAGCGTTTAGTCATTGTAGAGGGCGAGCTTTGACGATGATTAAACTGTGCTTTGTGTTTTAAGTTTAGCTGAGACTAGTTAAATAAATAAATAGATATAATAAATATAAATAAAATTTATATAAATAAATAGAGACGTGATTATATAATAAAAAGTAAAAAAATAATAATCAGACCCGTAGGTATACCGATAGTAGTAGATTATAAAAAATGTATTAGTAGCTGGATGGATTAGATTCAAGAACCTACAGATAAAATACCTAAGTCGTTCGTTAGGTAACCTACATACCTACTTAGTTTGTCCGAAATATGATTGAAAATAATGTTTCATTTCAAATAAAATCTCCGGGGAGATCAATGATTTTTCATTCGGCTCTCGTTTTATCAATTCAATTCATTCGTTCATTCAATTCAATATTTTTACATAATGTATTCAATATTCGATATTAATGTATTCAGCGGCGCCGCGCCACTCCACAATTTTCATTTTGTAATTTTTACCGAGTGCGCATTCGGCGCTTGTGTTGCTCAAACTTTAGAGATTTACTTACTAGATTAAGTTCATTTATCGTCAAAACACGTCTTAGGAGATTAAGCAATTAATTATTTTCCATCTCCATGAATTGATTCATGGACCATGGGCCTTGGGACAATATACTTATATGAAGTTGGGAAATTTTGGTCGCGACTATCACTACCATTTTGCCTAAATGAAAGTGATTGTGTGGCCAAGTGAATCGTCGTAGGTATCCGTGGTACTCGTAGCTACCTACGAGTATTCTCATCTGTAGGCCCTGTACATTCACTTTATTTTTCGCACGACGAGCGAGAATTCGTCGTCAAAGAACGGTGTTTTTCAGTGACGCTCCAGAGGTCAAACGGATAAAGCGATTTGATTACTCTTTTACGAGTGTGTTCATTCAGGCTTTTTTCAATGAGAATAGCTTACCTTTTACTTTAACTTTTTACTAGATACTTTTTTTACTTTAACTAATTAACTTTTTCCACTTACCTATAACTTTCAGATCCGTCAAAAAATATTGAGAACCTTTGTCCATCAGACACAGATTGTTTGCTCCATATAATTTCATAGAGCCACGAGGAGCGGTATGAGTGGGCAAATGAGAATACCAAACCAGCAGCAGTTAAAGCATAACCAACTTACTTAGTCACTCGGCAATGGCGCTAGCGTCTACAATTAACATACGGAATCTATTAGTTCCACAAAAATCCGCTTCCCCAAAATAATGGGTATAATAATCCCAAACAAATGTACACAAAAGATATCCATTTACTTAATCTATCTCATTCATTACTCGAGCTCCGACGTTCCGTACTCATGGGCGTTTTATTTCATTGTTCGGATTTTGGTTTATGAAAATTATAAGTAATCTACGTATTTTTATACCAATTACAACCAGCGGTTTTGCTTGAATAAATTAAGCATCGGAATTCATGAAAAACAGTAGTATGTATTGCTCCATAAAAGCGAAGTTAATAGCACACATAAATTAAAGGCATTGATGCGCGGTCGGTATAAGGAACCACGGAAGAAAATAATGTTATCTACTACTACACCAATATCGATCTATAATTAGGATAGTTTAGGTTCTTCTATAAGACCTCGAATATAAGACCTTCTAGTGTCGAAAGTTACAAAAACGTTGCCTTACAAAAAGAACAAAAGCCCAGGTTCATCATGATTATCCGCGAGTCGCTAGTCGAGGTGACACCGTTAATTATGAGGTGCGTGAAGACGCGGCAAGTAATCAGTCTTGCACCTGTTTCTGCATCACTTACGTACATGATGCTGGATATGCTATATGATGTGATGATATAATATGATCTATTAGTACAAAGCTTTAATTTCCTGGTATTTCAGCGCTAGCGTACCTAATACAGTTAGTAGTTTTTTGAAGTAAGTACATTTAATATGCATTGTAGAATGATTTAATTGGCAAACCGACTTCTCGTTGTTTTTCGCCTAACCTGATTTCGCATTTTTTTTTGCGAAAATTTCGTTTATCATTTCATTCCACGACATTAGGTGTGTGCATGTAATGAGTACATTGAAACAAAAGTTGTTCCCAAGACTGTGGGTTGAGAAAAACCGAAAATGGGGTTATTCTAGATGTCTGGACGTTAAGGACCTAGTCCTTAACGTCCAGACTAACCCCTTTTTTGGGTTATAGTAGGTACTTAGGTATATTCCCTAAACTTGCCCCGAAACTAGCTAAAACGAGTTGTACTTACGTATATAGGTGTTTTATAGTACGTTAGTGTTTGACCCCTATACAACTTATGTAAGTGACTCTAGTCAGGCAGAGGAGGGGTCTAGGGAAAGGGTCTAAGGTGAAGCACACTTGCCAAGACGATGACCTATTTATGTTCACTTATGACTTGTAAACAAGCTGTAGTATCCTGTCAGAATATAAGACTTAGCGACTGAATTCATTCCCTCGCAGTGCAACCAAGTTGCTTCACCTAGTACAGCATTTCATTCGATTCAAACCCTTCCCTTCCGATTCAAGATGCAATTTATAAATACAAGTCTTGACTGTTTACAGATTAACTCACTTAGTGACTAAAATATAAGTTACCTATGCACATCATAAACCGTTGGATCTAGAAACATGAAATTTGAGGAGTGGTACGTATAGACTTCTTAAAATTCACATTCACAATCGGGAATAACATTATAATATCGTAATTATAAGATGTTCGTAATATAATCAAACCTACGTTTTAAGTGAACCCCATCCAGTACACCTACATCAGTAGATCGTGGTTCCCACAGCAGCCATCGGCGCAGGCGTACCACGACACACCACCTATGTAGTGCATTAGTTGATGACGTCACGGGCTGGCACTCATCACAGCCAGTCACTTACCTGCCACACATAATAATAACTCTAAAAGATTGAAGCTGAAGGTGCAGACCCGTAAAAGTACAGCCAGGAGGTGCCTATTGTTTTAAATTGTAGAGAAAAAAGGTGAATAAATCAGACTGATTGTCAATCTATTTACCTAAAGCGAATCTAAGGTACCCTTAAAATGTAATAAAATTTTACGACAGTTTTAGGTACGTACACTATTATCAATAGTAGTAAGTACTTATCTAAAATGACAGAATGATGAGACAAAATGTAACGAACGCGTTCCTGGTGAATTTATTACAGATACGATAACAAAATACATTGTATAAGTCTGTTTTCTTCTTCTTCTTCCTCCTGCATTTATCCCAAATTATTTAGGATTGGCACAGCAGCTAAGTTATAAGGAATACCTGCTGCAAATAGATTTAGTCATATTTTTAAAATCGGCCGTCTGTCGGTCACCAACCCTCCTTGGTATCAAATATTTTACCCGAAACCGATGTAGAAATCTCTCTATCTAATGTAAAAACCAGGTCTAAAGATTTTTTTTTATTTAAAATCTTTATCAAACCCTTATCAAACCAAATTTTACGTACGAAATATCAAAAAGTCTTAGACAAACTCAACGAAATCCGATTCTTCAACAAATACCATAAAGATTATGTCTTGTCTTCGCAAGAGAAAAATACAGTTAAAAATGTAAAACGAAATATAATATTCAAACGAAACCATTGTTGTACAACAAAATATACCAATTACGTTGCGGGAAATATAATCAGAAGTGATCCTGGTTGGAGGGACGACGCAAATGAAAATTTTTAATTTTGAATGCAGTTTGTTAAAGTAAAACGTACAATGGGGAATATACCGGAAAATATTCGCTAGGAACTTTCACAAAGGGGTTTTTACTTTTTTGTTTATGCCCATTAATTACTTGTTTCAGTGCGCCTGTTTATTGTGTGATTTGGTGGGAAAGTTGCTACTTATGTACGTAGATATAGATAGATAGATTGCCTTATTTGAATAACATACAATGATTACAGTAATAACACTTCCTTTGGCAGTCGTGTAAAAACAAAAGAAATCGCGAATTCCTTTGCGACTATGGTATACCTATTCAGTTTCAGTAATTATTTAGAAGAAAAATAGACAACATAAATACCTATGCACTCGAATCGTCTCGTCTTTTTTCGAAGCAGTTTCCTGAGGTAAATCCTGCATTGACAAGATACCTTAATTATTTGACAGAACCTCTCACACTAGGCTTTATGCTTTTATTTAAACTTACCTATTTTAAATAAAAATAAAAAAAGCATGGATTAGCTTTTTAAAATGGGATATTTTTTAGGGATCAATAAAATCAGCCAGTTTCAAAGTGAATCCAAATAGATGATACGGATAACCTACCTAGCCATTCCATTTAATTTCCAACGAAGAGAAAATGTCAGAAAAAAGTACTACATTCCAGCACACCTCAATCTAACCAACTCCGTTGGGATTCCGTTTGATCCGACTAATTAAGTAGACAGTTCTAAATGCATCCGAAATTGGTCGATACCACATCTCTACGGATACAAACATAGATACTAAGCTTGTATTTTGTAGGTTAGGTATGTATGACTACAGGCCTGGGGCAAATATTGACGGGTCATACGACCCACCAGAACACCTATTTAGAAGGATAGAAGGCCATTACATAATAAGATTCAGCATTATACCGTCACTTGTAAGCTGTCCAACTGAGTGCAGGCGAGAATTGAAAAGTACAGGTAGAGGGAGCACATTTTGGTCATATATTTTGTACGGCATTTTTGCCATCGATAGATCCATGAAAAATAATAAGAAAACACATAATGCCGTACAAAAATAATGCACCACAAAGTCGTGAATTCGAAATTTTTAGATATTTCGGACGATTTTCAGGAAATATATATATTTTTTATTTGTTATTATTCTACGCTTTTTAGTTCGATGCGTCATCGGGAGTGGAAGACCGGTGTTGTGGTTTCTTCCGGAACTACAACGTATGCCGAGGCAGATCCTCGTTGTCAGCAGGCACACGGCTCCTTAGACACTCTTAATTGGACCCTGTTCATGTTTTTGCTATTGTGTTTTTTTTATAATACGACGAATGGTATGTTAAATGTTGTTTTTTGTTTTGTTTTTCTATTGTTTGTACTTATGTGGGTGTTTGATGTTAATAAATGTTTTTCTAATCTATTCTTATTTTCTCTATATACCTATTATAACTGTTACAGCTCTAGAATAGCTCCGATCCCGCAACCTTCTGTGTCGCAGGTGGGTCTTATCTGATGTGATTAATTACTACGATAGAACATATAGATCTATCTTTTGTTTTCGCAATGTTGAATTGAAATGAAAATATCGCTGCGTTTTTACTTATAATGTAATGAATTAACCACATTAATTAATTTAAACCATCATTTCAAAAGCCAGGTAAATCTATTCATTCAATTCGTGGTATCCATCCAGCCTACCTATAATGGCATTGAAGCCACTAATTATTAAGTAAAGGCTAGCTTTGATAGTGTTCTGTGGCTGGCTTTGATTCGTATTGACGTAATGAAATGCGTGCGCCCCGTGTGCCGCAGACGGAAGGTAACGTAGTTTCATAGGTCTACCCACTAATGAAATGACATTGGTTTCAACCTGTTCTATAGGTTCGTTCTAACTCATTTGATGTGGGTCGGTGCTCAGAGATAGATTTCCCAGGATTGTATTAGTTTGAACCATCACTGGTAGTTCAGTACCTATGCATTGACTCAATATTGAAATTTGCTAAATGTACCTATCCTCCGAGAATTGTATGCTATTTAATTGCTTAAACGGCAAAAAAAGTTGTGAGGGTAGTTTATGTGCTGGAAAAACCTACACTACCATGTCCCGCTCACTAGCGTACAAAGCAAGGATTAAAAGTTACTTGCGCTGTATAAATCATCTAAGAATCTAAAAATTCGGTAAAGAGGCCATAGAAAGTTGGCGGTTGAGACCGTTTTATCGTCAATGTAAGGAAGAAATTTTCCCCGTTTTTAGATATTTTGAAATGTAACTTAAAGTTACACACATAAAACTACCGGCATCATGCCTGAATCGGTCAAAATTATGGGGTTTTTCAAAGAGGTATTTGAGTATGGAGAGTCACGTGTCAAATAGCCCCCTTCCCATTTTATTTACGTTACATAAATGGATATATTAAATGTTAGGCATATTATATGTAATATCTACTAATAAACAAAAACGTTAAATGAATGCTTTTTTATTGTTCATTTATAGTGTTTATTCACATTTTCTGTTAAAAAATTTTGGTTGCACAGATCTCTATACTAAATTTAAAAGTAAGTAGGTATGCTTTTATTAAAAAAAACGACCACACTTCTTATTACGTAATACAGTAAACCCACAAATAAATGAGATATCATAATAATTTACTTGTCAGTTATAACCTATCCTAATCTACGCCCCAATCTGTAGGCGGGGGAGGGTCGGGCGGCAATTACTCGTATTAAGCAAATGTAATAGCAGCATTGTGACAGACTCTGTTCCGACGTACAGTGTTGATTAGTGAACACGAGTGCCGTGGAGTACACTTTCCACTTGTAAATGTTTAAACGGTTATTATCATAAGGAAATCGGAGTAATAATTATCATGGCATGGAGCTACAGCACCTAGGTGAACTATTAAGCGAAGGCATAAATACGAAGTCTAAAAGAAAACATTAAATTCAGGTTGAGGAAGGCTTTCGGGGAACAAGATATTTAGAAATATTCTACAAGGAGCAATTTAAATTTGTTGTCAAAAATTGCGTGGTAACAGGATTCGAACCTGCGCCTTTGGCTTTCCAGATATTTGTTAAAATGTCAACATATTTGTCTAACAATTTTTTGTCAAGTTTGTCAAGTTTTAACCATGGTTAGAAAATGGAAACATGACATACGAGTAGCTTAGACTTCTTTCAGTAATAATAAGGGAATAATCAGTTAGTCTAATGTTATTTTAAATTTAAATTCTTATTTGCAAAAACAACAAGTAGGTACTAGAAACTAGGTACATACATTTCCAGATATATTTTAGCCACTGTTGCTAAACTAAGCGTGAGCTTGTGTTTCAGCATCCAGCGCCAAACCCCACAGACTACTACTAGGTACAATAATTGTTCAGTAAGCTAATAATTTATAACTAAGACACTATAATCGTAGTGAAAACAAAAGGTAATTTAAACTTATACTATTTAAACGTAAGGCAAGTCCTCTCTGTGTGTAGAATGTATGATGATTATGTAGTGCGGGTCCATCCCGTTTCTCCAAATTTCATTGTTCTGGATAAAATAAAACTTTATAGTATAGATACCTGTCTCACGAAGAAGAAGAATTAAAGAGAATTAAAAAGACCCACCCCCTCCATTTATTGCAGTACAGTCACTAGCGAAATATGCATATACAACGTATTTGTATTCAATTAAATTCATTCAATATTCATTTATTTCCTCTTCACAAAAACTTAAGTCTAAAACACAGTATTTTGAGAGGGCAAAACTCAAGTAGGTCAAAAAAACTCGAGAAGTCAAAACTCATACTCAACTCACTCACTGTTTCATTGATGGACAGGTCACCCTAATTGTGAGACTGGTGCCTGAGATAGGCTTTACTGCCTCTAATACACCTGTAATACAGTTCACCAGGCTCTTTTAAATGGGATAATTCTTATAATATGCTCTTCTCTAAGGTGCCTACTTAAATATCAAGGCTTAATGTACTGACTAATAATAAATAACAATATAAATAACCATTTTTTTAAAAACAAAGTTTCGACTCCATGGCACATACCATTCCTTGATTATATTTGTGAGGAGCCACGGACACGCCTCCTTTCCATCCCCTATTATTCACAACTCCATAACAAAAGGTGTTAACTCACAAACTTTGCTAAGCATTTAACGCCTGTAGTTTGTTAAAATAGAGTTTATAATTCGATTCGCAGCTTTGGGTCATAAGTGTTTGAACGGTATTATGTCTCGAATCTCGATTTGTCTATAAAATAATACACTTTGAGCTTTGTCTGTGAACATTGAAAAGCAAGTGATGTTTAGTATTCAATGAATTTAATTAATTAAAATCTACTTTTCGTTAATGAAATGTTTTATTCTGTTTATAAAGTTATGGAACAAGTACATTTATTATTTCGTAATTTGTTTTTTATTGCTCAAGGCATATTTACTAGAAATATTTTAAAGGAAAAATTCATCTTCAAAAATTCACTCGCGGCGAGTTTTGAACTCGCGTCCCTGGATCAATACTCTGTGTAATGAACATTACTTCTTACAAATATGTTAAACGCTAAAGTTTGCAAAATGTATATTATGTAATTTTGTAACTCTTTCAGGCAAAAACCGCTGAACCGATAGCGATGTAACTTGACATACAGATATCTGGACACTTGCAATAACACAACCTACTTTTTAATCCCGATTTTCCTGAGGGATCGGGACTTATTTAAACCTACAAGTCCATCACGTAACGTTTGTTACGAGGTAAACAGAAACTTTTATGAAAATAAATAGGAACGGTCAACAAAGCTAACAAAACTTTCCCAAAAATACATTGTTTAGACTACATTGTCCGTTATCCCGTACATTCGGCATGCACGGGCCCACAAGAACTGCCCGACGAAACTCGAACAATGGCAGCACAGCACATGGCTAAGAGTTTCTATTGTTTAATACCACAATTAGTTGCGAATTCTGCTCGGATGGAAGAAACTGACCAAGTCGTCGGTAAAGTGTAGCGCGATTGACTTGTATTGATTCTTGATTAATCTATACTAAAAAAATGTGTTTCATTTCAATCCAATATCGCAACGCGCAACAATAAGAACAGAAGATTTTAATTAATAGTCATATTATACCTTTTTAACCTATTTCTGTCATTTATGACCTACACTACATATAATATAAATATGTCTATTGGTCATTTTCTGTTACGTTGTGCACGCACGCAAAAAGTATACACCTAACGCATACTTTGATTATTATTTTTTTTGGATTGAGTTGGCATTAAAAAAAAGTAAACTCGAAAGAACATTTCACTTTTTTAATAAAGGAGACATAAGTGGACATACGTATATTACACACATAGTATATTGAAATTCCCTTTTCTTTCGTAGTTAAACGAGAAATTAATTCGTAGCCAAATTGCGCTCAGAGGAAATTATAAAATCGGGAATATCTCACATTGTTGAAATTTTCATTAAAATATCAATAATTTAGTTAATCCTATGGTGGGTACTGTTATACTACATCAGGCGTACTCTTTTTTGAAGAGTATTTTTATGCCTAACATTGTTTATAAAATTTCGTAGAGCCCCTACGTAAAGTTATTTCGCTCGTAGCCGAGTATCAAGACAGGTAGAGTAAGGTAAGTTAAAATTTAGGCAAACACCGTCGTTGTAGTGAATGATGCAGCTTAGGAAAGCAACAGTGATGGGCAGTGAGGATAGGTTCCTTAGAATTTCTAAATAATTCGAAATAAGTATTTAAGAAAATCTGTAAGTAATTCGAAATATTTAGGACAATCCAGCTCGTGACTCAATAACGGCCTCTGAATACCCAAATTAAATGCAGAAGGCTGTGGGTTCGGTAACGATTACGAGAAGATTTTTGCGGAACATAAATACTTGTTTTGTTTTGAAACGGAAAAGCGAATGACATCTTAATATATAAAAATGAATCCCTTTTTCCCTTGGTCACGGCATCACGCATGAACGGCTGGACCGATTTCGATAATTCTTTTTGCGTTGTATTTGTTATGATCAGGAGAAGGTTCTTATGAGAAAAAATGCTAAACTGATTTTGGTAAATCTTACGCGGGTGAAACCGCGGGGCACAGCTAGTAGTTCGATAAAATTAAGTCTTAAAGCTCGTCATTTCGTTTGTTGTTGTACTTAGATACAAATATACCGAAGTACAAAATGCTTTGTCCGGACTTACTAACTTATTTACCTACACACAGCCTAAATCGTCGCAGCTCACATTTGGAGAGTGTTTTATTTATATGATTCACTCATATCAATGTAGACATTCGGTAAGAAAGGGTTTCTCGAAATTCCCAGGAGATTGGGACTTCGTGATGATTGAAACCACGGGTCACAGCTATACAATGGGATGCAATCATCGGTGAGCGTACCAAGTTGAGACTAACCATGTTGGAAAGTCGACTAAGAGTGAACCACGTCACATGCAGTTTTAAATCTAATACAATTTTGAAATTGCTGTTAGAAATACTCTAATACAATTTTTTCAGCAGGTCCGTGAAAATAAATTATCTATAACAAATCTATATGTATATTTTTGTAAAGTGTCCTCAATGTCCCATCTCTAAATGCTCGTCGAACAACCGGACAGCAGCGCGAGCGGCTAAGCCCTGCATACACATTATAAACAACTGCCGAAACAATGTTCAATTTAGCAATCACAAAAGTGGTGGTACCTACTCATTCTTCACTCTGACTACTGGTAAAATCAACTGCTTAGGGTTGTTTTGTAGCATAATACCTAATATGCTGATACTAGCAGAGTCCCACTGTTTTACCCGCGTAAGTAAGGGATCAGGTCCCTAAGGAATATCGGGATCAAAAGTAGGCTATGTCCTTCTTCAAGGTCCATCTATCTCTATACTAAAGTTCAGCGGTTTAGGCATGAAAGCGTAACAGACAGATAGACAGAGCTACTTTCGCATTTATAACATTACGACTTAGTTAGCTCCAGAAGTAAATGCGACCCGTTCTTTCCTCTGGACATGGCTGACTAGGCGAAGAGGCGAGATAAATATATCTAACAATGCTGAGGCAATTTAACAGCAGCTAGAAAGTTCACATCACAGATGAATCCAAAGGTTGCCAGGAAGAGATCGCTTTAAGCGATTAAGGCCGCCCATTGTGCCACCTATTTTTAAGTTGTGTTTATTTTCTTAGTACGTATTTGTATTTGGTGTGTATAATAAAGAATTTATTCATTCATTCAGTCATAAATGTATTTTCGTTGCCGGTAACAACCAAAATAGGTACTAAACCCAGAATTAAGTGGGCGTCTATACAAAAGACGAATTTTTGTTAAAAAAATGCGCCATCGTGCGCAAGAACCCTACTCACACTTGGCGGGTTTTTCATTATGCTATAACCGCTTATAGCAGGAGAATAATCACCATTTTAAACGAATGGTGGTTTGTTTAATTTATATAACGTAAAGTATAAACTTGTACAGCCCTACCACCGAAAATATCGTGCATTTCACGTTTACCTTACAATGCATTGTTTATTACGCCAAAAAGTTTTCGCGTTTTTCACCGTTGTGATGCCTTTTGTTTTATGCGATAGGTATGCTACAGTGTTTTTCTATGTCACATTTGGGTATTGCTTTTTAGAAATTATGTAGCAACGAGTAGGTAGAGTTACGTAGAATAAAAAGTTTGGTTGTGTGTGACCGATATTTTCAGTGAATGTAGGTAGGTACTAGCTAGAATTTTTATTTTTAGTGAGTAGATTATACGATTTTTAACTTACATGGTTGTTTTCCCTACAAATATGTATAATTAAATAACGGGATACATATTTATCATGTTTAATTTTGTTTTTATTGAGTTGATTAATTCTTTATTGCAACACACCACAATAAAATAATTACAATAAAAGGAAAATACTTAAACAACTTAAAAATTAGGTGGCACAATGGGCGGCCTTATCGCTTAAAGCGATCTCTTCCAGGCAACCTTTGGATGGACCAGAAGTGAAGAAAGATGAAAGGTAGGGTGTTCAGACAGGAGTAAAAACTACTTGAATAATAATACGATAATAGTATGACATACAAATATTATTGGATAAACACAATATTGTAATGAATGCAGCCTAAGGGTTGGGACAAAGTGAGAGCGGAGCGGGGCAGCGGATGCAGAAACAATACTGCAGCGGAAAACGCGCATTCGCCCTGCTGTTGTTAAGTTCACACGCATAAACCTTTGTGTTAATGACAACAACAATCAGCGGATTTCACTGCCCATGGCCCTCACAGTATGACCGAGCCCGATTTACGTAGGTAGGTCGTTTTTGGCACCTTTTTTTCATATAAAAGAGTATGTAAAAGGTAAATAACATTTCGAATGTTGCCCTGAAACGTTGCTCGACAAAAGGCAACAAAGCGAGCAGTAAGACATATATGAAGTCATCAACTAATGCACTAGGCTCGTGCCGCGACCTCATCTGTCGACACCGGCTTCCACACTATAATTAAAACCTGGAAAAGATGGCTGCCACCTCATTATCTAAGATCTTAACAATGCGGTGAGCAACCTTACAGGTAAGTAAGGGTGGAGTCGGTGTAGGTAGGTATACTAAACGTGTGCATTTTTTCAGCGAGATTATGAGCATGTATGTAATAAGGTACCTACAGGTATTTTTAAAAAGTTTTTTGTGTAGATAAATGTATGTTGGCCTTCATAGGTGGTTCTAGTGCATTTTGATAACGTGTTTTAGGCATGGCAATATAGAGAAGCCAAAAGTGGGTTGTTCTAGACTTCTAGAGATTCTAGACAAAGAACTTTTGAAAATCCTGAGATGGAGGTATTTACAACTATTTTCTTATTTTAGATAATTGATAAAACGTAGTTTAACGTAGGTATCTCAATGATAAACTTTTTGTTTTACATCTGGAACATTATTGAGCTTTATTCAACTTAATTTTTTTACAATTTGTGATGTCAATATTTTGAAACAAATGATGTGATTCAAACAAAGCAGAAACGAAAGTTTTACAATTTTGCATGTATCTAAACATAATTTAGGGAGTAACGTAAAGTGTATTTTATAAACATTTAACTTCACAGCAATACAACTCGTTTATCAGTGTTTTTAGTTGAATTCATATGTTGAATATGAATCTCAACCAGCTCCCTAACTAAATTAGTCGTATCGACATTCGTATGGACAACAAGCTCAAATATCTTCAGCTGTTCAAGAGCCTTCCACTGATCTCTGTGCTTTACGGCAACGTTAAACAGCTCATTCAAAACTTCCCGAGCTTTTTTTATCATGCTCAAAACGAAACCAGCTCTATAAGGCGCTTCTTTACGATGTTTGTCTTGCAAGTGTTTTATGGAATCAATTTTTCTCTGTGTATCGTGCATTGTCTGCTCTACAAGCGTAGAAATTTTCTGTTTTAAGTTGTAATCTTTTTCATCTTCGACGTAGGTGTCTGATTTTCTATAATTCGGACGGCCAGACATCGGATCGTCGTGGTTCCGGTTGTCTATATTCATGTTTCTGCGGTCGGCGTCTCGTTCGATGTTGAAGTTAACATCTTCTATAGTGTCGGGTAAGTCGAATTGTGTTTCTAAACTGTGTGATAGCATTAGTACTGAAATAATAAAAGATTTAAAATATCTCTTTGTAATTTTAGGGTTTTGGATACGTTTTCGAGATGTCAGTGACTATTGATTGTTCCTTTTTCTTAAAAATATACGCAACAAAAAACAAGCAACTGCCATTGCAGATTAAATAGTAACAAACCACGAGCAAACTTTTTGTAATTAAAATTTTAAATATTTTATTAAGTAGATAGATAACTACATTATTCACTTTATTTATCACACTTTATTTATCGGGTTTAATCGCTATTTTTTCATGTTTTTAAACGAATCGAGCTTTCGTTAACTTTACAGTTGGCTTTTTCAAGGTTGACTGAGATGTAATTTGTCTATTTTAACATAAATAAAGTGTTTTGTTATGCAAAATCGCGAAAACCATAGAAGAAATTAAAAGTAGGTAAGTCAAAATATTGAAAAGTAAAAAAAAGTACAATTATTGTAACTCACACATAATTATTACAATAGGTATCCACATATTTTCATTGTTTCGTTCGTTTACATGATCGTCAATAAACTATAGTTAATCAAGAGCGCATTTACTGTTCTTTTTCTAATTAAGATTGAAATTAAAGAACTTTAATGGAATTACCTACGTAGGTATGTGGTCCTTATTTTTACGTAAGAACACAAATTTAAGTACTTTTGATAAGTATAGAATTACGGCGGTTAAATACCTAGGGTCTCGCTTTCGTCTAACTTTTATATTTCGTTGCAACACGTAGAAAGGCATCTAATGGGCACCTATGGTCGTACGTGAGTCGTGAGCGAGGTGAGGAAAAAATATTTTTTTGCAGCAGGTGCAGGATATAGAGTTTTTGTCATTAGCAGTTGATAGACCTACCTACTTATCATGACAATTCTCCTTACTTAAGTTCTTTAAGCTTTTCTAAAATTGAACGTCACGTCATGGTCACGGCCGTCAGTCAACATCAATCACTTTCCCTGTCTCTACATTGTTGGTTTAACAAACAAACCTATATAAATTACAGTGAAAATGTCAGTACTAGCGCTGTGTAGAAAAATAGTGCCCGTTGTAATAAAAGTAAAACCATGTAACGTGATTCGGTTTATGAAATGTCATAGCGTTTTCGGTATCAAAGATTTAATTCAACAGGAAAAGGTAAAAGTACTTACTAAACCCTACCCAAGTAGGTAATCGAGTATGTTTGATGCTACTTCACGCAAAAATACTGAACCGATTGCGATGAAACTTTGTCTGCAGATTGCTGTAGATCTTGATTAACACTTAAGCTACTTTTATACCGATATTCCCGAGCTATCGGGACTTATGCGGGTGGAATCCTGGAGCGCAGCAGTAGGATGTGTGGTTAAGAGACGCACCCTCATTAGCAAGAAACCTCAACGATTATTGTCGACATATTTATACTATACATTCTCCTATCTCCAGCCAGAACAATTCACTGTTAGAAGTGTAATGAGCGAAGACCACGAGATGGTGGTGGATCTCATCAAGAAGTACTACCTACCTGAACATGTACTCGTGAAGGCCCGCGGAATGGATCTGAACAACGACACAGCTATCGATGAATACCTCTTAAATGTACTGAAACAAGGTATAATATACTTTTGAGAGAATAAGATATACCGCCCTCCCATGATGTCTTATATAAGTCGTTGCGAAGTCGCCGCGTTTTCGTTCAGCTAAAAAATTAATTAATTAAAAACAAAAATGTACCTACCTAATTTAAATTATTGCCTGTAGTGGGTAAGTGAATGTATCCAAAATATGTATGTTAACATCATAATGTCTATTTAAGCTATAAAAATTCTTGATTCTTGACATCAAATCTTTAAAAAAAAACAACTTCAAAAAAACACTTTATTAATTTAAAATTTACTTTATTTATTTGAGCGACAAAAGGACGACAAAGCAAAGAGAAACGATTATGGTAGCGCGTTTAAGGTTGCTTTTCCACCAGAACTAAGCGAGAATGCGTAGGATAGATTTGTTCAAACAAATAGGATCCCTCGATTCAAATTAAAGTCTAAAATTTTAGCGAAAATATTGGTTCTTATACGTTCAGGCAACTCGTTGTATGCTGCAACTGACGACGGATCAGTCGCCGGAGTCTGCGTTAGCTTCGCATGTAGTCCTGTCGACCCGCAGAACTTGAGGAACTATGCGTTTTATAGACAGGTAAGATGGTTGATATGTTAATACTTAGCTTACCAGATAATTTATACTGTTACATAAAGGTACCTCTTATTTATTTTAAAGCCGATTTTACATTCCACGGATAAAAGATATTTATGTCGAATAAGTTCGAACCCAGTCAAATTTAAAAGCCTTTAAATTTTGATCTTTTAAATTTAGATTTGTTTTTTTTTTAAATATCATAAGTTTCGTTTTTGATTCGGTGGTCTTACATTTTATTTGTCAGATAGGGATTTGAAAAATCAGTACTTAATAAAACAAATTATAATTTAATAAGATGATTATTAAAGGATTTGACTTAGGCTACTACCTATTTATGTTTTTTTTTCAGGACCCGAATACGAAAGATTTCTTATATTTCACAGCGAAGTTGCAAGAGACTCCTAAGGTAACTGTATCGGTAATGGACAACGCTCCAGTAATGGACTTTTTATTTTTAAATGTTCTAAATTAGAAAGTTTTTACTTTTTGGGTAATAGCAACACTACATCATAGACAATAGACATTCAACTGACAATTTTCGAAGTTTGACGTTTCTATCTCGTTCACTTGCAAAATGGTGGCTGATTAGAGAAGACCTTTCGAGAATCGGGCTGTTTCTTATTGATTTTGTTAAGAAAGGTGAGTTTTGTTTTGGATATTGTTTTGATAAATCTTAATACTTATGTATTATGTTTTTATTTTAATTATTACATTGGTATATAAGCTAGCATATAAGACTGTAAAGGGATTCCTGTAATGTGCTCGAGGTAGGTTTATTTGCGATGTTTATTACTAGATCACCCAAACTCGATATGTTCCAGTAATGATCAATGTCCATAAATGGGTGTCCATAATTGCATATTGTGAAATGGGCTGCATATGACAAACAAAAATTGACTTGTTTTTTGCTTTTGTTTTAGCGATTTATTATGGCTCCCAAAAAAGATTATACCCCACATCAGATGGGTCTTGCAATAGAAGCCGTCAGAAAAGGACATACGGTGGCAGCTGCCGCCAAACAATTCGGAGTTCCACGCATAACTCTTAGAAACAAAGTGACAGGTAAAAGCCCTGCTTATTGCTCTATGGGGCCACCTACTATTCTGTCTTCTGATGAAGAAAAGATCCTCGTGGAATGGATTTTAACCATGTCAGAGAAACATAGTCCTGTTGGAAAGGAACAACTTTTAGATTCTGTTCAGCATATCGTGCAGGCCAAAGACATGGAAACTCCCTTTACTGATAACCGACCTGGAAGAAAATGGTACGAATCTTTTTTGAGACGCCACCCTGTTCTGGCAGAACGTATCTCACAAAATCTAACAACCTCTAGGGAAGCTGTTAAAGAAGAACAAATACTAAGATGGTTTACTGAAGTTGAGACATATCTCAGAGAGAGCAATAATATAGATATCATGAAAGAACCTTTAAGAATCTTCAACACGGATGAAAGCGCATTCTTTTTTAACCCGAAGGCCGGACATGTTTTAGCTAGACGAGGTGATAAAAATGTGTATTCCTCTTCAGGAAATGAAAAAGAAAATTTAACCGTTCTTTTGACAGCAAATGCATCTGGCCAGCTGGCACCGCCTATGGTCGTGTTTGCGTATGAAAGAATCCCATCACATATTGCAGGCAGTGTTCCGGAGCATTGGGGAATAGGTAGATCAGAAAACGGGTGGATGTGTGGCAAGACTTTTTATGAATACGTCACCAATGTTTTCTATCCGTGGCTCGTTAATAGTAATATAGAATTCCCTGTTATCCTTTTTTTAGACGGTCACGCGTCACATTTAACTAAGCATTTGTCAGATTTTTGTTCTGAGAAACAAATTCATGTGATAGCCTTGTACCCAAACAGTACCCATCTTTTGCAACCCATGGATATTGCTGTATTCAGACCACTTAAAATGTTTTGGCGGAAACAAACTCGAGATTGGAAGACTAAAAACCTAGGACAACAAATTAAAAAAGAAAATTTTTGTTTCATTCTGGAGCGTGCCTTAAAAGACGTGACGCCAGACTGCATAAAGAATGGGTTTAGAGGAGGAGGTCTGTTTCCATTTGGACCAGATTTTATAGATTTTACAAAATTGAACGTTCATAACAGAAAATTGCTCAAGGTAGACCGTGATGACACCGCAATAAATCAAACCTTCTTGACGCAATTGGAGTCGGAAATACGTCAAATATTTGGACAAACAAAATTAGAAATGTTCAATAAATGTTTTTTCTTAGATAAAACTGAGCTAAATAACTGCCTGCCCAATGAAGATTTAACCCTTTTTACAATATGGGCCAAATACCGACATATGTGTAAAACTAAAGCCCAAAAGAAAGCTGAAAATGATGACCTGAACATAACTTTACCCAAAGACGAGACTAACTACAGTAAAAATACTGCAAAAAGACAAACTGAGAATGAAACAGAACCGAGTACAAGCACTTTCTGTATGCATACCACACCTTCACAAACTGCTGAAACAACTAGCACTGACATAGGTATAGAGGTACCAGTCACATCATCACTTTCAGAACACATGAAAATCAAAATTAATGTTGCGGTAACTTCACCTTTCAAAAACGCATTGCTATGGCCTGAAAATGACCCACAGAAGAAAAAAAGAAGTTCAAAAGAAAAAGTACCAGCAGCTATAACAAGTCAAGCATGGAAAGAATACCACAAGAAAAAAGAAATCGAGAAGAAAAAGAAAGAAGATGAAAAAGAGAAGAAAAAACGTGAACGTATGGAAAAAAAGACAAAAGTTTTGAAAGAAAAGGAGATTAAAACATTAATGAAACTTCAAGCAAAAAAACGGAGGAGAACTTCTATAACTTCGAGTGAAGAAAGTGATAACGTTGTATACGCAGAGAGTGGTGAAAGTGATATGTCTTTATTACTTTCAGATGAAGATTTTTTAGTAAATGAAAGCATTACCGATAGATCTGCAAAAAACAATGAAATCGAAGAAAATAAAGAAAACTTACTGCATGTAGGGCGAAATAAAGAAAACTTACTGCATTTAGAGCGAGTATTGCCTAAAGTTATAGTCGAAGAGTTACCGCAGATTGATTGCCCCGTTGAACCTGAATTTAAACTTAAAAATAGTTTATCTATTGATGATTATGTTGTGGTTCAATGGGGAGACTGCTACTATCCTGGACAGATAGTCTCTTTATCAGAAGAAGGAGTTTTAGTAAATTGTTTAAAAAAAGGCAAGGAGTTCTGGCGTTGGCCTATTTTAAAAGATGTGCAATTGTATGATTGGAAGAAGGTAATTTGTAAGATTAAACTGCCAAAATTTATAAAGAAAGGTTGTTTTGAGATTCCAGAAATGAAAATTTTTGAAAATAAGTAAAATTACTTATTTTCAAAAAAAATAATTTCTGGATTTTGATTTCATTACCTAAATAGGTAATAAGTATAATATTTGTTACGGTATTTATCTTGGCCGAGACTCATTTAATTAATATTTTAGTTTATTGAAGAATATCATGTTACAGTTACCTTATAATTGTTTAGAAGTTGTTTATTTTTGCTATCTAACTGATCTCTTTTTTAGTTGTATTGAACTCATGTTACCTGAAACTTAGTTTGTAAGAAAGAATATTATGTTAGAGATGCCTTATAGTTGTTTAGAAGTTGTTTATTTTTGTAAGAATATAATGTTTATTGTTGCCTTAGATACTTATTTGTTTTGGTATAATTTTTCATTATACGCGGTATATTTTCAAAATAATTGTTTTATTCATAATATGTTCATTATTGGGGATTTCACAACTAGAACAGTCCATAATTGGGTGTCCATTACTGAGTTTTGAGTGTTCATTACTGGTAAAAATTTTAACAATTTTCAAACGAGTATTGCCATTAAATTCAATAATTTATGCTAATAATTGTAACTTTCATAGACAAAGCATCTGATACTACAATGATTCTGTAGATGTTTCGTCAAAATTAGTGAATGATATGGATGGAAAGGTTAAAAAGGGTGAAAATCTGTTCTTATAGTGTCCATAATTGGTGCATTTACCTTAATTTGTGGGACGTTTTCAATCAGAAAAAAGTTTTCGAGGTTAGTTCCTTTTTCCTTCAGCTTTGTAGATTTCATCACAGGGGACTGTGAACTTATTTAATTTTAGAATTGACTAGTTGTGTTCCGTAGTTTTACATGCGCAACTCCCGATCCCGTGGGATTTTTCAAAAAACCCTATCTAAAGGCCGCAAATTTGTGCAATTTACTTTTTAACTTTGTCTTTACTTTATGTAACGTAAATATTTGTGTTTTGTTGTAATGTTTTATGTTGCACAAATAAAGTTATTATCTATCTATCTTAGTGGATACCTACCTACACTCACCATAAAGCAAAACCTCTAAATTTCATGTCTCCCATCGGTTTGGGCTCTGCATTGTTATATAAAGATCACTAGCTGCGCCCCGCGTAAGTGTGCGTGTGTTATTCTCGGTATCCAACTACCTATATTCCAAGTTGAATCGCAATCGATTCAGTAGTTGCGTGAAAGAGTACCTAACAAAGTTACATACAAATATACAAACTTTGTCGTTTATAATATTAGTAAGAGTAAGATTCCGTCAGTCAGTCAGAACTTTGTTGTAAATAAAGTAACAAACGTATTTATTTATGAAGCAATGAATGTATTCCAGATAAAAATGTTAGCAGTATTACCCGAGTACCGGCGGCAAGGTCTTGGAGTGCAACTGACTGAGAAGTCTCGTATCTTAGCCCACGACCAGGGTTTTAGGGTCATACGGATGGACTGCATCAACCCTTACGAGTGAGTTATAACAACATTGAGGGGCCTTAGTAGGCCAGAACTGACTTTTGTAGTAATTCACCTTAGAATTACTACAAAAGTTATTTGAAATAAAAGTTGTTGAAACCATATTTATTAAAGTCGAGGATATTTACTAACACGTGAATGTCGTGAAAACACGATTCCTGAAAATTTTCTCGATAGAAAAAAAAACCAAACTTCCCTCTAAATTGTACAAATATGTGATATTACTCAGTCAATATTGTACGAAAACTAATAAAACTTTGTATAAGGACCGCACTTAGCTCGGTACAGGCAGTGAATGTTTTAAATTTCAAGATTAACGTTTAGTTATTTTGAAACTAGCAATTGTTTGATTTTACGCAATAAAATTTTGCATAGTCGCCTTTTACGTCCTTCACTTACACATCTGAAATTCGCTAGCTTTATCCCTGTCACGCTATTAGGGTTATATAGTCCCTTAAGCCGACCGATTGATATCTGGAACTCACTGCGATGAGTTGATGAGTGAAACGGACACATAGGTATTCTGCCGACCGGTATTACTTTTTCTTAGCGATCGGAGACCCAAGGGACACAACTAATTACTAATTAGCGTAAAAAAATATGGAATCTACGATATAAAAAAAAAAGTTCAAATATCTCTCGAAACCTGTCTATTGTACCGTATTCTACAATTAAACGTCTCAAACATGTCTCAACCAAGTTCATTTTTTCACAAAGAATAAAATAAATGAATGAATGAATGTCATTTATTTGCACGAAATATGGTTACAACAGATAAATATTTATAGTTTTTTTTTATTATTAAATTATTTTTTTATTCAATTTAAAATTATTTAATTTTTATTAGCAGGACGGATTTAGGTCCTGTAGTAAAAGACAATGGTAACCCCCAATGCTTAGTTACAATTTCATTAATTTATTTCAGTTACAAAATAGCAGAACGTTGTTCCCTCCAATGCATAGTAAAGTTCCCCCTACACAAGCTCCGCGGCGCCCACGCACCGTACATCAGGCGCAGTTCCGAACTAAACACCTGCGTGCGAGTCTACATAGACTTCCGGGCACATGTCGACGCTGAGCTGGATAGGCTGGCTATACGATCTAAGCGAGCCACTTTGGAGACCCTTATCGAGTGATTTAATCATAAGCAAAGACGATAAATTGACTGCTCATAAGTATTTCCCTCTCACCTACGTCTTTTTAGTAACTCTCGCGCAAGAACGACCAGTCATAAAAAGTCTAGGCTAACATAGGTCACGCATCGACCAATCACAAAGAGTCTAAGCATAGATAGGTAACGCAATGACCAATAACAAAGTTTGATATCCCCTGTCCGCAACCGTGAGTTGTTTTGTAAAAAATTCGTGGTTTTATCAGTGTCTTTATTGTCTTTGATCATAAGCCTTCTTTCTGAATCGCTCTTGCCACGTTAAACCATTGCCCCCTTACTTATAAACGCTAAATAATGCGCTGCATAACTATGCATCGTTTGTCTTTTACTATCACATGAAGTTTCAAAGTTGACAGACAGAGACAAACGTCATAAAACCTAGTCATGTGTAAATCATATTTTAGTAAGGGAGATCAATAGGTCTCGATATCGGTAAATATGGAATAATTACCGATATCGAACGAAAATGATTAGAGATGTCAATTTGTTTAAATAGCTCGAAGTGGCCCAAGCGATTTAAAAGCCTCATTTTGTAATAATGACGTTAATATTACATCAAATCGAGGGCGCTACTTGCATTCAGGACAATCCTCTCAGGAAACTTCAATTTATTTCGCAACAGATTTTACAATCGTGGGACTACTGCAAGTAATCAACAGAATAAGACCCCCGATTACAATGTTTTGAGTCATTGAGTAAATTGTAATGTGATGTCAAGTACCTATATCTGTACTTTTAAAATAAATTATTTTGTGATATTGTTACGTATGCATTTTTAATATAATATTGCAACTGATATTAATCCAGATTTAAGTGCATTTATTACTTATTATAAAAGAATATTATCGAATAGCTGCGCCCTGTGGTTTCACCCGCGTAAGTCCTGTTCCCGCGGGAATATCGGGGAAAAAAGTAGCCTATGTGTTATTCCCGGTATCCAGCTACCTATATTCCAAGTTTCATCGCAATCGGTTCAGAAGTTTTTGCGTAATTAAGTAACAAACACACATACATACATACACAGATAGTCACAAACTTTCAGCTTTATATTATTATTAGTAGGATAGGATAGTAATAATATCCTATCCTATCCTATATAGCTGGTTCTGTCTGAACATGTAAAACTGGTGGTCCCGCAGCTAAGCTCATCATCATCATCATCATCATCGCTCACGATGTTAGCGGTTGCATCCCTGTTTCATTAGAAATCTACAATAGATTTCAATAGAAATCTACATTATCGAGGAGTAACAGTCTATTTTTCCTTTTCTTTTCCGATATTGCTACAACGGCACTTACGCGGGATACGACTAGTAAAACACTTTATTTATCCGGTTTTATCGCGTTTTTATTCATTGTTCTAAACGAACCGAGCTTTCGCCAACTTTACAGTTGGCTTTTTCAAAGTTGACTGCCAACTGTAAAGCCAACTGTAAAGTTGGCGAAAGCTCGGTTTGTTTAGAACAATGAATAAAAACGGGATAAAACCGGACAAATAAAGTGTTTATTATGCAAAATCGCGAAAACCATAGAAGAAATTATACGACTAGTAAGTACAAAAACGCGTAGATTTGACAGCTTTGTAAGCTACAGGTAAGCTTAAAAGCTATAGTTATACGTATGTCTTGTATTATGTAAGAATGGCACAGGATTTCAGGGATTGAAGTTGTATCAAGTTCCTATTGAAGCATTGAGCGTATTAGCATTGATCATTCATATATCTATAATATCAATGCTCATTTTTCCTTTGATTCCAGGTTAAATTGTTTCAAAACAAACAGGGGGCATAATGATAACCTCGATGTATTTTTATCACAATTTATTCAAGTAAATCACATTGCTTTTTATACATATGAGTAATCTAAACCAATATTATAAAAATATGTTAACAATGAATACTACTAATATTATATAGCTGAAAGTTTGTGAGCTTGTATGTATGTGTGTTTTTTACTCAATCACGTAAAAACCGCTGAATCGATTGCGATGAAACTTGGGATATAGGTAGCTTGATACCGGGAATAACACATAGGCTACGTTCTATCCCGATATTCCCGCGGGTACGGGACTTACGCGAGTGAAACCGCGGGGCGCAGCTAGTACTTATAAATCACAATAATTTCCGGGTTTTACTCGCGTTAATATCTATAATAATCATTTGCCGAAGTACAGTCAGGAAAGGACTGAGGGTACCAGGTGCAAACTTAAAAAAATATGATTTTCAATAATGGTTCAGTAATATGACGACCTCTGTGGCGCGTCGAGCGAACGTTTGGCTGCAATACAGAAGGTTGCGGGTTCGATTCCCGCTGGGTGCAAATATTTAAGCTTAAAAAATAAATATTTGCATCTGGTCTGGGCGTATTTCTATGTATAATATGTATGTATTTACAAAAGAAAAATAAATATAAGTAGTATATCCGTTGTCTAGCCACCGTAACACAAGCTTAGCAGCTTACCACGGGGCTAGATGGCGCTGTGTGTTCGTCACAGGATTTATTTATTATTTATTTATTATTAATTGGTTGATAATTATGCTTGATATCAGTAAAGCGTACTAATTGTTAGTAATTCCATGTAGAATATTAAAAAAATTAAAACTTCAAAATATGCATCTGGTAACTTTGTCCTTTGCTGACCGTACACACCATGTTTTACAACACGCTACACTTGTTTTACCGCATAGACGATACTCCTCTTATAAATTAAATGAAACATTTTATTTGCAATGGTTAACTCGATAGTCAACACACAGTCAGTAAAAGTGTAGGCAAGTACTTAAGTATTTTTAAAATAATTCAGAATTATTTTAAACAGATTAATCGCATTTTTTTTGTAAATAACAGGACATTTTGTGTACCATTTTATTAGAAACTTCATATTGTACTTATTTTTAACCACAAGACGATATAAAAATAATATGAAATAAAAATAAAAAAAAAATGATTAGAAACATGATTGTTTTACTAAATTAATATAAAACGGGAGTATAATCCGGTTTTTTTTTATTAAATGTTTAAACCGAGTACATTTTAAAGTAGTATCAAAATCTTAACATAAATTATATTCATTAACCCATTAGTACAATAAACATAGGATAACAGTGCAACACGAATTATAATGAACGCAATCCCAATTTTCCTACCTATACAAGATGTAACGGGCATGCTCATTTAAGCCGAAAGGGGGTTGTTCTAGACAGCTAGGCGAAGAACTTTTGTTCTACGACTTTTGAAAATTCGAACTTTTTTTTTTTAATTTTGAGGTTACGGTTCACTTAAAAAGCAGCTGCTTTTGAAAATAAACGTAATTGCAGTTTCGATTGTTGTCGACTAAACTAAATGAAAGGACAAGATAAGGTCAATGACCTCGAACTCTGAGAAACAGCTGATTTTCAAGTAAACCTTAAACTTAAAATTTTCGAAAACTACTTCGTATTTCCAAAAGTTGTAGAACAAAGGTTGTTCGCCTAGACGTCTAGAACAACCCCCTTTCGGCTTAAAAGGGCTTACCCGTTACACCTTGTATAACATCAGAATCCTATAGAACTAAAAATCATATCTTACTAATATTATAAAGCTGATAGTTTGTGAGCATGTGTGTATGTATGCATGTGTGTATGTGAGTTTGTTGCTCTTTCACGCAAAAAACTACTGAACCGATTGCGATGAAACTTGGAATATAGGTGGCTGGGGACCGGGAATAACACATAGGCTACTTTTTATCCCGATATTCCCGCGGGAACGGGACTTACACGGGTTAAACCGCGGGGCGCAGCTAGTAGCCCCGCGGCCAAATATAAGCTTAAAAATTAAATACATAAAATTCCAATAAAACCGAGTCAAACGTCATTCTTATGACAAGAAAATTCACTGGCATAAAACTTTGAAATGTACTTTTAAAGAAAAAGTGAACGCAAACCCGATTTTCGAAAGAGTATTCGATGCTTTGTTGTACTCTAAATTACATAAGTTACTTTCACAGATAATGTATATATGTTGCCGCTATATCAACAAATACTAAAAACAAATTATAAATCATAAAATTTTAAGTGAGTTTCCCATGAAATAAATGTGTTTTACACACCTACTGCTCTACAAAGTTACTTTATTTGACCAAAAAGGTCAACGTTAAGCGAGTCTTTATTCCCTAGGTGCATAAAGTGCTCATTATAACCCTAAGGCATAAAGTAATTTAAATATGGAACTAAGGTTCTGGTAGCATACGGCCATTTCGAACTGGCCACCTAGACACAACACATAAAAAAAATAAAAAACGGGCTATTTTTCTTCAATTTTATGTCGACGGAAGGGTAAGGCAAAAAGTTTTAGTTAATGTAAAGCCCCAACTTTTTTTTCATCGGCTAATGCCGATGTTTGATTTCGTCATTTTGATGTAAGATTGTGAAATTTAATTAATAGAGCTGTTTATACATATATTCAAACACGTTGCATTTATGTATTGTTTTGTTGTTAGTTAAATGCTTATTTTTGTAGCTTTTTTATTGTCTCGCAGTAGATGTGTAAAGTAAAGTATTTACCTCGGTAATAAAGCCTGTCTTTATCTTGGGCGCTTGAATCCCGCGCTTCACTCAGGACTCTAGGTACATAACTCCTTCGCTTCGCTCAGGAGTTAAGTTGACGCTAACTAACCTCGCTGCGCTCGGGAGTTAACTCTCTAGAGTCCTACGTACGCTTTGGATTCAATATGACGCCCGCTATATAAGACAGGGCTTTAGCACCTCGGTGCACAAACTACTATTTTTTGTGATGATGGTACAGAATCCTGCGAACTTGGCCGGTTTTTCTTCCAAAGTTCATTACAATTCACACTTGCACTTTAATAAGCACCTTAATCTATCAGTTAATGATCACTTATAATTGACTTTGGTATTGATTGTGCAACTAGTACTTAACTTAAGAGTAGGTTTGATTAAGATACGGCGTAATGATGTTACCCAAGAACCATTTGTCTGAGAATTTGAGGTGATTGCCTTCCACAGATAAGAAAACCAATTTGCGAGCTTCGTTCATTTTCTTCAGTCCTAATCGGTCCTGTAATTTAAATAATAATAATTAAATAAAAAAACACAAAGTAACACGATGTAAAATCTATACTAATACTAGCTGCGCCCAGCGGTTTCACCCGCTTCCCGTTCCCGCGGGAATATCGGGATAAAAAGTAGCCTACGTGTTAATCCAAGTCTCCAGTTACCTATACTCCAAGTTTCATCGCAATCGGTTCAGTAGTTTTTGCGTGAAAGAGTAACAACCTCACATACATACATACAAACTTTCGCGTGATTATAAAGCTGAAGGGTTTGATTGTTTGTTTGAACGTGCTAATCTCAGGAACTGCTGGTCCGATTTGAAAAATTATTTTTGTGTTTGAAAGTCCATTTATCAAAGAATGTTATGGGCTACTTTGGATTTTTTGTTTTGGTTAAAACGATTTCAATGAAATTTGGTACAGGGATAGTTTAGTGGTTGAAATAAGATATAGGGTACTTTGAATAATCATACAGGGTTGAGCTACGCTTGGTATGACGTACGTGATGCGTCAAATACGTTACGGGATAGGAATTTATGCGGGTGAAACCGCGGGGCACAGCTAGTATTACATATTTATTTATAAGGGACTTACGACCGAATACAAAACCGCCACTTAATATTTGGGGGTACTTACTTAAATAATTGAACAGCTTTTAAATTTAAAATTAGTAAGTGTGGAAAGTTTTGAGATTGAGAGCGGCTTAATTGTTTAAGCAGAACTCAAATTTTGATTAGCGTTTCTATATTTAGCCGTTAATTGTTTTTTTTTTTTACGAAAATATTTATGTTGTTTTGTAATGAAATGGCAGTAGTTTACTGTAACTTTTTTAGGATGTTAAAATAGACAAATTACATCTCAGTCACCTTGAAAAAGCCAACTGTAAAGTTCATCATGAATAAAACGCGATTAAACCCGATAAATAAAGTGTTATGCAAAATCGCGAAAACCATAGAAGAAATTATGTTTTATATCTTATAAAATATCCTTATTCTACAACCAGTATGTACTCCGGGCGAAGTGATGTAACGCGCTAATTCAGTTCACCAATAGTTGCGGGTTCGAATCCCACCATACCTTAGATTTTTTTTTACTAACCTCAATATAAAGTTTAGTCCCCATCAATCCAATCGTTTCCTTATCCTGTCCGGGCTTGTAAAACCCAAACCACTCGGTCTCCTTCGGGTCAACAATTGTATCTTTATTGAACTTCACCATCACAAAGTTCTGCAGCTTGTTCAGGTTATCTATGTAGGTCTGGTTGATGGAAATCTCGTTGTTTATGTCGGAGAGGAATATGCTGTTGTTTTTGTAGAGTTCTTCGTTCAATGGGTCGTGCCAGTAGGTAGCTTGTACTAGCGCTTCTTGTACCCATCTGTTGATTAAAATTAATACTTATAAGAGATTATAAATAAAGCTGGTGTCCGTGGTTTCGCCCGCGTAATTTCTTTTCCGGCGGGAATATCGGGATAAAAAGATAAAAATCCTATGAGTTATTCCAGTGTTGTTATTGACCGAACGAGAGAAGTGAGTGAGGTCCAGTGTAGACGGGTCTGACGCTTGTATCTTTGTATGTTTGTTCGACGATACTTGAGTATTGTAGCTCCGATCTTCATGAATTTTGGTATGTGCGTAGTTTAGGTCAATAGAATTTATGAGTTCGAAGATGAGCCGGATCGGTAGAGGGGTTGCTTGGGGAGATAGGGGGTCGTGAGGACCTCGAACTAGGATCGAGTCCTGTATCTTGGGAGTCTATACAATAACATTTGTTTTATACTAGGAGTTCTCCCCGAACTGAGCCCCCTATCTCCCCAACCCCCCTACCGATCCGGCTCATCTTCGAACTCATAAATTCTATTGACCTAAACTAAGCGCATACAAAAATTCATAAAGATCGGAGCTACGACACTCAAGTTATCGTCGAACAAACATGCAAAGATACAAGCGCCAGGCCCGTCTACACTGGACCTCACTCGCTTCACTCGTTCGGTCAATTAATATCCTATGTCATTTATAACAATAATACTGAGTAAATCATTAGTCTAGCTGTCAGCCGATCTTCAAGTAGTGTGAATTAAACAAAGCTTGGCGTAGTCATTAGGGATGATTTATATTAGACAGTCACGGGTCCGAGCTTCGTTGTCCATTGCTCGGCGAGCAATCGATTGGTCTGTTGCAACCGAGTGGCAGCTGAGCAATGAACAACGAAGCTCGAACCCGGCCGGCGCTCGTGTCGGTCTAATATAAATCATCCCTAATTTGTATGAGTGACTGATTTAATTTTTGTGGAATAAAAATATATTTTCAAGCTGCTCCATGCTTCGGAAGGAACATTAAGCAATTGGTCCCTGTTGTTATCTCTGATAGTAGAAATTAGTTCCCTTAGGGCAACCTGCTAGCTAATTATGAAGGTTAATCTGTTGCTAACAAATCTCAAATGAATCAATTGAAATTATTGATTTTTGCAATTACAGATATAAGGTCATTAGTTAGTTTCAATTGTAATGGCAATTTGCTGCTGAATTACGTGAATGGTTAAAATACAACAATTTCAATTGTTTCAATTGAGATTTGTTAGCAACAGAATTCAGTAATCAGCCAGCTGAAAACCCTAACATTAGGTGGGCTACCACACCACTATACAAAAAGAAGAAGAATACTGACCTCTCATAAGCAGCATGGTTGATAGCTTCTCTCAGATATTCACAGCTACTGTGCTGCAACGCTCCACACTGAGGGATCCCAAACACTCCCTGATGTTGACCTCCCATTGAGATAAGGTTTCTTATGGGAGGTAGCTTGTGACCGCATCTTTGTACAACAGCTCGGCTGGGAAATACATAACCTCATCAGAGTATATTGAGCTACATTAGCCGTGTAGCCAGAATAGAATAGAGTGACCCATCTCTTTCCATGGGAGTCTTAAAAGGCGACTAACGACCGAACACAGAAACACTACTCAACATTTGAGAACTACTTAAACAAAGAAGCAGCTCTCAAACTCAAAAACTACCATACTAATTTTGAATTTAAAAGCTGCTCAATAATTTAAGTACCTCTCAAATTTTAAATGACGTTTCTGTATTCGGGTGTAAGGGATCTAGGGGATCTAGGAATTCAGTTTGAGATCCAGTTTGAGATCTTCCTGCACAGTGGCGGATTAACTGCTAGGTCCCTAGGAGGGTTGGAGTCTAACGCAGACTGCAAAAATATTACCAAATCTATTTGCAGTAGGTATGTTCAATGATTGCTTACCTCCTGTGCCTAAAAATAATTTGGTGTTTTAACGAACCCCGACCTCCTAAGAGGGAGGCAACTGGGAACAAAACACAGATAAGAAGAAGAAACTGAAAGGAACTGCTAGTAAATCATCAATAACAGAACTATAGTTCAATTCATACAATATAGATACTTACAAAAACTGACCTCCTTGAGAGAATCCCATAGCATTAAACCCATTAGCCAATTCAGGGTGGTTAGCCAACTTCTCACATGCATATGAGACTTGTTTGTTTGGGTTCTTGAAGTAGCCATTTTCAAAGTCTTCTATTGTATTCTTGCCAATCTGGAGAGATCCTACGTAGATCCCAGGGATTGCCTTTTCAATAAAGAGCTTGATTTGACCAAGGCTGAGGGCTCCACAGCAGGTGTCCCCTAACAAAAACCAGTTTATTTTGTTACTAATAAAGATTAGCTGTGACTATGAGGCATGATTATGAAAAATGTTCTCGGAATAACAAATTATAATAGTTTTTTCTTTTATCTTTGAATCATTTCATACAAAATAAATACAATACTGTGAATAATATGGGATATTTAATATTAATGTTTGTCACTCGAGGTTGTTGTCAAGTAACTATTAAGAATCAGCCTTCATTAATCATAAAAGTCCTTACGGTCCAGAATGTTAAAAAAACCAATTGGTGAAATAAACGTTACAAATCTGTTAAAATTGAGTTAAGTGTAAATAGTACGGATGTAATAAATATTTGACGTACTAAGTAGGTACTAACAATCTTTTATTCTACGTTCAGAATGCTAATGCTTTTTAGGATGTCACAACAAAATGATCAAACAATGATCAACACTTTAATGTAGTCGGGGAGTCAAAAAACTGTAGATGCATCAGACAGACATTATGTAGGTATAGTTACCCTGCATTTACCTATTACATGGGTGGGTAGGTAGGTACATAATGCTGTTGATATACAAAGCAAGAGTTAGCAAAAATGTATACTTGAGGTCTTGATTCAGGGTGAATTATTCAAAAATGAAGAACTGAATACCTACAATACAATATTATGTTAGCAATGGTAGTTGAAGAAATTCATTAAATAAATAGAACGCGTGCTGTATCAACCACTGTTGACTTGAGTTGACTTTTATAGCAAGGGTGCGACGGTGCATTTCTGATATTATAGACTCATTGATTATCAGGTAGACGGTTATATACCGCCGGACCAACGGAATAGGTCATACGGTTAGATAATTTTATCTATCTATGTACTTACCCATTCCATGCCATAATACCACAGGCGTAGGTCGCACAGGTTCACCAGATATTGCGGTGATAGCAAGAAATAAACAAATCAACAACTTCATTTCAATTATGTTAGAAACTAATGTGTAATCAGTTTGAGTAACTACGCGCAACTGTTGTATAACAATGATTGTTAACTAACAGTAACACGAAGAGAAATGCAATTAATTAGGTTTCTGCAACAAATTACTATCTAACGTTGTTTATTTTGATTTGAATTTTGCGAAAACACGACAAACAAGACAGCGAGATTGACCGGCTATCAAAAAATGTTACCATTCTCGGATGAGATTTTACCCTACATTTTATGGTAGGTATGCTTCTAGCGTCAGGATGCATATTATGACAGCTTGACTTAGAATATTGTAATATTAGTTATTAATGACTTAAATACAGGTGCCGGCATATTAGTTGAAAAATATCTGGCGTGTCCCTACACGCCAGATACAGTATACAGTATACAGCGTGAACTTACCCCCTGGTAAGTTCACGCTGTATACTTACGAGCAACGTATATCGAAATCAATAAACTATTGAATAGAATTATGATATAGATGATTATATTTTTTATGATTTCTTCATAAATAGAAAAAAAAATGAAACTTTTCTTAATTTATACTAAAAATAATGATTATTATGACTAAATAAAACGTAAAGTATTGGGTAGATTAAGGACCATCCATGAACGAACATGTTTGCTAGCATTGTCCCTACAAATAACAGCTAACAATAACTCTAACAAATTTCAACAATTTCACAACTCTAATAATTGAATGTGCTTAAGGGCTGAATTAGAGCACATTGATCCAGTAACGAATCCAGCACAGGCGCCGGGTACTGGATTGACACTTTTCACACGTAGCCAGTAGGTGTGGTTATTACTTCCGAGTAGGGTGAGTGACCGGACGTTTTTCTAGTGGAGAGAAATGAATTCACGGAAACGTCAGAGATTACAGCTTTTTGAATAGTTTAATGGATAAATGTTCCTATTTGATTTTAAAAATGTTGACGTAGATGTTAGAAGAACAGATAAATCAGCCTTAAGTGTAGGTATTTATAAGATAAACGATGATCCATCAACGCGGTCGATTCTTTCTGTACTAAACCAATCCTGAACTTGGATGCTATCTGTTTTTTGATACTGCACAGGACGCCTTTTTTCAACTTATTTGCCGTCTACAGTACTGTACTCCTTTGTTTTATTAATCCTTTATTTATAGTTGTCCATTAGACTATTGCTAAATATTTTACTATTTTGTAGACAATAGTTTACAATAAGTAATAGCGGAAATTCGGTGCGAAAGTATGTATGCATAAAAGCAATGTTGTCATTTTATAAGAAAAATTAACTGATAACGAACAAATAATTATTGTGTAGTTTGTTTACCTACCACATTATCAGATAAAAATCACTTTACTTTCTGAACAATTATTCTAATGATAACACTAATAAAATTTAGAATCTAAGAGAAGTGAAGCCTTAACGTAAAATCTGGTAAAATTTTGGAAGTAGCAACATTTGAGGAAAACGTCAAAAGTTGCGGTGACAGTGTCGGTAAAACAGAACAACTGCAATAATTGTACTGCCAAAAAAAATACGATATTTTTCTCAGAGGTTATTCAAATTCATGACGCTAAATTGAAAAGTAATGTTACCATAAAAATAATGTAATAACATGGTAATAACAGATGGCGTTAGAAAAATTATGTAATAACAGATGGCGTTAGAGTACTTCATACTTAGTTCATTTCTCTATAACAGGTGGTGTTAAATTTTGACTAAAAAATCCAGCTTTGTCACACAGATGGTGCTGTTTTAATTATTGAGGATCTCGACTAGATGGCAGTGTAAGCAGTATTTTGTGAGGGTTGGGATTATCAGGATCAATGGGGTTAGGTACCTAGGTTTATTTGGTTCATGAAATTTTTGTTAGGTACCTACCTCCTATTTGAATCATTATTGTGTGATACATTTAGGTTGGCGCTTTTTGTAAATATTGTACAAAAATATTATCGTGCGCTACCTTGCGCATTTTCCTAGGTAAGTACCTACTTATTACCTACCTACCCAATGAGTCTTTGAAGTTTTTACATATCTCTGTAGGTACCTACCTACATTCTTATCTTATTAATGAATAGAAGACGAAAAGACATCGATCCGTCAGCCTAGGCTAGGTTACTTATCTATTTTTTATTCAGCGCGTGTCGCGTCGGTCAGTAAGGCAATAAAAGAAATTGTAGCATGACATAGATCACAGTCGGTAGTCTATAGGTACTTTGTTCCTACTGAACGAGGCAGTCGCCTGCAGACAGGTAGACAATGACCGTCAAATGAACTTGAAATCAATAACTTCAGTTAAGTGGAAGTAAGTTAAGTTAACCACCCTGTACTACCTATGCCCGTGCCGTGCGTGACCACTGACCACCCCAAGTCACAAATGATAATGTATCTTCTAGATGAGCCACTAAGGCCTTAGATCATATCATCATCTTTATTCACCATCATATCGGTAGAAAAATAGTGGACAAACGCTCGTCCAATTATGTTTATCTTATTCTCCTATAGCCTTATTAATAAACGTAAGAGTAGAGTAGTAGTGGAGAGAGATAGGAGTAATTTTATCACTTTTTGTTTCTGTCTGTCAAGTTTGAAAGCTCTTGTCAAGGAAAAATATTCTAAAAAAAGATTATTAGGTTCCTCGGCACATACCTACTTCTACTTAGAACATAATTGCTAATTTAGATTAGATTACATTTGCTTCGAATGAAACAAACGACTCAACTTTTATAAAAAATCTTTTATTTTTTCAGTATAATTGACATCGTGGACTTTACATAAATACTATCTTGATACAAAAGCACTATACTTATCAATCGATTCGATCGCCCACATTTTTATTTGCATATTGTTTTTGTATAAAATTATGACGATTATTTCGAGTTTTAACATTATTATACGTTTATAGCACCGATTCTACATAGACATTTACTTCCTTACTTATAAAATATTATTTGCATATGACTAAGTTATGTGACATCTGTCTCTGTCTGTCAACTTTGAAACTTAATGTGACAGTAAAAGACAAACGATGCACAGTTTTGCATCGCATTAAGTAGCGTTTATAAGTAAGGGGGTCAATGTTACTTCTGCTGAACAAAATATAATATGGCACCATAGTACACGTGAGTGTAACAGTAGCTATGGAATCGGAACCATGATTTTTACATAAAAATATAGATAGGTAGGTCTAGGTACATATGTACCTATCTTTACATCTTATGAAAGCACATTATGTGCTTTTGTCTATTTATTTGGATTTTAAGTTGTAACGACGAGTAAGTAGACTTACTACTCATAAACATATTAGGAGAAAGAATTTCAGGAGAAATACTGTAAACACTTCAATCGAATATTATTATTATACCTTCGTCAAAAATCAGTTCATAAGTTCATTTAACTTGGCAAAGAAATAATGTTTGAATTGTGCGCTCTTGTATTTTACAACAACTCATCCATAACTTAATACAAAAATGTTTTGAAAACTTTTTCTGAAAGTTTTCAGTTAATCTTACAATTAGGTACTTATTTCTAGTCTTTTATAACTTCTATATTATTATAGCTAATATATTATTTAATCACAGTCTCGAGGAAATCACCTTATACCTAAGTCTGATTAGTAAAACCACGTTGACTTTAAATTTAAAAATAACACAAAAACGTAGCAATTATTGAAAAATAATTCTCCAAAAAAACTTAGTGTTCTAAGTTTATGGAAGTCTGAAGTTATCGACCCTATCATGTTTTTTGAAAGAACACGTAGGATCTTAAGTCGAACTAAAAAGACAACGTGATTTTTATACCTAGTTTAGAATAATGGCACCTTGTTTATGCAGTGCCTGTGACCAAATTTTTCTGATTACTTGCAGTTCAAACGATGGAAAGTTCTACTTTTTTCGCAAACAGTTTTATAATTGTTTGATTAATTTGCAAATGTTCACTAAAGCTTTGAAATGTTAGTGATTTCTTGAAAAATGAAGTTACAATTTTACAAGACTTCGAAGAGAATTGAACGTTCATAAAATGACTGTGAGTGAACTGCGGTAATCAGCAGAAAAAGGCCCCTGGTGCGACAAGATAGGTACAAAAATGGAGGCATAAGTTCAGGACACTATTCTATAACTAAAATGCCTCAACTATGCCTCTGAAATGTTGTAAATTGTTTTAAAAACGGTGGAACAGCTTATGGAAATTTTGCAAAGTTGCGCTAAAACTTTTGAACTGTTAGTGATTCCTTGGGAAGTTACCAATATTGTTGAACCGTTTTCGAAAAAAGTCAAATAGGACTGAGGCACAGTTGAAAAACCTTAGTGAACGTACCTACTTCCTTCTGAACTAGGAAAACCTAGGAAAGGAGTATGGCTCAGGATATTTCAAGTTGATAGATAAGTTTAGTTTAACTATAATTATATGTAGTGGATAAGGGAAGAATCAGATCTATCACAGTTTCCTGAGTATGACATTAGCTTAGGAAAGCGACTCTGCGATATACAATTAAAGTGATACTTTGATATAAGTTTATTAGAAAAAAGAATTGCCACATCTCCATGGAAACCTAGTTCTTCTATTCTAGTCTAACCAGAGGCTCTGCAATCATTAATACCTAACACATGCTACATGTGAAACCTTGGCGTGACTGATTCATTTATGCACCTGCACAGAAATGTTATTTTCTGATAACAGAATTATTCAATAACAAGATCTACAGTCCGTTTTTGTATGACTAGTTCTATTGTGTTATTTCAATGGCAAACCATATTACAGTCACGGTTTTTATTGAATACAAAACGTACTTAAATTTAAACTAGGCACCTTTACACAGTCAACTAAGTTAAACTAGAAAAACAGCCTCATTTTTTATCAGATCTTTGTGATAAGTTTATAATATTCTCATCGAGTCTGTGTGTTTGAGAATATTTTTGCCTATAGCTATGCATTCTTCTTTATGTTCACAGTAATCACTGCTACTGGAATCCGAAGAATCTGACTGCCTTTCGAGGTGGTATGCCCTTATTCTTCTAGCCCTCGTGTCCGAGTCATAGATGAGAGTATGATGTGGGCATCCCGTCTTGGATCGGAAGACGACTCTGTAGTTCGCAGGCTGGCTGTACTGGACATCTGACATGGACCTAATGTGTCTTCGGTACTTTGAATCCTTTGTCAACGGTGAGAATGTGAGCATCATGTCCGAGTTTGATTGCTCGATCGATCTGGAACAATAATGAGGAACGTGTTATTTTTTTGCTGCTTTTCGTAAGTTAAGTAAGTAGATCGTAAGATAAGTATTATAGATTGACAATATAGGTACGTGGGACTTGGCTTTTGAATGCCGATGGTACAGCGATCCAAGTCAGGATAAAGCAAAGCCTATGTCCCCTTTTTCAGTATCATAGATCAAAAATGTAAACTTGTATTAAGTATTTCCACTGATAGTACAGAGTTTAAATTTTGAGAATGTGTTCATTAAATGACGTAGGCATCCGATAATAAACGGTTTATTGAAATTTCCACTTGATCGGGAGTTACGCGAGTTAAACACGTGGGACACACATAGTATACAATATTATGTAATAAATAAATATACTTATTATAAAATTTCAAGCCGAAAAACGTGATGTACCTACATAATTATGCAAAAATTGCTGGACAAGATAACGGTAATCTTCACATTAGAGATAAAGTTTAATACTCGCAAAAACCGGACTGAGCTATGAACCTAATGCAAAGTCAGTAGGCATTTTGATTAGCCGATAGCTTGCCGGGTTGAACGCCTTCAACTCGATATACAATTCAACTAGGTATAATAGGGAACTGAACTAGACTTCACCCTAGCCGCATTTGTAAACGTTAACAATCGGCGAAAACTATATAACCACACGTAGAGTCCATAAAATAATAAGCCCGTTATTTTGTCCCACTGTAGGACACGGCCTCCTCTTAAAGGGGTAGTTAGGCAGAAAACCTACGCCACGCCATAATCCTAGCTTACTCTGTCGCTAGCCCATTGGCGAATGTCCCATGCCTTCAGACCGTGACTACTAGAGCATATATTTCATACTAATGGATAAATAAAGTCACAGCTGGACTACCTCATTCATTCCGAATTCCGATCCTAGAAACTGTAGCTCAATAAAATCCTATTGGAGTTCCGTAAGGTGACCAGCTTTTATAGTAGGACCTAAGTGCTTAGAACTGCTTATTCGTATCATAAACACCATTTGAGACGGGAAACATTTTAACAACCTACAAGAAAACTGCGCGAAAATTCGATACTTTAATAAATGTTGTTAGTGCGGAAAGAAGTGTCAGCTAACTAAAAAGTAGGAAGGAAGTATCAATATCAGACACTTTATAGGTACGATTATCACTACCTCATTGGTTTTCCTAGACGACTTATCAGGACCATAATACCTACTATTAGGTAGGTACGTACCTAACTACATTGTTAAGTGTAGAGAGATTGTCCACGGTCATATCCATATCGTACGTTTATATCGAGGAAGTGTGGCCAAGGTCAAAGTTCACTGCGTCTTGGGAAAGGCCGACAAGAAAACTGTATTTAATTAGTTTATCCACAGACCTATTAGAGTATAGATGTGACAACCTAATTTTGATTGAATCTATATACCAATATTATAAAGAGGAATGGTTTATTTGGTTTTTTTTTAAGGAATAGGCTCCGAAACTACTGGACTGATTTTAAAAATTCTTTCACCAATAGGAAGCTGCATTATCGAGGAGTAACAGGTTATTTAAGATCACGATTATTCCACGAGATCGGGATTTACGCGGTTTAAACCGCGGGACCCAGCTTGTTCCTAATAATTTGTCAGGATTTTGGTGTGTTCAAGCCCCCGCTTCCGATTGTAACGATTAAACTATGCACTGTCTGAACGAACTATATAATGCAGAAAATCGGTTGAGTGAATCGTTTTCGCGTAGGAGAAAGTTAGATACGATACATAGTAATCAGTAGAAGGGAATCCTTGCAAAGTGACAACAATGACACGCTTGTTTTTCCATATATTTGAGGTGGAAGCGGCGATGGCGTCTCTAGATATCTTGATCTATGAGTTTATCGTTGAAAAGCATCGGGAAATTTATTTTTATGTTTATTTCAATAATAATAGAACATTTGTAGGTGATTATAATTAGGTATTCTGTAATTTCTAATTAAATAAAAAGTGTAACTTATTTTTACTTCGTATCTAAAAAAACACCTTAGAACTGGACAAGTCTCTATTAGTCGCATGATAGTAATGCATTTTAAACTCGCCTCTGACGAATGAGGTTCACCAGTTTGAAAGACAAATATCGAGAAATTACTTAAACGACTTTAAATGAAATTTCGAACGTCATCGTGGTTAGAATACGACAACTACTATTCAAGTAATCTAAGTCCTTAAAACACTTATGAACCTACAAATTCTTATCGTGTACAATTCTTATCGTGGAGATTGGCGTACTATTCCATAGTAGGGAGGTATACCTAAGGTAAGATAAATTAAACAAATGTTAAGAGGAATCCTAGATTAATTAAAGTCATCGTTATTTCAACGTATCTGAAGGAAATTTTCCGTAGAAAGATCTTCAAATAGACGTAATTCGTGAAACGTATAATTAAAATAAACACTATTATCAGATTTATCAGACAATGGTAGTTTTAATGATAAAATGGGCGGGTCATGTCTCATGTACAAATAGATGCACGCGTAATGAATCTTAAAATAGAAGGAAAACTTATTCTTGAATATCACGTTCCTTTTATTGTTTTACCTACTTACCAGAGACCCAGATTTACCTAGACAATATAATAC
Organism: Idaea dimidiata; assembly: GCA_949358125.1. NCBI lineage: Eukaryota > Metazoa > Arthropoda > Insecta > Lepidoptera > Geometridae > Idaea > Idaea dimidiata. The sequence continues at coordinate 5,013,284 of OX442334.1, forward strand.
CTATGTAATCAAAACATGTAGGTACAGGAATGAAATTAGTCTTAGGAAAACTAACTAAATAACAATTATATTTTGGAATAGTTCGAACTAGGTAGGGTTTCCTGATTTGGCAACTTATATAGCAGAAGTGAACTTGAGGTATAAAATGGTTTAATAAAAAATGATGGACACTCTGGGCTCTGGACTGTTTTTACCAGACTGCCGAAGAAGTAGTTATGTATCCAATTTTCGTTTGTCAATCTCTGTAGCCTGAATGGTTGGATGGCTTTTAGCATTTGAGATGTTTTAATCTATTCCGTGCGCTTCATACATTTCATCATTTAAATTATGATGAAAGCTGGGGTACAACAGCGAGCGGAGCGGTGTATCGCCAACGATCGTTTTCGTATGGACGACGCGACGTGTCGTAGCGCTTACGAGTAAAAGTCGTCGAAATCGCTTAGTGAAAGAGTCCGTTCCGCTCGCGGTGGGAACGCAGCCAAAATCCATCTTTCCTGAGGTACCTAATGGGCTAAGGAAACTATATTATAGGTAAGCCTATCTACATATTAAATACACATTTTAATTAGGGAATACGTATAATCACGTCAAAGAGAAAATTATGCACATGTTCAACTTGAACGATAATTTTATCCGAGCAAATACCTACTTAGGTATTTATACCTATAATCATCATTTTAGTCTAGGCAGATTTTGTCAAGAAATGTTTCATGAATTTTACTTTTGGTTTTGCGATGCATGTTGAATTGGAAATGACAACCAGTTTCCGGTATCTATCACGTTGCTTTTAATATTTTCACTTTCAGCGTTGTTACAATACCGTTCCTACGTTTCGGAGTCTTTACAGACTCCTACTTCAGGGTAGGTACACATTTTTCATGGTTTAATAAAGACAGCCTCTAGTTGTTATTATTGGCACAGAACACATCATTTGTTGGTGAAACAAGTTTATAAATAAAATAATTTGCCGTTCTATCAGTCGTGCCAAAATAAATGAAATTTACTCTTTGTTGTCAAATTAAATTTGGATGCAAGAAGTATCTATCTAGGAAATACTTACCTAACTATCTAGATCTACCAACCTGAAGACGATCCAAATACGAGGGTCATTTGAAAAGTTCTTAGCCTAACATAGTTAGAGTTATTGGTATTTTTTATAACTACCCGCATTTTGTAGCTACATTATTTAGTAACAAGTATGCGCAGTTTAGTTTATTCACAATAATTCATTGTTCGTTTACACGTAATACCGTAAGTCAACTCAGAGCAAGTTTTGAAAATGAATAAATTTGAATACCGTGCAGTGATAAAATACTTGAATTTCAAAGGTTTAACTCCAAAAGCTATACATGAAGACATGTCTGCTACTTTGGGTGAGTCCGCTCCTTCGTATGCGACTATTAAAAACTGGGTAGCAGAGTTTAAACGGGGTCGTGAGACCGTTCAAGACGAGCCCCGTAGTGGCCGGCCTTCGACTGCTTCCACTGACGAAAACAAAGAAAAAATCTGTGATTTAATTTTGTCAGATCGAAGATTGACTATCGAGAAGATAGCTAAGACTGTCGGCATCTCTTCTGAGCGAACACATCATATAATTACTAGTGAACTTGGATTCTCTAAGGTGTCTGCGCGGTGGGTTCCGCGGCTGCTTTCAATCGAACAAAAACGCAACCGACTCACAACTTCCCGCAACTGTTTAGAGTTATATGAAGCTGACCCACTAGAATTTATTGAAAGGTTTATAACTATGGATGAAACTTGGGTTCACCACAATACACCAGAGACAAAAGAACAGTCAAAGCAATGGAAAAGAGTAGGATCACCCACCCCGAAGAAGGCAAAGGTGGTTTTATCGGCCGGCAAAGTAATGGCGTCGGTTTTTTGGGATGCAAAGGGTATAATTCTGGTGGATTATTTAAAAAAGGGTGAAACAATAAACTCAGATTACTATTGCAACCTGCTGCGTCGTTTGAGAGAAAAAATCAAAGAAAAACGTCCAGGTTTATTGCGAAGAAAGGTCTTGTTTCATCAGGACAATGCGCGCGTTCACACCAGTGTGCAATCCATGGCAGAAATCCATCAGTGTGGCTTCGAATTATTACCTCATCCCCCGTATTCACCGGATTTAGCACCGTCCGACTTTCATCTGTTCCCAAAGCTGAAAAAATTTTTGGGTGGCAAACATTTTTTTACAAATGAAGAGGTCATAGCCGCCGTGGACGCTTATTTTGAAGAGTTAGACGAAAATTTTTTTAAAACGGGTATCGACGAAGCCTTGCCTCGTCGATGGAAAAAGTGTTTTGAGCTCGGGGGAGAGTATGTCGAAAAATAAAAATAAAATCAAAATCATGTGCTTTCATTAAGTATGTTAGGCTAAGAACTTTTCATATGCCCCTCGTATCTTCTTTGACTTTGGGTAATAATTCAAGGGGAGGACAATTGTGAGTTACGAGTAAATCGGCATCATCTAGATTTTATGCGTACGTCTTAGACCACATTGTTATTTTTACATCTGCTGGTCAATATCTATCATCATTATTACATTTCGCTGAGATTTTTGTTTGGGCCATTGTACGTAATTTAAGACGCGATGAGAATATGTTTCCTCGCGATGTTTTTATTCACCGTACGGTCGCAAAGTAATGTTAAATACATTGGTGCGCCCCGCGCTGTTTGGTAGGGATTCGACACCATAACCTTCGGAATGAAAGTCAGGTCAACTGACTTGGTAGTACTTAACTTAATCTGTATTATATATTATTCTAGAAACTATAGTCCATTAACTGCCGTTTGTACTCATTCGATAACTGACCAAATAAACTTTTCATTACTGAACCAATAGACCAATTTCAATTATCACCACTTGGTCATACACGCCGGATACGCTGGGGATTTGAAGACGTTCCGCCCGAGAGAAGTCCAGTCAACTAGCATCACAATTTGAACCAACAACGGATTGCTTACGTGTGCAGCAGTTAACGGTCTGGTATTTGATCCCGTCTAACTCCATCCCTATTCGAATTTGTGTCAAAATTGGGTCCTTTGTGCATTTCAGTATCATACATCGCGAATATCACGAGTGGTTACCACTACCAGTCCGTGTCACGCTTCAAGTTAACCGTGAGTACCTTATTCTATTCTTGCTACAGGCCTAAGAAATGTCTACGAATAATGAGGAAAAATTATCAGTGCCTCAAAGCCACAGCCCTTTGGTATCACCGACCAGAAGGTCGAATGACCTTATTGATCTTAGACGGCAGTGAGGCAACGTAAAATGTAGAATAACTAAATTTTCACAATATTTAGAAACTTTCAAAGATATTAGCCCTTCGAAACTTCAGATTAATGAATTAATGTTCAGAATGAAAGCATCTCAGGAGCTTTTTTGTAAATTTAATGAGATAGAGAGTAAAATAGAGTTTTTGAGTTCAGAATCAGAAACCTTTGCTAATAATGAATACGTAGAAGTCGTGGAAAGTTTATATTTTAGTGCGTTAGCAAATGCTCAGGGTTTGATTGAGGGTGGAGAGACTGGAGACACAAATAGTTCAAAATGTAACGGTCATATAAATTCAAATCGTATCCGTTCGTTACCCGAGATTAAGCTGCCTACTTTTGATGGATCGTACAATCATTGGCTTGAATACAAGCATGCATACGTAACCATGATTCATAAGTGTACAGATCTAGACGAGGTTCAGAAATTTCATTACCTACGGTCCTCATTGTCTGGCACAGCCTTACAAGTAATCAGTGCATTCGAGTTTACACCGAATAACTACAGTCATGCATGGGAATTGTTAGAAAGTAGGTTTAATAACACGAGAATTTTAGTCCAGAATCATATCAAATTTAGCATATTCTGAAATAACACGAGTCAGCTCTTAAGGGAATAATTCAACGATCACTATAGTGGATTACCTAAGTAGGTATACCTACTTAGGTCATCCATCTACTCAGGTCTTTTTAATCTAAATACCTACCTATAATTGCCAGACTTTTTAATAAAAGCATTACGGTATACACAACTAACGTATTATACTTCATAAATAACATTTAAATACATAATTATAATTAACCATGACACAGTTAAACAAACGCTTATAAAATGTGTACGTTTTATATAGATAACGAATAATTTATCTGAATTTTAACATTCATTGGAAATAGTATACAAACAATCAAGTATTTATTAAAAAGTTACATTTTACCGGGTCTAAATTGCGTATTTATTTATTTATTCTTCTTACCTCGACGTTTCGATAATGTTACAATGATCTGGTCACTATGTAAAAATTGCTTTTATTCCAAAATTCACTGATTTTTCAATTTAATGTAAGTACTTAAAAATTTATATGATATAATAATGCTTGGAAATATTCAGAGATAAATAAAACAGGGGAATACTTACCTACGTTTATTTGGAAAAGCGTACACCCACTTACCCTCTTAATAGTTTAGTTAAGAGTTTCGAAACTAAACCGATACTGAAAGCAAAGTAGGGCATACCACTACAATTATTCAGTCTATTATATAGGTACACATAGGTAACACACATGGCATTTAATAAAACATTCTGCCCTAGAAAACAATAAATATATAAACTAGGTTTTATTGAATGCCGCAATTACCAATTCTAGATCAGAAATATATATAGGTTTACCTAGACGTGCTATATCCCAAATACTAAATAAAAGACTACTGTACTACATTCACAATTTGACAATGAGTGATAGATGAACTTATCGACATCGTTTAGAATTGGTTCACGCGTGCCAAGTCATTCTACACCTACTGCAATCAAGAGCAAATAATTTAGGTCGGTCGGATAGACCGTGGAACCACAAAGTTGTCAAAGGCACGAAACCCACAAAAAGAATTTTGATTGTAACCAACCTTCTTAAAAATAGTTGTTTTTAGAATAAATTTTCGATGGACCAACTGTCCATCGAAAACTAAACTAAGTTAGTTTACTCGTAACTTTGGTAGTCGGTAGACTCACATATGTAAAAAAAACTGCCTCGACTATGCGGAACTAAGCTAAACTGACTTAGTTTATTTGGCGATGGACGTTCGGCTTAGTAGTAGAAGTCTACAGGTGTAATTTTTCCAAGTAACAATAACCTCGAATAGTTTTCCTTAACCGGCTCAATCACAGAACTCGCAATGTAACCTTATCTAACGAATTATAATTTTAATGACTCTAAATTATTTGTACAAAAGTGTACCTAGGTATAATTTGGCAAATCCCAAGTATAACAATAGTAAAATGATCAGAGGAAAAGTACTACATTTTAAATTATTTGGCAAAGAATAAATCACATCTTTATTTATCTACATTTAACACAAGTATTAAAATGTTTAAAGTAGGTATACATATACACGTGTGTTTTATGATGAAAGAATACAAGATAAGTAATTATAAGAGTGAACACAAACTAGTTCGATAGAGCTGTCACGTTATGTTTTCTAAAAAGTTAAACTTTTTTATATATGTACGATTTTAAACTAAAATGGTTGTTTACTACAATTACTTATCTTTTTTAAAACAGGGTATTTAGTTTACCATGTCTCGTGAGCAAGCCGTACTATTTTTTGTTTAAAATGTCACCATATTGCGTCAATTTACTTAAATAAACTGTTTGACAAGAAATGACAAAATGGAATACATAATTTCGATTAAAATAAACAGAAATGAGATAGCGGCGAGCAGACATAACTTAATGTCATTAAATTAATGATAATACAACATTTTATTCTGCAAGTAATTCATGGAGATAAAATACTATAGAGCAGACATAGTTTAATATCATTTGAGCCGATTTAGACACAAGGCAGTGGAAAAGGATCACTAGGATCAGTTGATATTTTTTACTTTTATTGGATTGATATCGAGCTGATGCATGATTGGACAATCAACGACGTGTAAAAATGGCTCCTTAAGACTTATATCTTATAAGTGATTTATACAGTAAGACTTAGTTTTCAAGATATACTGCCTAGTCAGCAGACGCGACAGCGTCTATCTATAGTTCTTGGCTTAACAGTTATTTAATATAATCATCTAATACTCGAACGAGTTACTGCAGTGCAGCTACTCGGCATGCTGACTCCTATGTTAGCTTAATTCCTGCGCTGCACTTAGGCTGTGTCCGTATAGGCAAGAGCCTTGTTTAGCGACTGGAGGCTAGCGAGTCACCTAGCTAGTCACCTAACTAAATCGAATGGTCTCGCACCACTTGTCACGGTTTTGTCATCTCTATACGTAAGTCATATTACTTCAGTAATTAATGTCGTACCTAAATGTTATTTATAATCAACAATTACTTAGAACAGATGTTTATAATTGCACTAGGTATCACAAATCATGCGTTAATTTATTATGAATCATTTTATTTGTTAAAGTTTAATTATAAATATTATGTCTGATGGTACATATCATTCGATGGATGACCTATTTGATCCGAGTTGATAGTTAAGGTAATCTTGTTTTTTAAGATGTCGAAATTTTTAGGAAAACAATAGGTAGGTACAGAGTACAGACGACGCGTCGCTACTCGGGGAATTTAAATTATCAGGGAATCAAGAATAAACATGTTTTTTTTGTAAAATTCAATGCTTTTGGGGACATTTGAATAAACGCCTTCTCGGCGTTGCTGTGGATGACATGTGATGTGACAAATGTTCAATCACTGAGTAAGGCTACGCGCTACGTCCGCACAAATCGGCAGCTGGGTTAGCGCCTAGAGCCTAGCCTAGCGGGTCATCTAAGCGAGGGCCTAAATAAAACGAACGCGGTCTAGAATGATGGAAAATTTTCAATTGAACTGTTTTTTAATTACTGTCTATTAAATAACAATTACCTAGCCATTAATTAAATCTTGTCATTATTCAAACGTTTTTTTTTGTTTCCGGTACCAAGCAAATGAGTATCGCCCATTATAAAACAAACTTCGGAAACAATTGCAGAGGCCTTACTATGAGCTCTAAATTTGTGCTATTTTTATGCAGGACTGATTACGTCTTGCATTCTAACTGCAATTTAGGCTGGAAATAAGTCAATTAAAATTTTCTAATCTTAGGTAGGTACGTGTATGCAACTCAATTAAAAAAACGAGCCGTCACGGGACGTCTGATAGATGTGAACATTTGACAGATATTAATATGTTTTCATATAACGTGGCGAGGCCACGCCACGCCAACAATCTGGTTTACCCGCGCCTATAGATGTTTCACATCAATAATCAATAACGTTTGTATTTAGTAAATACGCCAACAATTAATAGTAATTGTAGTCATAGTAGGACCTTTACTAGATATAGGGAAAGCTAAAGTTGATTTTACTAATCGAGCGTAGAAAGTTGGAACAGCCACGGTCTTTTTGCTCGCCTACAAATGACATAATCATTCGGTAACTTATTTATTATCCGATATAGCGAAGTTCTAGGTAAGTACCTATAAGTTTTGGTTGACTTCACGTTTATTATATTAGGTAACTTAATAATGGAACACATACACAATTCCGTTTTACAAGCCCTTTCTGTAAGCCAGTTAAAACCGTTGTGTGAACAAACGATAATGTTTTTAGGGTTACCCGTACCCACATCGTAGAAATGGTTCCATTTTACTAAGACTGCACTAGCACTGGTCGTGTGTCACCAGACAGTATATAGCAAGAACCGTGATAACTAGACAGTCGAAATGTTTATAAATTATCTATGTCTGTTGCAGCTACTTACTCGTTTAAGTAACAAAAAAAACTAAACGCTTAGAATAAAATAAATATTTCAGCACGTTTGGCCGCTTTTTACTGGCTTATGTGCTGTAAGATTTGCAGCCTAGGTACGAGGTATGTATGTATCGAGTCATGGTAGGGCTATAGGGCAGTTTTTAGGCAGAGCAGATAAAGCACCATGTGAATGGTCCTTAAGCAAGATATTATGTACTTACAGGAAAAAGTTATTATCTTTTCTGTGCACCTATTCTACAATTAAAAAGTTTTAAACATGCCCGGTCACTACTTCTTCGAAATTGGTTCAATAATTCGTGGTAAGTATTACATTAAACAACTTTAATGATAATATTATTAAAATTCGACAACTTCTACGTTAATTCAATAGAAACTGTATGAATGATTCATTGACTATAATCATAATCAGCCTATTATTATTATAATATTGACCATTTCTAGGTATTCGGTCAGTGGTTCAAAGTAAAACATTCAATAGTTAGGAATATCTATACTTTAAGTACGAATAGTTTAATGAGGAAAGGTTTATTTGTTTGTTTTTAACGAATTGATTCCAAAACTACTGGATTTCAAAAAATCTTTCACCAGTTAGAAAGCTACAGTATCGATGTGAGATGTTAAGTTACCGTGGGATGTGAGTTCATGTGAGGGTGAAACCACAGGGCACAACTAGTTAGGTTAATTAGATAGTTAAGTTCTTATAGTGGTTTACTATAAAATGTACCACCTATCTACTTAAAATTCCACTATGAAAACATTTTAATTAATTTATAATTTTTTTAGTTTATTTTTTCAAATGCTTTGTGGTTTTCTAATAGCAAGTAAACAACTGAAGTCATTCGCTCAGTAAATCGATGATGCAGCTAGCCAATTAGTCACAATATCTTTGCGTCACCATTTCAGTTAATAACTTATACTGTTACCGAATGTACTTAATTAGGTGAATTATGTAGGCTTTTGTACGTCTTCTAGTGGTTACGTAAAATACTCGTGGACTCGTAGATGATGGTTTGTTGACGTTCAACAGTAAAATGTAAATATCTTATTAAAGAAATATTCAATTTTTATTTCATTTTTTTTTATTTATACTTTTTAATTTCTTCTATGGTTTTCGCGATTTTGCATAATAAAACAACCTTGAAAAAGCCAACTGCCAACTTTACAGTTGGCGAAAGCTCGGGTCAAATCTATACTTATAATAAATCTGTAGAGAGGTCAATTCTGTACATTGAATATATTTTCAAAATAACTATCAGGGGGTGATTAGTAATCGATACTGATGCCAAAAATGCAATCAATAAATTTTTTTTCTGTCTGTCTGTCTTTCTGTCTGTCTGTCTGTCTGTCTGTCTGTATATTCGTTATAGAAACAAAAACTACTGGACGGATTTTAACGAAACTTGGTACGATTATACTTTATACTCCTGGGCAGGTTATAGAACACTTTTCATTACGCTACGATAGATAGGAACGGAGCAGTGAAGAGAAAAGTTTCAAAAACGGGAAAAGTTACTTCATTTTTTAAGCTTCCGTCGCGTGTGCAGCCTGAATGGTTTAAAGTTACACAGAAATTATGTATGACGGATTTGTACAGCTTAACATGCAATAAAATAAAAAATAAATATGTAAATGAAAAATATCCTGCAACAGCATATTATGTATATCTTTTATGGTTGACTCACAATCAATCAATCAATCAATCAATACTTAAAATAAAATCGTAACTTAGCGGTGTCTGTTTTTGAAAGATATTTTGAAAAAACTATTTTTAGGGATATGTACTAACGTGACAGACCCCATTTCCGTGTTTAACTTTTTGTCTGTTTGTCCGTTTGTCTGTGCGTTTGTGCGCGCTAATCTCGGAAACGGCTAGACTGATTTCAATGAAATTTAGTATGCAGATAGCTTAAGACTTTCGATTAACATATAGGCTACTTTTTATCCGGATATCCGGATAAAAAATAGAAATTGTAATTTTGTTGTTTATCCTGATATCCGGATAAAAAATAGAAATTGCGTAATTTTGTTGTTTTTTAACCATCGTTATCCATCGTCATCGATCATCACCAATCGTCATCGATCGTCATGAACAAATTTGGCCTTACTTCACCTACCTACCGCAATGCAAAAATCCACACTTAAACGGACGACCAGGGAAGTATTGATGATTACAGGCGCGGCAGCGCCTGGCATCATCAGTACTTCAATGGGCGACCGTTTAAGTGTGGATTTTTGCATTGCGATAGGTTGGTGTAAGAACAACGCGGGATCGCAACTTGCGCTTGTAATGAATAAAAACGCGATAAAACCGGATAAATAAAGTGTTTTATTATACTTTTTAGTTATTTTTTTGTGTTTACAATTGTCAGGAGAAAGAAAAAATGCTGAACCGATTTTGTTAAATTTTGATAGACCTTGGAGAAGGGTTGAATGAAACCGCGGGGCGCAGCTAGTTAATTGTTGCATAATACTTACCTACCTACACTAAAATCTTGAGAATCTATGTTCAAATTCCGTTCCTAATATTTTATATCTACCTTCATTGAGTTAATTACGTAGGTACTTATGAAGGTGATGGCTGATGATGATTCAAAGGAGAATGGTCGCCTGATAGTGATACATTTCAAACTGGTTCCTGACGGACGAGCTGCAGTTCCCGGGAAATTACTCTATATTATATACTTTAATTAAAAAAGTTGGATCAAAATTCGTACGTCGTTGCTAGAATAATTATTCTTAGATTACCTAAAGACGGTGGTTATTAATTATTGAGTACATAATTATCGCAATAAAGGTAAGTATAAATAAAATACGTGATTTACGACCGCATATTTATTTTAAAAACGCTTTTTAAATAAGGCATAGGTAATAATTTTTAGGGTTCCTTATTTGTTTTCTTTAACAAATAAGCGACCGTAGAAAAAAATAAGAATCTCATATACCTATCTACCTACTTATTTTGAATGCTAAAACTGCGCAGGGCCATCACAAAGCCTCAAACTCTTGGACACCAAGTTATCGATTATCCCTGTCTGCATTATAAAATGCAGCCAAGGTTGTGTTTTAGTTTATTTATTTAAGGAAGTGTAGCTTCATAGACATTTCAAAATACGATACAGCTTGTGCAGTCCGGTATAATACCAAATCCTGTCTCCCACCACGAGGCGTATTTACGCGTACGCATACTTTTTCAATAACGAAACATGGAGGGTAAATTGAGACAAGATAATGACACTATGCGGACACGAGCACTCACCGAGCAAATAATAAATAGGCTAACAATGGCTGGCGTCATGATTTTGACATTTGATTGCTTGAATTAAAATAGACCAATAAAACCGAACATCTATTTATCATTGCCTCTAGACTAGACAAATACCTACCCGTGAATCCGTGAATCAAATGATATCATAATAGGTAGCTAATGAAAATGATACTTCGATTTGTATCTGTCTGAAGTATGAGACTACCTACTTACCTGTTTCCTGAGAATATCGCTTTATTTATTGGTTCGAAAAATGTGCGTTAATAACATCGCTCATACGGTGAAGAAAAACGTCGTGAGAAAACTTACGGCTTAGTTAGCTCCAGACGTATTGACCAGTTCTTTCCTCTGGGCATGGCTGACTAGGCTGGGAGGGTGTATAGGTGCTGGGCGAGCCTACTCCACCTGAGAATGTCCCGGGCACTACAGCACCATAAAATAGCTGGATGGAAAGTGGCTTGCGCTTTATAAATCTTCCAAAATTAGATGAATAGGCCAATTATTGGTTTGAACTGTGCGTTAATAGTGGTTGTATAAGTATTATTTTGAGCTCAATCCGTTCATTGATTTGATTTGTGCTGCAGTCCGATACAGTCAGTCAGGACAAACGAGTTTTTTACTAAGCACAGCTTACTCATTGAACTCCTTAAATAGATAAGAATATGCATAAATCTAAAAATAAACGTTAATTAAAAAAAACAATGTACTCACTCGCCCTTAAAAAACGCCGTCAACTGGTTGAATTTCCAAAATATTTGAAAAATCAGCATCAGTATAGTGTGGTTTATCCACGAGCAAAGTTTCTCGCAAGTCTCCATTGCGCGCACGCCGTTGTTCTCCTCCCGCTCTCTCTGCCACACCAACTTGGTTAAGGGTATCTCACTCATTCGTCACTTTTTAATGTACAAATAAGAAAAAACTCGTAAAAACTGGAGCTGTAGCGTTACGCGAGCGGCGAGACCGATAAAACTGTAGCGAGTTACTTATCAATCGGAGTGGGTATACTTTATAAATAGTTTGGGTGCGTGACGATAGTCTGTGTCTAAGTTCGTCCGCACTCGGGCGTCGGTGCACGGATACTGAGTGGCCCTGAGGCCGGTACGGCATCGGCAGCCAGTCCGCACCAAACGACGTGATGACGAAAGATGACTCAGTCGTTGTATCGTATCGGTGTGGTTATCATTATTTGTTTTACTCTTGCTCGCTTCACGAGGAATGCGCCCCGAGTTATCCGGCCGGTTCGAACTAAACAGGACACAATAATACAATACGTTTTTTTTTTCAATAATACACCCCTGTCTGATATCGTTTGTTAACAAAGGATACGCCACTACCTGGTACATTTCGTCCGCTGCTTATTGTGATGTTGTGTAAGAACTTTCTAGAACGTTTCGGAGCTATTGATTGTTGAATCATTAATCGTTTCCGCTTTAATGATAAATTAATGAATTTTTAATGAGGTTGTTGCATTCTTTGTCTTGTCAGAAACTACGCAATTTAACTTGAACCACAGAAACATAATAGTACCCAATCACCGGTAACAAACAATTAAAACAATAAATAATCCCCCTGTTATATTTTAGGTTGGTATCATACCAGCTATTTCGGTAGCAGCTACCTAGTTATGTGTTGATGTTTCAGTTATCATTGAATAATAATGAATCGAAGTACCTACCTACTTTGGGTACTTATAATAACTGTTGTAAGTAAGGTTAAGGAGTAATTAATAAAGCAAATGAAATAAAAGATATCAAGTATAACACTTACGGCCGGGCCTCACACATGCAGAATGGCTGGAATGTTCTGTATGGCTATTATGTATGGTCAAAATTTATCATTAAGTTCAAAATTTCGACGTTAACTTAAATAAGTTTGGGCAGACTAAAATATGACTAAACTAGATGTGTTTATTCAATTCGGGGTCATAACAGGTACCAGGTAAGTGTTGTGTCATTTAGAAAATTGTCTGGAAAAGCCATACTAACGTCGTCAAAAGAAATATTACCATAGTTAGGTATGCATACGCAAAGCAACCAATAACCACACATCAATACACTGCATTTTCCCTAGCTTTTACTGCATAGGTACCCGTGTGCGTGTTCCCGCCGGAGCGAAGTCATTATGACTCCTCTAACCTCGCACTACAAAACTTTCAGACTTGAAAGGGACAAAAAGAGTAAAAAATTAATACTCTTATTTCTCTTCTGCAAGAACCGATTTGTTGTTGGAAACTTGTTAGAAACGCAAACCTATTTTATGTAAACGAGTTCGCTTAGCTTAAACATTCCTAGCTTCTTGCTGTTCGGCTATGGGAACGGGGCTTTATGTAGGACGTACCGTAGGACGTTAGACGTGTTATAGGTATCCAATTAAAAGGAAACTAAAATTTGAACTTCTTCCTTCATAAACCAGATCTTTACCCTAGGTTTACATTTAGACTTAGTTCTGTAATAAGTAAGCCTATTTACATGCTTCGTTAAGGATTATTTTTATCGAAACTTATAAATTAACACCTATTTACTTTATTTGTAAATGTAAAAGAAAGTACTTTATAGGAACTATAATATTCCGGTACAAGAAGGTCGCATGCAAGGGTCGGTCGTTGCTCCCTTCTACTCGATACCTTCTATGAGTGAGCAGGAATTAAAAAAAAGTAAAACCAGCTTGCTATGAATGATCCATATTTAACGTAGACTGAGGAACAAAAATGGACGAGCTGACAACGCCCATTTTTATGTATATAGAGATAATCAGCACTACCCATGATCTCTTATTGTAAGTTGACGCTAAGTCACCGCTATATCGTTCAGCTAAAAAAAACAAAGTTAAAAAAACATCAAAATAATGATAAAAATTAAATACCAACTCCAAAAAAACTGTGTTTTTAAAGTCGGGGTATTTTTGTTTAAAATGTACTTAATTCTTTTGAGACGAAAAAACAACTAAAAACTATCATGGTAGGGCTGTCTCAAACATGTTCCATGTTCCTTTTACATATTAAAATAAAATATTGAAAGCCTCTGTCTTCCTTTTGATGACATTATATCTTCTACTAATAACGTTGAGACCAATGGCGTAAAGTGCCTTTTTTATTGAAATTAGAACTCATTATGTCAATTTTTCTTTTTTATATCAATTTGACATAAAATTAGGCAAAATAACAAAAGGTACCACGGTGAATACAGACAGGAGACTTATTCTTCGTATTACTACCTCTTGTACATTTCACAATCAATCCATCTCACTCTGTCATCTACATCTATAGAAAGAAATAGATGTGACACTAGTCTCATCCATTTCTCTCCCTCTGTCTTCGACAAGCTTACTGGGATCTATTTATATCGACCTATTGGTAGCGTGAGGTTAGAAAACCAGCTGGCTACAGTAACAGTCAAGAATATTGCCTACAAAACACTCCATACTGACTATTGATGGTAACATTCTGAAAGAATGCTCTTAAATTTTGATTTATCTACATGTTTATACGCAAGAGATATTCTTAAAGTGAAAAACTCTTCATTGTTTGCAGTAAAGCGGTTTTAAATAGAGACTACAACCCCCGCAGTTTTACCCGCGTAAGTCCATCCAGATGGAATATCGGAATCAAAAGTCTATGCCTTCCAAAGCTTTCTCTAAAACAAATTTCATCAAATATTCAACGGTTTAAGTGTTAAACTTCTAGGTTCCATCAATCTCTATAAAAACAAATTTCATGAAATGTTCAACGGTTTAGGTGTTAAAACGTAACAGACAGATTGGCAGTTTTCGTATTAATAATAGGAATTAAGTAACGACGCTTCTATACTTAGGCATTAACAGCCGTATTTATGAACGTGTACGTAGTTTCGCATGAAACGTACCACCAGGGTGATGGACGTCGAACGATCTTTAAGTACGCGGTTTATAAGAAGCGAATTTCACGACTCCACCTGCATCGGCGACACGCAGGCGAAAAAGGTCGTCGAACCACAAGTCCGCGTACATAAGAGTATAACCTCTAGCTCGTAGAGTAAGCTCTAACTTACCTAAAAGGGGTGATAGACGTGCTATCATCCCTTTTAGGCCTGCTTTCGCCAGTATACCTACTTTCATCAAGGTTTGTTAACTTTGTTTATCAAGCGTATTATTTGCATACATATTGACATTATTGTATTCACTTTTTGTTTAGTTATGGCCTTTTGCCAACTTAAGGCGAATGGTTCCGTTTGCGCTAAGTCTCGTTTGCATCAAATCGTTCGTTAGTGAGTAATTTGTTGTACATTACACTATCCCGTGTAATGTATACAACAAATTATTTTTCAGATAATAAGGAAGCGTCTTTACTTGGGCCCGTAGCAAAATAAAATTACCTATGTCTAACTGTAGAGTCATAAACTAACTCTGATTGACGCAAGTGGGGCTTAGAATTCTAGATATATCAATATATCGTGTGAGAGATAACTAAATATTGTTCACACAATAATTAATCGTTTGTTTAATAAACAGTAGCTGTGTGCGTTATGCAGTTATGGGAAAACAGTTTATTATAACAGTAAGATATTGACTTGATTACAATGTACTTTTCTTACAATTTACCGTTGAGATATTAGATATATTTTCTAGTACTAGAAGTGAAGTCTCAAACATACTCCATAATGCGAAAAATAAAAACCGCTGCATCGCTGACAAAATTATTATATCTTTCTTAAAAAGGAAATGACAAGATTAAATGTATGGACTCTTAAAACGTTAAAAGTAACATTGAATTTGAGGTAGATAGTTACTTCAGTGGCTTGTTACAGCTGTCTTTCTTCTATGCCATATCTAATGAGAAAGATAGCTGATATCGACTACCATCTCGGCATTCAGGGATATGTTTGAAATGGCTCAATGTCAAGCGACCATTCGTTTCTAGTCTATATGTTATGTATAATAGACCTGGAGCCTTATTTTTGAATCGCTCGTTGCACTTTAGGCAATTTAAATAATTCGATATCTACTGATTATCGTTTGTTGCCGGACTCCTGCAGCGAGTGGTTAATACCACTCGTTGTGGACGTGCGATTCACGTAGAAAAATTACAGAAATTGAACGAAAATCAGTAGAAATCGAGGTATTAAAATGGCTCGAAATGCCTCATTTGGTTCAAAAATAGAGCCCCTGTCCTTAACTTGTTCATATTCTAAATGAATTTACCAAGTTTTTTTATGAGAATCCAAACGACGAATGTAGATTCTGCGTTTAGTCTTGAAGATGTTTGCGTAGGACTGCAACAAAGAAACATAGATTGAAATGTTTTGAATTAGGCAAACGTAAACAAAGATTACGTTATCTGTTTGGAAAACAATTAGAAGTTGTATTAAAGAAAGCGAACGGTAGAAATAATTGAATTAATCATTAAAACATAGGTATTCTAGTTATGTTTCGAATTTTAAAAGTTTCTTCTAGATGGCCCTAATTTGTTAATTAAAACTACATTACTACGTTAATTGTTTCAGTAATTTATGAAATTGCCTACTTTTAAGTGAAACATTTGGTGTCAGTGACTCACTGGCACTTAATTTATCCCAAACCTTAAAATTTTTAAGCTTCGTTGTTGTAAAGCCGTGTACCTACTCACTATCGATCTGTTACTGTAACGAGGATACAGTAACACATCCGTGATACAGTAACGACGTATTAGTGGTAAATCTTAGTGTTGCACATAACCACAAGCTAATCACATATCTGCAGACTATGTTCTTTGGTTACAGTATCTGCAACGGTTATGAACACAGCTCACTTAATGTGTAATATAGCTACTTGTATTACTAAGAAAGCTGAGTTGCCAGAATTCAGCACCAGCTGCTAAATACGTGTTATACCCTGTCCCTTACACCTTTGGACGTTTCGTTCGACAGTCGTATGATTCGTTTTTGGCATAAAGGTTAGCAATTTGCTAATTCACCGAGGTACTGCTCGTACCATCATACTCCATCGTGCCGGTGACGAGCCCAAATAGCTTGTTCCCTTGTTATTGTATTTTACGTTGGTTTGTTAGAGATTGTGTGGTAAGCCAAATTTAAAACAACACCAGAGTCGTCAATAAACCTGGAAAAAGATCATCAGTTTAGTACATGATGCTTTTTGGTTTGCTTGCTAGGTTCGTTCAGTCTATGGTAAAGTTCATTGGCATATGAATGGTTCACATCATCTAGTCGAAGGTCGTTCAGACACTATATTTTCTATTTCCGTTCCATCTATAAAGTCCACCCCATAATAAGTCACCCTCAAATGTCACAATCGCGATCATTTCCATCGTTCTCACCAACGCAAAGTTTATTTCTGGCCGTCTGTGAACACAGTTGAAAATATCTCACTTTATTATCGAACAAAGCGTAAAAATAAAAGTGTAACCAACGCAAGGTTATTAAATTGAATTATGCTATCAACAATACATACCTAACTGTGTAAATAAACTTAAATATTCAAAACAAAATACGAGAATAAATAATATTTATGACAGTGATGGATGTCATCGTATGGAACCTTGGTCGAGACTTTGTATTTGGACAACTGGTACGAAAAAACAACGTTATGTGTTAGTTAACTTCCTATGCTTGAAATCACTATCGTCGCATGAATTTTTGTTTTAATAAACAACGACATTTTTAAAAGCTTTTATTTTAGTTTCGCCGTCACGTTTTAAGTAATCAAATCTGGCGAGTTAAATTTAAATTCCTAGATATAATACAAAGTAAGTAAAACAATATTTTTAAACATTATAATTAACGCATAATGATAGTAAATCTGACATGGCCGTATTGTCAGTACCTGTAAAATTTACAATAATATAATCGGGTATGGGACTAAAAACTAAATATTATTTTTAACTACTTCCGAAAAAGTAACGCCTAATTTAGTCAATCAAATTTACAATAATTTTCATAACATTGGCTTACAGAACTCTGTAGGCCGCTGTAGAACTCTCTAAGCAACTGCTTAGTGAAATGATTTGGAAAATTGGCACCGTGTCAATGAATACGTACTCACTTGTAAATAAACAAGCGTAAAAAGGCAAGAAAGTCTTGTTCTAAAAGGTCTAACAGCTGGCTACGATATTCTGTCTACGGGAAGTCGTAGTAGCTACGTGTTGGCTATGGCTCCCAAAAGAGCTCCTTCGGGGCTTTAAAGGCCCGTAAATTGCGTAGGTATTAATAACGTAATTTGTTTAAAATACTACCGCGACATTTAATTATTGTAAAGACGCCTTTTTTATTAGAAAGCAATGTAAATTGAGAGTTTATTCAATTAAACATAAAATTACATCATCATATCTGATCATTAAAAAATCGCTATAAAAATATATTTTAATTTAAAAACTCAAAAGGCTGACTGCATTGCTTCTTTGGATTTTACTTTCCATAGAAGCATTTACCTAAGTTACTTACCTAAATAGTGAGGTAACATAATAAATAGTTTTATAATTCATTTTTATGCATTTCAAATTAAAAATAACTTCAATAAATATAAGCCAATAACTTGACACGCAAGTCTATATTGTAGCATTAGCAGACTGGATGTAATTGGCATTCCAGCCACGTGTGTGTGCAACATCTTGAATACGTTAATTATCGATCGTGAGTTACGTTTCCATTGTTTACTTTGATATACGCTCGATAACTGAGGAATTTATAGATGTATCTTTGAAAGATTATGGAATGAATGATGCATGGGGAAGCGTTGAGATACATTATACCTTACTAGCCTCTCCCCGTGATTTCACTCGCTGAAGTTCCGAACAAATGTACCGACCAAGGCGATCGAAAGGGTTCCCTAGGTGGAAGGCTCCGGCAGCTGCTTGTTACCACCCATCGGTATATGGGGTAGTGCCAATCGTCCGTTTTCCGAAGCGTTGACTGCTGCACCATATCATCACTTACCATCAGGTGAGATAGTGGTCGGCAAAGAGTTGAAATTCCATACAAACTTTCATTCCCATTTTATCCTCTTTATTCTCCGCGGTACCTTATGGTACACTTCTACACTTAGGGTTCCGCTTATGGTACACTTACGCTCAGGTAATAGGTTGGTATGTACCTACTCCTTAACATCTTACTAATCTTACTTCTTACTAATAATATTAGTAAGAAGTAAGATTAGTAAAAGTTTGTATGTATGTAGGTATGTGAGTTTGTTACTCTTTCACGCAAAAACTACAGAACCGATTACGATGAAATTTGGAATATAGGTAGCTGGATACCGGGAATAACACATAGGCTATTTTTTATCCCGATATTCCCGCGGGACTTACGGAACGGGACTTACGCGGGTAAAACTGCGGGGCGCTGCTAGTATTATAAACGCGAAAGTTTGTGTGTATGTGAGGTTGTTACTCTTTCACGCAAAAACTACTGAACTTATTGCGATGAAACTTGGAATATGGTATGTATATTTTATGAAGTATAAAATATACGGATGTAATTAATTAATAATAGCATAGTTTGGTATTTATTTAAGAAGCAGGTGTACAGTATCGTCTTTGCTATCGACAAATCTATATTAATGGGAATGAGTTGATTAGAACATAAAGTTTGGCCTACCTACGTCAGAACCAGTTATATCTTCATCATTATTTATGTTAGTAAAGTTCATTGAATCGGCAGTCTTTATTACATACTAGCAACGCCCAGCGAGCGGTTTCACCCGCGTAAGTCCCGATCCTGCGGGATTATCGAGATAAAACTGTATAGCCTATGGAGTTATTGCAGGTATTTCAGCTATCTACATTGTGGGTAGATACGGAACTCAAGGAGCGCGCGTTTGACTTGCACTTGACCGGTATTTATTTACTCTTTCTGCATAAAATTACATGATATTCTTTGACCGTGATATTATTATGTATTATAAATAAATAATAATAAATTCTGTGACCAACACACATCACCATCTAACCCCATGGTAAGCTGCAAAGTTTGTGTTACGGTGACTAGACAACGGATATACTACTTTTTCTTTTTTTTTGTAAATACATACATAGAAATACAATAATTATACAGTCAGCTATTTTAGATGTAATCCTACAATTAAACAACTATTACCCTAACTAGCTCTACTAAACGTGGATTGGCGCTGAATTCTCACATTCCGAATTCTACATTACACTGACCTACTTCATTTAATTACAGATTAATTAATAATCACCTTTCAAGGCTAAAATCCATTGCCTAGAATTGGCCTAGAGGAGAATGATGCTGATGACAGATGAACCCCATGTTGTGGGGGATTTCTACGTCTATTTTCTCGTGGAGGACTAATGATGACGTCTTTAAACTTTGTTAAGAACAAGATAAAATATAACAGGCACAAATTCCGATGAATAAGAAAAGACAGACGGACAAGCGGGTGTCTTTATGGATTCTTTTTTAACCGACTTCAAAAAAAGGAGGAGGTTCTCAATTCGTCTGAATGTATAAATTTTTTTATGTATGTTTACCGATTACTCGAAGATGGCTTGACTGATTAAGATGGTTCCTTTTTTTAATGGAAATGTGGGAGCTACGAGATGGTTCCATAAAAATTTGATGAGGATCTGATGAGGATCTTCGGAGTGATGAACGAAAATGCTCCACAAAACGCAGTAATAAATCCAATTGTTCATCGATTACTCGAAGATGGCTTGACTGATTGAGATGGTCCTTTCTTCAATAGAAAAGTGGGATCTTCAAGGTGGCCAAATAATCGGTGAGGACTGAGGATCTGACGAGTATCTTCGGAATGAATAGCATTCCAGAATACAGTAAATACATAACTCATTTTAGGACTTCTTCCAAAAATAATCGTAAAGAAATAAATTGACATGTCTATGTCTAATCTACCTTTATTACCTCCGCAGGTACCTAACACACACATAAAACTTTGCAAGAAATGCAACATTATTATTTGACTCATAGGAAGTTGGAAAATGAAGATAAGATTTAAAATGCATTCTTTATTTATCGTATGACATCATATTGTCTTTGATTTCGGACCTCGTCTCACGACTTGCCATATAAAGTCATACAAGAGTGGGTACGGGTCCCACGTGGGAGGTAAATCCGAAATGAACTCGGCGTTTTGTTTACCGCGCTGTGGGGCTCTATTTTTGAATCGAATCGTTTGTGCTACTTTATGCAATTGAAATATAGCTCGATTTCTACTGATTTTCGTTAATTTTTCTATGTGATTCTGACGCAACAAGTGGTCTCAACCACTCGGCGCAGGAGTACGACAACGAACGAAAATCAGTAGGAATCGAGATAAGTGTTTACGATTTTAAACTTACATGTTTGTTTTCACTAAAAATCCTTATTACTATTATAAATGCGAATGCGCTTTCACGTCTAAACCGCTAAATCGATTTAATGAATTTTCATATAGAGAGGGTTGGGACCTTGTAGAATTACATAGGCTTTTTATCCCGATATTCCCGTCAGAACGCGGTGCGCAGCTAGTTCAGAGTATTTACTATGTTTAAATGTGATTTTTATGGAACTTACAAATTTAAACATACTTAGTAAATACCCCGTCATCTTATCTTACTAATATTATAAACGCGAAAGTTTGTATGTATGTTTATGAGGTTGTTACTCTTTCACACAAAAATTACTGAACCGATTGCGATGAAACTTGGAATATAGGTAGCTGGGGACCTGGATTAACACATAGGCTGTACGGTACACGTACGTACCTACATCCGTCCATTTGACACCGTGCGCGTGCGACCTTATTTCGCAATACTTACTTTGAATGGACTTTATTAATTTTAGTATTATTTCGTACTCGTAGCAATAAGCAACAAACATTATCTTGTAGTAACTAAACATTAAATCATTTTCAAACATTAAACAGGATTTTAATCATAAACAATTAAGGTGTCTCGAACATCTTTGGTCCTTCGTCGTAACCAGTGGACCAGTTACAGTGAACTTAGTGTTTGTGTGTAAGTGGTTCAAATTGGATTGCAGTGCATTAAAGGAGGTCAACTTTCAAGTAAGGTCTCTTTATATATTACTGCTTGAACATCTCAATAAACACCTTCAAACATGGAAGACATTCTCAAACATCAGAATCAGCTTATGAGCGCAATCAATGATCTTCTGACTAACTTCAAAAAGGACGGTGCTGACAGGAAAACTCCGTCTCGTATCAAGAATAGAATAGAAACACTTGATAGTTATTGGAAGGATTTCCAACATAATCATAACCGACTGCTAGAATATGAAGATCAAAATCATGCTTATTTTATAGAAAATTGTTATGACCGTACTGTAGCATTTTACAAGGACGCTCGCACCTATCTTGTGAACTATTATGAGTCTAGGAAAGAGAGCAGTCCTCTCATTAAACCCGCAACTCTAGCGATACCTAAACATGTAGATAACCCATCAGCTCCGACCTCACCAGCAAACCCTGCTGGACCGAAACCCCCATAAACAATTAAGGTGTCTCGAACATAGGCTACTTTTTATCCCGATATTCCCGCGGGAATGGGACTTACACGGGTGAAACCGCGGGGCGCAGCTAGTATTATATAAAAATGAATCCCTATTTCCCTTCGTCACAGGACTCACAGGCATCACGCGTTCGAACGAATATCCGATTATGTTAATTATTTTTTTGTTGTGTTAGTTAAGATCAGGAGAAGGTTCTTATGATAAAAAATCCGGGACTTACGCGGGTGAAGCCGTGGAGCTAAATAATATTTGTAGAAATCGAGCTATTGAAATTGTCCGAAGTGGCACCAGCGATTCAAATATAAGGCTGCTGAGTGCGTTCGGTACACTCGTACCGAATGAACTCAGTGCGGCACGCGACTGCCAATGTGCTTAGGAAATCGAAATTATTCAATTGACTTGTTCTTTTATTGCCTACATAGGTAGGTAGATATGGACGTGATTTTTTTACGATTAGATGTTAGATTGATAAAAGTGGTTTTTTAGATGACTGGACTCTTTATATTAATTGGAATTCAATCAATTATCCTAATTGGAAGAGACAAACTGCACGTTAAGTATTGGGACGTTGTAAGGTGCTCCTTCACCGCGAGTATTCACTTGTAACATTATCAATAGCTCACAAGGGGTGTATGACGTGTTGTATGAATGCTGAAATGTAAACTTACATTACACGCGAATGCTCGCAATGATGATAAGGGCAAGCAGGGTTGGGAGGGGCCGGGGTTGGTTACCCGGCGGCGCGCGGCGCGGGCCCGGCCCAGTGTGTTGGGAGCCCAATTACACACCGGGGGTCCTGGCCGCTCTCCCACAAGACTTGTTATCAAGCTTGACGGTTCATAAGGCGCATCACACACGTAAAAAATAAGAAAAAGATTACCAACTCAATTTACATACCTACCTTGAAGGCCTCTGTGGCACGTCCGGCGTACGCCTGACTGCAAAGAAGGACGCGGGTTCGATTCCCGTCAGTGGTTCAAAATAAATATTTGTATCTGGTCTGGGTGTCTACCTATGTATAATATGTATGTTTTTACAAAAAAAAAAGAAAGTATAATATGTTGTATATCCGTTGTCTAGTACCCAATAGTACCCATAGTACCCATAGTACAAGCCTAGTGCTTAGTTTGGGGCTAGATTGCGCTGTGTGTAAAGTTGTTTAATACCTAACTACTGTACCTATCTAAAGATAGGTAGGTTAGGTAAATATAAATGATCGATCGAAAAAAAAATGTCTGGTATTTATGCTAGACTAGACTATTTTTTTGTTCAAATTCTGGACACGGATCTATTTTATTATCCTTTTGTTTGAACATTGTAATACCTAGATACCTATATAATAGGGGTTAAAGTATGAAATTGCCGTTTTATTGCAATAGGTTCTTTGAATTGACATAGAATCTTCATGGTTTGAGGTTTTCGAATGAAACTTTTTTCAAATGGTTTCTGTGATGTTCTTTTTTTAAAAAATGTGAAACATTTGAATATCGACTTTCAATTGTTTTTGTTATTCAATTTAGACAAGAAAGATGGATACTGCGAAAATTCGAGTGATTTTTGAATAAGAGTTCCGACGCGGAACTAACGCGGCAGAAACAGCCCGCAATATCAAAGCTGCGTTTGGAGAGGGGTCTACTAATGAACGCACCGTGCGATTTTGGTTTAAACGCTTTCGTAATGGAAATTTCGACTTAAAGAACGAGCCACGAGGAAGACCGCCCACACAGGTGAATAACGATGAATTAAGAGAGATAGTGGAAGCCGATCCTAGTCAAACTACCCAGGAATTAGCGGCATGGTTTAACGTTACCTTACCCACTTTATTGACTCACTTGCGTCAAATCAATAAAATAAAAAAATACGAAAAATGGGTGCCTCATGATTTAACTGATCTGCAGAAAGACACGCGTGTTGAAACTTGTGTTGCCTTGTTGAACCGGTACAGAAATGAAGGAATATTGGATCGAATTGTAACATGTGATGAAAAGTGGATTCTTTATGATAACCGGAAAAGAAAAATGCAATGGCTGACCCCAGGTCAAATGCCACAACAGTGTCCTAAAGCAAAACTACCCAATAAAAAGGTAATGGTAACTGTTTGGTGGTCTCAGCATGGTGTTATTCACTATAGTTTTCTTCGATCTGGTCAAGCAATTACGGCAGATGTCTATTGTGCCGAACTCCGAACCATGTTGACAAAACTAGCAGTAAAACAGCCCCGACTCATGAATCGATCTTCACCATTATTGCTCCACGACAACGCGAGACCTCACACAGCACGAGAAACCATTTTGACCCTTCAGGAACTGCACTTAGAAACCATTCGTCATCCTCCGTATTCACCAGACCTTGCTCCAACGGACTACCATTTTTTTTCGTGATTTGGACAATTATCTACGTGACAAGAAGTTTTCTTCCCAGGAGGCAGTACAAAATGCTTTCACACAGTTTGTGCAGTCTAGATCGTCGGAGTTCTATCGCAAAGGCATTAATAACCTTCCCATTAGATGGCAGCAATGTATAGATAATAATGGCAACTATTTTGATTAAATAAATTTGTTAAAAATTTAAAAAATAAACAATTAAGATTTTCAGTACAAATCGGCAATTTCATACTTTAACCCCTAATATATTTTGTCTAAGTGAAGCTTAGTTCTATTTAGCTTATGGTGATTCGTGTTAGTTAAAATGTAATTAGTTGCAACGTTTTTCAATTTGGCGTAGGTAGTAGTAGGTAACGCCGTGCTAGCTACCTTAAACTATTATGTATGTGCTGCTCATATGACATTTTCCGTTACACATATAATTAACCTACCTATTATGTAACTTTTACACAGGTACTTTACCTATCTAGTAATAAATAATACCTACTATTCAATATTACTTACTTTTAAAAAAGCGTGTAAAGGCGGAAGTCACG
Organism: Idaea dimidiata; assembly: GCA_949358125.1. Lineage (NCBI taxonomy): Eukaryota > Metazoa > Arthropoda > Insecta > Lepidoptera > Geometridae > Idaea > Idaea dimidiata. Next base: position 5,038,672 of record OX442334.1, read on the forward strand.
GTAAAAGGTAGAATAGCACGGGTACGAAGAAAGGAAAATGGCTACATAATGGTACCTATACTTTACTCTATTCGTGGACTCTGTGCTTAAAGGTATGGGTAAGTCAGTATGTACTTATTGATAATAGTAGTTTATGCAGCGAGGTACTAAAGCTGTGTCTTATGTAAAGGGCATCAAATTGAATCCAGAGCATATGAAGGACTCTAAGGTCTCGCCTCTCACTCTCTAACTCTGGATGTCTCAGCGAGAGTGTCCTATGGCGGCTGTACGTACACTCTTGAACGAGTGTTCTCGTCAAGTCTCGCCGAGAATTCTCGCCCGAGAGGCCGAGAGGCAAGTGTTTACCATGTACACTATTGTACATTCTCGCACTCGGCATGTCGCGACGAGGGTGTACTGTACAGCCGGTATTACCACAAATATCTCAGGCTACGTACGCGTCCCTATATTTCCGTGGTTTTGGAACTTGCGCGAATGAAACCGCAGGGCACAGCTAGTTAAAATTTACCTAGTTAAACTCTACCTGCTAATCGTGGGTATAATGTTTACTATTTGCTCAGTGCCTACGAACACGAAATATGATAAATATTGTTATCATAGCATATTTGATGTCGCGTGACTCTCTATGGCGCAATGCAATTGATATTCGATATTATTTCCCTGTGATAGCACCAAGCGATGTGATACCACTTATTTACCTGCTAGTTTAACTATGCTTGAAATAACAGGGATGTTACGTAACTGAATCGTTTGTGATATTGGTTTTTAAGTACAATTAGTTAAATAGCCATCAAATAAGTATCTATTTAAGTACCAACTTAGGTAAATATGATGAATATAGGTAAAATGACAAAGTAAGTTGAGTCTAGAGGTACTTAAGCAAAAATTCTAGTTACTTAACTGGTTTTCTATTTAAAGCCAAAATATAAGTACATACCTCAGTCAGAAAGTTTATAATAATTTCCAGACACCGCGTTCCTAAAAACAGATTAATGACAATTTAAATTTTAGTACTAAATGCATGAGTAGGTATATAATACGTCTCTGAGCTCAATAGAAACCAGCTGTTACTCGTGTCGTACATCTCTATGCTACCCAATAGTATAAAAACCAAATAGCATGCCACGGAAGGATGGTGCCGATAACTTCTTGTTACTTTAAGTTAACTTTTTTTATACCAATGTTTTGTGTATATTAGTTAGTCATTGATTTGAATTCAAAGTAGTGATTAAAAAATTGCGGAACTTATAATTTCCAAATAGTCCTGCAATCCAGTTAGTCCTCAACTAACTGAGTTATTTCCAGCTGAAAGTATGGACTCAGATTTGCAGAACTATCTACCTACGTCCTGATAAAACAGCAATATAGCGAAATTATGCGATAAAGACGGCTCGTGACTGATCTGGGCAGCTATCCTATAAATTGAAACGTCTCAGTTATGCCCCAGCTCTGTTTAATTGTTTTTAATCGGTTTAACAATTAGAAATAATTTTAATACATCTCAACAATTGAACAATTGTTGGTACTTTTGCAAAATATCTAAAAAGTGCTAGTAGTTTCTGGCAAAATTACCAACGATTGTTGAACCGGTTTTGAAAAAAACTAGAACGGCGGATATAAATTTGGGAATTTTTTATAGTTGAATAGTTGCCCTAGGTCCATACTTTGCTAATCATTTTGTTTCCATTTCAATCGTCTCCTATAACCTAACTACCCAACACTTAAAACTTTCACAATAACTTGTAGAATGTTGAACATTTGTAAAACCGTTAGCGAAAAATTGAACTTACCTGAGGCTGAGACGATGCAACTACAAGTATACCTAAACGAACCACTGCAGAATAAGACCCCTGACAAGTGCGTGTTCACTGGGGCCGCACCGGAAGATCCTAATCAGTTCAGATTTGTCCACTTTACTTACAATCAAGGATGCATTTAATAGGAAGTTTTGAAGATATATTTACAATGTAATAAGATAGCAACTAATTCCTTCACACTTAGGAAGTTTTTTTCTATCTAACCGTTCTCCTTCCTTATGATTATTTTGTTTACTTTTAGTGTGATCTTTTTTGCGCGCAGAATAATTTGTTCTTTTCTAACTTTTACTGGGTTCGTACTTTAGTCGTTTTCACTAATCTTAATATATGAGTAAAAACTAATATGTAAATACCACCGAAGTTAAGGTAAGTACTAACCGACGCGACGTTACGAGGTGTAATAGTAGGTCTGTAACATGTTACACGGCGAGTATTTGTGAAGTCAGTCAGTACGTATCAAACAACAATTTTCGATGAATCCGACAGGAATTATCAGTTTGCAGGAGACCCATTTCGATGGGCTTTCAGGGGGATTTCCTAAACTATAAGAGATAGCGAAAAATGCTGAAAAGAGTTGGGTCCCCGATTTCGATAAAACCTAAAATGGCAATATTATATTTATGAAAAAAAAATAAAAATTTAAAAAAACAACAAAAAAAAAAAGAATTGATAAAAATGACCAAAATAACCTCTACATAGGTACAGTGCCACCGACTAAATAATCTGTTTTATCATGTGAAGTCGGGCAGCCAAACTAAGTACATTATGGAACCAACCAGTAAAACTGCCCGACTTCAGATGATAAAACAGATTAATAAGTCGGTGGCACTGTACCTATGTAGAGGTTATTTTGGTCATTTTTATCAATTCTTTTTTTTTTTGGTTGTATTTTAAATTATTTTTTGTTTCTTTTTGAAGTCGTTTTTTTAATTTTTAAATTATTTTTTTATTTCACCCTTTTTAGTATACCTACCTACCTAAAAATCAACAATATTGTTACCGTAATTTTAATTATTGAGGAGTTTGCTGATGAGAAGGTGGTTTCAGGTAATCAATCTGTACTTAGTTCTTGAGGGGTCTATTCTTTTTGGTAGAAGTCCAAAAATGAGTATTTTATTGAATTCTGAGATGCTATCCTGTCCATCATTCCGAAGATACTCATCAGATCCTTACCAAACTTTCATGGGACCACCTCACAGCTTCCATTTTTCCATTAAAAAAAGAACTATATCGATCGGTCAAGACATCTTCGAGTAATCGATAAACAACTGGATTGATTAATGCGTTTTGAGGAGCATTTCCGTTCATCACTCCGAAGACCCTCGTCAGATCCACATCAATTTTTATGGGACCATCTTGGAGATCCCACCTATCCATTAAAAAAAGAATCATCGTAATCGGTCAAGCCGTCTTCGAGTATTCGGTAATCATACAAAAAAAAATATTATACATACAGACGAATTGAAAACCTCCTCCTTTTTTTTGAAGTCGGTAAAAAATTTATAATTTATGTCGTAACTAGTCGTATGCCATTTCAATTTATTAACCATCTGTTTAAAACAAAGAAGTATTGCCCTTGCCTTGGTACGCATCTGTAGGTACTAACAATAGGTAGGTACCTAGTTCAGTGCAACGAGTGCACCAGGCACTCTTCGAGGCCACACGTTTGATCTGTCACCTAACTCGCGAGGTCGGGCCATCCTAATTGGACTTACTAATTGTAGACGTGCGAATAGAGACGGCACGTCTTAACTGCAGACTTCACGTTACAACGTTTAGATAAAAGTCCCACCGGAACATCGGGATAAAAAGTACTTAACTGGTATTCCTCGCTACCATGCTCGTTTGTCGTTGCTATGTCGTCCTTTGTCGTTCAAAAAAAAATACAAAATACCCCAACTACTTTTAAAAACCACAGACAATTTTATATTTTTTTTTTAAGTTTGTTTTTCTGTTTTTTTATAATTTGATGTGTTTTTAATTTAATTTTTTTTAGCTGAACGACAATGTGACGACTTCGCGACGACTAATAAGATATCATGGGCCCATTATGTTAATCCAGAGCTCCATACCAAGTTTCATATTAGGTTCAGTAGTTTCAAAGAGAGAAAGGGTGTTATTTATTTAATTAACAACATATTCATTAACAAACTTTTATGTTTATAAAAATTATAAAAAAACAAAAAACCCGACTGCGTAAAAAACTCGATTAAAAAATATGCATAGAAACAACAAAAAAAACAAAAAGAAAAAAACAAGCCCAGTAATTTGAAATTACGCTAAGATAAAAGTTTTGTAATCGATACACACAGAACACATAATAAATGAGTAAAAAATGACTCACAGTCGGGACCCATTCATTTTACCAATCTAATTTTTCCAATACTTATTGTATTGGATTATTGACAACAAGACTAGATATTACTTGAATTCAAGAGCTAACATAGTCAACAAAAACAGGTTTAAGCTTCAAGTCACGATACTTGAAGGCCTTACATAGGCTTACGTCAGCTTCATCAGATCTTCGCATTATGTTGTCGGTAAAATGACTCAAAGTCATGATTAATTTACTACAGTATTTGAAGCGAATACTTCCATACTGGTGTGCGATGTTTTTCACGCCATGCTAATGAGATAAAACCGATGTTTAACACGTTTAGTGGTATCTAATTTATTGTTTCAATAGACGTTTGTTTTAATAGAAAGAATCCTTTTTGGGTTCAGTTACCTTTGGTAATGATAACTTAGTATCCGGTTCTTTAATTCAATATCTTGGACTATTAGGTATAAGGGCTAATGGCCATCCACAGTCTTAGAAATTTTCGTAATTTTGTCTATAGTTTTATCTGAGCCGTATGCGTATAATATTTGCCCTTAGTTCCATTAGAAAAGAATTTGATGTAGTGGAGTTATATGTATGTCTATGTCGCGGCGGTTATTCAGATTAGTTCTTTTAACCCCCTTTAATGAAATAATATTATTGAACGAACTTATTATAACGAATAATACATTTTAAATTAGAATAGCTTATTTGAAAGTCTTTAAGAACTACTGAGATTGGACATTTGCTTTGCAGGAACTACTGAGTTTTTGTTGGGCATTCTTTTGCATATTACACTAAAGGACGACTGACTGATGCATGGATCAATGGAAGTTCAATGGAACTACGTAGATATCGACGACTACGACCTGCATGGGGCTTCGGGCAAATGCCCGACTGCAATGCGAAATGATGCGGGTTCGATTCCCGCCGGGCGCAAATATTAATGATTAAAAATAAATAATTGTATATGTTCTGGGTGTCTTTCTATGTATCATACATAATTATGTACCTATGTATTTACAAAAATAAGGATACTATGTAGATATCCGTTGTCTAGTACCCATAGTACAAGACTAGAGCTTAGCTTGGGGCTAGATTGCCTGTGTGTAATGTCTTGCAATATTTATTTATTTATTTTATATTTTCGTGTTTTTTTGGTAATAAGGACAGGTACTTAGTGTAATAATTAGCCGTTTCATTGACAATCTAGCCGTTTTCAGCCCTTTAATCAAGGAGGCTTCTCACTTGATTAAGCTTAGCTACCTAATATGAATTCTTACTCGAACTTAGATAAGTACTCATAGCCGTAATCACAAACGACCCTATGGGGAAGATCCCAGAAACCGAACGTTATCATAAGGGTCTTACTACAAGTGATATCGAAGATCGTGCGAAGTAGAGACTTTGTTGAGTTATATAACCTACAGGTTGAGATCAATTCCTAGGCATTGCCTATGACAGGATTTGAACCGAGCAGCAGTGCTATTCTCTAATGTAACAGCCTAAAACTCGACGCTGTTTCAGCGTCGAATCTGAGCAATACGACGCTCTGATTCGAAGCTGAAACAGCGTCGAGCTCTAGGCTGTTACATTAGTGAATACCACTGCAGCGCAACCACGGCACGGGGTGCAACTAGTTTTAAATAAAACCTAACGTATCCAAACGCAATTCAGAAAAAAGTAGGTATATACCGACGACTTGCTAATCTTGTTTGTGAAAACCATGTGAAAACATTATCAAAATTTTAATCTTAATATTTTTATGTTTAAAACAAACAGAGGATTCGCCATTGTTAGTGAATAATGATGGAGTGAGGTGAAGCGATCGTAAGTAAATGGTAGGTATTTCCTATTTTTAGCTGCAGACCTACGTAAAAAAAACTTTAAATAAAAACAATTGAAAAGAAAATAACGTCACAAAACATTACATTTACTTACATACAATTACATAGGTAATTAATGAGGTTCATTTTTTTAAGTTGGGACTAATTATGTACATATTGCGTACAATTAGAACATGCAGTTTTATTCAGCAAAACGGATGTTGGGGTTTCTGAGGATCATCAGCATCACATAATATTCAATGGGTCCCGCCCGACTAAACTGACAATGTGGACTTGTTTTATTTTCTTTGCAGTTTCAAATATCTCTCAATATCTAGAAAATACCTACAATTTACGATCACTTCACCTCCCTCCATCATTAACATTGGAGATTCCTCTGTTTGTTTTTAAATAAAAATACTAAGATTAAACTGTTAATTATGTTTGTACAAGATTAGCAACGCATCGTGATTAGTGAATAATGTTTAGGTACGTTATATTCCAAACTAGTTGCACCCCTTGGTTCCGCTCGGGGCATAATCTGTCCTAGGCAATGCCTAAGCATTGATCTCAAGCTGCACATAATGGGCCTTATCATGGTCTCCCTATTGCCAGACCTAAAACGTCCTGCTAATAAAAAAAAGAAGTAGGCTGTTCTCGCGCTATAGGAGGACCATAAAAAGCGAGAAACGATTGTGGTAAGCACCAATATCACAATGGTCTTAAGCAAAATGATAACCGTGAACCAACTCTATTTATAGGCAAAATTATTACAATCGTATAATTGCTCATGCTGCCATCTTCATTACGTAGGTTAACTATGCGGAGGCAAGTGTCGGCGCAAGATTCCTTTCACATAACCATATAATAGACGACAGTCACCAATTTATTTGGCGCCACGCCTCACCTCCGATACTCCGCGACTTATCCGCACGTTTCTTGTACTTACTACGTCACTGACTGACATTCTAATGGATCAACGCACAGTCAAAACCGATGACAATAGAGGGCTGAAATTTGGAGTGTGTTCTCTAGTGATATAGGTAAACAACATATTAGAAGGATTGTTAAAATTTCTCAATGGGTGTAGGTAAATAAATCGTATCAGTAACCCACGAAAAACTTTTTCACATAAGACTTTTTTTTACAAAAAAACCTATACGGAGCACTGCGACTAGGATAGGTTAGGATAATGTTAGAACATGATTACAAGTAGCGCTTTGGCGAGCGAGCAAAGCGAGCGTGCCGTTAATGCGCCTTATACTTAGTAGGTACCTACCATAAATGGAAACAAAAAAAATCGTAAAAAAGTCTTACGTCATATAGTGATAGAGCCTAAACAATTAGTTGCCAAGATTTTCCGAGATAGATTGTTACGAGTAAATTATACACTATCAAGCTAATGGACGTGGTTTCTTCTGCAAATTTTCATTGCCAATATAAATAGTAAACATTACTCGAACATAAAACCATTAAATAGATCATAAACGTAGTTTAAATGATAGTACGAAATTAGTTAATTATTAGAATACACTCATGGGTACCTACCTACAAGTATACGGTGGTACGGTCACATCTTACGAAAACCGGCTAGTTACGTGGAGAACAAATGCCCAATTGCCACGGGATGACGAAAATCCTGCGAAGTGGAGACGCAAAAGTAGGAAAGCGGACCCCGGGCTCCCGAGAGGGATGCAACCGGGAACATCGCGCGGATGATGATGACGACTTATAGGTTCCAACTAGGTAGCATACATCTCAGTAGTTGAGTAGGTATATACTAAGTATTTAGGAATTTAACATTTTGGTAATTCAATTCAACATATTAGCTAGCACTACCTAATGAAGAGATAAAATATGATCATTCTGCAAGTAGGTAGGGATACTTTTATACTATTGTTTCGAAAGTAGGTCTGTATAATTAATAATCATTTTAAAACGGAGTATTTAATTTAATCATTCATTTGTTTAATACGAAGCTCAATATTTCACAGCACGCGCCTCCGCCATAACTCTTTAGTGAGCGTGATCCCTAACTCAGTTAACTTGTATAGGTAAGATATCTAGGTAAACCTTATTGAAACAAATTACATCCGAATTTAGAAATCTCTTAATTATAATTTCCCGCAATATAGTCGTAACTAGATAAACAAAAACAACCGAGGTCAAACACAATTTTTCCTTGGCAGCTAAAAACTTCCTCGATAAATTTTCCAACTATGATAACTAGGTACAGATCTACCTAACTAAAAAAAAGAAACAAGACAATAGGTATACAACGTTGTACCTACCTAGTAGGTAGTAATAGATTCCTTTTTAGTAAATAATCTAAATAGTTGAAAGAAATTATCCGATGGTAGGTATTACCTATACTTACTCTCGTAGGCCCAGTTCGAGTAAATTAGTTTCGTCCATTGTCACGGGGCTATGTAGCCTTTGGAACAGTACCTTTGGAAGGGGTACGTGGAGCCGATGCCTCTTCTTTTATTTTATTTACTACGCGCACGGGCGCGAGTAGCCGAGCGGTTCTCTGGCGGTTGCACTTTTTCGTTCATTACTCGGGTTCTACTAATTGGATTTCGATGCAAAGTATACCACGACGTTCCTCGAAAATAGTACTATCCAATATTGAAAACAAGATTCCAATCGGATTAGTAGTTTTTAATTGTATAAGGAACAGACTGAGAAACAGCCAGACAGACATGAATTTTATAATTTTGTTCTATTACTTATCCTAAATCGCCTAGACCACTTTTTAGACTAGACAAATTTATTTCCAAATACAGACTTTTTGTCCTCTCTTCCTTTATTTCTATGAAAGAATAAGATAAAAAAATAATAATCCCTATGTCACGGCATCACGCGTAAACAGCTGGACCGATTTAGATCATTATTTTTATGTTGTTATGATCAGCAAGCTGGTTATGATCAGGAAAAGGTTCTCGTTAAAGAAAAATATCGAAAATCTCGCGGGATCGGGACTAGCGGGTGAAACAGCGGAGCACAGTAGTATACGATATTTGTAAGTATTGCTTATTGTGTGGGTTGGTCAGTCAAACGAAATCGCGAAACGCGACAATGCAACGCGCAATGATGCGCCTCCGTACTATGCATACTTCTATGCAACAAAGAGGTACTTTTATTTTCTTTATTGGTAGAATGAAGGTAGTAAGGTAGATCCAGCCTCCCGAGCCGTGATAAGTTGTGACGCCTCCATGTCACAACTTATCGAGCGTAAAAACACCTATTAGGTATATCTACGTTTCTAAATACGACCGTGTAGAACAATAAATGTTTCTAATTCTATAATTCCTATTACCGTTAAAATATAAAATACTGCGCATTAGGTAACAACTGTACCTACTTACCTAATAAAATTAAACTGCGCAGAATGCCTAAAGAAGTACATTGTCACATTACGTATTCCTGTTGGTTTAGGTCTCCATAATATTAATGAGATTCTTTATTGATTGTTAATCAATAGGTAGGCTTGTTACCTACTGCATAGAAATTGAATTAACAATACGATTTGATAAGAAATGTATGCAATAGGGTCTCCAGCCCTCATATCATCTATCCAGTGGACGTCTGACAACAGCGGAAAATTACAGACACTATGCAGTGCATTGCTGCTTTGACGTAACGTGGTTATTACCGGTGATTACGACAAAACAGCAATGTACTGCATAGTGCCTGTCATTTTCCACCGTTGTCAGACGTCCACTGCATAGATAATATGGGGGCTGGTCTAAGCGAGGCTTAGGTACAGTGGGAATTCATTACTATTACTCATTTCCTATTTGTGCCGATACTGAGTACTAAAACTGCTAAACCCAGCCTGACGGATTGCCTTACATTATAGGATTTATTAAGATTACTAGCTTACTAGTTGGTCCCGACCCCGCGGGAATATGGTGATAAAAAGCAGCCTATGTGTTATTCTAGGTCCCCAGCTACCTATATTGTAAGTTACAATCATTGCAATCGGTTCAGTAGTTTTTGCGTGAAAGAGTAACAAAGTCACATACATACATACAAACTTTCGCGTTTATAATATTAGTAAGATTAGGTTTATAGGGTTTTGTAGTAAAAAATAAACCTTTAGAGTACTTAATGTATTTTAAGATCATCATCATCTCAGCCCTAATAGTTTCGTCTACTGCTGAACATAGGCCACCGCCATAAGAACGCCACAAATAGCGATCTCTGATATCCAACAACAATCAATAAATCAATCAAAATAATCCACTCTAATTTTAACTTTAGTCTTTAAATGATAAATTTTTAAATTAATTTTAGTTTTATTTTAATAAATTATGGTTTTTAAATATCATTTGACTTTAATCGTGGTTAGTAGCGTCTAGCGTCATCTATCGAAATCATTATAATCATAATATCATAGTAGATACGGAACAATGGAAACTTTTTATTTTAGTTTAAAGTTTTTGTAGATCACGCTAGATGGCGCTGACATACAATAATCGTTCCAAGTAAAATGTAAGTGCTCTCTAATTGCGCACATGTAAGTACGATACCGAATAACACTATTTAATTAGATATTCGGCGTTACCATGATCGTTTCTCGTTGCTTTGTCGCTCAAAAAAAACCCCCGACTACTTTACCACCACAAATAATTTTGTAAATCACTAGTAAATGTTTACAATTAAATTTGAAAATAATTAATTACAAAATTATAGGAAGTCGTTTAAGCAGCAAATAAATAAACAAAATAAAATCAATAAAAAAAGGTCATCCTCCAAGGCACTTCGACCCAAAGTCCCAAGCAAACTGGCGGCGTTTCCCCTCTGGATCCCGAGGCGTATACGCTGGGATAAGAAACTCCCAGCCCTGCGGTCCCAAAATAAATATTATTGTTTCTAATAATTTTGATAAATATCTCTTTTTTAAGTTATTTTTTGTTATTATTTGATATGATTTTATTTTTATTTTTTTAACTGACCGATAAGGCGGCGACTTGGCGATCATGGTAGGCCGGAATATACGAGTAAGGACGAAACAAATATGTTTAGAAAGATAACTAAAGACATCGAATTACAAAGTACATCTACAAAAAATATAACGCAAGGCGAGTCTCGAACCCGTATCTCTCATATCTCATGACCAAGTGACTTTGCAGACAAAAATGAGACCATCTAGCTTCCTGAGAAACGTTACTGAGTATATCTACTCTTCGCCACTATCCAAAGTTGTTGCTGGAAGTCGAAGTTTTTCAAATTTAGAATGTAAACCAATCAAAAATAAGGACCAATAAGCTTCTGTGCTATGACTATAAAGATTTTTTTTATTTTATGCGTATATTACAAAATGAATTTCGATTATAAATTCCAATTGAAAGTTAATGCTT